>OX336388.2:1732450512-1733924801 GCA_946902985.2 Meconema thalassinum | reverse complement strand
AAACCCTCATGAAAGATCCTAAGTCTAGCGAAGGCCGCATGGACGATATGAGGAGAACTGGGTGGGCAGATTTGGAAACCCAGCCTATAATAAGGAGTGCTACAGGCCCAGGCGAAAGTCCTTATATGACGCCAGGTGCGCCAGTTGCAGCATCGACGCCACACGAAAATGCTATGCACACACAAGTGATAAATGTTATCAGAGCCAGTGAAGAGAAACCAAGGAAATTCTCAGGTAGCCACTGTAGTATGACACCGAAATATTGGCTAAAAGAAGTGTCTGAATATTTGAATGATGCGCGAATACCGCAAGAGCGCAGGCTACGAGCTTTAGAGAAATTAACAGAAGGGGAGTGCGCATTATGGTTTCGCAGTTTCCGCTACACTTTCGATACTGTTGAGGAGTTTCGAGAGGCATTTTTGAAGAGATACTGGGATCCAGCGACCCAACAGAATTTACGGTTGGATTTATATTCAAAAAGGTACAGCACTACTAGCCCAACGAAGTATGCAGAATTCTTCATATCACAGATGTGTCGGTTCAAAGAACTCGATCAAAAGCCTAGCGAGCTGGAATTATGTATTGCTATCGCCAAACAGCTTCCATACGAGATACAGAGACTGCTAATCTCGGCTAATGCAAAAACTGCTATGGAAATGGAGAAAGTTCTGAGACAACTGGACCTCACAACAGCAAATACGATGCGTCAGAATCGAACCGTGGAACAGGTTCATGTGACCAACACGCAGACTGACCAGTATCAAGCTCCAAAGAACAACAAAGCTACTAGCACAGATACGTTAGATTCCAACGGACGTCAATGGGAACAGGAACCCAGAAGATGGCAGCCGTAATATAAAGGTAATGCTGGCAGGGGAAGAGGCCGAAATTCTTGGAACAAGCAGAATACCAGGGATAGGCCGTACCAAAACAATGGGGGTAACAATGGCCAAGAATGCAACAATAGAAATTGGAGACCCCAGGAAAGAAGACGTAACTTCGATGATGAGGTAGAGGAGCGATACCACGCTTCATTGCAATACCTCAATGAAAGGGGAGATGAGCCCCCGAAGCAACAAGTTCACTGGCAAGAAGTTATGCAGAATAGGACGTCGCCAGATAGATATGAAGATGGAGCTAAGAGTTTGGAGCTACAGCGCAGCGAACAGGAGAGAAGAAACTCTAAGGGGACGGGCGCTATTGAAAAAAAAAACGCCAAAATTAGAAGAATTTGGAAATGATGGATGTAAGTCAGTCAACGTCATCAATTGGATAGCCAAACCAGAAGAGTTAATTGAGGATACGGGAGGATCACAGGTCATGGTCAAACGAGAATTGCCCATTATTTTGATAAGAGTGGCAGGGTTGAAAATAAGAAGTTTATTGGATACGGGTTCAACAGTGTGCCTTATGACACAAGCTTTGTATAATGAGATAGCGCAGAGAGAAAATGTTTTGAAAATACCTATCTCAAGTGTCAAAATAAAAGATGTAATTCCAGACAGAACAATGGTATGCAAATATCAAGTATTCCTAGAGTTACAGATAGGAGGCTCTACGTTTTCACAGAGTTTTCTATTAGTAAACAAACTGCCTTTTAACCTGATTATAGGGGCACAATTTATAAGGGAATACCGAGTGATAATCGACCTAGCACAGGACAGGGTTATGTTCCATGTGAATGAGGAAGCTGAAGGCTTAGAGGTCGCACTCAATCAGAAAGAACCAGGGTCAGATGAACAAATATGGCATACATACAGAGATGTGGCTGAGGAAGAAGTGTTAGCTATTGAACAGTTAGAAGAAGAACTGAAAACACTAGCCGCAGACTTAGAAAAAGATCTGGAACCCGAACTGGAAGAACATATTTCGGAAAAACTTGAAGAAGCAAAAATTGGACCAAAAGAGAAGGAAAATTTAAGGCAATTATTACTGGAACAGAAGGAAGTCTTTGATTCGAGACCTGGTCGTATAAAGAACTTCACTTATGCTTTCCAAGTCAGTGATTGGACACCATTTAGGCAGAAACCCTACCCTATAGCCGAAAAGCACTATGCTAAAGTGAAAGAGGCAATTCAGGAGATGTTGGAGGCCGGTGTTATTGAGAAGACACCTACGCCTTACGTAAGTCCATTGGTGATTGTACCTAAGACAGACGGGACTGTCAGGGTATGTCTGGACCTGAGACATTTAAATTTGAAGGTTATTCCGGAGTTTGACCAAGTGCCACCTATTAAGGAAATCCTCAGGAAATTCAAAGGGAAAACCGTATTCACAAATTTGGATATTACTTCCAGTTTCCACCATCTTGAATTAGAGAAGAAAACTAGTCTGTTGACAGGATTTATGTTTGATCAACACACATATACGTTTTTAAGGCTACCTTTTGGGTTGAAAACAGCTGGTTCAGCCCTGATAAGAGCGTTTGATCGCAATCTATCCGATGATGTGAAGGAGAGAACCATCAGATACGTAGACGACATTCTACTCACATCAGAATCTCTGGAGGAGCACATGAGAGACCTGAAGAAGTTGCTAGATGACCTTCGAGAAGCTAACTTTAAGGTTAATATCAAGAAATCGCACTTCTGTCAGAGGGAAGTTAAATTCCTAGGGCATGTTATTGATGCAATTGGAGTTAAGCCTAACCCAGATAAATTGGAGGTAATTCGGAATTTCCCTCGACCCACGAAAGTAAAGCATGTCCGACAGTATTTGGGAGTAATTGGATTCTTTTCTAACCACTGCCCAAATTATACTACGACAGTAGCACCCTTGCAGGATTTATTGAAGAAAGGCGGCAGATGGAATTGAACGGAGCAATGTCACGAAGCATTCGTGAGGTCAAAGCAAATGCTTTTGGAATATGTGAAGCTGGGATACCCGGATTATACCCAGAAATTCATCATACAGACGGATGCATCACTTGTTGGTGTAGGAGCGATGCTATTCCAGGAAAATGTTGATAAGCCTGAAAGGAAAATTTTTATTGCCTTTATAAGTAGGAGGCTGAAAGCCCATGAGAAAAACTACACGATTACAGAGATAGAGTTGCTCGCAATTTTATACGCGTTGCAAACATGGCATAAACTCGTGTACGGCTTTCAAATAGTCCTCAGAACAGACCATAAAGCTCTAACATTTCTGTTAAAGACAGACTTGTCTAGCCAGTGGTTGACAAGATGGTCCCTGTATATCCAACAATTCAATGTGGAAATAGAATACTGTCCAGGGAAAGAAAATGTAATACCGGACATATTAAGCCGTTACCCTAGAGAAGAGGAAACTCTCGCTGTCCAGATTGAGAATCGAGATCAGAAGACGTTAGACGACCTGAGGAATCTTACCAAACTACAACGCGAAGACCCGTGGTTGAAGATGATGATCGATTACTTCGAGGGACGCTTAGCAAGGGGAACTGCAATATACAGAGAGGCAGAGGCATTATCAACAGATTATGTATGGTATAATCAGATACTACACAAGTGGGATGATGTGGACCATACACGACAAAGAGTTGTCATTCCTGCATCTTTGCAGAGGAGATTGGTGTGGCTAGCACACAGAGCATTTGGACATCCCGGGATAGATAAAATTACCGCTCTGTTGAAAGAAGCATTCACTTGGCCAAAGTTGAGAGAAACTGTGAGAAATGCCATTAGGACATGCGATTTGTGCCAAAGGGTAAAGCCAAATCCATTTTTAATGAGACAACGACCTATTCCGTTGTTACCGGAGAAGCCAAGGCAGCTATTAAGCATAGATAACTTTGGGCCATTGCCTAGAGCACGTAGAGGCAATAGACACATTTTTGTAGCCATGGATGTATTTTCAAAAATGGTGGTATTATGCCCCATACAGAAGACAAGTTCAAAGCAGGTATTGAAACGCCTGAAAGAGAGAGTTATTCCGATTCTTGGGAAGCCGGATAACATCCTCTCAGATCACGGAAGTTGCTTCACAAGCGCGGAATTTCGTCGAGAACTGGAAACTCTAGGAATTAGGCAGATTTTATCTACCATTCGCCATCCTGAGGCAAGTCCAGTTGAAAGAGTAATGAGAGAGATCCAGAAGTACATGAAGATCTACTGCTCTGAAGAGAATTGGCGTTGGATAGAATTCCTAGAAGTAATTGAATACTGTGTAAATAATACGGTACATGAGGCGACAGGTCAGGTTCCCGTGAATCTACATTTGGATCAGAGGCCGGAAGGACCGTGGAATGGTGTTATTCCATTACCAGTAGACGCACAGCCAGGACGAGAATTGAGGTTCCGACGAACCTTCGAATATCTCCAGGCACAAGCGGAGAGACGTCAGAGGAGAAATCGTGCGAAGAGGTATCACAGACCGCTTCTCGTCGGTGAGAAAGTGTTAGTCAGGAGGCCAGCCAGTTCAGATCCAGGAGCAAGAAAATATAAGAAGTTCATTTTTGGATATCACGGCCCGTTCGAGGTTATCAGAGACCTACAGAACAATGCATACAGAATAAGGCATTTAGAAACAGGAAATGAGGTCGTTATGAATGCTGCCAACTTAAAAGTTTATTATTCGCCAGAAGAATTTGACGAACAAGAAGAAATATTAGCAGCGCACACCCAAATGAACGTGGGCGGCAAAGTCAGCCAGGAAGTCAGACCTGAAGTTTCACGCAGCGGGACGGAACGAGAAGCAGACAGCTTGCCCAGTGAAGGAAGCGAACAACAAGAGTGCCAGTGCATGCTAGAATTTTACAAAGAAATGGTTGAAGTAGCGAGAGAGGTTGAGGCCATAAATACGACCCTCCGCTTAGAGAATGAACAGCTTAGGGCTGAGCGCAGAGTGGAAAGGGGGACCAGACTAACCTACTCACAGCCAGACGAGGTGAAAGACCTCTAATGTAAACACAGACAGTCGGACAGTCAGCTGGTTACTTACATAAAGTCACTTGCAATTGACTTTTATAAGTTTTGCAAGGGGAATATGAACCCGAGGTGGTCATGCTGACTGGTCTCGAACGTGGATCTCGGAGATATGTTGAGCTCTGACTGAAGGTTCCACCAGGGAACGAACCCGAGATCTGTGGAGGGTATTTCGTTGTAAGAACCCCTAGAAGAAATTATATATTTAATTACTGGTGTGATATCAGTTGTTACTGACATTATTTAGTGAAATAATGCAGGAAAATAGTGGAAGATAGCATTATTTGGACTACATGAAGTAGGCTATGCTGTACTTGAAACACAGGAGCTTCAAAGCTTGACGTTTAGCAAATAGCCCCAGAATTGTGGGAGGAGGCCCGTAGCGCCACGTCAATCTTGCTGACCCAGATAAGTCGTCTGCAAGGGGTCGGGAGGTTAAATAATGACCAGGTTATTCCCCGTTTGAGAATAGACTTGAGAATGGAACGGGAAGATCCCAAGGAAAATCATTGATTACTCATGATTGGAGCAATGCAATGACATGAGAGTTGCGCACAGGTGAATCTTTAGCCAGGAGGCTAATTTTAGAGCCATAAAACGGTGAAATCAAGGCATGTTTAATGCAGTGCGTAATGTTACAGGACTATGGGTGTTCGCGGATGGACTTGAGAATGTTGCCAGGGATTCCCAGTGAAGTAGCGTCCCCAAGCCATGGATAAGATAATTAATATAAATTAAGTGGCCGATCGATCCTCGAACACACATACATTTTTGTGACCAGCGAAGAAAAAGGAACAATATGGATATTATTCCAAGTTCAGAATCACCCTAGGAGAGGAGCTGATTTATCGCGGGAATTCTTGCCCTCCTTTCTGTGTGAAACAGATATAAAAGGGTGGACCCAGTCGAAGGGGACAGTTTTTACAGTTTTACAGTTGACCACAGTTACAGTTGACAGTACAGTTTTAGAGTTGACCGCAGTTTTTACAAGTTTACTCTGACAGTACAGTTTTAGACCTAGTCGGAGGGAGAGTTGGTTTGAAGCAGTCGCAGTTGAAAAGGACATGCAGCGCCCAGGCGCACACAAAGACTTAAACATGTCACTGGTAATCAGTGTTAGCTGTACAATGTAACACACATGTGAGAATATATTCATGCATGGTCATGAACTAAGAATGAAGTCGGTAATTAACAAACTTAATTATGCGTAATGCATATTACCGAAGTTAGGAGAGGATGCTCGGACTTCAATGTGGGAAGCCATGCAGTAAGACTGTTATATAATGTTTATTAAGTGCCGTGTGATACTAGGCAGGACTGTGAAAAGTGATAATTCATGTAAATACAATGTACAATGTTGAGCGCAGTAAAGTATAGTGATTGGTTATACATATTTGGAGTATACCAGTAAGTAGCGTTCATGACGAGATGTAAGCATATCGCTGCAATAGTAGGAAGATTATCAAGGGATGATCGAGAAACTGTTGGTGAATCCGTGAGCAGATGATCGGGAGATTCAATCAGGAAGGGGTAGGACCGAAGAAAGGGGCCATCCGCACTTGTAATTTCGATACATGCTAGGGAATGTCAACCAATCAGGAATTAAAGTGTAACGTGTGTTTGTGCGCCGATGTTATGTAAATATCTCTTAAAGTCATAATATAACCAGTGTTATATAGTGTTATGTGTTTTGGAAGCATTAGCTTCATTATAAAAAGGGAAAAGTGTCATGTGTTTTGGAAGCATTAGCTTTAGTATAAAAATGGAAAAGTGTCATGTGTTTCGGAAGCATTAGCTTCATTATAAAAATGGAAAAGTGTCGTGTGTTTATGAATCAGATGTCATATAATATGTGTATTAGCAAGATGGCAATGTGTCACTAAGTAAGCCGATGGCAGGTGACACTGGAATATGGTGGTTGGGGCCACCTGGATAAAGCCGACGTAAGTACCCCACAAATCATGTTTCTATAGAGGGATAGTCACTGCATGTAATGTGATTTCGGAAGTATAAAATATGCCAGTAAGAATCAATATTAGGAGGCATATCCTCATATGTTTATTGTTTGATTTCAGTAAAGTTAAGATGTTGTATACATCAGAGAGTGGATTAATCTTTACCACTATTAATGCTAATAAATAAAATGGCAATTCAGTTATGTGAAACTTAACATGACGAACGCGAAGGTTCGATCATTGAAGTAGTTACGTTGTGTCGGAAGGATAATTTATGTCAGTAATAATAATAATAATAATAATTATAATGATGATAAACGGTATAATTGAATACATCAGGATGAAAGGTTTTAAGCAAGAAATATTTACGCTAATTGGATTATTTATCTAGCCAAGCAGTAGATTACATTAAGGGAAGAGAAAAAAGTTAATATTAAATAGATTGTATTAATGGGAATATAATTATGCCCGGGAATGTTGGAGCTTGACAGTGAATTGAATTGTGGCTTGATTAAGCATTGTAGAGTAACAGAGTTCTCTTTATTTTAAGGCGAGATTATGGACAGGTAAGGGGCCAGGTGATCTAATCGACGTGTGAAATCTCGTACAGCATGAGCGTACAGAGATATTAATTTTTTCCGGAGCGTATTTAGTGTGTAACCCTATCTCCGATGTTGGATATGAAATGTTCCGGGTCCGAATCCCGTGGTAAGCACGGGGAGAACATTGGACACCTCGACGCTATACCTGATTCCCCGAGAACTTAATGTGGAGTGATTCAGCTCGTTGAAGCGAATCATTGGCGGCAGCTGTTGACTGACCGTAATATTTTATTTGAGATACCGGCTAACCACTAGACCTGTGTTCTATGAATCTCGTGCCTTCATATTGTGATACGGACCTGTTGAGGCCGTTATTAATGTCCTAAGGATAGGATTAAATATTCAAGCTCACCCAGAACCATTGCATAATATTCAGTTCAGATCATATGGGATCACGTGGATCATTGTGACCACAATGTTATATTCAAAGTTGTTTATACTGCTTGGGAGATAAAAGTCCAGGAAACGGGGAGACAAAGGGGCGGTTTACAGCCGTGAACGACCCTACCCTGTCCATTGTATGCAGGCAGTCCAAGGGGCTGGGGTTGCTAGACTAGCTGTGAAGGTTCGCGTTCTTGAGCGGACAGATTTAAGACCTTGCTTGTCAATGAAAGGAAGAATTGTTATAATGTGTAATAAATGTGTGTGGTTTAAAAACACATTGCTAATCATAGATTTCCCTGATGATATAAAAATTTAGCAATCTAACGAATGGTTGGATGTTGCATTTGTTACTGTCACTGACACCTAGTTAATGAAGTTGGTTACTCGTTGCCACAGGCTACGCTCGTAAGGGTAGCGTAATAGTATACTATCCGACACAACGATAACAGAAATTATTTAATGAAATCACAATGACATGCAGTGTAACTATAAAAAGAAGGGAGTGGAGGGGTAGACTTACGTAATTGTGGTGTTGCAAGTAGATGTAGTGCAAACCATGAGTTGGCTAATGCATGAAAGCATTTGGTGGGAGAGAGAGATGTAACACAGATAGTACACATGATGTAAATTAAGATGTATTGTAGGATACAAGTAACTTTGTGAATATAAAGAAGTCACATTAGGTGACATGAATGTAATAGTTCAGTTTTGTGAAACATTACATGTGCATCAGTGCACTTGAGTGAAGTTTAAAGTCCACATAATGGTAAAAGATTGAATATTGATATGGATTTAATTTGTTCAACTATGTGAATAATTAATGGATTGTGGGAATAACTTTGTTTGTTTGTGTATTGTTTATGGGATTTGTGTTCTCATTATTTGTTTGAAGCCATGAGTTTTACTGAATTAAAGTCCTTAGAGTAGAGTTGTGCCTTATCATTGTAGAGTTGATACCTTTTAGCCTCAAATCCAAAATATGCAACTGCTCAATGGGAGAACGGTACACGCCTGAGTCCTGATGCTAGCCGGAGGCAGAAGCATATTTTCCATCGAGATTACTCACATGGGTACACTATATCCCTATATATATTATAATTGTGAAAATCTGTGTGTGTGTGTGTGTCTGTGTGTTAGTTTGTTACCTCTTGACACTAAAACGGCTGGACGGATTCGGATGAAATTTGATATGAAGACAGCGTATACCCTGGGATAACATATAGGCTGCCTTTCATCCGGAAATAAATCATTGTTCCCGTGGAACAGGTAACATAACCTACAAGTCACCAAAAATACTCAACCGGGACAAAATATGGAAGTTGTCGCATAAAGACCGGTCAAAGCTCATTTTACGCCCCTCGATGCAAGAAACACTACTCGGTATCTCCCTACGAGACACAGAAAACCACATTTTAAGGCCCTAAAACCAACAGTTTCAAAGATATTCGCAGAAAACTATCTTCGCTCTGATAAACTGATGAACTAATGGCAAATCCGTTTCCATGGCAACAGAATGATATCCAATTTTCTATATATCCCTGTAGGAAGCAATGCCAATCTATTTATTATCTTTTTCAAGATATATATAAACACAATAAGAACAGGGTATTGCGCCTGCCTCTCATCCGGAGGCCCCGGTTTCGATTCCCGGCTCCGTCAGATATTTTAGACACTAACGTGAGTGCTGCAACGGAGTGCACTCAGCTTCGTGAGGACAATTGAGTAGCTGTCTGATAGTGAGGCAGCGGGGGCGGTCACGAATAACGAGATTAACGGCCGACGGGACACGAAGCACTGGCCGCGCGTCACCACAATATCTGCAGGCCAAATGGCTGGTAAGCGTTCGCATGATAGGCCTAGGCCCTTCATGAGCTATAGTGCCAGGGGTAAAAAAGAAATAGGGAAAGCGCCTTCTAATACCACTGTTAATTTTTAAACACTACAGTAGTGGCTACTAAATAAAGGTAGCGATATAGCTACGTTCATTTGAAGCACAGAGGTATAAAAAGTAGAATGGCTCAGGCAAGGAAAGCATTTCTACAGAAAAGGAATCGGTTGACATCGAATATACATTTAGGTATTAGGAAGTCATTTTTGAATTTTTTTTCTGGAGCGTGACACTATAAAGAAGTGAAACTTGGACTGATGGTGCAGCAGATAAGAGGAGAATTGAAGCGTTTGAAATGTGGTGTTACAGGAGAATGATGAAGATCAGATTGGTAGATATGGTAACAAATGAAAAGGTATTAAGACGAGTGGGAGAGGAGAGATGATTCTGGCGACTGTTAATGAAGAGAAGAGTTAGGTTGGTAGGACACATACTAAGACACCCAGAAGTAGCAAGCTTAGTTATGAATGGGAGGGTCGAGGACAAGAACTGTAGGGGTAGATCAGGGTTAAACAGATTGCCTCGGATGTAGGTTGTGGTAGTTATGTACAGATGAAACTAGCTCGGGAGAGGGAGGCATGGAGGGCTGCATAAAACCAGTCAAAAAACTGAAGACTCAAACAACAACAATCAGGAATTTTAATTAATTAGCGATGCATGTGAGGCAAAAGGGTTGTTGGAGAATTTCAATCCCTGGGATGTAACACTGGAAGAGACTGGATAATGTACATCAGCGGCCAATATGACAGATATTTTACTATAGGTCTATTTATAGCGACATGTTGACGTTCAAATCATCAAAAAGTGTGGCAAAATTACACCCAGAATAGCTTAATGAAAAATAATTGTAATTCCTCATATTCCGATAGATTTGCCATTCCAGTGTGCAAGAGTGCAGTTCCCTCTTCAAACAATATTTGCAATGTCTATTAACAAAGCGCAATGACACACACACTTAACAGCAAAAGGAAGGAAGCTTGTAGTTTTACGTGACCGTTAATCTCGCGATCATAAGCCACGGGACCTCCGTTTCACGTGGAATCCGAACCACAGGACATGGCATTTCACATCGAAAATCTCACATGCATTGACCGGGAATCGAACCCGGTCCGCCTTGGTGACAGGCATGCAGCTTGACCGCTGCGCCACCACGCCCCCCACTTACTTAACAGCAGCAGGTGTATATATAGACAAAACCATTTTTTCCCATGGACAACTGTATGTGGCATGTTCGCGAGTATCCGGACAACAAAATCGTTATGTCTCAGCAGAAGATGGCAAAGCCAAAAACGTAATTTTCAAATGTGTTCAGATAATGTAACATCGTACCCTGCAGACTTTCACAACTCTATAAAATTCCCACTTTGCTGCGCATATCAATATACAGTATGCATCAGAATTTTCAGGATTAGAATGGACCCACCTGTAGCCGCGATTGCTGTAATAGAATAGACCAATTATCAGCAATAACGCATCGTCCCCATTGTCTTGATCGCGAGTGAAGCCGCGGGTACCTGCTAGTATTGTTATAAAGGCCGGAGTAATCACGGTGGTGAGAAGCGTGTGAGGATCAACTTTTTAGTAATAAAATGCCTTTTGTGGAGAATAATTTGTCAAACCTGACTCATTTTGACAAGAGTCGGTATGAAGAAAAAAATTATCTGTTTGGAGTTGATCCATTTGACTTGGAGTGGGGACAATAATCAAGCTCCGCGGTCGCATATATTATTTAGTGCTGAGGACAAATTTTTCCACGAAAGAAGCCGTGAAGAATTTTAAGACTATGGAGGTCCACAATTTTTTGACCAGTGGCTTTGTGTTTCCGCCTCGGTACACCCCCTTAGGTTATATGGTAGAAACCCCCTCAAAGACCAAGGCAATGTGAGGAGTAAGGTAGCTGCCACTGCTTTGCTCACTCTTTACCTCAAAATAATGCGGAAGCAGGGATACGATATGATGATAATAATAATCATAATAAAGCCAAATGTGACAAGACTTAAAAATGTGAAGTACCAGGCGGTAAGATTGTCCTGCTAGCAAAGGTTAGTTCAACTCAGCCAACATTGACACATAGCCTCTTTCTCCATCCTCTTAGCTCTTGGTACTAATTATCTTTTCGTTTACAGGTTCATCATTCTCAAAGGCACAGCTTGGAGCCACTGAAGTTGTGGATATTGGCTGAAAAAAAATGGGAACATTCTCACTGCGCACTGCACCTGCATGGCTGGGCGTTGTGAGAATTGTTCTCAAGTAGCAGTCACTATTTTCATGATGGAGGTTACTGCCGAAGCTTAAAATGACCAATCCTGCACGGACAAACTTAACGCCTGGCTGCCTCCCATAATGTCCTCAGCTTGACGAGACAGTGGACTGCTCCTACTCTTATTAGCCCAGGCATATAAAGTTTTAACCTAAAAAATAATAATGTAAAGCTGAAATTTGGCATAAATGTTCCCAAGTACCCTAGTAACAAATCCTGAAAAGTCCCCATCTCTGCGGTGTCCGCGTCATAGTTTTTAGAGAGTTCAAAAGGGCTTAAATGGGACCTAAGTGCCAAAAGCAGCATTTTTGCTTCCTGCGTTCAAATTTTTGATCCAAAATCAGTTCTAATGAGCTTTGATAGTAATAAGAGAAGAACTGCGTTTTATAACGCTCTTATTGGTCGTAATTATTGCCATACATTTAAACAGATGAGTAATCAAACATTTTTGGCTCAACTTTTCTCACGAAAATGTGTCATTAGCCGGGACTTATCTTGTAAACAGCTGCTGATAGCGACTAAAGACCCAAAGTAAAAGTTGTAAAGCACACTTGTAGCTTTAAAACGTTACATTGCCCATGTTCATCCAACAAACAGCAGCAGAGATACAGTTACAAATATAAAAGTGGAAGTGTGGCAGTCGCCTTCCGAACGAACGCCCATTTACGCTGGTGGACTCCATCTATTCACCTTCGCTGACTCCATTTTGTATCCTTGCTCATGAACTTTTAGGATGGTATTCCTTTGAATCCAGTAAACTAGCAGAAACAGTTTGCATAGAACAAAACGAGTTTAATGCAGTTAGCAGTTAATCGTACATTCATAATATGCATAATGCAATTAATAACAAAACAAAGCTTAAAAAGATTTCTTTAGACAAAGAACACTTGCAAAACAAAGCTTACATCGGACTCAGTCGTCCTCCTCATCGTCTGAGCCATCAAATATGACGTTGCCACATGCTTTTCCACTGCAGTGCCCACACATTTGGGCAATGTATCGTTTTAAAGCTACAAGTGTACCGGTACTTTACAACTTTTACTTCGGGTCTTTAGTCGCTATCAGCAGAACTCACACCGGCTGCCAAAAGAGCTCTTGCAATTGCAGGACACCAAATTGAGGAGATGATCTGGAGCAGCTGGAAGATGAGTTGTCACTGGTACTAAAGCTGAGTGTTGGATTTTCCATTCCCATTGGGTCGGGTCCAAAGAAAATCCTAACCATTCCTGAACTTGCAAATATACCTGCAGTGAATGTTGTTTGCATGCCGCCGAAGTCGGCGGAAGTGAAGCCAGCTGAAATGACGCTGTGACCGGTTGTTTGGCAATTTTTTGGCTGTATTTCACTACCCGAAGTTCGTGGAGGCTTTTGCACTCCAATTTGGCACTATCGAAGAGACAAGTGGCGAACTTCTCTCCTGCTGATATTATGGCCTTTTCATCTGGAGCCGTAAAGACGAATACCTTCATTTCCTCGCGTGAAGATGCGGAATCCTTCAATATTTTCCAGGCTTGCTGTTTGATGTAATCTACCCACAGCTTTCCTGTGCGAGATTTCTGGCTCATTGAAGAAAATGTGTCATGAAGCGACTCTTTGAGATGTTGAAAGCAAGGACATGATAGCAAGTCATTGGCGGCGCCTTCTTGGAATGCGGTAAAAAGCGCCTGTATTTCGTCCTTGTCATCCTTCACTCCGTCGTTCATGTTGAGTAACATTGTCCCGACAGCCTGTTTTATCAGAAAATGCGCTCTGAGGGCCCTAGAACATGCACAGTTTCGCGTTATTGATACATTTGAAATTGAAGGCATATAACACTCATTTTTAAGAGCGAGCTAATTGCAAGCCTAACTAGAATATGCGTGTCCAGACATCATGTGAGTCACTGACAATTTAGCGTATATTTCCGCCCAGAGCTCCTCCAAACCGGTTCCATTCATCATGTAGCCGATTGCCCCAAGAAACAACATTAGAATGTGAAATCCGCCTAGACGAACAACCACGTTTTTGAGTTCCTCTGAAGTGTCCGATGCGACTATCTCCGCAGCTTTCGCGTGTAGGGGCTAGTCAAAGGTTCCGAAACAAGTGCTGTGTTTCAGTTCCACGCACTCTCTTGCGGCAACCTTCAACGCGGAATATATAGTTGATGGATTGCTCGGTTCCAAGTTAATGAACGGCAGGGTATCAACTGACGTCGTCTGGGGAGCTGGTTGAGCATGAGCAGACAGTGACGTCTTCATAAAGCCGTTCCACGAGGCGGGTAAATTAATACCTGACCACCGTCCAGATAACCACAAGGAGTCCATCATCGACGCAATAGCCACAGAGTTTGGGGCTTCCACAGTTAACTCCTTAATCTTGACGTCCTTTGAACCAGGAGAAGAGAGCTTCCGATACCACGAAATGTTGAACTTTCCCATCGCCGCAATCACACCAGCATTAGGAACTTCTCGTGTACGTGGGAGTGGATATATTTCACTGTCAAGCGCTGGACATATGCACTTGATGCCTCCCATGCAGTGAAATGTGTTTCGCCCGTCCAATGTCCTTATGTTAATGTCAGCGTTGTCAAAGCAAAACTACGTGAATGCTCCTGCATTCGGGATTGGACGTTTTTCACGAAGCGCTGAAACTTCGTACCTGTGGACTTCCGCCAAATTTACTGAAAATCCAAGACTGTTTAGAAGCTGAATTAATTGTTTGGAGTATTCTTGGTCTGCTCCGACAGGCTGAGCGCTGTCACCTAGAAACGCGATCGGGTGCCTTTTCAACAGCGGTTATGCTTTGGGACCGTAACTCGGTAACCGTTTCTTGCATAGACATGGGTAATGTGCCAATGTAAAGCTAAAAGTATGCTTTATAACTTTCATTCTGGGTCTTTAGTCAATATCAGCAGTTGTTTAAAAAATAATAACCTGCTAAAAGAAAATAACCAAATTTTCGTGTAAAAATTGTGTTAAAAATTTTAAATTAGTTGCTTTTTTCCTTCATCAATAGCAATAATTAGGCCTGATAAGTCCGTTATCCCACTGGTTCATTTTTATTAATTGCTAAGTTCGCGAGAACTAAATTTGGATCAATATTTTAAACGCAGGAAGCAAAAATGCTGTTTTTGTCACTTAGGCCCTACTTAAGCCCTTTTGAATCCTCCAAAAACTATGACGCGGATACCGCAGAGATGGGGACTTTTCAGGATTTGTTTCTAGGATACTAGGGAACATCTATGCCAAATTTCAGCTTTACATTTTTTTTTGGAGGTTGGCCGTGTTTTTTTTTTTTTTTTTTTTTTTTTTTGCATATAATGCCTGGGGTATATTGGCTCTCTGGTTGACACGATCGTATCGGGCAGAGGCAATACAAGCCTTGCGAGACGGCGATGTCGGTCCAGAAGAGTAACCCAGTTCTAAATTAGGTGCCCAGTCTGGGTTATTTTCATCCCATAGGGCAGCTGGAGATCCTAGAAATGAAATCAGAACATAAGGGGATGAGCACATAACCTCCTCGTCAGCCACAGTGTCAAAACATAAGACGCTCTAAGCGACCTACCTGTCACGGCTGCACACTTAAGTATGAGGTTTCACGTCACAATCTCTCAGGTCTTTCCGATTTATGCGAGAAAGCCACAATGCTCGGCGTCTCTCGCTTCGTTTCTTAGTGAGTTCGCATTGGCTCTTTATCACTGACGGTATGCTGATGAAACGTACACCCTCCTTGTGATCAGCTCTGTCCTTGTTGGTCCTCGTGTGACAAGCAACAATTGCACAGCAAACCATCTCGAATTCAACGATGAAAAGGGATACTTTCTACGTCTTATCATCCAAAATGCAAGTACCTCCCTATTGTTTTCCAACGGGCCTTGACAACAATGTGGAGGATAGGCTGATTCTGAGTACGGCGCATAGATGGCGCTAGCTTCGCAGGGGTAAAAGTGGGCAACAAACATGGCTCGTGCAACCCACCCATTCTTCAGCATGATCATTGCCTACCAACACACGAAGTACACATTACCCTACTCTACAATCGAGAACCGCTGAGAAACCTTAAGTTTCATTTTCAGTATGCCTTCCTTCGGAGGAGAAGTAAAGCCAGCGGGCCCATGTCATAGATTTATGGCATGTAAAAGAACCTAACTGAACTTGTGTGAAGCAAAATTTGTAGGTTAGGTTTGATTAATGCTCTTAAGTTACAAAGTTCGTCACCAGACGCTGGCTGCGATGGCATCTAGTAATAGCCAAGTTCAGAGCTAGGTGTCGTGGACGGTAGCATTTGGTAGCGAAAGTAGGAACTACTTGAAATTATCGTCTGCAGTCCTTACTTGAATTAAAATCAGATGACACACACTAATACATTCATCACAATTAACATCGGTTACCAGACAGATTCTGCACTCACTCAAAGTATACGGGGCTACAAGACCACGTTGTCGCAGCCCCTAAACTAAGGAACCTAGCAATCATTTTCAGTGTGAAATACTTTCGGCACTAAATGCCTCAAGTCAGTATTCTAGGGATAATTATAATTAGCATTAATTTTATTAATAGATTGCATTGATGATGATGATGATAATAATGAAGAGGAAGAGGAGGAATATTATAATTGTTTTAGATACGCTGGGGTGCCGGAATTTTGCCCTGAAGAAGATCTTTCAAGTGCCAGTAAATCTACTGACACGGCTCCCTCGCATTTGCGCACCCTCAGAGGTCAACTGACTGAAGATTCGATCCTGCAACCTTGGGGGCAGTACGCGAGAACGATACCGCTGTACCACGCAGCCAGTGTTATTGTAGAGTCTGAATTTATTAGTGTGTGTAGCCTATATGTAATTCAGGTGAGGATTGGAAAGGTGGTGGCCGTGACTTCAAGTTAGGAACCATCCCAGTAATTGCTTGGAGTAGATGTGGGAAACCACGGAAAACCACTTCCAGGATGGTTGAAGTAGGAATCGAACCACAACTACTACTACTAATAATAATAATTATGTCAGTTTCGAAGACTTACACATTTCCAGTGGGCCACAAAAGTTTTCAGCAAAAATACCGTACTTGGGTACATAGGGCCAACCATACATCTCCGTCATTTTGGAAGCCTTTATTGCTTGATAATTTTCCTCTCACAGTAAAGAAGCACAGGTGCGCTTCATAAGAAGGGAGGTAGCGCACAGTTCCCTACTCCTGTAAGGGTCCGGACACGGACACCAAGAGCCCGCTGATGAGCCTATCTTGGAGTTCCTAGGTGAAACCCTGCATAAGACACGGCATAAACTTAGAGAAATTGCTTGCAACGTTGATTTTTTTTCATTTAGACCACAACAGGACTATCAGGATCAAACTGTCAGCGCTGGAATTTGAACCAGGGACCTCCGTAGTTACAGCTATCTAGAGCAGTCTGTCATCCTGCTGGATTACTGTGGTAGTGTCTGTTGTGTAATTTATTACCCTTATCTGATTGGTAGATGCTGTTTGTGTGTAGTATTTATTTTTGGACTCGCTATTATAAATGCTTGTTTAAGGAACGTCATATCAAAAGGCGACAGAGCTTAGCAGAGACGATCACCACTGAGTTATGAAGACAGACGACGTGACTTGCCAAGTTTGCGGCACGGTGATCGATTCATGTTTTTGTAAGACGAGCAAGTGGGGTTGTCCCTTGTCACCTGAGGGGATTGGGCGGAGGTATCTTCGTGGCGATGCGACAGCCCACACGATGGATGGGAGTGGCTGCCCACAAGGTCATTGCACAACTACCGGGTGGCACACCAGTCAATAATAATTATTATTACAGTATTATATATGTATGTCCATCACCTATTATTTTCGTTTTCAATGGGATCGGGGATGAGATTTGATGAAAGTCTGAGTGGCGTGGCGTTTTTATAGCCGGATGCCCTTCCTGACATCAACTTTATGAGAGGATTTTATGAGAGATTAAATGAATGATGATAAATAAAACTGGACAAGGATGTGGAACGGAGCGGCTGTGGCCTGTCAAAAGGTACCGTCCCAGCATTTGCCTGGAGTTGAAAATGGGGAAACCACGGGTAACCATTTCAATGATGGTCGGCTGACGGTGGGGCTCGAACCCACGTCTACCGAGTCCGCAGGTAGCTCGGCCCCATGGCCATGCGCTGCACGTTAGCGAGCATAGCTACCGCTCTCGGTATTAATAATAATAATAATAATAATAATAATAATCGTTATCATCAGCATCATGGTACGTGATTTAAGTCCCTTTTAACTACAGTGGGTTTAGATACGTCAGGGTTATCAATATATTGCCCTGAGGGGGATCTTTAATATCACGGTTCCCTCCTATTTAAGCACCTTCAAATGCGCCAGGATTTCAACCAGCAACTTTGAGAACGGTGAGAACCTTACCGTTGTTCCACGCAACCAGTCCGAGTCCATTCTTTAGTAACAGTAACACTAAAGACCAAGTTCATGTACTGTACAACCTCCATGACGTTCGTATAACAGCACCAGTTGCATCCCTTCTCTTAATAATTTCGCTAAAGATTGTGGTTTATTTACTTAGTCTATACCAGCCGAAGAACTTGAAGTCGAGTCTTAATCCTTTATAGGTCACTGGTCTGTAGTCTATATTTACCACCTACAATAATGGCAATTTATATTGTCGAAGAGAAGATGGTAGAATCTATCAGCCAGATATCAAAGAATTTTTTTTTGGAAGCATCAATACTTTTAATATCAAATATTAGACCTAAGGTACCGGTAATTGATAAAATTACTTTTGTACATAAAAGAAATTACAATTAAAAAGTGAAAAAAAATCATAGTTGAATTTAGAATTAACAAGTAGTTCCGTGAAGAACTATGCAGCCTATTTTCATATATCCTACTTATGTTAACTGTCACTATCAACATACAAAGTTTCAGTTTGATTGCTGTAATAGATTCGTAGATATTGAGAACCGACTAAATATTTCGGATGGTCGCCATGTTGGATTTTATATATGTAGGTCCTAAAGTTATGTACTGTTACATGAAGATTATTGTGTACGTGTAGCATTCAAACTTCAATCGCATGATTAGGACACAAGAAGTAAAAACAAGATTTTAAAATTTCGCACAGCCGCCATCTTGAGGTTATGAAAACAATTCAACTAAATGAGATACCATTGCATTACAATGTGTATAAAAATTTCCTGTACCAAATTTCATTGCGTTTGGAACATTAAATCTCGAGAAAGGTCAATTTAAAATTTTCAAATTCGCTTGGCCGCCATGTTCGTTTTGTAGTTACCCAGTTTTTGAAAGTCTTATAGATGAACGTTTAATAGTGCCCTTTATCTCCGTACAAAATTTCAGGGTGATACCGCTAATAGTTTCAGAGATATGGAATGCCGGTGAAATATTTAGCACATCCGCCATCTTGTGGTTATGTAAACAATTGAACAAAGTTAGATGTCGGTGCATTACAATGTGTATAAACATATACTGTACCAAGTTTTATTGCGTTTGGTTGGTTAAATCGCAAGAAACGTCTATTTAAAAGTCGAAAATTCGCGTGGCCGCCATGTTGGTTTTGTAGTTACCAGTTTTTCAAAAATTACATAGGTGAACTTCTAGTAGTTTCCTTTATCACCGTAATAAATTACAGGGTGATATCGGGAATAATTTCGGAGATATTGAATGGTGGTGAAATAATTCGCACAGCCGCCATGTTGGATTGGTGAGACGTAACAAAATTTGAAGGGCACAGTTGGGGTCGCCCGGAATAGTGCTATGAACTTACCGAGTTTCATTGAAATCGCTCCAGCCGTTTAGATTTTATTAGGGGGACACACACACCTCACACACACACACACACGCACATGCACACACACACGGACAAAAGGTGATCTCATAAGCCTATTTTTTTCAAAATTGAAAATAGGCTAAAAATAAATATGCTTAAAAAATAAAATTAAATCAGCTCATAAAATATATATTTATAATAATTTTATAATCTTAATTTTGATATTATAAAATTAATATACAATTTAAATTCATAAAATTAAATAGAACATAAAAATGTTAAAGAAACAAAAATTAAAATTAGCAATAATAACTAGGGCAAAATAATTCAAATAAAATTAAAATAAATACAAATAAAATATCCAAAATATTTTTCTGCCCTATAAAGGGTTAAACAAGGCACTTGTCATTAAGATTTACAATCCGAAGAAATGTTTAAGTTACTGAGAGAAGTTTCTGTTAACGGACTAATCCTTTTACATCGGCTTGTCAAAATGCAGGATAACTTTTAGCCTACTTTCGAATTTTGTAACAAATGAAAGTAGACTTATGAGATCTGCACGGTCCAAATGTCCATGTGTGTGTCTGTGTATGACCCTCCCCCCCCCCCCCCCTCCCCTCCCCCTTTGCTATCAAACAACGAACCGAATTGAATCAAATTTGGTATAGATGTAGCAGTAGTGAAAGGCACTTTAGTATCATGTTTCAAATCGCTGCCATATGACAGCCACCCAAATGTTCAAAGCTTAAATCAAGTTACGACTTAACTAATCATCGGACCACTACCAAATTTTTGAAAAACATATCCTCTTGTAGGATGCGTCTGTGGCCAAACCTACAAAGTCATTAGACAAATAAATACAAGATGGCAGCCGGGCGAATCATGGAAACATTATAATCCATAACTTATAATCCAATGAATCCAATCCACAGTACTTCTCATTCATGTATTCTTCTACAAAAACGCTCTGTTAATAATGTAATGGCTATATCAGAGTGAATATTACGCACAGCCACCATCATGATATTACAAAAAAATAAAAGAAATACCTCTCAACAGTTATGAACTTCAGTAATGCAAATTAGGCATGAAATATTTTATAAATATGTGGCCTCGTATGGCCTAACCAAAAGAACAGAGCCCCATACTATCAAGATGGCAGCTGCGCAAACTTTTAAAACATTACACTATACCACTTGGAATGTAATCGCCTAATTACGACGAATCTTGGAAAATTATGAGTATCGTATTAGGTAGCCTAAATGTTTTCATTTGCGTTAGTCAAATGATTAGCACACTCAATATAGCGTACAACGGCCATCTTGAAATTTTAAAATCAACTAATACCTCGTAAGATCTAAAAGCTGACGACAAAATAGAAATAAAGAAGAACCTTAGAAGTCGCATCGTATGCCCAAAATAAAAGAACGACTCCATACACTCATGATTTTTATGGATTTAGCCTACGAAAAGAAAATTCTGGATACGTGCCTGACGACTGTGTACTACAAAGGCATTGTGCACAAATAGTTGCGAATTAGAAGTTCTATACTGGTGGCGAGGTAAACTTGTAATGAACCTTCCTGGACCCTGTGTCATAATGTGCCTGTCCACTCCACCCCTCACTTGCAAGACCAATTTTGATTGGTCCAGCTATCATACGAACAGCACATGTTAATGAGCTGAGCTGTTGTTGAAAATGGGGGATTTTGAGACACAAAAGTAAAAATGTAACACGAGAAATTTTAATTCTGGTGTGAGGACTGGAACGGAGTACATTCAGTCTCATGAGGCAAAACTGAGAAGAGGAGCATTCTATTCCCACCTCAACCATCTTGGAAGTGGTTAAGAGCCTTTTCCCTACTTCTACTCCAGGCAAATGCTGGGATGGTTCCTAAATTAAGACCACGGCCACCTCCTTCCCAATCCTATCGCCTATTTACAAATACACACACTAATAGAGCCATCACAATAACACCTATTATCACCCAAATTCCACACACATACAAATACATGGGGCTATATGTCACCCACGATGTCACATCCCCTGAAAGAAGCAACAATAACAATGCATGTGGAGTATATTTTAAATGAGAATAAAAAATAATAGCACTGAACAGCCATAAATTTGCTTTTTGTAGGAAGGAAGGAAGGAAGGAAGGAAGGAAGGAAGGAAGGAAGGAAGCTTGTATTTTTATGTGACCATTAATCTCGCGATCATGAGTCATAAGACCTGCTTTTTACGTGGAATCCAAACCACTGGACATGGAATTTCACTATTTTAATTTTTGCACAAGCCCTTCATTGATACTCTGGTTTTAGTTTAATGAATTATCTGAGCCATGTGCTTTAAACCATTGCGTGAGATCCTGTCCTTTCCCTGCCATCAGCATTTACTAAACGCGGTTCAATCAGACTCGAACACAGAATAAATCGGGAAGTGTAGGTGGGTTGATTAACCTAAAGTGTTGAACTTGGCGAGGGTTTTCAAATACGCTTCCCGGACACTGAATCTGCTCCACCATTCCTTTACCACAGGGAATTGCTTAAAAGAAGTATATTTAAAAGGACGTTGCGACCACATTCGCCTACATGCGGCTATTTGAACACTACGAGTCTCACTTAAAATCATTCTCTGACGCTGTGGTGTTTTGAAAACGAAAAGTGAATTACACAATTGTTTACCTGTCCCTTCTATCTTGCTACAAATGTACATTGTTCACTGATCATTCTCCAAATTGAATTGTTAGTTCAAAACAAGAAACAGTTGCCGCAAAGTGAATCAGTGGATTACTCCACCAGACCAAACGCACGTGACCAAACACAATTCAGCAACACGCCAATCTAGTCTTTTTATTGCTTGTTTTTAATTTAGAAACTGAAAGCTATCTTGGTCAGTGGCGTTTTGTGCGGATTCGTGTTTGTGTGTGTTAGTGTATAGAATACGTCCGGTAACATGTGTTAAACATATTGCGGTGTGGGAGCTTATACAGAATATGAATAAGTTCATGGACTGGGCGCATGGTGTCGTTGTGGTGCACTACAGCAGACAGGTTGTGCCGCAGGATGGTGCAGTGTGAGTCATTCTCTCGTCCCAGCAAGAGGCAGTTTAAGTTAGTACAGCACAGCTGGAATGGTGTTGTTCCAAAAACCGTCCTATGCTTGGCTTTTTTGTAAATCGTTAGAAAATCACAAAAAAAAAGCTTAACTCTAAATTTCGGAATAATTTGTAGTATGTTGTCGGAAAACTAAAAAAAAATTGAAAACAGTTTTTCTCTGAATGTACGTATTTTAAAGAAAAGTTTTTAAAACAAAAAATATAGAGGACATTGTCACCTACAATTTGTTTCATGAGGTCATGTCATAGGTTTTGAAATGCAGAAGCTAGGTGGCGCCAAAGTTTCCAAAAAAGTGTATTTTTTTCACTTTTCGTCCGAGAAAAAAATGTGTTTTTCACAAAAGAGTGAATCAGAAATTTTTCCTCTAAAAATTGTCTGGAACATTTACTTAAACGTGTTTCCTCCGACTTACCGTTCCAAAGTTATAGCGCAGCAAATGCAACGCTGCGTAGTCAAGGCTACTATTGTTACTGCGGAGAGAGCGGTGGGCATGTTTAGACCGGGACCGGTGTCGGACAATTTTGACGCTTCGGCAGACTATAACTTTGGAACGGTAAGTCGGAGGAAAAAATGTTTAAATAAATGTTGTAGACAATTTTGAGGGGAACAAATTTCTGATTCGCTCTTTTGTGAACAAAACATTTTTTCTAGGACAAAAAGTTAAAAAACACTTTTTTGGCAAATTTGTCGCCATCTAGCTTCTGCATTTCATAACGTAAGACATGACCTCAATGAGACAAATTGTAAGTGACAATGTCCTCTACATTTTTTGTTTAAAAAACTTTTCTTTAAAATACGTCGATTCAGAGAAAAACGCTTTTTTCCGACAAAATGATCGTGCAAATTTTTCTGAAATTTTGAGTTAAGCTTTTCTTGTGCTTTTCTAACGATTAAGTAAAAGCCAACCATAGCACGGTGTTTGAAAAAAAAAGGGGGGGTTTCTTCTCTGCAGCTGTAATGTACTAGTTGTGTGCATACAGTGTCAGTAGAAGTACAGGCTCTGTTGTGAAGGGACGGTGAATGCGTGCGGTGGAAATGAGAATGTCGCATTATGAGCAACGGAAAAATGTGATGTTCTGCCAAAAATAGGCAAATCTGTTAGTGAAACTTTTTAGATGATGAAGCAAGTGTACGATGACGACGCATTGTGTCATAGTGCTGCGTTTAAGTGGCGCAGCCGTTTGGCTCAGCGGAGACACTGTTTGGAGGATGATGAGCGACTGGCCGGTCAAAAACGGTGCAAACTGAACGCAGGATCGAAGAAGTTGGTTAGGCTGCTGCGTGCCAACCGCTCCCAATCAATACATAATCTTGCAGCAACACTAGGAATCAGCCATTGCACGTGCCACACACAACATTCTGTCTAATGATCTGAACATGTCACGTGTTACCCAGCACAGTGTGCTACGCATCCCGACAAGAGACAAATATGACGATCGAATGACCATTTGCAGTGACCTGGGGCCTGTTCCACGAATGAACTTTGCAACTTTTCACTTTGCTCTTTGCTCTTTTCAATTCTTGCAAAGTGCAAAGTCTTTCTGTTCCACCATGATCTATGTATTACTTTGCAATTTCTTTGCAAAGTGAAAAGTCTTTGCGTAGGAATGATCCGATCATGTTTATTCCATGAACAAACTGTATAATACTCCATGATTTAATGCTTTATTTTTCGTGGTGAACTTGAGGACTTTAGTAACAGTTCTGCAAATAGTTCATTTTGATGTCCCATGCTATGCTGCTATACCGTGGTGGGCACCATTTCCTAACCAAGTTAGTTAGTTATTGTTTTAAGGGGCAGAAATACGAGGTCATCTGCCCCTTTTTCCTAACTAATGTAAGCATATAAGAAGTTGTTCTTTTTAGGAAAGAGATCGATTTTTTTGTAGCAGGTTTCAATAAAAGGCCAATTATTTCAAAAATATAGTCAGCTTGTATTTGGGCAGTACGAAAACACTCTCGAAATTCCATCGAAGTGAGGTTATGAAAATTCATCCTGTCTTTGTACGTCCTCTTGTCGGATTCTTCATCACTATCCTCACTTGATGATAACATAAGCTCTCGTCGTAACATATTTATAACACTAAACCAAATTGTGCGCCGAGAAACTAGTATAGAGACCTCTTCATTAACAGCTGAAAAGGGAATCGTTTCTTTGCAAAGATTTCTGAAAACTCTTCACTTCATTCAATTGCACTTTGCATTTCTGCACCAATGGAGGAACATAACAGGCTCCAAAAGTGAAAAGATTCCTAACTTTTCACTTTTCACTTTGCAAGACAAATCTGAAAAGTGATGGTGGAACAAAATCTGAACTGAAAAGTGCAAAGTGCAACGTGAAAAGTTGCAAAGTTCATTCTTGGAACAGGCCCCTGATCATCGGTACTGACGATGTTGGGACGTTTCTCAACCGGATCATATCAGTTAGACAAAACAGAGTGTTTTGTTTTCGATTCGCAACTGAAGCGCGAA
Source organism: Meconema thalassinum (assembly GCA_946902985.2). Classification (NCBI taxonomy): domain Eukaryota; kingdom Metazoa; phylum Arthropoda; class Insecta; order Orthoptera; family Tettigoniidae; genus Meconema; species Meconema thalassinum. The sequence continues at coordinate 1,733,899,468 of OX336388.2, read as the reverse complement.
TCGGTCACCTGAAAATCTCCTTCACCGCCACGACAGAAAAGGAACCATCAAGGCGGGTCAAAAGGCAAGGTGATTCTTGAACTGATTCTGACTCATTGGGTATTGATCCCATGGAATTCAACCCACAAGTAGCAACTGTCAACAAGAGCCACTACACTGAGATACTACGCTGTCCACACGATTCAATTCGTCGTAAGCGTCATGGGCTTCGGTGCAGGGAGAACCGGTAGTTACTACATGACAACGCCCCAGCACATCGCTCAGTGCTTGTCTAAAAGGAACTCGCAAGGCAACAGGTTATCGATTTGCCTTATCTCCGTACTCACCTGATCTCGCACCCAGCGTTTTCTTTCTCTTTCTCAAATTGAAAACAAAGCTGCGTGGGCGAAGATTTCATCTCTTTCCAACAGCTATACGAACGTTGGCAGATGTGCATAGCGGTCAACGACGAGAGGATGTGGTTCAGTGTGAGTGCAAGCCGTGTTGTGCTGCAACATGTAAGACTCACTCTTCCTGCTGGAGGCCTACACTTTAGGCGCCAGTCCACGGTGTTATTGAATCTACTGTACTACGTATAATCGTGAATACGGATAGTATTGAGAAGCAGATGCAGTAATCTGTACTTAAGATATCATCATGACATTAAGAAAGAGGAACCATGGACAGAAGACCGCCGCGACATGGGGCTATTCGAACCCGCTTCTCTTCACAGAAGATCTAACAAAGCCACATTCACTACGTCACCGATTAGAACCATCTTTGCCATAACCAGGCACTGAATGCTCAGATCACATAGAAACATGATACGATGGAACAATGATATGAGTAAAATATTCTGGCACATGCTTTTCTAGCGCTGCTCTCCTCAATTATAGATGGTGCTGTAAAATGAATGCCTGTGACTCAAATGTATCGGAATATTGATCCCGTAACAGTAGAAATTGATAAAATGTATGATGGATGAAACATGCTGGAATATGTTTTCAGATGTTGCGTTCATAAAACAGATGTTGGGCGTATACAAAATATCCTATTTTAATAATTCGTGCAATATGGAGTCGCTAGTTTAAAAAATATGATAAATAGACTACTACTATAATGATAATGCTCCGACACAGAATTCTTTAGATTACTTTTCATAAATTATGGATGGCACGCATATGACTTTTCCTGAAATGAACTCATGTGACTTGTCACAGAGAGATACGATCTCTTCGGGAATGGTCATGATAAACCATATATTTTGGTACGAAGATGGTGATAATTATGAAGTGGAACATGGTACTGTAGTTACTGCCCCAATTTCCTTGAGTAGAAATTGTTAGTTAAGCAAGGTAAATCAGCTGCCCCTTATAATATTGTTTTATGCAGCCCATCAACCGTTGTTATCAGGAAGGTCGATGTTTCTCAGCTTCTATCCAGTATGGTACTAATGCAAAGCAACCATATCCTGCAAACGATACTGAACACTATTATTTTTCCCCCTACGTGACTACAGACTAATATGAGGAGAAAATAATAGTGTTCAGTATCGTTTGCGGGATATGCTTGCAGTGTGTTAGTACTATACGGGATGCAAGCAGAGACATATCAACCTTCGTGATAACACGCGTTAGTTGGGCTGCATAAAACAATATTATTAGGGGCAGTTGATTCACCCGGTGACGTATGTAAATTTCTAAAAAAAAAGGTGTTCAATTCTTAGCCACTCATTTTCTATTCAACGGGTCACAGGAATCATTTGATAAATCGAACCAGTGCGATGAAGTACACATTCTGGACGTAATTATTTAGTGTTGTTTACATATATTACTGTTAGCTCCTCATCATATAAATTCCAATTCAAGTTGTTCGATGCTGGAAATGTGTTTATAAGGGTTACTTTGGACAAAGGCGGCAGCTATGGTTCATAAGTGGACAATTTTGCTATCTTAAATTTTTAACTTTTATGTTTATGTTCTAGAATGGCTACGATGTATACCAGTTTGAAATGTTTGCCATGAATTATTTTATCACAATTAATGTCAGCATATGTAAAATATATTTTGTAGAGTTTTTCAACGGGAAGGACCAGTAGAATTATGATGACGGTTAAATAATTTTTCATGAAACTACTGTACTTGTTCACTTTTACAGCTGATAATGTGATATACAACACTGACGAACCATTCCAGTTCTAAATTCTGCAACGTTGTTGTTCTTGATTCTTTAAGGGTTTTGTGACATCGTGGACAAATTGCCCCGTGTGATTGGGTGTGTGTAGATTTGTTATGATAACCTGTGTGACTGTGATGGATGTACTCGTGTGTGTATTTGTAATTGAGGTAGGATTTGTGTATGAAGCGGCCATGGACTTACGTTAGGTGCCATCCCGGTGTTTGCCTGGAGTAGGAAACCTCGGAAATCCACTTGTAAGATGGCTGAAGTAAGAATCGAACCCGAATCTTCCCAGTTTTTCTTCATGAGCCTGAGTGTACCCTGTTCACAATCCTCTGACGAGAAATAAATTTCTTGGCAGAGCCAGGAATCGAACTCAGGCTCCTTGGTGAGAGCCAAGATTGCTACCACTACGCTACAACGTGGACCATATGCAAAGCGTTTTGTTGAGTATCTAGATGAGGGACACTAAAAGGTCTTAGTAGATGGGAAGGTCATGGTGGCGCAACGGTCAAGCTGTTTACCTTTCACCTTGGCGGAACAGATTTGATTCCCGTTCATTGCATGTGAGATTTTTGAAATGAAATGGCATGTCCTGTGGTTCAGATTCTACGTAAAAAGGAGGTCCCTTGGCTCATGATCGCGATTAACAGTGATGCTAAACTAAAACCTTCCCTTTAGTAGATGGAACGTCACAAAATGCATGCAATAATTCAGTAAAATCAGGAAATGTGAAAGTTTGTCTCCGTCAAATGAACAAGCAAATAAAGAGGATATACACAGCTATACGTGACACAAACATGCGCATCTAACAACTACCACGAGCTTTGTGGGTCGTGACGTCGTGTTTTCTGCTGATATTACTCCACAAAGCTTTTAAAGTTAACACAACGTTACTTGCAAGGTACCGGTATAAAATTTCTCCTGATAGTAGAGTGACTGTAACGTGCAGGAGCACAAAGTCAAACAAGAACAGTTAACATTCTACAAAGTTTCGTTTCCAATTTCAGTCTCCGCTAAACCATGCTCCGCAGCCAAAAGCATGTACTGTACATTACAGCAATGTCTTACAAGAACAAGCCAGAGTTCGTTAACTTAACGAAGTTCAAGGATACTGAACTATCTTCCTTTCCTATTCATTTACTTTCTGTTATATTTTCCAACTCTTTCGTAATAGAAGAAAATGCTAGTCATTCGAGTGAAAAGGTTGGATGAAGTTGATGCCTTGGAAATAATACGATGACTGTTTTTTAAGTAATACCCGTTGTGATATTACGCCGTTGCAGCGCTGCGGTCGGCATTCCGTGCAGGTGCACTGTGTACCTGCATCTATTGGCAAGGCTGAGATGCCATTACGGCAACAGTCGCCCATGTGTGGGTGTGTTGACAAGCTTTTGAAATGGCATCGCCGATCGCGAATGCCGCCGACCCGTAAACGAGAGTGAATACTCCCCTGTAAGATATCCTGCCGTTTGGCCACCACTGTTAGGCAAATTGCGTATGTGGTCAGTAGAACTCCTAAACATACGCAGTTCTCCTGGTAAGCACGCAATTTACCTAACAGTGGTGGCCAAACGGCAGGATATCATACAGGGGAGTTTTCTCTCCCGTTTACAGGTCGGCGGCACTCGCGATGACATTTCGAAAGCTTGTCAACACACCCACACATGGGCGACTGTTGCCGTAATGGCGTCTCAGCTTTACCAATAGATGCAGGTACACAGTGCACCTGCACGGAATGCCGACCGCAGCGCTGCAACGGCGTAATATCACAACGGGTATTACTTAAAAAACAGCCCTCGTAATAGTGTGTAGATTGAAGCGTTCACCTCCCGGAATACTATTCAACTATCCATATTCAATTTTCAATAGTTCATTTTAAAAGGAGGCAAGGTCTCTCACGAAACGTTAAGGCATTTCAGTTATTATTTCACACGGCATAATTCCAATAATATGGATAATATTAATATTATTATTATTAATAATAATAATAATAATAATAATAATAGTAACTACGGGACCTATGCGACAAATCTCGCATGCGCATAGACTACTCGGCCGGCTTTACTGTTCTGTGGACTTCTTGTTTATTTGTCTAAACGCCCTTTTAAACAAATTGTTGATATTTATGGAATCAGACTGCAATTCGTCACTGCTGCGGGCAATTCTCTTTCTTTTGAAAGCACAATCGGTTATTGTGGGATGTGTATAGACCACCCGCCTGGCTCCGTGTTATCAGGGCTGGACGCGATAGAGTTCTGCCAGGGGCTATCTTCTTGTTTATTTGTTTAAACGCACTTTCTTTTAAACAAATACATATATTTTCATTGACATTTCAAGAAAAGCAAGTTTTTTCCTGTAGACTACTATTGAGACGATTTGGAAGATTTTGGCTCGAAACGCAGCTTCGAACTCCCTCTGGTTTAAGAGCTTGGGTTTTGTGAAACATACACCTTAAGCGTTTTATATAAATAATGATAAATTCGTGTGGCCGCTTATATGGCGCAAATATTTGAAATTGATTATATTAGGGTGACTTCCATGTCAACGACACCGCTCCTAAATTTCAAATCATAATTAAATTTAATGCCAGAGCCGGGAATAGAATCCTAGCCTCCGTGATGGCAGCCAACGTAAAACGTCACACTACGGGGCGTACGAAATAAAATAATATAAATGAATAAGTAGGCTAAGAGAGTATTTTCACGAAAAGCAAAACAGTTCGGAGTTACACAAAGCCATCAGTGAAGTAGATAATCTGACAGCTTTGCTCATGAGTAGGGCTCGGATTCGAGCATATTTGCATATTTTTTTCCTGAATAGTATCTTTCGGTGGTATTTTCACTTCTCTGGGACAAACAGAATTGAAATTTATCGAGCATATAAATTCATAAAACCGCGGTTTTCAGAATAAAAGCATATAAATGCATATTCTTGTGGTTTTCGTCTAAATAGTTTGTTTTCCTTCGAATTCCTCCATCCCTCCCCCTTTTCCCCGAATTCTGGCCCTGACCATCCTTAAGGTTCGAAAACAGATATAATTATTGAAACGCCTATCTGGTGAGAATAATAAAACCGCTGGTTTTTAACCTTTATTGAGGTCGTTCTCGTCATTGAAACTTTTATTGACTGATTTAAGAAAATCATTCAAAACTGAAAACCTAGAAAAAATTCTTGTTGTACAGACCAATGCAGATCTACTTCCTTGATTCGCCTAATTTTGAACATTTTGTAAATGAACTTTTAAACTGTAACTTTTATAAGAAAACTTCGCTTATATAGGCCTATACTTGAAACTTAGAATGCGAGTATATCGCAGTGTATCATACATACAATTAGAAAATAAAACCCGTATATAAAGATATGTTATTGGTTTTTTCGTTTCACTTTCCTTTCTATAGTTTTAACGGTGTTTTAGAGCATATTTCGCATATTTAACCGCATATAATGGTTTTTTCAAGCATATCTATCGAGCATAAAACTCATGGCTATCGAGCATATCTGGGGATCTTATCGAGCATATCGATCCCAGGCCTACTCATGAGTGAACAAGTTGTTGAAAGCTATCAACAAGATGACTTGCAGAAACTGGGAATGTGGAAAGCTTAATATCTACCAGGATGTCATCCCCATGAAGTAAGCCAAGCCTATGGTGACATGAATGCGTGGAACTTCTCGCTGACTGTGGAGTGGATCTTCACGGAAAGAGAAGTTTTTTTTATAGGAATTTAAAGGCCATTTCAAGGCCAAGATATCCCTACAAGAAACGATAATAATCATTAGATAGCAGAAAGTTAAGGTGGTAAACGTAGCTATGGTTGTAGATATTCTGAAATTATTCCGAATATTTCTTCTGGATGCACGTAGCTGTCAGGGACTGAATATAAACGCAGGCACGATGCTGTTACATACAGTATATCTTGCTGAAAAAGCTACATGGAAAAATCTACCTTTTGAAACAGAAAAACGACCTGTACTACAAGTACAAATTACCTATTCGGACCATAAAGGGGGACTGTGCTCACCGAAAGGACTGACTCCCCGTTTAAGAAACTAACACGGCATAAGTCTAACAGATAAAATTAGTAGTTCCGTGAATAACTAAATAGCATATTTTCATATAGCTTTATGTTAATTGTCTCTATCAGCATAAACAAATTAGTTTGATTGCTGTAATAAATTCGTAGATATTGAGAACCGTCTAAATATTTCAGATGGTCACCATATTGGATTTTTATATATGCAGGCCTTAGAGTTATGTACTATTAGATGAAGGTTATTGCGTATACTATTATTCACATTTCAATTGCGTGATTAGGACACAAGAAATAAAAACGAGATTTTAAAATTTCGCACAGCCGCCATCTTTTGGTTATGAAATGAATTGAAATAAATTAGATGTCAGTGCATAAAATGTGTATAAGAAATTACTGTGCCAAGTTTCGCTGCGCTCGGATGGTTAAACACGGGGAACTTCCATTTAAATTTAAATTCGCGTCGCCACCATGTTGGATTTGTGCTCTTCAGGTTATCGAAAATTGTACATATGAACTAATGTTAATAACCTTTATCAACACACAAAATTTCAGTTTGATAGCTGCCATAGATTTGTAGATATTGATAACCATCTGAATATTTCGGATGGTCGCCAAGTAGGATTTATATAATTATAAGTAGGCCATATGTACTACAGTGAGTCCGGGAATGTTCTCCGCAGCGCCTACATGCGTCTGCGAGAGCTAGCTACAGCAGTTACGTTGGTATCACGGCTGCCGCTTGCAACATCTCTACTTAGTATAAAACAAAGTCCCCGATTCTTGAATGTTACGGGTAAACTCGAGAACCACTGGATGGATTTTGATGCGGTTTACACCATTCTGTAAAGGATATATCGAGTATGATTTCTTTAGAAAATTATTCATTTATGATCAAAGAAAGCCGAGCAGTAACGATTTTAGTGGAAAAGTCGATAAAATACCTGGCGTCGAGCGCTTTGTAAGCTTACGCTGAGCAAACCGTTAAAAATATCTAAATACTATGAGTGTAAGAATTGTTCAGCATGAAAAGTTCTACAAAAAAAGTCCGCGAGAGCATATGTCTATCTTCCACACATCGCTCACTATAAGGGAACAACTGAAGCTTGTCTCTTACAGCTTTATGTGCTGACGACTTAGAGATTTCTGTTTGTTGAGCACATTTTCGTGTTGATTTACTTGGACTACGCAGCATTATATCGGAGATTTCATCAAGTTCTTCGTCTGTTAAAAGCGTAGGCCTGCCTGTTCCCGGTGCATCGTGAACTGAGCCAGTCACACGAAATTTACTTACCAAATACCGAACGGTATCACGGTTTGGACACTATGAATTAGGAAACCGCGCCTGAAATCTTAATTTTACATTTTCTGTAAATTCTGCGAATAACGTATTCCACCAAAAAAACTCTCTCTTCCGTAGTAAACATTGCCGCATATATACTGTTGCACTCTTCCAATAATAGGGCGTGGTGGCTGAGCGATCTAGCTGTATGCCTCTCACCAAGGCGGTCCGGGTTCGATTCCCGGTCAATGCATGTGAGATTTTCAAAGTGAAATGCCATGTCCTGTGGTTCAGATTCCACGTAAAAAGGAGGTCCCGTGGCTCATGATATACAGATTAACGGTCACGTTAAACTACAAGCTTCCTTCCTTCTTCCAATAATAATCTATCTGAACGCTCGCTGACTGTAATACACGCTGAAGACATGTAGGCTGGCGCGCTTATCGCGAGACACATCGACAGCTCACCCGGGGAAGTCCCACTTTGAAAGACACAGTGCAGCGCGGCCAACTAAAACTCATGACTCAACCACTCACAGCTGCACGTTCCCACTGCGGAGAACATTCTTGGGCGCCCTGTATTATATGACGATTATTGCGCAGGTTCATTATTCGAACGTGGACTTCGATCGCATGATTAGGACACAAGATATGAAAACTAAATTTAAACATTTTAGAGCCGCCATCTTAGTGTTATGTAAACAATTAAACTAAATTAGATGTCAGTGCATTTTAATGTGTATAACCATTTGCTGTACTAAGTTTCACCGCACTCGAATGGCTAAATCCCAAGAACCATATATTTAAATGTTTCAACTTCGCTTGGTCACCATGTTCATTTTGTTCTTAACTGGTTTCTGAAAATTCCATAGGTGACCTTTTAGTAGTGCCCTTTATCACCGTGAAAAATTTCAGGGTGATATCTGTAGTAGTCTCGCAGATATCAAATGCCGGTGAAATATTTCTCACAGCCGCCATGATGGATTGGTGAAACGTATTAAAATTTAAAGGGCACGATCGGGTTCGAAAAGAACAGTACTATGTTATTACCGATTTTCATTGAAATCGCTCCAGCTTAAGATGTTATTAGGGGAGACACCTACACACGGACAAAATGTGATCTCGTAAGCAATCTTTTTCATAAATGAAAATAGGTGTTATTGGTTTTACGTCCCTTTTAACTACACTGGCTTTTAGAGACGCCGGGGTGCCGGAATTTTGCCCCGAAGGGGATCTTTAACGTGCCAGTAAATGTACTGACACGGCTCCCTCGCATTTGCGCACCCTCAAATGCCAGCTGACTGCGCCAGGTTTCGAACCTGCAACCTTGGGCTCAGCAAGCGAGAACGTTACCCCTGAGCCACGCAGCCAGACAAATGAAAATAGGCTAGAAATGAGGAGAGCTTTATATTTAGACCCCAACACTCCATGACATACTGCTTTAAGTTGTATTCCAGCCCGAAGGGAAAATCAAAGAGACTAGTAAAATAAGTGAACTCTCTAGATCAAAGATGACAGCTCAAATGGACTCGAACCGCGGACTCCCCTATGCAAAGCAAATGACAGCTGAAAGCTTTCTATTGATTTCTCAATCGAGAAGAACTCCCTTTTGACAGACAGTAGGTCTCTAGACATCTGACACGCGACGTTGTGTACCTCCGCATAGTGAAGTAAGGGGGTTTGTTTCATTTATGGGCTTTGTACGTCTTGATCTGCAGCTCCATGTATTACAGTGTGTGTGAGGTATTCATTCGCTTAAAAATACGTTAAGTACGTACTTAAATTGTGCCCAATCTGACTGGGCAAGGAGTTACACTGTATCTAATGAAAGTGTGATTAATTACAGTAAAATAAATAGCTGAGATAGCTTTGTAGCCATTTTTCATTGCTGCCTTATTGACAATTGATATTGAGACTATCCAGTCGGTCAACATAATGTAATGCCAATTACTGGAGAATGCAAGAAAATACCTGAATAAAATGACGAATGATTAAAATCATGTATATAAATCGTTAAGGTGTATGATTGGTGGCTTCGGTGTCGTAGTTGGTAGCATGCTGAGCTTCTATGCCCAAGATCGCAGGTTCAAACCTGGCTGAAGTCGTCGGATTTTCTTTAAGAGCGCTAAAATCCCTCAGTAAGCGTTCCTTTGGAGGGGAAGTAAAGCGGGCGAGCCCATGTTTTTGATTTATGGCATGTAAAAGAACCATTCACTAAGTACAAAATTGTGTAAAGCTAAATTTGTATGTTAGATTTTATTAACGCTCTATTAAGGTCTAACGTTCGCCACAAGGTGTCGGTTGTAGTGGCATCTTGTAGCCAAGTTTGCAACTAGGTGACGTTGACGGTAGCATTTGGTAGCAAAAGTAGGAACTACTTGAAATAGACTGTCTGCGGTTCTTACCTGATGAGTGGCAGATGACCTAGTACTTCCGCCCCTTAAAACAACAATAACTAACTAAATAACTAACTCGTACCTGATGAGGGGCTTAGAAGCCAAGGGAGAAAAATGATATATGATAAGCGTGGGGAAATCACCCTTATAGACATAAATTTTAAGGATCATTTTCCCACGTTTATCGGATATCACTCGTCTCTCTTGGCTTCTAAGTCCCTCAATTACAGATAACACACACTAATACAGGTAAATTCTAGCATCGTAACCAATTACCAACGAAACTGGACTCCTTTCGGATAGGTTAAATGGTACCCTTATATGTGGCAACACCAAAGATGCACCCTCGTGTGACTGGATGGTAGAGGAGAAAGGAGCGCGGTGTGGAACAGTGGGTGGTTACCACATTAGCTAGCATAGAGCATCACTCTCTTTGATAGAGACAGAACGCACGTGTTGTTTCATCCCGTAACAGATGTTGAAACGCTGTGGTGATACTACCAGAGTATACAGTGGCTAGCCTTTGATGGGCCCCTGTGTCTAAACACAATAAGGGTGGTTCCGACTTATTGCTATGCATAAATACTCGGCAATATTATATATCTGATTATATTGAGGTAGCGGTCACGTGGACTGCGAACGAAAATAACCGTAGTATTATACAATTTTTACTGTGGGGTTCAGAAAACTATTGTGTTGTTTTTGTTGTTTCACTTGAAGACTTGGACATCGTGGTCAAAAGCATCGTGCTCGTTAATCATTTTATTACTAACCGCGTTTAGTAGATAGTTTAATTAAATAAACGATTTCTTGAGAAACGTTTATACGTTTCATAATAAATTAACGACAACACGTTTTTTAACAAATGGTTTCCTAATTAATCGTTTTATGAAGATGATTTTAAATATAAATCAATTTTTTATTAAAATTGCTTAAATTTGTTTCTGTAGCCTTTAATGATTTCCATTTTTGTTTCCTTATTTTAATAAACTCACCGTAATTATGTTTCGTGTTTGACGAGTGTTATTGTCGGTAAAATAAACAACTTTCCTGACAACAGCCTAGGCGGTATACCGGCATTTGTCATACCGGATGGCGGTATTAAATACTGTAAAATACCAGAATACCGCTCTACTTTGCATTATTCCTCGCACTAGACTTGTGAAATACCTTCGTAACACTTCCCAAGGAAGTAGTCAAAAAGTCAGTCCTCAGAACCATTTGTTAAATATAAATACAAAATCCTTCTGAGAGGATTAAAAAGAAACTCTAAACGTTTAAGAAATCATTTCTTTACAAAACGTTTAATTTAAGAACCATTTTCTATGAGACGGTTTTAAACATTTAGTCAGGACATCGCAAAAGTGTTTCCGATCGTGAGCTCATATCTTGACTCAACAGTTTCAAAGTTATGCCATCGATACATACGAGTAAAATGTTTTTACCAGAATTACCATTTGACCTGTGTTATGTTTAATTGAGAAGACGTGTACAATTGCGAGATTATAAAACGAGTGGCTGACTTACCACAACATGTTACTTCGTCGTGCTTCAAGGTAAGTCTGTAGTTTATGTAATTACGAGGCGAATTCTATGTGGCAAGGAATTATGTCAACATACTTTAGTGGCATTCTTTAATTTCCTGAATGTATATAATGTTAACTAATGAGCTTGTTAAGAGATTGTAAAATATGTTTAAGTCCAGTACAGTACTGTGTTTAAACTGGCATGATAATACATTAAATTGGATGATATCCTATTTCAAATATTTGTCTCTAATATGCATGTTATGTTATGTCCTGCCATGTATTCTATAGTTTATTTAAGGATGTGTCTTTTAAAGCCTATTATCAACATTTGAAAAAGTAGGCTTATGAGATCACCTTTTGTACGTGTGTGTGCATGTGTGCCCCCCACCTTAATTCAATCTAAACGGCTGGAGCGATTTCAATCAAATTCGGTACGGACACATTACTATTTTGTCCGACCCCGACTGTGCCCTTCAAATTTAAACACGTTTCACCAATCCAACATGACGGCCACGTGAAATATTTCACCAACTTTCTATAATCTCCGAAACTATCACTGATACCATTCAGAAAGATGCCATCTCGCATATTGAAAGCTATATATTCTAGCACATACTTACTCAATGTAATGGTCTAGGTGAAGACATACGCCATGAACCAAAAGCTATTTATTCTCTCACATGGATAATCCTGTTAATAGGCAGGGGAGTTTTAATGGAGATGACCAGTGGGATATATGAGAATAGACTAGTTAGTTCTTTACAAAACTACTTTTTATGATTGGAATACCAATTTTTGGAGATACTTTTATTTACAAGACTACCGTTTTCTCAACTTGATGTCGATGGGAGTACCTTTTGTTTGCACTGGTGCAGTATACATTTATTTTAAGAATTCTCTTCTTATTGTCCTTTCGTTTTACCCTCTTTGGGGTACGTTGAATCAATCATTTCACTGTGTGTTGTTCTTTTCTTAGTGCCCAGTATCACTTCATTCTTTCTCATCTTCTTTTTCTCTTCTTCTAAGATGATACGTTTGGATTTCAGTGAAGATTTGTCTTGGAACCTTATATTTTCGTCTTTAATAATTCGATTGAGTAGTAAATATTCTGTAATTTTTTTTTCTACTAGGTCTTTCCCAGTTTCTTTGAACCATGTGGGGTTTACTTTGCGGTTAGGGAAGAAATCAAAGATTTATTTGGTTAATATATTAGAGTTCATTCTAGGAAGATGACCGTAATTTTCCCCCCTCCCTTTTCACATAGTATCTGAGAGTTTTTCAATATTCTTGTAGTGAGTATAATCTTTGTTGTATATTATCTTACTATCCTGAAATTTTGGCCTATGATATTTCTTGGAATTTTACTTTCCTTTAATTCGAGTTTCTCCATCTGGCCTCTGAAATTCACGTTTAGGGTTTCTGCTTCGTACAGTGCTTCTAGTTTGATCACTGTCTTATAATGTTTAATTTTGAACCCACATGAAAGCGATTTCTTGTTTTATGTATCTTTTGTTAGTTGGAAGGCCATTTCAAGTTTATTTTTCCTGGTTTCCATTGCTTTGTATTCCCCAGCATTTCAACTATTCCATTTTTTGAGTTGTATTAATATTATTATTTAGAGAAACTGCCATATTTGAAACGTTAAGTATCCAGCACGTGTAAGTATTGTTGCATTTAAATGATGACAGTACTGCACTTCCTCAATCCCATTCACTGACCTTAATTCCGTAGTGGTGTGATAGCCAGCCGTGTTCTGTGACATAATAAGACCTACTGTAGGTCAGGTGAACCCTAGGTGCAATTAATTACGCTCTAATACGATAGTTAAGGATTTATTAGAAGGAATACAAAAATGTCGAGTAGCCCCCGGGACACATTTGAATATTTTACTACAAGACTACAAACAATTAAATATCGTGTGAAGCTGAAAATCTTGCGAATCTCCCGTTTGTATATTTTAGCACGTCTACTGGTTATGAGTGCTATTTCTCGTGAGCGTTGAAGCCAGCCTTAAAGGTATAGAATAAATGCGAGGAGCTTGACGCGCAACACGACAGGACACGACAGAGAGAAGTGGTGGAGCAACAGCCTGATGAAGAAGATAAACACCTGCTCGTAACTCTCAGGAGCATCTAGATTACTGTAATGAATGAGGGTTAAGACAGTCGGGCTTCGTCTGAGGTCAGGAGTTCAAACACCACTATTCAAACATAATTAAATAGAACTTCCCAATACAGTGCATTTCTGTTAATTGGGATAGCCAATTATTTGAGTCAACGGAATAATATCAATGTTGACACTGCTGAGTAAGACTTGAAGTCAAGGCCACAAGTTTAGAAACTGAATCTCCTGCTTTTCAAGCAATGGATTGGTCTCTTACAATGCTACGGGGTACATTTGGATTATTAATTTATATAAATGTGGAGCGATGAGGAAAATGGCTATTTATCTCCATGTACAGTGGCGTGCCTACAGGGGGATCAATCCCTTCAGAGCCAAATAATGAACATAAGAAATTTGATGAGGTTTTCAATTTTGAATAAAACCAATCTTCGGATTGATGACAAATGATTGGATTGTGTTTGAAAACAGCTCTTTTCACTAGTGTAACATTCTTAGTGTTACCCTAATTTAACACTGAATGAGAAAAATGGTCAGCTGTTCAGTTAGCCAGAGAGGTGGGTGTGGCACTATATATCCTCATCCCTTCCCAAAAATACTCTACTTATTACCATTCTGTTAGTATCCAAGCAGAAGTTCCATTTTGTAAAGAGAAGAATATTGTGTTAAGTTGCATTGCTGTTTCTAAGTTAAACTTTAGTTGTAAACTTTAGTTTATTAATATTTATACAACGTCGGGGAACAGAAAGGGCCACGGAAGCGAGAAGAAAACTGCACATTATACTGTATTATCATATCAACAAAATCGCTCATTTTTGAGCATTTACATTGTGCAAATAGAATGCATCAAATGCTAATGAAATGAAGCATGAAAGAAAATATAGATGGGAGGTTTTGAAACTTTGGGACCGTATAATAACTTCCATTACCGGCCGCGGTGGCCGGGAGCGCTTACGCGCTACCTCGTGCCTCGCTGGCATCGGGAGAGCGTGGGTTCGAATCCCACATCAGCCGTCCTGAAAATCGTTTTCGTGGTTTCCCATTTTCACCACCAGGCAAATGCCGGGACGGTTCCTTTCAATATCTCCACGGCCGATTTCCTTCCAATATCCCTTCCCTGACCCGTCCTGCCATTGGCTGCATTAATAAAATGATTATAATAACCTCCATTGAATATGTGTCATTACATCCGAGCCCTCACCCTCCAAAATTATTTTGACTCAGCTCATCCCCCTCCTGAAGCACATCCTACTTACGCCACTATCCATGTGATATACATAGTCAATGATATTTCAGTGTATGGTGTAGACTAGAAGAATCATCTACATTGTTCCGAACTTATCAATGAGTTATTGAAGTATCAGAAGCCATATTTCAGTGTTGTCTAGTAATCTAATATAGAATGCTTTTCAGTCAGTATTGTGCCCAAATTTAAGCGAGAAATACAAATATTTAAACAGTCTAACCTGAAAGAAGGCAACGGTGTTTAACCCTTATAATGCCAGGGCGTAATACATCCGCAGAGGTAGCTTATGCTAAATATGCCACGGGGCGATTCATCGGCCCCTGTTTTTATAATGATTCTATTTTCATTTCCAGCCACGCAGTGCTATCATTGTTTTAAGTAAGACAACGTCGGAATCATTCTCTCTGAATATATCAATGCGTTTAATTTGCGTGGAAAACTCGATTCTTGATAAGTGTTCTTTGAATATGCTGCAGGGAGCTGACGTGTTACGTTTGAAGTCGTGTTTGTGTGTAGAAATTGGTCGCACATGGAACCAAACAAACCAAACTAAACCCTGCGGCGCTGCAGCCCATGAAGGGCCTAGGCCTCCCTAGCTACCGCTGCCCTGCTATTTGCCCTGCAGATTCTGGGGTGACGCGTGGTTAGCGCGTCGGGTCCCCTCGGCCGTTAAACTTGATTTCCGTGACCGGGGCGCTACCTCACTGTCAGTCAGGTATGCGATTGTCCTCACGAGGCCGAGTCCATCCCGTTCCAGCCCTAATGTCAGTTTATAAAAACCCTGACGGAGCTGGGAATCGAACCGGGGATCTCTGGGTGCGAGGCGGACGCGCTACTCTAGCACCACGGGACCGGCACATGAAACCTATTGGATATAATTACTCTAAACTCGGGATACTGAATATAAATTAAAAAGTACGTGCATGCAAATAGCAAAATATATTATTTAGAGAATGTAGGCTGTCGAAATTATATTATAACATAGGCGCAACCTGTTAGCTGAGCTAAAAGCAGAGTAAGTAATACTTTGTGTGCTATGCGTCTTGGGTAATAAGGTCTCCATTACAGTAAGCACAAAAGCACATTTAAGCTGAAGGCAAGGTATATCTGAAACAGTCTAAGAATAGTTGCTCTCTACAATCCCGAGTTCTTAAGGGGGGAAGCTAAAAGGTGGGTTTGAGGCTTTCACTTTCTCTTCACCATTCCCTTTAATGGGCTACTTCCGAAAGGGGAACGAAAAAGACGGAGATAAAACCTTTATGAGAAGCAAGTGACTTGTAGTCCGAAGCAGCTTATAAGAAGCCGAGTCCTGTTCCCTATTTTCCATTTGAGATGTCTCTCTTCAAGGGTTTTGCGTGAAATTCCTCCTTATTATATATCTTGAGTATATTTCTACTTCACTGCTTTTGACAGGATTCTGAAGTCGAGGGAGGCTGTTCGTTTCCTATCCATAGCGTCTTTCGGCGATCACATTTCCACAAGCATTCTCCAACACACTGAACTTAATGGAGTCCAAAGAAGGTCTTGCTCATCAGGATGTCATTGGATTTTCTTGTTTTCTGATCTTCTGTTAGTCTTTCCGTTCAGCAGCAATTTATGAGCTATTTGATCGGGGCTGACTCTAAGGAGGCCAGATGGAGCACTAGTGGGATCATTACTGAGGTTCTTCAGTAATTTCCAAGCCTTACGATTGTTCTGTTTCATATCTAGCTCTGATATTAGATAGCACCATTTATCTCTTTTGGAGGATGAAATAGCAAACATGAGGTTTTTACCTGTCTCAATGGTTTCCTCTGAGAATGGATCTTCATCAAATAACTGTGCGTTTTTTTTTCCGGAGAGACTTTGAATCACTATCAAGCCCACGTATGTAATTTATTCTACAGCCCCTAGGAATGTATCTACGTGATATGACATTGAAAATTTCAATAAATCTCAACTTAGTATTGTACCCAATTGTCATCATATGGAACATGTGTTCGTATCCCAGCTAACTCACGGTCTTTCGAGGTATGGGACGTTCCTGCCCACCATACGACCACATGCTCAGGACTTGAGTCTGTCAGGTAACTACTCTACATGAAAGAAACAACATATTCCTAAATAAAACATTTACTGATATAAAGTCATGGCTATACAACAAAATACAAACAAAGGATAATTTACATTTACTTCCCACAATGAAAATCAAGGTTATTTGTGAGTCTCTTCTTAATTAGTGCTTCACTGCACTCAAATATATTTCTAGCATCCTATCATTGATACTTTCAGACATCTACGAGCCTCCATAGTGTTCTTCATGTCGCACAATTTAACAAACTGGAATATCACAACACAAAAGTCACAATATCACTTTTAAATGACATCAATTCTGTAATAATTAAACATTAATCCGTTTTTCACGGGCATTTACTTTCATTAACATAAATTCATTATCTTATGCCTTAATTAAAAATTGTTGTGTCGTGTGAATCGTCTTCCCTTTTCCCATCAATATGAAACGCTAAAGTGGTACGTTTTCCCTTCCAAAATACACATGGATAGAAATGTTTATAGTTTCACCATACAACGATTTTCTGGGTCTGGTCGAAATTATTATCGTTACAAACGTGTCATGTTACAGAAATCACCTACCCGTCTGCATAACTTAGTGTGAACTGGGCAAAAATGCACTTTAAAAATATGCCTACATTTATTTGGTTCAGCGTTCCTCCTCAGAGAATAACTGGGCCAAATATTATCCGATCACAATGATCCGACCAGGTATGTGTGTTGAAACACATAATTTAATTCAATTGGCATCATCACAACAATCATATCTTAATTACATTTCGAAATATCGAGATTCTTCAGTGTCCCACTATGCTTCTAAAATAAAGGGACCAGGTCAACAGACCTCCCTTTCAAGCAGGCCATAAAATTAGTTCCAGCTGGCCGAGCAAGATGGCCGCCGTCCTCGTGGCATACCTACCACACCCCTCTGGCTGCTATCAAGGTCAACTTTGTTTACAATTGCAATACAATGGAGTTACGCTGAGTATTGTCTCTAGTAATTGAGCCATACTAATTATTTATCACCTATATTTATAGTGTAATGGGCTCAACTCGGCTCCTAATTAACATTCGTGGCTGGGGATGGATCCTGTAATAGCCTTGCCGTTCTGTGGCGATTACTAGTGGCTTCGGGCGCGCATCACGATTGAGAATACAAGATTTCTCATCAGCAGCTGCCTACAATAATAAGGAAATCTGCGTTTCCTATACGACGAACATGATTCTCCTCTCAGGGCAGATCAATTAATACATGAGCTCACGGGGTCTCGAAGAGCATCCCTCGTGGCAATATTCCTGCAAGCGATGGATACAGACAAGCTCCGTTCCAATTCGCTGCGAATAATATAATTATGCTCCAACGGAAATACTATCTCGTAGATTAGCCAACCTTTCACCTAACGTGCAAGCTATGTTAGAGTGGTCCCCGCAACTTTATTGACGTAAATCACTTGATTCTACGTTACATTGCTCGCTATATGCGGCTCAAACAATACTTCTCATAGACGACTCAATTATTAAAGCACTCACGTCCTCTCTGCAATTACTCTTAAGCCAAAGCTTTAAATAGCTCCAAAAACAAGTATAAAATTACTGGCTTACATTACTTTAATGGTTCTCAAATACACTCCTAAGAATTGATCATATCAAATATACCTTCAACACTTCACTGACACGGAAAAATTCTCGTATCTCGATATATTTTACGTTACTTTCGTACTGTTTACCAACTACAGTACCTTTATATTAGACATGACACACTTTGAACGTTCTTTAGGCCAGAAATGCCTATTACTTTACTTATTACTGTTACCGACCCCAGATTATTACTATTATTATTATCATTTAACGTTACCGTTACATTCATCACTATCTTAGGCCTGAATGGCCCTAAACAAATCACCCTCCAAGCCATATTCTACCAAAATACGAGTGGTGAAAGCTCGTACATAAGTGACAGTTACATCTTAGTCTTAAAGTGATGCTTCGTTGTATGGTGAACTATCTAATTTTTGCGGCTTCGGTGGCGTAGTTGGTAGCATGCTGAGCTTCTATGCCCAAGATAGCGGGTTCAAACCCGGCCGAAGCCGTCGGATTTTTTAAGAGCGTTAAACATCCCTCAGTATGCCTTCCTTCGGAGGGGAAGTAAAGCCGGCGGTCCCATGTCATAGATTTATGGCATGTTAAAGATCTTTCCACTAATTACACCTGTGTGAAACTAAAATGGATAGGTTAAGAATATAAACAACGCTCTTAGGTTGCTACGTTCGTTGCCAAGAGCCGACTGCGGTGGCGTCTAGTAGCTAGTTCTGAACTAGGCCTAGTAGTCGTTGACGGTGGCGTTTGGCGGCAAAAGTAGGAACTATTTGAAAATTAAATTAAAAAACAGATACACACACTAATACAGTCATCACAATTAACACCGGTTATCAGACAGATTCTACACACACCCAAAGTACACGGGGCTACATGACCGCGTTGTCGCAGCCCCTAAACTAAGGAACCAACCAACCAACTATCTAATTAGATTAACATTGTAAATTTGTACTCACTTTTCATTTTCGCTGGATTATTCCAGCACACCAGCCACGAACCTACCATGATGCTTGGTTTAAGCCATCATGCTATATCTCACACGACACATGCTATCACATACTTCACACATGATAATCATATTTTTATCAGTGGCTTTTCTCACTTTAACACAATACATATTTTTCACAATACACATACACACTTTTGAAATCACTGTAATAAAACTTATACACTTTTCGCACTATTTCACATGTGGATCCTTAATTGGACTCCTCCTAACGCCTGACCTCAGAGATGCGATGCAGCTAACTTCTGACAACCGCTGGTCTCCGTGAATGTCTATCATGCGTGTGCGTGCGTTCGATTCTCGTCACCTTCAATACTGTTCATTTCACCGTCATGATTACTTGTGATGCCTTCCAGGCTCCCGTAATTGTAGTGATCCTGACGATACTGCGTCATTTATAACTATGACAATACCTCCTGGTATATTCACTGTCCAAAAACATCCTAACTTGTTCCTACGAGGTAGCGAACTACACTTGCGTATAATAATGGATAAATATCTGCTGTAGATTAAATCTTACGCGATTCATGATTACTATTAAGAAGCTGTATGATGCCCTTCCATTGTTCTTCATATATACTCGAGCGTCGATAGTCTAACATTTCGCGCACTTTCTGACAGCGTTTTAGTTTACGTGTTGAGTCAAGAAGACTAAAGAAGAACTGCAGAGCATCTAAAGACGAACTGAAGAAGACGAACTGAAGAAGACTAAAGAAGAACTGCAGAGCAACTAAAGACGAACTGACTTGGTCTGCGCTGCTTCCCCTATATAAAGGTTTCTCGTAAAACGTAGTCCACAGGACATACGGGTGTGACTCATTTCTTGAAATAATGCATTTCCATTCAAAATGCCGTATACACCTCGTTTATCTAGGTGTGAAAGTCCCATAATAACTCGCGTGCAAGCGATCGCTTCGGCCAATTAATTATAATTAATTGCCTTCTTCCATAGCGTCATGACGCCACCATGGTAAATCCCCTCGTGTGGGTATCCAAATCATTCCTCTCGCGCGTAGGCTCTGTGTTCACAGGCTTATTTAGAGATATAGGCTTTAATTTAGGCGTGAAACCACTCCTAAATTATCTCTCCTAGAATATATTCACCTGGGTGTACATTTTACTCCATTTCGATGCTCCAATTGGCTGCAATCAATTAATTTCCGTGGACAATTACCCCCTCTCCATTCTCAAGCGTTGTCCATCGGTGAACCCCAGAGTCATTAATTTTGAGCTGTCGTGGCGGTCCTGACGAAATGAGTTCCTTTGGCGTCACGAATCCACGCCCATCCGCTGGCTGCGATTAGTCAACCGTCAAGCTGGCTTGCCTTCATACTTCTATGCTTCCAAAATGTACATATGCTTTCATTTTCTAACAATTATTCCCTTAAACAGCTATGATATTCACATTCTAGCCGTGAAATCATGCTATATTATTATATGTCATTATAACTCTCATTGCTCTTCGGGTTCCATGTAGCAGTTCCACCTCAGAGATCAATGGTTCGACCCTAGGCATAATCATGGGCCTGGTCTTCTCTGATAAGACCCGAGTTCGATGCCAGTCTGCTGTGTCCGATTGGGCACAGTATAAAACAAAGTCCACGATTCTTGGATGTTACGGGTAAACTCGAGAACCACTGGATGGATTTTGATGCAGTTTTCACCATTCTGTAAAGGATATCCCAAGTATGATTCCTTAGAAAATAATTTATTTATGATCAAAGGAAGCCGATCAGTAACGATTTCAGTGGAAAAGTCGAAAAAAAACCTGGCGTCCGAACGCTTTGTAAGCTTACGCTGGGCAAACCGTTAAAAATATCTAAATACTATGAGGGTAAGAATTGTTCAGCATGAAAAGTTCTACAAATAAATCCCCGAGAGGATACCTCTATCTGCAATACATCGCCCACTATAGGCCTTAGTGTTTTTACGTTTTAATTTCTTCCAACCATGTCCACTCAATTTCTGAGGCGACAGTTTACGAGCTAGCTAAGGGCGAGTCTATCATCCCTGTTACAGCCTAGCTAGCAGGCGAACCTATTGCCCCAGATACAGCCAGCAGCAAACCGTCGAGTCGTGTTGAGTTAAGACTTCTAAGAAGGGTGGTTGTGTTTGGAGTTTCCCTGGAAGTGCAACTCGGGTTTTCCTCACTTTTCCTGTGAAACACAGTCAAGTTAAGATTGGACGGAAGGGGGAATTGAGTTTCATTCACCTCGCCATTCCCTGGAAGTGCAACTCTCGTTTCGCCTGTGAACTTTTCGTTCCGCAAAATTCATAGTCAATTTAAGATTGTACGGAAGGGGGATTATATTATATTAAAATATACTGATTGGCGTATAATCTATACTTAGTATAAAACAAAGTCCCCGATTCTTGGATGTCACGGGTAATCTCGAGAACCACTGAATGGATTGTGATGCGGTTTTCACCATTCTGTAAAGGATACCGCGAGGAAGGTTTCTGTAGAAAATAATTTATCTATGATCAAAGGAAGCCAAGCAGTAACGATTTCAGGGAAAAGTCGAAAAAAATCCTGGCGTCCGTGCTCTTTTTAAGTTTACGCTGGGCAAACCGTTAAACATATCAATATATCAATTATTCAGCATGAAAACTTCTACGAAAACGAACGCGAGAGCACATCTCAATATTCAATATATCGTCCACTATAAGTGTTTTAGATTGGACGGAAGGGGGATTTGTGTTTCATGCATCTCGCCATTCTTAAATTACGTCTGACAAGAATTTGTTGCACATGCATCTGCATGATAATATAGTTAATAGTCCAGTCAGTGATTTAACCCCTAATGCCGAGACGTAAAACGGATATAGACCGTAGTTCATTGACATCGTAAAGAATCGTTTATCACGTAATGCATTCACAACTGTTCCCGGGCGAAGCCGGGCCGGGTTGCTAGTTTACTATACATCTCGGGAGAAGCGTCAAGTTTTAAGACTCTATCTAGTTCTAGTGAGAACGTTTCTCACTGTGACCGTCTTTTAAACGGAACTGTCTCTGGATTCACTACTGCTTCAACAGTACAGATAATTGGCCGAAGTTGCGTATGTGGGATTGGCTCAGTAACATTCTTCACTAACAAAGATGTTATCTGGATTATATCCACTACGCCATCTTCCACTGTTGAATGATGGAGTCATCTTAGCGTCATGTATAAATACTAGGCCCATGCTATCAATCCGGTCTTCGAGATCCTCTCCACTTTTATCAGTTTCCCTGTAATCCCAGGATGTACTGTGACAGTTGAAGTCGCCCATGACCAGTTTTATTTGTTGAGATTGGAAGCTAGGTGGTTCTGTGAAGCTGAACTCGGCATTCGGTGGCTTATAAACTGATGTTATGATGTACGATGGAATTTCGACCGTCAGGATCTCTATGTCTTCATTCGAAGCTGAACCTGTTGAAAAAAATATTTTGCCCTGGTTAGCCAAATATTGCACTGCAATACAATGCACTTGGTCTCTCATTGATAAGGTCCATTCCATTTATTTTTGGCCTTCTGTCATTTGGGCCTCTAGGGTACGTCCGATCGTTTGCACATTCATTCTTAATGAGTTTATTCTGTTATGTACGATCTACGGGGAGGCACCGTCCTGTACCCCAGGACATAGTGCTGATAACCACGGTATCCCATCAAAATCTGAACGAGCCAAAATAGCAATCTTTTCAATTACTGATGTATTGTTGTTTAACCTATTCATTTAGGGATTTTGCGATATTGTGATCATGTATCCCCGTGTGCTTGGGTGTGTGTTGAATCAATCTAATAACCTGTGTAATAATGTTGACTGCACTAGTGTTTGTGTTTGTAATTAAGGCTGGGTTTTAGGTGGGAGGCAGCCTTGGCCTTAATTTTAGGAATCAACCTGGCATTTGCCAGAAGTAAAAGTGGGAAACAACGAAAAACCACATTCAGGATGGCTGAGCTGGATATCAAAACAACCTCGTCTCAGATCTGCCTCACGGAGCTAAATGAGTTATGTAACCCGTCCAGGGTCGAACCCCAGACTCCATTCTAAACTAAAGGTTATGGTAATTCTTCCTATAGAAGGAACACCATTGCCCAATGTATTTCTCAATATGCTATTATCGACGTGTTAACTGGAACAATGCTCGTTCTTGGAAACAAGGAAATGCTTCCTTCACAAACATGTCATCTTCAAACATTTGCTTTACTATCTGTAGATTATTATTTATCAAATACTTCCTAGAAGGACTAAGGAAATGACCCTGTACATTTCCTCATATGATTATTCAATCTGTTATTCCAGATGTATTGACTGCAACACCTGTGAGTGATCAAATTCACGGAACTGTTATCAAAGACATGAGTCCATATCCTGTAAGATATATATATTTCCACATACATGTTATCTAGTGCGCCCCTCTACTGTAACGCACTTTGTTATGAAGGGATTTTGTATAAAAGGACCTGGGCTCAGAAGCAAAGGGCTCTTCCAGTTACAGCAGCAACTAAACAGGTTGACTGTCTGGTGTTAACTTGTATATATTGGATTGTCAAAGATTAATAAATACATCTACAAACTAACCAACGAGTACTCACTCACAGAAATCAGATACTACTCATCAGAAGTAAGAACCACGAGACCTACTGACTTAGCAGTAGCAACGACTTCTTAGTACATCACTAAAGAAGACTGTTAAGTGACAAACTTAACTGGGGGCCCGTCCGTGATAGGTAACGATTATCCTTGCCAGATAATCTACGAGTAAGTTGGTACAGTGTTCTGACAAACCTCACAAGGAGGCCTTTAGTCACTATACTAGCGACACCAAGGTACCTATCTTCAGCACCAGATGCAGTCATCGATTCTATGAACCAGCCAGCAAGCCAGGAGTGGAACTGACAACCTCAGGGAGGCCTTTCATCCACGAATAACTTCGCCAGCTTGAAGGAAGGAAGTTCGCCGACAAACGTTCAAAGAAGCCCACGCTCCAAGTAACGCCTTTCGCAACAACCGACCGCCATCGCCGTACGTGCCTACCACGCTCCAGAAGCGCTTTCCGACCACACGACGACACAAGAGAACCAACCGACTCCGCAGTTCCAAGAGGATGCAGCCAGCACTGATCATCTTTTCTTGTCTGTAAGTCAAACTCCAAATAATACCTTAATTGTGAACTAGAGTATTAATAGTAAAGCATGGTTCAATATTTCAAGTAACAAATGGGAGAGCAACAATAATAATAAAACAAACTTAAATAATACATTCTTTCCCTTTCAAAGGGAAACAAATTCCAGTAAACTTTAACTAGTAGAGTTTGCCTTGTCATTTCGCTTTGAATTAAAACTAGTAAATTAAAACAAAAATAAATACTTAATAATAAATATTCATGACTTTCAAGAGGAAATAATTTAGAAGGCTCTAATTAGCAGACCTTACACTCTTTATCAACCTTTTGAATTAATATAGTAACTAAACAATTAAAACAAAAATAATAATAAAGTAATATCATTTCCTAACAAAAGTGAGTTAGTGCAGCCCATACTGGTCTTTCGCTTGTCACTATTAGAGGAATTAATAAAATAATTAAATATTTATTATCATCATCAATCATCATCCTTATTTCAGAAGAAATATCATTTTACTAGTTCATATTGTGGAGAATCTAAACGGGATATCCACATATCATTTAATTGTTAAAATAATAATAATAATAATAATAATAAGTTATTTCCTTTATTGTGAAAACCTTACCGGGGCTCTTTCACATATATTTTGATCATTAATAATAATACGTTATTTCCTTTATTGTGAATACCTAACCGGGGCTCTTTCACATATATTTTGTTTAATATTAACACTTATAAGTAAGTAATTAACTTTTAAAAATAATCCATTTACATTTATTTAATTTTCATTAACTTTTAATTAATTTTATTTCATAAACAATTTTGAAAACCGTCTTTAAAAATTCAACCAAAATGCCTGAAACCGAGTTACTTTCAAAATTCGAATATGCTCTGATACAGCTTTTGCCTGAATTTAACGGCACTAATTCATGCAGTCTTGACTATTTCTTAGCAAGAACAGAATCGTTTCTAAACACTCATAAGAGAATAGCGTCAGCTACAAACTCAGTATTAATAAATGACTTCCTATTTAACGATTTAAAGTCAAAACTAAAAGGTGAAGCATGTAGCATTCTTGACTTAGAAGCCAACAGTACTTATGAAAAATGTAAAGATAAACTCATAAGAAAATACGGTAACGTCAAAGACGAGAGACTTCTCATCCAGGAGATCTCTAATTGCTTCCAGAAAAGAAACGAATCATACAATGACTACCATGATAAATTAGAAGGATTGACTTTTCAAAGCAAAAGCTTATGCAAACTCAATTACCAAAATCAAATTTTGGAATTGAAATTAAGAGAACTTGAAGAGTTAAGCCTAAATACATTTAAAGCAGGAGTTTTGGAACCCTACCGTTCATACTTAAGATATGCACAGACCTGAATCATTGCCTCAGGTTATGCAGGTCTTATGATAACGATCGCGCCCATGAAGATTACATGGACCAACTAAGAGGAAAACTACCTCCTAGCAAGTTTCCACCAACAGCTCGACCACTAGGCCACTCAGCACACAATCCATTCTCGAATTTTAACCCAACTCCACCAAGGAACCCATTTAACCAACCATTCATGCAAAATCAGACCCACAGACCCTTCTATATAGATAAACCACAACCAATTTTCGGATACACTCAAGCTCCGAACACTCAGCCTTTCAAGCCACCAAACCCCATGAATCGTCCTTACCCAACTCCCAATAATATTGGCCGACGTTTCACACCCACTAACCAGCAAAGATTTCCACAGCCAATGTCAGGTGTTTCAACCATTAGAGGTAATCTGAATGCTCACTTAGAACCTTCAGAAGACATCGAACAGGAAGCTTTAGGTCCCATACAGCAATCACTAGAGTATGTAGATGAGTACAACATACAAAACTACCCGCAAGAGTACGACACTCAGTACTATGAATACGAGTACGATACAGAGGAACAGTCTCAGGATTTTCGCTTGGCCCAGCCATCAAAATCGAAGATTTAAATAATTTAGGTAGCGCAGATTTCGCTCAATTAGACGCAAAGATTGACTACGCCTCGAACCTAGTCACTCTCAACAGCACGGACATACCGTTTCAATATCATTCCTTACATAAGCAAGTGAATAATTTTCAACCCACAGTAGATACAGCTAACACTGCGATTCCCGTCAACATCGAAAAAGAAGATGAGTATGTTCTGAATTTTAAATATGGTGAAATGTATCTCTTAGACGCCAAAACTCACCAAGCCATACAGCCCACAGAGAGACAACTAAAACACGAGTTTAAGGAACCGATTTTAGTTGAGCCACTGGAAATAAATTCCATTACATACGGTAACATTCAAGAATATCCCCGCACAAAACTAGGAGAGTCTGATTACGTCAAAGACAAAACTCACTATGTCGCAGACGCACTCTCTAGAGTAGAGATTAACATGGCTGATGAAACAGCTTCAATTGTTCCATCCCCAGAGATGACACCTACCAAAATGATATGGATAATGAAACTGTCCATTCAAACCAAGCAGACCGCATATTCACATTGAAAATATCTGAACGGAACTTAAACCAAAACTGCAATCAAATTATTGTAAAATATGGTAATTATCCCAAGGTACTTAAACAAAACCTGTTTAAAAATGTACCAGACACATAATGATTGTCACAAAGAAGAATCTTCAGGAAGATTTAGCAAATCACCTCCTCAAAATAATAGTAACCTCAAACAAGTACGCTACTTATTTTGACGATATCACTCTCGAGATCCCATTCATCAGGGCTTGCCAGAAGCTATTTACTTCTGAACTAATCATTATCAGGTCATCCAAATTCTTGGAAGATATTGAAAGCCCCGAAACTCAGAGACAGCTGATTTCACACTATCATTCTGAAAACCACAATGGTATAGTAGAAACTTACGAACATCTTAAGACCAAATACTACTGGCCCCATTTAAGAGAACAAATTAGGACAATCATCAATCAATGTAACCTCTGTCAGAGAAACAAATACGAGAGACACCCTAACGAGGTACCGAACCAAGGTCCCATCACCGCCGATCACCCTTTCTCTCAAATTCACATCGACACGTTTCACTTCGAGCAAAGTCGCATACTAACTATAATTGACATTTTCTCAAAGTATGGACAAGCCTACATTTTACCAAATGGTACAGGTCTGGCCACACTAAGCCAATTACAAGTTTACTTTTCCCACCATGGATTCCCAAGGAAAATCACACATGACCAAGGAGGAGAGTTCGAAAACAATGTCATAAAAGCCACGAACATCGAATATCACGCTACTACCCCTTTGAATTCTTCATCTAATTCTCCAGTAGAAAGGCTGAATTCGACCCTTCTAGAGAAACTTCGTAACTCCAGAGGTCACGATAAGTTCACTCCGCTCTCAGAGCTCGTGACCACCATAATCACGAATTACAATTCTTCAATCCATTCCACAACTAAACAACCTCCTTTCAACGATCTATATGGACCATACTATAAGGCTTTAGACCACGTCTTCTCGCCATGTCCCAAAATCAATGAATACATTGAAAAACAAGGAAATCAGTTGAAAATTGTGAAAGGGAGTCATACTAAACCAAACACCGACACTTTCAATCATAATTACCAAATTAATGAAACTGTCTACGTATTAGATCCCCTCACCAGAAACAAGAAATCAAAAAACCTGTACAACGAAGGTATCATTACCAAAATTGAAGAAAACAGGGTATACTGTAAAATGAGAAACGGTAAAACTCATGTAAGGAATTTTCGGGACATTAAACCAAAAAGAAAATTTCTTATTCCAGATTCCTCCTTGGATATGGCACCATCATCACACAACCCATCCAAACACAAGGATTATATGCCGACTCATTAGGACCAGCCTTAATAATTAACGATTATCACCGGTTCATGTTTCTTTTTAATTTCACGAGTTTAAAAGAATCTTATAATAATATTCAAGACACTATCTCAAGTCTCGTATCACGAAGCAATAATACTTTTCCTTATCTAATATCAAAATTAAGAGAATCAATTAAAAAAACAAAAAAGGAATTAAATAAGTTGCTACCTGCTACACCTAGAAGTAAGAGAGGTCTTATAAATGGTTTAGGTAGTATAATTAAATTCATATCAGGTAATCTAGACCAAGATGATCTAGACAATCTACAAGAACAATTAAAAGTATTGAAACAAAGTAACACCAAAGAAATTAAACATATTAATAAATTAGTATCATTCAGTAACTCCATTGCTCAAAAGTTCTATAATGAAATGAACCATGTAAACTATAATATGAAGGTAATTAAAGGTATTTTACAAGAAGAAGACTTCCATATTAATCTTCTGGAACATCAACAATATCTCTTGTGTACGAACAAATTAGATAAAATCATACAAGTGATGCAAGATACTATTAGCTTGTCATTTAATGAAAAGACAAATATCAAGATATTCTCCCCAAAACATTTAACAAATGTTGTAAAACATTTACAACTAATCTACCCAACAAAAACTATAATTCATACTGACCAGTATCATCAATTTGAGAACCTTAAACTGTCAAAAACGCAAGTTCTCATGATGAACGAAGAAATAGTTGTAATATTATATATGCCAATCACTGATGCTAAAACTTATACATTGTATAAAATTTCTCCTGTACCTAGCAATAATCTAATATTAATCCCTCCGGAAAAATATTACTTGCAAGGACCTACCTTAAGATGGTCTAACGCACCTTGTATAAAAATTACTCAATATTACGCATGTATAC
The DNA here is from genome assembly GCA_946902985.2 of Meconema thalassinum. Classification (NCBI taxonomy): domain Eukaryota; kingdom Metazoa; phylum Arthropoda; class Insecta; order Orthoptera; family Tettigoniidae; genus Meconema; species Meconema thalassinum. The sequence goes on along the minus strand of OX336388.2, from coordinate 1,733,870,167 downwards.
TCTTTAATACTAGAATAACTTCATGTAATTTAACGGACACTACCAGATGTCAATTTGCCACTGTCAAAAACGAGGTACAACTATTTCAACCACTAAATAAGAAGCATAGCCTTTTCTCTAGTAAAAATCCTCAAATAATCTTGCAAACCTGCCCAGAATCTCAGAGAACTATAAAATTAGCAGGATCATATGTTATCTACTCAAATGAGTCTTGCCCTATTACAAGTATGGGCATTACTTTGCAACAGCAACCTACAAATTATGTGCACCTGTTTCCACTCCTGTCAACTCCAAATGATCCATACGTTAAAACCGAAATAAATTTCCATTCATCCCACCTCGATGTGAAAGGAATGAAGTTAGATTTAAAACCCATTCCAGAATACAATACTAAAATGAAAACTTTTGTGTCTGTGAACACAAGTATTATAATACTTATTTTCTGTGTTATTATGTTAATATTTAGAACAAGAATATATCAAGGTATTCAATCAGCAAAGAATAGACTTAAGAAAATTGTTATCGAGGACGATAACGAGCAACAAAGGGTGGAGGAGTTATGTATCCCGTCCAGGGTCGAAACACAGACTCCATTCTAAACTAAGGTTATGGTCATTCTTCCTATAGAAGGAACACCATTGCCGAATGTATTTCTCAATATACTATTATCAACGTGTTAACTGGAACAATGCTCGTTCTTGGAAACAAGGAAATGCTTCCTTCACAAACATGTTATCTTCAACACATTTGCTTTACTATCTGTAGATTCTTATTTATCAAATACTTCCTAGAAGGACTAAGGAAATGACCCTGTACATTTCCTCATATGATTATTCAATCTGTTATTCCAGATGTATTGACTGCAACAGCTGTGAGTGATCAAATTCACGGAACTGTTATCAAAGACATGAGTCCATATCCTGTAAGATATATATTTCCACATACATGTTATCTAGTGCGCCCCTCTACTGTAACGCACTTTGTTATGAAGGGATTTTGTATAAAAGGACCTGGGCTCAGAAGCAAAGGGCTCTTCCAGTTACAGCAGCAACTAAACAGGTTGACTGTCTGGTGTTAACTTGTATATATTGGATTGTCAAAGATTAATAAATACATCTACAAACTAACCAACGAGTTCTCATTCATAGAAATCAGATACTACTCATCAGAAGTAAGAACCGCGAGACATACTGACTTAGCAGTAGCAACGACTTCTTAGTACATCACTAAAGAAGACTGTTAAGCGACAAACTTAACTAATGTAGCCCGTTTCAACCTTCAAACCAGAGCCCGTAATCAAATTCGCACCTCTACGGTGACCGCCTAGGATGCTAGCCACTACGCTAGGAGGGGGATTTGAATTAATTTGAAGGAGAGGAACTTGTAGTTTTATGTGACCGTAAACCTCGCCATAATCAGCCACGGGACATTTATGTACGTGAAAGCCGAACTTCAGGACGGGACATTTCACCTCCAAAATCCCACTTATAGCTAGAGTCCACCGCGGATAAACAAAACGTTATCCGCATCCGCCCTGCATCCACACGGCTGTTATCCGCATGCACCCTGCATCCGCACTACTGTAATCCGCATCCACACGGTTGTTATACGCATCCGCCCTGCATCTGCACTACTGTAATCCGCATCCACACGGCTGTTATACGCATCCGCCCCGCATCCGCATGACTTCTTTCAGCATTTCCACGTTTGTTATCCGAATATACTGGCATTACATTAATATTTTTAATTAGATAAAGCATAATGGACTACTAAAGCAACATATTTAGACATTTGAGTAAAACGTCGTACCCTTAGGCTTTGTATGTCATGTGCTATGGTTGGTTGGTTCCTCAGTTTAGGGGCTGCGACAACGCGGTCATGTAGCCCCGTGTACTTTGGGTGTGTGTAGAATCTGTCTGATAAGCGGTGTTAATTTTTGATGGCTGTAATAGTGTGTGTTATCTGTGTGTAATAGTGTGTGATACTGTGGGTACAATTTATTCATTATTCAAAAGTAATCACCACAGACCTGTGCACAGGTGTCCCATTGCTTCACTAGCCGCAGGATTCCCAGTTCCCAGAAGTATTGTGGTTGGGACAGGAGCCATTCCTGTATGGTGTCCTTTATTTCTTCGTCCGATTGGAAACGTTTTCCCTGAGACGAACCATTAACAGTGACGTGTATTGTGCGACACTCCGTAGCCTACACAAGTCCATCAAGAACAAACAGCCTGGAGTGCTCACAAAGGGAGTGATTCTGCTCCATGATAACGCCTACCCACACGTCTCTAACGTCACACAAGGTGTATTGTCCACCTTCGATTGGGGGCAACTTGAGGATCCACCCTACAGTCCAGACTTGTCACCCTGCGACGACCATCTGTTTGGTACATTAAGAAAAATCTCAAGGGAAAACGTTTCCAATCGGACGACAAACTAAAGGAGACCGTACAGGATTGGCTCCTGTCACAACCACAAGACTTCTGGGAACAGGGAATCTTGCGACTGGTGAAGCAATGGGACACCAGTGCACAGGCCTGTGGTGATTATTTTTGTATAACGAATAAAATTGCACCCATAGTACAGTTTCGTGCCTTTTCATATGAAGGAAGCTTTTAGTTTTACGTGACCATTAATCATGCAATCATGAGCCAAGGGACCTTCTTTTTACGTGGAATCCGAACCACAGGACATGGCATTTCACTTGAAAAATCACACATGCATTGACCGGGAAGTGAACCTGGTCCACCTTGGTGAGAGGCCAACAGCTTGACCGCTGCGCCACCACGCCCTGTACCTTTTCATATGAACACCCCTCTAGTATATGAGCAACATTTATATCTGGCATATTCCCCAGCATTTGAATTTTAAATGAAGACTGAGTATCTTAGGACCAAACTGCACATTCACCAAAATTATGAAAAATGAGACTATTGAAGGTTTCAATACAGAATATTTCAAGGTAAACGATACACTAATTGGTTGGTGCCAAACTGCACTGAATTAATCTTATATCTATTGACATAAACTTCACTTTCTCCACCGGATCAATTGCAGTATGGGTCCAAGGTTATACCAATCAATAAGAGCACTCCAATTGCCACGGTGCTCCTTCTGCTGTGTGTTCCGTGTGTGAATAAGTTAACTATTGTTTGTTTTGAGTGTTAAATTCGTATTCTAGCTTCAATATACATTCGAAATTGATGGGAGTGTTGGAAAATTAAGCTGCATCCTGAATCGTTGAAAAAGATTGTTGTCAAAGCAAACAGGTAGCTGAATAACTTCAATGCATTTAAATTTAAAAACAAGATGTTCAGTAAAGAACATATAGCCTACTTTCTCTTAAATGTATGAGTATAGTTATAACTCGTTATTATCAAAGAGTATAATAGAACTATTCTTTGTTGAAGGCCATAGAAACGATTTACCTCTACCAAACGCCACAATCTAGATAAAAACTGCTACCATCATTGAAGAAAGAAAGATAAGAAGTATCTCAAGAATGTTATGGATCTGGAGACATAATCGACCGGACTGGCTGCGTGGCTCGGCGGTAACGTTCTCGCTTGCTGGGCCCTAGGTTGCAGGTTCGTATCCTGGCGCAGTCAGCTGGCATTTGAGGGTGCACAAATGCGAGGGAGCCGTGTCAGTACATTTACTGGCACGTTAAAGATCCCCTTCGGGCCAAAATTCCGGCACCCCGGTGTCTCTAAAAGCAGCAGTAGTTAAAAGGGATGTAAAACCAATAACATTATTATTATTATTATTATTATTATTGTTTTAATGTGCTAAACGGTTCCAGGCTAGTGTTCAGAAGTCAAGGGGGAGTTTTAGTCGGTAGTCTGCTACTCAGCAGCAGGAGCCCGACACTCTGTGCGTAAATGCATTTCTTCCCCTAAAATATATATATATATATATATTATTATTATTATTATTACATATACGACCTGCCGTGGGCAACATCCAACTTTGAGTTGAGGCATGTCTTTACACGTCTGGTTGTGCAGGGCTTTCACAACCCTAATTGAAAAAAAAGGAAGGAAGATTGTAGTGTTACGTGGCCGTGAATCTTGTGATTATGAGCCACGGGACCTACTTTTTACGTGGAATCCGAACCACAGGACATGGCATTTCACTTCAAGAATCTCACATGCATTGACCGGGAATCGAACACCCTAATTGAATTAACAAATCTTTCCATGGCCCTACAGAGACGTGTGTATACAAACTATGTGGATATTTTCGATTGCTATTTGCCTGAAATAAAAGTAGTAATTAATACCTGAACTAACACCAACGGCTTGAACTCAGTTACTATGTGAAATCGTTTTGTTCTTTACTTCAAATAACATTTTCAAGTAACGCAAAATAGGCTGTTAGAAACCCTTTAAAATAAAAAGTAAAAATGTATCGTAGTATCATCTTGTCATTCTTCAAATTCGATGCGCATAGAATGCCAATGGAATATTAATCAATGGAGTCCCACGTAGACTAGTCGTGACTTCTAGTGGTGAAATATCGAACAATATAATCCTAACAGAGCGAGTGCATTCTAGCGGCCAGAAGAAGAAACTTTTCAATAAAATCTGGAAGTTAATAAGTATGTCGGCGTGCAGTTACCTTTTTGGCAGCTAGATGTCTCGAGTAAATCTGCTGGAGAATTATGTTTTAATTAAATATATATTTTACACCATAATATGCACAATATAACGCTTAATTTTAAAACATCTGAGTCATTACAAAACAATAAACATATAACATTTCAAGCAAAAAATCTAGCTCTGATCGGGTTTGAACCATAGGCATTTGAGCGATAGGCTAACGCTCTACCACTGAGCTAATTGTGTCAACGAATATCGTTCTATATAAAATGACTTACATAGAACTTGTTAGCAAATAATGATTTATACTAAACGATTTCATCACTGGAGTATATTATTTATATATAAAGCATTTCATACAAAGTTTATTTATTTTGTATCAGTACGCTATATTGCATTCAATACTCAAATTAGTGAAATATAAGTCAGGCACAAGATATCCGCTGCCATCTTGTCTTATTACTGAATCAGCTCAGCTTTTTAAAATCACGTCTGCACTATAGTATTACAAAATAAACTTTTAATTTCGAACGTGCCTCTTCCTTTAGAACAGTTAAAACGATTCTCGGCTCGATAATCGGAACTGGTGGATCCCATGATATGGATTATAAAGTTTGCATAATTCGCACGGCCGCCATCCTGAAATGGTATGTTGTTACCAAATTTGGTAGAGATCGGATGATTTGGTTAGTCGTTATTTGATTTTACGTTTTGAACGTTTGAGTGGCCGCCATTCAGTTTTAGTAAAGATGGCGGCGATATAAAACATGACACTGAGGTGTCCTTTGCTAGTGCTACCTTTGTACCAAATTTTGTTCAATTCGCATTCACCGTGTTCGAATTGATAGGGGGGGGGACAGACATTCAGAGTACACACACTCACACACACACAGACACACACACACACACAGACTCACACACACACACATATACACACACACACAGAGACTCACACACACACATACACACACACAGACAGACACACTTTTTTCGCCCTGTGTTGATCTCATAAGTCTACTTTCATTTTTTGCAAAAATCGAAAGTAGGCTAATAACGGCACAGGAATGAATTTACCAGGTGAATCAGCTGCGCCTAGTAAAATTGTATTATGCAGCCAACTAACATGTGTTTTCCGGAAGGTTGATATTTTTCTGCCTGAATTCCGTATGGTACTAATGCACTGCAAGCCTATCCCGCAAACGATACTGAACACACTAATTTTTCCCTCGTATTAGTACATAGTAACATCGAGGGAAAATAATAGGGTTCAGTATCGTTCACATGATGTGTTTGTAGTGCATTAGTACCATACAGGATGCACGCAGAGAAATATCGACCTTCGTAATAACATCGCTAGTTGGGCTACATAGCACAATATTATTAGGGGCAGCTGATTCACCTAGTAACGCTCTGCAGTATACAGTATATAACTAGCAACCCGCCCCAGGTTCATCCGGGAGCAGTTATGAATGCATTACATGATGAGCGTTTTCTTTTCGATGTCAAACCTATACCCGTTTACGTCTCGGCATGATGGGTTAAAATCACTGACTGGACTATTAAGTATATTATCATGGAGATGCATGTGCAACGAATTCTTCTCAGACGTAATTTAAGAATGGCGAGATGCATGAAACACAAATCACCCTTCCGTCCAATCTTAACTTGACTGTGAATTTTGCGGAACGAAAAGTTTACAAGCGAAATGAAGAAAAGCCGAGTTGCACTTCCAGGGAAACTCCAAACACAACCACTCTTCTCTCAAGTTCTAACTCAATATGACTCGACTGCTGGCTGTGTCTGGGATAATAGGCTCGCCCGCTAGCTATGATGTAACTGGGGTCATAAGCTCGTCCGTAGCTAGCTCGTGAACCGTAGTCTCAGTAATTGAATGGATATTGTTGGAAGAAATGAAACGGTAAAAACACTCATAGTGGGTGATGTATTAAAGATAGAGATATGCTCTCGAAGACGTTTTTGTAGAACTTTTCATGCTGAACAATTCTTACACTCATCATCATCATCATCATCACCACTGGCACGACAGCTCTCTGTGGGCCTTGGCCTTCTGAAGAAGTTTTCCCTATTCTTTCCTGTTAAGTGCTGAGCTCCTCCAATTCTTAATTCCAATTGTCTTTACATCCTCTCTCACTCCATCTACCCACCTTAGCTTTGGTCTTCCGACTTTCCTGGTTCCTTCTGGCATTGCATTCAATATCTTCATTATCATTCTGTCATTAGCACGCATCACATGTCCTGCCCACTCCAACCTTCTGATCTTTATACATTTTACAATATGTGGTTCATTATATAAACCATAGAGTTCATGGTTATATCTTCTTCTCCATTCACCGTTTTCCTCCACTTGCCCAAAAATTGGCCTCAAAATCTTTCTTTAAAATATACATTCTTACACTCATAGTATATATACCTATTTAACGGTTTGCCCACCGTAAGTTTAGGAAGCACACGGACGCCAGGTTCTTTTTCTACTTTTTCACTGAAATTGTTACAGGTTGACTTCCTTTGATCATAAATAAATTATTTCCTACAGAAATCTTCCTCGAGATATCCTCCACAGAATGGTGAAAACAGCATCAAAGTCCATCCAGTGGTTCTCGAGATCACCCGTGATATTCAAGAACCGGGGACTTGGTTTTATACTAAGTGGGGATTAGGCTTCAAAATAAATTCATTTGAATAACTTATTGGTGAAATTTTTAAATATTTTCAGGTTACGTATTATAGGTTATGTGTCATATACAGTAATATAAATAGGTTGAAATTGCGGGTACAAAGCGCTATGTTTGCTTGCACTCGAAGGCTGTATCCAGAAAGTATACATGATGTCTACAACGTAATGGTTACAAATCACTTACAATGAAGGATGTAAAGTATTTCCATGAGATGTTTTACCAAAAGAACCGCCAAAGAATTCCAAGATCATATATTGTGAAACACATTACAATGTGCAACATTCAACGAAGGAGATTAATGTCAGGGACGTACTCTGAGAAGGAAGGTTGATTGGTAGGATCCTCAGTTTACGGGCTGCTACAACGCGGTCATGTAGCCCCATGTACTTTGGGTGTGTGTAGAATATGTCTGATAACCGGTGTAAATTGTGATGGCTGTATTAGTGTGTGTTATCTGTAATTAAGGTAAGGACTGCAGACGATCAATTTCAAGTAGTTCCTACTTTAGATACACAATGCTACCGCCAACGACACCTAGTTTTGAGCTTGGTAACTTGATGTCACTGCAACCGGCACCTGGTGCCGTACATTGGAACTTAGTAGAGTGTTAATCAAGTCTAACCAACACATTTAGCTTCACACGATTGTAGTTAGTGGAAGGTTCTTTTACATGTCATAAATCTATGACATGGACCCGCTGGCTTTACTTTCCCTCCGAAGGAAGGCATACTGAGGGATGTTTAACTCTCTTGAAAAATCCGACGACTTCGGCCGGGTTTGAACCCGCGTCTTGTGCGTAGAAGCTCAGCATGCTACCAACTACTCCACCGAAATCGCTTGAGAAGGAAGCAACAGCGAAATATTTTCTGAAGAACAGAGCACATCATCTAGTTCGTTTTTGCTGAGAGACTTTCACCACTATCCTTGATATATCAGCCAGTCGAGTTAATACCGCATTGAAGAAGTACTATCACACTCGGAATGTGGATGAAAAAAGGGGTGGTTTTCGGAAGAAGGCTGAATATCAAGACGTTATGCAGTTCATGAACTGTTTGCTGTGTGTAGAATCGCACTACTTTAGGGGAAGACGTTATCGAAAATAGTTACCATCAGATTTGAATATCAAAACACTTTGGAAAGTTACTCTGATTTAGAAACAAATGTTCCTGTAAGAGAAAGTTATATTCGAATGATTTTGAATAACAATTACAGTTTAGGTTTTGATTTTTCTAGATCAGACATGTGCTCCATATGTCTAAAACGTTGAGAAAGAATTTCCTCTGCCATAGATGAAACAGAAACGGGGACATTAATAACAGAACTTCGTGTTCATAAAGCTCGCGCTAAAGCGTTCTTTGAAATATTACGTGACAAAGATCCATTCAAACTGATAGTATCTTTTGATTGTGAGAAAAGCATTCATTTGCCTCGACTATCAGATCAATTTGTCTATTCTTCAAGGCAGTTTTATATGTTTAATTTTACTGTAGGCAGAGGTAGAAGCCTTTCTCCAGAAAGTTTTACATCCGACATGAGGACTGAAAACAAGTTCCCAAAAGACGCAAATACTATTGCTTCGTTTGCGCATGATTACTTGAAGTCCTCATACATCACACATCGTGTAGTCTCTGATGAGTGTGGAGGGCAGAATAACAATTCTGTAATGGCATCAATGATAGTTAAGTGGTTTGTTCAATATGCATCACAGAATATTGAAAGAGTAGAGCTCCTCTTCCCATTGACAGGGCACAGTTACATACAAACAGGCAAAGTGTTTGGATTCATCATAATTATGGCCATGGTCACTTGCCTCCCAATCTTCACCAGAATTGCAAATGCACACTCAATTAGGGCCTACTACAGACACCACAAAACCAACAGGTCATCAGACAAACTCTATACACACACGCAATTATCACAGGGCTAAATGACCGCGATGCCTAAGCCCATCATATGAAATACCAACAACAATCAACTACTTGGCATAAATATTTTAGATTTGGAGACAGTTAGGTAATCTATTCACCGATATCTACGTTTCATTTAGCAGTGCCACATGGTAAGGAAACGGGAACTCTATTGAACACTCTTTGGCAAAGATTTAAATAATTGTGTCTCGTAATCACCAAAATTATCAGGATACGATGATGCGAAACCACATCAAGGACCACTGTCGGTTGGGTTCAAACCTACACGTCTACCGGATACGGAGAATGCGCGACCTCATTGCCTTGGACCTTACCGCACGTATCTATCCCAGTCGGTTCTAATTTTATTCAAATACATTCTGCAAAATGCTGCACGTCAAATTGAAAAAACACTGCACGGATAAATTGGAATAATTATTCAAGTTCTGAATAATAAGTCTCTTTTTGTTTTACAGGTGGTAAACATGTTTCGCTAGTAAGCTCCTCATATAATAACAACTTTTTAAAACTTAAAATGGTGTTTTCTAGAATCGGTTTCCTTGACATTTCTGATGATGATGATGATGATTGTTGTTTTAAGGGGCCTAACATCTAGGTTATCGGCCCCTAACTTGACATTTCTACTGTATGTTTCTGTGTGTGGTCGTTATTTGTCCTGAAGGCATGTCTGACGGTGTTAGTTGTTAGTCACTCTTACAGCGGGGTTATATTAGAGTGTTCTGACGAAAGAACCCTCGCCACGTGGAACTGTCGTCACTTCTTTATTTACTGCCCTCATTCTCATACCTTGCCGGAAGCTGTCTAGGGGCGTAACAACAGGCAATTGCAGAGTGACGCTTCCTACAGCGAGGCTTGGAGCCAAGATTGCATCCATCACCCAGCTCGTCAATCGCCAGGACGACTTACATACCGAATGAGTTTAGCTTGGCCTTGCATCCAAACAGGAAGCTTAATTTGTTTGCTTTCATTCAGGTCTTCAGGCCACAAGGAATTTCTCACTGATATTAAGATTGGCAGGGACAACGCAGAGTATTGATAAACAGCGTAGCCAAATGTGATCGTTATAAGTCACGTTTCACGAATTAACATGAACAACAACATTCCAAGACGAGAGTTTCTCTTCCAGGAAAACAATTCTGAATCGTTATTGTTGTTATTTCATTTTAGAGCTTCGACATCTCTATAGATATAACAAGATGTTCAGTAAAGAACATATAGCCTACTTTCTCCTAAATGCATGGGTATTGTTATAACTCTTTGTCCTTTTCAAGGAGTATGATTGAATGTTGGTTGTAGTAGCTTGTTGAAATACAACGTGCTATAGGGATATTAAACATGAATATGAGGTGTCCTTTGCTAGTGCTACCTCTGTACCAAATTTCATTCAATTAGGTTTCACCGCGTTTGAATTGATAGGGGGAATCGATTTGCACACATACTTGGCCACCATCTGCAAACTATTGGGCTGATGTTCTTGCAGTTTGGTCAGAATATGTTTCCCACATAAAGATATGGTGTTGCAAAATTTGGTAGAGACTAGATTATTAGGTTGGTCGTAATTACATTTTAGCTTTTAACATTTGGGTGGCCACGATTACGTTTCCGTCAAGATAGCGGTGATATAAAACATGACACTGAGGGGCCCTTTGCTAGTGCTACCTCTGTACCAAATTTCGTTCATTCGGTTCCTCCGTGTTCGAATTAATAGGGAGAATCAATTTTGACATAAAGATGGCCGCCATCCACACACTATTAGGCTAATGACCTATTAGATTGGTCAAAGGATGCTCCCTCAATAAAGGTATGTTGTTGCAAAGTTTGGTAGAGATCGGATGGTTATGTAAGTCGTAATTTGATTTAAGCTTTAAACATTTGTGAGGCCGCCATTACGTTTCTGTCAATATGGCGGCGATATTAATCATGACACTGAGATGCCCTTTGCTAGTGCTATCTCTGTACCAAATTTCGTTCCATTGGGTTTCACCGTGTTTGAATTAATAGGGGGAATCGATTCTGACACAAAGATGGCCGCCATCCGCAAACTATTAGGCGAATGACCTATTAGATTGTCAAAGGATGCTCCCTCCATAAAGGTATGTTGGTGCAAAATTTGGTAGAGATCGGATGATTAGGTTAATCGTAATTTGATTTAAGCTTTGAACATTCGTGTGGCCGCCATTACGTTTCTGTCAAGATGGCGGCGATATAAAACATGACACTGAGGTGCCCTTTGCTTGTGCTACCTCTGTACCAAATTTCGTTCCATTCGGTTCCACCGTGTTCGAATTAATGGGGGGAATCAATTTTGACATAAAGATGGCCACCATCCGCAAACTATTAGGCTAATAACCTATTAGATTGGTCAAAGGATGCTCCCTCCTTAAGGGTATGTTGTTGCAAAGTTTGGTAGAGATCGGATGGTTATGTTAGTCGTAATTTAACTTAAGCTTTGAACATTTGTGTGGTCGCCATTACGTTTCTGTCAATAAGGCGGCGATATAAAACATGTCACTGAGATGCCCTTTGCTAGTGCTACCTCTGTACCAAATTTCGTTCCATTCGGTTTCACCGTGTTTGAATTAATAGGGGGAATTGATTTTCACACAAAGATGGCCGCCATCCGCAAACTATTAGGCTAATGACCTATTCATTTGGTCAAAGGATGCTTCCTCTACAAGGGTATGTTGGTGCAAAATTTGGTAGAGATCGGATGATTAGGTTAATCGTAATTTGATTTAAGCTTTGAACATTTGTGTGGCCGCCATTACGTTTGCGTCAAGATGGCGGCGATATAAAACATGACACTGAGGTGCCTTTTGTTAGTACTACCCCTGTACTAAATTTCGTTCCATTCGGTTGCCCCTTGTTCGAATTAATAGGGGGAATCGATTTTCACACAAAGATGGCCGCCATCCACAAACTATTACGCTGATGACCTATTAGTTTGGTCAAAGGATGCTCCCCCCATAAATGTATGTCGTTGCAAAATTTGGTAGAGATCGGATGATTAGGTTAGTCGTAATTTGATTTAAGCTTTGAACATTTGTGTGGCCGCCATTACGTTTCCGTCAAGATGGCGGCGATATAAAACATGACACTGAGGTGCCTTTTGTTAGTACTACCTCTGTACCAAATTTCGTTCCATTCGGTTGCACCGTGTTCGAATTAATAGGGGGAATCGATTTTCACACAAAGATGGCCGCCATCCACAAACTATAACGCTGACGACCTATTAGATTGGTCAAAGGATGCTCCCTCCATAAAGGTATGTAGTTGCAAAATTTGGTAGAGATCGGATGATTAGGTTAATCGTAATTTGATTTAAGCTTTGAACATTCGTGTGGCCGCCATTACGTTTCAGTCAAGATGGCGGCGATATAAAACATGACACTGAGGTGCCCTTTGCTAGTGCTACCTCTGTACCAAATTTCGTTCCATTCGGTTCCCCCGTGTTCGAATTAATAGGGGGAATCCATTTTGACATAAAGATGGCCGCCATCCGCAAACTATTAGGCTAATAACCTATTAGATTAGTCAAAGGATGCTCCCTCCATAAAGGTATGTTGTTGCAAAGTTTTGTAGAGATCGGATGATTAGGTTAATCGTAATTTGATTTAAGCTTTGAACATTCGTGTGGCCGCCATTACGTTTCCGTCGAGATGGCGGCGATATAAGACACGACTCTGAGGTGCCTTTTGTTAGTACTACCTCTGTACCAAATTTCGTTACATTCAGTTGCACCGTGTTCGAATTAATAGGGGGAATCGATTTTCACACAAAGATGGCCGCCATCCGCAAACTATTACGCTGATGACCTATTACTTTGGTCAATGGATGCTCCCCCCATAAAGCTATTTTGTTGCAAAATTTGGTAGAGATCGGATGATTAGTTTAGTCGTAATTTGATTTAAGCTTTGAACATTTGTGTGGCCGCCATTACGTTTCCGTCAAGATGGTGGCGATATAAAACATGACCCTGAGGTGCCTTTTGTTAGTACTACCTCTGTACCAAATTTCGTTCCATTAGGTTGCACCGTGTTCGAATTAATAGGGGGAATCGATTTTCACACAAATATGGCCGCCATCCGCAAACTATTACGCTGATGACCTATTGGTTTGGTCAAAGGATGCTCCCCACATAAAGGTATGTTGTTGCAAAATTTGGTAGAGATCGGATGATTAGGTTAGTCGTAATTTGATTTAAGCTTTGAACATTTGTGTGGCCGCCATTACGTTTCCTTCAAGATGGCGGCGATATAAAACATGACACTGAGGTGTCCTTTGCTAGTGCTACCTTTGTACCAAATTTCGTTCAATTCGCATTCACCGTGTTCGAATTGATAGGGGGGGACAGACATTCAGAGTACACACACTCACACACACACACACAGACTCACACACACACATACACACACACAGACTCACACACACACATACACACACACAGACAGACACACTTTTTTCGCCCTGTGTTGATCTCATAAGTCTACTTTCATTTTTTGCAAAAATCGAAAGTAGGCTAAAAATGAAAGTTTGTCTGTTTTTTTCTGAATTTCCACGGAAATTTGCGATATTTGAGCGTTTCAGACTGTTTTATGATGGATGCGCGCAAAAATAAAATTTGTGTCTGTCTGTCTGTCTGCCTGCCTGTCTGTCTGTCTGTCTGTTTGTTTGTTTGTTTGTCTGTGGACAATTTTTGTGTCCTTATAACTTGAGAACGGCTGAGTGGATCAACGTAAAATTTGACACAGATATCCTTCAGAGGCACGACACCAATCATTGATGTAACTCTTCTCTGTACCTCTCATAAAAGGGGGCCTACCACCTTAAAATACATGCTGAAATAGGCGTAGAAGGGTGAAACAAAGCTCATTTTCAGCCCCTCAATGTGAGAAACGAAACTCGGGGGCTCTAAAGGGACCCCGAAAACCACATTTTAAGGTCCTAAAACCAACAGTTTTTGAGATATTCCCAGAAAACTAATTTCACTTAATAAATTAATGAAAGAATGCATGCCAGTAACCATGGCAACTGAATCTCAGAGGTCCATCTATTTCTGTAAGACGCAATGCAATTCCATTTATTACATTACTGTGAAGGTTTGCAAACGGCTATAAGGTTATAACGGATCCAAATTAAGCTGAAATATTCATCAATACATACAATGCGCTTAAGGGGTCAAGGGGTACTCTAGAATTTTTTCATGCGATTTACACGTGAATAGCTTTAGGGGGAATAATAACATTAACAGATTGGCGATTTATAAGAATGTATACATTAATAATTGCTCATGGTCTATTATATAAAAATGAATGTCTGTGTTTTCTGCATTACCACGGAGATTTGACATATTTGTCCGTTTCAGACTGTTTTGTGACGGATGAACGCAAAAATATTTTTATCGTCTGTCTGTATGTCTGTGGACAATTTTTCATGTCCTTATAACTCGAGAACGGCTGGGTGGATTAACGTAAAATTTGATACAGATATCCATCAGAGGCACGACACTAATCATTGATGTAACTCTTCTCCGTACCTCTCATAACAGGGGGCCTATCCCCTTAAAATACATGCTGAAATAAGCGTAGAAGGGTGAGACAAAGCTCATTTTCAGCCCCTCAATGTGAGAAACGAAACTCGGGGGCCCTAAAAGGACCCCGAAAACCACATTTTAGGGCCCTAAAACCAACAGTTTTTGAGATATTCCAAGAAAACTAATTTCACTTCATAAATTAATGAAGGAATGCATGCCGGTATCAATGGCAACAGAATCTCAAAAGTCCAACTATTTCTGTAAGACGCAATGCAATTCCATTTATTACATTACTGGGAAGGTTTGCAAACGGCAATAAGGTTATAACGGATCCAAATTAAGCTGAAATATTCATCAATACATATAATGCGCTTAAGGGGTCAAGGGGTACTCGAGAATTTTTCAACGCGATTTACACGTGCAGGTATGGTACGGAAGGTCTATTATATCCCTATCACTATATTGTTATATTATTATTATTTCTATTCTTTTAATTATTATCATTATTATGGCGTACAACGACGAGACAAATCTCATTTTCAAACCCTTGGTGTCAGAAACAAAACTCGGTGCCCCTCAAGAGCCGTAAAGGGTCCCCGAAAACTATATTTTAAGGCTCTAAAACCAACAGTTTCTTAGATATTCCCAGAAAACTAATTTCATTTAATAAACTAAAGACGGAATGCAAGCCACTAACCATGGCAACAGTATCTCAAGAGGTGGCATCCAACTTTCCATCTATTTCTGGAATAAGTAATGCCACTCCATTTATTACATTTCTGTGAAAGGTTGCAAATGGCTATAAGGTTGTCACGGAACCAACTAATACTGTAAAATTCATCAATGCGCTTAAGGGGTTCAAGGAGTACCCTAGAATTTTTTCACATGACTTACACGTGCGAAGGTCTATTATATCTCCAAACAGCAACATTATTTTCAAAAATTCCTGATTTGAAATAGTAGACTGTTATTTTTAGTTTTGTTTTTTTTTGCTGATTTTAGGAATTTGGGCCATTGGAGGCAAAAAAAAACTGAATTTTCATGCACCACAAGCCTTTATAATTTATAAAAGGGGTCTACCTGTAGTTGGGCACTTGACACAACGGTTAGGGTCAGTTCATATGTGACGTGTATTGAGATTCGTCTACGAGGTTTTCAATTTTATTTTCACGCCAGAAAGAACACGTTAGGTAAATTTAGTTTGGGAGCACATTTTAACTAATCATTTTTCTTTGCCAAAAAACAGGTTCCAAGCCCCTAAACATTGCAGCAGTAGCTCAATTGATAACATCTGGTTATTAATACCGAAGACCGTTCGAAGAATTGGTACTTCTGCTAGTCGTGTGTATATAATTTATCTGATAACCTCTGTTATTGTGGGATCTGTAGTAGAGTGTGTAGACCCTATTTGTACTTCAGGTAAGGATTGGGAGGGAGGTGGCCGTATCAATAAGTTGGCAGCTATCCCAGCATTTGCTTGAAGTAGAAGTGGGAGAAACAACGGCAGATCAATTCCAGGATGGCTAAGGTGAGAATCGAACTCACTTCTTCTTCTTCTTCTTCTGCATTTCCTCACGAGGCTGAGTGTACCCTTGTCTCACCCGAGGTAAGAATCAGACCTGGACCTCAGGGGTAACAGCCAAGCATGCTATTCACTGCGCCATGCGGTGGGTGATTCAGAATCGGTGACATGTTAAATAATTCCAAGCAAGGGAGACGGGAAAATCAATTACCTGTCACGGTATAGCAAACAACGGCTTTCTTCTTGGCGGCCACATGACATGAGCTTCCATTTGTCTCATTACAAACTACACATGCCACGCCCTCCTCACTGTCTTGTAGAACAAACAAAATAAACATGCATTCGTATTCAGACTGTCAGACTGTTTGCTTGGACACTACTCAATTCAATTAGGCGAGTATAGTCCTTGGGTCCACGATTAAGCATGGAATCTGGTTGGTTTGTTCCTCAGTTTAGGGCCTGCGACAACGCGGCCATGTAGCCCGTGTACTTTGGGTGTGTGTAGAATCTGTCTGATAACCGGTGTTAATTGTGATGACTGTATTAGTGTATGTTATCTGTTTTCAATTCAAGTGAGGACTGCAGACATTGGGTTTTTTTTCAAGTAGTTCTTACTTTTGCTGCCAAACGCCACCGTCAACGACTACTAGTTCAGAACTTGATTACCAGATGCCACCACAGTCGGCTCCTGGCGTTTGTCGAATAGTTAACCTATATATAATTTAGCTTCACACAGGTGTAATTAGTGGGAGGTTCTTTAACTTGCTATAAATCTATGACATGGGACCGCCGGCTTTACTTACTGGGGGATTTTTAACGCTCTTAAAAAATCCGACGTCTTCGTCCGGGTTTGAACCCGCGATTTTGGGCATAAAAGTTCAGCTTGCTGCGATCTTCGCCACCGAAGCTGCTATGGAATCTGGACAAACTGGTCTATGATTCAAAGCCCAAATTCAGTACGACAGCAGAGCAGGGCAAAGCAAGTGAAGCAGCAGGAAGGGAAAGGGTGGGGAAGGGAAAGGGGGGTGGGGGGGAAGGGGAGGGGAAGGGGAAGGAAGTAAGAGAGGAAGGGGAAGTAAGGAAGAAGGGAAGGGGAAGGGGAAGGAAGGAAGGATGGAAGGAAGGGAGGATGGAAGGATGGAAGAAAGGAAGGAAGAGGAGAAGAAGGGTAAGGGGAAGGAAGGAAGGATGAATGGTAGGAAGGAAGGAAAGAGGGAAGTATGGAAGGAAGGAAGAGGAGAAGGGGAAGTTAAAGGGGAAGCGTAAGGAAGGGATGGAAGGGGAAGGAGAAGGAAGTGAGTGAGAGGGGAAGGGGATGTAAGGGAAGGGGAAGGAAGGAAGGGAATGGAAGGGGAAAGGGAAGGGAAAAGAAGAATCGAAAGAAGAGTGGATTGAAGGAAGGAAGAGGAGAAGAGGTAGAGGAAGGGGAACGGGAGGGGGAAGGTTGTGATGGATGAAGGGAAGGGGAAGTACTTGTATGATGTGTCTAGCCCACTGATCTCTATACATGGATGACTGGTAGCTAAGGCAGCAGTAAGCCGAATAGACGATGACAGGTATAGCAAGATGGCAGCAAGCGCATGGTGCAATATTGCGAATCCGGCTCTGTGATTGGTTACTGGTAGTTTGATGTTATACATGTATTTATACTGGCAGTAAATATTTTAAGTTTCTTGTAGTTGTAAAATGGGCTGAATTTGGTTATTTAAAGCGTAAAATCTTAGTTTTATGTACCGGTTTGGTGACCCATCATCCCAGACAAGCCGGTAATACTGTACCTCTACTTCTCAGGCAGATAGGTCACTTAGCCGTAATTTGGAAGTTATTGTGAAGTTAAGTATACATATGCGGTGGTGCTGAAGCAGACGTAATCGGGCTAGGCTATTGCGTTTTTAAATGTTATCCCATTTCAGGGTTTTTCGGTTCTGGGTGCGAATAGTTCGCGTAATAGTCGTAAAACGGTGTGGAGAGTATATTTTGAGTAGGTTTTTAGTTGTGTTAAGTTTTATGTGCAGCTGAGGAGTGAAATTGGTTTGGCTTAAAGTGCATTTTTGGCTATGATCTACTTCCCGTTATTATTAAGTTTATTGTGCTGCTAGAGTGATTAAAAGCTGTAGTATTTGATGTAGAGTGCTGGGATTACTTGGGGGAAGTGTTGGTGAGAGGGAGAGAAGTGAGGGGATGGGTTTATGGAGTTGTTGCTGTTGTTGCTTGTTTTTCAACTGCTGTTTTATGGCTTTTTGTAGTGCCTGCAACCCTGGTACGAATCAGCGTGTCCACCTCCACAATTCCCCCCACCGGGAACTACCTGAAATAAACAGTAGAAAATTGTTTTCCACTCGTTACTCTGTTACTGATCGCTAATTGCGTGTACTCAGCACCGAAGTTGATATTTGTCAGCCGCTATTATACATTTATTTTTATTGCTATTCCGGACATGTACGGACCTCGGAATGACGTCTCAGTTATCCCAATGTCCTTATGCTATGAGTGTACATATCTCTATGTTTTTATTTGTTCCAAATCACCATTAATTACGATTTAAAATTGACTAGATCATCATTGCTTCCCCATAAGGAGAGCTCCAGAATTGGTACGCCAACATGGTGGACCGCGCGCTCAACCTGGCGTACTTTCTCGTGCAGCGGAGAGCTGCCATCAGGTCTAGCCTGATGTAAGTCTTCGAAGTTGACACCAAATAGGTGACGTGCTTGTGTGACGTAATGACCGCGTACGTTGTACTGAAAGTGGGAATTCCTGGGATTGAGACCATGTTCCATTACAAACTGGGGATACTTATCAATTTCATCGAAGCCCTCTAAGGAAGAAGTTATGCGTGGTTAAATCCGCGGGAAGTTTACACTCGGTAGGCCTATTCATAACTGTGCAGGTGAAGGGTTTGTTTAGACAGCCCATATGGCAGATTAGAGTAAGTATTGATATTCTCTCTCAGTCAGCATCCAAGTTTAATTAGTTGAACTTATACAATGCAATTTAATAAGGCTACCTCAAGCCTGAACCTTATTTCTTGACAGAATCAGGAATTGAAATCGAGCCTCGTGGTATAAGTAGATCTTGACATATGAAAAATATTCTCAGCTACATTAGGTATGTTTACGCTAGACTTGCGTAATATTCAGCTAGGTGATGACGTACATTAGGTGTCAAGCACCTTACCTCCCTCCAAGGTAGACTAGTAATTGATTTCCGGTTAATGCGTGTGAAATATGACATCTGATGGCAGGGATTCCACGTACGGTAAATAGTAGATGCCATGGCGTATTATCGCGACATTAAGAGCGTCATATAACTGCATTTTTTCTTTCCTTCCTTGACAGTCTCGTAGTGTACGGGTAGCGCACCTAGGTTTGATTCCGCTACTCTATTAAGGACTTGAGAAACTATAAGTGAGGGCAAGAACGGGGAGTACTCAGCCTTGTGAGGACAATTCAGAAGCTGTCTGATCAGAGAGGCAGTGTTTCGGTCAAGATAGACGGTCGAGGGTATCTGTCGCGCTGACCACGCGTCACCAGGCAATCTGTAGACCAACTGGCTGAGCAGCGGTCGCGTGGTAAGTTAAGGCACTTAATGGGCTGGAGGACCACATTTTTTCCATTCCTTCCTTTCCCTTCCACTTCCATCCTTCCATCCTTCCATCCTTTCTTGCTTCCTTCCCCTCTTCCTTAATTCCTTTATCCCTTCCAACCTTCCTCTTCCCCTTCGTCTTCTCCATCCTCTTCCTCTTCCCCTCTTCCTTCCTTCCTTCATTCCATCTTTCCTTCCTTCTATTCTTGTTTCCCTCCTTCAATACTTCCTTCCTTTCTTCCTTCCTTCCATCCTCCCTTCCTTCCTTCCATCCTTCGTTTTTCCCTTCCCCTTCCATTCCCTTCCTTCCTTCCTTGCTTCCTTCCTTCCATCCCTTCCCATCCATTCCTTCCTTCCGGGAGGCAGTTTAAAACGCTAAACAGTACACCGTGAGGCGTATAAGGCACGTAACTTATGTAAAACATTACGAGAGAAGTGAGTGGAACAGAGAATTGCCGAACGTATGGTAGACAAGACCAGTGAGCCTAAATGGACACAAAGGCTACACAATGTCGTTGGGAATGTATCGATTACCGTCTTTAGAAGACATTAACGTTTGCATGTGTACAGTAGCACCAAGGCAAATCAATCAAAGTCCGTTGTTCAGGCTAGGGTTGCTTTCTTTCTCCGCTCCCTCACTAATAGCTTATATCGGATGTTTGTAGTAATAGACTGCGACTATACTTGATGGCACTAAAACCTGCGCGACCCCGAGTGTGTAGAGGAGTAAAGACGGTAGCGGAGGGGGTCACTGCTAATGTGCTCCTGGGAGACACTCAAACGTATTCCAGTTACAGAGCAATTCGATGTGAACATTTCCGTAGCAACAAGCGATTTGAATGCTCCTCCCCTCTCAATCAAGATGCAGCACATGGAGTCGCCCGCATACCAAACTTGTTGCGAGCATATGTGGCAATCTGTATAATGCAGATTAGACTGAACGCTGAAAGGCACAAGTTATCGTCCGCTTCGCGGCGTTTTGACTAGCGTTCTTGGCCGTCACTACAGAGGTCTGGTCTTGATTCCTGGCCTGCCAAGAAATTTAATGCTGGTCTGAGGGCTCGAATGAAGTACAATCAGTCTCGTGTGACATAACTGAAAATAGTTCGGAATGTTTCGTTGAAGTGGTTTTCCATGGTTCTCTACTTCTATTCCCGGAAAATATGTTGTTTTTAAGAAACAAAAGACTGTTATGTAGTAATATACAATCACCTACTTTTTGGATATGTAATTTTCAGAAAATTGTTTTATATTATCATCAATTTCTTAACTATTTTTATATATTTTTCAGTCGGTCAACACGATTGTACCCAAATGAGATGGGTTATTCCCTAATCCTGATCTGATGATGATCGCTTGACGATCGAAACTGGTCATTCAAGTGTATTTATTAATCGACTAAAAAGCATCAAACTTTCATTTACTAAGGCAACACTGAAAATGGTTTCGAACACCATAATGTTTGATGTATTTTTAATTAATTTTTCAAAGGTTAAAATCCAAGTATAACCTAATATACATTCAAACGTTGCTCACAATTATAATAGTTTCTTTTAAGAAACAATTACTGAGGAGGGCCATAATGTGGCCGAAACTAGCATAATGAATTAATGTACTGTATAACAATTTATTGACATAAGGTGTAATACAATTATTAAATAACCGTGGTATTTCATTTAGATTAAACGTCAATAAGAAAGCTCTTAAAATAATAATAATAATAATAATAATAATAATAATAATAATAATATTATTATTAATAATAATAATAATAATAATGATATCGTATGGCCTAATGTGCCGTGTGCAAGCTTTGTAATTTGAAACCCAAAGGGTAGCTTGCATGCCGAATTTCGTTGTTCCTTGAAGCACTATTAAAGTCAAGGAGGTTAGATATCTATGAACACGGCCTACTGAATTCAAATGGATTCTTTGACATACCAACATCGTATGACATACGTATCGTAATTTTTGCCGCCTTTCAAAAATCACGTGCCACGGCCAGGAGCGAACCTGCAAACTTAGGGTTAGTAGACTGACACGTTAATCACTCACCCACCGTGGCAAGCTACGTGAAGAAAAATAAGGCCAGAGCCGCCTCCTGTCTAAATTCCAACCCCAATTACAAATGCGCACAATGGAACAGCAGTCATAATGATACAGGTTATCAGCAGGGTGCGGATTATTAGTACGTGTACAATGGTGATGATGATGATGATGATTGTTGTTTTAAGGGACCTAAGATATAGGTCATCGGCCCCTACGTGTACATTGAAGGTAGAATGCACCATACTATATGGCACGTGGAAGCTCCTCCTGTGACTTTTGGGTGTACCAATGATCACATAATATGACGCAATATTCGCATTATATCTCTGCTAGTGAGGACCGTTGCATTCCTGAGAATTCGAGTCGTCAACTCCTCTACTCCTATTCATAAAACATTACCTCACAGTGTGGGGTTCAAGAGTTCTGACGGCCGACTTAGCATAATGCACTGTGCACACTCATTAGTGCTTGCCACACTATTGTTTGTGTGCCAATTTGAGAAATGTCTTTGGTGAGGCCAGTACAGTCAGTATGTCTTTCCTGGAAGTAATGACGAAAGTCACCGGCATGGATATAACGTGGCCACAGTACAGCGGATAAATAGAGAGATCGCATGAATCGTCGTCTGTTGTGGAGGGGCAGGCAGTTCATAGAGCGTGCGTCATCTCAAATTCGTGCGATACTAATCTGATAGTACTGTTAACGTACTAAGACCCCGCACTCTGGTCATCAGAGAGATTTAAAAAAAAACATGGGGCTACATGACCACAATGTCGCAAAGCCTTTATCAACTTAACAATAACAACATTAACATAAATTTATCTCGGGGTGTAGTGACCATTAAATTTAATTCTGGTCTGAGGCCTGGAAGAGTGTATACTCAGCCTTTTGAGGCAAAACTGAGTACAGGACGGTTCGTTTCTCGCCTCAGTAAACCTGGAAGTAGTTTTCCGTGGATTCCCTGCTTCTACAGTAGACAAGTTCTGGGATGGTACCTATCCTAAGGCAACGGCCACGTCCTTCCCAATTCTATCCCCAATTGACATATATACACACTACTGCTCGGTTCCAAGCTCCATGAAACTGAGAGGAATGTGGATCGCGGACTATGAGAAGTGATGGTGATGAGTGATGAGTGATGAGGGTTCCCGGTACGTGCGTAGTAACAGAACCAAATACATTGGTCGGTGACTCACTCACTCACTCGCAACACCACATTGGTTTGAGCAGTATTGGAATATACAGGAATACCAAATAACACGGTGGGCTGTTGACAGACCCTTCTCTTCTCACCTGACTCTTCGCTGTCCCTTCCCCTCACCCCGCAAGTTCGCAGAGCTTGGAGCCGAGCAGTAACTTAGTTCATCCATCACAATAACACAGGTTATCACACAGACACATATTACCCTTTCACGAATTGATTGCCGGCGGTCGAGAAGGGAACTATTCTCTGTTTACTTGTGTCACACGTCACTCTGCTTCGTTGACAGGTACAGTTGCGCGAGTAGGATATGACTCAGCTCCAGTAGCTGTCCGTGGTAACATGACGCTTATCTGCTCTTCTAAGACAGGTAGCGCACGCAATGCTGCTTGACTTATGCTCAACTTGCACTGTGTCATCACTGTGTCCTTCTCCTTACCCCTCGGGGCTCCTGCTACACTAATCAACAAGCAGTGGCGCAGCCAGGCTCAGCGGAAATCAAATGTTAAACGGTTAATACCACGATGTCACAGCCCCTAAAATAAGACCCAACATTAAAATTCCTTAACACAGAATTTAGTGTAAAATGTGTGCCATGTTGAACTTTGTGTGGTGATGACGCAGAACACTTGTCATTGGTTCTCGCCATTGAGCTGTCACCCTGGCGGTGGACAGTGGCTGTCGTGTGTCGAGCGCCCAGATAATGGTGTGATAGATTCCAGGGCTTCACACCTGCTCCACAACTACTACACCAGCCCAGCCCGGCCCATCAGTGGATGTGATGTCATTTGTCTTGCCCGTGCTCACAAAAGACCAAGGTTGACAAGAACACAACTAATATCACATCGTACATCGATACAAGACCTGGGTGGACTTCTGTTCGGCGCCATGCTAACTAGCATACTGACTATCCACAGCCAGGCCTTTACAAAGAAAACAAGACTTAATGACGTTGTCAGTATTATTGTGTTTATGTTCGACTATGTCGAAATGTGAATATTATACGTCAGAAAACTGTATCATAATGATGGTCATTAAATTACTGTTTTCCATTATGATACAGTTTCTCCAGCCAATCAGAGCTCATTTATTGACCAATTAGGTAAGGATACCTTCGCGGATGCGCTAAATATCCAATATGTCTGAACATGAACACAGCATCCTTTTATATAAATAACAGACATGGAAAGTGCACCGTCCATATGTTCGCCTACATAAACTGGCGAATATGAGACAAGGTATAGCACTGTACCTCAATATCCCCAACTCCAATTTCTACACAGCGCATTGCTTTCAAACAATTTCTGTGACAGTTTGACTGAATGCTGGTGCACATAGGCAGGCTGTAAACATATTATGGCATTGCCAAGCACACAGAGCGCATGTGTCGGTCGGTCAGGGAACTTGGAAAACAGAGATATAAAACTCAGCACTTACACTCCGATCACAAAATTCAAGTGACTGAATCTCAACAGATATTTATGAATATTTATGTTAAAACATATAGTGAAGTTATAATTATCGTCGAACATAAACAGTTGTATGCAACTCGCCTATAATGGTAATTAAGACTCTCGCTTACGCTCGCTTTATAAACATACTCGTGTATCAATTATTGCCAGTATAGGCTCGTTGCATAATGTACTATTTCATTATAAATTAAAAGCCTAGGCTCTTAAATAGGGATATATAGAAAATTTAGGAGCATTATCTCAGTGTTGCCATCCTAATCTCCTTCTTTGGTCGTTTGGGCCACCTACGGACCACGGTGCTTGTGTTTTAGCTGTAGATGTCTGCCACTTCTGGTATTCTTGGTGGATTGCTGGGGGGCTGATTTCGTGCTGATATCTTGATCTTTTCTGTTGACCCAGTATTCTTTCATTTACCTGCTAACTTCAAACTTACTTTCCTCGAACCATTTCCCTGACGCGGTGTGGTGAACTTCTGTAATTGATATGAGAAAAGCTCTGGTTTCAATAGACAAACGGTAACAATCTAACAATAAAATAAATGTTTTCAGACTGTCAACATTCTAATGTTCAATAAAATTATCTACCCACGCCTTTTAACCTGGAGAATGGTACAGCAAATGGATTAATTGTAGACTTTTTATACACTGTTTTAAAGAGGACTAATCCAATTAACTCCCTTTCCTGAAGGTGATTTATTTATCCACGTACTATTACGAGTTTAGCAGGTGTTGACCGATTGAAAAACAATAATTTTACTAGAAATTCAAAATATATACACACATAAATCTTTAATGGAGGTGTTGTGAATGTGGATATAATCGGATATCAAACGCAGGTTATCAGTTATTCTAAAGCAGGCGTGCTAATTGCTGTAAGTCCTTGCCAATTTGGTCACCGTATGCTCAAGTAAAATTCATTAACATTCATAACACCCTTAGGCTATTACTTAGCTTAGGATTGTGAATAAGGAGGCCTTATCCTCAAGCTACAGAATGTACCATCCCGGAATATGGCTGGAATAAGATATGGAAAACACGGAAATACACTTCCAGTAAAGGTGAAATTAGAATGGATTCTGCCTACTATAATTTAACATCAAAGGACTTGAGGCTACAGCCACTTCCTTCACAGTCCTAGACCAAGCAATAAGAATACACCTTAGTGCGGAAAACACAACAACACAGGTTATCATACAAATCCAACCCTTGCCCTAGTACTTGGAACTGACGACCATGCTCCCCAAAGTTCCAAAGTTTAATCGATAAACGAACTTCTGTACTTCCTAACATAGGCTGGTTGAGTAGCGATCTCGCCTGCTGTTCCCAATGTTGAGAGATCAATTTCCAGTGCTGAAGTTGGCATTTGAGTGCGCATACGGTGGCTCGATAGATTTACTGCCGCATTAAAGACTCCCGTTTGGACAAAATTCCTCCATCCTGGTCTACCTAATAGCCGCAGTAGTTGAAGGGGACGTAAATCACCTAACATAATTATTACTTCGAAACATGTGGACACTACAATCAACCGAAAAGTATGCTATTTTATCATCTATGTGCCACCCCGGAAGTCCGGGTGCGATCCCCGGCTCTGTCAAGAAATTAAATTCTGGTCTGAGGGCTGGAACGAGGTACACTCAGCTTTGTGAGCCAAAATTGAGGAGAGGTAGGTTTGATTCCTATCTCAGACATCCAGGAAGTGATTATTCGTAGTTTCCAACTTCCAGTCCAGGCAAATACCGGGATGGTTTCTAACTTAAGGCCACGGCTACCTCCTTCCCAATCATCACCTGAATTACAAATACACACACTATTACAGGCACCACTAAAACACAGGTTATCAGTCAAATTTTCTAGGTATATATATACACACACACACCTAGGTATACACACCCAAGTACACGGGGATAAATGGCCACCATGTCATAAAGGCCCTCAAAAGATACAACAATATCAACAACTCATCTTATCATCTATCTTACTGAAGACGTTGTTTGGCGTTGATAATTCCTTTTATGGGCATGGAACATCATGATCATTTCCTCCGTATTCTTATGTGTGTGTTTTAATTTGTCTGATAACCTGTGTTTCTGTGGTGACTGTAGTAATGTATGTAACTGTAATTATTAAGGTATTATCTCGGCATTTGAATGGTAGCAGAATGGAAAAGCTCGGGATATGTGCTGTGAACGCTGGGATTTAAACCACTCATCTCTAAACGTTCTGCAATTCCCCATCGCCATTTAACGGCTACGACGTGGGGTTACTGAAGACGGAACTCGCAGACAATCACAGTACTAGAGGGACACTGGATGTATAATGCGTGTTATAAATAAATTAATCATCCTTAGTCAATGCACTGTATTGTGTATTCCTTGAATACAGAATAGAGTTATCGTGTTCGTACTAGACAGGAAAAGAGAAACGCAACATGAAAATTAGCATGTAACTATGTTCGAGCTGGAGTAAGATTACGTTCCGTACGTTTAACTAAAATGGAATTTTCATTAAACCTCTCAATTAGCGTTGAAGCTTCTTTCAACACATCTGACAGGCTGCGATACAATTCACTTGATACATTCAAATGAATAGCCACTCACACCGGAGGGGAGTTATTAGACGACCTACAGTAGGTGCAGGGGATTACTGCTGCTGTTGATAAATAACAAAGTCAATGTATAAATGGAACCTTCCACGACTACAAAGGGGATTTGGAAGTATAGCAGTGGTCATCGTGAGAATGGTTTCTCCCTGGAATGATCCATACTCCTTATTATTAAAGAAAGCTTTCTAGTCGTTCAACATAAATTGTGCCCAATTATATTCGTTGGGAAAACAAGTATTTATATGCCCCAACTTGAGAAATATTACATAAGATATTTATCACTAAACTAGCTGAAGTACCCGGTCTTCGAACGGCTTTTAGTACTTGCTGGCCTAAATCATTAATATAATCACACAATCGTAATGCAGTTATGTTATTTCCATGTTACCAACTACATGTGTAGACTACATGCATTTTCACTCACCCAATTATTAATCAGAGGTAGGAAAGTGAAAATCCACAGCCTGCTTTCAGTCGACCGACCGGGCCAGGGAATGGAATGAATGAAACCCCCATCTAGCAGCGAGGATATGAACTGTGCCGGCTGCCGAAGCCTGTCGCACTCCCCTGGGGCAATGATTAAATGAATGACAGATGAAATGAAATGGTAGTGGAGATTGTTGCTGGAATTATTTTTTTAATCACAGTTGGAACACAAAAAGTGCCCGTTTTTAAGCGTGTTTCAACTATGCGTCACATTTAGGAATTATTATCTCAAAAACCCGTCATTAGATAGAATCCTAATGTTAACACAATGTAGATGGGAATGTTTTATAACTGGTTTATTAATTTCAAAATTTTCTGTATCTAAGAAACAAAGTTGTTATCATTTTTGTAAGGTAACTTTTTCTCGGCTCAGGGTGGTTGGAAAATGTAGTTCTTGGTCGCGTTGTAATCCTTATGCATCAAAAGGTTATGCTGTATGACTGTGAAATACTTAAATTAATTCACTTATTTTATATCGGTTTGTATTTTTACGGGAAAATAAACCTTGGTTCCGCAGCTAGGCGATAAAGTGAAAGCTTTTCAGCGTTGCCGAGATGGAGCCCATCACTTCCGAGTGATGCGCGCCACGACGCGTGATGGGCTCCATCTCGGCAATACTCTACTGTACAGCTTTCCCCGCATCGGCTACCTGCTGAACCATGTCTTATTTTCCCGTACAAATACAAACCGATATAAAATAAGTGAATTAATTTACGTATTTCACAGTCGTACAGCATAACCTTTTAACTTATAAGATTACAACGCGAACAAGAACGCAATTTTCCGACCCCCCCCCCCCCTCCCGAACCGAGAAAAGTTACCTTACCAAAATGATAACAATTTTGTGTCTTGGACACACACAATTTTAAAATTAATAAACCAGTTATAAAACATTCCAATGTAAATTGTGTTAAAATTTGTATTCGATCTGATGCCAGGTTTTTGAGATAATAATTCATAAATGTGACGCATGGTTGAAACACGCTTTAAAACGGGCACCTTTTGTGTTCCAACTGCGATAAAAATATTAAATTATAAATTAAAAATTCCAAACCAACATGAGCTAACGTAAAATAGAACGACAAAAATGATGATATTGAATTCAATGTAGGCCTATTGGTTACTTCACAAACAACCTTCAAACTCGAGAACACATAATACTTTGGTCGACAGTAGTCTTAAGCTCACATGATTGTTACAGTAATATTTGCCATAGGTGCGCAATGGTCGTATTAATTACGCGGATTATATTTCGTTCTGAATAGAGGTTTCTTGCATTTATACCATCGGTTCTAATAAGCAATTCAACTACATTTACAGTATATGTTTCAAACGGTATCGCTCTTTGAACTGCTGGGGGCAGTGACTAGTCACAAGGATATCGAATGGGAGTGGGCAATATTCTCACATATTTTGCACACACGGTGGATATTAACATCTTAGGTACGCAGACTACCACTCGATACCACCCAGTTTATCACTGGTCATTTCACTAGCCCGTTATTGACGTGGTTATATGAACGGGATAGTGTTCAAAGTAAATGTTCTTAATCGCAGGAGATTGCAAATATCAATACAGTAAAAGGAAAAGTGGCACCGAAACGACTAACAACAATGTCCAAGTCCACCTCGTTGCGTAGTGACTAGAATTCTTCGCTCCAAATTTGATGTTGTTCAGTCGATCAACACGATTGTAGGCAATTATGATCGGTTATTACCCAATCCTTAAGAAACATTACATGAGATTAATAAATATACTTGGCTGACCAGTTTCGATCGTCAAGCGATCGTCTTGAGATCCATTAGGATTTCCGCTCTCCCTTCTCTGACCCTTCCTTCATTTTTCAAAGCTAGTGGTAGCCTGGGCAATCGGCCTGTCATCAGCCCCAGTTGTATCTGCGGACAAAGTGTGTCCAGTTCCAAGACACTGTCTTTGTGACGGTAGAGGAATGATCCCTCATAGAGTCTGTAGGTGAAGCTGAGCTGGGAGGATAAGCGATAAAAAAACAACAAATTAATAACTCATATACCGCTAAATAGTGGACAAGTGGTGTTTCTGAAACAACTAAATAGTGGACAGGTGGTGTTTCTGAAACGAACAATTCAATTATCATGAGTGGTTAGTTCTAAAATGACAAAATAACAAAATTTAAAAAGAGCTACAAAATTTAAATATCTAGATTCCGTCATTGGTGAAGATGGCACTGTAACCGCCGATATAATCCATAGGGCCACGTCTGGGTGGAACAAATGGTGTGAACTAACAGGAGTTTTATGTGATCCGAAAATACCCATAAGAAACAAGGGTAAAGTTTATAAAACTGCCATACGACCAATCCAACTATATGGTAGTGAAACATGGGCGACTACAAAGGCACACGAGCAAAAGCTTCCTACCACTGAAATGCGTATGTTACGTTGGGCAGGTGGAGTTACCCTCAAAGGTAAAACCCGTAAGGAGCATGTGCGAGGAAGTTTCTAAGTAGCGCCTATAACTGAGAAACTTAGAGTCCCGGCTAAGGTGGTATGGACATGTTATGCGAATACTGGAAAATCATGTAGTGAAGAAGTGCTTTTCCATGGCTACACAAAGGAGACCTCAAACAACATGGATGACGAATGTCCAAAGGGACATGAGGGTACTGGGTTTATCAGCTGATGATGCTTCACAACGAAACCCCTGGCACCTCAGGATTAAGAAAGCCGACCCCACGTAACGGGAAAAGGCGAGGCAGAAGGAGGTCAGTGTTAATATAGGCTATGTCATAATACAAAGAACATAAGCATAGTTAAAATTTGTACAGCTCACTACCTATTTGGACATTTTTACGTGTAATCTAACAAGTAAATTCTCCTACACGCCTATACGCAGGTTTATTCAAGAATAATTGGTAAGCGTTCAACGGCGCGTTAACTATTATCGGGGAGAAATATAGATACTCGAGTTCAGACGTCAATAAAAACGTTAGCCGTAGTCTTACATAAAACAAGCTACACCAAACTTTTCCTTATTTTATTCTGCGTTTAGCTATGTAGAGTAAACATTTGTATTGTAACCCATTACAATTTTATAGCAGATTGAACAAAAAAAAGTGCCGGATTTTTTAACAAGTCTAACGCAGCGCTCATTTATAAAGATCATTACATTGAAAGTATTAATCATATGAAACGTTAATACGTCTTGAACGAACTTATTGATATTGTTAAATGGTAATGTGATCTGACGGTTCTGAAAATAGTTGTTGTTAATTTTGTAAACCAACTTTTCTCGGGCCTGGTGGTCGTAGCAGTATGAAATATGGCTTGTTATGAGGCTCATAGCAATGCAAGGCTAACCGAAAAACTGCGTTTCATCTGCATGTGATTGGTGATTTTACATGGGTTGATATATTATCGGATCATTGTGTGCGGCGAGGGTACCATAGCGTGCGGGCAACGTTGCCAGTTGACTAACTCGAACTCGCGGCGTACACACAACTCTGACCTACTTATTTTTGAGCGGCAATAGATTTTGAGTTTTATATCGTTGAGCTTACAATTAGAGCTACGGCAGGCAGAAGAATGGTGATCAAACATGGCATGCACTGCCAGCGTTCGTGTTTACTCTCACACAAGTAGGTTTTGGTTTTGTTGGCTCCATTGTGTACAGCATAGATCATACGCTACAAGCCCCATTAACATGACAAAGACAGTAATGTGTGGTCGTCATTGACACAACAGGTAGTGTTCTGGAGCGACAGGAAGATAGCAAAGAAACTTTTTGATAAGCCCAAAGCTAGGATGAGCAGCTACTGTTCGCCATCCTTTGTTAGTGGACCAGTTGGTTAAAACCTAGTGGCACCTGCAGTGGTATTTACTAACCTAGGATTCATCCGACCTTTGGATGTAATTTTATGGCCCATCTTAAAGAATGTCACACACGAATCAATAAGAAGATAAGTCGATCGTGGAAGACGTCGAGGGTACGATCTCTAAACAGTGTATCCCTCACACCGGTTATGTGCCAAAATATATGGCTGCATTGAAAAAAATACACTGGCCACTTTTCATACCAATAAACTGGGCAAGGGAGACTAATGCATAATGCAAACCCATCCCATGTAATCGGTAGCTCTCTTCGCGATGGTTTACTTATTAATTGATACAGTTAGACCATATCATCAGCTCAAAAACTACTGGCTAATGAAGGATTTGACTGCTATGAAGAAGTCTTCACAGTGGATTGTGGCATGTACCATCCATTCTGCAATACAGCAATTGTTCTCAAACAAGTAGTCCCGTAAGGAACTAAGTAGCCTTTCTTCGTAAATCCTTCTTATGTTAATTGCTTCTATCTACATAAAAATCAGTTTGTTTGCTGTAATAGATTCGTAGATATTGAAAACCGTCTAAATATTTTGGATGGTTGCAATGTTGGATTTTTATATATGTAGGCCATAGATGCCATAGACTCTATCGTATCATTAATCGCCTCATATACGGGGATTAACGAACAACTTTAGTTTTTATACATACATAAATCTATTTGTATTTACAAACTGGAGCGTATGTAAAGTTCAATTTAGTTTTTCCTTATTGTTAGTTGTATAGCTAATTATTAAGCTGTGTATTATTGTATCACCTGAACGGAACAGCCTCACATTGTTTATGGATGAATACACTTCTCTCTTTTTATATCTCAATTTCTGAAAATCGCTGTTATCGATCATATGTTCCAGCATAGAACTTTCTACGGGAAGCAACATGTTTAAAGGACGGGAACAAGGGTCTAGAAAAATCTAGTTGATATGCAAGAGCAGATGGATTACAGTTCCTCTAAAAGCATCGGCAGTTAAAAGGCACTTAAACACCAGGATTATTGTTCCTCCAGTATTTGATAATAATTTGTGTACCAAACCTACAGTAAAATTAGGCCTAGTTATGGATCATAGGCTAGAAGCATGTATAAACTAGGTTATTGTCGGCGCGTACTACAGCTTATCGTTTGAGCCGCCGCTTGTTAACGAGTAAAGTAGGAGAACAATACATGGCCACGAATTTGCAAAGCACCCAAATGATTCAACAACAATTTGATTTGCAAACACATACAACGTTTCGTGTACGTCATTCGAGCAGACTAAATACGGTAGATGCGGGAATAGTACTTCCAAGTTGCAAACTGAATTTGGCTGTTAGAATGGATGGATATTTTGGAGAGATATTTGCACTAAAGTCTCCCTAGATTTCCAAGTAGCACGTGTATGTTTTAAATGAGGCATATAATGAATTTCAAGATGTTATTAAAAGCAAATGTGGTGTATTAAAATTTCAGGGTCTCTTTTCAGAGTGTAATTACTTAAAACATCCTAGTAACGTAAAACATGCCAAGAAGGGAGCAGGACGCGTTACGAATGCAAAGTAATCCGGACAAGCGCACCCCGGGAATTGAGCAGATTGCTCATGCAAGTTACAATGGCGCGTGGCATGCGGCTAATTGCTTTTCGCTTGTTAGGATGCACTTGGTAAAGTCCATCACAGCTGCTTGCATATTGTATTCAGGACGAATGGATGTGTCTAAACCCTTGCCTCTGCTCCCTGGCAAGTAAAATGGCTTTAACTCCACACCATCTCCACCAAAAGCAGCACCAAGCTTCAACTGCACTGTGAAGGCTATTTATTATAAACATGGAAATTGATGAGTTGTTCGATATGAAAATCAATAGGTAGGCTATTCACGTTTGTTTCGGGTGTTTCCAACATTCTAAAAAGGGGAAGAAAGCATGCAGTTTTTCGTGACCGTTAATCTGGCGATCGTGAATAACGGCATCTCCTTTTTACTTGGAATCCGAACAACAGGACATTGCATTTCACTTCGAAAATCTCACATATATTGATCGGGAATCAAACCCATTCCACCTTGGTGCGAGGCAACAGCTTTACTGCTGCACCACCACGCCCCCACCCCGTTCCAACACTGTTCGTTAAAATAAAATAAAAAACAGATAGTAGTAGATCCTAAATAATGCCTACTGTATTTTGGGATAGGTAACCGAAGGTTCAAAATTTTGATTTCCATGCACATCTTTAACTTCATAGCAACCTCTTACACCTCATAGCAACAATGTAGACTTCATAGCAACACCATGTTGTTTGAGTCTTCAGTCTTTTGACTGGTATGATCCAGCTCTGCATGCCTCCCTGTCTTGAGCTAATCGTTTCAACTCTACATAGCTACCACATCCTACATCCGAGGCAATCTGTTTAACATATTCTAACCTTGGTCTACCCCTACAGATCTTGTCCTCAACCCTTTCCTCCATAACTAAGCTTGCTATTCCTGGGTGTCTTAGTATGTGTCCTACTAACCTATCTCTTTTCTTCATTAGCAGTCGCCAGAAACATCTCTCGTCTCCCACTCGTCTTAGTACCTCTTCGTTTGTAACCCTATCTACCCATCTGATCTTCATCATTCTCCTGTAACACCACATTTCAAATGCTTCAATTCTCCTCTTTTCTGCTGCACCAATAGTCAAGTTTTACTTCCATAGAGCGCCACGCTCCAAACAAAGGCTTTCAAAAATGACTTCCTAATACCTAAATCTATATTCGATGTCAACAGATCCCTTTTTTTTTGTAGAAATGCTATCCTTGCCTGAGCCAACCTACTTTTTATATCCTCTTTGCTTCGTCCATCACTGGTTATTTTGCTTCCTAAGTAACAGAAGTCTCCTACTTCCTTCAGCTTTTCACCTGCCAATTTGATGTCCATAGAGGTTTCTGATTTATTTCGGCTGCATTCCAGTATTTTTTTTACATTTATTAATTTTCATCATGTATTATTTCCGTAAGACGGTGTCCATACCAATCAAAAACTCATTAAAATCCTCAGGCGTGTCGGCCAAGATGACGATGTCATCAGCAAATCTCAAGAGTTGAAATTATTTCTCCTTGAATCTTCACTGCCACTTTAAATTTTTCTCCAATTTCCTTCATTGCTTGTTCGATGTAAAGATTGAAAAGTATGGGTGGTAAGTTGCAGACTTGTCTTACACCTTTCTGAATACCAGCTTCTCTCTCATGTCCTTCAGCTCGAATGACTGCTGTCTGGTTTCTGTATAGATTGTATATCACCCTCCTATCCCTGTACTTTATTCCAATAGATTTCAAAATGTCAAACAATTTAGTCCAATCAACGTTATCAAAAGCCTTTTCTAAGTCTACAAAGGCCATGAACGTTCTCTTATCTTTACTTATTCTACGTTCCAAAATCAGCCTAAGACTTAGTACAGCTTCCCTTGTTCCTACATTTCTCCTGAAACCAAACTGGTCTTCACACAACTCCGTTTCTATCTGGCTTTCCATCCTCTTGTAAATTATTCTAGACAGGATCTTTGAAGCATGAGTAATCAAGCTGATTGTACGGTAATCTTTACATCTGTCAGCTGCCACTTTCATTGGTGTAGGGATAATAACATGCTTCTTGAAATCACGGGGTACCTCACCTGTCTCATAAATCCTACACACCAAGTGAAATAACCTGATCAGACCTTCATCTCCTATGCAGCGTAGCAACTCAACGGGTATATCATCGATGCCTGGTGCTTTCAGTCCTTCAATGCTCTGTCGAATTCTGATCTCAATATTAAACACCATACCGATAATGAAGAGCAATTATATTTAATGTGGTGCCTGATTTAGAACTACGCATGCCGTCTTTTTGGCTCCTTGTCTCAAATTACTCCGCCATCAACCATCTGTATAATTTTAATATGAATAGCCTATGCTTTTCGACTACGGTCTATCTCATATTGGGCAGTTTTATGTCGATTAGTTACCATGACAACAAGTATAGTAATGTTTGCAGTGCGAACAATGCAACTTCTACTACACCTTTTGACGTGTGGGGAAAGTACTCGTATTGCTTGAGACGGTGAATGTGTATTAATACACGATCAGAACACAACCAGAAAGGAACAAGAAGTTCCGTGACGAACTAAAGAGCCTACTTTTCTCAAAATGTAAGATTCATTCCAATGATTAATCTATATGAACCTAATTAGAATAATGACGAAATTGAGTTGGTAATAACGAAATTTCTTATTAGTTCGAAGTATAACTGGCATAATGTAGCCTAATAGAGCAATACAGTTGGCAGCAATGGTGACTGAATATATTCTTAGCTCCTTCTCTTAAGGTACAGAATACAAAATTTGGCTGAAGTCCAATGGATAGCATGGACGTTACATGCGGTTCAACATTGGATCTAACAGCGCGCATAAAATCATGTTGGCAACAATGTCATGCATGTATTGGTCAGAAATAATCTGAACTATTATGATCTATTGTTGTGCCAATTTTGGATGAAATACATTTATTTGTATAGAAGTTACATGTATTTTAATATTGGACCAATCAGCAGGCTTTGAAACATGTTGGATGCACTGACGTATATTAATTACTCCAAATTAATCTAGAATGTAAGGTACTATACGTATGAAAAGTTTAGTGCTGTTGGCTTGAATACTTTCTGATATACTGGTATAAGGGTAAAAAAATAGAGACAGCATTTATTAACAGTTGGCAGCCCTGGTAGTTCTTAAGAATACGCTCAGTCATATCTGTTTATGAACACATAGCACATACGAAATTTGGTTGAAATCCAATTGATAGTGAAGAAGTCATATGCATTTAAAATTTGGACCTATCAGCAGGCTTATAATCATTTTGGCAACACTGCCATGTATGGGCTCCTGGAAATTAAACTGCAATATTATTATTTCCTAATCACTCACTACCCCAATCACTCCCTGAGTCCTTCCCGAGATTTATCCCTTCTGCCATCACTGCCAATTGTTACCTGTTATTGTTGTTGTTGTTTTTGTTTTTGTTAATATTATTTGTAATTGTTAAAATATTAGTGTAAATGACCTTTTCATGGTTGTATCTAATAATTATTAAATAAATAAAAATAAAAAATCTATACGTGTGCCAATTTTGAAATAGCTCCCATTCATACCTTCCAGGCTCTCCAACATGGAGCTCAAATTTCAATTGCAATTTTTCAGCAGTTGGTAGCACTAACATCATTTTAAAATATGGCCGTGAGATATTCGGGTATAGATCTTTACTCCTACCAAATTTTGTTTCGATTGCTGCAGCCGTTTAGGAGTTGATAGGGGGGGGGACACACACACAGCCAGCCAGACAGACAGACAAAAGGACAGACAGACATACAGACAGAAGGACAGACAGACAGACAGACACACATTTGCCCGATCTCATAAGTCTACTTTTTCCTCATTTTTGCTAAATGTGAAAAGTAGGCTAAAATCGTCCCTACCTTAATTGGGACACCTGTGATGGTTATTGTTCTTTTTTAACAGGCAAATTATCGACGCCGTGAGCCCACGCATTCATGGAGTGATCAAATAGAATGAGCGGCCTGGTAGCTAAATTGGAGTGTGTGCAACATATCCAATGAAAAGTGAGTCTTACATTCATCTCGTCTCTTTAGTTCTGAGCGTGTGGTGATCTCAATTGAGAATTTCAAACAATACGGGCCAAAGATATGTGCGAAGATTGATATCTGAATTTGTTTAACCATTCTTACATCTACAAAAAAAAAAAAAAAAGATACGAGCCTTACAGAAGTCGCATATGATGTGTAACATCTGACATGTTATCCTACTATGAAATTGAGATGAAATGTATGTGAAGTCATCTGACATGTTAACCTACTCGTATACTACACTGCATGGACATTCTTAAAATGTTCATTTACGCTCCGTTTTCATACTGGTACTATGATGAATATATAGATTGAATTGGAGATATGCTACTGTCACACTTGCTTGAACAAACATCATATATTATATTGTAAATTAAGCCTATCTCTAGACTACTAGAAATAATGTTCAATGCAATCCAATTTCCCAACTCTTGCTTGGTGCAAACTATTGTAATCAAAATTAGATAAATCGTTATGTCATGTAGATTCTGTTAAAATGACGCTTAATGTTATGATATATATCGTTTAAATCGATAATCCGGTAGCAAAAATATTTGCCGGGACTGGGGTTCGAACCTGAGACCTCATGATTCGCAGACCAAGATGTTATCCACGCCGCCATTACAACCACAGACATTTGGAGTACAAGACAGGTAGGCTACTCATTTTCACGTGCCGGTAATAATATGGAAGTATTTTTTATGCTCCATTAATATTTTGCTATTTTTCGATAATGTTCCTGCGTGGAATTCAGTTTTAAATTAGTTATGAATACGCCTAGGCCTAATTTACAGTAAAGGGAATTCCTATAGTTCCCGTATAAAATCATCGATATATATTACATTGATCACTGCATTGCCGCAATGTGGGTTAATATCTGAATAGCCATTGTGCAGAAACACAATACCGGCTTTGCCGACTAGTTACAATGTGTCATCATTTAAACACTGATACGAAGACATGTGGTTTGTGTTTCAATGAGTTCACATGAGCGTTTACCGTTAACTATGACAGTGTTGAGGAAAGTTACTCGGCGAGTGGATGCCCATCACTTTTATCCAGAGATTTAAAAATAGACTCTTAATCTACCTCTTATATAAAACCAAGTGTCCTGACTGACTGATTCACTGACCCACTGACTCATCATTTCTCATTCAAAACTATTAGTTAGAAACATGAAATTTTGGGGATATGTTCGTTTAAGTCGAAAACGCCCACAAAGGAAGGATTTTTGGGTATTCGGGTTCAAAAGGGGTGTTAAGGGGGTAGATCTGCATTTCATTGAATAACAATATCTCCCGATTGGTTTCATTGGGAGATGTGATACTCGGCATATAAACTCATCATTAAAAATAAGAAGACACGTGTCTGAGGGTTTTTCGATGTGGTGTATATTATGAGGTGAAAGGGGTGAAAACTGGGGGTTGAAGGTTTCCTAACAGAGCGTGTATCTCTTAAACGACATTAGCGAGGAGTTTGGAACTCAGCGGGAAAAAAATCAGCATAAAAATGAGTAAATAGGTGTTTGACCGTTTTTTCATAAATCCAATTTAAGGAGCCCTCGGGGAGAGGTGAAATTCTGGGGGGGGGGGGGGGGGGAACAGGAAAGAAAGTGTCATAAGTGATTGACTGACAGACTCACTCATCAAACTCAGGGGAAAAACTGCTTAAAAATAAGTAAATAGGTGATCGACAGTTTCTTCATAAACCCAATTTAAGGGGTTCATCGGGAGGGGTGAAATTCTGAAAAAAGAAAATTGAAAGATAAAGTCCTGACTCATTCACCATTGCCCAGCCAAAATTATTGAAGTTAGAAACATGAAATGTTGGAGATATGATCATTGTATGTCAAAATCGTCCACTAAGGGAGGATTTTTGTATATTCACTTTCTAAAGGGTCTTAAGGGGGTTAAACCTGCATTTCATTGAATAACAATAACTCCCGATTGGTTTCATTGGGAGATGTGATACTCGTCATATAAACTCATCATTAAAAACAAGAAGTTCCGTGAAGAACTATACAGCCTACTTTTCATGCCGATGATTATTCTACAGTATATGAACCTATCTAGAATAATTACGAAATTAAGTTGGTAATATCGAAATATCTAATTAGTTCAATATATACCTGGTATAATGTAGCCTAATAGAGCACTTCAGTTGGCAGTCCTGGTGACTGAATATATTCTTAGTTCCATCTCTAAAGGTACAGAATACAAAATTTGGTTGAAGTCCAATGGACGTTACATGCAGTTAGACACTGGATCTATCAGCACGCGTAAAAGCATGTTGCCAACAATACCATGCGTGTGATGGTCAGAAATAATCTGAAATATTATGATATCTTGTTGCGCCAATTTTGGATGAAATCCATTTGTTAGTATAGAAGTTACATGTATTTTAGAACTGGACATATCAGCAGGCATAGAATCATGTTGGCAGCACTGCCTTGTATTAATTACTCCAAATTAATCTAGAATGTCAGGTGCTATACGTGTGCAAAGTATAGAGCTGTTGGCTTGCATACTTTCTGATATATCGATATTAGGGTAAAAATATATAGACAGCATGTATTAACAGTTGGCAGCCCTGATTGCTCTTAACAATACTTATAGTCATATCTGTTATGGTACGCATAGCACATACGAAATTATGTTGAAATCCAACTGATAGTATAGAAGTTACATGTATTTAAAAATTGGTACTATCAGCACGCTTATAATCATGTTGGTAGAACTGACGTATATAAGTTACTCCAAA
Organism: Meconema thalassinum; assembly: GCA_946902985.2. Taxonomy (NCBI): domain Eukaryota; kingdom Metazoa; phylum Arthropoda; class Insecta; order Orthoptera; family Tettigoniidae; genus Meconema; species Meconema thalassinum. Next base: position 1,733,830,246 of record OX336388.2, on the reverse strand, counting down.
TTAATCTAAAATTTCAGAATATACGTGTGCATAGTTTAAAGCTGTTGGCTTGCATACTTTCTGATATATTGGTTGTTGTTGTTTGAGTCTTCAGTCCTTTGACTGGTTTGATGCAGCTCTCCATGCCTCCCTGTCCTGAGCTAATCGTTTCATCTCTACATAGCTACCACACCCTACATCCGAGGCAATCTGTTTAACATATTCTAACCTTGGTCTACCCCTACAGTTCTTGTCCTCGACCCTTCCTTCCATAACTAAGCTTGCTATTCCTGGGTGTCTTAGTATGTGTCCTACTAACCTATCTCTTCTCTTCATTAGCAGTCGCCAGAAACATCTCTCCTCTCCCACTCGTCTTAATACCTCTTTGTTTGTAACCCTATCTACCCATCTGATCTTCATCATTCTCCTGTAGCACCACATTTCAAATGCTTCAATTCTCCTCTTTTCTGCTGCACCAATAGTCCAAGTTTCACTTCCATAGAGCGCCACGCTCCAGACAAAGGCTTTCAAAAATGACTTCCTAATACCTAAATCTATATTCGATGTCAGCAGATTCCTTTTTTGTAGAAATGCTTTTCTTGCCTGAGCCAACCTACTTTTTATATCCTCTTTGCTCCGTCCATCACTGGTTATTCTGCTTCCTAAGTAACAGAAATCTCCTACTTCCTTCAGCTTTTCACCTGCCAATTTGATGTCCATAGAGGTTTCTGATTTATTTCGGCTGCATTCCAGTATTTTTGTTTTACATTTATTAATTTTCATCATGAATTCTTTCCGTAAGACGGAGTCCATACCATTCAAAAACTCATTCAAATCCTCAGGCTTGTTGGCCAAGATGACGATGTCATCAGCAAATCTCAGAGTTGAAATTATTTCTCCTTGAATCTTCACTCCCACTTTAATTTTTTCTCTAATTTCCTTCATTGCTTGTTCAATGTAAAGATTGAAAAGTATGGGTGATAAGTTGCAGCCTTGCCTTACACCTTTCTGAATACCAGCTTCTCTCTCATGTCCTTCAACTCGAATGACTGCTGTCTGGTTTCTGTATAGATTGTATATCACCCTCCTATCCCTGTACTTTATTCCAATCGATTTCAAAATGTCAAACAATTTAGTCCAATCAACGTTATCAAAAGCCTTTTCTAAGTCTACAAAAGCCATGAACGTTCTCTTATCTTTCCTTATTCTACCTTCCAAAATCAGCCTAAGACTTAGTACAGCTTCCCTTGTTCCTACATTTCTCCTGAAACCAAACTGGTCTTCACCCAACTCCGTTTCTATCTGGCTCTCAATCCTCTTGTAAATTATTCTAGACAGGATCTTTGAAGCATGAGTAATCAAGCTGATTGTACGGTAATCTTCACATCTGTCAGCTCCCACTTTCTTTGGTATAGAGATGATTACATTCTTCTTGAAATCAGGGGGTACCTCACCTGTCTCATAAATCCTACACACCAAGTGAAATAACCTGATCAGACCTTCCTCTCCTATGCAGCGTAGCAACTCAATCGGTATATCATCTATGCCTGGTGCTTTGTTCCTGCTTAAGTCTTCCAAAGCTCTATCAAATTCTGAACTCAATATTAAATCTCCTTTCGTATCCTCATCAATTTCCTCCTCCCTTTCCATTACATGATTCTCAATCTCCTTTCCCTTATACAAACTCTCTATGTAAGCTTTCCATCTCTCAACCTTTTCTTCCCTATCTGTTAGAGGTTTTCCATTTGTGTCCTTAATATTACAGCACTTAGTCTTCTTTTCCCCAAAAATATTCTTAATCCTTCGATAAGCTGTGTCTACTTTTCCTAATTTCAGACAATTTTCTATACCAGCACATTTCTCTTTCAACCATTCTTCTTTCGCTTCCTTGCACTTCTTGTTAACCTCATTTCTCAGACGTCTGTATTCTGCTTTCCCCTTTTCATCTCTTACATTCTTGTGCTTCCGCCTTTCATCCATCAATTCGAGTATATCCTGAGTGATCCACGGTTTTCTACCTATTCTCTGTTTCCTACCAATGTTTTCTTCTGCGGATTTTGTTATTTCATTCCTCAATAGTGCCCATTCGTCTGCAATTGAAGTTTGTTTAGGGTTTTTCATTAGTCCTTCCTTTATACTCTTCTTGAATCTTTCGTTTACATCCTTCTCTTTCAGTCTGTCTATTGCCCACCTTTTTGGCTTTTGACTTTTCTTCAGTTTCTTCAACTTTAATCTGCATTTCATTACAACCAGATTGTGGTCAGAGTTTATGTCAGCACCAGGATATGTTTTACAATCCAAAATCTGGTTTCGAAGCCTCTGTTTGACCATAATGAAGTCGATTTGGTAACGCCCTGTATCTCCTGGTCTCATCCATGTGTATATTCTTCTATTGTGGTTATTAAATAAGGTGTTAGCTATGACCAACTCATGCTCAGTGCAGAATTCTACCAGCCTGCTTCCTCGATCATTCCTTTCACCTAATCCGAAATCTCCTACTATCTTCCCTTCTCTCCCTTTTCCTACCACAGCATTCCAATCTCCCATTACTATAACATATATTGGTATTTTGATAAAAAAAATAGAGAGAGAGCAACTATTAACAGTTGGCAGCCCTGGTGGCTCTTAAGAATACGCTCAGTCATATCTGTTTATGTGCAGATATTACATACAAAATTTGGTTGAAATCCAATTGATAGTGTAGAAGTTATATGCATTTAAACATTGGACCTATCAGAAGGCTTAAAATTATTTTGGCAACACTGTCATGGTTGGCCTCCTGGAAATTAAACTGAAATAGTATTATCTACATGTGTGCCAATTTTGAAATAGCTCCCAAGCATACCTTGCTTGATATCCAACATGGAGCTCAAATTTCTAGTGGTTTTTTTTTTCAGCAATGGTAGCACTGACATCATTTTCAAATATGGACGTGAGATATTCCGGTGCACATCTTTACTCATACTAAATTTGGTTTTGATTGCTGCAGCCGTTTATGAGTTGATAGGGGGGGACACACACACAGCCAGACAGACAGACAGACACACATTTTCCCGGATCGATCTCATAAGTCTATTTTTTCCTCATTTTTGCAAAATGTGAAAAGTAGGCTAATAAGAAGACTCCTGTCTGAGGGTTTTTCGATGTGGTGTATATTATGAGGTGAAAGAGATGAAAATTGTGGGTTGAAGGAGCGTGTATCTCTTAAACGACATAGGCGAGGAGTTTGAAGCGCAGCGGAAAGAAATCAGCTTAAAAGATCGGTAAATAGGTGTTCAACCGTTATTTTTCATAAATCCAAATGAAGGGCCCATGGGGAGGGGTGAAATTCTGGGGGGGGGGAACAGGAAAGGAAGTGTCCTAACTGATATTGACTGACTCACTCACTCTTCAAACTCAGGGAGAGAAAACTGCTTAAAAATTAGTAAATAAGTGTTCGACACTTTTTTTTTCATAAATCAAATTTAAGGGGTTCATGGGCTGGGGTGGAATTCTGAAGAAGAAAAAATGTCCTGACTCACTCACTAGCTCACTCATTATCGCCTAGCCAAAATTATTGAAGTTAGAAACATGACATTTTGGGGATATGTTCGTTGTTTGTCAAAACCGTACACTAAGGGAGGATTTTCGGATATTCAGGTTCTAAAGGGGTTTTAAGGGGGTTAAACCTGCATTTTATTGAATAACAATATCTCACGAGTGGTTTCGTTTGTGGATGTGATACTCAGCATATAAACTAATCATTAACAAGATGTTCAGTAAAGAACATATAGCCTACTTTCTCCTAAATGTATGAGTATAGTTATAACTCGTTATTATCAAAGAGTATAATATAACTATTCTTTGTTGAAGACCTTAGAAACGATTTACCTCTACCAAACGCCACAACCTAGATAAAAACTGCTACCATCATTGAAGAAAGAAAGAAAGAAAGAAAGAAAGAAAGAAAGAAAGATAAGAAGTATCTAAAGAATGTTATGGATCTGCAGACATAATCGACCGGACTGGCGGCGTGGCTCAGCGGTAACGTTCTCGCTTGCTGGACCGTATGTTTCAGGTTCGTATCCTGGCGCAGTCAGCTGCCATTTGAGGGTGCACAAATGCGAGGGAGCCGTGTTAGTAGATTTACTGGCACGTTAAAGATCCCCTTCGGGACAAAATTCTGGCACCCCGGCGTCTCTAAAAGCAACAGTAGTTAAAAGGGACGTAAAACCAATAACATTATTATTAATATTATTATTATTATTATTATTATTATTATTATTACATAATCGGCCTGACGCGGGCAACATCCAACTTTGAGTTGAGGCATGTCTTTACACGTCTGGCTGCGTATGACTTTCACAACCCTAATTGAATTAACAAATCTTTCCATGACCCTACAGAGACGTGTGTATACCAACTATGTGGATATTTTCGATTGCTATTTGGCTGAAATAAAAGTATTAATTAATATCCTGAACTAGCACCAACGGTAGAGTTCAGATACTATGTGAAATCGTTTTGTTCTTTACTTCAATTAACATTTTCAAATAACGCACAATAGGCTGTTACAAACCCTTTAAAATAAAAAGTAAAAATGTATCGTAGTATCATCTTGTCATTCTTCAAATTCGATGCGCATAGAATGCCAATGGTATAGTAATCAATGGAGCCCCACGTAGACTAGTCGTGACATCTAGTGGTGAAATATCGAACAATATAATCCTAACAGAGCGAGTGCATTCTAGCGGCCAGAAGAAGAAACTTTTCAATAAAATCTGGAAGTTAATAAGTAGCGGCGTGCAGTTACCTTTTTGGCAGCTAGATGTCTCGAGTAAATCTGCTGGCGAATTATGTTTTAATTAAATATATATTTTACACCATAATATGCACAATATAACGCTTAATTTTAAAACATCTGAGTCATTACAAAACAATAAACATATAACATTTCAAGCAAAAAAAATAGCTCTGATCGGGTTTGAACCATAGGCATTTGAGCGAAAGGCTAACGCTCTACCACTGAGCTAATTGTGTCAACGATTATCGTTCTATATAAAATGACTTACATAGAACTTGTTAGCAAATAATGATTTACACTAAACGATTTCATCACTGGAGTATATTATTTATATATAAAGCATTTCATACAAAGTTTATTTATTTTGTATCAGTACGCTATATTGCATGCAATACTCAGTGAAATATAAGTCAGGCACAAGATATCCGCTGCCATCCTGTCTTATTACTGAATCGGCTCAGCTTTTTAAAATCACGTCTGCACTATAGTATTACAAAATAAACTTTTAATTTCGAACGTGCCTCTTCCTTTAGAACAGTTAAAACGATTCTCGGCTCGATAATCGGAACTGGTGGGTCCCATGATATGGATTATAAAGTTTGCATAATTCGCACGGCCGCCATCCTGAAATGGTATGGCGGACGACCTTGTAGTTTGGTCACAAGACGCATCCTATACGAAGGTATGTTGTTACCAAATTTGGTAGAGATCGGATGATTTGGTTAGTCGTTATTTGATTTTACATTTTGAACGTTTGAGTGGCCGCCATTCAGTTTTAGTAAAGATGGCGGCGATATAAAACATGACACTGAGGTGTCCTTTGCTAGTGCTACCTTTGTACCAAATTTCGTTCAATTCGCATTCACCGTGTTCGAATTGATAGGGGGGGGACAGACATTCAGAGTACACACACACACACACACACACACACACACACACACAGACTCACACACACACACAGACTCACACACACATACACACACACAGACAGACACACTTTTTTCGCCCTGTGTTGATCTCATAAGTCTACTTTCATTTTTTGCAAAAATCAAAAGTAGGCTAAAAATAAGCAGACTTGTGTCTAAGGGTTTTTCGATATGGTGTATATTATAAGGTGAAAGGTATGAAAATTGGGGGTTGAAGGATTTTTAACGGAGCGTGTATCTCTTACACGACATAGGCGAGAAGTTTGAAATTCAGTGGAAAAAAAAACCAGCTTAAAATATGAGTAAATAGGTGTTCGACCGTTTTGTTTACATAAATCCAATTTTAGGGGCCCTCGGAGAGGGGTAAAATTCTGGGGGAAAATAGGAAAGAAAGTGTTCTAACTGATTAACACAGTCACTCATCAAACTCAGGGGGGAAGAACAGCTTAAAAATAAGTAAATAGGTGTTCGATCGTTTTTTTTTTCATAAATCCAATAACGGGGTTCATGAGAGGGGTGAAATTCTGAAAAATAAATGAAAGAAAATGTCCTGTCTTACTCACTCACTCATCATCGCCCAGCCAAAATTATTGAAGTTAGAAACATGAAATTTTGGGGATATATTCGTTGTATGTCGAAAACGTCCACCAAGGATGGATTTTTTGATATTTATGTTCTGATGGGGTGTTAAGGGGGTCAAATTTTCATTTCATTGATTAACAATATCTCACGAGTCGTTTTATTTGGGGATGTGATATTCGGAATTTAAATTATTCAATAAAATAAGCAGACATTTTTCTAAGGGTTTATCGATATGGTGTATATTATGAGGTGAAAGGGGTGAAAATTGGGGGTTGAAGAATTCGTCACGGAGCGTGTATCTCTTAAACGACAGTAGCAAGAAGTTTGAAATTCAGCGGAAAAAAATCAGCTTAAAAATAAGTAAGTAGGTGTTCGACCTTTTTTTTCATAAATCCCATTTAAGGGGTTCATGGGGAGGGGTGAAATTCTCAAAAATAAATGAAAGAAAATGTCCTGACTGACTCACTCACTCATCATCGCCCAGCCAAAATAATTGAAGTTAAAAACATGAAATTTTGGGGATATGTTCATTGTATGTCGAAAACGTCCACTAAGGAATGATTTTTGGATATTCAGGTTCTAAAGGGGTGTTAAGGGGGTAAACCTGCATTTCATTGAATAACAATATCTCACGAGTGGTTTCATTTGGGGATGTGATACTTGGCATATAAACCAATCATTAAAAATAAGCTGACTCATGTCTAATGGTTTTTCGATGGAGTGTATATTATGAGTGAATGGGGTGAAAAGTGGAGGTTGAAGGATTCCTAACGGAGCGTGCATTTCTTAAACGACATAGGCGAGGAGTTTGAAACTCAGAGGAAAACAATCAGCTTAATAATAAATAAATAAATAAATAATTAAATAAATAGGTCTTCGACCGTTTTATCATAAATCCAATTAAAGGGGCTCATGGGGAGGGGTGAAATTCTGGAAGAAAAACGTCCACTGAGGTATGAATTTTGGATATTCACTCTCATCGACCAACCAAAACTATTAAAGTTAGAACAATGATATTTTGGGATTATGTTTGTTGTTCGTCGAAAACGTCTACTAAGGAGGGATTTTTGGATATTCTAGTTCTAAAGGGGTGTGAACGGGGTTAAATCTGCGTTTCATTGAAGAACAATATGACACGACTATTACGTGAGTGAAGCCGCGGGTACCTGCTAGTTGTATATAATCCAAAATTGACTCATCACCGCAGGGCTCAAACCACTAGACCTAGAAAGCTGAAATTTTGCATGTTGGTTGATCCGAGTATTTAGAGGCTCACTAAGAAACGGTTTTTGAAAATTCAATTTGTAAGTGACTTTGTCGGCTCTTTGGCATTGACAATCCAAAACTGACTCATCGACGCAGGGCTCAAACCACTAGACCTAGAAAGCTGAAATTTTGCATGTTGGTTGATCCGAGTATGTAGAGGCCCACTTAGAAACGGTTTTTGAAAATTCAATTTGTAAGTGACTTTTTTCGGCTGTTTGGCACTGAGCAAGGACAGTCGGTACAAAGTTCGGATTTAGCTCATTTTAAGCCGCCAGATACGAGAAACAATACTCGGAGGTCCAGTAGGGACCCCGAAACACACTTTTTTAAGTTCCTAAAATGAACGGTTTCGGAGATATTCCCAAATAACTGTGTTCCCTCTGAGAAACAGATCAACGTTACTATGGCAACCGCTGAAATTTCGCAGACCGGGGATAGTTTCCTGGCAATATCTCGAAAACCGTTCGTTTTAGGGCCTTATAACGCGGGGTTCGGTTCCCACTTCTAACCGCGAACATTGCTCCTCGCATTGATACGCGTAAAATGAGATATATTTTATTTATAGAGGAGGCTTTTGGGGTCGGATACGATCGTGATTTTGTACGATCGTGATTTTGAGTCTAATTTTATACTCTTTGAGCTGGTTATTGTAAGCGATCTTTCAGATCTTTACTCTAATTTACAATGTTAAGATGCTTTCTAATTTGCCCGGTATGCTTTCATTTTCTTTATAAATGTGTTTTTTGTTAACTGATTATTTTTTTCGTCAATTTTGATCTGGTCTTTTTCAATTTTTTTTACCATGATCAGCAACCCATATTCACAGTCGAATATGTCGTATTCTACCGGCTGTCGCGTTAATTATTATTTTTTCTTAATTACTTTTACTGAGGAATTGGGCAAACTTATTTCAATAAAGTTGGTATTTTGTCTTTCACGGCCATTGAATCCCCGCACAAGACACGGCTTAAGCCTAGAAAAGTTGCTGAGTTGGACTAATGGACTAATGGTGCAGCAGAAAAGAGGAGAATTGAAACTTTTGAAATGTGTTGATTCAGGAGAATGATGATCAGATGGGTAGATAGGGTAACAAATGAAGAGGTATTAAGACGAGTGGGAGAGGAGAGATGTTTCTGGCGACTGCTAATGAAGAGAAGAGATAGGAGGGTAGGACACATATTAAGACACCCAGGAATAGCAAGCTTAGTTATGGATGGGAGGGTCGCAGGCAAGAACTGTAGTGGTAAACCAGGGTTAAACAGATTCCCTCGGATGTAGGGTTTGGTAGCTATGTAGAGATGAAACGATTAGCTCATGAGAGGGAGGCATGGAGGGCTGCATCAAACCTGTTAAAAACTGAAGACTCAAACAACAACAATGAGGAATTTTAATTACTTAGAGAGGCATGTGAGGCAAAAGGGTTGTTGAAGAATTTCAATTCCTGGGATGTAACTCGGGAAGAGACTGCATAATGTACATCAGCGGCCAAGGTGAGATATATTTAACTATAGGTCTATTAATAGCGATATGTTGTCGTTCAAATCATCAATAAGTATGGCCAAATTACATCCAGAATATCTTAAGATAGAATACTTTTAATTCCCCATATTCCGATAGATTTGCCATTCCAGTGTGCAAGAGTGCAGTTCCCTCTTCAAACAATATTCGCAATTTCTTTAACAAAGCGCAATGACACACGCTTAACAGTAGCACGTATACATTTAGACAAAACCATTTTTTTTCCCATGGGCAACTGTATGTCGCGTGCTCGCGAGCATCCGGACAACAAAATCGTTATGTCTCAGCAGAAGATGGCAAAACCAAAAACGTAATTTTAAGATGTGTTAACATAATGTAACAACGAACCCTGCAGACTTTCACAACTCTATAAAATTCCCACTTTGCTGCTCATATCAATATACTGTATGTATCAGAATATTCAGAATTAGAATGGACCCACCTGTAGCCGCGATTGCTGTAATAGCATAGACCAATTATCAGCAATAATGCATCGTCCCCATTGTCTTGATTGCGGGCGAAGCCGCGGGTACCTGCTAGTAAATCATAATTGTTTTCAGCAAATATGATTTTATGGATATTTTTACACCAAAGAACGACAACTTGATGATGATATATCGTAGAAATATCTGTAATGGCGCCTCCAAACCTTGAAGTAATGCGTATGTTACATACATTCCACATGGTACCACTGCCAGGTGGCAGTGCGTCTTACACACTTCCGTCCGATCCACTTCCGTCCCATTTTTCGAAATCACTCCCACAAAAATATCCAGCAACCGAGTGGAAAGATATTACACATTAAAAACAAGTAGTTCCGTGAAGAACTATACAGCCTATTTTCATATATCCTGCTAATGTTAATTGCCTCTAACAACATACAAAATTTCAGTTTAATTGCTGTAACAGATTCGTAGATATTGAGAACCGTCTAAATATTTCAGATGGTCGCCAGGTTGGATTTTTATTTTTGTACTATTACATTAAGATTAATGTGTACGTGTGGTATTCAAACTTCAATCGCATGATTAGAACACAAGAAGTAAAAACAAGATTTTAAAATTACGCACAGCAGCCATCTTGTGATTATGCAAACAATTGAAATAAATTATATGCCAGTGGATCAACATTTGTATAAGCATTTAACGTTCAACGTTTCACGGTACTCGGATAGTTAATTCGCGAGAAACGTCCATTTAAATTTAAACTTCGCGTCACCGCCATGTTGGATTTGAGCTCACCAGGTTACTGAAAGTCCTTTATGTGAACATATGTTCATAGTCTCTATGAACATAAAAAAAATCAGTTTGGTTGCTGTAAAAGATTCATAGATATTGAGAACTGTCTAAATATTTCGGAAGCTCGCCATTTAGGATTGTTATATGTATAGGCCATAGAGTTATGTACCATTCAAGGACAATTATTGCCTAGGTTCATTATTCAAACTTTCACCTCGATCGCATGATTACGACACTAGAAATAAAAACTTAATTTAAAAATTTCGCACAGCCGCCATCTTGAGGTTATGTAAACAATTGAATTAAATTAGAGGGCAGTGCATTACAATCTGCAAAATCATTTACTTTACCTCATTTCACTGCGCTCAGAGAGTTAAATCACGAGAAAATTCTATTAAAACATTTCAAATTCGCTTGGTCGCCATGTTCGTTTTGTACTTTATAGGTTTATGAAATATACACAAGTAAACTTGTATCAGAACCCTTTAACACCGTACAAAATTGCAGGGTGATATCTGTAATAGTTTCGGAGATATAGAATGTCAGTGAAATATTTCGCACAGCCGCCGTTTTGAGGTTATGTAAACAATTGAACTAAATTAGACTCCAGTGCATTACAATGTGTATAAACATTTGCTGTACCAAGTTTCATTACGTTTGGATAGTTAAATCGCGAGAAAAGTCTATTTAAATGTCTCAACTTTGCTTGACCGCCATGTTGGTTTTGTAGTCACCAAGTTTTTGAAAGTCTCATAGGTGAACTTCTAGTAGTGCCCTTTATCACCGTACACAATTTCAGGGCGATATCGGTAATAGCTTCGGAGATATTGAATGCTAGTGAAATATTTCGCACAGCCGCCATGTTGGATTGGTGAGACGTAACAAAATTTGAAGGACACGGTCGAGGTCGCCGGGAATTGTGCTCTAAACTTACCGAGTTTCATTGACATCGCTCCATCCGTTTAAATTTTATAAGGGGGGGGGGGACACACACACACACCTCACACACACACACACACACTCACGCACACACACACGGACAAAAGGTGATCTCATAAGCCTATTTTTTCAAAATTAAAAATAGGCTAAAAAGAATCGCCGCCTCTGGAAATGTATTTAGATAAATGTTCATGTCTGGTATATACTGTTTAATATTGTCACAAGGTCGGACGATATAAAAAACAAATATGGCGGTAGTGAGCATAGTTTTATGTATGTAAAATCTCTTGTACACGCTTCGTCGACATCAATCTGGAAGATCGAAAATATCATCCGCTTCCTGCGATTTGACAAGGTGTGCTTCCTCGCGTTGAACTTAAGCTAAGAGGTATTATATCTTGACAAAGGTACGGCTTTTCAGTTTAGGAGGGACCAAAATCCGAGGAACAGGGCGAATGAAAACTTGTAGCAGAACTTGCAACCTTCAACGCGATGATAAATACTAATAGTCAGCTCCTATTTCGTTGGCTGTCCCCAAATTACCAACATAAGCTATGAGGCATGTTCACGTCCATACTGGTGCTTGGTGGTAACAGTTCAAGGTTCTTCTGACACACATGAAAGAGTTAACATATTTCCTGGAGATAAATCATAGTTGCCTTGATGTATGAATTAATCCTCAAATTGTTTACGCATTCAAAATAAAGTAAAATCGGTGAAGTTTCAAAAATACCGGACTCTCCCGTAAAACATGGCTACCCAAAAGATATGAGCTGTAATAATAGGCTCAAGTTAGATTCGATTTGGCTGCGAGTCCGACCATGTGGCTAATTGGTTACTTGGAGAAGTCAGCCTCTACTCAACTCTCCTCGTCACCGTCTAGCAACCACAGTCATGATGATTGTTGTTGTTGTTTTGTTGATTTAACGTTTTCGCTTGCTGATCAAATCCCGGCGCAGCAAGTGGGCATTTGAGGGTGCGCAAATGCGAGGTAGTCATGACAGTAGACTTACTGGCACTTTAAAGATCCCCTTCCGGGAAAAATTCTGACACCCCGGCGTTTCAAAAGGCCACTGTAGTTAAAGGGATGTAAAACTTGTACCACCTACAATTTTAGGAGGAGAAATGAGTACTTACCCGTAATAGGATCGATCTTCTCGCAGAGCATAAGACGTTATACGCAGTGGAAGATTACGTGCTAGGCCGAGATAATGACTAACTGACATGCTCAGAGGGCGTATTTCGCGAGCAAATAAGTGCATCGAAACCCCCAAGTCAACTAACGTTATTCCTAGGTCTGTCACGAAACCGTGAGGGTGGGTTACTTCTACAAATGAATCTAAGTAATTTGAAAAACAGGCCGAGATGATGTATTCAGTTAAATTTCAATTAAAACAAACGGGGAGGAACGAGGACATGCTGAATGAATAACTGCGTCGAAACAACAGACTAATTACGCATATCCTGAAAAAAAATAGTACCAAAGTACTGCAATTAACTGTGGGCTGAGTCACATGAAAAGCTGAACATTAGGATATGTGTAGACTAGACGCTCGATGCAAGAGTCTAAGGACAGACAAACATAACGTTACGGTAAATTACGTGAATTCCGTATCGTTGTGGAGGGAGAGATACATACCGCAATAATACAAAGAGAGCGACAAATACGCAAACAGATGGATACTGAAACTAAAGAAGAAATAGCTCGGAACTATATCGCAATAAATGAACTACAGAGATGGGAGAAAACAAAGATACAGTGACGTAAATCAAATTGCAATAAATTCTAGATACACAAATATAATATTGAGGATGCCACGTGATGGAACAAAGATATTAGATCGTTGTGATGGTCCCAACAGGAATATGGATTTGCTGGTGCGATTCCGACCCAGTACAAACGTGGAGAACACAAAATCGTCTGAAATAGCTATAATGGAACACACGAAGACACAGCGGTCAACATTTCAACAATGACGATGAGCTGAAAGAAGATGTTTCCAACTGGTTGAAGACACAGGCGGCAAACTTATATGAAGAAGGTATCCAAAAACTTGTGCCACGCTATGACAAATGCCTGCAAGTTCGGCAGCTATGTGGAAAAGTAGTTCAAGAGGTGTAGAATGTTGTGCAATAAATAATTTTTCTGTATCTGTACACAATTTAATTTTATTACCAAGCGGAACTTACTTTCTGGACGTGCCTCGTAACTTCTAACACAAATAGTGCACGCAGCGCTGCTTGCCTTATGCGCAGATGGCACTACGACATCGCTGCTCGTGCCGCAAGGCGTGCTGTAATAAACAAGAATCGCTGGTGCAACCACGTTGAGCGGCAATCAAATATTGAAAGGCTAATATAATACGTGACGGTTGGTGACATTACCTTCGGCTGGATCAACAGTCGATCAACACATCAACATCTCATTAAGAAATGATAAACAAGATAGCGTTAACAACCGCCAGTCAAAACGACGTGTTGACAGCCTGTCTGAATATTAAACTTACTCCATGCTTATCTCGGTGTGAGGTCTAGTTGTATTGTATGGGCCCATAATTACTTCCTATACAGACAGTAAGTTATCCCTTTAATGAATTCCTTAGTGTTACGCACGAATGAATATTTCGCCGCCAGAGGTTTCCAACTATCCCTAGAATTGGAAGCACTGCTTTGAGATTAACTTTTGGTAATGCGGCAAAGTTTCACGCTAAGATCCAATGCTTTTGCCCTAATTCATAAATCCCTTGTCTAGGCTGTTCACAGTTAGCTTCATCGAGTACTAAGCTCGCTACTACGTAGAGAATTAACAAATTAACTTATACTTTATTATAGTAGGAGTAACAAGTAGAATGCAAACTGATACAGAACAACCACACCATTCTTCGACATAGTCGCCAGTCTCTCTGAAACGTTTCAACTTCCTACGAATGTGTTGCAATTCACTGTTGATAAGGATCCGCTCCTTTGACCTGGAGCCATCGTAGAACAGCTGTTTTAATTTGTTCATCGTTAACAAATCTTTGCCACCTCGTGGTGTAGTGGTCATCGACCTTGATTGTCACTCCGGGGGCCGGATTCGATTCCCGGCTGTGCCAAGATATTTAAATTCTGGTGTGAGGGTACACTCAGACTCATGGGGCTGAACTGAGAAGAGAAGGGTCCGATTCCAATCTCAGCCATCATGGAAGTGGATTTTCGTGATTTTCCCCACTTCTACACCAGGCAAATATTGGAATGATTCCAAACTTAAACCCATGGTTGCCTACATGCATGTCCTAGCCTCAGTTCCAAATACAAACTGTATTACAGTTATCACATTGAGACACCTGTGTAGAAATTGTGCGATAACCTGTGTTAGCCAGCAGTAAAATGGGAAACAACGTAAATCGCCTTCTACGTGTGGAATCAACCCTTCCCTTCTCAGATTTGCCACATGAGACTGAATATACCCACAGACCAGAATTACATTTTCTGGCAGAGTCAGGAATCGAATCCAGAATCATTAGGACCGGAGTCTCAATACGTACGCTGAAACCACACACAGTGCTGAACATGTCCATACCTACTTCTTCCAATAAACAGATTATAATTTCAACACCCAATATGCTAGTGGCCTTGAAATAAACTGTCAGTACGTGATAGTTGGGTGATATAGGATGTGTTTGGAAATTCGAATGAAGTCTTGGCCGGCCGCCGCCTTCTGTGGTTTTGAGATGCATTTTAAGACTTCGGTTACGAAGGTTCCAGATTCAATTCCAGACTATGTTAAAAATTGTATTCTGATCTGAGGATAGAAACGGTGCACACTCAGACTCGAGAGGCGAAACTGAGAGAATTGACGTCTGAAGAAAATCCACAGCCTGCTTCCAGTCTCCGACCGGGTCAGGAATGGAATGAATGAAGCCCCCATCTAGCGGCGAGGATATGAAATGTGCCGGCTGCCGAAGCCTGTCGCACTCCTCTGGGGCAATGATTAAATGAATGACAGATGAAATGAAATGGTAGTGGAGAGTGCTGCTGGAATGAAATTGTGACAGGGAAAACCGGAGTACCCGGAGAAAAACCTGTCTGCCTCCGTTTTGTCCAGCACAGATCTCACATGGAGTGACCGGGATTTGAACCACGGACCCAGCGGTGAGAGGCCGGCGTGCTGCCGCCTAAGCCACGGAGGCAGAATTGACGTCTATTCACACCTAAATCAACCTTAAAGTGGTTTCTCGTGGTTCCCACATTCGGGTTGATACCTAGCCGAAGGCCATGACCATCTCCTTCCCAGAACACATACTACCAACAACCCCTTTGGCTCTAGATACTATTGAAGGCCTCGGGGTCTGTGGTCAGCTCGACATGTCTCCTCGACCATTAACCTCGCCTTTCCTGACGGTTTCACTGTTTCACAGATCCGACTGAGGCTGGGCACACCTTGTTCCAGCCCTCAGATCAGCTATACAATTTTGACGGAGCTGGGAATCGAAACCGAGATCTCCTAGGTACGAGGCAGGCGTGCTACACCTACATCCAGGAGCTGGCACTAGCGCAGATAACAATATAACATAGGTTATGAGACAATTCATATGCCAGTCCAAACTCACGTGCTGATGACCACGATATTCAAAGCTGTAAATGACGATCATCAATAACAACAAAGAGTTCGCCTAACAGTGTGGCTGTGCTGAATCCTTTAACATTTACTCTAATCCTCTTACCGTTAGTACAAAGAGTTTAGTGCTTTTCAGTCGGTCAACACGAATGCACCCAAAAGAGATGGGTTATGCCCTAATCCTGAAATAAATTACATGAGATTAATAAAACATGGCTTCAAACACCACAACGTTAGTACAAATTTAATTAAGCTGCTAAACCAATGAATAGCCTACCAATTAGATTGTCTCCCAAACCAGAGGAAACTCTACAGCAGGCATGTCAAACACGCGTCCTGCAGGATGAATGGGGCCCAACCACTTATGAAATGTGGACCCCCGACACACATTTGAATTAATAAATACATAAGTATACCTTTAATATGTATAAAATCTATTATATGTATAAAACGAATGTCTGTTTGTTCGTCTTTTATGCGTTCATATAGCCTAGCATTCATCCCATTGCGATGACATTTTGGTGATTTGTTGTGTACACTCCTGCAAAGGTTTCTGACTGAGTAAAACCATATTACAATCGGTAGCACACGAGTAGATTTAACAATTGACTGACGGCGCGTGAATCGTTTCATCCGAGTCCCGTATGCGTTCATAAACCATTCATATGATTGCGATGATACTTTGGGAAGTTGTTCTGTACCCTCCTGTAAATGTGTCTGATATAGTAAATCCATATTACAATAGGTAGTGCACGAGTAGATTCGACAAATGTGTGACGGCGCATGAATCGTTTCAACAAAGTCCGATATGCGTTCATACACCATTCTTCCGATTGCGATGATACTTTGGTGAGTTGTAGTGCACGCTCCGACGAATGTTTCTGAAATAGTAAATCCATTTTACAAAAGTTTAGAGTCAGCTAACGGAAAAGGAAAATAATAATGTGTATCCAAAAGCACTTCAACAAAAAAAAAGTTACAATGCCAACACTTTCCTTGATTGGCATTGCAACGCATGCCAGATAGAGGTAGTATAAAATACATATCACTGGAACTTGTTTTTCTCAGCCTCCCTTCACTTTGTACCTGCTATTCAAACTACAGTAGGTCCCAAACTTTTCTGTCATCGGTCATCCAGGAACGCACCAGTTCGCAGCCAGAATACTAGCAGGATCTGTGAGCAATTATTTTCTCCTACGAAGCCAAACAAAATTGTTGAGGGAAAGGCTGCCACCACAATATCAATCCTCCATCTTAAAAGTGGCAAAATCACAAAACAAAATTGGCTGGCATTAATACTCAGGCTTTACTTGGGTTTTCTATGAAAAAGATATTCAACAAGAAGTTCCGTGAAGAACTATACAGCCTACTTTTCATGCCAATGATTATTCTACAGAATATGAACCTATCTAGAATAATGACGAAATTAAGTTGCTAATATCGAAATTTCCAATTAGTTCGAAATACTGTATACCTGGCATAATGTATCCTAATAGAGCACTACAGTTGGCATCCCTGATGACTGAATATATTCTTAGTTCCATCTCTTAAGGTACAAAATACAAAATTTGGTTGAAGTCCAATGAATAGCATGGACGTTACATGCAGTTAAACATTGGATCTAACAGCGCGCGTAAAATCATGTTGGCAACAATGTCATGCATGTATTGGTCAGAAATAATCTGAAATAGTATGATCTATTGTTGTGCCAATTTTGAATGAAATCCATTAGTTAGTATAGAAGTTACATGCATTTTAAAATTGGACCTATCAGCAGGCTTATAATCATGTTGGCAGCACTGACGTATATTAGTTATTCCAAATTCGTCTAGAATGCCAGGTACTATACGTGAGCAAAGTTTAGAGCTATTGGCTTGCATACTTTCTGATATATTGATATTAGGGTAACAAAAATAGGGACAGCACATTTTAACAGTTGGCAGCCCTGGTTGCTCCTTAGAATACGCAGAGTCATATACGAAATTTGGTTGAAATCCAAATGATAGTATGGAAGTTACATGTATTTAAATTTGGACCTATCAGCAGGCTTAGAATCATGTTGGTAGCACTGACGTATATAAGTTACTCCAAATTAATATAGAATGTCAGGTACTATACGTGTGCATAGTTTAAAGCTGTCGGCTTGCATACTTTCTGATATATTGGTATTTGGATAAAATAAATTAGGAGCATTTATTAACAGTTGGTAGCCCTGGTAGGTCTTAAGAATACGCTCAGTCATATCTGGTTATGTACACATACAACATACGAAATTTGGTTGAATTCCAATTGGTAGTGTAGAAGTTATATGCATTTAAAAATTGGACCTATCAGGAGGCTTATAATCATTTTGGCAACACTGCCATGTTTGGCCTCCTGGAAATTAAACTGAAATATTATGATCTGTACGTGTGCCAATTTTGAAGTAGCTCCCATTCATACTTTCCAAGATATCCAACATGGAGCTCAAATTTCAATTGCGTTTTTTTAGCAGTTGGTAGCACTGACATCATTTTCAAATATGGTCGTGAGATATTCAGGTATAGATCTTTACTCCTACCAAATTTTGTTTCGATTGCTGCAGCCGTTTAGGAGTTGATAGGGGGACACACACACACAGCCAGACAGACAGAAGGACAGACAGACAGACAGAAGGACAGACATTTGCCTGATCTCATAAGTCTACATTTTCCTCATTTTTGCAAAATGTGAAAAGTAGGCTAAAAATAGATAAAGACAGATTGCGCGATGGAAAATGTTCCTTTTCCCTTCAGAGCAGTCACTTTTAAATGTATAGGGTGTTAAATAAAAAGTATACAATATTTTAGGAAGTGATAGTACGCCTCAAAACTGATTTGTTCTTAACTATTTTTAGCCTATATTAGATTTTTGCAAAAAAAAAAAAAAAAAAAAACTAAGTAGACTTATGAGATCTAAACGGGCCAAAAGTTGTCAGTCTGTGTGTGTGTGTGTGAGTGTGCATATCTGCCCCCCCCCCCTATCAATTCAAACACGAAGAAACCGAATTGAACGAAATTTGGTACAGAGGGCACAGGGCAACTCAGTGTCATGTGTTATATCGGCACGATCTTTAGCAAAATCCAAATTCAAATTCAAATTACGACTAAACTAATCATCCAATCTCTACCAAATTTGGTAACAACATACTTTCATATGGGGCACATTTTGCGCCCATACTACTAGGTCATCAGCTAAACCATTTAAAAATAGGGGCCGTGTGAGAATTTTGCAAGCATTATAATTCATAACTTTGAACCCACCAGTTCCGATTATCGAACCGAGAATGGTTAAAACTATCCTAAAGGACGTGACCCGTTAGGTATTTTAAGTTCATATTACAATATTACATGGTAGTAGTGACTTTAAAACGCTGAGCCGTCTTGGTTACAAGACAAGATGGCAGCTGATATCTTGCGTCTGACCTATAATTTACTAGTTTGAGTATTACATGCAATATAGCCTACTGATAGAAATAATATAAACGCTGTATGGAAACGTTACAGAAAGGTGTACATTCCTGGATGGACTGATGCAAATGAAAAGCTATACCAAGAGTTCCTTTCCAGTGGCGAACAAGAAATCGGGGATGAACTGCTTCATAATCTTGATAATGCCCGAAGAGAAAGATGGATTTAACTGTAACATCTATGAATTTCAGAAAATCGAGCAGAAAGGCATGGCCATTATTACGGAAGCTTGGTAGGGCCACTCCCATTGTTCGTAAAAACCCTGCAGTCACTCCATACCAAATTGCTGCTCATATAGTTGCTTTGTCTAGAACACCGAGAGACAGAAATCATACAAGAAATATCAAAAAGCAATTAACCAGTCTCAAGGCCACAAGCCCCCTTCATTCGGATTACACTAGACCATTTAGTGTGCGAGATATCGATGCAGCTTTAGAACATATGGAATCTGGCAAAGCTTCGGGATTTGATGGGATTCACCCCGAGTTTATGATTAATAGTGGAGAAAGTACGAAACTAAGGTTATCTAAGTTTCTAACTTACATTCCTCGAACAGGCAACCTACCTCGCTTATTTAATATGAGTAAAGTCATTGCAATCCTAAAACCAGGAAAGTCTAGTGAACACCAGAGAGCTATTGACCAATAGCATTGCTCAGTGCATGCTATAAACTACTAGAAAGACTAATCTTGAATAGAATTGCTACAAAAGTGTTCGAAACGATCCCTATTGAACAAGCAGGATTTAGACCACAAAGAAGTTGTGCCGATCAAGTCCTGTCATTAAATACCTTCATCGAAGCAGGATTCCAACAAAGACTAAATACGTCGGTAGCATTTGTAACCCTAAAGGCAGCTTACGACACAGTGTGGAGAGAAGGCGTTTTCAGTAAACTCCTTAAAGTGATTCAATGCAGGAGTCTGGTTCACCTTATAAACAACATGCTGATTGACAGAACATTTCGCGTAGTCATGGGAAGTGAAATCAGCAGATCCAGCAAACTAAATAATGGACTTCCACAAGGATCAGTGCTTGTCCCACTTCTGTTCAATTTATATATTTCAGATATACCCCCCACAAAATCCAGGAAATTTGGTTATGCAGATGATTGGGCACTTGCCACTAACGGCCTATGCTTCGAGGAGATAGAGGTAACACTGACGAACGCTGTTTTAGGAAACTACTTCCGAAAATGGAGACTCCAATCAAGCATGAGTAAAACAGAAGTTTCTTGTTTTCATCTGAACAACCGAATGGCTTCAAGGGATCTCAAGGTATACTTTGATAACACCCTTCTCCGCCACAATAGACATCCCAAATATCTGGGTGATCCACTCGATAGAACGCTGTCGTTCCAAGAACACCTGAGAAAGAGCGCTGCCAAGATTCAAACACGCAACAACATCATTCGAAAACTATGTGGTTCTACTTGGGGTGCAAGTGCAACTACTTTACATTGCTCAGCTATTGGCCTGGTTTATTCTACTGCAGAGTATTGTGCCCCTGTCTGGATAAACAGCCCTCATGTGAAGAGAATAGATGTTAAATTAAATTACACAATGAGAATGATCACAGGCACGATCAGATCAACTCCTATTCAGTGGCTGCCTGTATTAAGCCATATTCCCCCACCCCACCTGCGCAGATGCAATGCTTTGTTGAATGAATACAAGAAGATCCAGATTAATCAAAGACTGTCCATTCATGAGGATATCCACCACCTACATATAGATAGACTGAATTCAAGATATCTACCCATCTGCATGGCGGAGAATCTTGTAATGTGTAATTTCAACCTGTCTGAGAAATGGTCTAATGAATGGAGTCAATTCGCCCCAGCATAGTCTTTGGAAATGCCATGCATCACACAGGAGGTACCTGGCTTTGAACAACCTCGGAAAGTATGGTACAAGCTAAACATGATCCGAACTGACCATGGTGTGTGTGCAGACCTGCTATACAATTGGAAGAAAAAGTCTTCATCTTGTTGCGACTGCGGTGCGGAGAGGCAAACTGTGAAACACATCACCCAAGAATGCCCACTGAGTCGTTTCAACGGAGATAGAAGTTATTTTTTTCTTGGGGACGCCACAAGCGATTAACAATATAAATAGTGTAAATATTAATCTGTAACTCATGTATACGCCACACCATAAATAAATAAATGAATATTAAAGATTGTACACTACTGAAGAAATCGTTTAGTCCAAATCATTATTTGTTAAGGCGTTGTATGTAAGTCAATTAATAACGATGATTTCCGGTGGACATGTTTGGTTGTGTGGTCAAGCGTTAGTCTTTACCCGTTTGGCCGGGGTTCAAACGCGACCAGAGTTTTTTTTGGCTTCAATTTTTTATATTTATTGTTTTTAATTATTCAGACGTTATAAAATTAAGCATTATATTGTGAATATTACAATTGAAAATATATTATATTTAATAATAATACTATCAATTATTATTATATTTAATTAAAACAACATTCACCAGTGGATCTGCACGAGAGACATCTAACAGTAACAAGATGAACACGGCCAACTGGATGTGAGTTGCGCACCGGCCTGGACGTTGGAGCAGCTGTAATTGAAAAGTTTGCTATTATGGCCAATAGAATGCACTCGCCCTATTAGGATAATATTATGCGAAACTTTTCCACCAGATGTCATGACTGGTCTATGTGGGACTCCATTGGTTTGCTTTCCGTTGGCATTATAAACGCATCGAATTTGAAGAATGACAAGTTGATAATACGCAATGTTTTTATTTTAAAGCGTTTGTAACAGCCTATTGTTTGTTATAAGCAATTGCTATTTGAACTAAAGAACAAAACGATTCCACATAGTACCTGTACTCTAGCTGTTGGTGCTGGGTTAGGATATTAATTAATACTTTTAAGGGAGCCAAATAGCAATCGAAAATAAAGAATGAACATGTACACTAGAATTGCGCTCTGGCGATTTGAATTGCATATAGACTTTGATTGATTTTCTTCTTTTACTACAGAAATCTAAGCGGTAACGTTCACATGATTGTCCACATATTTGGCATTCACACGTTACTGAAGGGTCATGGAAAGATTTGTGAATACAATCAAGGTGGTGAAAGCCATGGACAGCCAGACGTGTAATTACATGCCTCAACTCAAATTTGGATGTTGCCCACGTCCGGTCGATCATATCTCCAGTTCCATAAAATTCTTGAGGTGTGTCTACTCTTTTATTTATGCCGGCTTCGGTGGCGTAGTTGGTAACATGCTGAGCTTCTATGTCCAAGGCCGTCGGATTTTTTAAGAGCGTTAAAATCCCTCAGTATGCCTTCCTTTGGAGGGCAAGTAAAGCCGGCGGTCCCATGTCATAGATTTATGGCTTGAAAATGAACCTTCAAATAACCACACTTGTGTGAAGCCAATATGTGTAGGTTAGAATTGATAACGCTCAATTAGTTCCAACGTTCGCCGCCAGGTGATGACTGCAATGCCATCTAGTAGCCAAGTTCGCAAGCTAGGTGCCGTGGACGGTAGCATTTGTTATCAAAAGTAGAAACTACTTGAATATTTTGCATGCAGTCCTTATTTGAATTAAAATGGATAACACACACTAATACAGTCATCACAATTAACACCGGTTATCAGACAGATTCTACAAACACCCAAAGTACACGGGGCTACATGACCGCGTTGTCGCAGCCCTAAACTTTTTCTTTAATGATGTTAGTAGTTTTTCGGAGGCTCGGGTGTTTGTTAGAAGTAAATAGTTTCTAAGGTCTTCAATCAAGAAATGGTTCTATTATACTCCTTGATGAAGACAACGCATTATAACTATACCCTCATTTAGGAGAAAGTATGCTATATGTTAATTAATGAACATCTTGTTATAACGTTTTGTCATATAAAACTAAAGTAAAATTATTAATAACATATCTTTGCTCGTAATTATATTAGTTTATTTTCTTTTTAACAACATCATTGCTGTAGAAGGCCATAATATTGCTGAAACTGGTACATTTCATTAATAATTAATGTATATTAATTTATCATCTGTACACGACACTGGT
Source organism: Meconema thalassinum (assembly GCA_946902985.2). NCBI lineage: Eukaryota > Metazoa > Arthropoda > Insecta > Orthoptera > Tettigoniidae > Meconema > Meconema thalassinum. The sequence continues at coordinate 1,733,806,874 of OX336388.2, read as the reverse complement.
GAGGCCAGTTGTGAAACTTGGGCGACATCAGTAACGACAGAAGATTCAATATGTGCGTTTGAAAGAAAGGTACTTCGAAAAATGATGGCCCGATCTACAATAACATGGAAGGTAAATGGGAGAGAAGAAAGACCTGTACTAAACTCTTGTCTTCTGTACCAGAGGTTTGGAAAGCCAAATATTGGACGAATATTGGGACAGAGGCGACTACAATGGTTTGGACACATCTTACGAGCGGACGAATCCCATCTGCAAACTCAACCCACGGGAAAACGCCCGAGAGGACGCCCAAGAACACGATGGAAGAATCGAGTGACGACGATCCTTCAAGAAGTGCAACCGACAGCCGTGGAGGATGATGCTAGAGACCGGAAAAGATGGAGTGCCATCTGCACTAAATACCTCCTCTTGCGATTGACTGACTCTCGTTTTATTGTTTTTTTGTTTGTTTGTTTAGTTTCTGTAATATGTTTTGGTTTTTGTATTATTTATAATACTTTCTTTTCCTGTTGTCCCTCTGGTATTGGCCTCAAAGGCCCGTTTAATGAAATAAATGGTGATGATGATGATATTAATTCATCATTATTGACTAAGGTATACATGTATTAAATACCCATTGGTATTCATTAAGATTAAATCGTCATTAAGGAAAGCTGTTACATATCACCACAGTATTTTGCATTCACCCGATATATACCATGCTAAGTAATATAGAGGATTTTATGAATTTCCTAAAAGTTTTTTCAAATTTAATGTATTGTGCAGAATATTGTGAAGTGGCAAACAAGAACCTCTATAAGCCAACTGAGTTGTTTGCTAGCCTCTATAATCCAAGCACTGTGCTTCACACGCCGATTTGTATGTTCATTGAATTAATTTTCTCCCATTTTAACTTTAATATTTACTCAGACTCACGATTCGTAGTTTTTCTTTTACTTTTTATTACAAATCTCATTTAAATGGCGACGTTTTTAATATGATTGTAAAAGAGGTCAAATCAAATTCAGGCACGGCAGTCACACACACACATACCAGCGTGGAGCCGAGTGAATGTTCTGCCACTTTCTGGAACATTCTGGACGTGATTCGAACTGTAAATGGCTTAAGAATTCAGAGTATACACACAGCGACGCGTGTCCTGAATCGCGATATAACGAGGATTGAATAGATCAATTTTTAAGATCTCCCTTTAACGCCTTCCTTCTAGCTGCTAAGCCATTGCGTGACTGAGAATATTCCCTTTTCCTTCAAAGCAGTCTTTTTTTTAATATACAGGGTGTTAATTAAAACGTGTGCACTATTTCAGGAGCTAATGGTATGCATCAACACAAAACAACATGTCTAATAATAATGGGTGAACAGCATATATTTTCTGAGATCAGAACACTTGTTCATGAGAGGTGTTCAGTGCGACATCCACTCATCGCAATAAGTCTATCTGCCCTTAGGAGTAAGTAAGACAACACGGTATGTACCACGAGTTGGCAAGAGTAACGTTCACAAACGTATATTAACATGACTTATATTACACAACTAGAACCACATAACCGGTCCTATTTGACGGAGTGCCAATGTAATGACTTTTCTCACATCCGCAACCACAATATTGTTTACATTATTTCCTTAAGACTCGTCAGTATTCCATGTGAAGATTGTCAAGTACAGTATAAGTATCTGGTTGTCTGCGCCTACACCCTGTATGAGCGTGGTATAGGCCTATAATAGTCCATAAAGACATACCCTATGAAGAGGTACATTACTACTTAGCCTTTCTATGATCTAGTTTAAATACCACGTAAGGCTACTTCACAGAAAGAAGATGACAACCTTATAGATACAGTCAAGATCAGGTCCATTAAACGCAGTGTCTAGCCTACTTCTTGTGGAGTGAACCATATGCGAAGGTCTCGAGCAAACCATACCTTAAATAGAAAAATCCCATATTTTGTTTATTTTATAATTTGATGGTACATTATCGATCAATTTCGTGAAAACCAGTTGTTTCTAGTTTGAAAATTGGTCACTTTAGATAACTTTGAATTTGTAAGACAGCATTTACTGAATTTCGAGGAAATTGAATGGAGAAATTTATATAGTACAGCGGTAATATTGTATATTAAGAATTAAGAAAATCTGACTGTTTTACAAGATATAGAAATATCAGCATTGGCCGATAATTTAGATGTTAGGCCCTTAAAATAAGAACAACGACGAATAAGTTTATCTGCATTGAAGTTTTACTCACTCAAAATTAAATATCAAGTTCAAAATTTTAAAAAGATGTGAAACGGGAAGTTCTAGTCTTATGACACTCGAATACACAGAAGTCCTGTCTTAAGTTGTGCAAACAAGAATAGACCAAGGCACAAAAAATATACAGGGTGTATTTGATATGATGGAAGTCCTTTACACTGGTGATAGAAGATGGTATTCTAAGCAAATATCTTCATGAAATTAAGTCGGATCTTAATTAGTGTAGGTGGAATTAAATCACAAAAATCGTCGGTCAATGTCTTGGAAACGGTCTTTCACTTCGTTCCCCTCAGCAGCAGAGCTGACTTCTCCCCGTCACCCTCCCCTCCTACGCTGAGGAATGTTGACCAGAGTCTGCAGTTGAGTGACCTCCTCGCCTTGTCTGCCAATGACATTGAAATACACATACCGAGCCTATGAACAGCTGATTCACACCTTCATGGGGAGTGGCTACATGACTAGTGATGGTGGATCTGTCTAGGATTTTGCCAGCTTCATGAACTATGCATAGAAAATAGAAATCCTAAAGATTTGGTAAATTAATTTAAGGAACTGTTGGTCTATCTTTGTGTGAAGATAGTGAAACAACTGTAATAAACATATTAATAATACTAATAATAGTAATAGTGGGCTTTTAGACACACTAACTTCTTTTATGTTTCTTTTTGGTATGTCGAGTTGCCAGACTTTAATGTACGTAGGATCTCTTGTATGTGCCATGAAATCCATGGGCATGATCGTATTAGATCCCATTCATTTACTACATGACTGAACGTAGATCGCACCCTCGGGAATGTTAGCATTCTACCACCAGAACTACACATGCTGACTCTTATTATTATTATTATTAGACTATTATTATTATTATTATTATAACACTGTATTATAACAATGTATTTGTATTTTATTTTCATTTTCGTGTATTTTCATATGTATTTACATTGTTGATGGACCAATAAATCAACCCTCCCCCCCCCCCCCCTCTCCAGTTAATGGCCACCCGAGGGCTGGAGATGGGATGGGACAATTCACAATATGAACATGTGGTACCGTACTAGTATTAAATCTTGGAAGTAGTTTTCCATGGGTTCCCACTTCTACCCCAGGCAAATGCCGGGATTGTTCCTTACTTAAGGCCACGGCCGCCTTCTTCTCAATAATCATAACCGCTGGCAGTGCAGCCCATGAAGGGCCTAGGCCTACCATGCGACCGCTGTACAGCCATTTGGCCTGCAGATATTAGGGTGACGCGTGGTCGGTGCATCGGGTCCCCTCGGCCATTTATCTTGATTTTCCTGACTCGGGCACTGCCTCACTGTCAGACAGCTACTCAATTGCCCTCACGAGGCTTAGTACACTGCGTTCCAGCCCTCACGTCAGTTTATAATATCCCTGATGGAGCCAGGAATCGAACCCAGTGCCTCCAGGTGAGAGGCAGTTGCACTGCCCCAACACCACAGGGCCGGCGCCTTCTTCCGAATCCTCACCTGAATTACAAATACCCACATTAAGTTACTACAGAAACCACAAAACACAGGTTATCACACAAATTCTACCCACACCCAGCTACATGGGGCTAAATGACCAAAATCGCCAAGCCTCTCAAACAAAACATCAAGTATTTTACTTCCGTCCTAAATGCCTAGTTCTGAACAGACTACGGGATGTCGGAATTTCGTCACACTGCATTTCATTAAGTGAATGTTTTTAGTATTTTCAGAAACTAGTCAACAGAAGGTCCGACACGGACGCCAATGATACATCAGGGATGAGTATCGAAATTATTTTATACATGAACATCAATCAATGAATTCCACACTCACAAAGTAGGCTACACAATACAACCGGTCCCAACGTCCCAAGCCATTGCGTGCGCTGTCAACAACAACAACAAGAACAACGGCAATGCACATTTTCTTACGAGACGGTAGAGCTCTTCCTCATAACAGCTGATAGCCTACCACCCCTCAAGTCAACCGGTAAGGTCAATGCTCCGATTACGTAACAACTTCCCCTTCGCGCGTCGTCTCTCCTGGCTCCGCCTCGTTTACCCCAGCCTGCCGCATCACTTTCTGCCTGATTAGTTTCTGAAATAACTAAAAACATTGACTTTTTAATGATTAATTATCAATTTCAAGATAGGTGACAAATTTTTTACCTAGGAAGCTTAGAATAGTATCTTCTATCACCAGTGTAACGGACTTCCATCATATCAAATACACCCTGTATATAGAAGCAATAACAATAGAAAATAAATTGACATGGAATCTGGGTAACATGACTTGAATTTCACAGTTGGCATCATCTAGGTACCTCGAAGTTCATTGAACTAATTGTAAGTTAGTAGTGGGATGGTATGGGAGTTCATTGTCTTAACCTTATTGAGTCAAGACAAATTTAGGTCGTAAGTTTTCGCGGCTGGCATTCGACGCGTTTCCATCCTGCAAGTCTACATAAGAAAATAGTTCAGAAAAGTTGGTGTCAAGGATTAATTTGCAGTGCTGCTTAACTTTCAATTGGAGTATTTCCTTCGCAATGCTATAGTCGACTTCATAGTAACCCAAGTAGGCTACTTACAGACATCATCGTCCAATTCTACGAACTTGAGGGTCCTAAAAAGGACCACACATTTCTTACCTTTTCTTTCTTTGACCGAGAGGTCGTTTACGACAGTTCGGTATCATGTTCGCTGTTGCTTACTTACTGTTAGCACCATCCGTGGGCCTCAAGAAAAATCCAGTCTTCAGTAACCAACAAACACCTAGTTGGGAACCCTTTTTGAACGGTTTCATGGATTTGATCTTCCCAGACGCCAATCGAGGATCTTAAATCGGATACGCACAGGTCAAGGCAGATGTTCTCATTCACTGAATAAATGGGGCTGGTCTAGTTCGACTCACACTCGTTACGAGTACAGTCACTGCAGCCCTGTGCAATCAGGTATTGCTACTGCCCACCAGGAGCCAGGATGACGGGAGGAGCGAGCAGCGGAGCCAGCCACTGGAGGAAGGAGCCCAGCAGAGGAGTCCGTGGCAGGGGCGGGGCCAAGCGGGCCAGGCAGCCGGCGAAGGAGGAGCACTGTGGAAGTGTGGCCACAGTAGTCTCCGAGCCCGCCCAGCCTGGTCACAAAGCCCAGTCCCCACCTCGGGAGAAGAAGAAGCCAGCATCAGGGAAGCCGCCGGCTTAGACACGCTGGGTGCTTGTCAACACGGCCGGCGCACCGCCCATCGTTGGACCTGCAGGCCTAAGGGAGGGGGGAGGTTTTGGACCAAGCGCAGATTTCACTGCAGGGCAACACAAGGCACGGCTAGCCTACAAGACACCGAGCCCGGCCAGCCGAGCTGGGGTAGCGACGTCAGCCTGGAGGATGCGGAGCTTTCGCCGCACACTGGAGACGATGGGGTCTTGTCTCCGGACTTCGAGGAGGACAGCTACTTCGACCCAACGGCCTGGGCGCTGTTTGTCTACTACCACCCGGGCTTTAACCGGCAGCACGAGAGGGCTCACATCAGGAACACCCTCGAATACGCCCACTACTGCATCAGCGGAGGCGCCGAGAGACACCAGGCCGACATCGAGGCGTACCTCCCAACCGGCGTCTTGATCAGGCCTGCCCTGTAAGAGACTGCCGAATTGTACGGGCACGAACTCCTGGAACTATGGCAGGTCACTACGTTGCCAGGCGCCCAACCAGGGGCACCTGCGGGCATCATCCGAGTCGACAAGCCGCAGAGTGCGGACGCAGCAACAGAGATGGAGCCACCGACGACGGTGGAGGCCGGGACCCAGCCGGGCCCCTTTAGCCTCCACCAAGACGACGCTGAATCCGGACCAGCAGCCAGGACCTCAGGCGAGGCCATTAGCGGGGCAATCCGCGCCCGCCAACCAGGAAGGAGGAGAAGCAGCCACCACCTCAGGCGTGATCTTAGCGGGGCAACTCGCGCCCGTCACCGGGGAAGTAGAGCAGCCACCTCAGGCGAGGTCGTTAGTGGGGCAACTCGCGCCCGCCACCAGGGACGAGGAGGAGCAGCCAGTACCTCAGGCGAGGCCATTAGCGGGGCAACTCGCGCCCGCCACCAGGGAGGACACAGCAGCGGCGGATGGGGCCAACGAGGAGGCCCCTAAGAAGAAGAAGAAGACGAGGGCCGTCGCCGCAGACGTCGCAACCCGCGCTCCCAGGAGGAGTAGCAGGGCACCGCGATGCCACCAGCCAGGGACGCCAACGTCGCCCGCGCTCCCAGGAGGGTGCGCCAGGGTGCAACTGTGACGTCACCAGCCGCAGCCAGGACCAACAGAAGCGGCACTCAGGTAATATAGGGCCCCACTCAGAACAGCTATTACAATGTTTCCGCTGCCTGAGGTGGGGTCACTCCCAAGGGTCCTGTGGCTCCCCAGTCCGATGTAACCGGTGCTCAGGTGCCCATCACCACACCGGATGCACGTCGCCTCGGGACGCGCTGGTGTGCGCCAACTGCCGGGGTGACCATCCGTCATCCCACCGCAGTTGCCCCGTCTACAGGTCCATGGCAAGAGCAGAGTGGAAGGCGGCTCGTTCCCGTGGACCGCCCGCTAGGCCCCTGCTTCGGCAGGCGAGGCCACCCACCCACCCTCCGGTGACGGAGGCTCGGTACCAGGGACCCCATGGAGATCGGGTTATGGCGCAAGTGCTTGTTGAGGCACTTGCGTCCCTGCTAGCCACAGCAGTGCCGAGTTAATCTGATTCCCGGATGACGAACTGGCGAGAAGTGTGACGTGAAACTGGTGCATGATACCTTCTCCCACTAACACGACCCAACCAATCCTTACACATCCTTGCATGTGGCTATCTCCAATACGCCAGGTTTTACGTGTAGGCAAATCTTTCCTTTCTGCCTATGCGGTGTTTCCCTGGCCCTACGCTTCGACCTAAACCGCTTATTTATCCTCAATCCCGCTTCATAATGCCTGGTAGAGTACATAGTACTGGGACAGGCAGAGGTAGCCTCGCCAAACGGCTATCATACCCAAACCCTTATGCTTTCTCTTCTACTATCGTAGTTTAATTGCATGTCGGAGGCAGCAGTAGTAAAGGTCGGCTGCCACGCGGGGGGTGTGGGTACTCTTTGCCCCCCCCCCCCCCCCGAAAGAAAAAAGGCTCGACCACACAGAGAGCGGTTTGTCGCGGCGGGACGCCATTTATCTGACCGACGCGGTCAGGCCGGTCCAGTTGTAATCGTATTTCCCAAAGTTGCATCAACCCTGGCACACAGAACGCGGTCTACTGTCACCCGCTAGTCTTTACCTCGACGACGAATGATCCGGTTGTACAAATTTACAGATTGCCCGTCTGACCGCCGTGCCGCCTTCGATTGTGATGAGTGACCAAACTGAAGTATTCATTGAAACTGTGCGTAAATACACATAGCCTATTGGTTCGACAGTTCACACGAACATCATAAACATATTTTAAAGAAGGCTGAAGCTCGGAATCGTGCAATTCCTCGAAACATTCTCGCAACATACGAAAATACTTGAAAAAACTATCTTCATGTGACTCCAGTTCGATACATAAGCGGTGGTATTCTCCTAATTGCTCTCTCTTCTTATTGATGTCATGCACACAACATTGCCTTTTCTTCTTTGTGTTTTGCAAAGCAAATAGGAGAAGGAATTGCTCTTTGTCCAAGCTCATATTCAATAATAATATCAAACAATACTTAATATGAAATTGCAAGCCTCCGTGGCTTAGGCGGAAGCACGCCGGCCTCTCACCGCTGGGTCCGTGGTTCAAATCCCGGTCACTCCATGTGAGATCTGTGCTGGACAGAACGGAGGCAGACAGGTTTTTCTCCGGGTACTCCGGTTTTCCCTGTCAAAATTTCATTCCAGCAACACTCTCCACTATCATTTCATTTCATCTGTCATTCATTTAATCATTGCCCCAGAGGAGTGCGTCAAGCCTTGGCAGCCGGCACAGTCCATATCCTCGCCGCTAGATGGGGGCTTCATTCATTACATTCCTGACCCGGTCGGAGACTGGAAGCAGGCTGTGGATTTTCATTTCACTTAATATGAAAACACACTACATATACTCTCGAAGGAAGCGACCAGACTGGACCGCTCACACATAGGTATCACGTCCTATGTGACGTCCCCATAGTTTTCGCAGACCACCGCGACGACCGCTGGATCGCTTTCCACCGCGACAAACCGCTTTCTGTGTGGCCGAGCCTCTCTGCAGATTGTGACTGTGGTTCCTCCTTACAGTCAATCCATCACATTGTCGCTGACTGCCCTCTCCGAGCGATGGATGTTCATCAAGCATCAGTTGAAGCAGTTGAATGTCTCGGAGATCTTGACCAAGAACTATGAGATTTTATGAACATGTGTGTGCACATTTTTTTTCTATATATTATACATAAATTCATCATAGATAAATAAACAATTTTCGACATCTGCCATGTCAAATATTGGCAATGATCTTGAATGTTGGAAAACTTCATATTCAACCCATTGTTGTTGTTCTTGTTATTTTGATGATGATGACGACGGTGATTGTTGTATTAAAAGGCAGAATAGTGAGGGCATCTGCACAACGTATCACAATTTACACATACAAATATAGATTAATTACAATTTAGATGCGGATGTCTAATTATGAAGTTTAATATAAATCAAAAATAAAATAAAATAAAATTAATACTAACAAATAAGAACAAGATTTTCAGTAAAGAATATATAGCCTACTTTCTCCTAAATGCATGGGTATGAGTATAACTCATTGTCCTTCTTAAGGATTATAATTGAATGTTGTTTGCGGAATAACAACGTGCTATAGGCCTATTATACTGTACATTGATTGATTGATTGATTGATTGAATCCTCACCTGAATTTTACACACACTAATTCAACCATCACAATTACACAGCATTTGAACGCTTACAAAAGTACACGGGGCTAAATGAGACCATGAGACCATGATGTCCAAGCCTCTCTCATGAAACAAAAAAGCAAAAGCTCCCTACCCAAATCATTTAAAGTACACCCAGAGACTTCACAGTAAAGGTTGTCAGAACACTTTTACACACACCTAAGTACACGGGGATAGATGACCACGAAACCGAAAAGTATCAACATCAGCAACAAACAGCACACTCTACCGCGAATCAACGACAGCTTCCTCACAAATCCTTCCTCATTTGCTGTACAAGTACACACAGTAGTACAGACATCACAGTGACACAGGTTATCAGACAACTTTTACACACACCCAAGTACACGGGGCTACATGGTCACGATGCCGCTATGCCCCTAAAGAATCAACAACAACAACAACAACAGACTCTACCGAGAATCAAGGACAATGAATTTTTATCGCTGTAGTCCAGTGTTGAAATAAGTGGTGTAATAAGTATATATAAAATTTTCTATTGCAAATACACACTATATATGTTTCAGATTATAAAGTGCGAGTAGTTAAAAATCAATAATTAAATAAAAAATCGTTGTCTTGGATTGAACGATTTCATTAGCTTTTTCTGCCAATTTTTATAAACCATTTGATACTAAAGTTGTTTTATTTTGTTCAGAACATTCCTGAAAGACTATCAAGATACTAAAATATGGACTAACGAGCAAACAATAGCCTGCATTTGACCCAACAGGATGGCACAGAATGATACGGCACGGTTGGCCTGAACTGTTAGTCACTGCTATGGTATAATATTCTATTATAAGATGTTAATATCCTAAGGGTCACCTCCTTGAGGAGAGTTTAAGCCACACTCTGTACGATAAACGGATTTGGTGAGGCCGAGCCTTGTTGAATCGTAAGTAGGGTTAGACTATAATGCTTATGTGATTCATACGTCCATCATCTTGAAACAATTTGGCTGATGACCTTGTAGTTTGAACAAAAACACTTCCACATTAAGATACATTTGTGTAAAATTTGTTAGAGATTAGATGATTAGGTCTGTCTTAATTTGATTTAAGCTTTCAACTTTTGGGTGGCCGCCATTACGCTTCCGTCAAGATGGTGGTGATATAAAACATGACACTGAGGTGTCCTTTGCTATTGCTAGCTCTGTACCAAATTTTGTTCAATTCGGTTTCGTCGTGTTTGAATTGATAGGGGCAAGCAGACTTATAAAATGGATGGTATTCTGCAGATCAAGGTTTATTATTTCATTTTCTTGCTTCAAATTTTAAAATAACAAACCGTTGAACATTATTTGCTGTGCAAATCCTCTTTTCTTATTTTGGAAAGACAAGAGCGTTCGTTGAATGAAATACTTCAACATCGTACAGTAATATATGAGCTAGTCATAATGCAGTATCTTCATGCATGCGGAACTAAATTGCTGTTCGCATTAAAATCCAAGTACCGTATTAACTATCCAGAGAGTAGGAATGCTGTACTGTCTATCGTTCAGCTCATAATGGATATTAAAACCCTGCAGTTAATACCACACAAGTATACTCATGTAGGAATAAATGTGCAGATCTCCCACAGCCAGTGAAATCGGGGTCGCTCTTTGACCGTGAGCTGTTTTAACGAATCTCTCACAGCAATGTGCAGTGGAACAGATCACAGCAAAATTACCTCGTCCTTCCCGAGTGTAGGAACATGTACAGTGTGACAGCTTTTCAGACGCAGACTTACTTCTAGATACAGTAGTTAAAAGGATACTTTCATTATATGAGACGCAGATTTATAAGATCACTTCGTGTCCGTAAGTTAATCTGCGTGTGTTTGGCTGCGTCCTCCTCGTTGCGTAGTGGCTACCATTCTTGGCTGTCACCGCGTAGGCCCGGATACAATTCCCGGCTCTGCCAAGAAATTTGATTCTGGTCTGAGGGTGGAACGGGGTACACTCACACTAGTGATACAAACATGAGAAGAGGCTGCTTCGATTCCTACCTCAGCCATCCTGGAAGTGGTTTCCCGTGGTTTTCCCAATTTAACTACAGGCAATCGGCCACGAGTTCTTCCTACTTACATTCTACCACAATTACAAATACACACACCAAAACAGACACCACAGTGAAATAAGTTATCAAATTCTATATACACCCTAGTATATAGAGCTACATGACCACGATGTCGCAAATCCCATAAATCATCAACAACAATGAACTTGGGGCAGACGACCTGGTAGTTCCGCCCCTTTAAAAAAACAATAACTAACTAACTAACTAACTAACTAACTAACTAGCGCGCGCTACTTGTGTTAGACAGAAGTTATATTAGGTAGATGCCATAAAAAAGCTACCTATTGCAACAGGTACCATGTTGCGTCTTCCGTAAAATTTCAACATATCTTCGCGTTTCACATCCCCTAGACCCCCAAACCACCGTCAGTTTAAAAGTTTATATAGCCTACTGTTTATGTTCGAAGTAATCTTGAAAACTACCGCAACTTTGCACCACTCACTTTGAACTAGACTATATAAATCCCTTTAAAATCTCTCGAGTTCGTTAATGGACAAAATCGGACGAAGTGGTAGAATATTGGAAGGCCTTCTTCGAAAAATGAAATATCGCTTTAACTCTCTCAATATGTGAAATATCGAATCCATTCAAAGTTCATACAATTCTTCGGATAAAGGCGAAACATTTTCGGTGGTAACGTTTTTTGATAGCACCAACCATTGACCAAAGAGGTGGGGGAAAGTGGGTTTTTAGAGAAGCAAATATAATATCTCTCTTAATAGGCACAATATCAAAACTTAATAAAATGGTCAATACTCCTCTAATAATTACAAAAAAAAAAATTGAAACAATTTTTGATATGACCAACCGTTTCGCCAATAGATTAGCAAAATGTTTTCGGAATTAAAAGAAAAGACGACATGGGTGAGGGAAGAGCCATCAAAGGTTACGATGACAACGCCACCGCATGAGATAACATTCAGTTTTACATCTGTCTCTGTGGAAGATAATATGTTGCGTGATGAAGTAACAGACCGTTAGGTATTCGTAGATATTGAGAGCCGTCTAAATATTTTGGATGGTCGCCATGTAGGATTGTTAAATGTATAGGCCATAGAGTCATGTACCATTAAAGGAACATTATTGCGTAGGATCATTATTCAAACTTTCACTTCGATCGCATGATTACGACACAAGAAATAAAAACTTAATTTTAAAATTTCGCACAGCCGCCATCTTGAGGTAATGTAACCAATTGAACTAAATTAGATACCAGTGCATTGCAATGTGTATAAACATTTCCTGTACCAGATTTCATTGCGTTTGGAACATTAAATCGCGAGAAAGGTCTATTTAAAATTCTCAAATTTGCTTGGCCGCCATGTTCGTTTTGTAGTTAACCGGTTTTGAAAGTCTTATAGATGAACTTCCATCAGTGCCCTTTATCTCCGTACAAAATTTCAGGGTGATAACGCTAATAGTTTCAGAGATATAGAATACCAGTGAAATATTTCGCACATCCGCCATCTTGTGGTTATGTAAACAATTGAATCAAGTTAGATGTCGGTGCATTACAATGTGAATAAACATATACTGTACCAAGTTTTATTGCGTTTGGTTAGTAAAATCGCGAGAAACGTCTATTTAAAAGTCCCAAATTCGCGTGGCCGCCATGTTGGTTTTGTAGTTACCAGTTTTTCAAAAGTCACATAGGTGAACTTCTAGTAGTTTCCTTTATCACCGTAAAAAAATCCCGGGTGATATCGGGAATAGTTTCAGAGATATTGAATGCTGGTGAAATATTTCGCACAGCCGCCATGTTGGATTGGTGAGACGTAACAAAATTTGAAGGGCACGGTCGGGGTCGTTGGTATTAGTGCTATAAACTACTGAGTTTCATTGAAATCGCTAGAGCCGTTTAGAAATTATTGGGGGGGGGGGGTACACACACACACGCACACACACACACGGACATAAGGTGATCTCATAAGCCTATTTTTTTTCAAAATTGAAAATAGGCTAATAGACCCCAAATGCCTGAAAGGTTACTGTCCCCATAAGATAATAAAATGTTAAAAATATGCAAAAACATGGAAAACAAAGTTTTTTTAAGCTCAAATTGTAAAATTCTATCTCATAATGAGGAGTATAAATGATGCCCTTTCGAAAACATCCATATTTTGCCTATTTTTGCCTATCCCATAGTTTGCCCTTTGAAATCTACCTCCCCTTCCGGCGTGCCGAGAGGAATTTTTTTGAATCGTGAATGGAATCTTTAATAATGATGGACGAGTAATGAATAGTGCGTTTCCATTTCGCCGCCGGCATTCTTACCTTCAAAGGCTAATACAGCTGGGTTAGTTGTAGCAGCAGTGTGATTGGTCGCAGAGGATATGACATCTCATTGTACACACCCACATGTGCTCTTTCAAGTTTTACGTTCATATTGAAGGAAGTACAGAGTGTCCACTTTGGATGTACAATACATAAATAAAAATATCTCGAAAAGTAATACAGATAATAATTACTGGTGGTTATTTTTCTACAAGTAAAGAGACTCAAAATAGGTTTCTTTGCTTGCCTAATACACCTCGATATACAGTATAGTGGCACGATAGACGTCGAATCTGTATTCCACCTCTCTCGATATGTTTTGTAGCTTTGCAGGTGTTACGTTTGCGATGGCTGCTGGAATGCGATGGCGTAGAACTGTTATATCACGAACTTGTGTTTAATCCACTTGATTCTTCGCAAAACCCAACAGGAAAGAAAATCAAGATGTTCAGCAAAGAACATATAGCCTACTTTCTCCTAAATGTATGGGTATATTTATGACTCTTTGTCCTCATCCCTAACACAATCACCTCTACAACAATGTATTGTTTGTTTTCTTTTATATTGATAATTAGCCAGTAAGTGTCAAAATCAATATTGTATATTTTATGATGATTGAATAACAAAACTACTAACTTATTGTAATGCATTCACGTCCGTTAATCTCTATATTAAGCCAGCCTGCTAAGGTAAGAATCTTCCGTTTTGGGTATCTTCCCCTTTAAAAGTCCACGCCGATCACAGTAGGTTGGTGCTGCGACCTATCAGTGAATTAATCTTTATGTTGTACGCCTATGCACTGCCATCGTAATGTACTACGATGGCAGTGGCCTAAGGGTTTTGAATGAGTAGACAGTTTAAAGTAGCCAAGAGGGAGGCGATCCAGCTGGCAGTGTTTAAAGGTAATCGGAGCGCGATCGTGGCTAATAGTTGAACTACCAGTATTACAAAATTGCCATACTTCAGGAGGCCAGGTATTTACACAGCGGTAAGTTTGGAACAATATTACCCACATAACCCACAAGAGGACAGCACCGTACAGAGGCATTAAGAAGGCTGTGGTTAATGACAACGTGTATCTAGTTCTTCTATTCTCCTTTTCCTAATGTCTTCTGTTTATGTGCGATGCTGGGGCTGTGATTTTATTAATAAACGAGAGTATACATTAGCCTCTCCTTTGAGCTAAATGACATCTTATTCAGTATCTGTGGAAAGAGCTCGTGCACATCATTTGTAAAAGAATTCAAGAAAAAAAAAGTTATCTGCAGCAGTACTCGATCCCCAGTCAACTGCGTGACAGACTAACATGCTAGCCCAGAGCTAATCCTATCCTTAACATCATGGTGTTCTTAACTGACATTAGATACAACCTGTTGGCAAATAATGACTTTAAATAAACGATTTCTTCACAGCAGTACATCTTCATTAAAGATAATTGCATACAAAGTTTATATTATTGTATCAGTAGGATATATCACATACAACATACTAAAACTACCGTATTGAAATATAAGACAGGCACATGAGGACAGCTGCCAGCTTGTCGTGTGACACAGACAGCTCAGCTCTTTTAAGCCACTCATACAGTATAATATTAAATTATAATAAATAACGGATCACGACCTTCAGGATAGCTTAAACCACCCTAGGCTCGATAATCGGAATTGGTGGGTCTTAAGCCATTGATTAAAATGGTTGAATAATTCACACGGCCGCCATCCTGAAATGGTACGGCCGATGACCTTGAATGTTGGATGAAAGACGCGTCCTATATAAAGGTATGTTGTCACCAAATTTGGTAGAGATCGGATGATTAGTTTAGCCGTAATTTGATTTTACGTTTTGAACGTTTGAGTGGCCGCCATTCTGTTTTGGTAAAGATGGCGGCGATATAAAGTATGACACTGAGGTGCCCTTTGCTAATGCTACCTCTGTACCAAATTTCGTTCAATTCGGTTTCACCGTGTTCGAATTGATAGGGGGGACAGACATTCAGAGTACACACACACTCACACACACACACACACACACACACACACACACACACAGACTCACACACACACGGACAGACACACAATTTTTCGCCCTGTGTTGATCTCATAAGTCAACTTTCATTTTTTGCAAAAATCGAAAGTAGGCTAATTAAAGTAGTGTAAGGTTTGGGCTTCTTGGGGGCCAATATATCGGATGACTACATCTTCCAATCCAGCACCCTAGAATTGTACGGGCGTACGGGCCAAAAGATTTCTCACAATATCCGCATAATGATATGGTGCATCATCTTGTTGGAAGGATGTTGTGGCAACTCCAACATGTCTAGGCACCGTACTTTCATTAATTAACGGTACACTCCGAGAAAAGCAATGGTCCTATGACCTGTCCTTCATGAATGCAAACCACACATTCACTTTCCAACTCTCTAGGGATGGCTGATATGAATCTGGGGATAAAATACTATCACAGGGCTTTTCCATGTGACCTGGACAACATGTGTGCCAAGTTTCACGAAGAACAGTATATTGACATTTGCGATGTTTCTGAATAGATCAATAGGCCAAATATGTATACTCCTTGTACCTATAGTAGTAGCTACGCTTGCTAACGTGCAGCGCTAGGCCATGGGGCCAAGCAACCTGCGGACTTGGTAGACGTTGTTTCGAGCCCCACCATCAGCCGTCCTTGAAATAGTTTCACGGGCTTTCCCATTTTCAACTCCAGACAACCGCTGGGATGCTACCTTGCAGTAGGCCACGGCCGCTTCTTTCCATATCCTTGCCCATTTGCTTTCATCTCCATTCATTTCATCTTTCATTAGCTGCTCTCATGACGTTAGCATCAGGATAAAATCCCACCATTAAAACCACCCAATACATAGACTTTCATTACATCTCTTCCCGAACCCCGTTGAAAACTCCTTGCATGGTTATCTAACAACTGTACTTGGTCTCATTATCATGATAAACAGGACTACCGTTATATCCGCTATAAGCTATCGATTAATGGACGAAGATCATATGTTAAACACCATATTTTTGTGTCAATGTGATTTGACTGGACGTCACATGTCGTGGCATATAAACCGTCTTTCTTGGACTGAAAATATGATTCATTTGTAAGACGCCAGGTAAATTAAATTTATGAACACCAGAAGAAAGGTGGATGATGACTCCTAGATTAGACACCATAAAGAAAAGAGATTTCCGTGGCTCTACAGCCCTTGGATGGCCATGGTCTACAAAGCGACCACTGATCAACCATTTATTTGACCTGCAGATTGCGGGGTGACGCGTCGTTAATAATCATGGCTGTCTTTATCGGGATGCTATCTCTCAGGTCAGACCACTCAGTTGTCCTCACGAGGCTAAGTGCAGCCCGTTCTTGCCCTCGTGTCAGTTTCTAAAATCCGGTATAGGAAATTAAACACCTAGTTTTATGAAAATGTTGTAAGTATACTCCGAAATCTGCCTTGTATTACATGTAAAGCTGAAGTAACTTACTGGAATTACATCCTTTATACAGTAACTAGAAGTAGTGCCCGGCTTCGCCCGGTGGATTTATTTGTTTTACAGTACTGGAGCGCTCAAGGATTAGGATCGGAATAAATGAAAGTAAATTTGAAAGCACCAACGCTTATTGCAGCGGATAACCTCAGTATACTGCACCAACACCATCGCTCTTATACAGAGGCATACTATTGTCATGATGATAACTGTTTTAAGGGGCCTAAGAAATCTTTTTGCACTAATTACTACCCGAGACTGCAATTTATAAGCAGCTCGCCAACGCTTATTGCAGCGGATAACCTCAGTATAGGCTACTGCGCCAACACCATCGCTCTTATACAGAGGCATACTATTGTCATGATGATAACTGTTTTAAGGGGCCTAAGAAATCTTTTTGCACTAATTACTACCCGAGACTGCAATTTATAAGCAGCTCGCCAACGCTTATTGCAGCGGATAACCTCAGTATAGGCTACTGCGCCAACACCATCGCACATATACAGAGGCATAGTATTGTCATGATGATAACTGTTTTAAGGGGCCTAAGAAATCTTTTTGCTCTAATTACTACCCGAGACTGCAATTTATAAGCAGCTCGCCAACGCTTATTGGAGCGGATAACCTCAGTATAGGCTACTGCGCCAACACCATCGCACTTATACAGAGGCATACTATTGTCATGATGATAACTGTTTTAAGGGGCCTAAGAAATCTTTTTGCTCTAATTACTACCCGAGACTGCAATTTATAAGCAGCTCGCCAACGCTTATTGCAGCGGATAACCTCAGTATAGGCTACTGCGCCAACACCATCGCACTTATACAGAGGCATAGTATTGTCATGATGATAACTGTTTTAAGGGGCCTAAGAAATCTTTTTGCTCTAATTACTACCCGAGACTGCAATTTATAAGCAGCTCGCCAACGCTTATTGCAGCGGATAACCTCAGTATAGGCTACTGCGCCAACACCATCGCTCTTATACAGAGGCATACTATTGTCATGATGATAACTGTTTTAAGGGGCCTAAGAAATCTTTTTGCACTAATTACTACCCGAGACTGCAATTTATAAGCAGCTCGCCAACGCTTATTGGAGCGGATAACCTCAGTATAGGCTACTGCGCCAACACCATCGCACTTATACAGAGGCATACTATTGTCATGATGATAACTGTTTTAAGGGGCCTAAGAAATCTTTTTGCACTAATTACTCCCCGAGACTGCAATTTATAAGCAGCTCGCCAACGCTTATTGCAGCGGATAACCTCAGTATAGGCTACTGCGCCAACACCATCGCTCTTATACAGAGGCATACTATTGTCATGATGATAACTGTTTTAAGGGGCCTAAGAAATCTTTTTGCTCTAATTACTCCCCGAGACTGCAATTTATAAGCAGCTCGCCAACGCTTATTGCAGCGGATAACCTCAGTATAGGCTACTGCGCCAACACCATCGCCCTTATACAGAGGCATACTATTGTCATGATGATAACTGTTTTAAGGGGCCTAAGAAATCTTTTTGCACTAATTACTCCCCGAGACTGCAATTTATAAGCAGCTCGCCAACGCTTATTGGAGCGGATAACCTCAGTATACTGCACCAACACCATCGCACTTATACAGAGGCATACTATTGTCATGATGATAACTGTTTTAAGGGGCCTAAGAAATCTTTTTGCACTAATTACTACCCGAGACTGCAATTTATAAGCAGCTCGCCAACGCTTATTGCAGCGGATAACCTCAGTATAGGCTACTGCGGCAACACCATCGCACTTATACAGAGGCATACTATTGTCATGATGATAACTGTTTTAAGGGGCCTAAGAAATCTTTTTGCACTAATTACTCCCCGAGACTGCAATTTATAAGCAGCTCGCCAACGCTTATTGGAGCGGATAACCTCAGTATACTGCACCAACACCATCGCACTTATACAGAGGCATACTATTGTCATGATGATAACTGTTTTAAGGGGCCTAAGAAATCTTTTTGCACTAATTACTACCCGAGACTGCAATTTATAAGCAGCTCGCCAACGCTTATTGCAGCGGATAACCTCAGTATAGGCTACTGCGCCAACACCATCGCACTTATACAGAGGCATAGTATTGTCATGATAACTGTTTTAAGGGGCCTAAGAAATCTTTTTGCACTAATTACTCCCCGAGACCGCAATTTATAAGCAGCTCGCCAACGCTTATTGGAGCGGATAACCTCAGTATACTGCGCCAACACCATCGCCCTTATACAGAGGCATACTATTGTCATGATGATAACTGTTTTAAGGGGCCTAAGAAATCTTTTTGCACTAATTACTCCCCGAGACTGCAATTTATAAGCAGCTCGACAACGCTTATTGGAGCGGATAACCTCAGTATACTGTACCAACACCATCGCAATTATACAGAGGCATACTATTGTCATGATGATAACTGTTTTAAGGGGCCTAAGAAATCTTTTTGCACTAATTACTCCCCGAGACTGCAATTTATAAGCAGCTCGCCAACGCTTATTGGAGCGGATAACCTCAGTATACTGCACCAACACCATCGCTCTTATACAGAGGCATACTATTGTCATGATGATAACTGTTTTAAGGGGCCTAAGAAATCTTTTTGCACTAATTACTACCCGAGACTGCAATTTATAAGCAGCTCGCCAACGCGTATTGTAGCGGATAACCTCAGTATACTGCGCCAACACCATCGCACTTATACAGAGGCATACTATTGTCATGATGATAACTGTTTTAAGGGGCCTAAGAAATATTTTTGCTCTAATTACTCCCCGAGACTGCAATTTATAAGCAGCTCGCCAACGCTTATTGGAGCGGATAACCTCAGTATACTGCACCAACACCATCGCCCTTATACAGAGGCATACTATTGTCATGATGATAACTGTTTTAAGGGGCCTAAGAAATCTTTTTGCTCTAATTACTCCCCGAGACTGCAATTTACAAGCAGCTCGCCAACGCTTATTGCAGCGGATAACCTCACTATAGGCTACTGCGCCAACACCATCGCACTTATACAGAGGCATACTATTGTCATGATGATAACTGTTTTAAGGGGCCTAAGAAATCTTTTTGCACTAATTACTACCCGAGACTGCAATTTATAAGCAGCTCGCCAACGCTTATAGGAGCGGATAACCTCAGTATAGGCTACTGCGCAAAACCCCATCGCCCTTATACAGAGGCATACTATTGTCATGATGATAACTGTTTTAAGGGGCCTTAGAAATCTTTTTGCTCTAATTACTCCCCGAGACTGCAATTTATAAGCAGCTCGCCAACGCTTATTGCAGCGGATAACCTCAGTATAGGCTACTGCACCAACACCATCGCACTTATACAGAGGCATACTATTGTCATGATAACTGTTTTAAGGGGCCTAAGAAATTTTTGCTCTAATTACTCCCCGAGACTGCAATTTATAAGCAGCTCGCCAACGCTTATTGCAGCGGATAACCTCAGTATAGGCTACTGCACCAACACCATCGCACTTATACAGAGGCATACTATTGTCATGATGATAACTGTTTTAAGGGGCCTAAGAAATCTTTTTGCACTAATTACTCCCCGAGACTGCAATTTATAAGCAGCTCGCCAACGCTTATTGGAGCGGATAACCTCAGTATAGGCTACTGCGCCAACACCATCGCACTTATACAGAGGCATACTATTGTCATGATGATAACTGTTTTAAGGGGCCTAAGAAATCTTTTTGCTCTAATTACTCCCCGAGACTGCAATTTATAAGCAGCTCGCCAACGCTTATTGCAGCGGATAACCTCAGTATAGGCTACTGCGCCAACACCATCGCCCTTATACAGAGGCATACTATTGTCATGATGATAACTGTTTTAAGGGGCCTAAGAAATCTTTTTGCTCTAATTACTACCCGAGACTGCAATTTATAAGCAGCTCGCCAACGCTTATTGGAGCGGATAACCTCAGTATAGGCTACTGCGCCAACACCATCGCTCTTATACAGAGGCATACTATTGTCATGATGATAACTGTTTTAAGGGGCCTAAGAAATCTTTTTGCACTAATTACTCCCCGAGACTGCAATTTATAAGCAGCTCGCCAACGCTTATTGTAGCGGATAACCTCAGTATACTGCGCCAACACCATCGCACTTATACAGAGGCATAGTATTGTCATGATAACTGTTTTAAGGGGCCTAAGAAATCTTTTTGCTCTCATTACTCCCCGAGACTGCAATTTATAAGCAGCTCGCCAACGCTTATTGCAGCGGATAACCTCAGTATAGGCTACTGCACCAACACCATCGCTCTTATACAGAGGCATACTATTGTCATGATGATAACTGTTTTAAGGGGCCTAAGAAATCTTTTTGCACTAATTACTCCCCGAGACTGCAATTTATAAGCAGCTCGCCAACGCTTATTGCAGCGGATAACCTCAGTATAGGCTACTGCGCCAACACCATCTCACTTATACAGAGGCATACTATTGTCATGATGATAACTGTTTTAAGGGGCCT
Source organism: Meconema thalassinum (assembly GCA_946902985.2). Lineage (NCBI taxonomy): Eukaryota > Metazoa > Arthropoda > Insecta > Orthoptera > Tettigoniidae > Meconema > Meconema thalassinum. Next base: position 1,733,785,350 of record OX336388.2, on the reverse strand, counting down.
AAGAAATCTTTTTGCTCTAATTACTACCCGAGACTGCAATTTATAAGCAGCTCGCCAACGCTTATTGTAGCGGATAACCTCAGTATACTGCGCCAACACCATCGCACTTATACAGAGGCATAGTATTGTCATGATGATAACTGTTTTAAGGGGCCTAAGAAATCTTTTTGCTCTAATTACTACCCGAGACTGCAATTTATAAGCAGCTCGCCAACGCTTATTGGAGCGGATAACCTCAGTATAGGCTACTGCGCCAACACCATCGCACTTATACAGAGGCATACTATTGTCATGATGATAACTGTTTTAAGGGGCCTAAGAAATCTTTTTGCTCTAATTACTACCCGAGACTGCAATTTATAAGCAGCTCGCCAACGCTTATTGCAGCGGATAACCTCAGTATAGGCTACTGCGCCAACACCATCGCACTTATACAGAGGCATACTATTGTCATGATGATAACTGTTTTAAGGGGCCTAAGAAATCTTTTTGCTCTAATTACTACCCGAGACTGCAATTTATAAGCAGCTCGCCAACGCTTATTGCAGCGGATAACCTCAGTATAGGCTACTGCGCCAACACCATCGCACTTATACAGAGGCATACTATTGTCATGATGATAACTGTTTTAAGGGGCCTAAGAAATCTTTTTGCACTAATTACTACCCGAGACTGCAATTTATAAGCAGCTCGCCAACGCTTATTGTAGCGGATAACCTCAGTATACTGCGCCAACACCATCGCACTTATACAGAGGCATAGTATTGTCATGATGATAACTGTTTTAAGGGGCCTAAGAAATCTTTTTGCTCTAATTACTACCCGAGACTGCAATTTATAAGCAGCTCGCCAACGCTTATTGGAGCGGATAACCTCACTATAGGCTACTGCGCCAACACCATCGCACTTATACAGAGGCATACTATTGTCATGATGATAACTGTTTTAAGGGGCCTAAGAAATCTTTTTGCACTAATTACTACCCGAGACTGCAATTTATAAGCAGCTCGCCAACGCTTATTGGAGCGGATAACCTCAGTATACTGCACCAACACCATCGCCCTTATACAGAGGCATACTATTGTCATGATGATAACTGTTTTAAGGGGCCTAAGAAATCTTTTTGCTCTAATTACTCCCCGAGACTGCAATTTACAAGCAGCTCGCCAACGCTTATTGCAGCGGATAACCTCACTATAGGCTACTGCGCCAACACCATCGCACTTATACAGAGGCATACTATTGTCATGATGATAACTGTTTTAAGGGGCCTAAGAAATCTTTTTGCACTAATTACTCCCCGAGACTGCAATTTATAAGCAGCTCGCCAACGCTTATTGCAGCGGATAACCTCAGTATAGGCTACTGCGCCAACACCATCGCCCTTATACAGAGGCATCTTATTGTCATGATGATAACTGTTTTAAGGGGCCTAAGAAATCTTTTTGCACTAGTTACTACCCGAGACTGCAATTTATAAGCAGCTCGTCAACGCTTATTGCAGCTGATAACCTCAGTATAGGCTACTGCGCCAACACCATCGCCCTTATACAGAGGCATACTATTGTCATGATGATAACTGTTTTAAGGGGCCTAAGAAATCTTTTTGCTCTAATTACTACCCGAGACTGCAATTTATAAGCAGATCGCCAACGCTTATTTGAGCGGATAACCTCAGTATAGGCTACTGCGCCAACACCATCGCACTTATACAGAGGCATACTATTGTCATGATGATAACTGTTTTAAGGGGCCTAAGAAATCTTTTTGCTCTAATTACTACCCGAGGCTGCAATTTATAAGCAGCTCGCCAACGCTTATTGCAGCGGATAACCTCAGTATAGGCTACTGCACCAACACCATCGCACTTATACAGAGGCATACTATTGTCATGATGATAACTGTTTTAAGGGGCCTAAGAAATCTTTTTGCTCTAATTACTCCCCGAGACTGCAATTTATAAGCAGCTCGCCAACGCTTATTGCAGCGGATAACCTCAGTATACTGCACCAACACCATCGCTCTTATACAGAGGCATACTATTGTCATGATGATAACTGTTTTAAGGGGCCTAAGAAAACTTTTTGCTCTAATTACTACCCGAGACTGCAATTTATAAGCAGCTCGCCAACGCTTATTGGAGCGGATAACCTCAGTATAGGCTACTGCGCCAACACCATCGCCCTTATACAGGGGCATACTATTGTCATGATGATAACTGTTTTAAGGGGCCTAAGAAATCTTTTTGCACTAATTACTCCCCGAGACTGCAATTTATAAGCAGCTCGCCAACGCTTATTGCAGCGGATAACCTCAGTATAGGCTACTGCGCCAACACCATCGCTCTTATACAGAGGCATACTATTGTCATGATGATAACTGTTTTAAGGGACCTAAGAAATCTTTTTGCACTAATTACTAACCGAGACTGCAATTTATAAGCAGCTCGCCAACGCTTATTGGAGCGGTTAACCTCAGTATAGGCTACTGCGCCAACACCATCGCCCTTATACAGAGGCATACTATTGTCATGATGATAACTGTTTTAAGGGGCCTAAGAAATCTTTTTGCACTAATTACTCCCCGAGACTGCAATTTATAAGCAGCTCGCCAACGCTTATTGGAGCGGATAACCTCAGTATACTGCACCAACACCATCGCTCTTATACAGAGGCATACTATTGTCATGATGATAACTGTTTTAAGGGGCCTAAGAAATCTTTTTGCACTAATTACTACCCGAGACTGCAATTTATAAGCAGCTCGCCAACGCTTATTGTAGCGGATAACCTCAGTATACTGCGCCAACACCATCGCACTTATACAGAGGCATACTATTGTCATGATGATAACTGTTTTAAGGGGCCTAAGAAATCTTTTTGCTCTAATTACTCCCCGAGACTGCAATTTATAAGCAGCTCGCCAACGCTTATTGGAGCGGATAACCTCAGTATACTGCACCAACACCATCGCCCTTATACAGAGGCATACTATTGTCATGATGATAACTGTTTTAAGGGGCCTAAGAAATCTTTTTGCTCTAATTACTCCCCGAGACTGCAATTTACAAGCAGCTCGCCAACGCTTATTGCAGCGGATAACCTCACTATAGGCTACTGCGCCAACACCATCGCACTTATACAGAGGCATACTATTGTCATGATGATAACTGTTTTAAGGGGCCTAAGAAATCTTTTTGCTCTAATTACTCCCCGAGACTGCAATTTATAAGCAGCTCGCCAACGCTTATTGCAGCGGATAACCTCAGTATAGGCTACTGCGCCAACACCATCGCACTTATACAGAGGCATACTATTGTCATGATGATAACTGTTTTAAGGGCCCTAAGAAATCTTTTTGCTCTAATTACTCCCCGAGACTGCAATTTATAAGCAGCTCGCCAACGCTTATTGCAGCTGATAACCTCAGTATATGCTACTGCGCCAACACCATCGCCCTTATACAGAGGCATACTATTGTCATGATGATAACTGTTTTAAGGGGCTTAAGAAATCTTTTTGCACTAATTACTACCCGAGACTACAATTTATAAGCAGCTCGCCAACGCTTATTGGAGCGGATAACCTCAGTATACTGCACCAACACCATCGCACTTATACAGAGGCATACTATTGTCATGATGATAACTGTTTTAAGGGGCCTAAGAAATCTTTTTGCTCTAATTACTCCCCGAGACTGCAATTTATAAGCAGCTTGCCAACGCTTATTGCAGCGGATAACCTCAGTATAGGCTACTGCGCCAACACCATCGCTCTTATACAGAGGCATACTATTGTCATGATGATAACTGTTTTAAGGGGCCTAAGAAATCTTTTTGCACTAATTACTACCCGAGACTGCAATTTATAAGCAGCTCGCCAACGCTTATTGGAGCGGATAACCTCAGTATAGGCTACTGCGCCAACACCATCGCCCTTATACAGAGGCATACTATTGTCATGATGATAACTGTTTTAAGGGGCCTAAGAAATCTTTTTGCACTAATTACTACCCGAGACTGCAATTTATAAGCAGCTCGCCAACGCTTATTGGAGCGGTTAACCTCAGTATACTGCACCAACACCATCGCACTTATACAGAGGCATACTATTGTCATGATGATAACTGTTTTAAGGGGCCTAAGAAATCTTTTTGCACTAATTACTACCCGAGACTGCAATTTATAAGCAGCTCGCCAACGCTTATTGGAGCGGATAACCTCAGTATAGGCTACTGCGCCAACACCATCGCTCTTATACAGAGGCATACTATTGTCATGATAACTGTTTTAAGGGGCCTAAGAAATCTTTTTGCACTAATTACTACCCGAGACTGCAATTTATAAGCAGCTCGCCAACGCTTATTGGAGCGGATAACCTCAGTATACTGCACCAACACCATCGCACTTATACAGAGGCATACTATTGTCATGATGATAACTGTTTTAAGGGGCCTAAGAAATCTTTTTGCACTAATTACTCCCCGAGACTGCAATTTATAAGCAGCTCGCCAACGCTTATTTGAGCGGATAACCTCAGTATAGGCTACTGCGCCAACACCATCGCCCTGATACAGAGGCATAGTATTGTCATGATAACTGTTTTAAGGGGCCTAAGAAATCTTTTTGCACTAATTACTCCCCGAGACAGCAATTTATAAGCAGCTCGCAATTCTGCACCAGAACATTGGTAGGGGAGACGTGATGCGGCCCACATTACATGGCAACAATAGACTTCGGTATTATTGAAGCCGTTATGGGGCGCTTGTTCTTCCGACTTACTGAACAAAAATCAATCTCTAAGGTTACCTGAGAGGTGTAGCCTAATGCTACATAGATTATAAACTATTCCTCTTGAATCAGGCTATCATATACAAAAATAATATTTCGAATTCCACTGGTAGTTCCAGAGATTAGCGCGTTTAAACACATAAACAAACACACAAACTCTTCAGCTTTATTATATTAGTATAGATTACGTTTATTTTCCTATGATCGGCTGTTCAGTAATCGATATGCAGATCACTGACCTGAAGGCCGTTCACCCAATAGCCTATCCTTACACAGAGAAATGATTCGTGTTATTCTCATTACACACTGTCAACATTTGTGTGCTAGTTGAATCAACAGGAGGCAATCTGTCGACAAGTGTGTATGTGTAGGCATGCATAAACCAACTGCTCTACTCATTTCACACCCCAGTAAACCTTCCTAACTAAGCCTATTAACTGATGATACTGGCTGTATCAGGTGTTTTTCCTCCACGGTTACTGATGATACGGTAGTCTCAATTTTGTTTTAACACCCCAATTGGGTAAATCCATGACAAAGGAAGCACTCTTTGCACAAAGACTACAAGCCATAGGTATGAGAGGTAGAGGAAGGGAACAAGTCCGATATGTCTGAAGGCCATCCGAGTAGAGTACAAAACAAAAATGTTGCCAACTGCTTCAGTGGCGTAGTTGGCAGCATGCTGAGCTTCTATGCCCAAGATCGCGGGTTCAAACCCGGCCGAAGTCTTCGGATTCTTTAAGAGCGTTAAAAATCCCTCAGTATGCCTTCCTTCGGAGGGGATGGGAAGCCGGTGGGCCCATGTCATAGATTTATGGCATGCAAAAGAATCTTCCACTAACTAAAATTGTGTGAAGCAAAATTTGTAGAATAGATTTTATTAACGCCGTATTAAGTTCCAACGTTCGCCGTTAGGTGCCGGTTGCGGTGGCATCTAGTAGCCAAGGTCACAGTTAGATGTCGTTGATGGTAGAATTTGGTAGCAAAAGTAGGAACTACTTGAAATTGATCGTCTGCAGTCCTTAAATGTATTACGGATAACCCACACTAATACAGCCATCACAATTAACACCGGTTATCAGGCAGATTCTTCACTAACCCAAAGTATATGGGGCTACATGACCGCGTTGACGTAGCCCCTAAACTGAGGAACCAACCAAAAATTTTACCCGCTGTCACGGGGCAACCCTAGGATGCATCCTCTGAACCCAGAAAAGGTTTTAAGGTTTTAACGTAAAACATTCACCAGTCCATTATTCGTAAGTTTCCCGGAACTGGCTATGCTCATACTTGACTTTCCTTGTACTATCCACTGTGAAATAATACCCAATTTGCTTATTCTTTGAGAAAAAAAATCACCTTATTAATTTGCACTGCGAGTAAACCTGCAGTTCCCCTTCACCGTACTTTTCTTGTTATGTTTCCCAGTTGACGTTGTTGTGCCACCTCAAGTCAAAGTAGACTACAGAATAGGCCTATTGCTCTACAGGATACTGAACAGTATAGCAACATATCAAAAGACCAGTATGACACAATGTGTAGGGGTAGTAGTAATGGTTATTATTCTGAGGGGTGGAATATCGAGGTAAGTTTCCCTAGAACGTAAGTTTTATTTTTGTACAAAACTTGAAGTTTTTGGTTTTATACTAAAGTTCTAACAAGCGCTCACTTGTTATTCCAATTTCTCTGTGATCATTAGGTGGAATGGTACTTCTTCTGTAGTATCAGTAGGCATTTGAAATATCGAACGTTCAGCAAGTGAGAGACAAATGTAGTTGTAGCGACAAGGCCTGGCCTGGCAATTAGATGATGATGATGATGATGGTAATGATGATGATAAGTAATAAATAATTTGCTTACTGGAGATCTCCAAATATCCCTTAGACGTATTCACGGATACGTTTGACTCCAGAGAGTGCCTATTTTGTACATTACTAACATTATTATCATGCCTACTTACAGTCCTGCTGTTCAATAATGAAGACGGCACGTGCATTCCACAGTGGAGGGTAAGATACAGCAGGGCATCGAATGGACTTACCTGAAACAATGAATACACAATGCATTATGTTTTAACATACATGGGTACATATGACAATCATGTAAACAAAATTCTAAAAATATTATCAAGTACATGGTCCTTGAAAAAGTAGAACGTACCTCATAAATATGCCCAAGTGTATGTAACCAAGGTATTTCTGTAGTTAACGAGTATACGCACTACGAATACTTTTACTCATTCATTTGGGGATTTGAAACTTTGCTGTTCATCAACCGCTTATGCTTGTAAATGTAATATATTGTTACGGCTGTGAGTTTGTGTCATCGCTCGCCGCATGAGTCACAACTGCCCCAGGGCTGGGCTGTGCCTTGCCTCGTGTATTGCGTGCGCCTTATGCAACAGGGCTACTAGGACAAAGGGATGGTCCAGAATATTCGTGACTGAGCCAGCGATGGAAACCTTGAGAAGCCGTGAACCCTGGATGGATCTAGAAGCATTTATTGAGTCACCGGCCTGCTATATAAGTGCGACCTGTCAAGCAGTGGTTGTTGTTGTGTTTTGAGCGAGTGTGCTTACCTAGTGCGAGAGAGGTCATTGTGGTGAGTTGCAAAACAGTGAGTGACAGACCTAGTGCAGCTATTTCCAGCCAGCGTACAAGGCCACCAGACTCATTAGCGAGAAGATTAACTGTTGACAAGTGAAAGAGGTCAAGAGCTCTCCATAAGGAAGAGACTTGAGGAAACTGGAGTAAGGTAATAATTGCTTGTATTTGCTGATGAGTGGTGTATGTTCTGGCCGCAATAAAGTTAATTATTTCATTTAAAGGAACAATCTGTGTTGTGTTTCAACCCACCGTAATCCAGTTAACAAAAGTGCCACAAGGGGGGTGGCACGTAACAATATTATCTGTCTGGTAACATGTATTACTCTGGTGACTGTACTAGAGAGCATGATCAGTAATATTTGGGTCTATGATTAAGGTAGATCACCTGAGAGGTAGCCTATAATCCAAACTGGCTACGTGGCGCAGCGGTAACGTTCTCAACTCATGTGCCCAAGGTTGCAGGACAAGTAATGACAGTCACTGTGCCACAAGGTGGTCGTGTATGTCAGTAATAGTGTATGGTTTCTTTTCGACGAAAGTGTTGAGCAGTTGATTACTTAACCAAAACACACCCATGTTATGTGAGTCATAGTTAAACTGAATGAGAATACTTGAACACGGCTGCAGACGGTTGGCGAGCAAATGAAGAAGATTTAGCTCTGTCTGCCGAGTGTGCCTGATAAATGTTACAAGACTCCAAGCCTCGGAATTAAACTCAGCCATGTCCAAGTTGTGTCATTGTGTCTCCCTCTCACGCCTTCATAAATAGGCTACATACAAGCTGTTTGTTTTGTCTGCGTCGCGTCTCGTCTCTTAGTAATGTGCGCTATTCTATATTCAAGCCTGGGGAAATCCCCATAATTTCTCCTGGACAACAAGTGATGTACACGCACTGTGCTCCGCAAAAATTAATAGCTACAGTTAGAGCATCGTGCGCGAGTGCATGACTGGGTGTGACGAACTTTACAGCATACATCTACAGTGCCATGAACCAGAGTGCATAATAGTACATTATGCAACGAGCCTATGATGGCAATAATTAAGACACCATTATAGGCGAGTTGCAAACGACTGTTTATGTTCGAAGATAACTATAACTATTTTATGTTCGAACATAAATATGCATAAATATCTGTCGAGATTTCACCAGTTTTATGTACTGAACAGAGCGCATGGGACGCAGAGAATAACTTGTATTTGACCATGGCCTCCCCAACTACCCCATTATGACACTACCCACGCAGTGAAATTTATAATAGAAGGCCGTGGAAGTGAGCGCAGGTGAATGCTATCCTTACCTAATTGGTCACACAACTGTTTTAGCCTACTTTTCACATTTTGCAAAAATGAGGAAAAAGTCGACTTATGAGATCGGGCAAATGTCTGTCTGTCTGTCTGTCTGTCTGTCTGTCCTTCTGTCTGTCTGTCTGGCTGTGTGTGTGTGTCCCCCTATCAACTCCTAAACGGCTGCAGCAATCGAAACAAAATTTGGTAGGAGTAAAGATCTATACCTGAATATCTCACGGCGATATTTGAAAATGTTGTCAGTGCTACCAACTGCTAAAAAATCGCAATTGAAATTTGAGCTCCATGTTGGATATCTTGGAAAGTATGAATGGGAGCGATTTCAAAATTGGCACGCGTATAGATCATAATATTTCAGTTTAAATTCCAGGAGGTTAAACATGGCAGTGTTGCCAAAATGATTATAAGCCTCCTGATAGGTCCAATTTTTAAATGCATATAACTTCTATACTATCAATTGGAATTCAACCAAATTTCGTATGTTGTATGTGTACATAACCAGATATGACTGAGCGTATTCTTAAGACCTACCAGGGCTGCCAACTGTTAATAAATGCTCCTATTTTTTTTTATCCAAATACCAATATATCAGAAAGTATGCAAGCCGATAGCTTTAAACTATGCACACGTATAGTACCTGACATTCTATATTAATTTGGAGTAACTTATATACGTCAGTGCTACCAACATGATTCTAAGCCTGCTGACAGGTCCAAATTTAAATACATGTAACTTCCATACTATCATTTGGATTTCAACCAAATTTCGTCTGTGCTATGTGTACCATAACAGATATGACTATGCGTATTCTAAGGAGCAACCAGTGCTGCCAACTGTTAATATGTGCTGTCCCTATTTTTGTTACCCTAATATCAATATATCAGAAAGTATGCAAGCCAATAGCTCTAAACTTTGCACACGTATAGTACCTGGCATTCTAGACGAATTTGGAGTAACTAATATACGTCAGTGCTGCCAACATGATTCTAAGCCTGCTGATAGGTCCAATTTTAAAATGCATGTAACTTCTATACTAACTAATGGATTTCATTCAAAATTGGCACAACAATAGATCATATTATTTCAGATTATTTCTGACCAATACATGCATGACATTGTTGCCAACATGATTTTACGCGCGCTGTTAGATCCAATGTTTAACTGCATGTAACGTCCATGCTATTCATTGGACTTCAACCAAATTTTGTATTTTGTACCTTAAGAGACGGAACTAAGAATATATTCAGTCATCAGGGCTGCCAACTGTAGTGCTCTATTAGGATACATTATGCCAGGTATACAGTATTTCGAACTAATTGTAAATTTCAATATTAGCAACTTCATTTCGTCATTATTCTAGATAGGTTCATATTCTGTAGAATAATCATTGGCATGAAAAGTAGGTTGTATAGTTCTTCACGGAACTTCTTGTTTGAGCTCTGATTGGTAGGAGAAACTGTTTCATATTGAAAAACAAGTAGTTCCGTGAAGAACTATACAGCCTATTTTCATATACCCTACTTATGTTAATTGCCTCTACCTACTTACAAAATTTCAGTTTGATTGCTGTAATAGATTTGTAGATATTGAGGACAGACTAAATATTTCGGATGGTCGCCATGTTGGATTTTATATATTTAGGTCCTCGAGTTATGTACTGTTACATGAAGATTATTGTGTACGTGTAGCATTCAATCTTCAATCGCACGATTAGGACACAAGAAGTAACAAGGAGATTTTAAAATTTCGCGCAGCTGCCATCTTGTGGTTATGTAAACAATTGAACCAAGTTAGATGTCGGTGCATTACAATGTATATAAACATATACTGTACCACGTTTTATTGCGTTTGGTAGGTTAAATCGCGAGAAACGTCTATTTAAAAGTCGCGAATTCACGTGGCCGCCATGTTGTTTTTGTAGTCACCAGTTTTTCAAAAGGCACATAGGTGAACTTCTAGTAGATCCCTTTATCACCGTAAAAAATTCCAGGGTGATATCGGGAATAGTTTCGGAGATATTGAATACTGGTGAAATATTTCGCACAGCCGCCATTCTGGATTGGTGAGACGTACAAAATTTGAAGGGGACGGTCGGGGTCTCCCGGAAAAGTGCTACGAACTTACTGAGTTTCATTGAAATCGCTCCAGCCGTTTAGAAGTTATAAGGGGGACACACACATGGACAAAAGGTGATCTCATAAGCCTATTTTTTCAAGATGGAAAATAGGATAATGGTGTTATAATGACCCTCATTATGATACAGTTTTCTGACATATCACATTTACATTTCGACATCGTCGAACAATAAAACCGTAATAGGTCAGTTCACTTTATCGACCAGGCTACCGTACATCAACCTACATAATTCATTGTGTGTCTCTCTCAGACGGCGGGGGCATAGTGGCGCAGCAGTCAAGCTGTTGGCCTCTCACCAAGGTGGAGCGGGTTCGATTCCCAGTCAATGAATGTGAGATTTTCGAAGGGAAATGCCATATCCTTTGGTTAAGATTCCACGTAAAAAGGAGGTCTCGTGGCTCACGATCGCATGATTAATGGTCACGTAAAACTAAAAGCATCCTTACGTTTTATCATTTTAAATGATCTTGTCGACTTCGTCGTTACGCTGAGGTCTGGCGTTATGTTACGGCGACGGGACGAAATGTACCGAGAATGCACTGAGGTGTGTGACGTCATAGCACAGCTTGACCTACCTCCTTTCCCCGCGCGCTCCGGTGAGCGTGACGTCATCCAGCCAGCTACCTCATTTGACCACGCAGTTCTCTGCATGATCATGAGGCTTTCACGCAGCATTTTTCAGCATTTGTAGCATTTAAAATTATATAAAATCCAGTCTTTCAGACTGGCTATCACTCTTTTTCGTTTACTCGTGGACGGCAATAGAACATTTTAATAGGAAGTGACCAAAATATTCTTGGTATTAAAAAAAAAATACTGTCAAAATTGTCAAATTGTAAAGAGCAAGGCTCGTATGCGGGGTAACATGGAGAAAATGGGTTTACAATCAAATACAAACAAATTATCATATCAGTATTGACTACAAGTAGGCCTACCTTCCAGTATTGAGACCGTCACTAATATAACATAGACTACCGTACAACATAAGAGTAAGTTACTCCATTTAATTTATAAAATTGGAGCATGCACACAATAGTCGCTCATTTATTACAATGAAGGTAAAGAAAGAGTATCAATACTCTAAAGTCTGTTCGCCAGAGTCAAGATAGTGCACGTAAATACTTGCAGGTGGTCACTTGACTACCTGGACAGGAAAACACGCCCAGTTCACGTCATCGGCTCGGCTCGGCCGGACAGAGGTAGCCAAGAAGCTCCGAGATCGTTAGTCATGCCGTAGCCCTAGAAAAGACAAGACTTGCTGCACTTGTGCTGTGCTGCACTGTATACTGTTGTCTGTCATAAGCAGTTATGATCTAATTAATTAATTGAATAAATACATAAACTAACAATATATAAACCGCGCTGTAGCATGTAACCGATAAGTCAGCCCGCCTAGGCTATACACAGCACTGAATTTGGCGTACGTTCAACATGCACAGCTCTATCCACCCCTTGCGAGCAGCCCTGCAATCACGTGAACAATATTGTGTTTACTTCCACTATCTCGACTCGGCAAACAGACTTTAGCTTTAAAATGTTGCGATGTTTCATTTGCTATACAAGGGCGATTCGAAAAGTCTTTGGCCCTATTTCTTTTAACCAAAAATAACATTCAAGTAATTACAAATATAGCCTACGTACTGTCCTCCGTTCTTTACACTATTTTTCCATATATTTTCCACATTTGTTCAGACAATTGTCCCATCACAGCACTAAATTTTAGATGCCCTGTGGTAAAATTCAGCCGGCTGACTGTGAAACAATCGGCGGACTGCTGTCTTAGCGTCATCGTTGCACGTGAATCGCCGTCCTGCCAGGAATACTTAGAAACCACTAAGGGTGAAATGACCGGAGCTTCTTGGGGGTTCTGGTTGCCACATTTGCTCTCGCATTGTTACAGTTGCCGGCCACGTGGTGTTGGGGTAGCGCACCTGCCTCTCAGCCGGAGGCCCCGGATTTGATTCCCAGCTCCGTCATGGATTTTAGAAACTAACATGAGGTCTGGAATGGGGTGCACTCAGCCTCGTGAGGACAATTGAGTACCTGTCTGACAGTACGGCAGTGCCCCGGTCACGAAAACCAAGATTAACGGCCGAGGGGACCCGATGCGCGGACCACGCGTCACCCCAGTACCTGCAGGCCAGCTGGGCAGCGTTCGCTTGGTCGCTTAGTAGGGAAAGAGTTTTCGAGTCGCCCTCGTACATTCAGGCAATGCATTGTACACTTGATTGCGTGAGGCAATATGCCATTCAACCAATTTAAAAGGCTGCATTGTAGTGATTAACCAACCTTGTTTGATAATGATGTTTATCATGAACTGTGACTAATGGCGTGTTAAATTTTACAAGACCGTTTTCGAATGAGTACAAAATGATTGACTATAGCAGAATTAATACATACAAAATAGGCTAAATTCAGGAAATTTCATAAATATTTGGTATGTGACCTAAAGGGAAGATTGCAAATTAGCTTGATAGCTCTATTTTGGAATACCATCAGTTCCTGTAATAAAACATTCCCACGACTTCTCCAAATTATAATAGCCTACTTTCGATTTTTGCAAACGATGAAGATTTCTAGGGCAAATATATGTCAGTCTGTCTGTGTGTGAGTGTGTGTGTGTGTGTGAGTGTGTATATCTGCCCCTCCCGCCGCCCCCTATCAATTCAACACGACAAAACTGTATTTAACTAAATCTGGCACAGTTGTAGCACTAAAAGAGGACACCTCAGTGTCATGATTTATATCGCCGCCATCTTGACGGAAATGTAATGGCAGCCACCAGATGCACCAAGCTTAAATCAAATTACGACTAACCTAATCATCTGATTTCTACCAAACTTTGCAACAACATACCTTCATGTGGGGAGCGTCTTTTGATCAAACTACAAGATCATCAGCCAAACAGGTTGAAGATGGTGGTCGTGTATGTGTGCAAATCGATCCCCTCTATCAAATCAAACACAACTGTACCAAATCGAACCACCTTTGGTACAGAGGTAGCACTATCAAGGGACACCTCAGTGTCATGTTGTATATCTCCGCCATCATAACGAAAAAGAAATGGTGCCCACCCAAATGTTCTGGGCTTAAATAAAATTACGACTAAACTAATCATCTGATCTCTATCAAATTTTGTAACAATATACCTTAATGTGAGAAGAGTCTTTTGTTCAAACTACAAGGTCAACAGCTAAATAGTTTCAAGATGGCAGATGTATGAATCATACAAGTATTATAGCCAAACCCTAACTTACGATTCAACAAGGCCGGACCTCACCAAATCCACTTATCGTACATATTGAGGTTTGAACTGTCCTCAAGAAAGTGACCGGTAGGATATTAGTATTTTAAAATAGAATTTATGTAACCGCAGCAGTGACTAACAGTTCAGGCTGACCGTGCCATATCGTGCAGTGTCGTGCCGTCCAGTTGGGTCAAAATGGAGGCTATTGTTTGCTCGCTAGTCCATATTACAGTAACAAAATAATGCATATTTATTATCAAATGGTTTAGAAGAACGGCAGATAACGCTAATGAAATCGTTCATTCCAAGACAAAATATGTTATGCAGTTATACTAAACCAGTTCTTAACTAGTGTTAGTACTGGGCGTGTGAAGCGTAGTGGTAGGGTCCTAGTCTCATGTTCTAGAGGTTCGTGGATCAAATCCAAGCATGTTCAATTTTAAATTGATTTCTTTTGTATTTATAACTACTCACGCGTTATAATGTTAATCGTATACCTATAGTGTTTATAATAAAAAATATTATATGTTCTTACAACACCACATATTTCAACACTCGACTACAGCGATTAAAATTCGTTGTCCATGATCCGCGGCAGAGTCTATTGTTGTTCTTTTTGTTCTTGGTTCTTTCGGCGCATTACGGCACCATGGTCTTGTAGCCCCGTGTACCTGTGTGTGTGTAGAAGTTGTCTAATACCTGTGTCACTGTGATGTCTGTAGGCTTAGCCTTTATAGGAGGAAGGATTTGGGTAGGAAGCTGTTGTTGTTGTTTCATTTGAGATGCATGGGCATCATGGTCATATTGCCCCGCGTACTTGGGTGAGGATTGAATTTTGTCTGATAACCTGTGTTATTGTGATGACTATATTAGTGTGTGTATACATAGTTCAGGTGAGGATTCAATCAATCAACGTATAATATATAGCACGTTATATTTCAACAAGCGACTACAACCAACATTAAGTCATACTCCTTGAAAAGGACAATAACCATGCTTTTAGGAGAAAGTAGGCTATATGCTCTTTTCGGAACATCGTGTTTATATAAAGATGATTGTGTAACAAAAGTAGTAAACGTATTTGAGAAGCTGATGGCTCATACCTAAGTATCTTAATCTGTCAAGGAAACCTAAGACAGACAGAATTTTCTCCTTCACGGGCTCAATATAACAGTCCCATGAGAGAAGATTTAATCCAAAAAGCAATTTTGAGTTAACCCTTTTGTGCAGTATTATCTTTTGATTCCAAATTATTGCTGTAATTTTTGATGTAAGCATTCTTGTAAAAATATCTATGTATTTTGTTTGCGTTTACTGTTAATTTAGTATAATTAAACCAATCAATTAACTTATTAATGGCATACTGCATTCAGTACAACAGTTCAGTCATTACTTACCGTATAGTAATAATATTGTCGTCAGAAAACAAGAGCACCTTGCCCCTATGCTGTAAATAAAATAGGTTAAATATTATAAAATTTATATATAATAGGACCTAAAGTTGATTTATGGGGTACTCCACATTTTATAGGCAGAGTTTCACTTCTATAATAACTAACACACTGGTGACAATTACTTAGATAAGTTTTGAACCATGCGTATACAAAACCTTTTTACCAGCACGATATATTTTTTCAATTAATGTTCCATTATCTACTCAAAGTATCTCATTATCTACGTTAGACAATAATAAAGATCCTGTGCAATTTTATATTAGACCTACATATTTAGTAGATTATGTTGAGTTTATTTGTTACATATTTATGCTCACACTTGTAGGATAACATTACATAAAAATCCGGACTTTAGTGCTCAGAGGTTCCAATTCTTGTGCTGACGATGACCATGACGATGATGATGACTGTTAAGCTCACAGAACTGATGTTCAAGACGTAGCTTGTTTCCGAACGAATAACGGCAAAAATGATGATTGTTGTTTAGTCATAAGGGGCGGAACGATCCCTCGTAAGGCCGTGAAAGAAATACACATTTTGGTAATTTAAAATGCTCAGGTGGATATTATTAAATAACAAATGAAATAAAACTAGTACCGGTATTTACAATTAAAAACAAAAATATGGTCTACAAGAAGTGGAAAACAAAAATATTAATATTATTATTATTATATACTGATATATAACAACATAACCATACGGGCTTCAGGGTACCGAAATATAGTTACTGAAACAGCCAGTTATAAGCTGGAAAGATGAAATCACTTCCGGACGATTCTGTTTGATGGAGTGCTACTGCCATCTGCATAAGTTTGTACAGTTATTATCATTATCATTATTATTATTATTAGTAGTATTAGTATTAGTATTATCAATGTCTCTCTTAATAACGCAAATGTGGTTTTTGAGATGCCGGAGTGCCAGAATAATGTCCAGATATAACTAATCAACATGCGAGAAATCTACAAGTCTGGGTTCGCCAAGCACCAGCAAGTGCAAACTAATGGTGTAGGGTATGACTATTTGGTTGTTGTTGCTGATTCATTTAGGAACTCTGCGACATACACGTATGGATCATTCAATAACCTGGTGAGCACAAAACTAACATGGCGGCGAAGCGAAATTTAAATATTTAAATGGATTTTTCACACGACTTTTCATCCAAGCGTTGTGAACCTTGGCACGTTATATCTTCATATAAGCCTTACTATACTGACGTCTAACTTAAATGAATTGTATGAGAAGTTAAAAATGGTGGTTGTGCATTTTTTTTAAATTTCCTTCTAATTTCTCGTGTCCTAAGTAAAAGCAGTAGGATATATGAAAATAATCTATTTAGTTCTCCACGCAACTACTTGTTAATCATTCATTGTGGGGCAGATGACTTCGTAGTTCCGCATCTTAAATCAACAATAACTTACTCTAACTAACTATCCTTCATGGTCTCATGATCAATTGAAATGAGCGATGTCTCCTCTGATTTACATGTAACAATACCGTGAATCTAAAATACTGCTCTGTAATAATTGAAACTGCGATGCAAATTGATTTTGGAGCACTTAGAGCAACCTCAATGTAGGTTAAATACTTCATTGTGGCTTCCTCGTTACTAGAATGAACCACTAAAATGTGGGCTAGGCGATGCACTGACCTGGTCAATTACAGTGGCACACCAACATCAGCAATGGTAATAAATACATAGTACGGTCACTGCTCCTACTCAACATCATTTTGTGAAGATTACGGGAGCACCCAACTAGTTACACAAGCCGGTTGGCTGATTCCACAATGATGACACTTTAACCTGGTTCTCGTACTAATAAGGGCTAGATATATTCACACTAACATTGAGGTCAGAGTGCATTTTAACTCTAACTAAAAGACAAAGGTAAAGAGTGGACAGATGATAGCGATGGTTATTGAGTCGCCTGTCTTGGGGCGCAGTGACTAACATTTTTTGCTGTCACTCCTGAGGTCGGGGTTCGGGCTATGCCAAGTAATTTAATTCTTGTCTGAGGACTGGAACGGGGGGCACTCAGCCTCGTGAGGCAAAACTGAGTAGAGGTGGATTAATTCCCACCTCAGCCATCCTGGAAGTGGTTTTCTCTGATTCTTCACTTCTACTCGAGTAAAATGCAGGGAATGTCCTAGAATTAAAGCCACGGCCACTAACGTCTCAATCCTCATCTGAATTGGAAATTCACACATTACTAGGGACACCACAATAATGTGTAGATCGCTTTGGAACCATTTATCATTTTTGCCTTATTGACAATTGATATCACAGCTCTTCAGTCGGTCAACAGAATATAATCCCACTTACCGGGACATGCGAAAGAACGACCTTAAAAGAATTACATAAGATCAGTATACCAGGTGTATCAGCTGCCCCTAAGAATATTGTTTTATGCAGCCCAACTAACGCTTGTTGTCAGGAAGGTTGATATTTCTCTGCTTGCATCCCGTATGGTACTAATGCACTGCAAGCTTATACAGCAAGCGATACTGAACACTATTATCTTTCCTTCGTGTTAGTCTATAGTCACATAGAGGGAGAAATAATCGTGTTCAGTATCGTTTGCGGGATATGCTTACAATGTTACTGTAGTACCGTACGGGATGCAGACAGAGAAATACCGAACTTCGTGATAACAGCGCTAGTTGGGCTGCATAAAACAATATAATTGGGGGCAGCTGATTTGCCTGGTAAATTTGTTATGGGCTGCAAAAGAGGGAATTAACTATGGGATGATAAATTTGATCGTCAAGCTAGCATCATAAGATGCAAACATAAGTTACAAGATAAACAAGTTCTACAGAACAATATCAAACTCACAATGACACCCACAACCATGTCTGCCCTCAAAAAACAAATAGCACGACAAAACCATAGAAAGTGCAACAACTTTTACTGATAACTACTACATTGTCTAGGTTTAGGCCGTGCCTTGTGTGGGGTTACACCTAGGAACACCAAGCTGACTCATCAGCGGGCTCTTGGTGTCCGTGCCCGGACACCTACAGAACACGACACAACACACGGCATACACCTAGAAAAATTGCTGAGTTTAAATTCACTGGCCGTGAAAGCCAATATACCATAAATGAGTCGTTCACTTGCAAAACTTGTCCATTTTTGAATAAGAATCATTTTCATGAGAAACGTTTCTCTGGACTTTGCCTCACATTTCTTTGGTGTTTGTTGTTTTCTACTTTTTGCTCTGTGTTTTTGGTTTTTAGTTTTGTGTTTGCTTTGTGCTTTTGTATTTGAATTTTACTTTTTGCTTTTCTTTCTTGGTTTTGGTTTTGTGTTTGTTTTCTGCTTTTGCATTTTTGAATTTTTCTTTTTGGTTTGTGTTTATTGTTTTGTGTTTTCTGCTTTTGGTTTTGTTTCTGAATTTTGCTTTTTACTTCGTGCTTTTTGGTTTTTGTTTTGTGTTTGTTTTCTGGAAAATCAGAATAAAACAAAACAAATTAATCGAAATAAACAAAACAAAATCAAAATAAAACAAAACAAAATAAAACAAAATAAACAAAAATAAATAAAAACTAAAACAAAATGAAACAGAACAGAACAAAAAACAAAACAAAAAATAAAACAAAACAATTTGAAACAAAATAAAACAAAACAAAATTAAATTAAATTAAACACAATAAAACAAAATGAAATAAAGTAAAATAAAATACAAAATAAAATAAAAAAATAATAAAATAAAATAAATAAGGAAGCATAGTGTATACATGAGAGTTTTTTGGAAAAAAAAGAAGAAATGGCCCGAGTAAAACATGATAATTAATTGTGTTGTAACGCTCTTCTAATGGGGAATTAAGGAATAAATAAATAATTTTACCACATGATCCTTATTCACAAGTGGATTAAACGAGTTTTGCAACTGGACGACTCATATTTATTACGAGTATAATACCTACAAAGTTGTAAGACTAAGAAATGAACATCCTACTAACAGTCTCCCTCTACCAACTATTCTATGAAGGTGTAGCTACAACTGCTGTGATACACTTAGCAATAAGCCCCAAAGTATAAGGTGCGTTCAAAAAGTAACGAGCCGGAAGCTGGAATGCGCAAACCGGTGACGACATCGGCTAATCGTGGCGTGTGTAACGAGGTGTGGTTTCGACCAGAGCGTGGAAGGTTACAGCCCGTCGCTAGAGGGCACGCGTGCACGTCACGTGACGATACAAAGTGAGCAGCAGCATGCATCAATCGTCCATCGCTGCCAGTCGCATTGAAAACAGTGGCATGGGGGCGTCAACCGAAGAGCAAAGCAGTGTTCTTCGGTTTCTGACAGCGGAAGGAGTAGGGGGAACAGACATTTATCGCCAAATGTCACAAGTGTACGGCGAACACTGCATGTCTCTTGCAAGGGTCAAGGCGTGGCACCAGCGCTTCAGGGAAGGACGGGTGTCAATAGCCGATGATGCCCGGTATGGGGCACCCCCCCTGCATTACCGATGACAACGTCCAGCTGGTTGATCCCTCATTATCCAGGACCGCCGAGTGACAGTGAACGCTATAGCCGCCGTGGTTGCTCCACGACAATGCACGACCTCATACGACCAACACAGTCGCGGCACTCCTGCAGAAATTCAAATGGGAGGTTCTCGGCCACCCTCCATACAGTCCAGACCTCTCTCCCTGTGATTACGCCATGTTTGGTCCCCTGAAAAGGGCTCTGCGAGGCCAACGATTCACCTCGGACGTCGACGTCCAGCTGTACGTGCGGAACTGGTTCACATCGCAGCCCAGGGAATTTTATGAGACAGCCATTCACCGCCTCGTGTCACAGTGGGACAAGTGCCTCAACAGCCAGGGCCATTTCTCCTAACATACAGGTACTGGTTTCTGTAATTATGCCTCCGGCTCGTTACATTTTGAACGCACGTTATAGAATTGTAAACAAATATGCAGAAATGACCTGCGAGTACTCTGCTGTGATGATGAAATTCTAGCTTTTTACCATTATGGTCATATTGCCCCGAGTGTGTGTGGATGTGTTATTGTGATAGCTGATCTAGTGTATGTACTTGTAAATTGGGATAGGACTGTGAAGGAGGCAGCCGTGGTATTAAGTTAGGAACCATCCTAGCATTTTCCTGGAGTAAAAGTAGGGGTAACCATGGAAAACCACTTCCAGGATGGCTGAGGTAGGAATCGAAACCTCCTCTTTTCAGTTTTGCCTCACTAGCTTGAGTGTACGCCGTTCCATCCCTCAGGCCAGAATTAAATTTCTTGGCAGAGCCGGGAAATTAACCTGGACCTGCGAGGCTACAGCCTAGAATGCTAGCCACTATGTAAAGAATAAACTTATGGCTACTAGAAGAAGGAATAAGAGAAATATAACTCAGAGAGGAATATGCCCTTAATGCTCGAAGAATGAGAACTGAGGCATTCGGAAAGAAATAGTGCCATAAAAGATAGATAGGATAGGGAAGATAAAGGGATTCCGCTCTAAAGTCAATGGGAAAAGGAAATAAAATTAGACGCAGATCAGGATTCCATCGGGGTCAGCAATTCCATGAACAGATGAGTATTTCCCTACATAAGTCTTCATTCCAAATTCTCCTCAATGGTTTACCTACATTATAAAACCAACGCAGTTCAGGCGTAGTTCCGTAAATAGTCGCGTGGAGTACAGTAATAGTCCAAGTTAACCCTTTGGTATGTCACGGACACGCTAGTAGTCATTGAGATGATATTTCACGGTGATTGTAGTGATAGTGATTGATTGATATACACTATGTTCCAAAATCTAGTAAATTGTAGAGCAGGAAGCAACAATAGAATGCATACGGAGGTAGTCATGCTGTTTACAATCACCAGCTAGTGTTAGTTATTGCTGTTTGACGGGACGTATCAGCGAGGTCATCTGTTCTTGCAAATGTTGAGAGAAGGTACCAATAAATGGTGGATACTAAACACATAGAGGTCAATCTACGCCCTTTCCACTGTCATGCCGCCCAGTTTGGAAACAAATGGCAGCCACTTTACATTGAATTGCAACCACGGAATAAAATTGATCGTGGTAAACGTCAGCAACCAGCAACCACAGTGGTTTTGGTGGCACACCGTTTGCTAAACCCATGATCAATCCAGTATTTGTCAAAATCGGAATGTCATATTAAATTTATTTGTTTTATGTCGAGTAAAATTCTGATTACCAGTGATAGTAATGAGTCGACGATAAATCATCAGTAGGTCTCTGAACATTATTGTTGACATTACTTTGAAATATGTTTTTCTGTTACTTTTAATACACAATCGTAATTAATATATTGTCCAATTGCTTTTCATGTGTATTATAATCTCAGTAAACGTTTTCAGCGAAATGCTACTTGGCTTAAGACAGCTTGTAAACGTTTTTATTTGGCTATTTAGCATTCGTCGTTGTTATTTTACTGCGAGTGTTAAACTTCTTTTAGCATATTTGATCAATTACATTTAAAGCTAAAGGAAGTAGATGACTAATGTTACTTAGGGAGCAAAATAACCAGTGATGGACGAAGCAAATGGGATATAGAAGTTAGGTTGGCTCAGGAAAGGAAAGCATATCGACCGAAAAAGAATATGTTGATCGAATATAGATATAGGTATTAGGAAGTCATTATTGAAAGCCTATGTCCGGAGAGTGCCGCTCTATGGAAGTGACACTCTGTCTGTTAGCGCAGCCAAAAAGAGGAGATTAGGAGCATTTGATATGTGGTGTTACAGGAGAATGATGAAGATCAGAGGGGTAGATAGAGTAACAAATGAAGAGGTATTCAGACGAGTGGGAGAGGAGAGATGTTTCTGGCGACTGCTAATGAAGAGAAGAGATAGGTTGGTAGGACACGTACTAAGCAACCCAGGAATAGTAAACTTAGTTATGAGGACAAGAACTTTAGGGGTAGACCAAGGTTA
This sequence comes from Meconema thalassinum, assembly GCA_946902985.2. Taxonomy (NCBI): domain Eukaryota; kingdom Metazoa; phylum Arthropoda; class Insecta; order Orthoptera; family Tettigoniidae; genus Meconema; species Meconema thalassinum. Next base: position 1,733,762,894 of record OX336388.2, on the reverse strand, counting down.
GAATTTGTTAAACAGATTGCCTTGAATGTAAGGTGTGGTAGCTATGTAGAGATGAAACGATTGGCTCTGGACAGGGAGGATTGGAGACCTGCATCAAACCAATCAAAATACAGTAGTACTTGTACCAACTCTTACCGAAGTGACATCTAAGAAACCTGGGGCGTAATAATCAGAGATGAAATATGACAAGACCTAATTTACAAATTAGTTTAATAATTTGCATGTGTTTGTACACAAATGAATGTTTATGAGAAGCGCACCTTGTTTGAAATACTGACCATTAGAAGAGGCAGAGGGAGAGAAATATATTGCTTTTTGGAGCACAAACATGGCTTAAGACCATAGCTCTCCATGCAGCAGTCATATTTGTGGGTAATACTTGATAATGATCGTGACTGTCACTCCTGAGGTTCGTATTTGATTCTCATCTCTGCCAATCAATTTAATCCTGGTCTGGAGGAGTTGGAACGGAGTTCACTGAGAAGAGTTTCCCAATTCTACTCCAGTAAAAGGCCAAGATGGATCCAAACTGAAGGCCGCGGCTCCTTTCTCCCAAGCCTTGCCTCAATTAGAGAAGACACACTACCAAAGACACCACAATAGTACAGTTTATTTTGCAACTTTTCAGTCGGTCAACACAATATAATCCAAATTACCGGAACATGCGAAAAATTAACCCGGAGAAATTACATGTAACAATATATATATACGAGTATATTGATCGGCTATAGAAGAGGGAGAAAATTATAGGATGCCATATTTCGTTCGTCAAGCGACCATCATCAGATCCAAATACACAATACAAAACAGCTCTACAAAACACTAGCAAACCCACAATGACAACGCACAAATAATCTCTTTCCGCCAAAAAATAAAATGCACGGCAATTGTTTTTGATAAATACTATATCATTAAGCACGCAAAAATAATATTTATGTTTATATCAACAATAAATACACTGAAAATGGCTTCAAACCTAACTATAGCCGACAATAATACAGGTTATGAGACATAGACCCCAGTAGACCTAGCCGAAATGACCACGATACCCAAGCCAAAAATGAACACTGCAACGAAAATGTGACCTTAGTGACAGGTTAACAGGAGGTCCTGTATGTGTCATCAAAGATATCTGTACGTAATTACAGAAGCCTCCGTAACAGCGCCTCTCCATCCCAGACTTGTTGTAGCGTGAGGCAATTATATTCAATAATGTACGTGACTTAACGTTTGTAGAAGATGTCTGGGCATTTTATCACCTTACGGATGTTCTGTTAGTATTAAAACCTCCTCCGACTCTTTACAGTAAACAAGGGACGTAATTTAGTTACCTTACAGTATATCTTACTTCTACCAGAAACAGAAAAATAATTGCATTTCTTTCGTGTGAGAGAAAATCTCACACGTAACCTATCGTAAGTCAACTTCATATAAATATGCATCTATTCATATATAGCCACTAAAAACCATAGCCTATTATTGGATAATAACGTTGTTAATTCGTGTTCGGGGTTTGGGACATCTTGGTATTCAGCCCCGTGTAGTTGGGTATGTGTTAATTCCATCTAATAACGTGTATTCATGTGATGACTGTAGTAGTGTGTGTAATTGTATTAGGTGCAGGGATAGCTTGCCACGGTGGGTGAGTGGTTAACGTGTCGGTCTACTAACCCCAAGCTTTCTGGTTCGCTCCTGGCCATGGTAAGTGATTTTTGAAAGGCGGCAAAAATTACGACACCATGTCATACGATGTTGGCATGTCAAAGAACCCATTTGAATTCAATAGGCCATGCTCATAATGGAAAAATTAATCTCGGGAGTTTCCGTCGACACAATGTTCCTCATATCTCTTCTAGATAGCGCTATAGTTCTCAAGGAGCTTGAATATATAACCTCCTTGACTTTCATAGTGTTTCAAGGAACAAAGACATTTGACATGCAAGATGCCCTCTGGGAGCCAAATAACAAAGATTGCACCCGGCACCCGAGGCCATACGATATTATTATTATTATTATTATTATTATTATTATTATTATTATTATTATTATTATTATTATCATCATCATTATAGGGACAGGGATGAGGTGGGTGCTCCAGCACTTGAAGTAAGGTAGTATCTCAGCAATTGCCTGAAGAGTATGTGGGAAAACCCGGACAACTGTACACTCAAAATAGTCACTGTGTGCGCCGGGAATCGAACCTGCAATCTCCGGACTTTCTGTAACTGCTCTCGTGGCCATGGTGCACGATCTAACGAGCACGGCTGGACCGGAGGGTGTTATTAGATAATCCGTATCCAGAAGAGCCTCCCTTGCTTATCAAGATAAAGGCATACCATTGAAGATCTTTGTGTGTAGCCCATGTTTAATGAGATCGTCAGTTCAAAGTTCATGTGAAGTTTATTTGCTTCACGCTGTTGGGAATTCTGTCTTCACCAGCATGCTAAGTTGAAGTCTGGCGTCAATTCATGGCAGCCATAACAATATGCCCAAGTGCTTGTGTGCAGTAGTTTCACCAACTTTGTCAGACCAAGGATGAAACTTGGCTTTCCGGTGGTTAAGTCTGCCAACCGTACTCTTCGCACTCGCTCTGCAGGAGCGACTTCTGAGAAGATTCTGACAGATACCAAGATCATGTGAAGTGGAACTAAGCGTTAAGACAAGTGGCTTGTATTTCAGAAATATGCGTGGTGCATCAACAGAGAGTAAAACTATAAAACAGATGTGAATTCATTAATAAAGAGATGTGTGTGTGTGGCCTCCGGAGAGGCCGAGTGCAGGTCTTCCTAGTTGATGCCCGTGGGCGACCTTCGCGTCGTAATGAGGATGAAGTGATGATGAAGACGTCACATACACCCAGCCCCCTACCCACGGGAATTAACCCCAGGGGATTAAAATCTCCGATGGCTTGGCCGGGAATCGAACTTGGGGCACTTTGGGCCAAAGCCTAGCACGCTAACCATTTAGCCACGGAGCCGGAAAATAAAGAGATTTTCACCTACTTCCATAGCTGACAGTACTAACATTATGTAGTGAGCATAGTCAGATATTGTCATCTGCCACCCGATACGTACTGTTCAAGTGACCACTCCCTCCTTCATTCAATAAATCAAAGTAGAACACCAGTGCTGAATTAAATGATTGGATAAAAACAAAATAAAAATTAAAGACAAGAATAAGATCATATGTGCCTTATTGTTTATTGACGAAGTTTTATATGTTCTGAAAATTAATATCTTAAGGGGGGATGTAACCGAAAATGCATAGTTGGCTTTAGAAGTTCACTGAGTTCACAATATAAGACATAGAACATTGCAACTTTGCACAGTTGTCTAATGGTGTTTGGTCAATTAATTGGCAAGCAACAGCTATCTTGGGGGCAAAATGGCACCAGTACAGTCACTGCAAAACCTTTGGTACATCCACTTACTTAGGTACACTTTACAACATAATTATAAATGATCCTGGCCTGTGCTTTTAACTAGTTTAAATATATGTCACTATCTTTAACTTTTTTGTAGAATGATCCAAGTACTATGAAAAGTTTATTATGGTAATTTGAGAGTTGGATTCTATAAACCTCAGTGAAAATATGAATGTAAATTCATGCAAATTCTACAAATGGTTAAAAGGAAGCATAATTCTATATAAATATGTGTATAATGAAAAATCCCTAAATTTTCAGTTATGTAGCATTTAGGGTTCCAGAGAAAATTGTACCTATGTGGTGGAAAATTTGACATTGAGAAAACAACATTTGAAAGTTGGATATGTTCTTTTACTCACATTTAAGTAAATTTGTGTATAAGCATGCAGCATCTGAAAAAAAGTATTTTTAAAAATACTTCCAGTTGAGTTTACAAATAACACATATTTCAAAATGTTCATATTTTGACCCCTCATCGCTTAAGTCAATAAAAAGTAGTACTTTTAATTTTAGTACTGGTTTCGACTACATTGTGACCTTCCTCGGCGGCAAGATATAAAATAAGTAGGGATGCAAGATTTACATTCAAAAATTTTCGATATCAAAGGTTCTTAACAATTTTTATAGCCATTAGCCATTAGATGTCCAGTATTCTTTAAAAATAATTTTGATAACAACCTTCCATATGGAAAATGTTTGAATGTAAATCTGCAGCTCTACTTATAGGCTAGGCCTATTATATTTTGCCGCTGAGGTAGGTCACAATGTGGCCGAAACCGGTACTATAATTAAAAGGTCAACTTACACCCTCTGTCTGAAAAGTTCGGTGAATGGACTATATTACGAACTGATTGTTGGCTTACCTGAAACAGCCGTTACTATCCTTCGAAGTAATCCCCGTGGATGGTTATTTACTTCTGAGAACGACTGAACAAATCCTGGAAACTCCTGGCATAGTCTTCTTTAGAAATAGCCTTCAGTTTGGGTCGTCAAAACTCTAAATTGAAAGCAAGAGAGAAGCATGAATGTATGCAACCTGCCTTGCACACCTGATAGACGGGTGGTAGTGAGGAGGGTAAATTTATGCAACCAAACGTGCACACCTGTTCGACGGGTGGCAGTGAGAAGGGTGAATGTTCCGTGGAATGGAATGGTCCAGAAAACCATCGTCACGGATGACGAGATCTGGTGACTGAGGTACGACCTTGAAGGCAAGCGTCAACGTATGGAGTATCGGTGTCCAGGATCGCCGAAAAGCCCTGAAGGACCAGAGGTTTTCGGACATTTCGGACTTACAACGTTATGTGACGACCCAACAGAAGGCTATCCCTCAGGAAGACTATACCAGGACTTGTACAGCCGTTCTAAGAAGTGCATAACCATCCACGGGGATTACTTCAAAGTATAGTAACGGCTGTTTCAGATAAGCCAACAATTCGTTCGTAATATAGACCCATTCACCGAACTTTTCAGACAGAGGGTGTATTATTGACTTCAGGTATTAATTTTCTGAATGTATTAAGGAAAGAAAATTTCACTCAAAACTAAATAATTGATGTTATTGGTTTTGCGTCCCTTTTAACTACTGCGGCTTTTAGAGACGCCGGGTTGACAGAATGAGTGCGGCTACAAAGTGTGTCTCTATCCGGAACTGAATGCGACAATTTCTTCTCATTTGCATTGGCTGAAATAGTGAACTGAGCTTCAAAATTGGAAGTATGGCTACACAATATCAATCATCTTAATTATACGTAAAACTACTCATAAACAGAGTGAAATGTGGAGTGAATAAAGAAATATGCAAACGAAAGATTGAGACATTAATAATAATGAAAAAGGAATTATGCAAAACTCGAAGCTTTAAATTAAAAAGTATAATTACGGTCCCCAAGCAACTCAATGCTAATGTTATGTAAACCAGGCGTCGGCGTCGCGAGTCTCTAATGGCGAGAATGAGCCAAGAGAAGCACAGCACACACGGGACAGCTCAAAGTGCAAACTGACAGCCTGCTCAGGGAAGAAGGGCCCTTCTAACTGATGCATGTGGGTCATCGCTTATTATGTGCCACTTACATGATGGCATACACTCCGCGCTCTCTTCTAGAGAAGACAGAGATACCTAAGGGAAATTCAATCACTTTTCAGGCGCTTATCTGGGATATGTACCAAGACTAGCGACGGGAATAAATGTACATCCAAAAATGTAACGTTACTACTTGGAACTGGTGGCTGATATTTTGATTTAAATTCTGAGGCCATTCTACGTAATGATTTGTACTTTTCTAGTTAATACTCTTAAGGTCCTGTAAACTCACGTTCACCACGCTTCCAAGCTTCTTCTCTAGTCTAGTTGATCAATCATTGTGTCCAGTTAATGGTTATTACCATTCCTTTTTAGGAACCAGCGTCCTCCTTCGCGGAGGGTATAAGGAAACTAATTGTTCAGCGTTGAGACAGGCCCCAGAACAGTGGAGACGAATATCTCTTTGCCAGCGATGTTGGAAGCAATGTACAATAATATTCTCACTCAGTTACTCTTGAGTGTTTAGTGGTTGCTGACTTCCCTCCTAATAAGGTCACGAAATCGAAACGAGCTTCACGGTCCGGGGTATTGAGGAGCTATTGAGTAAATTGATAGCGCGAAACCTCACTTGAAGAAAGACTCATCTTATTGACGCTGCCGGTTACCTCTCACTCACTTGGCAGACAAAAGCGGCAGTTCTATGGGTTCGTAATTCTGTGTTATTTCATTTTATAAGCGATTTTGTTCTTGCTTTGAGTTTTTTTTGACGGCAACGCCACACATTTCAGAACAATAATTTTAGTTTTACAATTATGGAAGAAAATATTATTTGATCGTGCTTGTCTACTTTTATAATTTCACTACATAGTAACACCGAGGACTTTCTAGTGACATCTGCAGATGACATCGCTGCTCCTTCCCTTAAAAGAACAATATCTAACTTTCTATTAACACCTCTTCAGACATTTCTTTTCAACGAGTTCACAAGTTGGACTGTACTGAAATACTCCGTACTGACTGACAGTTTTAAAGACAAAATCGCGCACGCGTATTCTGATTCAGTGATTCAATTCTTGGGTAAAGAAATAGTTTTGATAACCGGAATATTTGCTGAAATATAAGTTGTGTGGGAGGATACATATTAATTGAGTTTACAGACAGAACCCTGTTAATACTATAATGTATATTGAAACATGTTTTCAACCTTTCATTGGGGTCTTCATCAGCATGGGTTGCTTAACGATAACATACTTATATACTAAATGGGTTATTAGCCTATTTTCATTTATGAAAAAAATAGGCTTATGAGATCACCTTTTGTGCGTGTGCGTGTGTGTGTGTGTGTGTGTGCATCCGTGTGGGTGACCCCCCCCCCCTAATAACTCTAAACGGCTGGAGCGATTTCAATGAAACTCGGTAAGCTCATAGTACTATTTTGGCCAACCCCAACCGTGCCCTTCAAATTTTATTACGTCTCGCTAATCCAACATGGCAGCTGTGCGAAATATTAATATTAAGTTTGTATTTCTTGTGTTCTAATCATGCGATCGAAATCAACGTTTGAATAATGAACTTACACAATAATCCTTATCTAATAGTACATACCTCTATGGTCTACATAATATTAAAATACAATTTGGCGATCATCCGAAATATTTAGATGGTTCTCAATATCTATTAATCTATGGCGGCAATCAAACTGAGATTTTGTATGTGTGTAGAGGCTATAAACATAAGTTCACCTATGGGACGTTCGATAACCTGGTGAGCACAAATCCAACATGGTGACGACGCGAAATTTAAATATTCAAATGGATATTTCTCGCGATTTAACCATCCGAGCGCAGTGAAACTTGGTACGTTACACGCTTATATACATTTTAAAATCCACTGGCATCTAATTCATTTAAATTATCTTCATAACCACAAGATGGTGGCTGAGTGGAATTTTACCGCCAAGAGATATACTGTATTGTATATAGCCTAATCCAATAGTGTTCGATTCTAGGCATTCGTCCCTGTTCCATTTGAACAAACTTATACACTGTACGTAAGCCTACCCCTTATTATTCTCGTATTTCAACGGGGTCGGAGATGAGATGTGATGAAAGTCTATTTGGCTAGTGGTTTCTACGGCCTGATGCCCTTCCTGACGCCAAGCACATGAAAGGAGTAAATGAGAGAGGGAATGAATGAAGATGAATACTACTGGGCTAGGGTGTGGAAGGGAGCGGTCGTGGCCTGTTAGACGGGACCGTGCAAGCATTTGCCTGGAGTTGAAAATGGAAATCTACGGAAAACCATTTCAAGGACGCCAATAGTGGGGATCGAAGCCGCGCCTACCGAGTCCGCAGATAGCTTGACTCCATGGCCTGTCGGTAACAACCTTATACAATGCTAAAAGTTAAACAAAAAATACCATAGACTACATCTAATTTGGAAAATCTATAAAACACAAGAAATACTTGTGAATGGAGTCCAGAATATAGGCCACGATGCTCCCACACCTGGGTGTATCAGTCGCCTCTCGATGTGTCTCCCGCAAACAATACCCGCCGTGCCGAGAAGAGAAATATACAATGGAGCTTGAGTTCTGAGTGCTTGCACTGTGCTGTATCTCGATCGGACCGTCCCTGAGGACGGTCGACCGGCTATTGGTCGCAAATCATCGTCCGTGCGCGCGTGCGGAATTGTGCATTTGCCTCAAGATAAGTGATATGAATTGCACGTCGCTTGCCCATACCGTGGTGATAAATCACCCACACGCCTCCTGGGACAAGACGTGACACCGCCAAATGTTTGGATCTCAACTATCTGCCCAGATTTGGAGCAAGAACACACACCGTGTCGGTTCTTATAAACATATTCCAGTCAGATTCACGCATTGCACACCATTCTATAACCGCATTATAGAGGCTGTTATGAAAATGTCCGTCGAGAAAAAAAAAACCTTTTTTGACGGGACCAGTTTCAACATGACATAGTTTTCAGATGTTAGGGTCACTTCACCTCGTGGTACAGACAACAAAAATCTTTTTATACAATACGGTAAGGTGTATGTTTCAAAAAACTCAAGCTCCTAAATCAGAGGGAGTTAGAAGGTGTGGTTTATACCAAAATCTCCCAAATGGTCTCATAGTACGGGAAAAATGTTGCATTTCCTCAAAAGTCAACGGAAATATATTTATTTGTTTATAAGGTGATTTTAAACAAATAAACAAGACGATAGCCCCTGGCAGAACTGTGTCGCGTACTGGCCGCATAGCACTAGAGCCGGGTGGGTAGTCTGTACACAAGGGGCGCACACAACCCATTACGCGAGAGTTCTCGCACGGGTCCGCTAGTTATAATAATTGCCCTTTTAAAGTAGAGCACCATTTTATTATAGGCTATGTATAACAGCCCACCTCGTTGTGTGGTGGCTAGCATCCTTGGCTGTCACCGTGGAGGCCCAGGTTCAATTCCCGGCTCTGTCAAGAAATGTAATTCTGGTCTGAGGGCTGGAACGCCATACACTCAGCCTCGTGAGGCATAACTGAGAAGACGTGGGTTTGATTCCTACCTCATTCTTCCTGAAAGTGGTTTTCCGTGGTTTCCTACTTCAAATCCAGGCAAATGCCGGGATGGAACCTTAGTTAAGGCCATGGCTGATTCCTACCCAAATCCTACCTCACTAGTACAGACATCACAGTTACGCAGGTTATCAGACAAATTTTACACACACCCAATTACACGGGGCTACATGACCACGATTTCCCAAAGTCCCTAAAATAATAAACAGCAACATATTATACAACAGTACAGTGACATGAATATTACTTATTTTAACGAATTTAAAAAAAATCTACTATGCACTCCTATTCATTCTATTCTATTCTATCTGAGGTCAGCTTTCGATTCCCGACTCTGTCAAAAATATAATGTATTATGGCTCAAGGTAGTGGGGTTTGAAGCCATGTTACAGTGTTGCCTAAGTAAACAAAAGTTTGGTGCTTTTCAGTCGGTCAAGCACCAAACTTTTGATGGCTTAAGGTGTGGAAATGGGTACACACTGTCTATTGATGCAATAAATGTGAAAAGGTGGATTCCAGTCCTTCTTCTGATATCATAGGAGCGGTTTTCAGTGATTTTCCACTTCCAGTCCACACAAATAAAGGGGTTGTTCCTAACTGAAGGCCACGTCTGTCTCCGTAAAATGTCTAGGCTTGATTTCTAAAACAACACACTTCTACACACACCACGATAACACAGGAATTCAGACAAATCCCACACACACGGGGAGAGAGCACAGTGAATGGATAAAGAAATAAGAGAAATAAGAGGAAACATTGTCTTAAATAAGTATTAACGCGCTCCTTAGTTGGGCATAAACAAATCAAAATTATAATAATAATAATAATAATAATAATCATAATAATATCAATAATATCAATGATAACTAGCATTACCCGTCGCGGCTTCTAGTTGTACAGAGTACACTTAGCAAAATCTCAATCATGAATGCTATGACTGATGTATCCTTGGTATGAATGATCAGACTTTATCAATTCAGCTTCTGGTGCAGTGGTTAGCGGTTTGTCATTCCTTCATAGGTATATCATAGCGAAGTTAGTTTTCTGGGAATATCACAGACACTGTAAATTTAAGGGCCTTTAAATGTGGTTTTCGGAGACCCTTTATTGTCGGGTGAAAAAGACCTTTCGTACCACACTCACACGTGAAAATTGCGTGAAAAAAATTCGAGAGTGCCCCTTGACCCCCTTAAGCGCATTATCCTGTATGTATTGATGAATTTTACAGCTTAATTTGGTTCAGTGATAACCGTATAACCGTCTGTAAACTTTCACAGTAATGTAATAATTGGAATTGCATTGCGTCTTACAGAAATAGATGGACCTGTTGTGCCCGTTTAGACCGGAGTCCGCACGACCACATATGCATTTTACCAATAATCAGTCAGCACGAGAGTCAAAATATCCCGGAGCGCCAGATGGGTTAAAGCTAATCGCAAAAACGACATCAAATAAAAAAAATGCTTTACTGCTTTTTGGCTCAATGCAACAATAAGGATAGAAGGAGATTCAATTGGGCGTAACACATCAAGTAAAATTATCTCATTTTATTTTGAATTTAAAATTGACTGCAAAAATGATCAAAGTAGCATCACTCACGTGTGGCGACCCACACTCCTATTTACACAATGTACAGAAATTTTCCAAACACATTTGACAATTATTTTTTTGGAAACACAAGTCTGATTGTTAGTCCTGTAGACTGTGTTCCAAAATTATTTATGATTAAATCCAGTTCAAATTTAATTGTCTCTACTGGAAATATCGTAGTTCACTGTTTGAATTTTCACATAATATTAACACTCGTAGAATAAATGTTCATAGAATTTTAACTTTCACTTATTTTTCCAGTTTCAAAAATATATATTGTCGAAAAATATTATTATCATTGAATCAACACAAATTATTTACACATATTAATAACATCTGAAAAGTATTTGACCTTGAGCATAGCATCGAAGAACTGTGCGAAGCACAACAAAAATTAATTGTTCTTCTGACATTAAACATTTCGAGAAGTGACTCGATTATGAACTTCCAAGGTCCTAACAAAATATATGATTTCTGAATCATCAACTTGATCAATAAATTGTTGAACCATTCAACTATTCAATTTTCCACTTGGAATCATTATTATGAAAAATATTTATATTCATGGCCATTTTTAGCAACTTTCACAACTTGCAATTCTTCGACAGAATGCGGAAATAAGAATTGTAGTTTCATAATGAATTCATTTAGTTCATGGCACTAGGATTGAAAACATCCTTCAAATTATTCGTGGTTAAAGAATTATTTTTAATTGGCAGTGGCCCATTCTATTATTTGTGTAAGAACACAATATTACAACAACAACAACGGCAAAGGTCTTCCTCTGAAGAAGAATAAACTACTATCATGACAAATCCGGGTTCTAGCAAAATCAAAGTCTAAATGGAATTCGTAAACAAGGTTGAAATAAGAACTGATGGTTTTAAGAAATAACCTTCGGGTCATTCATACGACGAAATGTGTAGTTCCAATACTCCTACTATAAACCTGAACCATCGAACCTGCTATTTGATTGATGCTCGAAAAAACCTCTTCATTCCTGCGACTTAAACATGCGCACCTGGGAATGGCATTTCAACTACTCCACACATATAAATTTTCTTCCCAAAATTTATACAATAAATCAAGCCTCTGCTTGTTATCAACACTGGAAGATTAATAAACTTACAAGTTTATTTTATTTTACCATTCAGTTCAACCCGTGAATTTACCATACTTATGAAAATCTTTATTTCACTTTCGAGTGTATTTACGTCATGATTTTATATAAATACAAAAATATCCTATTTGATACAAATATCATTTGCTTCCCGTTTCATGCCTCTCCGTGTTATCTGAAAAATATACTTTGCTCATTGCAAATATCAACTGTTCAACCAGAACTGAAATGTTGGTTGAATGCGGGCTTGCGCTAACCACTCTCCTTCGGAAAATCTCCTGTTCCAAACTAGAAATGATTAAACTACTTCATAGGCTCTCTCTCAATACAAATGATTATTAGAAAATATAATATCCAAGAATTATTTAGAAAAATTATAAAAATTATTATTATTATTATTAGTGGATTATTATTATTATTATTAGTTATATTATTTTAAATATGTTTAATTATCATCTCATTATGTGAGAGTCCACATGTTCGAACCTTCGAATATGGAAAAAATATCCATTCCTCAACAAAAATAATGTAACTCAACCATTACATCGACGGTTTTCCGTGATATCCCTAAAATATGAAATATTCAAATAAATGCTCGAAATGCTCGGTCATCGATCCTAAACTGTTCTGAGTGCTGAAAATACTCAGAATAACTCTAATATGTCTTGCGTAAATCATTGCAAGATTTAAATACGAAGAAAAATAAATGTGTTGGTCATCTGCAGAAAAATAGTTTGTTCCAATTAGCTAGGCATAATATAATTCAAATGTGGCTTACATTTCTTGATGGTCTTGAAGCGTAGTGAACCTGGTCTGTACCAGATTTATCCATAAACATGCCCTATCGGACAAACACGTATAATCCTTGTATCGGCCGCCATTATATACCCACAATCCGTCTAGTCAGACATAGTGGTAGTATCTCTTGACGTTTGAATTAACTGTTGTTCCATTTTAATATGGGCTTCTATCAAAGCCATAACAGTTTGTTTAAATGGGGTCAGATCTAAGTGATCTATTCTTAGATATGTCAGTTGTAACATAACTCACGGTAATCTTATCAATACAAGAAGACACTGACAGTCTAACCAATCAACGGCTGTTCTGAAGATCGTTCCCTGGGCATGGCTTCACACCATCTACCATGCGCTAAGCAACCTGTAGTTTCCCTTGCGTAGACTAACGAACACCACCGTGATCGACTGGTCTTCAGTGTACTGATAGATCGAAGTGGTTAATAAGTTACCAATATGAAAACTGACTAAAATGGATTTAAATATCCAAGTATTAGGTTATTACTGGACTGTGACAAAGTACTAATTCTAGACAGTCTAGCATATGTCCATGTAGAAATATAAAAATATTTCCACTAATGTCTGTAGAAAAAAAATTCAATCACCTCAGTGATTCTCCTCGCCGGAAACTTACTAAGTTCCACTTCGTAGCGCCGCACTTTTGTGACTATCACAACTTTGAAAATTACTTCTGCGTAGATCCGGCAACCATGTGCCTTGGCTCAGCGTAGCAGCAACTTGCTCGGCAAGTGCTTGTGTCGAAGTGAGCTAACCATGCCTGCGCCAGCTGGCTTTTATTCAAAACAGCCAGGGTCATGCGTCATCACGCTGAAATCTAGAAATCCTCATATCTCTGGTATCCCTGGTCCGATTTACTTGATACTAATTGCATTCTCTTTCATTTGGCCGTGCCAGTAATCTGATCCAAGTCTCAAATCTCTACTCCATGGTTAACTATTTAATCTATAAATAGCCTCGACCTCTGCTATTACTCGCTACGTCACTTGACATGCTAGTATCGGTATATTTTTTTCCAATTCCTTCTCGAAGCAATGTAGCGCGATATTCAAATATCTCAACTTTCAAAAGCGGCTGTAGCCTTTCCCTTGATATCTAGGTGTCTGAATCTTGGAATACCCATTCCTAGAGTTGGGCACACTGTGAGATTCTGTTACCATGGTTACCGTGTTGCATTCTTTCATTATTCCATTGTAAATATATATGTTTTAAGGTATTTATTTAATTGTGAGGCAGGTGAGTAGGTGAGTGCGTTTCGCTTACGCATTGGGTTATGCTGAACCTGTAGGTACCCCATATGTGTAGGTTGGTGTTAATATAACATTTTCGGTACAAAACTGGAATGGGACCATAGCAGAATAATACAGGGAGGGATTAGACAAAGGCCTTTTAAAACTGAGGCAGAAAACAGACATACTTTCGACGTGTCGCATAGTAAGGCTGTTCTTGGGCAATCAGGCCTGAAGGAGTGAGGGAAAAGTGTAAAGAAATTACTGAATGCAGTCACCGAGAATTTGTTCCTTATGATATACGTATATCTGGGATTGTAAATGTTTTCTCTCCAACAAATATGCTGAGAATGTGTAAGCATATGCGCAATATAAATAATAATAATAATAATAATAATAATAATAATAATAATAATAATAATAATAATGTGTAATAACACAATGTTTACCAGGATACATTATGGTGGATTATATTAACTTATCTACATGCTATATTTAGTGGCCTTTGTATTAAATACATTAATAATCTGACGTATTTCAACCCAGAGAGAAGTCTTCACAATATTAATTCAGTCATAACGTTGTAGTGCTTAATTTTTCCTCAAGTGTAATTATTTGATACAGGAAGTGATAAACAGGAATTACTGTAAGTTGGGAGATAAAACTGTCGTACATTTTTCATTTCCGAGTACAAATTGCAAACGCATGACATTTCGTAGAACTTGCCAACGATAAGTGTCCATTAATTTGTCTTGGCGGATGTCTTGAGAAGAGGAACTCAACTTTCTTGATATAAATGATCCGTCTTTCGAAACTTATTAGCCGCTAAGTGCACAGTAATGTGATATATATTCAATGCTCAAGAAATTAAATTAACCACGTACGAAGAATTAGAAACAAACCATGACCATAAAGTAACTCCCCGTAATGTTAAGGTTGTTCACCCAATCAGGGGGTTATGATATCGTGACCAACAATTATTATAATCCTAGAATGAATATATGTTTATGAGGAGTTTGGCATACGGTATGTGTGTTTAAGTCTTCAATGCTAAGTCTGGTTTGATGCAGCTAATGTTGCACCTTTTCACACACCCTACATCTCAAGCAACCTAACCAAACTTAGTCCTATACTTCTTATCCTCCACCTTTCCATCCATAACTAAGTTTGCCCACCTAATATTCATTATTCTCCTGTAACATCGCATTGAAAATGCTTCTGTACTAATATTTTCTAATGCACCAAACGTCCAAATCTCGCTTCCATAACGGATCTTAACGGCATTGAAAAATATTTTTTTCATGTTTACTTTTTATACTTTTTTTGTTTCAAACTTCACGGTGTGTGTTTTTTTTTTTGGCTACCATAATAGAAAATTTCTATTGGTTCGTAGCCGTGCTCGTTAAATCGTGCACCATGCCATGGAGGCAGTTGTAGAAAGTCTGGATATTGGAGGTTCGAATCCCCTTGCTGACAGCGGCTGTCCTGAGTGTGGCTTTTCCCCGTGGTTATCCACACTCCCACCAGGCAAATGCCGGGATAGTACCATACATCAAGACCAGGGCACCTACATCATCCATTTCCTAATACAGTTACACACCCTTCTACAGTCATCACATAAATACAGGTAAGCAGACGGTTTCAACACACACCCAACTACACGAGGCTGATGACCGCAATGTCCAGAGCCCCTCAAATGAATTAACAACAACAGCAGAATTCTCCTACCCTTTTTAGCCTTTGATCTGCACATTCGATGTCAATAGGGGTTTATGATTTCTCCTGGGTGCATTCCATTTTTCTTTTATATATATTTATATTTGTTGATTTTCATCGAGAAATCTTTTCTGAAGACTGTGTCCACACCAATGAGAAACTTGGTGTCTGTAGCGTGCGGCCAGCATGCTTGACTGTTGCCCCGGAGGTCTGGGCTACATTCCTGGCTATGCCAAGAAATTTAATTCTGGCTTGAGGGCTGGAACGGGGTACACTCGACCTTGTGAGACAAAACTGAGATGAGGAGGGATTGATTACCACCTCAACCATCATGGAAGTGGTTTTTCATGGTTTCCCACTTCTACTCCAGGCAAATGCCGGGATGGTCCCTAACTTTGCCACGGCTGTCTCCTTCCCAATACTCACTTAACTTACAAATTCACACACTAATACAGCCATCACAATGAGACAGGTTTTCAGACAAATTCGTTACACACCCAAGTAGACGGGGCTACATGACCACGATATCGCAAAGCCCCTAAATAAATCAACAACTCTTTTCGCCATACATGACGCAGCTATAGTGACACATTCGTCCGAGTGGCTTACTGTCTCGGCAACGGTAAAAATATGTCACAGGCTTGTTCCATGGAACGCATATTAGGACCATGAATGATACAAAATCAAGTAAATCAGACAGCCTAACCAAGACTTTCCTCCTCCCTTCAGCACCAATATCTGTAGAGTAGAGGTCTGATTATTTAACTGTTCTATTTTTCGTTGTTCTAACATATGAATCAGTTAACGACGGGTAATATTTTCTAGTCACTAATGATTAAATCATCTTCAAAGCGTCGAAGGTCGTCTTCCAAAATGAATTCTTGGAGGAATAATAGCATCTTTAATGTTCTCCCTCGCCTCCGTAGCGTAGCGGTCAGCCTGGTTAGCTGCCGCCCCGGAGGTCCTGGGTTCGATTCCTGTCTCTGCCACGAAATTTGAAAAGTGGTATGAGGACTGGAACGGGGTCTACTCAGCCTCGGGTGGTCCAAATGAGTAGAGGGGGTTCGATTCCCACCTCAGCCATCCTCGAAGTGGTCTTCGGGCAAATGCCGGGATGGTACCGTCTGTAAGGCCACGGCCGCCTCCTTCCCTCTTCCTAGCCTATCCATCCCAGTCTTCCATCCCTTCCCATCCCTCATGAGGCCCCTGTTCGCTTTGCAGGTGAGGCCGCCTGGGTGAAGTGCTGATCATACCTCCCCAGTTGTATCCATCCCGACCAGATGTTCCAAGCTGCCCATAGAGGCGGTAGTGGTGAGTTCCCTCGCTGAGTCCGTGGGAACCACCAACCTAGAGGGTAAATTGACTAAATAAAAAAAAATGTTCTCCTTAATTAGCTTACTTTTGCTTTTTGTATAAAAATAATGAAGACTTATTTTTCTTCTCTGACTTCTATCAAATCGTTTTTTTTAGTCGGTCAACACGATTGTACCCATTCGTAAAGGGTGGTTCCCTAATACTGATAATAAATGTACATGAGATTAATAAATACATTTAATTCAGAATTGGTTAAAATCATGTTGACCGACTAAAAAAAATAACATTTTAATTACTAAGGCAACTCCGAAAAACGGCTTCAAACACCATAAAGATTTGTACCAATTAAGCATTGATTAATTAAATCTTCATAAAGAAAAACTGTTCGTATTTGTGACAGTTATGGGATTTTCAATATTGAATTTAGGAGCTTTATGATATATCACGTTCAAACAAAACAAAATACGGTCTTGTGTTTTATTAGTCAATATTTAATACATTTTAGACTAATTGTGGTTTCCGTACTGTTGTGTTTTTTCCGTATTTATTTTTGGATTGAAATTGATGACGGTTAAATAGGATAAGATTGTGGAATAGCAGAATTCTACTAACGAATATTCTTAATCGTTTGATCAACAAGGTAACAATCATGATAATCCTTGTCAGAATTTGAACTACTGGGTTCCAGAACTTGCAGCACGTCATTCTGATACGTTCACTACAAGAGCTATATCTGCTGGTTAGCAAAAATGTGAAGGAGATAGAGGACAATAAATAAATATATTTGTGAAAACATGTGCCATATATGCCAATAAATGACTGTCTATGAATAACAATCTACTAGTGATTTGTTTGAACGGTACATACCATCGATTAATTTATGAACTTAGTAGTAGTAAGATACAAGTCGTAACAAGTAGTTCCGTGAAGAACTATACAGCCTATTTTCATATATCCTACTCATGTTAATTGCCTCTATCAACATACAAAATTTCACTTTCATTGTTGTGATAGATTCGTAGATATTGAGAACCGTCTAAATATTTCAGATGGTCGCCAGGTTGGATTTTCATTTATGTACTATCACATGAAGATTATTGTGTACGTGTTGTATTCACACTTCAATCGCACGATTAGGACACAAGAAGTAAAAACCAGATTTTAAAATTTCGCACAGCTGCCATCTTGTAATTATGAAAAACAATTGAAATAAATTAGATGCCAGTGGATTAACATTTGTATGAGCATTTAACGTGCAAAGTTTCACTGCACTCGGATGGTTCAATCGCGAGAAACGTCCAGTTAAATATTTATTTTTCGCGTCGCCGCCATGTTGGATTTGTGCTCACCAGGTTACTGAAAGTCATATAGGTGAACTTATGTTCATAGCCTCTATGAACATAAAAAGAATCAGGTTGATTGCTGTAAAAGACTCGTAGATATTGAGAACCGTCAAAATAATTCGGATGCTCACCATTTTAAATTTTTATATGTATAGGCCATAGAATTCTGTACCATTAAAGGAAAATTATTGCGTAGGTCCATTATTCAAACTTTCACTTCGATCGCATGTTTACGACACATGAAATAAAAAACTTAATTTTAAAATTTCGCACAGCCGCCATCTTGAGGTTATGAAAACAATTGAACATAATTAGATGCCAGTGCATTACAATAGGAATAATAATTTACTGTACCACATTTCCTTGCGCTCAGATGGTTAAATCACGAGAAATGTCTGTTAAAATGTTTTAATTTCGCTTGGATGCCATGTTCATTTTGTAGTTTACAGGTTTTTGAAAGTTACATAGATAAACTTGTTGCAGTGCCCTTTATCTCCGTACAAAATTTCAGGTTGATATCATCAATAGTTTTTGGAGATATTGAATGCCAGTGAAATATTTCGCACAGCTGCCATTTTGAGGTTATGTAAACAATTGAACTAAATTAGACGCCAGTGCATTACAAAGTGTGTAAACATTTGCTGTACCATGTTTAATTACGTTTGGATGGTTAAATCGCGAGAAAAGTCTACTTAAATGTCTCAAATTCGCTTGGCCGCCATGTTGGTGTTGTAGTTACCAGGTTTTTGAAAGCCTCATAGGTGAACTTCTAGTAGTTCCCTTTATCACCGTACCAAATTTCAGAGTGATATCGGTAATAGTTTCGGAGATACTGAATGCTGGTGAAATATTTCGCACATCCGCCCTGTTTTATTGGGGATACACAATAAAATTTTAAAGGCACGGTCGGGATCGGCCAGAATGGTGCTATGATCTTACCGAGTTTCATTAAAATCGCTCCAGCCGTTTAGAATTTATTAAGGGGACACACACACACACACACACGCACACACAGGCAGACACACGGACAAAAGGTGATCTCATAAGCCTGTTTTTTCATAAAATGAAAATTGGCTAAAATCACCATTTCATAGGAAGTTAATAACACAACAGCAGTAATAACCCTGCTAGTTTACCATAGCTTGGCGTGGGTGTGTACGTTCCCGCCACACCTGCACTTTGCAAATCACGAAAGCAGCGCAAGATAAAATGTGCTGTCCTGTGTACCGTACGATATTACACGCAAAGTGCATGGAATTAACATCCCGTCCAGCAACTTTCCAGCCCCTATTCTCCTCTCACCCGCACTTTCTATGTTTATTCACTTGTATTTTTAACTCCAACATCATCCGTTTCTCTGATATCTCCCCTCTCTCTGTTACTCATTACACCTAGGAATTCCACCATACGGCTCCAGTGGTTAACACTTTTTCCAGGCCTTCCTCTTTGTACAGCTGTTCACACGCAAGTGGCAGCGTGTTCCTTTTAGGATTATTTTATTCTTTGACATGAACAATATGCATCTACAGTACTTTTGAACTACTGAATACAACCTACACACCGAGAAGATAAAGCAGAGATTAAATTATTTCTCCGTGTGGACCGTCAATCTTACTGAATGCATTTTACGTTATATACATGCAGTGTTTCATCAATACGAAGTAGATAGTTGTTTATAGTATATTTTAATCGTCAAGTATTCATGTTCAGAGAGTTTCATGATTTGATTTGTACCGATGTAGTTGATGACAGACACGATGGTTTGTCGTCTTAACAGGTCCAATTACATGGTTACCCAACATTTAAAGTAAGAAGTACTGAGCTTCTGCATGGGATCAGTGGTAGACATTCCATGAATCGCAATTTTAAAGAATGTTAGAAAGCAATCTACCACAGTATATTCTGAGAAGTATCTCAACTGATTCAATATGTTCACTGTATATGGATACAGTAGTTCCCATTTTATTAATGTAAAACACGTAAAATAGATGGTGAGGTAAATCCAATATAAAGTTACAACATTGTCAAAAAATAACACATTGATTGTATGATTGTTGTTGTTTTGAGGGGCACAACAGCGAAGTCATCTGCACCAAGCAACAACAGTTGGCCTACATTGTTTGGTTACGATACGGCTCTGAAAATATTAAGTGCCTTCAAGCACGATGCGCTTGCTTTCATATACGCACCTGCAGAAATGTTATTTACATGTATATCCTCTGAGCTTAGTTCCAATGTTTATGCTAAGCTGAAGCTGGGCAAACTTCATTGGTCAATCGTGACCTTAAAGAGACCCGGTGGGGTCAGAGTTGCCAGAAAATGTTTTTTTCCTTCAGTTTTTCCTTCCATTGAAACCAACGCACATTCTTCTTTAATTTTAATTTTGGTCATACCTTAGTTATAAGTGCTTAAAATTACGTCTCCAAGACATATTTGGCATATTTACCTTTCGGAGGACTTCGTTGTTGACAACGACAATACACGTCTCTTCATATTCCCGCTCAAAGATGGTAAATTTGTGTAGCTATAACATACTGTAATGGGTATTTATGACATTGGCTACGCGGTTCAGAGGTGACAAATGACGAACATAATATGAATATTCTGCCTTCATTGACGAACCCAGAACCTCAATGAGAGTGTTAATAATTTTATTTGGATTCCAATTCCAAAGAGAGCTATTGTGGTGGTAAATACTTGGCATTCTGGAGTTTATGATGCTCTGGCCCCATATGACGAAGGTAACACAATAAAGTGTACAGCGTTAAATCACAACTGGATATAGCATGAAAAGAAGAATAAAGAACATCCATTATGAATGAAAAGGAGAGGTTGAAAGTGCATAAAAGGACCGCAAAAAGAATCAAGACAGCACAGGAGAGTTGTGAGAAGAAGACTAGAGGATTAGATTCAAGATAACCCAGTTAATCCGTCATACGGGCGGGAAATGCATTGAAAAACTTTGAAGATTTGTTCCCATAAGTTTACTTTTCTGTGTACACAAGGAAAATTTTCTCAAAAACTAATCATCCTACAGTCTTTAAACCTTCAGGTATTACACATATACTCATAATTTACATAGTTCAGCACGATATTTCTGAAGGAATGTGTTTGTCATTGAAACAAGGTGAGAAACTGTAATTGATGTCTTTCCAAACACGGTGTACTTAATTTAAAAACTATAACCTTGGGCGAATATTTAAATTTACGAAACAAGATTTTCAGTAGAGAACATGTAGCCTACTTTCTCCTAAATGCATGGCCATAGTTATAACTTTTTGTCCTTTTCAAGGAGAATAATTGGATGTTGGTTGTAGTAGCTTGTTGAAATACAACGTGCTATACGGATATTGTACGTTGATTGATTGATTGATTGAATCCTCGCCTAAATTATATATACACACAATATTACAGCTATCACAATATCACAGGTTATCAGACAAAATTCAACACTCACCCAAGTACACGGGTCGAAATGACCATAATGTCCATGCATCTCAAAAGAAGAAACAACAACAGCTTCCAACCCAAATCCTTCCTCGAATAAAAGTACACACACTACAATAATAAACCTACAGACATCACAGTGACACAGGTTATCAGATAACTTCTACACACCCAAGTACAAGGGGCTACAAGACCTTGATGCCGCAAAACCCCTAAAGAATGAACAACAAAATCATCAACAACAAATGACTCTACCGAGGATCAAGGACAACGTATTTTAATCGCTGTAGTCGAGTGTTGAAATATGTGGTGTTATAAGTGTAATATATATATAATATTTTCGATTGCAAATACACACTATATATACTTAACATTTTTACGTGTGAGTAGTTATAAATCAATAAATACAAAATAAACGAAGCATGAAAATGTGAACCTGCTGGGATTTGATCCACAAACCTCTGGACTATGAGTCTAGGAAGCTACCACTACGCCACACACACCCTATATCAACACTAGGTTAACAACTGGTTTAGTATAACTCCATAATATTTTGTATTGGAATAAATTATTTTATTAGCGTTTTCTGCCGTTTTTATAAACCTTTTGATACTGAATATGTATTATTTTGTTCAGCACATTCCTAAAATGTTATAAACTTCCAAAGTTACGAAAATATATGGATTCGCGAGCAAACAATAGCGTCCATTTTGACTAAATTGGATGGCACGGACAAGCACGCTCTAGCACGGTCAGCCTGAACTGTTAGTAGCTACTACGGTTACATATTCTATTATAGAATTCTAATATCCTACCGGTCACTTCCTTGATGACAGTTTAAATCTCTCTATGTACGATGAGTGTATTTGGTAAGGCAAGGCCTTGATGAATCGTAAGTTACGGTTAGGCTATAATACTTGCATGATTCATGCATCCACCATCTTGAAACTATTTGGCTGATAACCTTGTACAGTGAGTTCCTCTCATGACTCGTCCGGCCAGCGCACCGAGCTTATCTCCCGTTGACCCAGCACTCCCCGCTCGGCATGCATAGCAATAAGAACAGAACAGCACTCGGCTGACTTTATCCGTGCATGACATGAGATAACAATTAAAATGAAGAAAGGAAGAATTAATAAACTAAGGTCGTATCTTATGACAGGAGATGTTGGAAATGTTCTACTCCTACATCCACACATTTCCGGCATCGTCTTAGGAAACTCCGATTCACACGCATAAGTTCGTTCGTCTTCGGTAATTGAGGCTATTTCTCTCCGGATATATTCTTTCAGTTTGTCCAACGTGTGAGGGTTTCTTGCATACACTTTATTCTTTAAGTTCCCCCATAAGTAAAAGTCACAAACTGTTCAATCTGGGGACCGTGACGGCCATAAGTCCGTACTAATAACACGGTCTTCAAAAATTCCCTCAATTACGTTTAATGTATGATGATCTGTATGCGCGGTGGCAGAGTCTTGCTGAAAATATCCACTTCGACAGTCAGTGTCAGTCAGTTCGTCAAAAAATGGTTTTAGTATATTATCCCTGTATCTTTGTGCATTAATTGTGCCCTGAAAAAATATAGGTCCTATAATTCTGTATCCATTCACTGCGCACCATACTCCGACCCGTTCGTCATGAAGAGGAATTTCGTATATGCGATGGGGGTTTTCTGTACTCCAATATCTGTTATTCTGCGTCGAAACATAACCGTGTAAATGGAACCAAGCTTCGTCCGAGAAAAATATTAAGCGTGGATCAATTGTTTCATCATGAACGTTTCGTAACATCCAGTTACAAAATCGTACCCGCTTATCATGATCATGTGGATGCAGTTCGTGTACTACAGTAATCTTGTATGGCTTCAGTTTCAACATTTTCGTAGCCCGCCATGCTGAGGTCTTCTGGAAACCCCGGCTTCTTGTCCAAGTAGTCTTAGGGATTTTGTAAGCGTATGTTCTAATCTTTCTGAGATTTCATTTACTTTTTCCTCATTAAGTACACGTTTTTAACACTTCACTTCTTATCGAGTAAAAAACCAGTTCCTCTCAATTTGTTTATGCGATTCCGCACCGTATCTCTATGTGGAGAGCGTACACCTGGAAAGTGTGTTATGAAACGTCTAACGACTTCCCTGCAAGACACTGTTTTCACATAATTATCGTACATAAATACCCTTTCCTCTGCCGTGTACACACGCGGAGGCATTATGAGAATTATACCCCAAGTAATACTTCACAACTCGAGAACAGTTGGAGCAACAGATCAACACTAACTTAATACACGTTATAAGCACGGACCAGAACTGGGAAGTGCACGCTGCGTAACAGGAAGTGATCAGTCAACGCGAGGCAGATAAGCTCGATGCGCTGGCCGGACGAGTTATGGGAGGAACTCACTGTAGTTTGGATAAAAGAGGCTTCCCACACTAAGGTATATTTTCGCAAAATTTGGTATGGATCGGATGATTAGGTTAGTCATAATTTGATTGAATCTCAGAACATTTGGGTGGGCGCCATTTCTTTTTTGTAATCATGGGGGTGATATAGAACATGACACTGAGTTGTCTCTTACTAGTGCTAACTCTGTTCCATAGGTGGTTTGATTTAGTTTCGTTGTGTTTCAACTGATAGGGGGTATCGATTTGCACACATACACGGCCGCCATCTTCAAATTATTTGGCTGATGACCACGTAGTTTGGTCAAAAGACCTTTCCCATATAAAGGTATGTTGTTGCAAATTTAAGCTTCGAACATTTGGGAGGCCACCATTACGTTTCCGTCAAGATGCCGGCGATATAAAACATGGCACTGAGGTGCCCTTTGTGGTCGGGGGAGGAGGGGGAGGGGGAGGGTTGGAGGGGGGTGGGGGGAAATCTTCACAATCACGCACACACTCACATAGACACTGACAACTTTTGGCCCGTGTAGATCTCATACGTCTACTCTCATTGTTTTGCAAAAATCGAAAGTAGGCTATAACTAGAGTCCTGCGCGGATAAGGAAAACTTTATCCGCATCCACATCCGCCCCGCATCCGCATGACTGTCATCCGCATCCGCACGACTGTTCTCCTCATCAACCCCGCATCCGCACGACTGTTCTTCTCATCCGCACGACTGTTCTCCTCATCAACCCCGCATCCGCATGACTGTTATCCGCATCCGCACGACTGTTCTTCTCATCCGCACGACTGTTCTCCTCATCAACCCCGCATCCACATGACTGTTATCCGCATCCACATGACTGTTCTCCTCATCAACCCCGCATCCGCATGACTGTTATCCGCATCCGCACGACTGTTCTTCTCATCCGCACGACTGTTCTCCTCATCAACCCCGCATCCACATGACTGTTATCCGCATCCGCACGACTGTTCTCCTCATCAACCCCGCATCCGCATGACTGTTCTCCGCATCCACACGACTGTTCTCCTCATCAATCCCGCATCCACATGACTGTTCTCCGCATCCGCACGACTGTTCTCCTCATCAACCCCGCATCCACATGACTGTTCTCCGCATCCACATGACTGTTCTCCTCATCAACCCCGCATCCACATGACTGTTCTCCGCATCCACACGACTGTTCTCCTCATCAACCCCGCATCCACATGACTGTTATCCGCATCCGCACGACTGTTCTCCTCATCAACCCCGCATCCGCATGACTGTTCTCCGCATCCACATGACTGTTCTCCTCATCAACCCCGCATCCACATGACTGTTCTCCGCATCCACATGACTGTTCTCCTCATCAACCCCGCATCCACATGACTGTTCTCCGCATCCACACGACTGTTCTCCTCATCAACCCCGCATCCACATGACTGTTCTCCGCATCCACATGACTGTTCTCCTCATCAACCCCGCATCCACATGACTGCTCCGCATCCGCACGACTGTTCTCCTCATCAACCCCGCATCCACATGACTGTTCTCATCAACCCCGCATCCACATGACTGTTCTCCGCATCCGCACGACTGTTCTCCTCATCAACCCCGCATCCACATGACTGTTCTCCTCATCAACCCCGCATCCACATGACTGTTCTCCGCATCCACACGACTGTTCTCCTCATCAACCCCGCATCCACATGACTGTTCTCCGCATCCGCACGACTGTTCTCCTCATCAACCCCGCATCCACATGACTGTTCTCCGCATCCGCACGACTGTTCTCCTCATCAACCCCGCATCCACATGACTGTTCTCCGCATCCGCACGACTGTTCTCCTCATCAACCCCGCATCCACATGACTGTTCTCCGCATCCGCACGTTTGTTATTCGAATCTACTGGCATTGCAATAATAGTTTTAATTAGATAAAGTATTGAAGCAACACATTTCATCCGGCCGTAAAAAGCATCCGCCACAAAGACTTACATGGAATCTCATCCCCGACCCCGTTGGAGAACGGGAATAATAAGGGGTAGACATACACGTAAAGCAACAGATTTAGACATTTGAGGAGAAAGTCGTTCCCTTAGGCTATGTATGTCTTGTGCTATGTTTAAAATAAATGTTATACAGCCAGAATTACAACCCTTTTCAGTTCGGAGTGTTAATTATGCTTACTGACATAATTTGAATGAGATAAGTTTAAATCATCTTACATTTACTATAATGAAACGTTCTCGAAAGAGAATCAAAATGAATATTGTCCGTTGAGCCATTATAATTAACGCATAAATTGATAAAAATTTCCTGCATAACTCAACAAATTGCTAGCGTTTCACCCCAGTGTGCCAATTGGGCTCTTCAGTTGGTAAAAGCAAGACCAAGACGCGGACAATATTCATTTTGATTGTCTTTCGAGAACATTTGATTATAGTCAATGCCAAAGCAAGGTTTATTGTCTTGGAGTGGAGTTTTTGACTCCCGTGGTGCACTGGCATGCTCGTGACGTGGCTGCATATGTAGCAAAGCGTCTTGCATGGCCTTCTCAGTGTGTGCCTGCTACGCGTCTTGGTAGGTGTGCCTTTACCAACTGAAGAGCCCAATTGGCACACTGAGGTGAAACGCTAGCAATTTGTTAAGTTATGCAGGACATTTTTATCACTTTATGTGTTAATCTTACATTTGACACGAAAAAAGAAACAACATAATGGTAAACATCCGGGTCCTAGTGAGGATAATCAACAAGTTCGGATTGTATTGTATTCTGAAAACTATCCACAAATTTACTCCAAACATTATCCGCAACTTATCCTCATCCCTGCAGGGCTTTAGCTATAACCTGTGTTCAAATATGCAAGGAGGTATAAAGAATGCATGAGAAAAAGATGAAGTCTCTAGTATGAACCTTATATGAGATAAATGTATCTGAAACACTAAATGTAAGATTGTACAGTAGATATACAGTATACCCTAACAGGTCCCCTTAAGATCTTCGATGGGGTGTCGTTAACGCACATGCTGTGTCGACCACTTAATGTACTGTAACTGTTCCGGCCAACTTCATGACACATGACAAGTCTTGTTTTGCCTCGATGGACACTGAAAAATATTCCATGGTTGTCTTGAGTTCTTTGGAGTTAATAAAGTTGTATATTATGGCTTGACGTCGTGTAATCATTAGGCCTAAAGTGAATAAAGTTGGAAATAACTTCACTCTTCTTCAACAGTATTGCTTCTCACAAGAACTACGTTGGTGCACCATTCAGAGAGCGGAAGGAGCTCAAACTAAATATCTTTTTCATCTAGGCTTCCTACATTAACTCCAATGGATCAAAGTACAATATCTCAGTCCCTAATAATAGCAATAAGTTCCATGGCTATCTGCTCCATAAAAAAAAACAGATTTTTATTAATTATGAATCAAGGGACACTCGTTTTTTATTTCCCTTTCTTTTCGATAATATAGGATTTTCATACCTTATTTCATCTACCTGGGGGACATAATGAATTGTAATAACTATCCTTGACACTTCTGCACTGACTGAACCGGATATAGACGAGTGCAGTTTTCCTTTCTTAGTTAGGGATGAGCAAACCAATACGTTTCACGACCAAGGGCGCCTGCAGATAATTTAATATGGGCAGGAAATATTTTTATCGGTGGGGGACGGAGAGTCAAATAAAATCTGGTTGACACATCAGGACAAACCGATTGTTATTGCTACATAATTTGTAGACTGAACTAGATAAGCAGCCCACGGGCTAAATCTCTGCGTGAATGTATTCCTTGGTGAGCCATTATGAACAATAATACGAACACTCGAAGAAATAACAAGAAACCAAATACATAGACTTGGTGACTTGCATTTTTGCATTTAACCAAGACCAAGAAGCGGAAACTCTAGAGAGTAATAACAACAAGAGGTTACTGAAACCCACCCCAGCTCTTATGCCAGATAAATAACATTTCCCCCCGAAATTAATGATTGTTTCTTAAATCACTGTAAATTGCCCTTAGGCCAAATCAATTGGTGAGGAGAAGAGGGGTAAGGTGTATTAGACCTTGATAGGGTATGTGTTTAATTATTTATTTATTTAGTAAATAATTATTTATTGATTGATTAATTGATTTATTGAATGAATAATTTATTAATTAGTTTATTTATTTATTTATTTATTTATTCCGAACAGCAAAATTACTCATTGCGGAAAAGAATTGTAAACAAACAGATAAAAATGAGACCTTGACATTGACCTTGTCTAACTAAAGTTGTTACGTTTAACAACCGCCCGCGGAGGCCGAGAGCGCCAACGCGCTACCTCGTGCCTTGCTGGCATCGGGAAAGCTTGAGATCGAATCCCACCTCGCTCCTCCAGAGAATGGTTTTCGTGGTTTCCCATTTTCACAACCCGGAAAATGACGGGATGGTTCCTTTCAATAGGTCCGCGGCCGTTTTTCATCCAGATCCCCTTCCCTGACTCGTCCTGAAACGAAACTAAATGGCCATTGGCTGCATTAATAAAAAATATTCTGTGAAAGGGTATTATTTATGTTTACAGTTACATATTTCGTAGCGATTATTCTTTCAAAGGCTAAACTGTGAGGCCATCAGCGTCCATTCCTTGGTGATCCTTTCACAGTCACGTCAAATGACAACAGGATACTTGTTAATTATAATATCTTCCATTTGACGATAAAGCAGTGCTAGATTTTCTAACATCTAAAATGTAATAAATATGAGAGCGCTTTCCTTTCTGGCAAGTAGAAGAAAAAGAGTCTTCTTTCTTTATCGTCTAGGAGCAGAGAAGAACAATCTAGGTCAGAGTCCGCCTGATTTGACATGTTTTAATGACTTTGACCTATTCGTAGATCAAAACATCATTTAACCGGAGTGCTGAGAAGTTCAAACTAGAAGAAGAGTCTAAAGCTATAGAAGTAAAGAAATCCACTAATGATGGTCTCGAGCAAGGACTCGAGCAAGGAAGAAAGAAATCTACTTTGAAACTTTTCTGCCCGTTGAAATGACCCAAGAGATGCGTCCTAGCAGGTTGGAAACTTTTTCCCGTCCTTTAACTTAGTTAGAAACGTTGTGTTAGCAAACGAACAATAGAGACCAATGAAGGCAAGGGAAGCAAACATGAGCAGTGGTTGAGTTTTATAAGAACCACCATGTAGTCCAAGGAAGGTGGTTATGATATCATTGGTTTGAAATGAAATCTATGAAGGTAACCCATATAATGCCAGAGGGCCGATATATCGGCCGACGAGGTTATGATGAAAATGCTCTGGGCTAATCTAATATTGTTTCCAGCCATGCAGTGCTGTCACTATTGTAACCAAGACAACGCGAGAATCATTCTCTCTCTGGATATGTCGATGTGTTTATCCACCGTGAATAACTATATTTATAATAAATACCGTATACTTTGAATCTGCTGACTTCCCGCACGTGTTATCCTTTGAAAGGGTGTTTTTTTTACGTTCGTGTTCGGAGCTAATTAAGATACGTGGAAATAAATATGTCTAGCTCTTTGAAGGAAGGGGAAATATATAATGTTTTAACGCTTAGTGTAGTTTGGGTAGTCCATTTTCGACTAACGACAATGACTTAAATTTGATAAGGAAAATAATTGTTAATTGTTCTGAATGAAAACAAATATTAATTATTAAGCAACTAATACGTTAAAATATAATTACATGCGGGAAAGACTTGCAAATTCACTAAACTTGGCATAACCATTCATCAAATTCTTGGCATCAAAAGTGTTAGTAACACTCCGTTATAAAGTTAAAATAAAAACAGAAACATTACAAAGCCGTTGTCCTCCCAGAAGCTCTGTATTCATCTGAAACCATAAATTTAGGAGGCCATTCAAAAATTTCAGAAATTGGAAAGCAAGAACGTAAAATTCTTAGAAAAATATTTGGCTTTACACTAGAAAATGTAATTTGGATCAAGAGACGAACTTCAGAACTCTAGGACCGATAAGGTGAGAAACACCGAGGGGCTGGATCGGATGGATTCACAAACACTTTATACTTTACACAGGAGACGTTTGAATTTTTGGGCACATATTTACGATGAAAAACAAATAGACTACAAAACGATTATTCAATATAATTAATACACAAAAGATACTAGGATAAATTAGCTGGAGGAAACAAGGAGGGACCAGAATGTGGTGAACATCGATGAGAATAAAATATAAAACCGAAAAATCGTAGGAACTTCAGTAAATAAGCACACGTAAAGGGTAAAACCCAGTAGCAGACTTGCACAAGATGGGCAAAAGAGCGCAACACAGTGAGTTCATGAAGATACATTACCCTCCAAATAAAAGCGTACCCCTTGATATTTTCAAAGTAAACACAGTTTAAGGGAGCATAAATTGATTTTATTTTCAAAATGTAATTACAGAATAAGATAAAGAAAATTTCTATGATAATTCCAAAGACATGGTATAGTGATTCTTAAAACGATTCCAAGCCTGATAGCCGGTTGTGGGAGACGTATTCAACACTTCGGCCCTACGGTCATCATTCTCCAATGCCATTGGTTTCGCTTAGTCCACGGGACTATTAATTGCGGAGTTGTTTATGACACATAATCCTCTCAGGCAATACTCAGATATTCATCAAGCAGCGTCAAATTTGTAAAGGTGAATTTAAATCCGAAATAATGGTATTTATTATCGGCGCGAAATGAATAAGAGATGCACGGGAGCGTTAACCATTGTTTCAGTGGACAACAATCGCGTTAAAAATAACCTCCTGTTGCTATTCATTGTTTATTCTCCTTCAGTAACTTTCACTGACCACTGGTCAATCCATAAATATTTGAAAAGATTGGAAATTATAAACAATGTGGAATTTAAATAAGCTTTCTATCAATTTAAAGTGTTACGCTTTCTTTGGGTTAAGAGGAAGGCAAAAGTCAACTAACAAGTTCAAACGAGCTGAAAGAATGGGCTCGAAGAAAGAAGAAGGAATAATAATAATAACCATAATAGAATTATGTTGCCTCCATGGTGTAGTGGTGAGTGAGCTTAGCTGCCTCCCTGGAGGTCAGAGGTTCGATTCCGGATTCTGCCACGAAATTTGAAAAGTGGTATCAGGCCTGAAACGGGTTATACTCAACCTCGGGTGGTCCAAATGAGTAGAGGGGGTTCGATTCCCACCTCATCCATCCTTGAAGTGGTTTTCCGTGGTTTCTCACTTCGTCTCCAGACTGGGATGGTACCTAACGTAAGGCCACGGCCGCCTCCTTCCCTCTTCCTTGCCTATCCCTCCCAATCCTCTCATCCCATCTCATCCCTCGTAAGGTCCCTGTTCGCTTTGTAGGTGAGGCCGCCTGGGCGAGGTGTTCGTCCCACCTCCCCAGTTGTATCTCACGGCACCAGGACACTGCCCTGGGGGTGGTTAAGGTGGGATCCCTCGCTGAGTCCAAGTGAAAAGCCAACCCTGGAGGGTTAAATGACTAAGAAAAGGAATTACAGCTTGATGAAATATCTACTCCCACTAGCCGTCTGCAGTCAGTACGGGCCAAGAAAAAAGTATTCACAAATAAAATAAGCTTTCTATCTAGTTGTTGCTTATTTTAGGGGATGCGAAATATAGCCTGAAATTTTGTGATGAGCTGTGTTATTATGTTGGATGTATTAGTGTGTGTATTTGTAAATTGGGGATAGGATAGGGAAGGAGGCGGCCGTGGCCTCAATTCAGCATTTCAATTTCGGTAGAAATATAAAGCAACCTGAAACCATTTCGAGGATGGCCGAGATGAGAATCGAACCCGCCTTTTCTTATTTTGCATCTCAATACTCGCTTCCAATTACAAATATACAACCAACAAAATTTTTAAACGAAGATTAAAGCATTAATAAAGATATTCATCGTTTAAAAGAACACTGGCACTACAATAACAAAGGTAATGAGAGAAATTCTACCCACACCTTCAAGTACACGGGGCTGAAATGACTACGATGCCCAAGCTTCTAAATCAAACAACATATACCCGTCAACTGTGAGCTTCAATGTTAGGTCGGCTGGCTGTGTGGCACAGCGGTAACGTTCTCGCCTGCTGTACCCAAGGCTGCAGGTTCGAATCCTGTCACAGTCAGTTGGCATTTGAGGATGCACAAATCCAAGGGACCTTGTCAGCATATTTAGTAGAGCGTTTAAGATCCCCTTCGGGGCAAAATTTCGTCCCCGGACGTCTCTATACGCCGCAGTAGTTTAAATAGACGTAAAACCAATAACATTATTATTAAAGCTAAGTTTTGATAAATGTAACTAAAAATTGTCTTAATTTAAGATTTTCCTTAACTAGAAATTAATGAATTAAGTCAAAGCTCCAAATACACACTGTTTGTGGGGTTGGTACGTTTCTTCTCGAAGTATATGATTTCAACTGTAACTTGATGCTATGAGCAGACGCTGCATTCTGGCCCATTACCACAGACTTAGTGGCACACAATAAACCTATTATACGACTGTGGGCACTCATAAATTTGTAAC
The DNA here is from genome assembly GCA_946902985.2 of Meconema thalassinum. NCBI lineage: Eukaryota > Metazoa > Arthropoda > Insecta > Orthoptera > Tettigoniidae > Meconema > Meconema thalassinum. The sequence goes on along the minus strand of OX336388.2, from coordinate 1,733,730,384 downwards.
TGACCGCAGTCAAGAGAGCCTGGGTTCTGATAGCTCGCTAGGGTGCTATCTACCCATAACACGAATGACAGTAATTATTTGCACAGAATTACAGGGCAATTCATATGTGCATGACTTGGGAATAATTGGGGAAGTAGGTCTAATTCCCTCTTCAACCTTTGTTTAATTAAATCATGATAAATCGCGTGTGGATAAATTTTATTCACACAATTATTTTATATGAAATAGTGGATCTAAAGGAAGCAAATATTCTTTTTATCCCGTGGACATAATCTACTGTAGAATAATTTCTTTTTATGTGGAATCCGAACCACTGGAAGTAACATTTGTTCTTCGGTTGCGTAGTTGGTAGCATGCTGAACTTCTATGCCCAAGCTCGCGGGTTCAAATCCGAACGAAGTAGTCAGATTTTTAAGAGCGTTAAAATCATTCGGAGAGGAAGTAAAGCCGGTGGGCCCATGTCATAAATTTATGGCATGTAAAAGAACCTTCCACTGACTACAATTGTGTGAAGCTAAATTTGTAGGTTAGATTTGATTAACGCTCTATTGTAAATGGTAGCATTTGGTAGCAAAGGTTGGAACTATTTGAAATTGATCGTCTGGAGTCCTTATTTGAATTACAGATAACACACACTAATACAGCCATCACAATTAACACCGGTTATCTGACAGATTCTACACACACCGAAAGTACACGGGGATACATGACCACGTTCTCTAAGCCACTAAACTAAGGACCCAACCATCAAGAATGAATTGATCAACATAAGCAATAATTTCATACTGCGTTGGAAGCGAGGCGCAGCGGTAACATGCTTGGCTGATGTATCAAAGGTTGCGGGATTGGACACGGCTCACAATCAGTCAGTTGGTATTTGAGCTAGTAGATTTACTGGCACGTTAAGGAACCCCCCCCCCCCCAGGGACTCACATCTAGAGAGACGTAGATTGGCGACCACGGGACCCCAACTGAGTCCGGCAATGCTTCCACTTACTTGTGGCAGGCTCCTCTCCGTCTTCTTTCCGGTCGACCTCGCTTGGCAAACTCTTGTTCTTTTCCGACCCCGACGGTATTATTGTATCCGATGCCTTGGGAGTCTTGAACTTTCCCGCCTTAATTGGCCCTTGTCTCATCTTTCCTGATGGTTGTGTCCTGATTGCGGCCATTCCGGATTGCGTTCACCTCATTAGCAGTCCATATTGCGATCACTTTCATTGTAGGGAAGATCTATAAACATTCCAGCGTCCAGATTGCGGTCACTTTTCTTCGGAGACGGGTCCTTGGTTCTTGGTTCTTCCCGACTGACTCATACCTTCCGTACGTTTTGTGGATAACAAGAGGAAACTGATATTTCACTACCTAACCAGAGAATACAGTTCAGTGTTCAGCTGAGCACACCCCATAAAACTTCGCTTAAAAAAATCAAGTCCCCTCTCAATCTGACAGCACCTCGTAAAGCAATGATCATAACATTTTCAGTCTTAAGAATAGAAACGTTTCAGGATCGGAATCAACGACCTTCACTTTAAAAAAATTATTTTAACGGGAAATTTTATACTTGAAAATCCACAGCCTGCTTCCAGTCTCCGACCGGGTCAGGAATGGAATGAATGAAGCCCCCATCTAGCGGCGAGGATATGAACTGTGCCGGCTGCCGAGGCCTGACGCACTCCTCTGGGGCAATGATTAAATGAATGACAGATGAAATGAAATGATAGTGGAGAGTGTTGCTGGAATGAAATTTTGACAGGGAAAACCGGAGTACCCGGAGAAAAACCTGTCTGCCTCCGTTTTGTCCAGCACAGATCTCACGTGGAGTGACCGGGATTTGAACCACGGACCCAGCGGTGAGAGGCCGGCGTGCTGCCGCCTAAGCCACGGAGGCTCGGGAAATTTTATACTTACAGGGTATAATTTTAATTTTCTGCCCCTCCTTTCCCATTTGAGACGCGAGATATCTATTTTTATAATAGGTAGCCTACTGTATATAGTGAAAACATTTCTTTTTATTACCTCTAAAAATTCGTCTCGTAAAAGTAATTTGTTCTGCGTTTGATTCTATATCCCAAAGAGAACTGACATATGACATGTACCTCACCATTGGCAAGAGGGGTGGAAGTGAAAGGTGAGGAAATCCCCAGGGGAGTTACAACCGGACCGGTCTCCCAAGAAAAGTGACCGCAATCTGGACGCTGGAATGTTTATAGTTCTTTCCTAAGATGAAAGTGACCGCAATCTGGACTGCTAATGAGGTGAACGCAATCTGGAATGGTCGCAATCAGGAAGACTCCTTCCTGATACCCTCTTGCTTCCTGAGGTGAGTATTCTTTTTCTTTTCATGATATCTCCTGCATCTGCACAAGGCCCTCATGGAGGCAGGGTGTATGTAGCCCCACAACTACTGGTGCACGCTGAATAGTGCTACACCCTCAAGGGCTCACGGCTGGTGAGTTTGGGAGTTGGCGATCCCGAGGGATCCCTGAGCTGGGTCCCTTTGGTCCACTTTCTCCTATGACCTTGAGGAGGGCCCTCTCCTCTTTCTCTTTCCTATCTGCCTTTCATGGCTCTCCTGCCTTCCAAGTCCCTCAATCCTCATTTTTCGAGGGTTGAGGGCATTTCTTTTCTTCCTGTCCTTTATTTGCCTTATCCTTCATTAGTTTACAAATTCTTCTTCTAGTATGTAAGTAAGTAGTTGGTATTAGTTATAGTTTTCATTCTCATCTCATCTTTCACTATCACCCAAACCATTAGGAGCCGATAACCTAGATGTTAGGCCCCTTAAAACAACAATTATCATCATCATCATCACTTTAAGGAACTCCTTCAGGTAAAGATTCCGTTGTCCCGGAGTCTCTATAAGCTGAAGCACTTAAAAGGGACATAAGACTCCTTAACACTATTAATTATTTTAATTTGACCTGAAAATTAGTTACGGAAATGGGGAAGACTGTTAGGCCTCTCCTTCCCGAATGCACTGGTGGTGGAAGTGGGATTCCCTGACTTAGCACTTGAAAATGCTCATGTGACTTCCCTGCTAACTCCTGACATCTCCAGGAGGGGATTGTAATATCTACTAACTCTAAACTCACGCTGATTTATTACGCAAGCGTAAGGCAGGATTAGAATACCTAGGGTTGTAGCAAAGAGGACATAATAAATGTGTATTCAATGAATGCCACATTCCAGTGATGTGTTTGTATACATGGCTGCACTTTCGGTCGAACATCAATTCCGCCCGATTTTCTTCAATTCCACCCGGTCCTCCAAGGGACCCAAAAATAAGTTCCTCAACTCCGCTCAGGCTTTGACAAGGGGTCGGCAAAGGGGTTAACCCACTGATCTCTATACATGAATGGCTGGTAGCTACGGCAGCAGTAAGCCGAATAGACGATGACAGGTGTAGCAAGATGGCAGCGAGCGCATGGTGCAATATTGCGAATCCGGCGCTGTGATTGGTTACTGGTAGTTTGATGTTATACATGTATTTATACTGGCAGTAAATATTTTGTGTTTCTTGTAGTTGTAAAATGGGCTGAATTTGGTTATTTAAAGCGTAAAATCTTAGTTTTAAGTACCGGTTTGGTGACCCATCATCCCAGGCAAGCCGGTAATACCTTTACTTCTCAGGCAGATAGGTCGCTTAGCCGTAATTCTGAAGTTATTGTCAAGTTAAGTATACATATGCGGTGGTGCTAAAGTAGACTTGATCGGGCTAGGCTATTGCGTGTTTAAATTTGATCCCATTTCAGGGTTTTTCGGTTCTGGGTGTGAATAGTTCGCTTAATAGTTGTAAAACGGTGGGGAGAGTATATTATGAGTAGGTTTTTAGTTGTGTTAAGTTTTATGTGGAGCTGAGGAGTGAAATTGGTTTGGCTTCAAGTGCATTTTTGGCTTTGATCTACTTCCCGTTATTATTAAGTTTATTGTGCTGCTAGCGTGATTAAAAGCTGTAGTATTTGATGTAGAGTGCTGGGATTACTTGGAGGAAGTGTTGGTTATTTCATGGAAACAGGAATTCATTACGGTACCAATTACCGATTACGATATGTCGAATCTAGGCCTGTATAGTGAGCTAATTTTAGGCCTATAGGTACATCATTTGAAGAATGCATAATTTTGTGGCATATATAAACTTATATGTATACCGTATATACAATTTACAAGAATGTATCCAGAAATTGTTTTTCACTCGTTACTCTGTTGATCGCTAATTGCGTGTACTCAGCACCTAAGTTGATATTTGTCAGCCGTTATTATACATTCATTTTTATTGATATTCCGGAGATTTACTGACCTCGGAATGACGTGTCAGTGATCCCAATGCTCTTATGCTATGAGTGAACATATCTCTATATTTTTATGTGCTCCAAAGCACCATTAATTACGATTTAAAATTGACTAGATTATCATTGCTTGCCCATAAGGAGGACTCGAGAATGGGTAGACCAACATGGCGGACCGCGCGTTCAACCTGGCGTACTTTCTTGTGCAGGGGAGCGCTGCCATCGGCGATCCATGTATAGAGATCAGTGGGTTAACCCCAATGATGTAAACAAATGTCATAACCCTCCTGCTGGCATACCAAGGGCCGGGTCAACGTCAAACACCTTCTGCAGCGCATGAGCGAATTCTTGCATTCCACACGACAACACAAGCTCTCAGCTCTGTGGGCGTCACTGTCTGCAGAGTTGTGGAGAACAACTAATGCCTGCGAGGCTTTTCACTCAAAATTCAAAGCACAAAGTACAACACCTCATCCAAATATATTTGTTTTTTTTAAGTGCCTACATCAGATACAGACAGACACGTACATTCTTTTCCCATTGACTAGTGTGAATGGTCGTTTATTTTATAGTGATATTGAAGTTATAAATCACAGTCCTACAAATACCGACAGTGCTGATAGAATAACTAGAATCCAGGTTCACCACTCCTAAACTATTACTTAAATTTCCAGAAATCAAAGCATTTTAATAGTGTCATCAGGCTGACCACCGGTGATGGGAGTGAGCAATGAGAACTAAGGACCTCGGGACTCCAGGGATGTGACAATATGTTAGTTAGTTATTGTTGTTTTAAGGGGTGGACCTACGAGGTAATCTGTCCCTTGGTACAATAAGCTTGAGGTATTATTGAATTTTACGGATTATACTTGTAAATATTAAATAAATATGTGGAATTGTTTTCATGTTATGAGGAATGCTTCTATTTTAAGAATCTCTAACGGACCACTTGATTCACTCTCAGCACGCATCCGTAGTTTGCCACTGACTTCCGGTCATGACTACCTTCATCAGGTACGTCCATTCGGCCATCTCAAAATGTCCTGTACAATTTTTGCACCATGAAATCAGTCATAATGTTTCTAAAACACAATGTATGTTGCTATTAAGCTCCTCTACCCGTGGAAATAGAATAAACTACGCAATTTCTACTTGACGGGCAGGTCAATTGTTGCGCACATTTTTACACTCTTGTAGCCAAGATTCAACTGAAAAGTTGGTCTTGGTTTTTGTAGTGGTAGTGGGAAGGGGGAGGTAATAACTCTACTCGTGACACCCCGCATTTTATCTCTTCACGAGCTACCTGGCGACACCGCTAGAGAATGAAGAAATTACCTTCTGTAGTGATAATGATGGTAAGGATTTTCAGGTCCTTTCCAATGTTAGGAGCTATTCTCTAACAGTCTGTGCTATAACCGCTATAACGGCAATTGACCACAGTGCAATATCAGTTTTTACAGCCTTCAAATCAAGAAAACAAAGCGGGATTTTAATGATTAAATTTAGGGTATTTAAAGTATCAAACATGGGTAAGAATGTTTCAATGCGACTAGCTTCTTTTTGATATTGTTTTGAGAAATATTTTCTTCTACTAATGTTCCTTGAGTAGGCCTACTGCGAAAAGATCTTAGACACTTTGCATAGCAATCATTTCACAGCAATGTGCAACGGATGTTTCGAATAGAGAACACTGTCCAAGTAACCGGCAATTTAGTAGTGAATAACGTTACAAGTAGCAGGTGGTTTTGGAGCAGTTCTCAATACAAGAATAAGCATGTCAGTGGTTCGCGGTAAAAATAGCAAGTAGTTTGGAAACAGCAGCGGGGATCCGTTCTCAACACAATGAGCAGTGTGTTACCAGAAGAAGGTTCTGTACTTTTACAAAGAGCAGGTAAGTAAGGAACGGTTCCTGTTACAGTTACCAGGTCGTATATGAGCACTTTCCTCTACAAGGATCAAGTAATTTAGGAGCAGGTAGTTCACGAGCAGTTCTTGTAGCAAAGAGCATGTAGGTTAGGAACAGTTCCCGCTACAATGTCCAGGTCGAATAGGAGCACTTTTCTCTACAAGGAGCAAGTAATATAGGAGCAGGTAGTTCAGGAGCAGTTCACTGACACTATAGTATGTAGTCAGAGATGCCGGGCTTGCAGTCCAGGCTAGGGTAGAGCAAAGCCTGGCGGGACACGGCTATTGATCGCCCTACTTCAGCACCTGATTCTATCGTGCAGATATCGGCTCTGTGATATGTGTGGTCCGGACCACGGACAGGGCACCCAAAATTCCCACTTGAAAGAATTCAATCAGGTTCCTTATATGTAGCCAACTTGTTGCTACACCGGAGAAATTCAGTGGTGAATTCAATGACCAAGGTATGCTCTGAGGCGTGTGTTTCGACTTACAATCTATTTGGACATGAGCACCAACACATAAAGAGCTCTCATCTAAAGTCAAGGGTCACTGTTCGATTTAGCTGTGCATATGAAGACAAGCATTGTTATTGGATTCATTTTTCTCTGGTCTAATGGTTCAAATCGAGGTTCGGATATTTTAATTTGAATTTATTTCTCTTATACAGGCCACTGAGGCTACAAAGCCTCTTTATGCAGCTCTCTTCATTCAGAGGGCGGTTAAATACAGGGTGTCTATAAAAGAACTCCGGGATTTTGAGGCAACATATTGTAATGAAGTAAAAAAGTTATATTAATGATTAATACATGATTGGAAAGGTTGCATTTTCAAGTTTTTGTAACAATTTAATAAAGTTCAATATGAGCCCCGTTAGTGGCTCGGCGCACATCGTAACGGTATTTCACCTCTTCCCATGTCCTGGCCAGCATGTCTGGGGGGACGGCTGCCACACAATTGATTATTCGTTCCCTGAGATGGCCAACATCATGAATTTTCTCGGCATACACAAGATTCTTGATATGCCCCCAGAAGAAAAAGTCCAACGGAGTCAAATCAGGGCTCCTTGGAGGCCATGGAATAGGTCCTTCCCTTCCAATCCATCTGTTGCAGAGTTGCAAACTGAAGTGTGGCGGTGCCCCATCTTGTTGGAAGTGGACTAAACCCTTCTCCGCCTCAATGTCATCTAACTGAGGAAAAACATATTCCTCAAACATGTCACAATAGACATCACCATTGATATTTCTTTCAACAAAAATGAAGGGACCTATTACTCTATCATGCATAAGGCCACACCAAACATTCACTTTTGGCGGTCACGTTCATACTCTATGAATTCATGGGGTGGCTCTGATCCCCAAATTCTGCAATTATGTATATTTACAGACCCGTTCACATGAAAAGTCCCTTCATCACTAAAAAAACATTTAAAAAAATCGTTATATTCATCGATTTCGTTTAGCATAGAAACAGAAAAGTCTAATCTCTTAATCTTGTCTGCCGGTATAAAGTGGTGTAACAGTTGAATTTTGTAAGCAGTTAAACGAAGTTTTTTATGAACTACCTTATGAACTGTTGACCTTGGTAACCCCAACTCCAGACTGCGTCTTGTCAATGTCTTCCTAGGGCGTCAAAGGCATGAAGCTCGGATTCTGTCCACATTCTCTTGTGACACACGCGGCCTACTCGGCAACGTTTGTTTTAAAACACTTCCTGTTTGTTTGAAAGCACTTAACCATTGGCAAATGGTTTTATCCGTAGGAGGGTCAACACCATAATTACGTCGAAAGTTTCTTTGTACCGTAACAACAGAATTAGTTTCTATTAGCCAAATAACGCTTAGAGCCATTTGATGCGGCGTCGCCATAGCGCGGCAATCCAGATCGCACTGACTGCCACTACGTTGTTTCAAGGTCAACGCTCCACAGCGCTGCCAACTGTTGATGAAACCATTCCCAATTGGTATAAGTAAAACTTGATGAGCTACTCGTGTCAGAGAAATTAACTACATTTTGCTATCTTCTACAGTTATTAAGATATGAATTTTTAAAACCCCGGAGTTCTTTTATAGAAACCCTGTATAAAAGAATAAATGAAGAAAGAAAAAACTTAACCTAAACATACAGTTGACAATGGAAGTTCTTGTTATTACATCCGTTCATCTTGAACATGATAATTGTTTAGCTGATAGATTACAATGAAGGGAGTGTTTTATCGCTCTGATAGGAAGTCCTGAATACTGGTGCAATTTATATTTATTCCAGAGAATACTAGCTGAAATACGGAATGAACCTTTGCATTTTTCGGTTCTGTGATGAGGTATCTGGAGCATTTGTGCAGTGTGTCTATTCGCACGGTTATGCACTGATTGCATGGGAGTTAGTGTGCAGTAAATATAAGACGGAATTTTGAATTTTAGAATTTTTATCACAGTCAGAGCCATGGCATACTGTCTTCGTTCCTTTAACTTTAGCCATCCAATCTGGACGTAAAATGGAGTTATATGAGACTCTCTTGGTACATTGAGAACAAACCGCAAGCAAGCATTTTGCATTCTTTGCAATTTTGTATTGAGGACCTCTCCCATATCATGGTAAATTATTTGAGGCGATTCTGAGAGGGAATTAGGGCTATCTTCATCCATTACAGGTATTTTTATAATTTAATCATTATTAATAATAATAATAATAATAATAATAATAATAATAAATAGACTAATTATAATAACAATAATGGTAATTTTTTCGGTCCATTATTTCTATGTGTGAGATAGTTTTACTGCCGGATGCCCTTTGTCATGCCAATTTCATGTGAGCTCTTGTGAGATATTGTTGTTCCTTATATTAGGGGCTGCGACATTGTGATCATATAGCCCCGTGTATTCGTGTGTGTGTGGAATGTGTGTGATAACCTGTGTTATTGTGATAGCTGTAGTAGTGTGTGTATTTATAATTGAGGATAGGATTGGGGAGAAAGCGGCCGTGGCCTCATGTTAGTAACCACCTTATCAACCCAGTACTTAAACAACATTTTTAAGGTAATTGACTTTTGTCATTATATCATACGATATATAAAAAATACATGAGAGTAAAAAATATTTTTTCAATTACAAATACCCACAATTCTACAGAAACCACAAAAACACAGGTTATCAGACAACTTCTACACACACCCAACCACATGGGGCTAAATTACCAAAATCGCCAAACCTCTCAAACAGAACAACATCAAGTATGTTACGTCCGTCTTAAATGCTAGTTCCGAACAGACAACAGGATGTCGGAAATTTGCCCCACTGTATTTCTTTAACGTGCCGGAAGGCAACGACACACCAGGTCTGATTATCGAAATAATTTTATCCTTTACTTCAACAATCAAAGACTCCCACATTACAAAGTAGGCCACACAATACTACTGGTCCTAACGTTCCTACTGTAGTGCGATTTCAAGAACAACACCAGCAATACAAATTTTCTTACGTAGGAATTTTACGAGACGAGTACCATACCGCTATCCTCATGACAGCTGATACCACCCGCCCCACAACTAGTAAGATCAATGCTTCCCCTCCTCACGCCGCCCCACCTCACCCCATCTCGTTTCCCCCAGACTACTTTTCCACCTTCTGGTTGAAGAGTTCCTGAAAATTCTACTAACATTGACTTTTTAATGTTAAATTTTCAATTTAAAAATAGGTGACCTAGGAAGCTTAGAATAGTCTCTTCTATCACCGGAGTAACGGAATTCATGTATATCAATCACACCCTGCATATATCATAGAGCTTGAAATCAAGAGGATATATAGCTGGTTACGAAATCCTGGGCGCTACATTTCATCGGTCATATGGTTGTGTTACTTACATACGAAATAACATCGAAAATTCTCATCTGATATCCAGAGACAATGTTCTAAATATCGAGACCATCTTGGTCAGTGTTGAGGATATTATTATAGAAAGCTTTTCAGTCGGTCAACAAACATTGTGGTTAATTACATTAGGCAGGAAAACAATGTTACAATCTTACATGAGATATTTATCACAAAATAACACGCCTTTACATACTTAATTGGTTGACATGTTTCGATCATCAGGCGATCATCATCAGATCCAACTCACTTAGGCTTAGTTAATGTACGATGTTTATGTAATACACTTATTCACAAATATATAGGCCTATACACTATTTAGATTACAAAAATTTGTAAAAACTCGTGTTACGTGCCAGCCTTATTTACAGATGTTATTGCTCACTTGGTCAGAAGCACTTCTATGGTCGGCGCGTAATTATTAATGAAGTTTAAGTAGGTTAACTTGTGATCTATTGAATTATTATTGTGGCGAACTTGAAGAATGATGTTGTCCACACTATTTTGTTATTTATGATTATAACTCAAATTTTTCTATTTAAACTGGTGGCCAGTTGTAATGTGGTTAGCTTTTCATCGTAGCGAGAGCTGAATAAGGCTATGTAAACTTAGTTGGTGTCACCTCCGTAGCGTAGCGGTCAGCGTGGTTAGCCCAGGAGGTCCTGGGTTCGATTCGCGGCTCTCCCACGAAATTTGAAAAGTGGTATGAGAGCTGGAATGGGGTCTACTCAGCATCGGGTGGTCCAAATGAGTAGAGGGGGTTCGATTCCCACCTCAGCCATCCTCGAAGTGGTTTTCCGTGGTTTCCCACTTCGTCTTCAGGGAAAATGCCGGGATGGTACCTCCTGTAAGGCCACGGCCGCCTCCTCCCCTCTTCCTTGCCTATCCATTCTTACCTTCCCCTCCCTTCCCTCATGGGGCCCCTGTTCGCTTTGCAGGTGAGGCCGCCCGAGCGAGGTGCTGATCACACCTCACCAGTTGTATCCACTCCGACCAGATATTCCCAGCTCTAGGACACTGCCTGGAATGGCGGTAGGGGTGCATTCCCTCGCTGAGTCCGTGGGAGCCACCTCCCTGGAGGGCAAATTCGATTTTAAAAAACTTAGTTGGTATTTAAATCCTCAGTCCAATACGGCGTCCCTTGTCACACACTGCATGCCTCGGACTGAAAATATTTCGTAAATAGAACTAGGCAACTGAAAAATGGCTTCTAATACTTCAATGAAAATCCACAGCCTGCTTCCAGTCGACCGACTGGGTCACGGAATGGAATGAAGCCCCCATCTAGCGGTGAGGATATGAACTGTGCTGGCTGCCGAAGCCTGTCGCACTCCTCTTGGGCAATGATTAAATGAATGACACATGAAATGAAATGATAGTGGAGAGTGTTGCTGGAATGACATTTGTGACAGGGAAAATTGGAGTACCGTACCCGAAGAAAAACCTGTCTGCCTCCGCTTTGTCCAGCACAAATCTCACATGGAGTGACCGAGAATTGAACCACGGACCCAGCGGTGCGAGGCCAGCGTGCTGCCGCCTATGCCACGGAGGCTCGCTTCTAATTCTTCAATAATGATACAAAATAAAGCATGGCCACGATCGCCTTTAAATTTGGTGCGAGTGAAAATGTGTTCATTCTACGCATTTCTATTCGTTATAAGGCAGAAATTGTGACTATTAATTTTAAATTAAGTCTCATTATATAATGTCCATCATTTATAATTTAATATTATTACAATAGTCACACACTAATTTGACTAATTGTAAACACAGTTCTGGTGGACATATCTGTTGGGAACATTTAAAGGCTTCATTGTGTACCGTAATTTAGATTTCATATTGTTTCACTCATCTGATGTGAATGACGAGTGATACAATATTTGTCATATGATATTGATCAGCCGCCGGTCGGAATCCGGGCAACGTCATACCACCAGCCCATATGACGTTTTCATCGCAACATAATGTATCATTCGTCATGGATAACAGGCTCCACATTGCATGCATATTCCTTGTATTGCTCTCGATAATCACAAAGCCAATGTCGAACTTGCTATCAATTCACTCACATGCGGCTAATGAACTTTCGTTAACGCAATTAAGGCTGTTTGGGTTTGCAAATTAGATCGGGTTGTACTGTGCTAATATTCTGTTACTGGAATAAGAGATCAGGCATTTAAATCATTTGTCGTGGTATCAACTTTCAGATAATTTGCAAACATGAATATTGCGCTATAGATTGAGGGCTTCCATGCACTGTATTTGATACATTTCATTATCTACAAACCAGAATCAGGCTTCACGTACAGTAGTTAGGCTGTATTTGTCAGACCACATTGAAAATTTGTGAGCTGTAAGCCAATCTCTCTGATAAACATTTACATGGATGATGTTGTTTCTGATTTAAAGGGGAATTTAGCCATTCTGTTAATTGCGTGCAATGGGAGTTTCGGAGTTTTTGGGTTTAAAACTACAAAATTTTGCATTTTGAAATTCGACTTCGGTGGCGTTGTTGGTAGCAAGCCGAGCTTTTATGCCCAAGGTCGCGGGTTCAAACCTGGCTGAAGTCGTCGGATTGTTTAAGAGCGTTAAAAATCCCTGGTTGGTTCTTAAGTTTAGGGGCTGCGACAACGCGGTCATGTAGCCCCGTGTACTTTGGGTGTGTGTAGAATCTGTCTGATAACCGGTGTTAATTGTGATGACTGTATTAGTGTGTGTTATCTGTTTTTTAATTTAAGTACTGCAACTTATAATTTTTCAAATAGTTGCTACTTCTGCCACCAAGCGCCACCGTCAACGACTACTAGTTCAAAACTTAGCTACCAGACGCCTCCACAGTCGGCTCTTGGCAACGAACGTAGAAAACTAAGAGCGTTGTTTACATTCTTAACCTATCCAATTTAGCTTCACACAGGTGCAATTAGTGGAAGGCCCTTTAACATGCCATAAATCTATGACATGGGACCGCCGGCTTTACTTCCCCTCCGAAGGAAGACATACTGAGGGATTTGTAACGCTCTTAAAAAATCCAACGACTTCGGCCGGGTTTGAACCCCCTATCTTGGGCATAGAAGCTCAGCATGCTACCGACTACGCCACCGAAGCCGCATTAAAAACCCTCAGTGTGCCTTCCTTCGGAGAGGAAGAAAAGCAGGCTGGCCCATGTAAAAGAACCTCCCACTAACTATACTCGTTTGAAGCCAACGCTATATTAGTTCCAACGTTCACCGCCAGGTGCCGTTTGTGATGGCATCTAGTAGCCAAGTCCGCAGCTAGGTGTCATGGATAGTAGCATTTGGTAGCAAAAGTAGGAACTACTTAAGGATTGATCGTTTGCAGTCCTTACCTGAATCACAGATAACACACACTAATACAGCCATCACAATTAATACCGGTTATCAGACAGATTCTACACAAACCCAAAGTACACGGGCTGCATGACCGCGTTGTCGCATTCCCTAAACTAAGGAACCAACCTACCAACCAACCGAAATTCGAATGAAACCTTTTGTAGTATCTACGATTTTGATATTTAATATTTTATAGAAAATTAGCCAATTACCATCCTTCGTACGGATAAGAATGTACTTATGTGTGTTCCTTTCACTCATAACTCTATTGTTTTAACCTTAGTAACTAAACTCTGAACCGCAATCGAAAATCTTTTTGCCGCGAGAAGCAGGGGCAAGGGTGAATGTGTGATCAAATGTTCCTATTAATAGCCCTTATTTGAGCTCAAATGATAAAATTTCTTATTTATAGCCTTTATTTGAGCTCAAATGAAAGTTTAACTATTTTCTTAAATACTTTTAGACTTGCATATTCAAAATTTGAAAGTAAAGTTTTTTTTGTCACAGAAAATAAACTATTTAGTATAATAGTATGTTACAGGAATGCAAACTCACGCTGATGAAGACCCCAATGAAGAGTTGAAAACATGTTTACATAAACGTTATACTAGGCAGTATTAACAGGTCTCTGTACATTCAATTAATATGCAACCAGCCATGGCTACCTGTTCGGCGAGAAGTACTTGGCAGCACCCCTGCTACTGAAATGAAACGTGACGTTTGCCACCATATTAAAACAGTGAAGCATTTCGAGACGGCAATAGTCCTAAGATTTTCCCTGGTACACAAACTATGATCATTCAAAACTTGAGCTAAATTACTTAAATAGTTTTTGCGTGAAAGACTAACAGACTAACGGATACAGCTATACTCCTAAAAAAATGTGAAGTCAGTCTGTGAATGACGAATTTTCACCAGGGCCGTGTGGCGGACGGATCGGGTTGAATCACGACCAGATAAGTAGCATGTACCGATTACAAAACAGTGGATCGGTAAGCCCAGGATGCTGTCATAGTTTTAATTACATGCGCAGCTGGCCAGAAACTTCAGTTGAGAGAGTTAAGACTTTTGGTGAAGTACTGTAGCCAATCTCGTATCTCCCGTGAACATGGTTAAGGATAGAGCAGAAAAAAACACGATTTTTCGTAGTGAAAACTTTTCTTCTTACAGTAAATATGTTCGTAAGGATGATTTTTACTTGTGTGGGAATCTTAAGCAAAAGGTATACAGAAACAATCCGCGTACTCTGGAGGCTCTCGATACGAAATGTCAGTGAGGATGAATTATAGCGAGTGTACCAAAACTTACTGCGTTGGTGCAATGTGTGTTTATGAAATGAAGGACAACATTTCCAGCAACTACTCTGAAATTTATGTATGTAGTGATGATTATTAAATACGTTAAAGTGTAAATGTGCTAAACTAGTAGGAAGCTACGCTGCTGCTACTGCAAGCGACAAGCTGCTACACACTGTGTTCCACCCAGCACGCGGCCTCTGCGGGGTTCCGTCATTTGTTACAAATAAGGATTTTGTGCAATAATATATCGTAGCAATTGGAATTCAATTAGTGTAATATATTAATATTAAAATTGCTTTCTTTACAAGATATTATGGAAAATAATTTAAAAAACGTACATTTTCACCTTAATTGTACATACAAATGTTCAGATCAGTAAGAATTCTGCATTTTTGTTGCTAACCGTGAATGAAATCCCTTACGTCGAATAATTCCAAACATAATACACACAAAATAAATATAATTTTAGCTAGGAGTAAATAGGTATTTCTAGCATTTTTAATAATACACACCAACATTTTTATTAAAAGTGAGTTTATTTGTCTAAAGTCAACAATATTATATTTATTTATCAGAAAAGCAACAATTTCACATTTTGACCTACTGCAATTACTCAATTTACCGCGAATTAAATACCGCTAATTTTCTGTTTCCTGTTCCCAAGCCGTTCCCAATGCTCACTTTAATGAACTGTCAGTCAACAAATGTCTATCTTTGTCCGAGACCTTGTCAATCAGCTTAGAGCTCAGCTTTTAACTGAGCACTTCACAACTTACATTACTGAAATAGTTGGGCAGTAGTCATTATTTCTTCGAAAGCAAGAGTTGCGCTTGATCTTAACATGACAGTTAAAGTGATACAGCACTGTATTAATTCGTAACAGAAATATGTAAATACTTACACTGAATAAGATATGTAGGGCCTACACCATTTTATTATTTCTGATTATGTCCATTTATGCCTGTCCATTGTTTAATTATTTGAGAATAGACCTCCGTTAACTGGAAACCTATCCTGCGAGTCCCGTTGGATTCCACTGAAAAGCAGGGTTTACAGTATTGTATAATGAAATAATATATAACTACAATTAGCTCCCCGAGCAAAGGACGCGTAATAATGTTAAGTGGAGGAGAACGTTTTCCGGGAGAGACTTCAGGACTTCGAACGCACAAGCACGAGCTAAACTCAGTTAGCTCTTGTGCTGACACACCTGACAAACCGTGGACTAGACTACCATGTGCCCGTCACGGCAAAGAGATTAGGCTATTTCAAGTCTTGATTGGCGAGGGCACTACAGAGCATCTAACAAGATATTGTGTAAACGGCTAATATATTTGCCTGGAATGTAGAAGATTTGGGTTTGGATCCAATGCACGGTCTTATTTTCAAGACTTATTCAACGATAAAATAAGAATGGGAAAATAAATAATATATAAACATAACAAGTAGTTCCGTGAAGAACTAAAGCCTATTTTCATATATCCCACCTATGTAAATTGCCGCTTTCACTATACAACATTTCAGTTTGATTGCTGTAATAGATTCTTAGATATTGAGAACCGTCTAAATATTTCGGATTGTCGCCATGTTGGATTGTCATATGTATAGGCGATAGTGTCATGTACCATTAAAGGAAAATTATTGCGTAGGTTCATTATTCAAACTTTCACTTCGATCGCATGATTACGACACAAGAAATCAAAACTTAATTTTAAAATTCGCACAGCCGCCATCTTGAGGTTATGTAAACAATTGAACTAAATTAGATACCAGTGCATTACAATGTGTATAAACATTTGCTGTACCACGTTTCATTGCATTTGGATCATTAAATCGCGAGAAAAGTCTATGTAAAACTTTCGAATTCGCTTGGCCGCCATGTTCGTTCTGTAGTTAACCTGTTTTTGAAAGTCTCATAGATGAAGCTCCAGCAGTGCCCTTTATCTCCGTACAAAATTTCAGGGTGATACCGGTAATAGTTTCAGACATATAGAATGTCGGTGAAATATATTGCAAAGCCGCCATCTTGAGGTTATGTAAACAATTGAACGAAGTTGGATGTCGGTGTATTAAAATCTGTATAATCATATACTGTAGCAAGTTTCATTGCGTTTGGTTGGTTAAATCGCGAGAAATGTCTTTTTAAAAGTCGCAACTTCGCTTGGCCACCATGTTGGTTTTGTAGTTACCTGGTTTTCATATGTCACATAGGTGAACTTCTAGTAGTTCCCTTTATCACCGTACAAAATTCCAGGGTGATGTCGGTAATAGTTTCGGAGATATTGAATTCTGGTGAAATATTTCACACAGCCGCCATATTGGATTGGTGAGACGTAACAAAATTTGAATGGCACGGTCGGGGTCATTCGGAATAGTGCTATGAATCCATTTTACAATAGGGAGCGCACGAGTAGGTTCAACAAATGAGTGACGGTTCGCGAATCGTTTTAGTAAAAGTCCCATATGTGTTCATATACCATTCATCCGATTGCGATGAAACTTTGGTGAGTTGTTTTGTATACTCCCGTACAGGTTTATGACTTAGTAAATCCATTTACAGTTGGTACCGCACAAGTAGATTCAACAAATGAGTGACGGTGCGCGAATTGTTGAAACAAAATCCCGTATACGTTCATATAGGCTACCATTCATCCGATTGCGATGAAACTTCGGTGAATTATTGTGCACACCCCCACGAATGTTTTGTGAATTAGTTAATATTTTACGATAGTTTAGAGGCATTTAACGTAAATTAAAAAATAATTGTTTCCAAAAGCACTTCAACAAATAAAATTACAACGCCAACACTTTCTTTGATTGGCATTGCAACTCATGCCGGGTACAGCTTGTATAGTACTAAAATAAATCCAAAGCCACCACAGCCCGTAAAGGGCATTGGCTTACCAAGCGACCACTGCCCAACCATTTGGCGTACCGATTGCGGTGTGAGGCGTGGTCAGCGAGTCATATCCGCTTGGCTGTTAACATTCGTTTTCCTGAACAGGGCGCTGCCTCACTGTCAGACAGCCACTCTATTGTCCTCATGAGACTGAGTGCATCCCATTCCAGCCCATGACGAAGCTAATAATTGAACCTGGGACTTTCGGGTGTGAGGTAGGCGTGCTACCCCAACACCCAACAACAATTATAATAATAATAATGATGATAATAATCATAATAATAAATGTAATCGTAAATTATCAATTGCCGAGAAAATATTCCACAGTATGTATTAATGCTCGGCTTATTTAGTTACCAGGGTGTAGGGAGTAATTCAAAATTAAATACTGCTGTTAATAGCAGAACCGGTAATTATTATTGGAGCTTATCATTGCGACACGCTAAATTCATTTCGGTAATCTTAATTAATGTAATTGGTGCACCTGCCTATCTCTCATTTGTTGTTTTTTGCTGTTATCAGTTTTGTGGTGCTTTTCATCTACAAAATATAAACGAAATTTGTCTGAAACAGTAATACATCCAATAAAGCATAGTGATTCTACTTGCATTAGTACACAATGAACAGTGCTAGTCAAAGTCTTAGGGTTTTAATCGCGAGCATCATAGAATTCCAACACCTGAAAGGTTTACGGGTCGTATGGAACTGCCAAGGACCACCCAGCCTATAGCTGTCACTGTGGGCTCTTTATACAGTTGGTATTGAATTCAAATTAATCATCGGGGATGATAATTATGTAGCGACCTGATATTCAACCTTTTACCATAATTTTCTCTATTATATATACCAAAGAGATGGACTGGTTCCTTGACGAATTCGACAAGACCCTCCTATATTGTGTCCTAGATTGTGGGATTGGATAAGGGAACAGTTGGTAGTCTTTTCAGGGATCTTAAATGTGACAAATCAATACAATTTTTTTGGTGCGTTGAAGAATTCTCTTTGAGGGCAGATTCCAGCACTCCAGCATCTCTAAAAACGGATAAGTTAAAGGAGAAGTTGAAGCTTTATTTGTATTATTATTAGACTATTATAATTATTATTATTATTATTATTATGCACTAATTTTAATATTTCTCAAACAACGTGGATATAGACCAAAGATATCCTGAACCGTACTACAAGTACACAGTTGCCTCTGTTCTTGGGAATGAACGTTGTAAGTTATACTAGGGAAGTTCCATTTTCACTGATACGATGATGCAAACAAAACAGATATAGTCCTCACTGTTAAGCGAAACAGTACTTGGGAACATATGAGGCACGTGGTATGTTTACCAATCACTGCTGAATGTGAATGAAATGTCCTTGCTATCTGGCACGTGTTATGGATAACGAATGGCTATCTGCATTGATTTATTTATTTATTTATTTATTTATTTATCGTATGGCTTTTAGTGCCGGGAGTGTCCGAGGACATGTTCGGATCGCCTGAGTTTGTAGCTGCATCGAGCAGACACCCTAAAGGTTGAGCTACAAGTTCCGTTCAATTTCAAGTAGTTCTAACTTTCGCCACCAGATATCAATGATACCTAGTGGTGAACGTTAGAACTTTGATAGAGCGTTCTGACGAAATCTAACCTAACAATTTTGCTTTGCACAAGTTTAGTCTGTGAAAGGATCTTTTACATGCCATTAATCTATGACATGGGACCGCCGGCTTTACTTCCCCTCCGAAGGAAGGCATACTGAACGATTTTTAACGCTCTTAAAAATCCGACGACTTCGGCCGGGTTCGAACCCGCTATCTTGGGCACAGCAGTTCAGCATGCTACCGACTACGCCACCGAAGCCGCTATTGATGAAGCACCATTATCCATCTGGATAGCCGTGAAATGTAGCGTTGTGGTCGTAGTAACAATTTCAGTAGCTGGCATAACAATTGGATGAATCTTCACCTTCCCACATTTGTTTATATCAGCAGTCAAGTCCATATACTTTTAAGTGTCGCTACAGCTCCTTTGAGGGGAATTGTTATGCCAGTTAGATTTAGACCTACTAGTTTCTTACTATCATCTCTGTAAACCCTGATTATTCGCAGTCAGTTGAATTACTAACGGCCAGTCTGTAGGATGGGTCACCTACAACAAAATCTTTATAATATTTCCATGCAGTTTTAGTTGACTGAACAACCTGTAAGCGTATTTCAGATACTGAGTATTGTACAAACAGTATGATACAGACCGAAATAAACAGTTTCCGTCAGCGTCTATTGGAATAATTCCGCGTTCCTCATTCACTGCGATAGGTGGTGAACGATGTAAAATATTGGATTGGAACTCCAAAACACTGTAATCAACACTACCAGAAAGAATAAGGATGCAAATATTGTTTCCAGTACCATAGTCAAAACTTACGTTACTATCATCTCTGTAAACCGTGATTAAATAATCAGGGAATAACTGACCAATACAATGTAATTCATCATGGACAGCATATTCCCCGTCCATAGGTAACTCATTTTCGTAGTCAGTTGAATTACTAACGGCCAGTCTGTAGGATGGGTCACCTACAACAAATGCTTTATAATATTTGCATGCAGTTTTGTATTGACTGAACAACCTGTAAACGTATTTCACGATGTCGTTCCTGAGTATTGTACAAACAGTATGATACAGACCGAAATAAACAGTTTCCATCAGCAACTATTGGAATAATTCGACGTTCCATGGTTATAACTCGACGACGAACTCAAAATAAAACCTTTTTAATGATCATATACAGAACGATGTAGCCTAATATCGAGAAATAATCACAACGAAGGGGAGTGAACAATAATAGCGACAATGTACTACTGCAAGTAACCAGCTAGGAAAGCTAGACCAATAAAAACCTACTCCTCTAGGCTCTACACGTATGTTGAAGGCGAACTCCAAAGACAGAGTGCGACGCATTGGTACTGCCATCTGTTGTCAGGAACTGTAACTGATTGCGGGTAATCAAACTGCTTTGTGGAGACAACAAGAAGCTCTTTTGATCACAAGCTGGAATGGAATGGCATGGTAAAACGGAAATAAAACGTAATGATGCGGAATATAGAAATAATATAACTGCCCGTAGGAAGGGTTTCTATCATTGTGAAGGTAGCTGGTGGATTGTATAATTTTCGTATATGGGAGAGTACTGTCATCTGTTGTCAGTTACTGAAACTAAATGGGTGAAGTACTGCCATCTGTTGTCAGTTACTAGAACTGATTGCAGATATTGAAACGCCGGGGCTACCCAGACAACGTAGTTTGCGTGTAATATTAAGCAAGGTAAACAGCATACACACTCAAGTGTAAGTCTAAGTTCTTCCACACTTCACTTATTTTATAATTCAATTTTAATGTGTATTCTGGAAACATCATAAACAATAGGCTACTGGCGACCCTTCGTAATTCTCATAAACAAAGATCTCAGTAAGACACGATGGCAAACGCCATTTCCCTAGTTGAAAAGAGTCTTTGTGCGAAAGCGCGGGAGCTATAAATATTGTTTTCTTTAATAATTTAAAAATATGTCCTAACATATATTTTCCTTTTAAAGACCGTCTGCAAATCTACATGCCAAGAGCTCTCAATAGAATGCATTTCGAAGTCAATCAATTAAGTCGTTTTCTCAATCTCGATGTAGATTTCTTGCCTGCTTTATGCAAGAAATACTGTAATTCCAGTCAAATCCTACATAACTCACTTACAAAATGTAAAACGTTAATAATACTCATTGACAAAACAATATTTCACTGGTAAAACAAGATGTTCAGTAAAGAACATATAGCCTACTTTATCCTAAATGTATGAGTATAGTTATAACTCGTTGTTATTATCTAAGAGTATAATAGAATCATTTCTTGGTTGAAGACCTTAGAAACTATTTACCTCTACCAAACGCCACAACCTAGAAAAATAACTACTACCATCATTGAAGAAAGATAGATAAGAAGTATCTCAAGAATGTTATGGATCTGGAGACATAATCGACCGGACTGGCTGCGTGGCTCAGCGGTAACGTTCTCGCTTGCTGGGCCCTAGGTTGCAGGTTCGCATCCTGGCGCAATCAGCTGGCATTTGAGGGTGCACAAATGCGAGGGAGCCGTGTCAGTAGATTTACTGGCACGTTAAAGATCCCCTTCGGGCCCAAATTCCGGCACCCTGGCGTATCTAAAAGCAGCAGTAGTTAAAAGGGACGTAAAACAAATAACATTATTATTATTGTTATTATTACATAATCGACCTGCCGTGGGCTACATCCAACTTTGCGTTGAGGCATGTCTTTACACGTCTAGTTGTGCATGGCTTTCACAACCCCAATTGAATTAACAAATCTTTCCATGATCCTACAGAGACGTGTGTATACAAACTTTGTGGATATTTTCGATTACTATTTGCCTGAAATAAAATTATCAATTAATAGCCTGAACTAGCACCAACGGCTAGAATTCAGTTACTATGTGAAATCGTTTTGTTCTTTACATCAAATAACATTTTCAAATAACGCACAATAGGCTGTTACAAACCCTTTAAAATAAAAAGTAAAAATTTATCGTAGTATCATCTTGCCATTCTTCAAGTTCGATGCGCATAGAATGCAAATGGTATACGGTACTAACCAATGGAGTCCCACGTAGACCAGTCGAGACATCTAGTGGAGAAGTATCGAACAATATAACCCTAACAGGGCGAGTGCATTCTAGTGGCCATAAGAAGAAACTTTTCAATAAAATCATGAAGTTAATAAGTAGGCCGGCGTGCAGTTACCTTTTTGGCTGCTAGATGTCTCGAGCAAATCTGCTGGTGAATTATGTTTTAATTATATATTTTCAAACGTAATAGGCACAATATAACGCTTAATTTTAAAACGTCTGAATCATTACAAAACAATAAATATATAAAATTCCAAGCAAAAAAAAAAAGCTCTGATGGGGTTTGAACCATAGGCATATGAGTGATAGGCCAACGCTTTACCACGGAGCCATTTGTGCCAACGAACACCGTTCTATATAAAATGACATACATATAACTTGTTAGCAAATAATGATTTAGACTAAACGATTTCATCAGTGGAGTATATTATTTATTTATAAAGCATTTCATACAAAGTTTATTTATTTTGTATCAGTACGCTATATTGCATGCAATACTCAAATTAGTGAAATATAAGTCAGGCACAAGATATCCGCTGCCATCTTGTCTTCTTACCGAGACGGCTCAGCTTTTTAAAATCACTTCTGCACTATAGTATTACAAAATAAACTTTTAATTTCGAACGCGCCTCTTCCTTTAGAACAGTTAAATCGATTCTCGGCTCGATAATCGGAACTGGAGGATGATAAAGTTTGCATAATTCGCACGGCCGCCATCCTGAAATGGTACGGCAGATGACCTTGTAGTTTGGTCACAAGACGCGTCCTATACGAAGGTATGTTGTTACCAAATTTGGTAGAGATCGGATGATTTGGTTAGTCGCTATTTGATTTTAGGTTTTGAACGTTTGAGTGGCCGCCATTCAGTTATGGTAAAGATGGCGGCGATATAAAACATGACACTGAGGTGCTCTTTGCTTGTTCTACCTCTGTACCAAATTTCGTTCAATTCGGTTTCACCGTGTTCGAATTGATAGGGGGACAGACATTCATAGTACACACACTCACACATACACACACACACACACAGACAGACACACAATTTTTGGCCCTGTAGTGATCTCCTAAGTCTACTTTCATTTTTTGCAAAAATCGAAAGTAGGCTAAAAATAACTGCTGAGAGGTGGGATAGAACCTGGGCTCCTACGATCCACAGTCAGTCAGTCACCTTAACCACATGGATATTCGCGCACTCATTTTTGGTCTGCGGCGCAACCATTCAGTATCTTCATAACCCGCTGTCTGGAGAAAGTCCATTTCATTAACAAAAAAATCAATGTTGCACATTCGAAAAGGTTCATACTCTTACTATATTTTATTGTCAGGACTTGGTTAATGTCCGTTTTCAAATACACGGAAGCTTCATACATGGGCGCGTACAGTTATTAAGTAAATTACATTTTAATGGACTTCTCACCGCCATTTCTGTCATGAGCCAAGGCGGTTTGTGCGCAAGCGTGAACGGCAAGAATTCTGCATAATTCTTTATTAATTAAAAAATATACTGTAACGCATTTGTTTGTTTTAAAGACACTCTGAAAATCTACAGGCCAAGAGCTTTCGTCAGAGTGCTCTACGAAGTAAATCGGTTCTGTCGTTCCCTCAATCTCGTGGGTACAAAAGTCACCTTAGTGTTTTAAATCTATAGATAGATCGATTATTATTTTTCATTTAGAGTAGGGATCAAGCCTCCGTGGCTTAGGCGGCAGCACGCCGGCCTCACTCCGCTGGGTCCGTGGTTCAAATCCCGGTCACTCCATGTGAGATCTGTGCTGGACAAAACGGAGGCAGACAGGTTTTTCTCCGGGTACTCCGGGTTTCCCTGTCAAAATTTCATTCCAGCAACACTCTACACTATCATTTCATTTCACCTGTCATCCATTTAATCATTGCCCCAGAGGAGTGCGTCAGGCCTCGGCAGCCGGCACAGTCCATATCCTCGCCGCTAGATGGGGGCTTCATTCATTCCATTCCTGACCCGGTTGGAGACTGGAAGCAGGCTGTGGATATTCATTCATTTAGAGTAGGGCTCAGTTAGGAATAAGGTAATTTTGTGTATAGAGTAAAATTTGGATATTGTAATAGCGATGACGATCGCTGGTTCCATTTTATTGCATTTTAGGTTATTTAAAAACTATTTTCTTAATTACTCCTTAAAACTAGGGCACAACTGTATTGATGCCAAGAACACATTTTATTTGAGTTCATTTTGATTAATCAGGGACGATTAGGAGGATTATTTTTCGTTGTTTGACAGAGTCAAGTTTATTTTTCCGACGTTTTATATATATATTTTCTGAATAAACCGACAGGCACATATTTACGATTGTCTGACAATTTTGATAGAAACTTGCATTATATTTTGTAGTATATTGGGTAATAATATTTTGGTATAGAAGTAGGATATATGTCATTACCCACGCCTATAACCCATTGCGCCCGAGATTCGAAAGTTTCTCACTTTTCAAACGTAGCTAGTAACCTAAGAACCCAGTAGATTAGTCCTATATCACAATAGTAGATAGCGCACCCTTCCTGTTTCTATTTGCCAGTAGCTCGTAGTAGTTTTTCTAGCCGGGGACTACAAATTGCTGCGATCCATCTCCATCTTCGGATTTTGGCAGATACATCTTCAGGATAAACGGGTACAACAGGTTGCATTTGATCCTACTTTATTTTACAAGAATATACTTAGGTATACACAGGTGTTCTATTCCTTCACTTCACTGACTAGCCTATAACAGAATACAATGAAGCTGAGTACATGCCCGATAGCGGGTGGTTATTTTGAAAAAGCCTAGTATCTGAACTTATTAGCATTGAAAGGACTACACTCAAGTGTTTTACAGCTCTTTTATCCGCGTACGATACTCCGAGACTCAGAATCTGTTGGAGTTATAGAAAAGCGATCTCTTAGCATGACAAGGTATGGTAGTAATACGACACTATGTATGCAAATTACTTCCCATGGGCCCAGCTAACAGGCAGCAGTACTGTAGTGTATCTACCGCCAGGGGAGGTGGGAAGGGACGATTGGTCCAGGAATAGACTAACTCTATCTGTCCTACACTCGCAACAGTCGAAAATACCGCCCCTCCCAATGAACTTTTATGAAGGATTACTTTTCCATGGTATTAACTTCCAATGTACTGAGGAATCTGGTTTGCAGATGACACTTGAACTTATATTAGGCGATGACGTGGTGGCTGCTGATTTCATAATCCGGTTTATAATTGCGAGTGGATAAGGGCTAAAGGTCTAAATTTTCCAGTGTACATTGACTCACCGACTGGTTCTTTTTTGAATTCTGAATCTTTGATTTTCCGTAATTTTTGTTTATTATTATACTTTAATTTTTAGTTTTATTTATTTTTTTGTTTTATAAATTTTCGATATTTTCATATATAAGTGTCCAACCCTAAATTCTTTATTTCATTCTAACTTTGTATAAGCTACTTTATTCTGTCTTAAGAGGGGCAGATGACCTCATAGTTCCGCCCCTTAAAACCTCAATAACTAACTAACTAACTAACAAACTGAGGGTTCTCTGGAGATTAGATAGGTAGCACGGAATCAACTGCAGATTTTATAGTAGTTATCATGTAAACCGATAAATAACAGCAAGATTTATTGATGTTGTTTTTGAATTATTTAGGGGCTTAGTGCAATCATGGTCATGCATCCCGTGTACTTGGGTGTGTATGGAATTTGTCTGATAACCTGTTGTGGCTGTATTAGTGTGTGAATTTGTAATTCAGATGAGGATTGGGAGGGAGGCAGCCATGGCCATATGTTAGAAACCATCCCGGCATTTGCTTGCGGTAGAAATGGGAAACCACAGAAAACCGCTTCCAGGATGGTTGAGGTAGGAATCGAACGCGCCTCCTCTCAGTTTTACCTCACGAGGCTGAGTGTACCCTGTTCCCAGCCTCAGACCAGAATTACATTCCTTAGCAGAGCCGGGACCAGCCTCCGTGGCTTAGGCGGCAGCACGCCGGCCTCTCACCGCTGGGTCCGTGGTTCGAATCCCGGTCACTCCATGTGAGATCTGTGCTGGACAAAACGGAGGCAGACAGGTTTTTCTCCGGGTACTCCGGTTTTCCCTGTCAAAATTTCATTCCAGCAACACTCTCCACTATCATTTCATTTCATCCGTCATTCATTTAATCATTGCCCCAGAGGAGTGCGTCAGGCCTCGGCAGCCGGCACAGTTCATATCCTCGCCGCTAGATGGGGGCTTCATTCATTCCATTCCTGACCCGGTTGGAGACTGGAAGCAGGCTGTGGATTTTCAGAAGAGCCGGGAGTTGACCCGTGTCTCCGCGGGGACAGCCAAAAATGCTAGCTAATACACAACGAGGAGGACCGCGATATATTGGCCAGTGGAAGACAATGCCAAACAATTTCTATGACCTCCGGCTAGTGTATTCAATTCAGCGACTTTGTTGCTAGATCTAGCGACGTGTCTCGAAGAAATATTTAAAATTTTGTATTGTTTGGCTAGGGACTTAGCAACCATGTATTCTCTCGTTAGCGATGAAAAATATAGTTTCTCTTGATAACATAGGAATTTTGCCATTATTTAGTGATTATTAGCCTACTTTCGATTTTTGCAAAAAAAATGAAAGTAGACTTATGAGATCACTACAGGGCCAAAAATTGTGTGTCTGTCTGTGTGTGTGTATGTGTGTGTGAGTCTGTGTGTGTGTGTGTGTGTGTGTGTGTGTGTGAGAGAGAGAGTGTACTCTGAATGTATGTCCCCCCTATCAATTCGAACACGGTGAAACCGAATTGAACGAAATTTGGTACAGAGGTAGCACTGGCAAAGGGCACCTCAGTGTCTTGTTTTATATTGCCGCCATCTTTACCAAAACTTAATGGCGGCCACTCAAATGGTCAACACGTAATAATTCATTACAACCAAACTAATAATCGGATCTTTACCAAATTTGGTAACAACGTTCCTTCATATGAGGTGCGTCTTGTGCCCAAACCATGAGGTCATCAACCATACCATTTCAGAATGGTGGCCGTGTGAATTATGCAAACTTTATAATCCATAACATGGGACCCACCAGTTCCGACTATCGAACCAAGAATCGTTTAATCTGTTTGAAACGACGTGGCCCGTTTGAAATTAAAAGTTTATATTTTAATATTATAGTCTAGAAGTGATTTTAAAAAGCTGAGTCGTCTCGGTTATTTGACAAGATGGCAGCTGATCTCTCGTTCTGACCTATATTTTACTAATTTCAGTATGTTGCATGCAATATAGGCCAGTGGTAACAAATATATTAACTTTCTATGAAATGAACTCGGTTTAAAATATACTCCAGTAAAGAAAACGTTTAGTCCAAGTCATGATTTGCTATAACGTGGTATTGTGCCCAAATCTAGGAATGGGTATTCCAAGTTTCAGACACCTAGATAGCAAGGGAAAGGCTGTAGCAGCGTTTGAAAGTTCGGATATTTGAATATCGCGCTACATTGCTTCTCGAAGCCTTTCGAAGAAAATTACCGATAGTTGGATGGTAAATGACGTAGCGAGTAACAGCAGAGGTGGAGACTATTTATTGATTAAATAGTTAACTATGGAGCAGAGACTTGAGACTGGGATCAGATTACTGGCACGGCCAAATGAAAAAGAATGCAATTAGTATCAAGTAAATCGGACCAGGGATTCAAGAGATATGAGGATTTTTAGATATCAGGCGATGACGCGTGACCCTGACCGTTTTTGTATAAAAGCAAGCTGGAGCAGGCTTAGTTAGCTCAATTCATCACAAGCACTTGGCGAACAAGTTGCGTCTACGCTGAGCCAAGGCACATGGTTGCCGCCTCTACGAAGAAGTACTTTTCAAATCGTGATAGTCACGAGAAGTGCTGCGCAAACGAGTTGGAACTTAGTAAGTTTCTGGTGAGGAGAATCACTGAGGTGATTGTTTTTCTACAGACATTGGTGGAAATATTTATATTTCTTAAAGGACATATGCTAGACTTGGTCTAGAAAATAGTATATTGTCACAGTCCAATAGTAAATTAATACTTGGATGTTTAAATCCATTTAAAGTCAGTTTTCATATTTTGTAACTATTTAACCACTTCAATCCGTCAGTACATTGAAGAATAGTCTATAACGGTGGCGTTCATTAGTCTACGCAAGGGAAACTGCAAGTTGTCTAGCGCATGGCAGATGGTGATATACAAACCATGCCCAGGGAACGATCTTCAGAACAGCCGTTAACTGCTTAGACTGTCAACGTTTTTCTTGTACTGATGAGATTACAGTGAGTTAGGTTACAACTGACACATTTAAGAAGAGATCACTTAGATCTGACCCTATTTCAACAAACTGTTATGGCTTTGTTAGAAGCCCATATTAAAATGGAACCACAGTCATTTAAAACGTCGAAAGATACTACCACTATGTCTGACTAGACGATTTGTGGGTCTACAATGGCGGCCGATACAAGGATTATACGTGCTTGTCCGATAGGGCATGTCTACGGATAAATCTGGTATAGACCAGGTTTACTACACTTCAAGAACATCAAGAAATGTAAGCCACATTTGAATTATTTTATGCTTAGCTAATTGGAACAAACTATTTTTCTGCAGATGACCAACACATTTTTTTCATCGTATTTAAAGCTTGTAATGACTTACGCAAGACTTGTTAGATTTATTCTGAGCATTTTCAGCACTCAGAACAGTTTAGGATCGATGACCGAGCATTTTGAGCATTTATTTGAATTTTTCATATTTTTGGGAAATCACGGTAATCAGCCGATGTAACTGTAAAAGTTAAATTTATTTTTGTTGAGGAATGGATATTTTTTCCATATTCGAAGGTTCGAACATGTGGATTCTCACATATTGAGATGATAATTCAACATATTTGAAATAATAATGATAATAATAATCCACTAATAATAATAATAATAATTTTCATAATTTTTCTAAATAATTCTTGGATATTATATTTTATAATAATCATATGTATTGAGAAAGAGCCTATGAAGTAGTTGAAACATTTCTAGTTTGGAACAGGAGATTTTACGAAGGAGAGTGGTTAGCGCAGGCCCGCATTCAACCTACATTTCAGTTATGGTTGAACAGTTGATATTTGCTATGAGCAAAGCATATGTTTCAGATAACACGGAGAGGCATGAAACGGGAAGCAATTGATATTTGTATCAAATAGGATATTTTTGTATTTATATAAAATCATGACGTAAATACACTCGAAAGTGAAATGAAGCTTTTCATAAGTATGGTAAAATCACGGGTTGATCTGAATGGTAAAATAAAATAAACTTGTAAGTTTATTAATCTTCCAGTGTTGATAACAAGCAGAGGCTTGATTTATTGTATAAATTTTGGGAAGATAATTTATGTGTGTGGAGTAGTGGAAATGCCATTCCCAGGTGCGCATGTTAAGTCGCAGGAATGAAGGTTTTTTCGAGCATCAATCAAATAGCAGGTTCGATGGCTCAGGTTTATAGTAGGAGTATTGGATCCACACGTTTCGTCGTATGAATAACCCGAAGGTTATTTCTTTGAAACCATCAGTTCTTATTTCAACCTTGTTTACGAATTCCATTTAGAATTTGATTTTGCTAGAACCCGGATTTGTCATGATAGTAGTTTATTCTTCTTCAGAGGAAGACCTTTGCCGTTGTTGTTGTTGTTATAATATTGTGTCCTTACACAAATAGTAGAATGGGCCACTGCCAATTTAAAATAATTCTTTAACCACGAATAATTTGAAGGATATTTTCAATCCTAGTGCCATGAACTAAATGAATTCATTATGAGACTACAATTCTAATTTCCGCATTCTGTCGAAGAATTGCAAGTTGTGAAAGTTGCTAGAAATGGCCATAAATATAAATATTTTTTTCATAATAATTCCAAGTGGAAAATCTAATAGTTGAATGGTTCAACCATTTATCGATCAAGTTGATGATTCAGAAATCATATGTTTTGTTTGGAACTTGAAGTTCATAATCGAGTCACTTCTCGAATGTTTAATGTCAGAAGAACAATTAATTGTTGTTGTGCTTCGCACAGTTCTTCGATGCTATGCTCAATAGTCAAATACTTTTCAGATGTTGTTAATATGTGTTAATAATTTGTGTTGCTACGATGATAATAATAGTTTCAACGATATATTTTTGAAAACTGGAAAACAAATGAAAGTCTAAAGAAATTCTATAAACATTTATTCTACGAGTGTTAATATCATGTAAATAGTCAAACAGTGATCGACGTTATTTCCAGTATGGACAATTCATTTTGCACTGGAGTTAAAATGTTAATAATTTTGGAACACAGTCCACAGGACTAACAATCGGACTTGTGTTTTCAAAAAGATTGTCAAATGTGTTTGGAAGATTTCTGTATATTGTGTGTAAATAAGAGTGTGGATCGCCACACGTGGATGATGCTGCTTTGAGCATTATTCTTGCAGTCAGATTTTAACTTTAAATAAACTGAGATAATTTTACCAGATGTGTTTCACCCAATTAAATCTCCTTCTATCCTTATTGTTGCATTGAGCCAAAAATCAGCAAAGCATTTTTATAAATTTGATGTCGTTTTTGCGATTTGCTTTAACCCATCTGGCGCTCCGGGATATTTTGATTCTCGTGCTGACTGATTATTGGTAAAATGCATATGTGGTCGGGCGGACTTCGGTCTAAACGGGCACATAAAATAAGATAGAGAGAGAAATGGCTTCGAACGTGGGTCCCGATTTAGACATGGTCAATCGCATGCCGATTTGAAATTGTGAGAATTTTTATAGAAATATTTTGGGAGTTGAGAGATGTCTGGTTTGGATGAATAAATTAGTAGGAAACCCAATTAATGGGAAAATTAAAAATTTAACTGGTTAATAATTAGAATGGGTTTGATTATTTTTGATAATGGCTTAACCATTAGGGTGTCAAGTAAATTCAGTAGTAAACGTTCGATGACTGGAGATACACATTATTAGAATCCAGGAGGAGGATATTTGAGAACTAGCATATTTTTCTTGTGATATTATGGTAAATTTAATTCGTAAAAGTAAAGAATTTTGTTTTTCCATCACGTCGATATTAGGACAAATCTCATTTTATTATAGTGTTCCAATTAGCTATTCATATTTCTTGTTCTAGTTATAAGCTTGTGTTTGCCACTGTTGTATACCCCTAAGTTTTGAATAATTGAAATTATGGAAGAAATGATGAGAATGATGAGGAGTTTGGAGGAGAGTTCAAAACAGGCTGGACTTCGTGTAGCAGCCATTATGAAAGGGAATACTGAGGCTTTAGAAAATAAACTTAAAGAAAATTCTGATTCTTTAGAGAATAAACTTAGAGAAAATTTGAATGATAAACTTAAAGAAAATTCTGATAGTTTGAAAGAAAGTTTAGATGATAAACTTAAAGAAAATTCTGATTCTTTAGAAAATAAACTTAAAGAAAATTCTGATTCTTTAGAAAACAAACTTAAAGAAAGTTTGGAAAATAAACTTAAAGAAAGTTCTGATAAACTCAAAGAAAATTCCGATTTGTTAGTGAGCAGGTTAAAAGATAACTTAAAGGAAAATTTAAATAGTAAATTTAATTCAATGGAAAGTAAATTTAAAGAGAATTCTGAAATTTTGAAAATGACACTTGAAAGTAAAATGAATAAATTATGCGATAAAACACATGAGCTCGAAACTTCGTTAGCTACTAACGCTAGTTTAATGGACGATAAATTTCGCGATGCCGATCTTCGATCCCAAAGCTTAGCTGATAGGATAGAACATGGTCTTAGGAAAGTTGGTGAAGACATGGTCAACCTGGAAGTCAGAGTAAAGAAGGAGAGTAACGAGATGGGAATTCTAGTTGTTCAACGTTTAACGGAACAATTCAAGGAACTTGTCATGGGAGAAATAAGAGAAGGAGTGATTCATGAATTGCAAACTGAGATTAAAACCACAGTTGTCAATGAAATTAAAGACACACTCAAGCTGGAGAATCAAGAGGGAATCAAGGAGATTAGGGAATCTTTGTCATTCCACATTGAAGTAATTGCCAAGGATATTCAAGCAACTCAGAAGGACATATCAGATATGACAGGGTCATTGAAAAGTCATGAGGCTGTTATGAACCAGATATCCATTGATGTTAAAGACAATTGTAAGGAGACTGAAGCAATCAAGAAGATGGCAGAAGAAAACCAGAAGGAACTTGAGGCTCTGAAAACTCAAAAAAAGGATGAGAAACAGTCTGATCATCTTTTGAAAATGCCGAATGTAAGGGGAAAGGAACCGATACAGATAAATCTAGGAGGAGCTAGAGAGACTGATAGACAGGATGAGGTCAGGACAGTATTTCAATCCAACCCCATAACTGTATTTAAGAATATAGAAGACAAGCCTTCTAAATTTTCAGGGCGAGATTCTGTAACACCCGTGGAATTTCTGAGAGAAGCAGGTGATTACCTGAAAGATTCTAAGATCCCTAAAGAAAGACAGATCAGGTTAATAGGGAAGTTCTTGGAAGGTCCCGCACTTTTGTGGTTTAGAGCATTTAGATCCACTCTAAATACTTTTGAGGAGTTTTCTCGTGGGCTATTGAAGAAGTTTTGGTCCCCTGAAACCCAACAGCAAGTTAGAGCAGAGTTGTATTCGAAGAGATTCTCGACGTCACAACCTACTCGATACTCTACATACTTTTCTGGACAGCTGTCTAAACTCCAACATTTAGATCCGCCAATGCCAGATAACGAGTTGATTACTGCTTTGATACGACAATTTCCAGCAGACGTCCAGAGGACTTTGATCGCTGCTGATATCTTCAATATGGAACAGTTTGATGAAGTATTGCAGAAGCTGGATCATACAAACGCTCAATTCTTCCATCAGAAGGGAGTAAAGAGTAATAACGCTGTGTATGCTGTTATGGCTGACAGTTATTCTCAGACACCTCGAGAGATTCGAGAGGAGCGAGAAGAGAAATCGCCGAGGGAAGATTCCAATACGAGAGGATGGAACCAATACCATAACAGATACAGTTACAAACCATATGCAAGACCGGATGGTGGTAATCGATACAACACTCGATGGAGAAGACCACGAGATACTCAAGGAAGGTACCAGGAAAGAAGATCCTATGGTAATAACTATAATAACAGAGGGAATGTAGATACTCGTCAGTCCAATGAAGAGTTTAACAAGGACACGAGGAAAAACTTGGAAGCAAGATACCAAGATAACTTACAATTTGTGGAGCAGAGGCCCAATGATCCAGGTCCATCGGGAACACAACAATCCCGGGGGAATGGTAATGAAAAAAAAAACTTCGAATTCACAGTAGAAGATAGAATTTTGAATACTTTCACTTCCAGAATAATTAAATGGCAAGCAGAGGATGATGACTTAATTCAACAGAATGACGAACGAAAAGAAATGGGTACCAGAATTAGAATGCCAATCATTTCATGCGAAGTATTTGGTATGCCTGTCGATACTTTGATCGATACTGGGGCTATGCTTTGTCTGGTGAGTGAGAAGCTTTATATTCTGTGGAAGCTCAAAGAGAATTTAGAGGAAATTCCAGTATCAGGAATTAAGATCCAAGGAATAATACCCAATAAAATATCTCTGTGTAAAACACAATTATACTTATGTATTACGATTGGAGGACATGATTTCCGACATGTATTTGTTGTAATGAAGGACATGGCTTTTGACATGATATTGGGAGCAGATTTCATTCAGAAATATCAAGCAGTGATAGATATGAAGACAGAGACGATTAAATTCAAGAATACCGAAGAGATAAACTTCGAGGGAAAAGAAGAGGAAGACATCGAGGGAGATGCTCAATGGTCTCTGATTTTTCATGAAGCTGAAGGAAGAGAAGTCTACACTGAGAAGGAGTCCCCAGAGCTAGGGAAAATTTTGGAAAAGTATCAAGACATTTTTGATATTGAACCTGGAGAAATTGAAGATTTTGAATATTGTGGAAGTAAACAATAATGGAAGCTATGAAGTAGCTAATACACGAACTGGTAACATCGTGGGAACTTATAATGCATCGAATCTGAAGATCTATTATTCAAGAACCAGATAATTTAATGTGTAGATAGGAAAAATAAATTTTTTTTTCAATTTTTATTTTTTGCTAGGTGTGGGGTGGATGTGCCCAAATCTAGGAATGGGTATTCCAAGTTTCAGACACCTAGATAGCAAGGGAAAGGCTGTAGCAGCGTTTGAAAGTTCGGATATTTGAATATCGCGCTACATTGCTTCTCGAAGCCTTTCGAAGAAAATTACCGATAGTTGGATGGTAAATGACGTAGCGAGTAACAGCAGAGGTGGAGACTATTTATTGATTAAATAGTTAACTATGGAGCAGAGACTTGAGACTGGGATCAGATTACTGGCACGGCCAAATGAAAAAGAATGCAATTAGTATCAAGTAAATCGGACCAGGGATTCAAGAGATATGAGGATTTTTAGATATCAGGCGATGACGCGTGACCCTGACCGTTTTTGTATAAAAGCAAGCTGGAGCAGGCTTAGTTAGCTCAATTCATCACAAGCACTTGGCGAACAAGTTGCGTCTACGCTGAGCCAAGGCACATGGTTGCCGCCTCTACGAAGAAGTACTTTTCAAATCGTGATAGTCACGAGAAGTGCTGCGCAAACGAGTTGGAACTTAGTAAGTTTCTGGTGAGGAGAATCACTGAGGTGATTGTTTTTCTACAGACATTGGTGGAAATATTTATATTTCTTAAAGGACATATGCTAGACTTGGTCTAGAAAATAGTATATTGTCACAGTCCAATAGTAAATTAATACTTGGATGTTTAAATCCATTTAAAGTCAGTTTTCATATTTTGTAACTATTTAACCACTTCAATCCGTCAGTACATTGAAGAATAGTCTATAACGGTGGCGTTCATTAGTCTACGCAAGGGAAACTGCAAGTTGTCTAGCGCATGGCAGATGGTGATATACAAACCATGCCCAGGGAACGATCTTCAGAACAGCCGTTAACTGCTTAGACTGTCAACGTTTTTCTTGTACTGATGAGATTACAGTGAGTTAGGTTACAACTGACACATTTAAGAAGAGATCACTTAGATCTGACCCTATTTCAACAAACTGTTATGGCTTTGTTAGAAGCCCATATTAAAATGGAACCACAGTCATTTAAAACGTCGAAAGATACTACCACTATGTCTGACTAGACGATTTGTGGGTCTACAATGGCGGCCGATACAAGGATTATACGTGCTTGTCCGATAGGGCATGTCTACGGATAAATCTGGTATAGACCAGGTTTACTACACTTCAAGAACATCAAGAAATGTAAGCCACATTTGAATTATTTTATGCTTAGCTAATTGGAACAAACTATTTTTCTGCAGATGACCAACACATTTTTTTCATCGTATTTAAAGCTTGTAATGACTTACGCAAGACTTGTTAGATTTATTCTGAGCATTTTCAGCACTCAGAACAGTTTAGGATCGATGACCGAGCATTTTGAGCATTTATTTGAATTTTTCATATTTTTGGGAAATCACGGTAATCAGCCGATGTAACTGTAAAAGTTAAATTTATTTTTGTTGAGGAATGGATATTTTTTCCATATTCGAAGGTTCGAACATGTGGATTCTCACATATTGAGATGATAATTCAACATATTTGAAATAATAATGATAATAATAATCCACTAATAATAATAATAATAATTTTCATAATTTTTCTAAATAATTCTTGGATATTATATTTTATAATAATCATATGTATTGAGAAAGAGCCTATGAAGTAGTTGAAACATTTCTAGTTTGGAACAGGAGATTTTACGAAGGAGAGTGGTTAGCGCAAGCCCGCATTCAACCTACATTTCAGTTATGGTTGAACAGTTGATATTTGCTATGAGCAAAGCATATGTTTCAGATAACACGGAGAGGCATGAAACGGGAAGCAATTGATATTTGTATCAAATAGGATATTTTTGTATTTATATAAAATCATGACGTAAATACACTCGAAAGTGAAATGAAGCTTTTCATAAGTATGGTAAAATCACGGGTTGAACTGAATGGTAAAATAAAATAAACTTGTAAGTTTATTAATCTTCCAGTGTTGATAACAAGCAGAGGCTTGATTTATTGTATAAATTTTGGGAAGATAATTTATGTGTGTGGAGTAGTGGAAATGCCATTCCCAGGTGCGCATGTTAAGTCGCAGGAATGAAGGTTTTTTCGAGCATCAATCAAATAGCAGGTTCGATGGCTCAGGTTTATAGTAGGAGTATTGGATCCACACGTTTCGTCGTATGAATAACCCGAAGGTTATTTCTTTGAAACCATCAGTTCTTATTTCAACCTTGTTTACGAATTCCATTTAGAATTTGATTTTGCTAGAACCCGGATTTGTCATGATAGTAGTTTATTCTTCTTCAGAGGAAGACCTTTGCCGTTGTTGTTGTTGTTATAATATTGTGTCCTTACACAAATAGTAGAATGGGCCACTGCCAATTTAAAATAATTCTTTAACCACGAATAATTTGAAGGATATTTTCAATCCTAGTGCCATGAACTAAATGAATTCATTATGAGACTACAATTCTAATTTCCGCATTCTGTCGAAGAATTGCAAGTTGTGAAAGTTGCTAGAAATGGCCATAAATATAAATATTTTTTTCATAATAATTCCAAGTGGAAAATCTAATAGTTGAATGGTTCAACCATTTATCGATCAAGTTGATGATTCAGAAATCATATGTTTTGTTTGGAACTTGAAGTTCATAATCGAGTCACTTCTCGAATGTTTAATGTCAGAAGAACAATTAATTGTTGTTGTGCTTCGCACAGTTCTTCGATGCTATGCTCAATGG
Source organism: Meconema thalassinum (assembly GCA_946902985.2). Taxonomy (NCBI): domain Eukaryota; kingdom Metazoa; phylum Arthropoda; class Insecta; order Orthoptera; family Tettigoniidae; genus Meconema; species Meconema thalassinum. The sequence continues at coordinate 1,733,693,200 of OX336388.2, read as the reverse complement.
TCAAATACTTTTCAGATGTTGTTAATATGTGTTAATAATTTGTGTTGCTACGATGATAATAATAGTTTCAACGATATATTTTTGAAAACTGGAAAACAAATGAAAGTCTAAAGAAATTCTATAAACATTTATTCTACGAGTGTTAATATCATGTAAATAGTCAAACAGTGATCGACGTTATTTCCAGTATGGACAATTCATTTTGCACTGGAGTTAAAATGTTAATAATTTTGGAACACAGTCCACAGGACTAACAATCGGACTTGTGTTTTCAAAAAGATTGTCAAATGTGTTTGGAAGATTTCTGTATATTGTGTGTAAATAAGAGTGTGGATCGCCACACGTGGATGATGCTGCTTTGAGCATTATTCTTGCAGTCAGATTTTAACTTTAAATAAACTGAGATAATTTTACCAGATGTGTTTCACCCAATTAAATCTCCTTCTATCCTTATTGTTGCATTGAGCCAAAAATCAGCAAAGCATTTTTATAAATTTGATGTCGTTTTTGCGATTTGCTTTAACCCATCTGGCGCTCCGGGATATTTTGATTCTCGTGCTGACTGATTATTGGTAAAATGCATATGTGGTCGGGCGGACTTCGGTCTAAACGGGCACAGTATATGTATTGGTTCCTAATGATCCATTACAGTGTGCACGATTGGCTGAGTGGTCGGCGCATTAGTTTTTCATCAGGCTGGCCGTGGTTCAAATCCTATCAGAGTTGGACTTTTTTTCTTGATTTTTTTTATATGTATTATTTCTTGAGTACTGAGACGTTATAAAATAAAGCATTATATGGTGCATTTTGAAATGGAAAATATATATTTAATTAAAACAACATTCACCACCGGAGTGACATCTAAGGGTAATTACTTGAACTATGTTATTGGTAACCACAGCCTTCTAGATGCGAGCTATGCTCTCTACCGGCCAGTTTGTGAACCCATGTCTACAGTATAATTGCGAAGGTTATTATTTTTGCCGATAGAGGGTACACATCCCCAAGATAAGGCGCGATTATCACGGCCAACGAGAATGACTGGCTCTGGTGAGTTTTCGTGACGTCAGCAATGTAGTTCTGTTGCACCACTGCCTGGTCTTCGTTTTACTGCCGGTGTGGTACCTAGTCATCTTGTCTACATCATTGAACCTGTATAAACGTTGGTATTTGTACCGATTTTGCAAATCAGTACATATTCATCTTTATCTTCGAGACGCAGTAAGAACTCCAGGTCTGACCGGATTATCATGGGAGCATACACCAAGCCTCTTCTGGGAACTCTTTTCGCCCCCCCCCCCCTCTGGCACCTGACTGTTGGTGAAATGGGTTCGCCAAGCCCCTTTCTGCCAGGATTTCTACCCTTTGCGTATCCTGCCACTTAAGGTATTATCGCTAATGGAAACTTGTCGAGGGAGATAAATCAAGCTTTGTATCTGTGAACATTGGAAAAGTGAACATTTCCTGTCAGCTACATTTCGCCAAGCTCTTGTTCTAAGAACAATCTTGCAAGAACATTGTGTAACGCCTCAACTCCTGGGAAGTTTCTACGCACTAACTGGGTGGGGTGATATTCGAGGTACCAACACAAACCTTGGACTCTGGCTTTGTTTTGGCCCGTTGCGCCACAAGTCACATTGGTATTACTGGAGTAGTGTGGTGGGGGTGCATTGGAATACAGGGTTGCGGCCCGTGACTCCAGAGACAGTGTGTGAAGGACCTCGCTGACATAAAGACTCTTAAGCAATTGCCTCCGGGGAAACTGATAGTGCAGTTTCCTCGGAGGGCCGGAAGACACCAGGTGGTACCATCATAACTTAATATTAAGGGGCAACTGAAAGAAATGAATACAAACCTTGACTGCAAAACATTTTGGTAACGTGAATTTTACATGCCATGTGTCGAATGGCGTTTCAGGACCGTTGTTTGTTTTTTGAATTATGATTGTTAGTTAATAAGTATATTTTGCTAAGTTTTTGGATATGCAGATTCGTTTGATTGGTATTTGATTCAGGGAGGGAAAAAGGTTTTAACTTTGGTCAGAAAGGCTGCTGGGGACGGTAAGTCAAAAGCAGGCTTTCGGACCGCCTTAGTCGTATTAAACGGCTTTTAAGTTGCCATGTGACATTGTTTTCTTGAGGTGACATAGAGCCTAATTTCATGTTGTGATTCCTTTAGTTTTGTCGCCAGGGGAATCATTCTGGTTAAATTCATTTCTATCACAAATGTAGATGTGTGTAATCTTGCCAACCGGGCAAGTGTCTGGTTTGTTTAGGTTAAGTCATTCATTTGCGTTTAATTAGATCATATTTGTCAGTTAGTTATTTAAGTGGTGGAAGGGTCTTCTCTGGTATTTGTTTTATTTTACTGCTCAATACATGTTAGCTTATTTCGATTTGTCACGTTATTTATTGCATGAAGTCACTAGGAAGATTATTCCCCTTTCCTTCTTCATCTTTTGGCAGGGTCATTTTAATACGGTCTACTGAGGTACGCATCCAACCTTCCATTCAACAAGGTGGTCTTGACCTCGGTTACATCCCACCTTTTCCCTAATTCCAAATTAGATCAGAGTATTCCACAATGCTATGAAACTAGGAATATTCTCTCCCTAGGTTTTTTAGCTGTGAATTCAACTGACCTAGGGTGTCATTTAATTAGGCCTTTTTCTGTGTGTTATAAATTATTAATTTTTGATATGGTAATATCATGTTGATGAATTATATTTTGATATGCTAATATTATTATTATTATTATTATCTTGGTTTATTTCAAAGGGTAAGGGGGTGATTCTACCGGTGCAGTATTCATTTATCACTTGTCTTCATAGAAGGTATTGATACAAGTCGTTAGTCGGTGGGTAGTGTATTCCGCAGATCTCTTCTATAAACGAATTAATTTATGTTCCGCCCCTTGAAACAACAATAAGTTAATGATATCTATACTGTGCTGCAAGATTCTTTGATCTAATTATACTAATGTGCACATAATTTAACTCACAACGAAGGTCACAGAATCTACAACTCGACTTACTGTAGCCTGTTCGTTGCAGCTATTAAAGACACAACGAACCCTTGAATCCTAGTTCGCGTGGATTTTTGTAAGGAGTAACTTCAATAGGCGTAGTTTTGCAAACCTATACAGTATAATTTATCGTGTTTGAAAACACACGGAACATCTAAACTGCGTCCATTTTATGAAGATTGATATAAAATATTGCATTTCTGCTGCTTATGAATTGCTCTCGACTTAAACGTACAAGCATCATCAAGCAGTACCGGTACATTGCCTACGTCACAGAAGGGTTTGGTTTACGCGCCATGGCCTGTCTTTCTCGTTAGCCGTGCGCGATTACAAATTAGCTGTGTAATAGTTATATTAAATATGTTTCTCCCAGTGATACGTTTAGAGCAACGAAGTTTCAATTATTGTAAGTAGTCGGTGTTAATAAACTGAATACCTACGTTGTTTGAAGTGTTTACTGATGAAATTGCAAAATGCTGGGGTAAATTATTTGAACGCCACTCCTCAAATCCAGTGTGCCAATTTGCACTTCGAATTGGAAGAAATTAGGAGATGATAAAGACAAAGAGTTATAACTATACCCATACATTTAGGAGAAAGTAGGCTATATGTTCTTTCCTGAACATCTTGTTTTTAAATATGAGTTGGCAACGATGTCTCCGATAGTGTAGAACAGAGTATGATTAATACTACACCTCAGCCAAACTTTACCCCAAGGGAAATCTACTAATAATTAATGTTATTGGTTTTACGTCCCTTTTAACTACACTGGCTTGTAGAGACGCCGGGGTGCCAGAATTTTGCCCCGAAGGGGATCTTTAACGTGCCAGTAAATCTACGGACACGGCTCCCTCGCATTTGCGCACCCTCAAATGCCAGCTGACTGCGCCAGGATACGAACCTGCAACCTCGGGCTCAGCAAGCGAGAACGTTACCCCTGAGCCACGCAGCCAACCAATCTACTAATGGATTAAATACCTCCGGTACTCACTTTTGCAGCAGGGAGAAATGACCATGAGCCACATGGATGATAGATGACTGAATTAAAATGTTTGCCAATGTCAAACGTCGAACAAAGTCTTATCAGCTGAGAAGCAATGTCTTATCCATAGAGCCACCACAGAAGATATTAAAATCTTGACCCATTATACCGTAAAACAGTGGCTCAAAACCCTTGAATATTGTTGACGACTATGAGGTCTTGAACTGCTTCTGATATATGACTTATTTGTACAAGATTCCTCTCTTGAAAATTTTCTGGCTGAACACCCTTAGTTAAATCTTATACGCTCCTAGTCATGAATTTATAGGCCTGGATGATACCTTCCCAAATCCTTAGTCATAATTATTAGGCTACTTTTACACCCACTACCAAAGTCTTAACAGAAAGACAGCTTATCAGACAAGATTATCGAACAAAGATATTGAGCTGATGACCACGATAGTCACTTCACGTTTCAAAGCAGGCTAAATACACTTAATAATAATACTTTTACTATATAATAAGCTAAGGTGTATGTTTCACAAAAATCAAGCTCCTAAACCAGAAGGAGTTAGAAGGTGTGGTTTGTACCAAAATCTTCCAAATCGTCTCAATAGTACAGGAAAAATCTTGTATTTCTTGAAAAGTCAACGGAAATATAATTATTTGTTTATAAAGTGTTTTTACACAAATAAACAAGATGATAGCCCCTGGCAGAACCATGTCGCGTACAGCCCGCATAGCACTAGGGCCGGGCGGGTGGTCTGTACTCACAGGGCGCACACAACCCATAATGCGAGAGATATCGCACGGGTCCGCTAGTATTATTGGTTTTACGTCCCTTCTAGCTACTGTGGAATTTAGAGGTACCAGGGTACCGGAATATTGCCCTGAAGGGAACCTGTAAATCTACTGACACGGTTCCCTGGCATTTGCGCACTCTCAGGTGCCAAATGACTGCGCCAGGATTCGATCCTGCAACCTTGGGAATAGCAGGCGTGAACGTTCCCGCTGAGCCACGCACCCAATCGAAATATACGTAGGCAGTGGTTTAAATTCAGCGGTGCTATGAACAACTCGACGAATAGTCGATCAAACAAAGTATGAGCGCACTCTAGGTAACAGTTTTGGCCATGTTCCAACAGTGGGTTTTCATGAGAATCTTTATAGTTGTTGATGTAAATTCATATATAGGGGGCTTGGAACATCTTAATCCTCAGCCCCGTATAGATGGGTGTGTGCTGAAATGGTCTGATAGCCTCTATATATGCGATAACTCTAAAGTCTGTTCGCCGAGTCGAGATAGTGGAAGTAAACATAGTTGTACACGTGATTGCAGGGCTGCCCGCAAGGGGTGCTTAGAGCTTTGCCTGTTGAACGTACGCCAACTTCAGTGCTACTGTATGTATAGTCTACAAGTGAAGCGGGCTGACTTATCGGTTACATGCTACAGAACGGTTTATTCATTGTTCGTTTATGTATTTAATTAATTAATTAGTTCTTAACTGCTTATGACCGGCAACAGTATACAGTGCAGCACAGCACTAAGTGCAGCAAGTCTTGTCTTTTCTAGGGCTACGACATGACTAATGATCTCGGAGTTTCTTGGCTACCCCTGTCCGGCAGAGCCGATGACGGGAACTGGGCGTGTTTTTCTGTCCAGGCAGTCAAGTGACCACGTGCAAGTATTTACGTGCGCTATCTCGACTTGGCGTACAGACTTCAGTAGTGTATGCTACTGTATTAGGGACGGGGATGAGGTAGGTGCTTTCCCGGCTAACTTTGATGGAGTGTGGAAATACCCGAGGAGAAACCACACTCGGGATAGCTGCTGTCAGCACCGGGATTCCAACGTACGATCTGCGGACTTGCTGCAGCTGTCCTCGTGGTCGTGGTGCACGATTCAACGAGCACGGTTACGCCGCGGGGTAATTATTACAGTGGTGTCAGGAATTGTATGTATATATTACGAGGTTAATCAACTCATTCCTTTGAGTTTTGTCTCTGGATGAGAACTACACAAGGAAGAAAGAAAAAATTAGAGAAAGAAAAATAACTAAAGCTTTATATGCCTCAGAAACCGTATACCTCGGTGGCCACTCTAAAATTGTAGACATTGAAAAACATGAACGGAAATTTCTCCGGAAAATTTATGGTCCCACGAGAGAAAATGGAATGTGGATTAAAAGGAGAACAGCGGAACTCTACTCCTTCACTGACAGGTTCACCGATGCCGTACGGAAGTGACGCCTGAATTTCTATGGCCATATCTACAGAATGAACAGCGACAGACTAACTAAGAGATTATTCAAAGTAATCAACTCAAAGAAGGTCAAGAAAAAATGGCTAGAAGAAACTAAGGCGGACCTCCAAGAAATGAATATCACAGGCGACATCATAGACAATTGTGGAGCTTTTAGGACAAAAGTAGCCAACCATAAATTTAGGGAGAACCCAATAAAGAATAGTGGTAGGAAGTGGTCGACAAAACACAAGATGCAACACAGTGCATTCATGAAGAGATTTTGGGAGGACAATAAGGCGAAAACCATCAGGCCAACTTACAAGTTCAAACGCCCTCTTTGAATGGGCATAACGACTAAAGAAGAAGAACTAAATAAAGAAACCTCTACATGTACCAAGAGATAACACAGTTTGTTGATCGACTGTGCGTGCAAAAGGTTGAGTTAACCAGAAACCAAAATGTTTGTTGATATACCAGCTTTAAGGATGATAATGTTCCAAGTCAGAATTTACAACGGAAGGATTAACGATCTCTATGGCTGATGTTATACTCCGAAACCCAAATAATAAAACATTTTATGTACCATTTGCAGTTACAATATTCCAAGATGTTCTCTCACGTTACGCAAGAAAATTGATGTGTGTGGAGAATCTAGGACATTGTGCTGGATATTCGCTATGGGCCTATCAATACAATCTAATGGAAGGTTACATCTATGTTGTGTATTTCAGTTTTACGGGAGCCATTTTTCACTTTGATGAATGCCATCACTTTATGAGGGCAGACCAGGGTAGGCCCGACTATCAATGAGTGCAATGTTGCAGTAGATAGACTGAAAAACCTTTAACACTAACACATAAATTTTGAAAACAGTAGCTTCTCATAACTGGCTACAATTTTGAACAGTAATCTTCCTCGGAACGATCCAATCCCTTGGATATGTTTATTGCTTTAGATGGGGATATGAAACTTGGTGAACACTAGCGACTAGTAGAATATTACGTGCAATGTGCTTCATACGAACAGTAATACTTGAAATTCTGACAACAGTTCAGATAAGGTGGTTCTTCAGTTACATCGCGTTCTATATTTACTTGACAGCAATACTACACAATATAAAAACAATATATGATGTAGGAGATAAGAATAACTGCTACTGAAATGTTAACACTGTTCTCTTTCAATAACGTTATCTAAAAATATACATTGACTCTGTTATTGTTGCTGTTTGAGTCTTCAGTCTTATGACTGGTTTGATGCCTCCCTGTTCTGAACTAATCGTTTCATCTTTACATAGCTACCACATCTTATATCCTAGGCAGTCTGTTTAACATATTCTAACCTTGGTCTGCTCCTACAGTTCTTGCTCTTTATCATTCCTTCCATAACTCTTTTTGCTATTCTTGGGTGTCTTAGTAGCCTATGTGTCATACCAACCTATCTCTCCTCTTCATTAGCAGTCACCAGAAACATATCACCACTCCCACGCGCCTTTAGACCTCTTCATTTGTTACTCTACCTGCCCATCTGCTCTTCATTCTGCTGTAATACAGCATTTCTATTCTACCATTTTCTGCTGTGCCGACAGTCCAAAGTTTCACTTCCATAGAGTGCCACTATCGACCAAGACTTTCTTATCAATATTTGATAGCAATAAAATTTATTTTCTGTAAAAATGCTTTCTTTTCCAGAGCAAACCTAATTTTTATATCCTCTTTGCTTCATACATCACTGGTTACTTTACTTTCTTAGTGGCAGAAGTCTCCTATTTCCTTTAGATTTTCACCTGCCAATTTGACGTCAATAGGGACCAAGATTCTAAAAGGTACAATTTTCTTACTCCGTTTCGTTTGTTAATTATTGCAGTAATCTCTAAATTGCGTAGTCAAATAAAATGTCCTAAATCGATATACTTGACATTAGAAACAGTTAGCCAGTCTCTGACCAGTGCTATGTTTAACATATGATGGACTTTAAATAGTAATATGCTATGTTTGTAAAATATATTTTTCACTCAAAGTTCCCTCCGCTTCAACTTGTCAGTGCGGTCTCCACATCACGTCTCCACATCACGTATAAAACGGAACAAGTTAGATCTGAACCTTCCGATGCGCATGTGCGTCCAGTTACATTACGTCATCCCCCCGCCTGGATTCTTTGTCAACCAGTGAGCACATACTTCATCACGCGCTGGTTAGATGTTGCCAAGTAGTCATTATTCCCAGGACTTGGCAGGGTACAGATGCTGTCAAGGCATGCGAAGCAAGACTGAGCCGCTCTGTTCTTTGACAAGCACGGCAACAAGCTTGCTGTCAGGAGTGTGTGAAGTGGGCGCGCTCTCAGTTCATTACCACCAATACCAATGCTATGTCACTGAGAATGCTCCTATTCGATACTTTATGCTTGCATAATATAACCACGACGAGCAGCGAGCAGCTCCAAACAGCTGTTGCACCAAAGAGGGGAAATCGAATTTGCGCCTACTGATCCCACCACTTCCCTCTCCTAGACGAGACTCCGCCATGACAGGCCAGGTCTAACTTGCCACGCTATACCTCACTCACTTATCAAATATCAAGAAGCAATATATTTTACCATCTGCAATACTGCTCGAGTTCAAGCTGTGTGAACCTGAGAGGAATGTGGATCGCGGACGATGATGAGAGATGTGGGGGGTTCCCAGTCCATGCGAAGTAGGCCTAACAGAACCAAATACATTGGTCGGCCACTCACTCACGCATTTGCAACACCACAGTGATTTAGACAACGGCCTTATGTTAGCAATATTGGAATAGACAAGAATTACAGATAACAAGGCGGGGTGTTGACATGCCCTTCCCTTCCAGCCTCCCACATCACCTCACCCTGCAAGTTCAAAGAGCTTGGAACCGAGGGGTACCTGGGCCTTGCTGACGGCCAGTGTGTCTCAGAGATATGACATTGCTCTTGTAGTTAAGTTCGGGCAAGGATGTAAGCCACTGTGTATTTGTCTCATTTCTAAGATAAAATATTCACATTTAAATTTATCTACTTCTGTCCAATATAACAATCACGTAATATAAATTTAAATGTTACTAGTTGAAACCCGTCAAAACATGACGGTCAATAGAAAAATATTTACTGAAGAATTTTCTTATATTGGCCTACTGTACATTCTTTCTACGATTATTTTTTGACTCTATTGAAACTATGAGGGCGTCAAAAGATTGCACTCTCAACATTGCAAAATACTGCTGGCCATGACTGAAAAATTGTTGGGGCAAATTGAGGCCTATACGTTCCAGAGTTTCCCCTTGAGCTTTATTGATTGTGATAAAGTATGCCAAATGAATTGGAAAATATTGCCTCTTAAAAGAAAATGATAGTGTTTTATCGGATGGTGTTAAATCAAGTCGAAGGATTAGACATCTCTGCCTAATTTTAACTGCACCTATTATTTCCAAATCCAAGCAATATGGTTGCATTTAGGAGTCCTTGGGAACCGTTCAGATTTCTAAGCAGCATAACGGGCCAAGCGTTTGGAGTATGTGGCGGCCAGTCGTTTAGTTCCAAGGGATTCAAGAACTCTGATGAGTCTAATACAACTGGCCGCAAACCATCGCTTATATTTTTGGAATATAACGAAGAAATGCGATGATGTGCAATTCCATACATTTTAAAACAATGTGGACCGTGTGCGTGTGGCACAGGAACATTGGCTCCAAATGAAACGAAGGAAGGAAGGAAGCTTGCAGTTTAACGTGACCGTTAATCTCGCGATCATAAGCCACGGGACCTCCGTTTAACGTGGAATCCGAACCACAGGACATGGCCTTTAACATCAAAAATCTCACATGCATTGACCGGGAATCGAATCCGATCCGCCTTGGTGAGAGGCATACAGCTTGACCGCTGCGCCGTGAAACGAAGGACATAGCATTGTACTGCCGATTAGTCCCTCTGGAATTCCTTGAGATATCATCTCCAGTGAAAAATAATTGTTAAAGCCTGTCAAATATTTTATATTTATTCAGATTAATGTTACCATTACAACAGCAAAGGTCAAAGTAACCAAGTGTAGATTTCTCGCAAGAGAAATACAGTGCAGAACAATGTTTACATTTGTTCGTCAAGGACCCTAAACTGTAACGGCCTAGTATCTGGAATTGTTTCTGAAATACCATATTTATATTGGATTTTAAAAGTGGCTTCGTATTTTTCTCCGATTTCCCACTTTTTTGCGGCTAATGTTCTATTTCGTCAAATGGGTTTATTTATAGCAGCATTTCTGCCCAAATTAACGTCATTTTATATAACACTATAGTGGCCTGCATCAACGTAGCCGCCAAATATTAAATGGCAAATAATAACTTACTTCCATTGCCAAAATCAACTGCGTGGTTAGACCCATTGTTATGCACTCTAAACAAATAATCAATAAACAATAATATTCACATATACAATGAATACTTCCATTCTCAAGTTGGTTGCTGATGAGAATGCGATGAGATTGATCGCCAATAATAAAATCCTTGCAATTTTTGCAATTTGCTTGCAAACGCAACTCAGGATGACGATCTTCATTTTGAAATAAACAGAATGAAATTGCTGTAAATAATGAATTTCCATCACCTGTTGAAGGTACAATACTTTGTATTTCCATGACAGTAAATTATGAAAGGGAGCATAGAATCACTTCGCCACTACTGGAATGAGCATAGACTCACTTCGCCAGCCACAGTAATGGAGGGAGTTTTAGAATTATATGTTCAGTGCTTGTCAAAGATCGTATTAACACAGGGAAGCCCATTCTTAAGGCTACATTCTGAGCTATTGCCCCGGGTTCCAGGTTCGATCCCCGCTCTGCCAAGAAATTTAATTCTGGTCTGAGGACTGGAACGGGGCGCACTCGTGAGGCAAAACTAAGAAGAGCAAAGTTTGATTCCGATCTCAACAATCTTGGATTTGGTTTTCCGTGGTTTCCCACTTCCACTCCAGGCAAATACCGGGATAGTTCCTAACTTAAAGCCTCGGTCGTTAACTCCCCATTCCCCACATTAATTACAAATGCACACATCAACACAGCCATCACATTAACACAGGTTATCAGAGACAGGTTTACACTCGCACACCAAAATAGACGGGGCTGAGTGACGACGATGTCTGAGTCCATCAAATGAAATATGTTCGCCAATATGTTAACGCTGATGTATGTGTTTGAACTACTGGATATAAGCTCAATGTTCCCCATCTCTTGATGAATACAGTACTTTTGCATTTGTCAGTTGGCACAGGCTAGAGTAAAAGGTGGCTTTTCACCGATGTCTCAGTCTCACTCATGGCTGTGATTATATGGAAGCTACTGAGGTATGGGTGGTGCTTAGTAATGGCATTCGGGGCACAGTCAGTGCCTGTGAATGCTGTGAAAGGTTCAACTCATAGGGTTAGGACTACTGTTCTGACTCAGTGAGGAAAGCAATGGCAAACTACCTCACTCCTCTTCTTGCCTAGAACGCCTCAAAATAGCGCTGCCTTGGGTTTTTGTGGGTATCTACTCACATAACGTAACGGCGGTACTTTTTGAGGAACCAACCAGCCTTCGGGCTGACTACCTAACAGACAGACAGACAGACTTTAAAATTAATATCATTGCATTGTTGCAGCTTGGCAAATATTTTATATTTCAGCAGATCAATTTTACCATCACAACAGTAAAGGCCAAAGTAACCGCGCGTAGATTTTACGCAAGAGAAATACAATGTACAACAATGTTTACATTTGATCGTCAAAGACCTTTCACTGTACTGCATAACATCTGGAATTGTTTCTGAAATGGCCTATTTATATTGGATTTTAAATGTGGCTTCGTATTATTCGATAACACTATAGTGACCTGCAATATCGGAGCCGCTAAATATTAAATGGCAAAAAATACTTCCATTGCCGAAATCAACTGCGTAGTTAGATTCAGTACTCTAAACAAATAATCATTAAACAACTGTCTTATACAATTAAGTTCAACATGACCGTCCAGAGACTCTCATACTCAAGTTGGTTGGTGAGGAGAATGCGATGAGACTGATCGCTTACAATAAATTCCTTATAATTGTTCCTGCCAGCGAAATGTTTGGCAATAGCTTGAAAACGCAGCGCAGAATGACGTTCTTCATTTTGATATAAACAGTACAAAACTGCTCTAAATAAGCTATTTCCATCACCTGTTATAGTTTATGGCAGTACATTTTGCAGGGGAACATAGAATAACTTCGCCAACTACTGGAATGAGCTTAGGCATATACTCAATACTCACTTCGGCAGTCACCCTAATGGAGGCTGTTTTAGAATTCTATGTCCCGTGCATGTCAAAAATCGTATTAACACATGGAAGCCCACCCATTCTTGGCTATCGCCTCGGAGACCCGGGTTACATTTCCTGCTCTGCCAAGAAATTTAATTCTGGTCTGAGGGCAAAAACGGGGCACATTCAGTCTCTAGAGGTATAACTAAGAAGAGGAAGGTTTGATTCCCACCTCGACAATCTTAGATGTGGTTTTCCGTGGTTTCCCACTTCCACTCAAGGCAAATACCGGGATGGTTCCTAACTTAAGGCCTCGGCCGTCACCTTGCCATTTCCCACCTTAATTACAAATACACAAAGTAACGCAGCTATCACAATAATACGGGTTATCAGAGAAAATTTTACACTTACACACCAAAGTACATGGGGCTGAGTGACAACGATGTCGGAGCCCTTCAAACGAATTATGTTTGCCAAGTGTCTCTCATGGCGAAAGCAATTGTGGACACGCGCCAGGGCCTGGAAAACTACCTTTTCACTAATAATTTAAGAGTATATTGACGATGCATAATTTATAACTTTTAGTCTAGGATGCTACCAACTTGACCACCGAAGCATTGGGAAGAAATTGCAATATTAAAGTACATAAACAACATAGCCTACACACTCAACTGTCAGTTAATGTTCTTCAACGTTTCCCTTCTTAAAAATTCCCCTCTATAACTCTCCATCACTTGAAAACGCGCCATGTTTTGTGTTTTAAATATATCGATGCAATGGTGCTGCCATCTGTTGTTAGTTACTGAAACTATATGGGCGAGGTACTGCCATCTGTTGTCAGTTACTGCAATTGATGGCAGATATTAGCTCTTTTGACCACATGCTGTAATGCAATGGTAAAACGGAAATAAAACTTATTGAGAGGGAATGTAGGAATCTTTAACTGACATAAAACGTTACTAATAATCCTTGATAATACAATATTTAACTATCACGCGAAAACTTGCCATCAAGGCCATGCCTTGTGTTTTAAATATATCGACGCAATCTGCTCTCAGTTACTGGAACTATATTGGCGAGGTACTGCCATCTGTTGTCAGTTACTGGAACTGATTGCCGATATTCAAACGACGTATTGAGGACATGCTGTAATGCAATGGTAAAACGGAAATAAAACGTGTTGAGAAAATGTGTAGAAATATGTATCTTTAACTGACATAAAACCTTACTAATACTCCTTGATAAAACAATATTTCAGTGGCAAAAAAAAAAAAAAATACTGGCGAGAGTTGGGATCGAACCTGCGATCCTTGGATGCACAGTCAATCGCCTTAACCAAATAGCTACTCGCGCACTCACATTTCGATGCAGACGCAACCATTCACTATCTTCAAAAGCCGCTATCTGAAGAAAATAATCCAATTCATTATCAATAAAATCAATATATATTCGTATATGTTCATACTGTTATTATATTGTATTGTCAGAACTTGGTTAATGTATGTTTTCAATTACATGGAAGCTTATTAAATAACTTACATTTTAATGGACTTCTCACCGCCATTTTGTCATGAGCCCAGGCGGATTGTGCGCATGCGCGAGGGGCGAGAATTCTGCTATTTTCTATATTTATTTAAAAATATACCGTATTATATTTGTTTATTTTAGAGACACTCTGCAAATCTACAGGCCAAGAGCTTTCGTTAGAGTGCTCTACGAAGTAAATTGGTTCTGTCGTTCTCTCTATCTCGTGATAACAAAAATCACCTTACTGTTTTAAATATATAGATTAAATTAAACATGGAGCTGGCTGCAAAAGCCCAAAAACCGAGAAAATTTGAAACGTTTAGGTCTGGGTTACACAGGCAACCGCCCACTTGCCAGCACGGTGCTGAAGTAGGGGTGGAGAGCTAGCGAGAGCCACAGACGAAGAGAGTGGAGCTGGGGAATGTAATGAGTGGATAGGGGAGGGGCGATGACTGGGGGCTGCTAAGAAAGCCAGCTAATGGAAGCTAGTGAGAACGGTTCTTGCTGATTTAATATTTGTATTTAAATGACCATTCTCTAGAGAATACTCTACCATAATACGAGGGATGTTCCGAAAGTACGTTTCGTCACTTTATTGCACGATCAGATGGTACATGAGGTGACCCAAACAGTCGCCATAAGAATCCACACCCATGGCTGGTTTAATGACGGGAGGAGCGTTAGTGAAGGGGGAATGACGCATGCGCAGAGCGCCGACGAAGAGAGAGGAGCAACAGACTGGCGTGCCCGATGTAATTCAGTCGGTCAGTGGTGTTGCATGTACAGTACAGGGAAGGACGGCAGAGTTTGGAGGATGAAGATCGTCTCTCCACATCCACGAATGAGTGAGGAAACTTTGCTCGAGTACAGGACATGGTGTTAGCAGACAGGTGCATAGCGGTGGCAGACGTGGCTTCCACACTGCGTATTAGTCATGCATGGGCCCATCACATGCTCCGTGATGTTATCGGAAAGTGTCCGCAAGATGGTTACCAAGAACCCTGACCCCGGAGCAGGCTGTGCGACAATTCCTTGCATCGCAGGGCACCGAGTTTTACCAGAGTGGATTCTTCAAACTGATTGTGGGCTACAGGTGTCTCAATGTTGATGGCGACTATGTCGAAAAATAGTAGAAGGTGTATAATTCTTGATGCCATGGTGTATGTCAGTTCGGTAAAGGGTCTCTGGAAAAATAATGACGAAACTTATTATCGGAACACAAGAAAGCGTGTTCTTTTGTGATAAACATTTCATGTAAGATTTCTTTCAGGTTAGGGTGTATAAATACAGTATTTGTTTTCCCGCCTAATGTAATTGGGCACTATTTGTGTTCAACGACTGAAGAGCTTTCCATAAATATAACTAGGCAACACTCAGAAATTGCTTCCAACACTTCATCTCTCTTCCACACAGCGACATATTTTCTCACTATAATAAAGGTAAACAGAAAGAAAATGGCGTAATTTCGCTGCGTGTCGATCATACATCCACCCTAATCATAGACTTCTCTGTAAGTTCTCATTTTCCGTGTTCGTATTGACGTTCATGTCTCCGTTCTGATAACTATTATTATTTAATATTATTGTTGGAGGAAATTAACCGACTATGCTAGCTACGCATGGTGCCAGGCCATCACCGGACTTACTAGGCCTTGTCCACACAAAACTTTGAACTGTACAACGTCGCTATCCAAGTCCGTTCCCAACATCAGATGCTTAATATTCGCTCTTTCCTCTCCGAAACCCAGATATACTGTACATCATATTTCCTCTTATCACACCGAACAGCTCTGAACTCGATCTTGAAGATCTAAGACATTGATTGGTGAATGAAAACTCCCAGGTGGAGTCTGTGATTCTCACTAAAATACTTGCGAACTCAACTTAAGCATATAAAATACTGACATTTACTTTTAATGAGTCCAGAATGTAGTAACCTCTAAAGTTTTATCACTGTTTTTAAATAAAATGGAAGCACATTTATGGCTGAAAATAGTCGGCGTGGAGATCGTTTATTCTGTAACTCTACGCGTTACTTCTTTTAAAGCTCCGTATAAACATTGTAATGGGGCTACTGGCAACACTAGGTCTGTTATTTATTAGGATATATTAAAGGCGATGCTCTCATTGATATTCAAATTATCGTTACAGAGAAAAATGAATGTATGTTGCACTGCACAGTTCTATATCACGGGATTCAAGTATAGTGCACCGTTTACCGACCGGGTAAGCTCAGTTCACTAACCAGCAAGGGCAAGGCTACATACAGACCTGGGAGACGAGTGGGGTTGAGTCTCACCATCAGCCATCAGTTTAAATAGAAACGGTTGAATTAGAATCATAATTAACAAAATAGCAGACAACATCATTTTTGAGGTTCGTCACAATAATAGTTCAATAGATCACAGGTTATCATACTTAAACTACATTAATAATAACGCATTAACTCCAGGAGTGCTTCAATCCAAGGAAGCAATAATATCTGTAAATAAAATTGACACGTTACGCAAGTTTTTATAAACTTTTGTAATCCTAATATTGTATATACTACAGTGAGATTATTTTGCTGGTGTGGGACCGGCGGCCGACTGCCAGTCGCGCGCGCCTTCCGCCAGCTAACCGAGCTCACTCCGCAAGGTTGCGCGAGGCGGAGGCGAGCTAACCAGGGTCATTGAAGTCATTAAGTCACTAAACTTTCATCAACGAGGGTGTGTAGTGTCAGCGCACAGATAAGAAGGTACCGGTAGCATAAACAACAACTGCAAGATTTAATTAAAGAAGCACAGATGTTTTTCTTATTTCTTGGGAATCTGAATGACCTCACGTTAACAGTTAAATATTAGAACTTATCTTTTCACAGAAGATACTAAAAAATCTCTCCTTCAGCTGCCCCCCTGCGTGTTTACTGTAATTAATCGAAGCACTGACTTAAGGGCGTTTGATGTTCAATTGTGGGTTAATTTAAAATACAAAGTGTACAGATCAATTATCCGTACTCTAGTGAAGCTGGAGAACAATATACGGCAGCAGATATTCTTCACAACAGAAGGGAATCACAACGTGTAAACGCTAATTTATTTACTCGGTACAACGCCTGTCTGTCAGCTGAAGGAGATCACTCTCCGCATCTTCTGTGAATAGATAAGTTCTTTAATCATGATTTGCTGGTGAATTTACAATTGATTAATGTACTTCGTTACGGTTTCCACCGAGCGGCACGAGCGCGGTTAGCTGGCGGAAGGCGCGCGCGGCAGCCGGCCGCCAACCCCGCTCCAGCAAAAGAATTACCCTGTATAATAGTATATTTGTGCATACGTTTAAAGCATAAACATAGTATATTATCTAAACCTAAGCGAGCAAGATCTGATGATAATCGCTAGATAATAATATAATTAGTTAATAATTTAATAGTTCCTTCTTCTTCTTCTTCTTCTGTCGTTTAGGCCGACTGTAGACCACGTTACTTTGATTTCAGCTGCTTCTGGGTCTTTATTTTTGCCCAGTGCTCCTTCATTCTATCGCTCTGCATTCTTCTCCTTTCTCCAGTCCATGGTGGCTGGATTGCTATAATAATTTAATTTAATTGCTTCTGTATTTAATAGTGTAAACAACATTTCTGAAACCGATCACAAAAATAATTAAATTGAACACAGGTTAAGATACTTAAAATACACCAACATTAATGCAACAACCATAGTAGTGAACAGTAACATCTGTAAATAAAATTGACGCGTTACTCAAGTAGTTACGAACTTATGTGATCTGAATATTGTACAGCATATACAGTATACTGTATTTGTGAATAAGTATAATTCATAAACATCGTGATTAATTAGGCCTAAGTTAGCAGGATCTGAGGATGAACGCTTGATGTTCGAAACATGTCATCCATTTTAAGTACCCCCATTTTCGTACATAAAACGTGTTATTTTGTGTCAAAGATGTTATTTAGTGTTTTTCAGGTTAGGGCATATATATGCTTGTTTTCCCGCCTAATGTATTTGGGCATAAAAATGTGTGTTGATCGACTGAAAATATTTCTTTATTATTCCCATTTCTACTCCAGGGAAATGCCAGGATGGTTACTAACATAAAGTTAAGACGATCTACTTTCCAATCATCACCTGAATACAAATACACACACTGATATAACCGTCGCAATGACACAGGTTATTAGACAAAATTTCACACGTACCCAAGTATCCGGGACTGAATGACCACGAAGTCCAAGCCCTTAATTGAATCAACAACAACAACAACAACAGGGTTCTAGCCTCGGAAAGAGCTTTTCTGTAAAGTAATTTCTGCCCACCAATGTCAGGTTTCGCTGAGAGCTGCTCAAGTAGCTTATCAACAACCGAAATTACGTCTACCTTGGAAATTCTCCAGATCATCGCTCCCCTCCGCTTTCATCCTAAGTCTTGTAACTGAGGTATCTCGATTAAAGGTTTGGTGTAATCATATTTTGTAACGTTTTCCAGTCGGTCAACACGCCGGCCCTACGCTGTTGGGTTAGTGCGCCTGCCACTCACCCAGACGCCCCAGGTTCAATTCCCAGCTTCGTCAGGGATTTTAGGAACTGACGTGAGGGTTGGAACGGGGCGTACTGAGCCCCGCGAGGACAATAATTGAGTAGCTGTCTGACCATAAGGCAGCGCCCCGATCTCGGAAATCAAGATTAATGACCGAGGGAGTCCGATGCGCTGACCACACGTCTACCCAATATCTGCAGCCCAAATGGCTGGGCAGCGGTCGCTTGGTAGGACTAGGCCCTTCATTGGCTGTAGTGCCAGGGGTTATTTATAGTCAGTCAACACAATTTGTGCCCAATTACAGTCGGCGGGAAAACAAGTATTTAAACACCATAACTGAAAGAAATATTACATGAGAGATTCATCACAAAATAGCACGCTTATGTTCTACCCCCCACTCCCTTATATTTTTGTACATAATGTAACTGGACACAATTTGTGTTGACCGACTGGAAAGATTTCTGTAATAGAACTAAGCAACACTTAAAATGGATTCTAATTCTTTAATAGTAATCATAATTCTCATAACTTGCCACATTGGGTGAGTGGATATCGTGTCGGTCTACTAACCCTAAGATTGCAGGTTCACTCCTGGCCGCGGTAAGTGATTTTTGAAAGGCGGAAAAAGTATGATACGCATGTCATACGATGTTGGCATGTCAAATAACCCATTTGAATTCAGTAGGCCGAGTTCATAATGGCAAAATTAATCTCGGGAGTTTCCACCAACACAAAGTTCCTCATTTCTCTACTAGAAAGCGCTATAGTGATCAAGGAGCTTAGATATCAAACATCTAACCTCCTTGACTTTCATAGTCAAGGAACAACGAAATTCGACATGCTAGCTACCCTCTGGGTGTCAAATAACAAAGCTTGCACGCAGCATCCAAGGCCATACGGTATTATTATTATTATTATTATTATTATTATTATTATTATTATTATTATTATTATTATTATTATTATTATAAGAGTAAAGCTGATAAATGGTGGGCTTTGGCTAAGGAAGTGGAAGATGATCCATGGGGTCTGGGTTATAAGATTGTAATTAAGAAACTTGGAAAATTCTCAAACCCGAGCATGGATTCATAAACCATTAAAAAAAATTGTGGACACACTATTTCCCGACCATCCAGAGAGGACTGATTGTGACGATGAAAGTGAACTGAATGATATATCTCTCTTCACAGTAGAAGAAGTGAATACAGCTTTTAGCTCCCTTAGAAACAAGAAGGCTCCAGGACCAGATTATATACCTGCAGAAGTGCTAAAGATAATATCAGAACTTTGTCCAGAACTGTTGTTGAATATGTAAAATCATTGCCTGCAAGCGGGTGTTTTTAATGCCCGATGGAAAATGGCTCGATTGGTTTTGATCAGCAAAGGAAAATCTGCTGGTTATAGACCTTTATGTATGTTGGACACAGCTGGAAAAGGCCTAGAGAAACTTCTGTTGCCAAGAATTCTCTCAGCAGTTCAGATAGCAGGGGATTTATCTGTTCATCAGCATGGATTTCGCAGAGGACATTCTACTATTGATGCAATATGGGAGGTGGTGAGTACAGTAGAAAGAGCGCAAACGGGCAATCATCATTCTCGTAAAGTGACACTTCTTGTGACCCTGGATGTAAAGAATGCTTTTAATTCGGCAAGTTGGAATGACATGTTGGAATATCTTGAAGAGACTTTCAAAGTACCACAGTATCTTATGCGCATAATGAGAGACTACTTCAGGGATCGCACTCTGCTGTATAATACGGAATATGGACAAAGAGCAAAACGACTGACGGCTGGAGAAGCACAGGGATCGATCCTTGGTCCAGATCTCTGGAACATCATGTGTGATGGCTTGTTACGTCTGGAGATGCCGGAGTATACGAATCTAGTGGGCTACGCTGATGATGTGGCTGCCTGGATAGTGTCCCGCAATGTTGAGATGGCTCAAATCAAATTGAACCAGGTGAAGCGGCGCATAAAGAACTGGATGACGAGTCACAGACTAACATTAGCAGAACATAAAACGGAGATAGTTCTTCTGACGAGGAAAAGGATTGAGACTCTTGTACCAATGACTGTTGGAGATACAGTGATTGAAACATCTACGAGTACAAAATATTTAGGAGTGACACTTGACTCCAAGCTCACATTCTGGAACCATATTCAGAGAGTGACAGATAAGGCAGTAAAATACATGACAGCACTTAGTAGGCTGATCGGCAATATTAATGGCCCAAAATCAAGTAAAAGACGCCTCCTCATGACGACGGTTCAGTCAGTGCTCCTGTATGGCTCCGAAGTTTGGGCCGAATCCTTGAGATTTGCATGGTATCGTAGAAAAATAGCTGCCGTACAACGGAGAGCAGCTTTACGTATTGCATGTGCATACCGCACGGTTTCTGAACCTGCAATTCTCTCGGTGGCAGCAATAGCCCCAATAGATCTACTTGCATTGGAGCGACAAGAAATCTGGCGTACACAAGGAGAGCTGGGAAAGAAATGTGCAAAGAAGCGTGCCTTTAACCAACGGATGAGGCGATGGCAACTCAGATGGGAAAGTGACCCTCGTGGTATATGGACCAAGCGACTGATACCACGCCTGGATACCTGGGTCGAAAGAGTCCATGGTGAAGTCAACTATTACCTCAAACAACTTCTAACAGGACACGGATATTTCCGTAAATTCCTGCATAGAGTAGGCGGAGCGAGTGGTGCAACATGCATATATTGTGACAACATCAATGATGAACTTCACACCTTCTTCGTGTGCGGCCATTGGATGACAAAGAGAGAATATGTGGAAACTGAATTGGGAGAACTGACACCAGATAATATTATTTCTGTGATGTTACGGAACCAGCAATCGTGGGATCATGTAGCAGTGTATGTGGAGGATGTCCTTCGCCAGAAAAAGCGAGATCTGGAAGCGTACGAACGCCCTTAAGAAGAAATGGAGAAAGAAGAAGCCTGAAAGGCTAAGTTAGCACGACGTCACCCTGATGTAATGCGAGAGCAGTTCCGGGGTGGTGAACGCATCGTGGGAAAAGGGATGTGGTTTTTAGTGGGTAAAAATCCCACACTACTGTGGAGTGCGGACCCTTCACAAGTGTCTTTTGAAGATTTTCCACAGTCCCTCGTTAAAAAAAAATATTATAATTCTCATAAACCTAGAAAGCAGGGGAAGTCACATTTTTAAATCTATGTTTTTGTTTTCTACTTCTCTTGTGCTGCATGCTTTTCAGAGCAAACGGCTATGACACTACGTGAGGGGGATGGACTGAGATACAGCGCCATCATGAGACACCCGTTGCAATGGAATCATCTCATTCTTCGTCAAACGCACTCACAGTCTCCTACGCTTGACGCACTCCAACACCTAAACAGTCAGTTTGAAAAGCCTTTGCTCAATTACTTGTGAAGACGATCAATGGGAGAGAAAAGAACTGAGGGTGTGTGATAAGCATTTCATTTCTGGCAGTGAATACCAATGTTTCTGGAGGGCAGAGCTTGTCTGTAGGTGTCACTGTAGTCTTGATAATGTTTTGTAGAGCCTTTGTCTCGTAAACATGTTCTGATGATGCTCGCGTGATGAGCGAAACATGTAATTCCTTAGTATTCTCCTTCGATATTCTATAACTAGAGCCCTGCGCGGATAAACAAAATGAATCCGCATCGACCCCTCATCCACAAAACTGTTATCCACATCCACCTCGCAAGTTCACGACTTTTATCCGCATCCGCACGTATGTTATCCAAATCCTTTGACATTTCAATGAAAATCCACAGCCTGCTTCGAGACGACTGACCGGGTCTGGGAATGGAATATATGAAGCCCCCATCTAGCGGGGAGGATATGAACTGTGGTGGCTGCCGAAGCCTGTCGCACATCCCTGGGGCAATGATTAAATGAATGACAGATGAAATGAAATGGTAGTGGAGAGTGTTGCTGGAATGAAATTTGTGAGAGGGAAAACCGGAGTAACCGGAGAAATACTTGTTTGCCTCCACTTTGTCCAGCACAAATGTCACATGGGGTGACCTGGATTTGAACCATGGACCTAGCGGTGAGAGGCCAGCGTGCTACCTCCTAAGCCACGGAGGCTCTCTTGACATTACAATAATATTTTTGGTGTCTAACATCATTCCACTCGGTTGCTGGATATGTTTGTGAGAGTGATTTTGAAAAATGGGACGGAAGTGAATCGGACGGAAGTGTGTAAGACGCACTGCCAGTTGGATCGCATCCCTCCTGCTTTAGCATCCAGAAGGGATGTGATCCAGCTGGCAGTGGTACCATGTGGAATGTTTATCACATACGGATTACTTTGTAAAAGCAGAGTATCAAGAAGGCTGTGCAAGAGTAGAAATATCAAGTAGCCTAGGCAGTGAAGAAGAAAAGTCAGTCTCTCTTAACGTAACTTAGTTACTGGCAGGAGAGTGATGTAACAGCAGAGTATCAAGAAGGCAGTGCGAGAGTAGAATTATCAAGTAGGCAGTGAAGAACGAAAATTGACTCTTGGAATTGTTATGGATTATGAGAGTGTAAATAATAAGAAGATTTTTTGTGGGTTGATGATTGTCAAGTATAATAAAAACGGTAACAACTTCAAGGTAGGGTAACATGTCAGATATGCGACTACTTTAAGGCTCGTTTTTTTAATGTATTAGATAAAGCATAAAGTATTAAAGCAACACATTTAGACATTTGAGGATAAATTCGTTCCCAAGTCTGAGTGTGAATAGCAAGACAATGTTGATTCTGTTATGTCAGCCTGAGTAACGCGATGTGAATCGGCGGGTGGTTATTTATGGCACTTCGGATATACCCACGCAGGCAAGCCTTGGTATAAAAGATTTTCTTTTCGCAATAGTCAACACTAATTGAGCGTATTTCCATGACTGGCTTCTCTCACTTCTATATTATTCACATAAAATCCAAGCAAAAGCAAACAGAGAAATAAGAAGAAACGTGAAAGACACAGATCTTAGCAAAAACTAAAATTATTAAAAAACATACAGTCAGTGTGAGAGACTAGACTTTATATGATTTCAAATGACGCATGCTACAAATGCTACACATGTTAGGAAGGCTCAGGAGGGCTTCTCGTTTCGCTCGAAGCCCCAGGACTTTTTCAACAGACTCCATTATACATTAACTTAGGCTTACCACGCGGGGAACGGAGAGCGGGAGGTGCACTCTGCTGCATGACGTCACGCACTCGCCGTCTCCGTATCGCAGAACGCCACACCCCAGGAGTAAACTCAGACTCAACAGACTCCATTACCCTTTAATTTAAGCTTCCCGCACAGGCAACGGAGAGCGGGAGGTACACTCTGCTGCATGACGCCACGCACTCGCCGTCTCCGTATCGCATAACGCCAGACCCCAGGAGTAAACTCAGACTTGGAGCATATGCACTGAACAACATGATGACGTCATAAACGCCGTAACCGTAACGCATAACGGTAGACCAAAGCATAACGATGAAGGCGACAAGATCATTTGTAATGATAAAAAAGTCTACTTAAACATTGTACTATATTCTAAAAACTATCCGCAAATTTACTCTAAACATTATCCGCAGCTAATCCACCATACAAACTATATCCTACGGGACTTTATCGATAACAATACATACAGGATGATCCAGCTAAGAGGGCTACCTCAAATATCTATGGAACAGTTTAAGTTATCGTCATTCCATTTTCAAATTCTTAAGTCGTATTAAGGGGCTCATACAACATGTTCCATTTTTCTCCAGCGCATGCGTCTTCACCGAGAAACAGGCAGCAACTTTGGTTTCTTAAATGGAACTTTAGTAATTTCACTGCATGGAACAACTAAGAATCAAGTGACAAGTTCAGTGATGTGCCTATTTTGCAAATCTCACGAGTACTTTTTGAGATATTAAAGGTTTTCATTATACATTTTAAGAATTTGGAATCAGAATGACGATATCTTAAACGGTTCTGTAGATATTTCAGATTACCCTCTTAGCTGAATCACCCTTTATAGGCTACTAGTTGTACCCGGCATGCGTTGCAATGCTAATCAAAGAAAGTATTGGCGTTGTAACTTTTTTTAAGTGCTTTTGGATTCCAAATATTTTTTTCTTTTTCCGTTAACCACATCTTAACTATTGTAAAATTGATTTACTGTCTCCAAAAAATCATGGGAGCGTTCTCAACAACACACCAAAGTTTCATCGCAATGAAATAAATGGTATATGAACGCATATGGGTCTTTGTTGAAACGATTCGAGCGCCGTCACCCATTTGTTGAATATACTCGTACGCTACCTATTGTCAAATGGATTTACTAAGTCAAAAACCTTCCCTGGCGTGTACACAACAACTCATCAAAGTTTCATTGCAATTGGATGAATGGCATAAGAACCCATACGGGATTTTGTTTAAACGATTCGCGCGCCGTCACTCATTTCTTAAATCTACTTGTGCGCCACCCATTGAAAAACGGATTTACTAATTCATACACCTTCTTAGGAATGTACTCAACTCACCAAAGTTTTATCATAATCGGATGAATGGTAAATGAACGCGAACGGGACTTGGTTGAAACGATTGACGCACTGTCGCTCATTATTGAATCTACTCGAGCGCTACATTTGGTAAAATGGATTTACTAAATCAGAAATCTTTCCGGGAGTGGAAACAGCATTTCTCCAAATTTCATTGCAATCACATGAAGGGAATATAAACGCATACGGATTTTTTTTAACGATACGCGCGCCGTTACTCATTTGTTGAATCTACTCATGCAAACCTATTGTTATTAGGATTTACTAAGTCAGAAACCTTTCCTGGAGTGTGCACAATAATTCAACCAAAATTTTATAGCAATCGGATGAATGGTATATGACCGCATACGGGACTTTGTTTAAGCGATTCGCGTGCCGTCGCTCAATTGTTGAATCTACTTGTGCGATACGTATTGTAATGTGGATGTACTAAGCCAGAGACCTTCCCTGAAGTGTACACAACATCTCAACCAAGTTTCATTGCTATCGGACGAAAAGTATATGAACGCATACGGGACTTGTTTGAAACGCTTCGCGCGTCTTCGCTCATTTGTTGAATCTACTCGTGCGCTACCTATTATAGCATGGATTTACTAAGCCAGAAACCATGCCTGTAGTGTAAACAACCTCTCACAAAAGTTGCATCGCTATTGGACGAATGGTATGTGAACGCATACAGGACTTTGTTGAAACACTTCGCCCGTCGTCTCTCATTTGTTAAATCTACTTTTGCGCTACCTATTGTAAAATGGAAATACTAAGCCTGAAACTTTCCCTGGAGTGTACACAACAACTCAACCAAGTTTAATCGCTATCGGACGAATGGTATATGAACGCATACGGGACTATGTTGAAACATTTCGCGCGTCGTCGCTCATTTGTTTAATCTACTTGTGCGATACCTATTGAAATGTGGATCTACTAAGCCAGAAACCTTCCCTGAAGTGTACACAACATTTCACCCAAGTTTCATCGCTATCAGACGAATAGTATATGAACGCATACGGGACTTTTTTGAAACGCTTCGCGCGTCTTCGCTCATTTGTTGAATCTACTCGTGCGCTACCTATTATAGCATGGATTTACTGAGCCAGATACCTTGCCTGTAGTGTACACAATCTCTCACCCAAGTTGCAACGCTATCGGACGAATGGTATGTGAATGCATACAGGACTTTGTTGAAACGCTTCGCCCGTCGTCGCCCATTTGTTGAATCTACTCAGCACTACCTATTGTTAATTGGATTTACTACGCCTATAACTTTTCCGGGACTGTGCACAACAACTCACCAAAATTTGATCGCAATCGGATGAATTGTATATGAACGCATCGCCATTACGCATTTGTTTAAACTACTCGCGCGCTATCTATTGTGAAATGGATTAGCTATGCCTATGAACATCCCGAAAGTGTGTACAACAACTCATCAAAATTTGATCGCAATCGGATGAATGGTTTATGAACGCATAAAAGACGAACAGACAGACATTCCTTTATATATATATACTAGCTGACCCGGCAGACGTTTTCCTGCCAATCAAAGAAAGTGTTGTAACTTTGTTTCTTGAATTGCTTTTGGATACACAATATTTTTTTTCAATTTCTGTTAACTGCCTCTAAACTATCGTGAAATAAATTAACTAATCGAGAAACATTCGTGGGAGCGTGCACAACAACTCTCCAACGTTTCATCGCAATTGGATAAATGGCATAAAACGCATACGGGATTTTGTTTAAATGATTCGTGCGCTGTCACTCATTTGTTGAATCTACTCACGCTCTACCAACTGTGAAATTGATTTACTAAGTTAGAAAGCTTCACGTAAGCATACACAACAACTCATCAAAGTTTCATCGGAATCGGATGAATGACATATGAACGTATACGGGATTTTTTTAAACGATTCGCGTGCCGTCACTCACTTGTTGAATCTACTCGTGCGCTACCAATTGTAAAATGGATTTATTAAGCCAGAAACCTTCCGTAGGGTGTACACAACATCTCACCCAAGTTTCATCGTAATCGGACGGATGGTATTTGAACGCATACGGGACCTTATTGAAACGCTCGCGCGTCGTCGCTCATTTGTTGAATCTACTCGTGCGCAACCTCCTGTGAAATGGATTTACTAAGTTAGAATCCCTCATGTAAGTGTACACAACATCTCACCCAAGTTTCACTGCAATCGGATGAATGGTATAATTATGAACGCATACGGGATTTAATTTAAACGTTCGCACATCGTCGCTCATTTGTAGAATCTACTCGTGCACTACCTATTTTAAAATGGATTTACTAATCCAAAAGCCTCCCCTGGAGGGTACACAACATCTCACCCAAGTTTCTTCGCTATCGGACGAATGGTATTTGAACGCATACGGGACGCGAGATTGCAATTTCTAGTTCACTTTTAGCATTGGAGAAGGACACAGCTTCCTGATTGTCTATTCTGACGAAACTTGTCTGCAGCAAAGGATGTGATTAGTCAGCGTAGTTATAGGGTTGAACCTATCAGAGATGTTGTTCCAGGTTTGAAAATAAATATGTAGAACTCCCGCTGTTTTAACTTCGTAATTTCCTGGTACCCGTATATATTGTAATGCGCCTTGGAATAGTTGCATGATCATTGTTCCTAGGCCATAAGTGTGCGCTATCTATTGTAAAATGGATTTACTAAGCCAAACACCTTCCTTGGAGAGCACTCAACATCTCACCCAAGTTTCATCGTAATCGGATGAATGGTATATGAACGCATACGGAATTTTGAACGCATACGGAACTTTGAAACGCTCTAACGTGCAGAGACAAACAGAATTCGACATCACTGCCACCTTTGGTATAAAATACAACTTACCGCCATGGGCGGAGTGTATGTTATGGCGGTAGTTGCACAGGTTGCGACCAGGTGGCTCTACGTGCAGAGACACACAGTCCAAAAGGATCACTTTTCACTAAGGCTAGCGGTTTCCATGACGACTGTTTATGTTTGTATATTGTGGTTCTGAATTTGTGTGTAAATTGTGGTTCTAAAATTCCAAAATTCCACCTATCTGGTCAAATTGTGAATCTAAACCATACATGGGCCCACCCTAACATTCATACAAAATTTCATCAAAATCGGCCCAGGCGTTTAGGAGGAGTTCAGTCACATACACACGTGTCGAAGAATTATATATATAAAGATATATATATAAGATACCTCGTAAGAAATAACTTAATCACATGTGATGTATTATAAGTTATTCTTTAACATATTCCAGTGATAAGAATTATTTTGTGTTGTGCGGCTGAAAGTTATTGTTCAAGAATCACTGTAAGACAATGCGAAATGTTCTTCTCTAATCATCACGGTAAATATGTTTGCTCATTTCTTCTTGCTGCAGTGCAATGAACGTCATTAATCCTATATGACCTTCATGCTGGAATTTAATCACCGTTACTCTATGGATATGTCCTTGTTGGGCAGCTATTACCCACTGTGAGGCACGTAATCCGCTAATTCGGGTATTGAACAGCATAGTGCTTATGACACGGTCGGTAATGAGCCACTCCCCGATAACACCCTGATTGTGTCTTCCACCCACACCCAGCACAGTCTGGGTCGTCAAACATCGGACATTTGCAGTCCTCACGTGGCCATGTGACGGTCAAAAGTTTTGTGTAAGATTGAAAATGGAGCCTCGGTCGGGATTCCAACCAGAATAACTTGCATTGCAGGTAGGCTTATTAACCACGGATCATCATCATCTTCGATATCACGGATATCGATGAAAAAAAATCAAAGTAAGGTCCAGAATATGGCACGCCTTGATTACATCCTATTGATATCAAGGTAATATTGTGGATGTCCTTGAAATGCCTGCAAGTATTGTAGCCTGTCGGGAGTGGTGATACGTCCACCCACAATTCAGGAGATTTGTGTTCATGCCAATTGCGATCTAAATTTCTGGTCTCAACATTTCAATCTTTACAGAGTCTATGGAAATTGCTTCACTACTGATTTGCGTATATGGGCTTGGATTGAGGCGCACATACGAAGGTGGGTTCGTGCTGCCAAGCACAGAAGTAGGACGTAGCAGCCAATAGGTGCCTGTTCGTTGTTTCTCTTACTGCAGTACTCCAGTGCAGTTTGTGGCGAGTTTTCAAATGTCGGAAGAGTCTTGCTAAGACATGCGGCGTAGGGATCAACAAATAATGGGTGTATTCCAAAGGGTAGGCTACTAATGTATTAACTTGTCATCTACTGTGCTGTACATTCAAGGTACGCACTCAAGTTCGATTTCTGAGTTTCCCTTGACTTTTACTCAGAAGATTTTAATTCACATGAAACTACCAATTACAACCTTGTATTCTTGCTGATTGCTCCATAGCCACTCAAGCGTAAGGTGAAGAGTCTAGCACCAGAAGAAAGAGAGATAAGTCTGGTGACATTGCAGTGATTGACTGTCTGTAGAGGCAGATTGCCTCATGGTTCTACCCCTTAAAATTCCAATAACTGACTGACTCTGTCTTAATCTGCTTATACCACTCATTCTCACCAACCTTCGTATTCGCTCTCCACCATAACACACGAAACATTCTGGTGAGGGATATGTTTTCTGGCTCTCAAACTATTAAACTGATAGCAGAAAACCGAAGAGTTAGAGGAGAAAATTTGTAACTCCACATACCTCATCCCTAATTTATAATAATCAATTTACAACGAAGTTCTCATTTGAATACAATCAATTATTAATAATTTCTTAACATACCATTGACATAGAAACCAAGACAATAGAAACTGTCTAACTTCGCAACTTGGCGATGGACAAGTGATGTTAACAATTATTGATAGTTCATGTTTCTGTTGTGTATATTCGTTGGAGTTTCAAAAATTAAATTAAAGTAACCTAGGTATACACACAGAAAGGATTCAAAAAGATGTTTATTTTTCCGTCATGTCACGTTTTGGTACCTGTGGAATATCTTCCACCCATACCACATTACCATTTACAAAGCAAGGTAAATATACTCCAGTAATATCAGCTTCAGGTGAATTTATGGGCACTGCGGTAAAATACACCCAGTGATGAGCAGTAAGTAAAAGACTGTACCGTGATATAAAGTTTTAAGTTATACATTATTCTGAAGTCAATGTAATTTATTTTTTTCTGCGTAACTGATCTAAAATTTAAATATATGACAAAAGTTTTGTCGGCACGGTAGGATTATGAAAGTCTGGAGTGAACAGAGACAGAAAATAAGAGCTGCCTCTGTTAAATAGAAATCTCAAACAAGACACGAATAGAGAATCATTTTAGGGAATATGTCATAAAAATAGCGCTTTACATCATTCCGGAGAGAATTCTGCATACGTAATTGGAAGGATTCTTTTTAAACAGAAAGGTAAGACTGGCTTTTTCATTCTCTCCCACAAATCCGTACGACACCTGCGGTCCACCACATCGGCACTGTGAATTCTATGGCATAATCGTATGTGCATACTGTTATACAGTTCGCCTGCTTAGTTGCGTAATGACTAGCATTATTGGCAGACACCGCGGAGGCCAGGGTTTCAATCCTGGCTATACCAAGAAATTCAATTCTGGTCTGAGAGCTGGAACGGGGTACACTTAGCCTTGTGAGGAAAAAACTGAGAAGAAACGGGTTTGATTTCTACCTCAGCCATTCTGGAGGTGGAATTTCATGGTTTCCCATCTCTACTCCAGGCAAATGCCGGGATGGTACCTAACTTAAGGCCACAGCACCATCCCACCCAAATCCTACCTCGACTACAAATACACCCACTAGTACAGATATCACAGTGACACAGGTTATCAGACAGTTTCTACACACTTATATATATATATATATATATATATATATATGGGACTGAATGACTACGATGTCGCAAAGCTCATAATGAATCATCAACAACAAATGATAAAAGGTTCCACATTTAGAGTAAATGCTTACTATTTAGTTCCAAATTTATTTTTATTTTAATTTTTATTTTAGGGGTCTTGAACGTCTTGGTCTTCAGCTCCATCCTCTTGTTGTTCTTTGTGTTAAATAGTTTCTATTTACGATACTGGGCTAAATTCTACAATGCCGCCTTGGAAATTACGCTCCATTGATGCCCATGATCACGAAGCCATCTGAAAGGGAAATGTATTGTGGACATTATAATTCCACAGAGCTGCTGAATATTGCCAATGGTGTTCGTCCTACGCACAATAATTTGAAGAGTATGTGACTGGCTTATTGATGCTTGCTTCATGCTGTGCCCTGTGAAGCTCCTCAGCACTGTCTAGTGGTTAATATGCACAAGGGGCTGGGTTCGAAACTTGTCCGAACCACCTGGCTAGTGCCGTCACAGAGCGATGATGTATGGGAGGTAATGACTGGATGATGACAACACATCCATCCCAACAGGCTTACCTAGCTCCCATTGGGCACGCACTACAATGGACGTGGAGACTAGCTTGACTCACCAAGCGGAAAACAAGCCAGATAACGCCACCTATTGAG
Source organism: Meconema thalassinum (assembly GCA_946902985.2). Classification (NCBI taxonomy): domain Eukaryota; kingdom Metazoa; phylum Arthropoda; class Insecta; order Orthoptera; family Tettigoniidae; genus Meconema; species Meconema thalassinum. The sequence goes on along the minus strand of OX336388.2, from coordinate 1,733,661,567 downwards.
TATATCAATCCTCTCTGAAAATACAGCCATTTAAACTCTTGGTGGGATGTTCTGTTATACAGGGTACCAATAAAAGCCTCAAGAACAAGGCATCTAAGGTCGTAATCCTTAATATGGAAGGTAAACAGCTCTCTGTTCGTAACTTTCAAATTGTCATCTAAACCCCTATAACCTCTATAATAGAGTCTGGTTGGTTGGTTGGTTCCGTAGTTTAGGGGCTGCGACAACGCGGTCATGTAGCCCTGTGTACTTTGGGTGTGTGTAGAATCTGTCTGATAACCGGTGTTAATTGTGATGACTGTATTAGTGTGTGTATCTGTTTTTTTTTTAAATTCAAGTAACGACTGCAACTTTGAATTTTTCAAATAGTTCCTACTTTTGCCGCCAAACGCCACCGTCAACGACTACTAGGCCTAGTTCAGAACTTAGCTACTAGACGCCACCGCAGTCGGCTCTTGGCAACGAACGTAGCAACGTAAGAGCGTAGTTTACATTCTTAACCTATACAATTTAGTTTCACACAGGTGTAATTAGTGGAAAGTTCTTTAACATGCCATAAATTTATGACATAGGTCCATCGGCTTTACTTCCCCTCCGAAGGAAGGTATACTGAGGGATTTTAACGCTCTTAAAAATCCGACGGCTTTGGCCGGGTTTGAACCCGCTATCTTGGGCATAGAAGCTCAGCATGCTACCAACTACGCCACCGAAGCCGCTATAATAGAGTCTATTTTAGTTTAATTTTGGTCTTCTTGTTATGGATTTCCGCCTAAACTACTATTATTATTATATATAATATTTGCAAATGGGGGTAATTCAACGGTGGCAAATTGTACAAATACAGAAAATCACCAACAATAACATCAAACACAATACTGTATACACAATTCGCAATTTAGGAACTATAGTAATTACATCGTAGTATTTACACAAAATTTCAATCTTCTCTTAAACACATCAATATGGAGTGAATAACATAAAAATGGGTACACAAATACATTGCATCACCACAGTAAATAAGGGCAGACGATCATGGTGTTCTGCACCATAGAATACTACTACTACTAATAATAATCATTGTCCTCCCCACAGTAGTTCCGTGAAGAACACAATAGCCTATTTCATATATATCAGGTACTCTTCTTTTGGCCTTTTAAATTTATAAACTCTCCCGAAAATTAATTGGATATTCTACGTGATGAACTAAAAAGATTTTGGTACGCGACTTACAAATACGTTGTGATAAAGTATAGAGCATACAATATAAACTCAAATCACAATGCCCATACATTCTGGTTATTTCGGACAATAAACATAAATATATCAAAAATGGTTTTAATACAGTACTGCTGCATGCGCTGTCCCATTCGAGTCATAATTTAATAGTCTGATTGTTGACTGTGAAATCAGATTTTATTCACCCGGCAGTGGTCTGAGATTACTTACACTCCAAATATATCCATAAAATACAAACCAATAACGATTCTTTTCTGAAATATTGTATGCATCGGCGAGTTACCTTATATGGTACTTTTTTCCAACTAACGTTTGTTTTAATTGCTCAATTGCATTGTAAGCAATTGATCATTATTACGCCCAGATGCCATCTTGGAAGTATGGATTGGCTATCATTTTGCCTCGATCATACCAAGCTACATATAAGGTTCTACTGCATCACGAATTTTCGTTATCGCAACTCTAAAATATAGAGAATAATTTATTTGTAAATTATCGAATTTCAAGATGGACAATGCGCGCTAACTCAGACTGTTTTATTAGCTTATTGGAAAGCCCACTGAATCCGCTAAAATCATGTTCAATGGGATTATTGTTCAGGATTCTGGCAAGTTATACGGAAACGAGATAGGATTAAACGAACGTGCTAGAATATAACTTTCAGTATCAGTAATTATGACTCCCCCACGAGACACCATCTTTCTGTAACGAGTCACAGGAGTAAATTTAAGAAAAGTCACATTTTTACCTTCCAGCCTATAATTTGCGAAAAGTACGGTACAGAATTAATTTTCAAATTATTTAAATAAATACATTATTATTACTCGTATTATTATTATTATTATTATTATTATTATATTTTCATCAATATTATTATTATTATTATTATTATTATTATTATTATTATTATTATTATTATTATTATTATTATTATTATTGTTATTGTTATTATTATTATTATTAATATTATAGGTTGTTGTGGTTATTCTAAGGAAGGTGCACGTGAGTTTCGCAGCTGCAAAATAGCTTCGGAGAGTGAGTTTGAATTGTGAAGTGACTTACCAAAGCGGGTTTGTACAGTTGTTTAACCTCCATTGTGTGGTAGATGTGTTAGTTTTCAATTGGAAAGACATAATATCGTGTGTAGTATTAAAAATATTGTGGTGAAATAACCTTGGTGTGAACAGCCATCTTGTCAAAGATGAAATCACACAGAAGATAGATAGACGATCATTTCCTTGTGCAAGCGCTCCTATCGCTAACCAAAGACCTCATTCTCTCGATTCGAGTCACGGCCTACTAGACTCCACCATCGATATGACGGAAGAAGCAAAGATTCAGCGTGATACAGAGGAGTTGACGGGAGCATCAAAGGAGAGCATGCAAAATGGCGAAGAGGGTAGGCGTAGTGACTTAAACCAGATTGATGATATCGGTCGGCAGATAAGAGAGAATCAACATGAAGAAGAGATGCATCTTGAGACTGCCAGATCACTACTAAAGAAGATTATGGCTATTCCTCTTAAGAACTTAAAAATGGATATAAAAACGGTCTCATGAAGTTGGAAGAAGCTTTAGATGCTGGAGCAACATGTAGGTTGTCATGGAAGAAATCTGCAGAAGAACTGAAGCAGGAAATAACTATCATGTAGAATAAAGAATTGACCAGGACATCATTAGCAACAAATGAAATGGTGGACGATCCAGGAAATTGGGAAAAGGTTCTACCTAAGAAGAAGAGAAAGAAGAAGAGTGAGGAGAGGAAACCTGATGATATTCCAATGGAGCAGGTCAAAAACGATCTTAAAGATACAATGGGGCTGTTCTTCTTCAGTTCAAGAAAACAACGCAGATTGAAAACAGGGAGAAATTCAGTAAATCTTTGAGAGATGCTCTTGGACAAGATGGTGATGTAAAGGCTTTAATTCCCCGAACTACACTGGAGATTTGGGACTTGGATGGTATCACTACCGTTGCAGATGTGGAGGAAGCTGTAAGACGGGATTCTGGTAATACTCATGGAGAGCTGAAAATTTCGGTAACTAAACCAAACAGTTGGGGGGCAGAAACTTGCCATTTTTGAAACTAAAGATGAGGATGCTCAGAAACTTCTGGAAGCAGGAAGAATTAAGATAGGATGGCTATACTGCAGAGTACGTGTTAGAATATTTTTACCTCGCTGCTTTCGATGCCTGTCATATGGACATTTGGCACGGAAATGCGAAGGCCCTGACAGAAGTAAACTTTGTTTTATGTGTGGAGAGGCTAGTCATAAAGCAGTAGACTGTAAAAAGAATAATCCGCGATGCATGCTTTGTACAGATAAAGGTGTCAATGAAGTTAAACGAAATCATGCTCCTGGATCAGGTGCATGCACAGTTTTTCGTGAAGCTCTTGAAAAGGCCAAAAATAACAGCAAATGATGCGAATCCTTCAAGCAAACATGCACAGGAGTCAAAAAGCCAACGACCTTCTGACACAGCTGATTTATGAGATGGAAGCAGACATCATTATTATTAGTGAACAATATCAAGAGAGGGACCATCCTGGGTGGTTTTCGGATAATCTTGGAACAGCAGCAATTTGGATACCAGATCTAAGAAAATTCTCAGTCGCAGAGCATAGATGTGAAAATGGTTTTGTATGGGTACAGATTGGGAGAATCACTATTGTAAGCTGTTATTTTACGCCAAATGAATATGTCCAAAACTTTCAAATGAAACTTGATGGCCTTGAGGATGCATTGCGTGGAATGGACAAAAGACTAGTGGTCGCTGGTGATTTTAATGCTCAAGCGTTGGAATGGGGCATGCCGCAAATAGACTCCAGAGGAAGACGCATAATGGAAATGGCAGCTAGAACAGGTTTAGTGGTCAATAACATTGGAAATGTACCAACATTCCGACGGCCAGGATGTCAGGGAACAATACCGGATGTAACATTCTCAACGGAGGATATCGCGCCTAAGATTACTGGATGGCAAGTTATTGAGGACTATACAGGGAGTGATCTCCAATATATCATCTTTCGTTTACTTCAGGAAGTTCCTCAAGCAAGAAACATACTGCGCAGGCCAGCACGGTGGAATATAGCCAGCATTGACAAGGAAACGTTTCTTGATGTAATACATAATGGAATGGAGAACATAGCAGAAAAATGTTCTTGCTGTCGAGGTAAAGAAGCAGCTGGTGTACGTGTTGAACTCACCATGCAGCTAATCCAGCAAGCATGCAATACATAAATGTCCCGAAAGAGACCAGGAACTAGCAGACGTCCAGCGTATTGGTGGACCGAAGAAATTGCAGAATTGAGAAGAAACTGTCTGCGATTTCGACGCATGGCCCAGAGGACGAGAGGCAGAGAAGTGAATACCTCAGTCACAGCGGAGTATAAGTCAGCAAAGAAGGAACTCGGAAAAGCAATTAAGAAGAGTAAAGCTGATAAATGGTGGGCTTTGGCTAAGGAAGTGGAAGATGATCCATGGGGTCTGGGTTATAAGATTGTAATGAAGAAACTTGGAAAATTCTCAAACCCGAGCATGGATTCACAAACCATTAAAAAAATTGTGGACACACTATTTCCTGACCATCCAGAGAGGACTGATTGTGACGATGAAAGTGAACTGAATGATATACCTCTCTTCACAGCAGAAGAACTGAATACAGCTTTTAGCTCTCTTAGAAACAAGAAGGCTCCAGGACCAGATGATATACCTGCAGAAGTGCTAAAGATAATATCAGAACTTTGTCCAGAACTGTTGTTGAATATGTAAAATCATTGCCTGCAAGCGGGTGTTTTTAATGCCCGATGGAAAATGGCTCGATTTGTTTTGATCAGCAAAGGAAAATCTGCTGGTTATAGACCTTTATGTATGTTGGACACAGCTGGAAAAGGCCTAGAGAAACTTCTGCAGCCAAGAATTCTCTCAGCAGTTCAGATAGCAGGGGATTTATCTGTTCATCAGCATGGATTTCGCAGAGGACATTCTACTACTGATGCAATATGGGAGGTGGTGAGCACAGTAGAAAGAGCGCAAACGGGCAATCATCATTCTCGTAAAGTGACACTTCTTGTGACCCTGGATGTAAAGAATGCTTTTAATTCGGCAAGTTGGAATGACATGTTGGAAGCTCTTGAAGAGACTTTCAAAGTACCTCAGTATGTAATGCGCATTATGAGAGACTACTTCAGGGATCGCACTCTGCTGTATGATACGGAATATGGACAAAGGGCAAAACGACTGACGGCTGGAGCAGCACAGGGATCGATCCTTGGTCCAGATCTCTGGAACATCATGTATGATGGCTTGTTACGTCTGGAGATGCCAGAGGATACGAATCTAGTGGGCTACGCTGATGATGTGGCTGCCTTGATAGTGGCCCGCAATGTTGAGATGGCTCAAATCAAATTGAACCAGGTGATGCGGCGCATAAAAAACTGGATGACGAGTCACAGACTAACATTAGCAGAACATAAAACGGAGATAGTTCTTCTGACGAGGAAAAGGATTGAGACTCTTGTACCAATGACTGTTGGAGATACAGTGATTGAAACATCTACGAGTACAAAATATTTAGGAGTGACACTTGACTCCAAGCTCACATTCTGGAACCATATTCAGAGAGTGACAGATAAGGCAGTAAAATACATGACAGCACTTAGTAGGCTGATGGGCAATATTAATGGCCCAAAATCAAATAAAAGACGCCTCCTCATGACGACGGTTCAGTCAGTGCTCATGTATGGCTCCGAAGTTTGGGCCGAATCCTTGTGATTTGCATGGTATCGTAGAAAGATAGCTGCCGTACAACGGAGAGCAGCTTTACGTATTGCATGTGCATACCGCACGGTTTCTGAACCTGCAATCCTCACGGTGGCAGCAATAGCCCCAATAGATCTACTTGCATTGGAGCGACAAGAAATCTGGCGTACCCAAGGAGAGCTGGGAAAGAAATGTGCAAAGAAGCGTGCTTTTAACCAACGGATGAGGCGATGGCAACTCAGATGGGAAAGTGACCCTCGTGGTAAATGGACCAAGCGACTGATACCACGCCTGGATATCTGGGTCGAAAGAGTCCACGGTGAAGTCAATTATTACCTCACACAACTTCTAACAGGACACGGATATTTCCGTAAATTCCTGCATAGAGTAGGCGGAGCGAGTGGTGCAACATCCATAAATTGTGACGACATCGATGATGTACTTCACACCTTCTTCGTGTGCGGCCATTGGATGATAAAGAGAGAATATTTGGAAACTGAATTGGGAGAACTGACACCAGATGATATTATTTCTGTGATGTTACGGAACCAGCAATCATGGGATCATGTATCAGTGTATGTGGAGTATGTCCTTCGCCAGAAAAAGCGAGATCTGGAAGCGTACGAACGCCCTTAAGAAGAAATGAAGAAAGAAGAAGTCTGAAAGGCTAAGTAAGCACGACATCACCCGGAAGTAATGCGAGAGCGGTTCCGGGGTGATGAACGCATCGTGGGAAAAGGGATGTGGTTTTTAGTGGGTAAAAATCCCACACTACTGTGGAGTGCGGACCCTTCACAAGTGTCCTTTGAAGATTTTCCACAGTCCCTCGTTAAAAAAAAAATATTATTAATATTATTGTGATGTTTCGTCTCGAATGAGTTGATAAGGGATATTAATACCAGTTGAACACGATATATTCAGGACAGCAGTCGGTGGAAGTGTAGGTAATGCCGACCACAAGCACAGGGATTCGAATTGCTTATTGCACACAGGTGAGCTGTGCATAGCAGCTAATGACGGGCCGACAAAGGGAAGAGTTCCACTGAGGGAACAGTACTGGTTGTTCCATGCAAATGATAGTGTATGTGATGGTGATGTCCATGAATGGTACACTTGTACAGAAGCCCACAAAAGTTTCTACTGTTGTAAAGTTATTATGGGATCTTCTTTGATTTGGCGATATGAATCATCTTTGTGGGACTATTAACACTGTCAATTAACATTTCATTAACAAATTACGGAATTGATAAATGAAGGTAGTTCCATGCAATTAACGCTTGGCAATTTTACAAAAATAGCTTTTCATTGGATGCTGTAGCCAGCTTAATATTACATAGTTTGGTGTGAGAAACTCACAACTAACATCGCTGTAATATGCTCAAAACTGAATGAGAAATACGCGTCTATTTTAAAAATCCCAAAACAAGCATCGCGCATGAGGAATTTCAAACAAACGATCCTGCCGCGCCAGCTCCAACTGACCACGCTTACCAGGGGAAGTGTGTTAACTCAATGAGGCCAATATTGCAGGCCTTCCGCAAAAAAATAAAAATAAAAAACTTCTCATTATTCAAGATAGGACCTAACCGACATAACCTACTTAATTGCTGATTTAACCGTGAAACAAATGCGTAATTTATTTTATGTCAAATACCCTGCCACTTGACATTTACTTATGAGATTTGAAAAACACCATAACTACATTGGTATTTTATGTTCGACCATGGCGAAATGTAGGAGAATTATTATATGTCAGTAAACTGTACTATAATGACCCTCATCATAGTAAAAGTTTTCATTATGATACAGTTTCTCCCACCAATCAGAGCTCAGTTGTGTGACCAATTAGGTAAGGATAGCATCGCACCTTCCCTGACTTCCATGGCATCCTATTTTAAATTTCACTGTGGGGCTTCTAGTGTCATAGTGGGGTATTCGAGGAGGCCATGGTATTTTCTGCGTACCTTGCGCTCTGTTCAGTATATAAAACTGGCGAAATATCGACAGATATTTATGAATATTTATGTTGGAACATAAAATAGTTATAATTATCGTCGAACATAAACAGTCGTATTCAACTTGCCTATAATGGTAATTAAGACACGCTTCGCTCGTTTTATAATTTCTATTATTGCCATTATAGGCGTGTTACATAATGTACTTTTATGTCAAATATCCTGCCACTTGACATTTACTTATGAGATTTGAAAAACACCATAACTACATTGGTAAGCCTATTTTTGTAATGTATATTTGAGATGACACATGGTTTCTTTTATCATTAAATGTTTGATTCTCTACTGGGATTTACGTATAAAGAGCATATGGATAGCCAATAGGTAAATAGGTATAGCCTAGTTAAACCTGCCCTCTATGAAATCAAATGGGACTCGCAATGTTTTCCGTTAAAAACAAGTTTATGGTTAACGGTGGTAGAACTATACTTAAATAAGCTAATGAAATCATGGGCATGCACACAATGGACATAATGAGAATCAGTTTTACTCTCGTGTTAAATCAAACACAAGGCTTGCTTTCGAAGCCATAATGACTATTGCCGAACTATGTCAGTAATGTAAGTTGTGAAGTGCTCAGTTAAAAGCTGATTGACAAGGGCTGAGACAAAGACTGAAATTTGTTGAATGATAGCTTATTAAAGCGAGCATTGGGAACAGGAAAGAGGCAATCGAATTTGACGTGCAAGTCGCAGAACAAATAATAATAATTAATGTTTTATGTGGCCTAACATCTAGGTTATCGACCCCGGAGAACAAATTAAGGAAGACCTATTTGCACATCCCATGTTAAACTACAGAAACAACTGTTATTCCGGACAAGGTAGTCTCTAACGGGTTGCCTGAAAATGTTCTAAACACTGCATACCGGAACTTGGAAATTTTATGTTAAAATGCGTATTTTGATTTCCGTTGCCTGTCTTTCAGAGTTTCCTTTAATGAAGGGAATTTGACACGTTTTTCACCCCAAAATTCACAGGCCAGTTAAATATTTCCATTTAAGACAAGTTCCCGATTAATAAAGGGTCCATTGAAGGCATATATTACTGTATTTATGTTCGACCCTGACTATTATGTATCTGAAAACTGTATCATAATGAGACTCATTATAACATTATTTTTCATTATGATACAGTTTCTCCCACCAATCAGAGCTCAAGAAACAGTCGTTTGACCAATTAGATAATTAGATGCGCTGAGTACCACGGCCTTCTAATGTAAATCACACTGCCTTGCCTAGTGTAATAGTAGAGTAATCGAGGTGGCCATGGTCAAATACAAGGCATTCCCTGCGTCTCATGCGCTCTGTTTAGTACATAAAACTGGCGAAATCTCGACAGATATTTATGAATATTTATCTTCGAACATAAAATAGTTATAATAATTATAGTCGAACATAAACAGTCGTATGCAACTCGCCTATAATGGTAATTAAGACACTCGTATGGAAATTATAAAACTCGCATACGCTCGTTTTATAAAAAATACTCGTGTCTTAATTATAGCCATTATAGGCTCGTTGCATAATGTACTATTATAAAACTAAACATTTTTAAAATTTAATTTCCCAAAAGTTTTATTTTTGTCACTTGTGGGGTTATTGCAATAATCGATTCATATGTTGTATTGTTCATACACTTCATTTTCTACAAAATACATTTATGTAAAAACAACTTCTCGGCGAACAGAATTACTAAAACATGCGATCAATACGCTAACTGCTCTCGTTCTGAAGTCCATCAGCCAAGTACATAAGTTTCTAACACTACGAATTAACTCGAGTGATAAAGTTTATCCTGTGAAACTTACTTGGCCTTTTTTGCATTATTTGTTCAGACCATGACTGCAAGCAGCACTTGAGTTTCAAGGAAGTCCCAGTAATAATTCATGAGCTTAAATTCCACTTAAAGCGTTCCCAGGAATATTGCTGCCATATTTTCTATGCTCTTCAGGTGAACTACTTCCTTCAAATAGATCAGCTAACGATTTGATGGAGCGTGGGTAAAACATATTCTGTTGGTTTCTCCCATTCCCATATACTGGGTGTGTCAGCTAGCGGATATCAGGTGCCTTTTCTTCGGTTTTTCTCAAGATACGTTTAATTACGTTCCTAGTGGCTTTGGTGGCGTAGTCGGTAGCATGCCGAACTGCTGTTCCCAAGATAGCGGATTCAAACCCGGCCGAAGTCGTCGGATATTTTAAGAGCGTTAAAATCCTTCAGTATGCCTTCCTTCGGAGGAGAAGTAAAGCCGGTGGTCCCATGTCATAGATTTATGGCATGTAAAAGATCCTTCCACAGACTAAACTTGTGTGAAGCTAAATTTCTAGGTTAGATTTCTTTGGAACGCTCTATCAAAGTTCCAACGTTCACCATTAGGTATCATTGACATCAGGTAGCAACAGTTGGAACTACTTGAAATTGAACGGAACTTGCAGCTCGCCATGTGGGTGTCCTCTTGTAGTAGCTACAGCTTCTGGCGAGCCGAACATGTCCTCGGTCACTCCCGGCACTAAAAGCCATACGATAAATAAATAAATAAATAAATAAATAAATAAATAAATAAATAATAAATTACGTTCCTTAATGTGCAAGTAAAATCAGTCCGAAAATGAACAGTAAGCTATATCAACTACGTCACGCAACGCTTAGTTTAAAACGGAAAGCTGCTCCGTGTCTTCCATTTCAAACAAAATATTGTTAAAAGTTCAATTATATTTGACATCGATAGAGCATTCCCAGAATTAATCTCTTACGATATCAATAAGTCTAGGATAATATTGACGGTATCCTCCGTGCAAAAAGGGCACCTCATGACTCTTGGACTATGATCACACTGGAATCGGTTTCTGGCAAAAATCTTGCGTGTATGGCAGGAAGCGGTAGAGTAGGCAACAACCACCTTCTGTGTTCTCGGGGTACGTATTGGATCTCCGGATTCAGAGGTCCTGGGTTTGATTCCAAGTACTGACAAAAATCAATTCTGGTCTGATGATTGGAATAGGGTACGGTTCTGCTACACGAGCCTGAATGTACCCCGTTTTGACTCTCCAGAGTTAAATTTCTTGATAGAGCTGGGCATCGAACCCGGCCCTACACATTGACAGCCAAGATGGCTATCCACTACTCCAAGAGGTGGAAATAATTCTTTGAATATTAGACTCTCATAGCCTCATTTTAGGCCTACTACATGCCACGAGAAACTAATTCTATCGGAGGTCCGGGTTCGATTCCAGGTCCTACCAAGAAATTTAATTCAGGTCTGAGGGCTGGAAATGGGAACACTCAGCCTCGTGAGGCAAAACTGAGAATAGGAGGGTTCAATTTTCACCTCAGCGATTCTGGGAGTAGTTTTCCGTGATTTACTCGCATCTACTTCAGGTAAATGACAGGATGGCTCCTAACGTAAGGCTGCGGTCACCTCCTTCCCAATCCTAATCTAAATTACGAAAATACACATACAACCAACACAATAACACAGATACTCAGATAAATATTACACATACACTTAAGCTAAATGACCTCGATGTACAACCACCTGAATTGAAACAACAACAGGCAAGAGGCTGAGCTTCTCAAGGCTGAGTTGATCCCGTTTCAAACCTCGGACCAAAATTAAAGCTCTTGATAGAATCGGGAATGGAAACCAGGCCTCAGGGATGGTAGCCAAAAGTCAATCAGGATAATAGAACCCCAATTCGTCTAAGAACTTGGAAATGAGCCTTCATCCATTGCCGACTGTTCTTAAAAACTGTACATGGCCCTGAATGCTGGAGTTTTGGGTTTGAGTACTGATTGTGGTTTAATTTTCAGACAAAGTTACTTTGTTCCTTATTTGAAGCCAACCTTAAAATAGTAATTACATATGAAACTTTAAACAAATTTATTTATTTAGCGTATGGCATTACACATGAAGAACAATAATAATAACAAAAAAATAGAATAATTAAAAGTACATACAAGCACAGATATCGACTATAACCTTGTGTCTAGTCTATTTATCCAGTCCAGGCTCGATGTTGTAGCACTGGAAAAGTCGATAGGGTCACCTAGGTATGCTCTTATTTTGCAGTCTTCCAACAAAAACATCTTTAAAAAAATCATCAGATAGGGATAGGTTAAATGAATATATCACGAAAGTAGAATGCCTCTACATATATGATAAATTAATACCAGAGCTCCCATACGGGAATTATAATCAGATTATTTCATACAGACGTAAAAGGTCACGCACACACAGCTCACGGCAAAAGAGAAAAGAGTTCATCTGAATAGTGAACGAACATTGTCACATATGCTGCGTGTTCCAGTGACAGCAATATGTGGTGAGGGCTTCATAAACAGTGCAGTATACTGGCAGGTAGGAGTGGCCGAGTCTCGTGACACATTTCATTTATCAATATCCCATTAATCTCAACACTGGTCTGCAGGCCAAGCACGTTCGGCTCGAGGCGAAGGAAAAAAAACACACGGAATGAATTTTAAATTTATATTTCACTCAAAATATAGCAACTGAACTGAAGATAACATGGAGGATCCTGTCAGCAGTGAATGAATACTCCAAAATATCGTAAGTAAGCTGACATGGTGAGTTTATTATGTCTTTTGCAATGATAGTGCTCACGTATTCTGTTGGCAGTGAACGAATTATATAATGTATCGTGCGTAAACTTAACTAATGGATTATTTAAGTCAGTTGTGCTCTTGCTATTCAGACCAGGTGAATTTTGGAGATAGCCTAGCAGGAATCAGTCGGCTGTAAATTAATTCTCCAGAGTATCGTGCGCAAACTAATCTAATGAATTCATTATATCTATTGTACTATTGCAACTTAAACCAGGTGAAACTCGTAGATAGCATTGCAGGATCCAATCGGCAGCGAGTGAATTCTCCAGAGTATCGTGCGCAAACTAAACCAATGAATTTATTTTGTCTATTGTATTATTGCTACTCAAATCAAGTGAAACTGGGAGATGGCATAGCAGGATCCAATCGGCAGCGAGTGAATTCTCCAGAGTATCGTGCGCAAACTAAACTAATGAATTTATTTTGTCTATTGTACTATTGCTACTCAAATCAGGTGAAACTGGGATATAGCATAGCAGGATCCAATCGGCAGCGAGTGAATTCTCCTGAGTATTGTGCGCAAACTAAACTAATGAGTCATTATATCTGTTGTACTTCTGATGCTCAAACCAGATTAAACATGACTGGTGGCTGTTTTTTTTTTCTTTGACAGACTCTACGAGTTTGATTGCGCTTTGGCACTACTGCCTTGCTGTATTGTGGACCCATGTCTAAGTTCTCTTTGTCAAATTCAAAGCTGTTTAATTTCCTAGGTCTCGAGTGGCTTTCATATCCTCCTTTCATATTCACATCATGTGTTCCACACATTCGTCATTCTTCATGGTCCTGGGTTGGAAGGAAGACAGATTGAAATAAATATAAAAAGTAAAAGAATAAAAAAATAAAAAATATAATACTGTAAAGTTATTGTTTTAAGGGGCGGAACAGCGAGGCCATCTTTCTCTAGAATGAAAGGAGGAAGGAAGGAAGGATATTGTTGTTCGTCAGTCTCGTGTGTTCGGCAGTGTGTCGTATTTGGTTGGTGTCCGTACTAGTGTGTGAAGTTGTAATTTGTAAGGTTTGGGATTGAGACAGGTGCCTCAAGATTATAAATACGGTACCATTTTGGCATTTTCCAGGATATGATGTGATAAATCCTTGAATAAAAAGCACACTCACTATGGTCGCTGTCAGCACCGGGATTTGAACATTTGCTGCGGTATGAAAGAAAGCATAAAAGAAAGAAAGAAAGAAGGAAAGAAAGAAAAAAGAAAGAAAGAATGAAACAACGACAGAAAGAAATGGAGTGTTGTTACAAGGTGCTGCGGTATGAAGCAAGCAAGAAAGAAAGAAAGAAAGAAATAAAGAAAGACAATTGTTGTAATAAGCTATGAAAGAAAGAAGAAAGAAAGAAAGAAAGAAAGAAAGAAAGAAAGAAAGAAAGAAAGAAAGTAAGAGAGAGAGAGAGAAAGAATGAAGAAAAGAAGGGAATGTAATAATGTGCTTGAGGTGCACTGCACCATGAGAGGGATTGCTGTTTGCAAGGAAAATGCTTCTTAAGCCGCAAAATTCGAATGTCCAAGGAACAACAATAAATTGGAGTTGTGAGCCAGCAGACCAATAAAGCGAAGCCGATGCAGCCTTGCTATATATCTTGAAGGCGGGTCAATCCAGCGGGCACTGCAATAACTCAGATCACTTTATGATGACAGCACAGTATATTCACCGACACAAAGGAAGTCTGGTGTTACCCCTCATTAAATCGACAATATATCAACATTCTGCGGACTGTAATGCATTTCCAAACAACAGAGGGCAAGTCATATTCATCTTCCACGCCACCACTACACAATAATGACAAACAAATACCCAGTATGCAGTTAGTCTAGTACCGACAGCGGTAGGGTCATTGGGTCAAGCAATCTTCGGACTTTGTAGACGAAGGTCCGATCCCCACTGTCAGCCGTACCCGAAATTGTTTTCTAATTTAAATTCCAGGCAAATGCCTGGATGGTACCGGTGCCTTCAAATAGAAGTAGCCTACTAGAAGCCATTCTATAATAAATTTTCTAATAGGCCACGGCCGGTGTCTTCCAATTCCTTGTATTTTTAGAAGGTTTTCACAGTCGTTCAGTTCGTTTGGGCGAGGAGTTACAGCTAGTTTCATAGTGTCTGATATTAATTACATGTAGTTTTATGCACTCAATAAATCACTTTTCACACAAATGGATGACCAGTTTCGTTCGACAAGCAAATGTCGTCAGAACTTGCTCACTAAGGCTGAATTCGGTTTCAATGTATACAGTATGTATATAACATGTATATATGTGTATAATGTAGGCCTGTATGTATAATATATATATAACTTATTATTATTATTATTATGATATATTATTATATATGAATCGCAGCCAATGGACGCCCGTGGGCTCCCAGCAAGTTCAATTTCAAGTAGTACAAACTTTTTCTACCAGATGCCACTGTCACTGACACCTAGCGGCGAGCGTTGGAACTTGATATAGCGTTTCTAACGAACCTAATATAACCAACAAATTTGGTTACACAATACCAATTGTTGTGGTAGGTTCTATTACATGCCATAAATCTATGACATGCGCCCGCCGGCTTTACTTCCCCTCCGATGGAAAGCATATAAAACTTATGTACAACAGTATTTTTAATTATTAACCTACAGAAGTTTTAAATTAAACTTCGTAACGAGTCAGAATTATTGCTTAATGCGTTAGTCAATTACACTTCTATAATTGATGCGTTATTTTTGTTGGTACGTTGTATATGCATAGCCTACATATTGAAACGCTTTTGAATCAATAACTTCTACCGTTGCGAGCTTATGAAATGATTGTGTTCTAAGCTGTTCTATCAGTAACCTTTGCTATTCAAATGTCATATTTACGAAATGTGCTATTGTGATTGGTTTGTTTGGTTTACCACATAACCAGGCACTTGAATATAACTGAGTTGATAATATAGTTTAGTAGATTTAGCTGATTTGCTGAAGTTCCTGCACTGACTCCCACTTCATTCCCACTGTGTCGTTCAATACTATTAAAGTAATTCTTGTCCAAATATGAGTATTTAGTTACAGCTGTGCCACGCAGTCTGTCGAATTCCACGTAAAATGAAATTCCTTGTCCAATTCCATTGATCTTCGTTCATTTCATCTGTCATTACTTCCTATCAAGGGGTTGGTGTCAGGAAGGGCATCTACCCACCATTCAGAAATTCGTGGCATCTCATGAAACGGGAATAATAATAATAAGTCGACATACAGTTGGTATCTGCTCTATTATGTAGTACGCAATGATGCATGGCAAACGTGGGTTTAGACTATTACGATTGGTGTTTAAGGTGCACCTATGTCCTCTCAAGAAAATGAAAATCCACAGCCTGCTTCCAGTCTCCGACCGGGTCAGGAATGGAATGAATGAAGCCCCCATCTAGCGGCGAGGATATGAACTGTGCCGGCTTCCGAGGCCTGACGCACTCCTCTGGGGCAATGATTAAATGAATGACAGATGAAATGAAATGATAGTGGAGAGTTGCTGGAATGAAATTTTGACAGGGAAAACCGGAGTACCCGGAGAAAAAACTGTCTGCCTCCGTTTTGTCCAGCACAGATCTCACATGGAGTGACCGGGATTTGAACCACGGACCCAGTGGTGAGAGGCCGGCGTGCTGCCACCTAAGCCACGGAGACTTGTCCTCTCAAGAAAAAAGTAAAATCTTTTAAATTCGCTGCTTATTTCAGGAGTATAGATCCCTATTGCGGCACCCACAAGTAACCGATTGTTATGCTCCGATGTCGGTTCAAAGCGAAACCGTATCAGACATTCATCCCAGTTTAGCCTGGTCAGCAACTTCATTGGCGGAAGCCAAACAGTCGCAGAGGTCGATTGCCTGCCAATCGGGAGATCGGGCAAGTTGGGTCATCTGATGTTGACCAAGGGACACGGAGCTGAGTCGTTACTTGGGAACACCATGGCTAGCAAAGGCGAGGTAGCAGGTTGGAATCAGTTTTTCAATTTTGCTTCATGATTAAATTATAATCCATCGTAATCCTTGTATCCATGGTGGTAGATTCCTTTACTCCCATAGTGAATAAACTGGGAGTTACCTTTCCAACTCTTTTGTTGGGGAGTATTTCCAGAATCACGTCCCCTCACATTTCCTAGTGTGGTAGGGACTAGACTGGACTTCCTTTCAGAAGCTATCGGTAAGGATACGACAACAATCCTAGTGCATAATATTGCAGAATCACTCATCGGTGTGGTGGCGCAGCGGTCACGCTCTCTGCCTCTCACCAAGGCGAGATTTTTGAAGTGAAATGCCCTGTCCTGTGGTTTGGATTCCATGTAAAAAGGAGGTCCCGTGGTTCATGATCGCGAGATTAACGGTCACGTTAAACTACAAGCTTCCTTCCTCCACTCGATCAGGAGGGGACACAACACGATTATAACAAATAAGCATTCAATAGAAACAGAATTATTCGAAGCACTGACGAATTGCACACTTATTTCATGAATACCGACAATTTTAATACGAAAAATAAACAAGTAGTTCCGTGAAGAACTGAAGTCTATTTCCATATATCCTACTTATGATAATTGCCACTATCAATATATAAAATTTCTGTTTGATTGCTCTAATAGATTCGTAAATATTGAGAACCGTCTAATATTTCGGATGGTCACCATGTTGGATTTTTATATATTGTTTTTCCCTGGGGGTTGTTAGCTCGGTTGGGGGTGGCTATGTCTAAAGAGATGAGTGTAATTGTCTGCAGGGCAAGACTCGAGTGTGACGTGTTGTGCAGTAGTGAGAGAGCTTATGTGAAAATGAGCGCAGACAGGCTACTGCCACGAAGTGCCAGCTAAGCTTAATGCTGACGGCTGTGAACAAGGTTACGGTGACAATGGCCGCACCTTGGTCGGGCACTGTGTTGCAGCGGTCTAGGGTTCGCTGGCTGAGAGCCGGCGTTAAAACAAGTATTCAAGAAATACAACAAAGTAATCTAAAAGAATGTAAATGATGTAATTACTAATTAGCGTGGACTGCGTAAAGGCTCGCAAGTTGAATTTAGTGGATTAAAGAGTACAGTAAATGGATGCTATGATTACAAGTTAGAGGTCTGGATTTTAGAAAGGAATTGTGCGGGAAAACCCAAAGTAAACTCACCAATCTGCTGGTCTGTCTAACGATGAACGGCACCTCAGCGTGGTACAGCAGCGAGGGACGGAAAGAACCCTGTTTCCTGGCGTAGCGGGTATTTATGGGAAGCGTCGATGGTGTGTGTAGACAAGCTAGCACATTCCTTGTGTTACTTAGAAATTTCGATGTAGCGTACAAAGTCGGCACACTCCTTGAGCTACTTATAACATGTATGAGGAACTAGTTTGCCAAGTCAACTGTAATGGCCAGATTATGTGTTGTTGTTGGTTCCTTTATGGTTTAGGCGTAGGATGGGGGTGAAGGTCGGTGAAAATGGGGCTGATAGGGATGGTTATACCTTGAAGGAACCCCAGGGTATAACAATATGTAGGTCTTAGAGTTATGTACTATTACATCAAGATTATTGTGTACGTGTAGTAACTTATTCAAACTTCAATCGCATGATTAAGACACAAGAAGTAACAAGTAGTTGCGTGAAGAGCTATACAGCCTATTTTCATATATCCTACTCATGTTAATTGCCTCGATCAACATACACAATTACAGTGTGATTGCTGTGATAGATTCGTAGATATTGAGAACCGTCTAAATATTTCAGATAGTCGCCAGGTTGGATTTTTATTTATGTACTATTACATGAAGATTATTGTGTACGTGTGTTATTCAATTTTCAATCGCATGATTAGGACACAAACAAAAAAACGAGATTTTAAAATTTCGCACGGCTGCCATCTTGTGGATATGAAAGCAATTGAAATAAATTAGATGCCTGTGAATTAACATTTGTATAAGCATTCAACGTGCAAAGTTTCACTGCACTCGAATGGTTAAATCGGGAAAAAAGGGCCATTTAAATATTTATACCTCGCGTCGCCGCCATGTTGGATTTGTGCTCACCAGGTTACTGAAAGTCCTATAGGTGAACTTATGTTCATAGCCTCTATGAACATAAACATTTTCAGTTTGATTGTTGTAAAAGATCCGTAGAAATTGAGAACCGTCAAAATATTTCGGATGCTCGCCATTTCGGATTGTTGAATGTATAGGCCATAGAGTTATGTACCATTAAAGGAAAATTATTGCGTAGCTAGATTATTCAAACTTTCATTTCGATCGCATGATTACGACACAAGAAATAAAAACTTAATTTTAAATATCGCACATACGCCATCTTGAGGTTATGTAAACAATTGAACTAAATTAGATGCCAGTGCATTACAATATGCATAATCATTTACTGTACCACATTTCACTGCGCTCAGATGGTTAAGTCACGAGAAAAGTCAATTAAAATGTTTCAAATTCGCTTGGCCGCCATGTTCGTTTTGTACCTCACAGGTTTTTTAAAGTTACATAGCTAAACTTGTAGCAGTGTCCTTTATCACCGTACAAAATTTCAGGTTGATATGATCAATAGTTTTTATGATATTGAAGGCCAGTGAAATATTTCGCACAGCCGCCATTTTGAGGTTATGTAAACAATTGAACTAAATTAGACCCCAGTGAATTACAATGTGTATAAACATTTGTTGTACCAAGTGTCATTAGGTTTGGATAGTTAAATCGCGAGAAAAGTCTATTTAAATGTCTCAAATACGCTTGGCCGCTTTGTTAGTTTTGTAGTTACTAGGTTTTAGAAAGTCTCATAAGTGAACTACTATTAATGCCCTTTATCGCCGTACAAAATTTCAGGGTGATATCGGTAATAGTTTCGGAGATATTGAATGCTGGTGAAATATTTCGCACAGCTGCCATGTTGAATTGGTGAAACGTAATAAAATTTAAAGGACATGGTCGAGATTGGCCAAAATGGTGCTATGACTTTACTGAGTTTCATTAAAATCGCTCCAGCCATTTAGACGTTATTACAGCGGGGACACACACATCACACAGGCACACATAAGCACACACACATACACGGACAATAGTGATCTCATAAGCCTACGTTTTTCATGAAATTAAAATAAGCTATAGATATGTACCGCATACAGCAGTAGCCTATGTTCTGAATTTAATGTCTATTATCTAAGGTCTTTTCTTGTACCATGTGCTCATTATTAAGTAAACACCCAAGGTTTGTCAACACTGCCAAGCAGCACTGCAAAGCCAACAAGTAGTTCCGTGACGAACTAAATGGCCTACTTTTCTTAAAAGTTCAGATTGATGCCAATCTATATAGACCTATCTAGAATAATGACGAAATCAAGTAATAGAGTAATAGAGTAACTTACTACAGTAGGTAACAGTACTGCAGTACTGGTGACTGAATATATAGCCTACTTAGTTTCATCTCTTAAGGTATAGAATGCACATACAAAATTTGGCTGAAGTCTAATGGATAGTATGGACGTTAGATGCTGATTGGATTTATCAGTGCACGTAAAATCATATTGGGAACAATGTCATCTATGTGATGCTCAGAATTAATATGAAATATTCCGATCTATTATAGTGCCAATTTGGGTAAAATCCATTTGTTAGTATAAACGTTACATGCATTAAAAAATTGGAACTATCAGAAAGCTTAGAATCATGTTGGCAGCACTGAGGAATATTAGTTACTGCATATTAATCTAGAATGTCAGGTTCTATACGTGTGCAAAGTTTAGAGACGATGACTTGCATACTTTCTGATATATTGATATAAGGATTAAACAAATAGAGAGAGCATTTATTAACAGTTGGCAGCCCTGCTTGTTCTTACGAATACGCATAGTATTAACTGTTATGGTACACAAAATGGTTAAAATCCATTTTTTAGGATAGATGTTATATGCATTTAAAAACTGGACCTATCAGCAGGTTTAGAATCGTGTTGGCATCACTGATATATATTAGTTAAACCAAACTAAGAAAGAATGTCAGGTACTATACGTGTGCAAAGTTTAGAGCTGTTGGCTTGTATACTTTTTGATATATTAATATTAGGGCTAAAACTATAGAGAGATCATTTATTAACATTTGGCAGCTCTTGTGGCTCATTAGAATACGCACAGTCATATCTGCTGTTGTACACATAGTACATACGAAATTTGGTTGAAATCGAATCGTTATTATAGAAGTTACATGCATTTAGAAATTGGACCTATCAGCAGTCTTAGAATCATGTTGGCAATACTGGCATATATGGTCTTCTGAAAATTAATCTTTAATACTATTGTCTATATGTGTGCCAATTTTGGAATAGTTCGCATGCATAATTTCTGAGATATCCAACATAGAGCTCAAATTACAATTGCGATTTTTCAGCAGTTGGTAGCACTGACGTCAATTCAAAATATGGCCGTGAAAAATTCAGGTATATATCTTTGCTTTTACCAAATTTGGATTCGATAGCTGCATTGATCTCATAAGTCTACTTTTTCCTCATTTTTGCAAAATGAGAAAGGTATTGATTGATATTGCCGTGTCATATGATGGCAGCTGTGCATACTTCTTTTTATGGAAAAGGTATTGCCATTGATATCCTGACTGGTCTGCTGGTGGACTGCGAAGTTATGTCCAAGTATTGCCATATGTGTTGACTGACTGCAGTAGATCTGGGCCCTGATAGCCCAGAATTTTAAGTGTGGCAGGAATGCCATATAGGGTGTGGTGAATGTACCATTTGACTGAGTAACTGCACGAAGCAGATGGCTTCAAACTTATTACACATTTAGAATATGAAAAATATAACTTCTTTAACGGTGTTATCATACTCTTCTATTGATATTATTTCTTCAATATTCGCGTCAGTAAATGTCGATCTGCTGTCATGTTGGTATTTGTAAGTGCTCGATACTTTACTTGAGGTTGAAGGATGACACCTCCAGTCATGCAATGCACTTCTTGTTCGAGAGCGCAACACGCCCCCTGGCTGAGAGATTCAGAATCTTCAAGACTTGTCAATACCAGAACAAGCACGGTATTGGATTGGGTGGAGGAGCACAGACTCTATTTTAGACCGATTGCATAACATTTCTATATATGCACAGGAAGAAAGAACCCTTGTGTGTGTCGAATATAACTTTCCTATGCTCATAGCCTTCGGCTAAGCATTCTACAAACACGAAATCACACACACAGAAAACTTGCTTTCAACTCAGACGCCCATCTTCTTTGTATTTCTTCAATTTTTAACTTCAAAAGGGAAACTTGAATTGATGTAGTGGTTCATGAAACACTGACACAGGTAGGAAATATAAAACGCAATGCCTCTTCTGTTTTTATACTTCGTTGTGTGCAACGCAACTGGTTTCCGCAAAAACTGAAGTATTGCTTCCCAGTATTATTCTACTCGACAATCCTAGGGAATTAGGACTTGCAAGAGGGTGGTTGAGAACTAATGTGTCTAAAGCTAAGTTTGGCACGGCTTCGCCTTATAAGAGTTGTTCAAATGAAACATGTTGTTGTTAATTCATTTAAGGGACTTGGGGCATCTTGGTCATCAGCCCCGTGCTGTTGGGTGTGTGTTGAGATTGCCTGATAACCTGCATTTCTGTGGTGACTGTAGTTGTGTTTATAGCTGTAGTAGGGACAGGGATGGGGTAGGCGTCCCGGGAATTAAAGTAAGGTACTATCCCGGCATTTGCATGGAGGGATAGCCACTGGCAGCACCGGGATTCGAACCTCTGATCTCTGAACTTGCTTCAGCTGCGCACTCGTCCATGGTGTATGATTTAACAAGCACGGCTACGGCGTGGAGTCAAATGGAAATTAGACTAATGTCCAAAACCTAACACAATATTGTTATGTCCCGATGTCAGTTTATGGCGAAACCGTATCGAGTATTCCATCCCAATCCAATCTGGTCAGCAACAACCTCACTTCCTCACTGTAAAAAGCTGCGGGCTGAGGTTATAAGAGGTTATAAGAGGTCATATACCCGTAATAAGATTGTATAAAGAGGAAGCCAGATAATCGAGAGATCGATTGCCTGCCGATTATTTTAAAAATATAATATACATTTCAGAACTTCACTTTTAAGCCGCGAATACTGCTTAAACATTTGTAATTAACCGCATTAAGGTATTGAAAGTTACAACCCTATTTTTGAAACTCGCGAACTAATTCATACTTCGTAGTGGTTGTTCGAAGGAGTATCAAATGGCATGTGGTGGGTGAAACGGTCATGAACTAACTTTCGTTTGAACAAGACCTCATTCCTTGCAGAGCATGCATGGATTGTGGGAATTCATGACGTAAGTCATCTGAACATCTGAATTTGATTAATAATTTCCGCCAAACCTATGTAAGGCCGTGTGCATAAACTAACTGTTTGCGATTATTGTTTTGCCCGCCTTAATAGCTGATTGGCGGATTACCAATAATGAGAGTAACGGGTTGAAAGACTGTTGTCAACGGTAGCCATCGTGGCTGATTAACAATAATCACCGTGGAATTGGATTGATTGGAAGTGTCTGTCGTGTGGGGAGGCTTTGCCTCTTGCCGGAGAAAAGTTGGAATAATTTCTTCATGTACGCTCCAATGATATACATTGCTTGAAAATAACGGATATGTAGTCCATTCGAGAAGAAAGGAGGCGTGAGCACCTGTGGATTTGTCAAAATGGCAGGAAGGCATCCGAAAGTTTACAATAGTAAGTTAGTGTTGTAAGATGGATAATTAAATTGTGATTATCCCTGAGTCCCGGATTACTTCTAAGGTATGTTGAGTGTTCTTATTTTGTCTTATTTGTAAATTATTTAATTATTCAGTTATTTTATGTTGTTTGTTTGACATCTGTGCCGCGAGATTTGAATAAGGCACAGTTGCTCTATTCTAGTTCGGAAATGTAGGAATACTTCCAACATACCTATTCTTTTTGATGTGTAACAATTTTCCAATCGGTTGCTGGATATATTTAATGTGAAACCTCATTCCACTAGGTTTCTGTGGGCTATTTTTTTGTGGGTGGATAATTTTGTGAAAAGGGACGGAAGTGGAATGGAAATGCAACGGAAACAATGAGCGCGCGTGGTGGCGGAGATTGGTACAACGACATAATATCGGCCATGTGGCTATGTGGAATGTAAATCCCATCCGGTTTACTTCAAAGTTTGGAGAACCCATTAGAGATATTCCTACAATGAATCATCTTCAAACTGCCGTTCTATGGTGTGAAAATATTCATTAAATCATATTTGCTGAAAACAATTATGATTTATTAAATAATAGCTGTACCTGGCATGCGTTGCAATGCCAATCAAAAAGGTGTTGGCGATGTGACTTTGTTTGTTAAACTGCTTTTGGATTCCCAATTATTTTTTTTTTTTACGTTAACCACCTCTAAGCTATTATAAAATTGATTTACTATCTCAGTAACATTCATGGGAGCGTGCTCAACAACTCGCCAAAGTTTCATCGCAATGAAATGAATGGTAGTCTATATGAACGCATACGGGTCTTTGTTGAAAAGATTCGCGTGCCGTCGCTCATTTGTAGAATCTACTCGTGCGCTACCTATTGCAAAATGGATTTAATAAGCCTGAAACCTTCCCTGGAGTGTACACAACAACTCATCCAAGTTTCATCGCTATCGGACGAATGGTATATGAACGCATACGGGACTTTGTTGAAGCGCTTCGTGGGTAGTCACACATTTGTTGAATCAACTCGTGCCCTACCTATTGTAACATGGATTTTCTAAGCCAGAAACCTTGCCTGGAATGTACAAAACCTCTCACCTAAGTTTCTTCGCTATCGGACGAATAATATATGAACGCATACGGGACTTTGTTGAAACGATTCGTGCGTCGTCTCTCCTTTGTTGAATCTACTCGTGCGCTACCTATTGTTAAGTGGATTTATTACGCCAGAAACCTTCCCTGAAGTGTACACAACATCTCACTAAAGTTTCATCGCAATGGGATGAATGGTATATGAACGTATGAGGGTCATTTTTGAAACAAACGCACGCTATTTTGTTGAATCTACTCGTGCACCATCTATTGTAAATTTAATTTACTATGCCTATAACTTTCCCGGGAGTGTGCACAACAACTCACCAAAATTTGATCGCAATCGGAAGAATTGTATATGAACGCATCGCCAACACTCTTTTGTTTAAACTACTCGTGCGCTATCTATTGTAAATTGGATTAACTATGTCTATAACCATCCCGGAAGTGTGCACAACAACTCTCCAAAATTTGATCGCAAACTGATGAATGGTTCATGAACGCATAAAAGACGAACAAACGAACATCCTTATTTATATATATACAAGCTGTACCCGGCATGCGTTGCAATGCCAATCAAAGAAAGTGTTGGCGTTGTAATTTTGTTTCTTGAGGTGCTTTTGGATACACAATATTTCTTCTATTTCCATAAACTACCTCTAAGGTATCATAAAATGAATTTACTAATTTAGAAACATTCGTGGGAGCGTGCACAACTACTCACCAAAGTTTCATCGCAATCTGATGAATAGCATATGAACGCATACGGGATTTTGTTTAAACGATCCCGTGCTGTCACACATTTGTTAAATATACTCGAGCGCTACCTGCTGTGAAATGGATTTACTAAGTATACACAACAATTCATCAGAGTTTCATCGCAATTGCTGAATGGCATATGAACGCATACGGGTTTTTGTTGAAGCCCTTCCAGCGTCGTCACTTATTTGTTGCATCCACTCGTGCACTACCTATTGTGAGATGGATTTACTATGTCGAAATATCTCCCTGTTGTGTACACAATACCTCATGAAAGTTTCATCGTAATCGGATGAATGGCATATGAACGCATACGGGATTTTGTTTAAACGATTCACTCGCCATAACTCATTTGGTGATTCTACACATGCGCTACCTATTGTAAAATTGATTTACTAAGCCTGAAACCTTCCCTGGAGTGTACTTAACGATTCACCAAAGTTTCATCGCAATCGGATGAATGGTATATTGACCCATACGAGACTTTGTTAAAATAATTCGCGTGCCACCGCTCATTTGGTAAATCTACTCGTGCGCTGCCTATCGTAAAATGGATTTACAAAGCCAGAAAGCTTTCCTGGAGCGTACACAACAATTCACCAAAGTTTCATCACTATCGGACGAATGGTATATGATCGCATATGGGACTTTGTTGAAATGTTTCGCGCGTCGTCGCCCATTTGTTGAATCTACTCGTGCACTCCCTATTGTATAATGGATTTACTAAGCCAAAGACCCTCCCTGGAGTGTTCGCAATATCTCACCCAAGTTTCATCGCTCTCGGACGAATGGTATATGAACGCATACGGGTCTTTGTTGAAACGCTTCGCGCGTCGTCCCTCATTTGTTGAATCTACTCGTGCGCTGCCTATTGTAAAGTAGATTTACTGAGAAAGAAACCTTCCCTGAAGTGTACAAAATATCTCACCCTAGTTTCATCACTATCGGACGAATGGTATATGAATGCATATGGGACTTTGTTGAAACGCTTCGCGTGTCGTCGCTCATTTGTTGAAACTACTTGTGAGCTACCTACTGTGAAATGTATTTACTAAGTTAGAAACTTTGACGTTAGTGTCCACAATGTCTCACCCAAGTTTTATTGCTATCGGACGAATGGCATAGACTATGATTACATACGGGCCTTTGTTGAAATACTTCGCGTGTCGTTGCCCATTTGTTGAATCTACTCGTTGGCTACCTATTGTAATATGGATTTACTAAGCCAGAAACCTTCCCTGGAGTGTACACAACATCTCACCCAAGTTTCATCGCAATCGGATGAATGGTGTACGAACGATTACGGGACTTTGTCGAAATGCTTCGCGAGTCGTCGCTCATTTGTTGCATCTACTCATGCGCTACCTATTGCAAAATGGATTTACTAAGCCAGAAACCTTCCTTGGAGTGTACTCAACATTTCTTCCAAGTTTTATCGAAATCGGATGAATGGTATATGAACGCATAGGAGACGTTCAGATAGACAGACAAACTATATCGCAACATTGATTTTTAGCCTATTTTCTTTTTATGAAAAAAAAAAAAAAGCTTATGAGATCACCTTTTGTCCGTGTGTCTTTGTGTGCGTGTGTGTGATGGTGTGGGTCCCCCTAAAAACTTCTAAACGGCTTGAGAGATTTCAATGAAATTCGGTAAGATCATAGCACCATTCTGGCCGACCTCGACCCTGTACTACAAATTTTATTGTCTCTCACCAATCCAACATGGCGACTGTGCGAAATATTTCACCAGCATCATCTCCGAACTATTACCGAAATCACCCTGAAATTGTGTACGGTCATAAAGAGCACTATCAGAAGTTCCCCTATGAGACTTTCAAAATCCTTGTAACTACAAAACAACATGGCGGCCAAGCGAAGTTGAGACTTTTAAATAGACTTTTCTCGCGATTTAACCATCCAAACGTAATGAAACTTGGTACAGAAAATGTTTATACACTTTGTAATGCACTGGCGTCTAATTTAGTTCAATTCTTTACATAACCTCAAAATGGCGGCTGTGCGAAATATTTCACTGGCATTCTATATGTCCAAAACTATTACAGGCATCACCCTCAAATTTTGTACGGTGATAAAGGGCACTGGTGCAAGTTTATTCATGTAATATTGACCTATAAAGTACAAAAGTACAAAGTACAAAGTACAAAACGAACATGGCGGCCAAGCAACTTTGAAACATTTTAATATACTTTTCTCGTGATTTAACTCTCTGAGCGCAGTGAAATGTGGTACAGTAAATTATTATACATAATGTAATGCATCTAATTTAGTCCAAATGTTTACATAACCTCAAGATGGCGGCTGTGCGAAATTTTAAATTTAAGTTTTTATTTCTTGTGTCGTAATCATGCGATCAAAGTGAAAGTTTGAATAATGAACCTTGGCAATAATTGTCCTTTAATGGTACATAACTCTATGGCCTATACATATAACAATCCAAACTGGCGAGCACCCGAAATATTTAGACGGTTCTCAATATCTACGAATATTTTACAGCAATCAAACTATTTTTTATGTTCATAGAGGCTATGAACTTACGTTCACATAGGCAATAGTACTTTCAATAACCTGGTGAGCACAAATCCAACATGGCGGCGACGCGAAGTATACATATTTAAATGGACTTTTCTCGCAATTTAACCATCCGAGTGCAGTGAAACTTTGCACGTTAGATGCTTATACAAATATTTATCCACTGGCATCTTATTTATTTCAATTGTTTCATAACCACAAGATGTCAGCTGTGCGAAATATTAAAATCTCGTTTTTATTACTTCTTGTGTTCTAATCATGCGATTGAAGTTTGAATATCACACGTACACAATAATCTTCATGTAATAGTACATAAATAAAAATCCAACCTGTGAACCATCTGAAATATTTAGACGGTTCTCAATATCTACGTGTCTATCACAACTTTCAAACTTAAATTGTGTATGTTGATAGAGGCTATTAACGTGAGTAGGATATATGAAAATAGGCTGTATAGTTCTCCACGGAACTACTTGTTATATATATAGATAGATAAGATTACTACTTTTGCTTTGTTCTTATTTAATGTAAGCACTCGAGGTACTGGTGGCCAAAATACAGCACTATTGTGACCGTTTAGTTGATGTCAACAACCACGATGACTCAACTAACGACACATAAATCGAATAAAAAGAAAAGTACCGTGAGGATCAGGTGACCTTCCAAAAAGGCTAAAGCGGCACGAGAGTCCGTAGTCCACAGGGATCGTGGTACATGGTGACGATGGTCATAGACCGCCTAAGGAAAGGTTCACCTTAAAACTAGACTGAGAAAATAAACATCCAGACTCAAGTAAAACACCGTGAAAATTTATTAAAATTCACAAGCCCCTAGCCTAGTTCGGAGGGTTATAATCGGCTAGTCCGCCAATTAATAAATAAACTAAGATAAAGAACAGGTCCCCTACCTGAGAAGTTACTGAAAACCCTCGCGAAAGATCTAACTCACAATGATAAAGCAACAACAGCAACGCTAGGAATATGGCACGACGCAAGTCCCTAGTTCAAGTTACAAGATCAAGCTAATATCTGAATTTACATTTAACAGGGTAGCAAAACAAATCTAGGTTAGGATGGTACCATTTCGACATTTACATTTAACATTAATTCAACTAGCTAAGTCCTATCAATTAACAAAATTTACGGCGATGACGTCCGTAAAAGAAAACAATTACATCCAAAAGCTAAGTGTACAGCCATGAAAAACAAACAATTTAATTATGCTTAATAACTATGTGCTAACAGCATACAATAAAGTAACATGTAGGGTTTAATACACTTGGCATCATAAATTAATAACGAAATAGACACAGTAGTTTTATTAAAAAATTCCTGCCTACACCTTGGTTTACTCTTTGTAAACCATAGTCATCTAATGTGTATAGTTACGGTGACGAATGCGCAGTTGAGACCACGTCTGACATCGCATGGGCTGAGCTCCACAAGCTACGAACTCTAGGTTCGCACATGCTTCAGGTCGCTACAAAAATGTCAACTGTCCTAGTCATTTCCTCACAAGGAAATTATCTTCAACTGCACGGCTATGTCAACAGTTCCAGAATGCAAAGAACAAAGTTAGATAGAAAGAATCGTTAGTTAGGCTTGTTTTACAACAATTATGCATTTTATTATTAGAATGTCGGTTTATAGGTTTATCGTAGGTTTATGGCGAATAACATTGACAATAGCCTGGGCACGGAGTGTCTCCAACTGAGATCATTCTCCACCAAAAAGCCTCGACTCAACAGTCGGAATATAATCATCGAGTATAACAACTCGGACACACAATAACACGGGTTACCAGCGGCGCTAAGCTCGCGTTCAATAACTCTGGGATAGGCCTGTACAACAGTTACCTTCCAAAAACATCTGGTCAACGGGATCATCCCCGGACAAAGCATACAATAACATCCTGCTATAACAGGGTAGACTTCACCATCCTATAGAAAACCTTACATAACTGTACCTGTCATACGACAATACACGCAACAGAGCGCTAAACTAACAAAAACCGATCCATAAAACAAGTGATCAAATACAAGAGTGGAAACTGGTTTCCATAAGCAAAATAGCAATGAAAGGAAAAGTGAATACAAATTGTACTCTGTCCTCGTCTATAGTAGTTTTGTCTCACAATGAAGCAGGCGTGCTCTAGGTCACTGGGTTACATAACCAGTTTATTCAAGGCCGGCGATTTAATCAATACAAAACCTGCACTTGGCCGGTTCATAAAAAACATTACCATATGTTACGGATCTCTACAGAGTCCGTGTATCAAACGCACGCTATAAATCTGAGTATAGTAATACACTTCCGTCTTTCTACCAAAGACGTCTAAATGAAAGTAAACTTACAATAACTGAAGCTCTTTGCTTTAAAAATGCAACTCAATAGTTGCTAGAACATCAAATAAAAACGTGTCTCACACGACACAAGAAAAATATGATAAATGTGGCACAGATTCACACACTAGATCTGCTTAATGATACGTTGGGAACCGCCTTCGATGCTAGGCAACGAAACATTCCTTCTAGTAGTTAGGTTCAAACATGACCAAGAATAGCTTCTGAGCTTATTCAAAATGAAATATAATGCATTTACAAACTGGTAGTTACTGTCGACTACCTAAATGATACGACCGTTCTAACGACAGTCAGGGGTGTAGAAAAGGATGGCTGCGAAGAATGCAGTCAATTAATAACCAAGGCATCTGATTGCCATAACTACAGTCAGCAAAGACTTGAAAATTACCCCAAGTAGGGTTGAACAAAATAGCCTCAAAATGACTACGATCAGGTTCAGCAAAAAGGTAGGCATTGACGTTCCACGACGTTCACCAAGCTGCACCAGGGCTGACCAAAATGTCTGACCCCAAAGGTGTCTCACTCTAAACTGAAATAAATGACATCTAACTAATCTAGTTACATCCCTACCTAGAAAAATGGCTGACACTGAGTGTGGTTGATTCACAAACTACATTAAAACTACTACACCACCAGAAACTAGAACAAAGAAGGGGTGTGACAAAAACTCACGAAATGGAGGAGCTCTCACTCAGCTCTCTATTCCACAACAAGGGTTGTACATAAACCTCTCTGGCTCTCTGGATCGGTATCCTCCTCATCAGGATTCCCATCTGGACTCCCCCAAAGACCAGGGTTCGATTTGTCCCTGTCGACATCTTCGTGGATATGCCTGGAAATGGCATTTTGGCTCCTTCCCTCTCGTTCATCGTTCTGGAAGTTCCACCATCATGCTGGTTCCTGTAGAAACGTCACCCCCCCATACTGGGATGGTATTAGCCCATGGTAACTGCTTCAACCATGGTGAATAAAAGTCCAATCACGTGGGTAGCGAAATAAGTTGCGTGATTATTCATCCTCTCACTTCCAAAATTATAATGTCCGTCGTGACTATTATTGGCTTCAATTATAAGATACGACACAGCCTTAATCTTGCAGATGTGGATTAGCATGTGAGCTAATACTATTTTATAATGCTGCACGTGCTAGTGACGCTACTTTTGTATCACGCAGCATCCGTGAATTATACGACGTTTCAAAGATGAAATTTCCACTTTGGCAATTTAAATATCTCATACTATTATAATCACACTTATTCAGGATAATTGTAACACTATTACCTGTATATTTCCACTAGGCATCTGCCCTCCACATACGCGTGGGTAATATGTGATGTCACAGCAATGTTGTGCAATACACTATACTTGCCAATAATTATTTCCCAAGCTTCTTATTTAATTCACTGGACTTCATCGACAGTGAATATTAGTATTTGCTTACTCGATGGCACCTTATAATCACTTTTAACGCTAAACAGCGGATATTCTTCTACGTCTCGTAGGACAAATATAATTCCACGCCTACACAAGGCGGATTCTCAAGACGCAGTGCTGGTACTGGGTGTCTCTAGAAAGTAGGTCGTCAAAACGAAAACGTTGAGCGACTACTTACGTTCCTTTTTGCGCATCTGCAAGGGTATTACCTTACCTAAAGTAAAAATAAACATTCTCCAAAATGTTTTAATAATGCAGCATGACGAAATGGAATATTCTGAGTCTCGTAGGAAAGATAAAAATAATTAATAAGACCTCAGATAATAATGAGCAGTTTACACCAAAGTCAAAAGTGCGATTCACCGCTACTTCAAAGTATCGCGTGATCTCTCAGCTTCACGTGGCTTCCTGGGTGTGTTCAAAAGTACAACATCCCATCATAAATGCTCTGTCATAAAAAATATCACATGAACCATAGCTCAGCGGGTTCACTATGCGTAATGTATATAGCATACGGTTTAATTTAAGGTTAGGAGGCGGCTTTAAAAAAATTCCTACAATACATCATCTTCAAGTTGTCGTTCTTTGGTGTAAAAATATTCATTATAAAATCACATTTGCTGAAAGGATTTGGCACAGGATTGTTACAGGTCACGCGCGGTGGCAGAGATTGGTACAACGACGTACTGTTGGCCATGTGGTCAAATGGAATGTAAATCGCATATGGTTTACCTCAAGGTTTGGAGGCGCCATTACAGATATTCCTACAATAAATCATCTTCAAACTGTCGTTCTTTGGTGTGAAAATATTCATTATATCATATTTGCTGATAACAATTATGATTTATTAAATCTTAGAATACTACTTTTGCTGTATTCTTATTTAATGTAAGCTCTCGAGGTACTGTCGGCCAAAATACAGCAATATTATATTATCATATTTACTGAAAGGATTTGTCAGTGGAGTTTTACAAGGAGTTATTGCAGAAATAATACTAATGAGAACTTACCGATGGTAATAACACGAAGGAATCCTTCATGTTTGCTGGCACAAGGTAGCACTATGAGTTCATTCTAAACAAGTAGTTCCGTGAAGAAATATACAGCCTACTTTCATATACCCTACTTATGTAACTGCCACTATCAACATACAAAATTTCAGTTTGATTGCTGTAATAGATTCGTAGATATTGAGAACCGACTAAATATTTCGGATGGTCGCCATGTTGGATTTTATATATGTAGGTCCTAGAGTTATGTACTGATATATGAAGATTATTGTGTACGTGTAGCATTCAAACTTCAATCGCATGATTAGGACACAAGAAGTAACAAGGAGTTTTTAAAATTTCGCACAGCTGCCATCTTGTGGTAATGGGAACTACTGAAATTAATTAGATGCCAGTGGATTAACATTCGTATAAGGATTTACTGTACCATGTTTCAGTGCACTCGGATGGTCAAATTGCGAGAAACGTCCATGTGAATATTTATACTTCGCGTCGCCGCCATGTTGGATTTGTGATCACCAGGTTATATAAAGTCCTATAGGTGAACTTAAGTTCATAGCCCATATGAACATAAAAAAATCAGTTTTATTGCTATAATAGATTCGTAGATATTCAGAGCCGTCTAAATATTTCGATTGGTCGCCATGATTGATTGTTAAATGTATAGGCCATAGAGTCATGTATCGTTAAAGGAAAATTATTGCGTAGGTTCATTATTCAAACTTTCACTTCAATCGCATGATTACGACACAAGAAATTAAAACTTAATTTTAAAATTCGCACAGCCGCCATCTTGAGTTTATGTAAACAATTGAACTAAATTAGATACCAGTGCATTACAATGTGTATAAACATTTCCTGTACCAGATTTCATTGCGTTTGGAACATTAAATCGCGAGAAAGGTCTATTTAAAATTTTCAAATTCGCTTGGCCGCCATGTTCGTTTTGTAGTTAACCGGTTTTTGAAAGTCTTATAGTTGAACTTCTAGTAGTACCCTTTATCTCCGTACAATATTTCAGGGTGATATCGCTAATAGTTTCAGAGATATAGAATGCCGGTGAAATGTTTCGCACATCCGCTATCTTGTGGTTATATAAACAATTGAACGAAGTTAGATGTCGGTGCATTGCAATGTGTATAATCATATAGTGTACCAAGTTTAATTGCGTTTGGTTGGTTAAATCGCGAGAAACGTCTATTTAAATGTCGCGAGTTCTCGTGGCCGCCATGTTGGTTTTGTAGTTAACAGTTTTTGAAATGTCACATAGGTGAACTTTTAGTAGTTCCCTTTATCACCGTAAAAACATCCAGGGTGATATCGGGAACAGTTTCGGAGATATTGAATGCTGGTGAAATATTTCGCACAGCCGCTATGTTGGATTGGTGAGACGTAACACAATTTGAAGGGCACGGTCGGCGTCGTCCGGAATAGTGCTATGAACTTACCGAGTTTCATTGAAATCGCTCCAGCCGTTTAGAAGTTATTAGGGGGGACACATTCACACCTCTCTCTCACACACACACACACACACACACGCGCGGACAAAAGGTGATCTCATAAGCCTATTTTTTCAAAATTGAAAATAGGCTAAAAATATGCGAGTATGGAGTATGTAATGATGTTACACATCATATGCGACTACTCTTAGGCTCGTAATTTTTCTTATATTTATTCGAATTTGGAATTTGTTTTTAATTTACATTTGATCCTGGATCACTCATTTTATCTAGTACGTTTATCTACTCGTTGAGTGTTTTAAAATTCTTTTTAAAACTTTAAATTGCTCTTATTCGATCCGAGTTGACATATTCTGTGTTATTTATTTAAAATTATATTCCCACCGTTAATACGATTTTAATTTTGTTATTTCTTGCATCTCGCTGGGAAATTGTTGTATACTTTAATGGACAAGGTTAGTTATTGTTTAATCATAGGTAGAAGATTGGACGTCATTAATTTTGTTTTGGGGGAATGATTTGTTTTCTGCAGGATGATGGGCAGATTGTGGCTGACAATAGACTATGCTGGTGGTTTGTCGAGTGCGTTGCTGAGAACTCCCATAATTAGGGAATTGGTTGAATATTTCTATTTATTTAGGCTAAACTGGGAAGTAATAATGTGAAATGAATGGAACACAATTTCTAGACTTACTGTTTCAATAATTTGTTTTCTGGATTAATTTATAATCCGGACATTGTGTCCTGGTTTCGTAGCATTCCTAACTTATATACTTGTATGGTTGTTGTTGTTGTTGTTATTTCGTCCATATTTATTCGTTTTCCTAAACTTTATAAACTAAATTAAATTAACGACATCTTCCCTAATGTGGGGCAATTGTTACAAATTTCGTTGACTCTTATAGTATTTTTAAGCCATGGCATGTGTCCCCAGTGAGAGTAGATGCCTATTCAGAAACGATGTGGACCTTTAATTTCTGTTTCTTAACTTTGTCTTGTTTTCTATTTTAAGAAAAATATATTTTACCCTGGGAGTGCATTTTCAGCTACCAAATATTGTGGATAATTCTCTTGTCCACCCTCCATCCCTTTCTCAGAACATTTTCATCTTGTTTTTGGAGGCCGCCGTGATGTCCTATCTGACTTAACACGCATCTCCGCCTAGCACAAGGTAGGTTGTCAGAAAGGTAAGTACCGAGCAGGTGAGTATTAGTGTGGGGAGGGTGCATGGGACTTGTGGGGCTTGCTTATCTGATGTCACGCCTCGTTGTTAACACCTTATGTAACCTTCATGTGCGCGCTTGCCCAAATTCTCTTTGTTGCCCCCCCCCCCCCAATCAAATCACACTCCCCTGGTCTCTCCGGCGGCCGCAACTTTCTTTTATGAGGGGAGCCACTGCACTATCCACTGTTAGTCTTATGAAGGAGCTAGATACAATTAATTGCAAGCTTATAAACACCTGGCCAATAATATTATTTCCACATAATTACACGAGTTTAGAGAGCAAGACCACCTACATTAATGCTCTTCTGTCGTTCAACAGGAAATAATAATAATACTAATAATATCGTATGGCCTCGGTGCCGGGTGCAAGCTTTGTTATGTGACACCCAGAGGGTAGCTTGCATGTCGAATTTCGTTTTTCCTTGACTATGAAAGACAAGGAGGTTAGATGTTAGATATCTAAGCTCCTTAAACATTATAGCGCTTTCTAGTAGAGAAATGAGGAACTTTGTGTTGGCGGAAACTCCCGAGATTAATTTTGCCATTATGAACTCGGCCTACTGAATTCAAATGGGTTCTTTGACATGCCAACATCGTATGACATGCGTATCGTATTTTTGCCGCCTTTCAAAAATCACTTACCACGGCCAGGAGCGAACCCGCAATCTTGGGATTAGTAGACCGACACGCTATCCACTCACCCACCGTGGCAAGCAACAGGAAATTATTTATTACTATCATGTATCTTTTTCAGGTTTTTGGAAACACCCAATATAACTGGGAACAATCGTGCTAACCGACTGAAAATAACTAATTTCTATTACAAAGGCAACACTGACAAATGACTTCCAACACGATAATAAACAGGACCAATTGATTAATCCCAGATTTAATGAGTCGATGATGATTTATATCCAAATCATCCCGGTCTCAAAGATGGCTTGCTTGGCACGATCACGGACTTTGGGTTCTTGCAAGCCGCAAGCTGTGGTTACCTCCACTCCAACCGGGTGAGTTAGCCGAGGTCGTTGCGGCATGTCTGTTGGCAGTCGCTCACATCCGGGAGGCGAGGAGGTTCGAATCCCCCCGCCGGCAACCTTGATGATGGTCTTCTGTGGTTTCCCATCTTCCTTCCAGGCAAATGCCGGGGTTGGTCCCTAACTATAGGCCACAGCCGCTACCTTCCAACTCCTCGACCCTCCCTTCCAACTTTCCTCTCCAACGGTACTTGTAGCTCACCCATTGGGTGTCCGTCTCGAAGCAGCTACAAAACTGGCGAGCCGAACATGTCCTCGGACACTCCCGGCACTAAAAGCCATACGCTAAAAAAAAAAAAAAAAAAACCTCCACTCCGAGTAATAGTAAAATCCCATTTAAAATAGCGATGGGAGCCACTTCACACAATTATTAACGACACATTCAATTATTATGTCCAACATTGTGTATATAGATTTTCAGCCTATTTTCATTTATGAAAATTTATGAATTCACTCTTTGTCCATCTGTGTGTGTGCGTATGTGTGTGTTTGTGTGTCCCCAATTAAATCTAAACGGTTGGAGCAATTTCAATGAAATTCTTTAAGGACATAGGACCCCCGACCATGCCCTACACATTTTATTACGTCTCACCAATCCATCATGGCGGCTGTGCGAAATATTTCACCAGCATTCAAATTCTGCGAAACCATTACCCATATCACCCTGAAATTTTCTACGGTGATAAAGGGCACTACTAGACGTTCACCTATGAGACTAACAAAACCCTGGTAACTACAAAACCAACATGGCGGCCAAGCGAATTTGAGACTTTTAAATAGACTTTTCTCGTGATTTAACCATCCAAACGCAATGAAACTTGGTGCAGCATATGCGTATACACATTGTATTGCAATAGCATCTAATTTAGTTCAATTGTTTACATAAACTCAAGATGGCGGCTGAACGACATATTTAATAGGCATTCTATATCTCCGAAACTATTACCGATATCACCCTGAAATTTTTCACGGTGATAAAGGGCACTACTACAAGTTTAAATATGTAAGTTTCAAAATCCTGTAAAGTACAAAACGAACACGGCGGACAAGCGAAGTTAAAACATTTTAATCGACTTCTCTCGCGATTTAACCATTCGAGCGCAGTGAAACTTTGTACGGCAAATGCGTACATAAATTTTAATCCACTGACATCTAATTTATTTTAATTGTTTTCATAACCAAAAGATGGCAGCTGTGCGAAATTTAAAAATCTCCTTTTTATTTCCTGTGTCCTAATCATGCGATTGAAGTTTGAATACACCTACACAATAATCTTCATGTAATAGTACATAACTCTAAGACCTGCATATACCTATACAAATCCAACAAGGTGACCATCCAAAATATTTAGATGGTTCTCAATATCTACGAATCTATTACAGCAATCAAACTGAAACATTGTATGTTGATAGAGGGACTTAACATATGTAGGGTAGGCTATATGAAAATAGGCTATATAGTTCTTCACGGAATTACTTGTTACTTAACAAGTTTGCCTAAGGAATAAATATATAAATAAATGAATGAATCGAAATGTGATGTTTTTCAGTCGGTATATACGATTGTATCGAATTGTGATGGGTTATTCCTTAATTCTGAAAAGAAAAACATGGGATTAATAAATACACTTGGATGACTAATTTCAATCGTCATCCAAGTTAATTTATTAATTTCATGTAATTTTTTCAGGATTAAGGAATAACCCATCAAAGTTGGATATAATCGTATATACCGACTGAAAAACATCAATTTCAATTACTAAGGCAACACTGAAATTGGCTTCAAACACCATAATGAATGAATGAATGAATGAATGAATGAATAAATAAATAAATGGTGTAAGGGTAGAACGCTTGACTCTGCCTTGAAGGCCACAATTTCAAATTCCGGCTACCCCAAAAATCTTAAGTCTCAGGTGAGGGCTGTATCGTGATGCACTCAGCCACATCGGAGCAATTGATTAACTGCTTGAAATAAGAAGTAGCACCCAATAGCCTAAAACTGTGGTGTCGTCACGCTGACCAAACACCCCCTTGACAGCAGTTGTCCTTGTATACGCATGGTCCTATGAGCCCAAGCGCAGAGTATTTTTAAAGCTATAACGTGATGGGCACTTATATTCAGAACTGCCCCTTGGTGTAGCGGCTAGCGGTCTTGGCTGTCACCGCGTCGGCTCGAGTAAGACTCCCAGCTCTGCAAAGAAATTTAATTCTGGTCTGAGATCTGGAACGGGTACACTCAGCCTTGTGAGGTAAAACTGAGAAGAGGCGGGTTCCATTCTTACCTAAGCCATCCAGGAAGTATTTTTCCGTGGTTTCCCACATCTACTACAGGTAATTGCCGGATTGGTACTTAACGTAAGGCCACGACCGCTTCCTACCCAAATCTTACCACAATTCCATGTGCACACACTAGTACAAACATCACAGTGGCACAGGTTATCAGACAAATTATACACGCACCCATGTACACAGGGCTACTTGACTATGATGTCGCACAGCCCCTAACAGAAGAAACAACAACAATCTATTCAGGAGAAATAAAGGGGAGTCAACATTAATACTGAACACAATTGTGAAACTTTCATGTTCAATATTAATAAAACCAGAGAAATAGTAACATTTTAGAGCCTCCGTGGCTTAGGCGGCAGCACGCCGGCCTCTCACCGCTGGTTCCGTGGTTCAAATCCCGGTCACTCCATGTGAGATCTGTGCTGGACAAAACGGAGGCAGACAGGTTTTTCTCCGGGTACTCCGGTTTTCCCTGTCAAAATTTCATTCCAGCAACACTCTCCACTATCATTTCATTTCATCTGTCATTCATTTAACCATTGCCCCAGAGGAGTGCGTCAGGCCTCGGCAGCCGGCACAGTTCATATCCTCGCCGCTAGATGGGGGCTTCATTCATTCCATTCCTGACCCGGTCGGAGACTGGAAGCAGGCTGTGGATTTTCATTTTCAGAAGTAACATTTTAAATGGCTAGTGCTATAGGTGAGGTGTTGAGGCAGCGTATATCGCACCACGGTACGTTGAATCCAAGCTGTAGATGCAATGAATGCGTTCACATGCACAATACATTGCCTCAAATTCCAATTACAACATCAAAGCGAAGATTAGTGCTATGCATGTGCGGAACTGACCAATCAACGCTGGAGTAGACAATTCCTAGCCACTGTAATCAAGTCTGATGAATTGCTGAGTGCTAGATCCACTATCATTTACATCAAAGAGACTGCGACTCAAAGCGTTATTTATCGTTTTCATATTCGTTCGATTTCCAGAGAATTACTCAGTTTCATTTATTTTGATGTATGGATATGATATATTATTGCAATATTTTTATGCTATCCCAATTAATATTTGTGAAAGAATTTGGAGGTTTTAATAAAGAAATAATCACGGACCTAATTTGATACTTTCAATATATGATTTTAATTGATAGTGTGCCCATTCATTTCGCGAGAGATATGTCGGCTTAGAGTTCAGCAGGAACAATACTTCTATACATGTCATGTTATACACGAGGTAATGAAGTATACAGATAATTCCCATATAGCCTGCACATGATCTAATTGAAATACATTATTTTCGTTTAATCCTAGAACGGTAGCGATAATTCCAACGATGTTATCTGTAGCGCTTCGAATCGGCTACGACTACGATTCTAGAATAATACATTATGCAACGAGCCTATAATGACAATAATTAAGACACGAGTATGTTTATAAAACGAGCGTATGCGAGTTTTATAACTTCCATACGAGTGTCTTAATTACCATTATACTGTAGGCGAGTTGAATACGACTGTTTATGTTCGACGATAATTATTATAACTATTTTATGTTCGAACATAAATATTCATAAATATCTGTCGAGACTTCGCTTGTTTTATGTACTGAACAGAGCGCATGAAACGCAGAGAATGCCTTGTATTTGACCATGGCCTCCTCGATTACCCTACTATGACTATAGGCCAGACAGTTACATTTAAATTAGAAGGCCGTGGAACTCAGCGCATCTAATTATCTAATAATTGGTCAAACAACTATTTCTTGAGCTCTGATTGGTGGGAGAAACGGTGTCATAATGAAAAATAGTGTTATAATGAGCCTCATTATTGTACAGTTTTCTGACATATAATAGTCAGGGTCGAACATGATAGTACATTATGCAACAAGCCTATAATGGTAATAATTAAGACGCGAGTATGTTTATAAAACGAGAGTATGTGAGTTTTATAATTTCCATATGAGTGTCTTAATTACCATTATAGGCGAGTTGCATACGACTGTTCATATTCGACTATAATTATTATATCTATTTTATGTTCGAACATAAATATTCATAAATATCTGTCTAGATTTCGCTAGTTTCATGTACTGAACAGAGCGCATGGGACGCACAGAATGCCTTGTATTTGACCATGGCCTCCTCGATTACCCCACTATGATACTAGGCCACGCAGTGAAATTTAAATTAGAAGGCATTGGAACTCAGCGCAGGTGCGATGCTATCCTTACCTAATTGGTCAAACAACTGTTTCTTGAGCTCTGATTGGTGGGAGAAACTGTTCCATAATGAAAACTTGTACTATAATAAACCTCATTATTGTACAGTTTTCTGACATATAATATGTACATTTCGACATCGTCGAACATAAACTGATTTTAAATACCACTTACGTCAACATTTATTTCACTCTCTAGGCTAGCAGAATGGAGACTGTCTTTGAATAGTTTTGTTTCATTTTTGTATTTTGACTAATTTTTTTCTTATTTATTTATTTTTTGAAATTAAGAGCTGGTTTTCTATAATTTTGACAAATTGTGATTGTTTCCTTTTTGGATTTTGACTAATTTAGTTTTTTGTGTTTTTGATATTTTTGAGCTTCTCTTGACTAATTATGTTTTTTTTTTTCATTTTGACTAATTTTGTTTTTTATGTTTTTTTAGATTTTTCAGTATTTTTGTTTTTATTTTTCTACTTTAGAGCTTGATTGTTTTTTTGGGGGAGGGGTATGGATTTTGACTAATTTGTTTATTATTTTTTTATTTTTTTATTTTGACTAATTTGCTTTGTATTTTGCGACTAACGAACACTGGTGGGGATTGGACAAAAGGGAGAAGTGGGGGAAGCAGAAGTGTATCCCGATTGTCGCTTTACTCTTCACAGTTCCCTTTACTCTTGATACCATATAAAGGGCGGTGTGTCATTAAGGACCAAAAGGGCCGCACCCACCCTGGACCGTTAGACTGTATTGCACAATTTTTTTTCATTAATGTCTTTAAAAATAAACTTTAAATTACAGATATTTTACTTAAAATAAGAGTTTTCCATTACTGGAATCCATAAAAAGAATTCAGTATGTATATACCTCATCTCTTGCTTAAATTCCTGACAGTGTCGTACGGTGTATTGCAATAGCGAGCGTCGCTCTATAGAACTTTCCAAGTAAAGTATATGGGGTAGTAATAATATAATAATAATATCGTATGGCCTCGGGTGCCGGGTGCAAGCTTTGTAATTTGACACCCAGAGGGTAGCTTGCATGTTGAAATTCGTTGTTCCTTGAATCACTATGAAAGTCAAGGAGGTTAGATATCTAATCTCCTTGAACACTATAGCGCTTTCTAGTGGAGAACATTGTGTTGGCGGAAACTCCCGAGATTAATTTTGTCATTATGAACACGGCCTACTGAATTCAAATGGGTTCTTTGACATGCCAACATCGTATGACATGCGTGTCGTATTTTTGCCGCCTTTCAAAAATCACTTACCATGGCCAGGAACGAACCTGCAAGCTTACTGTCGACCAAAATATTATGTGCACTCGAGTTTGAAGGTTGTTTGTGAAGTAACCAATAGAACTACATAAATCCCAATGACATCATCATTTTCGTCGTTCTATTTTACGTTAGTTCATGTAGGTTTGGAATTTTTAATTTATTTTTGAATATTTTTTTATCGCAGTTGAAACACAAAAAGTGCCCGTTTTTAAGCGTGTTTCAACCATGCGTCACATTTAAGAATTATTATCTCACAAACCCGTCATCAGATCGAATCTAAATATTAACACCATATACATTGGAATGTTGTATAACTGGTTTATTAATTTCAAAATTTTGTGTGTTCAAGAACGAAAGTTGTTATCATTTTTGTAAGGTACCTTTTTCTTGGCTCGGGGTCGTTGGAAAATGTAGTTATTGGTTGCGTTGTAATCCTTATACATCAAAAAGTTATGCTGTATGACTGTGAAATACGTAAATTAATTCTCTTAATTCATATCGGTTTGTATTTGTACGGGGAATTAAGACATTGTTCACCAGCTAGCCGCTCCGGGAAATGCTGTACAGCGTTGCTGATATGGAGCCCATCACTTCCGAGCGAGGAGCGCCATGACGCCTGATGGAACCCATCTTGGCAACGCTGTACTGCTTTCACCGGAGTGGCTAACTGGTGAACCATGTCTTAATTCCCCGTACAAATGCAAACCGATATAAAATAAGTGAATTAATTTACGTATTTCACAATCATACAGCATACCTTTTTGATGTATAAAGATTAAAACGCGACCAAGAACTACATTTTCAAACCACCCCGAGCCGAGAAAATGTTACCGTACATAAATGATAACAACTTTGTTTCTTAGACACACAAAATTGTGGTGTTTGAAGCCATATTTTCAGTGTTGCCTTAGTAAACAAGAGTTTAGTGCTTTTCAGTCGGTCAACACGAATGTACCCAAAAGAGATGGGTTATGCCCTAATCCTGAAATAAATTACATGAGATTAATAAAACACTAGGATGACCAGTTTCGATCGTCAAGCGATCATCATCAGATCCAATACACTTAGGCTATAAAATCTATGTTTGAAATACAGGTGAAAATATTTACAATATGTACAATTATTTAGTTGCTGTATTGGTACTGCAACTGTCAGTGTATGCTAAATGCAGTATATATGTTAGGTGAAATGCTAAATGGTGATGGCTATCCGGAGATTGTACTTTAGATAGATTATATGGTTGTAAACTATGGTTCAACTATATTTTTTTTTAGGCTAACTACTTATCTGATTGTCTTCCGTACTACAGCTATTCGCAGTTTCCGTGCTCACTTGAACTCGCTGTGCGGTCGACTGCGGTG
The DNA here is from genome assembly GCA_946902985.2 of Meconema thalassinum. Lineage (NCBI taxonomy): Eukaryota > Metazoa > Arthropoda > Insecta > Orthoptera > Tettigoniidae > Meconema > Meconema thalassinum. The sequence continues at coordinate 1,733,618,153 of OX336388.2, read as the reverse complement.
GTTATCTTAACGACTGGTTTTTCCTGCCTTCCCCCCCTGTCCCTACGTGCTGTGGGGAGTGATCGCGATGTGTTTATGTGAGGTGTTGCCAACCTAGATAAGATGTATGTTATTGAATGAGGTGGATTTACAACTATTAAAGACCGTGGATTAGTCCTCGCCACGCGTGGAGCATAACCCATTCGAACTAAGCGTTGACGGTCTTATGAGGACGTCCCGGCACCTTTAATACTGCCTCTAATATGGGCCTTGGTTTATTGCAGAAGAAAAGTACATCGTACACCTGATCCAGATAACATTTACCTATTAAAAACCCCCTAATTTCCCCCCTTTTTTTATCTAGCTTGACTGTGTCGCTAAATTGTGTTTTGTTTCCGACAGGGTGTGTTTTTTAGTAGCGTGAAGAGGGGTGAGCTCTCCATGAACGTGTGTTCATTTAGATTGTTGGGATTGTTTCGTTTGGCTAGGTGTATCTCGATTGCTTCCTTTATGTCAAGAGCTCTGCCTTTCGATTCGTGATGGATTATTTTAAGGTCCGACTCTATGTTGGTAAAGCTATGCCCTGCGTCACACATATGTTCGCACACGGCTGAATGTGTTCCGTATCTTATCGCATTTCTATGTTCATTATAACGTGTGTCTACTCGCCTTCCACTCTGCCCGATGTAATTAGCTTGACAATCGGTGTCTTGGCACGTTATAGAATATACCCCTGACCTTGAATACGGGTCACGTTTATTCAGCCGTGTGCGAACATATGTGTGACGCAGGGCATAGCTTTACCAACATAGAGTCGGACCTTAAAATAATCCATCACGAATCGAAAGGCAGAGCTCTTGACATAAAGGAAGCAATCGAGATACACCTAGCCAAACGAAACAATCCCAACAATCTAAATGAACACACGTTCATGGAGAGCTCACCCCTCTTCACGCTACTAAAAAACACACCCTGTCGGAAACAAAACACAATTTAGCGACACAGTCAAGCTAGATAAAAAAAAGGGGGGAAATTAGGGGGTTTTTAATAGGTAAATGTTATCTGGATCAGGTGTACGATGTACTTTTCTTCTGCAATAAACCAAGGCCCATATTAGAGGCAGTATTAAAGGTGCCGGGACGTCCTCATAAGACCGTCAACGCTTAGTTCGAATGGGTTATGCTCCACGCGTGGCGAGGACTAATCCACGGTCTTTAATAGTTGTAAATCCACCTCATTCAATAACATACATCTTATCTAGGTTGGCAACACCTCACATAAACACATCGCGATCACTCCCCACAGCACGTAGGGACAGGGGGGGAAGGCAGGAAAAACCAGTCGTTAAGATAACCACCGCAGTCGACCGCACAGCGAGTTCAAGTGAGCACGGAAACTGCGAATAGCTGTAGTACGGAAGACAATCAGATAAGTAGTTAGCCTAAAAAAAATTATAGTTGAACCATAGTTTACAACCATATAATCTATCTAAAGTACAATCTCCGGATAGCCATCACCATTTAGCATTTCACCTAACATATATACTGCATTTAGCATACACTGACAGTTGCAGTACCAATACAGCAACTAAATAATTGTACATATTGTAAATATTTTCACCTGTATTCCAAACATAGATTTTATAGCCTAAGTGTATTGGATCTGATGATGATCGCTTGACGATCGAAACTGGTCATCCTAGTGTTTTATTAATCTCATGTAATTTATTTCAGGATTAGGGCATAACCCATCTCTTTTGGGTACATTCGTGTTGACCGACTGAAAAGCACTAAACTCTTGTTTACACACAAAATTTTAAAATTAATAAACCTGTTATACAACATTCCAATGTAAATTGTGTTAAAATTTGGATTCGATCAGATGACGGGTTTGTGAGATAATAATTCTTAAATGTGACGCATGGTTGAAACACGCTTAAAAACGGGCACTTTTTGTGTTCCAACTGTGATAAAAAATATTAAAATATAAATTGAAAATTCCAAACCTAAATGAACTAACGTAAAATAGAACGACGAAAATGATGATGTTATTGGATTTTATGTAGGTCTATTGGTTACTTCACAAACAACCTTTAAACTCGAGTACACATAATATTTTGGTCGACAGTAGGGTTAGTAGACCGACACGCTATCCACTCACCCACCGGGGCAACATTTGGAGATACATGAAAAGTGATAAGGACCATTCTGTGGTGAAGGGGATGTGTGAGAAATCAGTGAACATAGCACTGTCTTACGCGCGAATACGTTTGTGATATGAAAGACATTTCTTTCTCTTCAAGGGCGTGGAGAATTTGCCCATACCATGATATTGCTTTGGAGCGAAGGAGAGGAGAATATAGTGAACAATAAGGTATGTACAGTTTTTATTAAAATTTACTAAAACTTGTTTCAAATGTTTTGTTGTGTGGAACGATGATAATAGCAATTTCACTTCCTGCTTCCATTTTTAGCCTATTTTCAATTTTGCCCGTGTGTGTGTGCGCGTGTGTGTGTGTGTGTGTGTGTGATTCGTGTGTGTGTCCCCCCCCCCCCTAATAAAATCTAAACGGCTGGAGCGATTTCAATGAAACTCGGTATGTTCATAGCACTATTCCCGGCGACCTCGACCGTGCCCTTCAAATTTTGTTACGTCTCACCAATGCAAAATGGCGGCTGTGCGAAATATTTCACTAGCATTCAATATCTCCGAAACTATTACCGATATCGCCCTGAAATTGTGTACGGTGATAAAGGGTACTACTAGAAGTTCACCTATGAGAATTTCAAAAACCTGGTGACTACAAAACCAACATGGCGGTCAAGCGAAATTGAGACCTTTAAATAGACATTTCTCACGATTTAACCATCCAAACGTAATGAAACTAGGTACAGCAAGTGTTTATATACATAGTAATGCACTGGAGTCTAATTTAGTTCAATTGTTTACATAACCTCAATATGGCGGCTGTGCGAAATATTTCACTGACATTCTATATCTCCGAAACTATTACAGATATTACCCTGCAATTTTGTACGGTGATAAAGGGTACTGGTACAAGTTTATCTATGTATACTTCATAAACTTGTAAAGTAAAAAACGAACATGGCGACCAAGCGAATTTGAAATATTTTAATAGAATTTTCTCGTGATTTAACTCTCTGAGCGCAGTGAAATGAGGTACAGTAAATGATTTTGCAGATTGAAATGCACTGCCATCTAATTTAAATCAATTGTTTACATAACCTCAATATGGCGGCTGTGCGAATTTTTTAAATTAAGTTTTTATTTCTTGTGTCGTAATCATGCGATCGAAGTGAAAGTTTGAATAATGAACCTAGGCAATAATTGTCCTTGAATGGTACATAATTCTATGGCATATACATATAACAATCCTAAATGGCGAGCTTCCGAAATATTTAGACGGTTCTCAATATCTATGAATCTTTTACAGCAACCAAACTGAATTTTTGTATGTTCATAGAGACTATGAACATATGTTCACCTATAGGACTTTCATTAACCTGGTGAGCACAAATCCAACATGGCGGCGACGCGAAGTATAAATATTTAAATGGACGATTCTCGCGAATTAACTATCCGATTGCTGTGAAACGTTGCACGTTAAATGCTTATACAAATGTTGATCCACTGGCATCTAATTTATTTCAATTGTTTGCATAATCACAAGATGGCTGCTGTGCGTAATTTTAAAATCTCGTTTTTACTTCTTGTGTTCTAATCATGCGATTGAAGTTTGAATACCACACGTACACAATAATCTTAATGTAATAGAACAAAAATAAAAATCCAACCTGGCGACCATCTGAAATATTTAGACGGTTCACAATATCTACGAATCTGTTACAGCAATTAAACTGAAATTTTGTATGTTGTTAGAAGAAATTAACATGAGCAGGATATATGAAAATAGGCTGTATAGTTCTTTACGGAACTACTTGTTGTTTCATATTAAGCCATAGAATTATGTACCGTCAGATAAAGATTATTTCATATGTCCATTATTCAAACGTTCACTTCGATCCCATGATTAGAACACACACAATTAAAACTCAATTAAAAAAATTCGCACAGCCGCCATCTTGCTTTTATGAAAACAATTAAATTGATTTAGGCCTATATGTCAGTAAATGAAAGTTGTATAAGCATTTATCGTACTAGGTTTCACTGCGCTCGATTGATAACTGTATATCTTGAGCAAATGCCATTTAAATATATTAACTTCGCTTGGCCTCCATGTTGGTTTTGTATTTAACATGCCGGTGAAATATTTCGTGCGGTGGCCATGTTATATTGCTGAAACGTATTTAAATTTAAAGGGCATGGTCGGGTTTAGATAAAATGTTACTATGTCCTTACCAAGATTGATTGGAATTGGTGCAGCCATTTATATATTATTAGGTGGACACACACACGGACAAAATCCGATCTCATAAACCTATTTTTCCATATGATGAAAATAGGCTAGAATTGACACGGAAGGATGTCACTGCCACAGGACATGTGAGCAGCACACTGCGTCCAGTTGTGATTTTCCACAACATGGCCACCTGTATTACACCCTGATATGGTCACTGAGGAAATAATATATTAATTCAGGGGCAAAATATTCAGTAGGCTACGTTGCAAGAAGAGAAAGTGCATGTGAGCGAAAAGACGACCGATTGTCTTTTCACTGTTTAGAATGGAGAAATGTAGGCTGAGATTAGAAATAAGACAAACAAATCAAGCAGCATTTAAAAACATAGCTCGCTTTGTAAAAAGCGTGTTGAGCACGGATGTTGAGAAGGAAGAGGGAAAGCTTTCCATTGTTTAGCAGTGCTGGTGGAAGTGACAGCTCAGAACAAAAAGTCTCAAGATTATCATCATTGTTAATGGTGCGACGACAAATGTCATAGCTCTCTCCTACACAGCACTAGAAACGTTCGGTTTGGAGCCCGCACGATTTCGAAACTCTCCAGGGTTAAAATAGTAATTATGAAAATAATAAATAGGACAAAAGCAATGGACATTATGAAGAACTGAACGTACCTCTCCGTCTTCCACTATTTTCCTTTCAGACCACCTCGTTGTGTAGCAGCTAGCATTCTTTGATGTCGGCCCGGAGGTCTATTTTCGATTCTTGGCTCTGTCATGAAATGCAATTCTGGTGTAAATGTTGGAACGGTGTTCACTCAGCCTCGCGTGGCACCACTAAGAAGAAGTGGATTCAATCCCAACCTCAGTCATCCTGGAAATGGTTTTCCATTGTTTCTCACTTCTACTCCAGGCAAATGCCGGGATGGTTCCTAATATAAGTCCACGGCCGCCTCTTTCTCAATCCTCTCCATCCTCTCAATCTTCAATACACACAATAATAAGTGTGAAACATTAAATTTAGTGCGGAGAGATGACCTAAACAAAATCATGCTCATGGAAAGAAGATTGGTTCGATGCATCCTTGGCCCAAGGAAAACGAATAATGACAGGCTTAGAAAACAAATTTTTAATAAAATTGTAAAACTTAAAATTCAACCAGCGTGCTTTACACAGACAATAAAAGATCTTAAGGAAGCCGACATTGAAATTACAGATACATGTAATAGGAATTTATTTCGGGACAAAATTCAAAAAGTGATCTTCAGGGGGGAACAAGAAAGACAACGATAGCAGCCACGGAACATTGAACAGCTCCGAAAGCAGAGATCAGAGAGGATGAAGCGAATGCAGGCAGAGAGAAGAAAGACATGTGACAAGATTTGAAGTATTGATTTTATGTGCTCTGTAATAGTGCTATTCGATTAAATAATAATAAATTAAACACGTTATCAGACAAAATTACACACACACACACACCAAAATACATGGCTAAATGACTGCGACGTCCAAACCCCTTAAATGATACAGAAACAACAAGCACAACATAGTTTCCTTTCATCATGGAGAGAAAATTTAACATCCAGAATGTTATTTATTTATTGTTGTTTTAAGAGGAGGAACAGCGAGGTATCTACCTCTATCAGAATGGTATTAGAACTCAGTCAAACTGTACCGGTACTTAGATGCTTTTGAAGAACTTTACGCCATAAATTTGGAGACCAAAGCGGGATTCGTGCTCGTCGTTGAGGGGTTATTTTATGATTCTTACGTAGAATGGATTTAAGCATCGTATAAACAGTGCATAGCTAAACTGGAAATCAGTATCGGGAGTACTATGCGATGGGAGAATGCCACTGAAGACCAAAGGCAAAGTATACAATACAGTTGTCAGGGCTGCACTGTTGAATGGAACAAAATGCAGGACAGTAATATAAAACCACATGAACGGAGACTGCATGTAACCGAACTGAAGATGCTGTGATGGTCGGATGGTGTAAACACGCTGGATAAGATACAAAACGTTTATTTTAGAGGACCTTTCAAAGAGATTGAGAAGCTGAAGAATAAGAAAAAATTGAGATGGTACGCACACGTTCAAAGAAGGGACGATGACCACGCAGTAAATAGAGCTCTAAACATTACAAAACCGAAGAGACAACGAGATAGACCTCGAACAACCAGGTGGAACAATATTGAGAAATATATCAGACAGGACAAAATAAACAATGGCGACCTGAGATACGATGTTTGGAGGAGTTGTAAGAGGGGACCCGATCCCACCTGAAATGTAAAAAGGGCTGGAAAGAAGATGATGTAGTTTCGATGCCTTCGCTGCACGGTTTTTAAGAACCATTTGGTTCGAGAGCCTTAAGAGCTTTATTTATAACGACATTTATACCTGACGGCAGTTGTTGGGGGCTGGGTGCCCACCGTCCAGAGTTCTTAACTATCAATCACAGTAAGCAAGTTGCGAATCTTGTCAGTCCATCACCATCGCGAACTAGGCTTCATTTGAATAGGGTGTGACAGGAATGGATCGTTTTGCACATATTAGAAAACTACGCGAAGGAATGTAGCACTAAGTGGTAGGAAAGTAACCATATTATTTGTATTAGTAGTAGTATTATTATTAGAATTATATTATTATGGAAAATATAGTCACTTACGAGAAATAACTTCTACACTAACATAAATGGGTCTTGACGGAATTAATATTAAGGGAGCTATTAGGAAATTATTCTTCTGACCTGCCGTTCAGTCCATTGAATAATTTTAAAATCACACACCATATATCTTAAAAACTTCTCCTGGTATAATAGATTTTCGTCAAAATATACAGTATTCAGACGTGTTCCTTTGATGATGAAACTAACAAATGCAAAGAGCCCAACAGTCACGAAACTAAATTCGCCTTCTGTGGTCTCGGGGTAGCCTATGTACAGTACAGTATTTAGACTACCGATCTAAAGTTTCTGGGTTCGATTCTTGGCTTTGGATTGGAATGGGGTATACTTAGCTCGTGAGGCAAAACTGAGAATATATTGGTTCAATTCTTACCACAGCTGTCCTAGATGTGGTTTTCTGTGGTTTCCCACTTCTACTTCAGTCAAATGCCACAATGGTTCCAAACGTACGGCCACGGCCGCCTCTTTTCAAAACCTAGCCTGAATTATAAAACACACACACGAGTAAAGCCATAACAATGACACAGGTTATCACACATATTTAACTACACTCTTGTATACGGGGCTACATGATAATAATATTGCAAAGACCCTTAAAAAAGCCAAATGTCACTAATATGGATTTGACAATATCTGAAATAAAAGATAGGAACGAATGAACAGACAACGGATACTTTCATTAAATTTATAAAGACGATTTTTGGACTATTTTCTTTTATAAAAAAAAAAGGCTTATGAGATCACCTTTTGTCCGTGTGTCTGTGTAAGTGTGTGATGGTGTGTGTGTAATGGTGTGTGTCCCCCCCCCCTAATAACATCTAAACGGATGGAGCGATTTCAATGAATCTAGCTAAGTTCATAGCACTATCCCGGACGACCCCGATCGTGCCCTTCAAATTTTGTTACGTCTGACCAATCCAACATTGCGGCTGTGCCAAATATTTCACCAGCATTCAATTTCACCAAAAATATTACTGATATCACCCTGGAATATTCTACGGTGATAAAGGGAACTACTATAAGTGCACCTATGTAACTTTTGAAAACCTGGTAACTAAAAAACCAACATGGCGGCCAAGCGATGTTGCGACATTTAAATAGACTTTTCTCGTTATTTAACGAACCTAACGCAATAAAACTTGGTACTGTATATGCTTATACACATTGTAATGCACCGACACCTAACTTCGTTCAATTGTTTACATAACCTCAAGATGGCGGCTGTGCGAAATATTTCACCGGCGTTCTATATCTCTGAAACTATTAGCGGTATCACCCTGAAATTTTGTACGGAGATAAAGGGTACTACTGGAAGTTCATCTACAAGACTTTCAAAAACCGATTAACTACAAAACGAATATGGCGGCCAAGCGAAGTTGAAAATTTTAAATAGACCTTTCTAACTACAGTATTTAATGATCCAAACGCAATGAAACTTGGTTCAGGAAATGTTTATACAAATTGTAATGCACTGGTATCTAATTTAGTTCAATTGTTTACATAACCTCAAGATGGCGGCTGTGCGAAATTAAAATTAAGTTTTTATTTCTTGTGTCGTAATCATGCGATCGAAGTGAAAGTTTGAATAATGAACCTTCGCAATAATTTTCCTTTGATGGTACATGACTCTATGGCCTATACATATAACAATCCAACATGGCGACCATCCGAAATATTTAGAAGGATCTCAATATCTATGAATCTATCACAGCAATCAAACTGAATTTTGTAATGTTCATTAGGGCTATGAACATAAGTTCACCTATAGGACTTTCAATAACCTGGTGATCACAAATCGAACATGGCGGCGACGCAAAATGTAAATATTCACATGGTCATTTCTCGCAATTTAACCATCCGAGTGCAGTGACACTTGGTACAGTAAATCCTTATACCAATGTTAATCCACTGGCATCTAATTTTTTCAATTGTTTCCATATCCACAAGATGGCAGCTGTGTGAAATTTTAAAATATCGTTTTTACTTCTTGTGTCCTAATCATTCGATTGAAGTTTGAATAGTACACGTACACAATAATCTTCATGTAACAGTACATATCTCTAAGACCTACATATATAAAAATCCAACATGGCGACCATCCGCTATATTTAGTCGGTTCTCAATATCTACGAATCTATTACAGCAATCGAACTGGCATTTTGTATGTTGATAGAGGCAATTAACATAAGTAGGATACATGAAAATAGGCTGCATAATTATTCACGGAACTACTTGTTTAAAGGTACATTACTTTACCTGGCGGCCATCTTGTAGTGCAGTGGCTAGTATTTTCGGCTATCATCCCTGAGACCTGGGTCCAATTCCCGACTCTGGCCAGAATTTTAATGTTGGTCTGAGGGTGCATTCCGCCTCGTGAGGCGAACCTGAGAAGCATTGGGTTAGATTCCCACCACTGTAATAAAAAAAAAGCGATTTATCGTGGTTCCCCACTTGTACTCCAGACAAATGTGGGGATCAAACCTATCTTTATCCCATTGTCGCCTCATTCCCAATCCAAGCTAATACAGGCATCATAATGACACATGTTATCAGTCAAATATCACAGACACCCATGTATACATGTCACAAAGCCCCTAAATTACTGATCAAGAACTTGTGCCTGGCAGTATTTGTGAAGGCTCGCCTGCTCTTGCGCAAGTTAACGACGATTTTAGATGTCGTTGCTGGAGCCTGATGTTTATTATTCCAGGGCGGCCTTACACTCAGTTTTTCATCCCAAACGAGAAGCTGTCAAAAGATTGTCACCCGACTTCACTTTAATATTGATCGACAGAGCGAATTTAGTCACCATAATGATCAAGGAATTAGTAGGTCGTTACCACACGATCTAAACGCAGGCTGAAGGGCAGTAATCACATCTACTTCTTGTATGCCCCTCACCAAGGTGGTCCGGGTTCGATTCCCGGTTAATGCATGTGATATTTTCGAAGTGAAATGCCATGTCCTGTGGTTCGGATTCCAGGTAAAACGGAGGTCTCGTGGCTCATGATCGCGGGATTAATGGTCACGTTAAACTACAAGCTTCCTCCTTTCCTTCATCTACTGCTATTCATCTACTATTCTGGACCAACACCCCTGAGTTCAGAGTTCGGTTCCCCACTCTCTAACCCCTACATATCTCTCTCACATTGATCAGTGATTAGGTCTAGGCGTAATAATAATAATAATTGTATTAATATTAAAATAACTATAGAGCCAGTGCTAGAAATCTAGCATATGTATAAGCCACGCACCGAGTTTTATTGGTATGCGGGCTCGATGCGACAGTTTTGGAAGAACCTATAGTCTTGTTTTTGTTTTTGTTTTGCTTAATCACACTTTATAAACAAATTGTCGATATTTTTTAAATCAGAGTTCAATATTCGTCACTGCTGCGGATAATTCTCTTTCTTGTTACGATCGGTTACTTGTACGTACACGATGTGTATAGACTATCCGCCCAGCGTTACTGTTATGCGGACTTGACGCTGTCCACATAACATAAAATAAGTGAGCTATTTGCAACAGAACAAGGGATACGGAAAAGGAAGTATGTAGTGTTACGTGGCTGTTAATCTCGTGATCATAAGCCACGGGACCTCCTTTTTACGTGGAATAGAACCACAGGACATGGCATTTCTCTTTGAAAATCTCACATGCATTGACCGGGAATCAAACCCGGTCCTCTGTGGTGAAAGGCTAACAGCTTGAACACTGCGCCACCACGCCCCTAACATTGGAAAGAAAAGCACTACCTTGGTTTTAGTGATAGAATCTAATACATCGTTGTTGTATTTGTTGTTGTAGTTGGTTTCTTTCATTTGAGGGGCTTGGGCATCTTGATCAGTTAGCCCCATGTACTTAGGTGTGTATGTATATATAGAATTTGTCTGATAACCTTTGTTATTGTGATGTCTGTAGTAGTGGGCGTATTTGTAATTGAGGCGTGGATTGGGAAGAAAGTAGCCGTTGCCTGAAGTTAGGAACCACCCCATCATTTGCCTAGAATAGAAGTAGGAAACCGCGGAAGACCACTTCAAAGATGGCTGAGGTGGGAATCGAACTCACCTCTTCCCACTTTTACCTCATGAAGCTGAGCGATCACCGTTACAGACCTTAGACCAGAATTACAATTCTTGACAGCTTAAGAGAAAAATCTTCGAATATCGTTTCCAACCTAAGTCGACGCTAAAAACTGAACAAAAGAGGTAAAGTATCAACAACGTCTACGAATGAAGAAATGCTGGACTAATTTTGGAGCTAAAAGGAAACAGCTGAAATGACGTGATCCTTAGTTGGCCGAAATGAAACAAGAATAATAATAACAATTATATCAATAATAAATATAATAATGATATGGCCTTACTTACCGAGACATAAATATTTTGAGATTGAGTTTTTGAAGCGAACTACTATCCAATTTCGACGTTCTGTTTTGCACCGCTATCTGCCAGTGAAAACCAGGACTCTGCTGTGGCTGAGGTATAATAAATTTTGGCTTTGAATCCCCAAGTGCGATAAGAGATATATTATACAAGCCGACACCGTACAACCTGGAGTGTCGTAGATTTCTGCCGCATTTCAAATCTTCGACTTCATTAGCCGTGAATCGAACCCGCAATCTTGGGAACATGAGAAGGACATTGTAGCATTAATCCACCGAGGCTCACTGGTTGTCATAGCAATGTCAGCCAGTTTATGCCCGGTGGCATATCCTGATGCAAAACGTACCGGCTTCCTACATATGCGCTGTTAACTGCCATGTACTCAACTGCATTTTCTGTTGAATACAACAATGAATGCAATGACAAATAGTTTTATGTTCGACCCTGACTATTATCTGACAGAAAACTGTACTATAATGAGGCTGATTATAACACTATTTTTCATATGAAACAGTTTCTCCCACCAATCAGAGCTCAAGAAACAGTTGTTTGACCAATTAGATAATTAGATGCGCTGAGTTCCACGGCCTTCTAATGTAAATCACACTGCCTGGCCTAGTGTCATAGTAGAATAATCAAGGAGGCCATGGTCAAATACAAGGTATTCTCTGCGTCCCATGCGCTCTGTTCAGTATATAAAACTGGCGAAATCTCGACAGATATTTATGAATATTTTTGTTCGGACATAAAATAGTTATAATAATTATCGTCGAACATAAACAGTCGTATGCAACTCGCCTATAATGGTAATTAAGACACTCGTATGGAAATTATAAAACTCGCATACGCTCGTTTTATAAACATACTTGTGTCTTAATTATTGCCATTATAGGCTCGTTGCATAATGTACTATTATAACATGAGTCTTATGGAAGAGGAGGAAGCGAGGGGCATGCAGTATGCACTTTGCTGTACAAACAGGCCGAGGTGGGTGCAGAGCAATAAAAAAGTTTGGCACACACACAGAATGATGGGCACAGATTAAAAGCGGCTGGACTTTCCAATAGCCTCGTAGCTTCCGATCATGGCTGTCCAATCACATAGGCAAATAAACACAGTATCAGACAGAGAGGGAAAACTGTTATGTGTTGCTGCTGTTACCCGTTCATCTAACAAACAACACCAAAAAAAAAACTTGCCCATTGTGTATTAGGATATGCCATTCTTTTGTTATGGATACATTCAGTGCCACTACCATTGAACAATGAGTACAAAAATGCATATCGGTTAATAAGAAATAGTAGATATGAAGCCTGTTCAATTGACTGTAATGGAATAATATTAAATTAAAATGCATCACTAATACTATATTTCTACTCTCATAAATCAATGTTATTCTTCATGTCATTGGTGAAACAAATGAAAATATTGCGCAGAATGAAATAACAGGGAGGAGGGTAATAATTTCAATGAAATTAAATAATAACGCTTGTCATAAACAGGATATGTTACGAGTCGAACAGTTACGTAAACCACACATTAAAACTGTTGTGCTGTTATAAAGTAATTCCAGCGTAGTAGGCCTACTTTGAACACAATTACATGTCACTAGTGCTAGTAAATGCATGACATTATACACTGGTTACAATATTGACAACTGCTGAAAAGAAATTCATTTGAAATTTGACCCAATGTTGGATATGTAGGAAAGTATGAAAGAAAACCTAACACACATGTAGGTCATAATATTTCTAATTTCCTGGATATTGTGCAACCCATTTAAGGCAGTACTGTCAACATTATTTCACACGTGCTGATAGGTTCAATTGTTACCTGCACAATACGCCCACACCATCAAATGGATTATAACCAAATTTTGCATGTGCAATGTATACCTTAAGAATGTGTGGGAAAGCTCCGGGGATTCGATAGGAGACCTGACAACAAGCAAAACATGTCCTCTAAACATATTATGTATTTCCTTTATTTTCCGTGTTACAAGCATTGTTTGTGGTGTACATAACACAGACAAATTCACTTTGTGTTCATAAAGTGTAGCCTACGTTACTACTTACAGTTCTCTACTAAAGGTGCTCTAAATGGCTACCACGAGCTGTAATGCAGGCGTCTATGCGCCACATCATTGACTGTCTCACACGTTCCCATATTCCCGGCGTCTGTCGTATCTGATGACATCCTTGCTCTATTCGCTGATGCAGCATGTCCACGTTATGAATAGGTGTGGCATACACAATTGCCTTTAAATGACCCCATAAGTAGAAGTCTAATCAGTTGAGATCAGGAGAATGAGCAGGCCACGGTGTCGGTCCCTGACACCCTATCCATTTCTTTGGGAATCTCTGATGTAAAATTGCTCTAGCAGCAAGATCAAAATGAGGCGATTCTCCATCATGTAAGAGCCACATGCACTGAATTAAATCCAATGGAACGTTTTGCAACAAATCAGTTAAATCATTCATTAAAAATGCGCAGTATGACGCTTCTGTCAATGCCCCTGGTAAAAATGAAAGGGCCAATTAATGTGTCACCGATTATTCGAGCCCACACATTAATACTGAACTGTTGTTGATGTCTGGTTTGCACAACTTCTCTGGGATTTGTATCAGCCCATACATGCGTATTGTGAAATTTCTGCACTCCATCTCGGGTAAACTTCGCTTCATCGGTATACAGCGAGGAACTGTTGTTCATAAACCAGGTACAGAATGCTGCTCTGGGTGGAAAGTCAGCTTGGACTCTTTGAAGGTGATATGGATTAATGAGCTGTCCTCATAGAATTCTCCACACTGTCATATGACTCACATCTACAATTGCCGCTTTTCCCCTGTTATTTTCTTCAATAAGGTTGCGAACTTGCTCCTCTGAGTTAGGTGTTCTTGAGCTCCTTGGTCGTCCATTATCAACAACACGTCTGCTAAACGAGCCTGTTTCGCAAAGACGAGCATGTATTCTTTGGAACATCTTGGTGTTTGGTAAAAGTATATTGGGAAATTGTTCCACATAAAAACTCCGTGCTTCATTTGCGTTACACTGCGCCCGTGCATACTGAAGATGCATGTCTCCCATTTCAGGGTTCGAGTACCCCATAGTATCACGATGTGTACTGTCCGTCCAGTCAATAACAACTGACAACACGTATCACTCTACTCCAATCTACTCTTGCTTATGACCTGTGTGGACGTGATTACGTGTTTGCTAAGCACATGGCATCACGTGGCTTTGAACGCAAAACAAATACACACGGACTTGATTAGCGACGAAACGTGCAAGTAGCCTGCGCGCCCTCAATTAATGACTTCTAGCATCGTGCCGCCGTCTGTGTTATGCACGCCACAAACAATGCTTGTATCACGGAAACGAAAGCACATACACCATATGTTTACATGATATGTTTTGCTTATTGTCAGGTCCTCTATCGAATCCCCGTAGCTTTACCACATATTTAGTTACACCCTGTATATTTTCAGAGAATCAGAGCTGCCAACTCTTGGTAAATGTTCTCAACAATTTTGAAACCTAATATAGGCAACGGCCTGGCCAAGTTGAAACACCGTATCTCGTGATATTTCCAAAGTTAAGATATATAGGATGTGGTCAAAACTCGGATAGGTTATCACATGCTGTTGGTGGGGGAAGGGAAGGAGGAGCGAAAAGGAACTGGACATCCTACCGCAAATAAAACCCAGCCCAGGATCGCCTCTTTGGAGTTGCGAACAAGCCTGCGGTCTGAAAACCCTTCTCCTTCTTTTCTTCTAGTCTCAAACATTTTACCCGTGGCTTATGATCGCGAGATTAACGGTCACGTTAAACTACAAGCTTCCTTTTCAAACATTTTAAAATTTCTATAAACACAACCTGACCAGCAAAGAAAATGATCGGCATCCAAATTAACATTCAAGTAATAGAAGCTTATTTTCTTATTACAGCTACAATAAGAATAATATAATAGTATGACCACGTCTGTAGCTATGTTTAATCTGAATTTTGTGATATGTTTGGCAGTCGAGGATGTCAGAGCAGCCTGTTATGTAGGCATTAGGGGATATTTCCTATAATTTGTTACTAAACTTCATAACATTGCTCACCTGCATTACAAGTTATCAGTTCCCGCAGGGCCATCCAGTCATTGCACTCCGAGAGCGCGATCGCGCTCGGGGAGCACTGGGCAGTCAGACTAGCGCTCCATCCTATACCACCACTACACTGTGGCAGCGATGAGGCTGGAGACAGACGGACGATGTTCGGACCGCGCTGAATAGATACGTACGGTACGTACAGTCGTGCGACCGATGGCTTTTGTGGGTTTGTTCACATCATATTGATAGGGCTGTTTCGCCATAAAAAATATACCGCATACACAAATCGAATGGTACTCCGATGTATGGAATGTGTAGGAAACGAACGCAAGTGTTAAGTAAAGAATGAAAATGAAAATCCACAGCCTGCTTCCAGTCTCCGACCGGGTCAGGAATGGAATGAATGAAGCCCCCATCTAGCGGCGAGGATATGGAATGTGCCGGCTGCCGAGGCCTGACGCACTCCTCTGGGGCAATGATTAAATGAATGACAGATGAAATGAAATGATAAGTAAAGAATATTGTGATTTATTCCAAACTGAAATATCAACATATTAGAGAGGAAAATTCAACAACATTTTACCAATATGAACTGATAGTACAGACATTGAGTGACTCTTGCTCCTTTATAAGCTGTACAGAAAAATGAAATTTCCAATTCTGCTTCACCACTCCATCCTTTTTAGCCTATTTTCATTTTATGAAAAGAATAGGCTTATGAGATCACCTATTGTCCGTGTGTGTGTGTTTGTGTGTGAGAGGTGTGTGTGTGTGTCCCCATAATAACTTCCAAACGGCTGGAGCGATTTCAATGAAACTCGGTAAGATCATAGCACCATTTCGGCCAATCCCGACCGTGCCCTTCAAATTTTATTTCATTTCACCAATCCAACATGGCGGCTGTGCGAAATATTTCACCGGCATTCTATATCTCCGAAACTATAACTGATATCACCCTGAAATTTTGGACGGTGATAAAGGGCACTACTAGAAGTTCACCTGTGAGACCTTCAAAAACCTGTTAACTACAAAACCAACATGGTGGCCAAGTGAAGGTGAAACATTTCAATAGACTTTTCTCGCGATTTAACCATCCAAATCCAATGAAACTTGGTACAGCAAATGTTTATGCTCATCGCAATGTACTAGCATCTAATTTAGTTCAATTGTTTATATAACCTCAAGATTGCGGCTGTGCGAAATATTTCACCGGCGTTCTATATCTCAGAAACTATTACTGATATCACCCTGAAATTGTGTACGGTGATAAAGGGCACTACTAGAAGTTTATTTATAAGACATTCAAAAACCTGTTAACTGCAAAACGAACATGGCGGCCAAGCCAATTTGAAACATTTAAATATATTTATGTTCGACCCTCACTATTATGTGTTTGAAAACTGTATCATAATGATGGTCATTATAACACCGTTTTTCATTACGATACAGTTTCTCCAGCCAATCAGAGCTCGTTCATTGACCAATTAGGAAACGATAATTTCGCGCATGCGCTCAAAATCCAACATGTCGGACATAAACACAACATCGAACTATAATAAATTACCGACATGGAATACCCACCGTCCATATGTTCGCGTAAATAAACTGGCGAATATGAGACAAGAAACAGCACAGTACCTTAAAATCACTAACACTAATTTCTACACAGAGCATTGTCTTCAAATGACTGCGGTGACAATATTACTGAGGGACGGCTGATGTAAACATATGGCTGCATATGGCATTGAGAGCCCACAGAGCGCATGCGTCGGCCGTTCAAAGCTCTTGAAAGACGAAGCTATAACACCCAACGCTCGCTCTGTGATCACAAAATTCCAGTAGCTGACTCTCAACAGATATTTATTAATATTTATGTTAAAACATATAATAAAGTTATAATTATCGTCGAACATAAACAGTCGTATGCAACTCGCCTATAATGGTAATTAAGACACTCGTATGGAAATTATAAAACTCGCATACGCTCGTTTTATAAAAAATACTCGTGTCTTAATTATAGCCATTATAGGCTCGTTGCATAATGTACTATTTCCTCGCGTTTTAACCATCCAAACGCATTGAAGCTTGGTACAGCAAATGTCTGAACACATTTTAAAGCACTGGCATTAATTTACTTCAATTGTCTACATAACCTAAAGATGGCGGCTTTGCGAAATATTTTACCAACAATATATAACTCCGAAACTAATACCGATATCATCCTGAAATTTTGTACGGTGATAAGGGGTACTTCTAGAAGTTCAGTGATGAGTCTTCCATAAACCTCTAAAATACAAAACGAACATGGTGGCCAAGCGAAGGTGAAACATTTTAATAGACTTTTCTCGCGATTTAACCATCCGAGCGCAGTGAAATTTGGTGCAGTAAATGTTTATACACATTGTAATACACTGGAATCTAATTTCGTTCAATTGATCACTTAACCTCAAGATGGCGGCTGTGCGTAATTTTAATGTTAAGTTTTCATTTCTTGCGTGTTAATCATGCGATCGAAGTGAACGTTTGAATAATGAACTTAAGCAAAAATCGTCATCTAACAGTAGACCTACATAACTCTATGGCCTACATATATAAAAAACCAACATGTCGACCAACCGAAATATTTAGGTTGCTCTCAATATCTACGAATCTATTACAGCAATCAAACTGAAATTTTGTATGTAGATAGAGACAATTAACATAAGTAGGATATATGAAAATAGGCTGTATAGTTCTTCACGGAACTATGTTTGTATGATGTTCAGTCATGAGCACTGCGAAACTGATTTACTTACAGCTTACACGCTGTCAATAAAGGGTATGGGACTAGACTAGCAACTCATGGATCGGCTGCTAACTTCAGCGCGGCGGGCAGACCGCGCACTCAGCCAGCCAAGCTCCCCCCACCACTTCCGAAACTTCCTTCTACCAAAGCGCTCGGAGCACTGGCCTAGAGCGCGACCGGAGCACTAGCGCTCGGGGAGGGCTGTGTGGATGGCCCTGAAGCCACATAGCAGTAATATTCACTGATATTATATAAACTTGGGAAATCAAAATTGTATAGGATCATGTAAGGAAAGAAAATTAGGCATTTTAGTGTCTATTTTTTTAACTACATGCTGACTATGTAAATCCATGATAAAAGTGCATTCATTATTTTCATATGTCCTACAGCACGAGGAACGAGGTGAGGTTCTCTCTATTTACCCACAAGTTTACATTCCGTGACCTACGGGATTTCAAACAAATCCGATTAATTTACTGAATTTGGCAGCTTATTCTTGCGTGTAGTTTGTCGGATACACATCATCATCATCTTCCTAGCATTAATCCCGCTTTATTGCAGGGTCTGATTTTCTGCAATTTTTCTTCCATACTGCTCGATCTTGAGCGTCTCTAGTTGTGGCGTTCACTAGTTGCATGTCCTCCCGCATAGTATCCAGCCAGCGCTTTCTCGGTCGCCCTCGTTGTCGTCGGCCTTCTGGACTGATGTCAAGTGCAGTTCTCGCGACTGAAGAGTGATTGCTACGCAGTACATGGCCATACCAACGCATACGGCTCTCCCGCATTTTTTCATGGATTGGAGCCACACCAAATATAGCTCGAACATTGTCATTCCTGATGCGGTCCAGTCTAGTAAGTCCCTGTGTCCAGCGAATCATCTTCATCTCCATGACATGTAGTTGTTGTTCATGTCTCTTCGTTACTGGCCAGCATTATGTACCGTACAGTGGTATTGGTCGAACGATGGTTCTGTAAATTTTTGACTTCAGATATAGTGGCACATTTCGGTCAAAAAGGACTCCAGTAACTTGGCGCCATTTCAGCCATGCAGCGTTGACTCTGTTTCGGACATCTGGGAGTGTTCGGCCATCTGAACAGATTAGCGTACCCAAGTATTTGAATGCAGAATGATTTTCGGAGTTCAGTGCCATCAATGTGAATAGATCCTTCACTTGGTACTCCACACTCCATATACTCCGGATACACAAATAACTGATATTGTCTTCAGTCAACTATGGCAAAGAATATATTGACGCAAATGTTCATGACCTTGTTAAGAAGAGAACGTGTTGTCATTATTTTTAAATAAGTGATCAGTAGTCAATTCCCAAAATGTTAGATGTAAACAAGTCAATAAACAAGTCAGATAAATACTTATATTATTCAAATATTTTCTTTACCATAACGGAAAACGATCATTGTATTTTTTTGATTGTCTTTCTTTTTGAACGAAGACACCGATAGCGTAAAGTGTGAGTCTGTCCTTAAACGTCGTACGCTAGAATACTTTCCCTACCTTTTGCGTTCATGAGATGTATTAGTGTACCTTCTGTTAAAATAGTTATGCCATTTACTGCGCCAGTAACACTCACGACTCTCCAGGGTGCCTGAATTGGGCAACCGTAACTTGGGGTGAAATCAAAGTAGCGATGGAGAACAACAAACCACATGGCATAGTTGTGCACGTTAAATAGTGCAACACGACCGCAATCGAAAGGTGCTGCAAGCACGAAGATCAGATGCTCGAAGCGTGAATGTGGCTTTACCCTTGCCTTTTCCACATTCCCACCGGGCAAAGGCCGGGGTTATAGTGTACCTTATTTTAAGTCTCGTGCCACTTACCACATCCCTATACCTAATACAGCTACAAACACATTATTGAAGCCATTAGGGAAATACATGTTATCAGTAGAGCCCTGCGCGGATAAACAAAATGTTATCCGCATCCACCCCGCATACGCAAGATTGTTATCCGCATCCGCCCTGCATCCGCATAACTGTTATCCGCATCCACCCCGCATCCGCATAACTGTTATCCGCATCCGCATAACTGTTATCCGCATCAGACCCGCATCCGCATAACTGTTATCCGCATCCGCCCCACATCCGCAT
Organism: Meconema thalassinum; assembly: GCA_946902985.2. Lineage (NCBI taxonomy): Eukaryota > Metazoa > Arthropoda > Insecta > Orthoptera > Tettigoniidae > Meconema > Meconema thalassinum. The sequence goes on along the minus strand of OX336388.2, from coordinate 1,733,597,732 downwards.
AACTGTTATCCGCATCCGCCCCACATCCGCATAACTGTTATCCGCATCCGCCCCGCATCCGCATAACTGTTATCCGCATCCGCATAACTGTTATCCGCATCAGACCCGCATCCGCATAACTGTTATCCGCATCCGCCCCGCATCCTCACGACCTTTTTTCGCAAGTTTGTTAACCGAATCTACTGGTATTACAATATTATTTTTTAATATTGATCTAATTAATTTAATTTTAATATTTAATTTTTTTTATATTTTTATAAAGCATATATTAATAAAGCAACATATTTAGGCTTTGTGTGCCATATGTTTAAGTTTAAAATGAATGTTATACAGCCAGAATTGCAACCCTTTCCTGTTCGGAGTGTTAATTTGAATGAGCTTAAATCATTATCTTCAATTATTGTCATGAAAAAAAAAACCTCATAAACATCCGGGTCCAAGTAATGATATTAAACAAGTTCGGATTGAATTCTAAAAACTATCCGTAAATTTTCTCCAAACATTATCCGCAGCTTATACGCTATCCGCACAGTCATGTGAACTATATCCGCATGGCGATAAATCATGTGAATATCCACGGGTTTATCCACAGATATCCGCATCCGCGCAGGGCTTTAGTTATCAGACAATTATGGTGTTTGAGCCATCTTTCAGTGTTGCCTTAGTAAACAAAAGTTTGGTGCTTAGATCCAAGTGTATTTATTAATTTCATGTAATTTTTTTTTTCAGGATTAGGGAATATCCCGTCTTATTTGGGTACAATCGTGTTGACCGACTGTAAGGCACCAAACTTTTTTTTCCTTTTATCAGAAAAGTTCAACTCACATCGAGTAACATGGGGCTGATGACAGTGATGACCTAAATGACCCAAGTCCCTAGAATGAATTAACAACTATGAAATCAACAAATGCCGGCTGAAAAGATCGAGCGGAGAGAGGAGTGTCGCATGAACTGCGGTCGATAAGACGACCGAGCAAGTAGTCCAGTGACAACTCAGAGGAGCTTAAACTTAATTCCTAGCGGCTTCGGTGGCGTAGTTGGTAGCATGCTGAGCTTCAATGCCCAAGATAGCGGGTTCAAACCCGGCCGAAGCCGTCGGATTTTTTAAGAGCGTTAAAAATCCCTCAGTATGCCTTCCTTCGGAGGGGAAGTAAAGCCGGCGGTCCCATGTCATAGATTTATGGCATGTTAAAGATCTTTCCACTAATTACACCTGTGTGAAACTAAATTGGATAGGTTAAGAATGTAAACAACGCTCTTAGGTTGCTACGTTCGTTGCCAAGAGCCGACTGCGGTGGCGTCTAGTAGCTAGTTCTGAACTAGGCCTAGTAGTCGTTGACGGTGGCGTTTGGCGGCAAAAGTAGGAACTATTTGAAAATTCAAAGTTGCAGACCCTACTTGAATTAAAAAAAAACAGATACACACACTAATACAGTCATCACAATTAACACCGGTTATCAGACAAATTCTACACACACCCAAAGAACACGGGGCTACATGACCGCGTTGTCGCAGCCCCTAAACTAAGGAACCAACCAACCAACCAAACTTAATTCCCAGAAACAAACCCGCGTCTCCCCACCAATATTGACTGAACGTTGTAATAAAATAGATTAGTCCATTGTACGACGTTCGACTCTCACTTAATTGCATGTAAATAGTGCGGCCTCGCACTTGGAGCCGTTAAGTAATCCGATTGACACACAGATACGCTGATGGCCAGCGCTTGGCCTGGCATGGCCTGACCTAGCCTTGTTAGGTTTGTGTGTCTCTTTACCATTTAAAATGAACCGCTCACTACAGCAAACTGATTAATATTCTGAATAATGAATACTCCACCTCAAAGGGATTTAAATTAATATCATTCATTGTATGCAGTGTATTCAGCAAAAATAAACTTCTCTATACATCCCTGGTGCTTTCAACGGCTTCGTTTCGCAAAGGGCACAGTCAAATTACGAGCCTAAATTTCATCATCATTGAAATTCATCCTTTGTTTATAGAAGCACTAAATAAGTACTCCTAAAGTTTGGGATTTTATTCTGTACAACTTGATACATAGATACCAGTGTCCTGACATGAATAATACAGGGCGGTTGGGTATAACCAGTGCTGTAGTCGTGGGGATCGAAAATCCTGAAGGGCCTGGGTCCACCCAGGAACGTGAATTCCTTTACTGTGTTGTATATTGCCTCGAGAAATAAAATACAAATGTAAAATACAGTATAAGTCCCTCGAAAATATTAAAAAATTATTTCACTTTGACCCGATCATGAAAACCAAGATAACGGCCGAGGAGACCCGATGCGCTGATCACGCATCACTCCAATATCTGCAGGCCACATGGCTGGGCAGCGGTCGCTTGGTAGGCCTAGGCCCTTCATGAGTTGCAGTGCCAGGGGTTATTATTTCACTTTGAACTTTGAAGACGATTGAATACTGTATATTTAATATTTATTAAACTCTAAAATCGTCTTTTAAAACATTTTGAACCTTTTTTAATTAATTAATTAATTAATTAATTAATTAATTAATTAACTTATTTATATATATATAATTCGTTGAGGCCATCTAGGACCACGTTAAGTCTTGCTACACTTGGCAATTTGTTTCGCCTTCCTCTGAGCCCAGAATTCCCTCATTCTCTGTGAGTGGGCCATCTTGCGCTCCGCTGTCCAAGTGGTACCTTGTCTTCTTTTCGGGTTCGATGTCTCGTCTCGGGTTAGCCCATTAGTCAGTATATTTTTGCGGAAGAGATCTCTATTGAAGGCGTCGTCGGGTTTTAGATGCAGCATTTTGAGGTCGTCTTTGGTATTCATAAACCAGTACGTAACCTACACGAGGTGCCCCTGTTAAGTCGAGCAACCCAGTGGAAGGTTGGGTAACCAATCCCAGCGGGAAGCTGGGTCGACGAACCGATCAGTGCTGGGGGACTCCCAGGCTTGAAGCCTTGGTAGTATAGAGAAGCCAGAAAACACCTTGAGGCAACCTCTAGGGCTAACAACCTTAGTTGCAACATGGATGCGTATGCGTCCAAAACAAACTCAAGTCAAGTGAGCATGATGGCAAAACATTTCAACTTATTTATATATTTAATTATTTATTTATGTAATTCTATTTTCATTTTGTTTTAGATATTTGAAACTTCTAAACTTTACTTTCCATAACAATTGCCTATTACCGAATGCTTTTCATATTGTGTCTTTGAGATCATTGGTCTGTTCAGAGGGACAACATTGGGAAATATTACTGAAAATATAGAGCAAGAATTCAAAATATTCGAGGAGAGGAATTTAGTCAACACATCACCGTAAAGAAATAAATGTTTGAATAGCTTTTAATGTAGAAAATTCCACTTATATTTTAGGGCCTTAAGAAGTGCCTTGTTTTAGAGGGATACACTGAGGGAAGCAAGATCGGAGGAAGGGGGAGAGGGGAAGGGTTGGAAATATTATCCCCAGGGCCCAATCCCGCTTTCCATGGCCCTGGGACTTCAATTCCCGGTCCCCTCTAATTCTGTTTCTCTTTGTGCCATCTTTCAGCCCTTTAGGACTCAAAAATAGGAAACAGCTGTGTTGAATGCTGAGCATTACGAACTCTTTGATTCTTTGTTTCTGAACTGCTCTATCACCATCTCGTATAATTGAATTTAATGCGGAATATTATGTGTAATTGTTTCATAATATCTAGAATATTGCACCAATTTAGTATTTTTGAGAGTTGTTCCTCTGAATATCCCTCTCGGATAAACCATACAAGTTGGAAACCATTTTGGAATAATTTACCCTTGGCGGATGGAATATTTAAAAGCATTAATAAAAGAGCTCAAACTTTTATATAAACAGTATTAATATATTTGGGTATGCAATATAAACGTGCTGAATCTCTTCCAAGCAGGATTTAAAATATATTTAATATTTTCATGAACTTTTGGCTATGAGTTGTATATATTTTACCTGGAAGGAAAATTAAAAACAGTTCAGCTATCGAATTCTCTTTTCTAAATAACTTTGGGCCATTCAAGACTCTCAGGCCCATCTCCTGTTGTAGCGACTAACATTCTTGTCTGTCACCCCGAAGGTGAAGGTTTGATTCCCGGCTCTGGCAAAAAAATGTAATTCTGGTGCATGGGCTGGAACGGGGTACACTCAGCCTCGTAGAGACAAAACTGAGTTTAACCTTCCTTTCAGCCATGCTGGAGGTGGTTTTTCGTGGGTTCCCACTTCTACTACAGACGAATGCCGGGATGTTTCCTAACTGAAGACTAGGCCATATCCTTCCCGATCCTCACCTTACTGTAATTACAAATGCACACACTACCACAGACACCACAATAACACAGGTTATCAGAAACATTCTATTATATACATACATATATACATACACACACAGACACCCTAGTACACTGCTCCTCTCTACCACTCAACCATATATCAACTGTAGTATTAATAGAAACTAGTTGAAACCCATCAAAACATGACGGTCATTGGGAAAATATTTACTGAATGATTTTTTATACGCATTCTTTGTATGATTACAGAGAAAGATCGACTTTGCAACATATAACTGGCCATGACTGAAAACTTGATGAGGAAAATAGTGACCTACACGTTCCAGAGCTTTATTGATTGTGATAAAGTATGCCAAGCGATTGGAAATGTGTGCCTCTAAAAAGAAAATGGAAGTGTTTTATTGGACGGTGTTAAATCAAGTCGTAGGATTAGAAATCTCTGCCCAATATTATCTGCACTTATTATTTCCAAATCCAAGCAATTTTCATATATACTTCTTACAATTAATCTGGCACCATTTAGGAGCCCTTAGGAAACGTTCAGATTCCTAAGGAGCATAACTATGGCTCGAACATTTAGAGTAAGAATATGTGGAGGCAATTCCAAGGAATTCATGAATTCTGTAGGAAATTGAAGTAGCTACCTTTCATCGTCATTACTTAATCTGTTAACGCTGGTGTATAGTTTTGTTAACATAGTGTGTTAAATATATATATGACAACGTAAATCGCGCAGAATTCCTTAGTTTCCGGGAATGCTAAGAGTAAAATATGTTTTGACAATGCAATAGCAATAGCAAGAACGAATAATACGGAATTAAAAAGAAACATGTCAGAGGTGGGATACGAACTCCTTCCTTTACGCGATGCATAAATTAAGAGTTTTCGACGCTATCAGCTGAGCTACCACATCACTGGTACAGTAACGCAATATTAAGTTACCTAAACAACATACACACTCAACTGTCAGTTTACGTTCTTCAACATTTCCTGTTTTTTATAATTCTATTAAAGTATATATCGTGGAAACATCATACACAATGTTCCCCTCCATTATAATTCTTATAAATAACTATCAAATTAAAATGCTAGTCGCCTCCATAGCGTAGCGGTCAGCATGGTTAGCTGCCGTCCCGGAGGTCCTGGGTTCGATTCCCGGCTCTGCCACGAAATTTGAAAAGTGGTACGAGGACTGGAACGGGGTCTACTCAGCCTCGGGTAACCCAAATGAGTAGAGGGGGTTCGATTCCCCCTCAGCCATCCTCGAAGTGGTTTTCCATGGTTTCCCACTTCGTCTTCGGGCAAATACCGGGATGGTACCTTCTTGAAGGCCACGGCCGCCTCCTTCCCTCTTCCTTGACTATCCATCCTCACCATCCCTTACCTTCCCTCATGAGGCCCCTGTTCGCTTTGCAGGAGAGGTGCCAATCCCACCTCACCAGTTGTATCCCTTCCGATTCGATGTTCCCAGCTCTAGGACACTGCCCGTAGAGGCGGTAGTGGTGAGTTCCCTCGCTGAGTCCGTGGGTTCCACCCACCTGGAGGGTAAACGACTAAAAAAAAAAAAAAATACAATGCGGTGGACTTCAAACCACTATGTCTGTAATTACGCAAGGCGATTGTGCGCATGCGTGAGTGACAAGAATTCTGAATGTTTGTTTATTAATTTAAAACTATTCTGTAATATATTTGTTTATTTTAAAGACACTCTGCAAATCTACAGGCCAAGAGCTTTCATCAGATTGCTCTACGAAGTGAATCGGTTCTGCTGTTCTCTCAATCTCGCGGTAACAAAAAACATTTAAGCGTTTGAAATATATATATAATTATGATTCCTACAAATATATGAACTCGCCATGAGCAGTCACGTTTAGGAATCCGTGGCTACACCCAGATTTTAATCGCGCTGGCTTTAGCAGTTACGCTACACTAAGTTGAATTATCCCTTTAAGTACTGTTCACCCCGGATATGTTGCTGGGAATTGTCAGTAACTTTATTTACCCTGCTAGAGAGGATCACACAACTTTTAACAGGACCTTTCTAGCTTCCCCATACTTGACTTCGTTCATGATTTTCCTTATGAATTCATATTTTTGTTAACGAGCCAAGATGAATGATTTTGAAGGATGCTGTGCTATATTATATAAATGTTCTAGTAAGGGATTTCGTGAACGTGTACTTACCGATATTTATGAAACTTGGCACACATGTTGGTCGGACCACAAGGAAAACATCTGAGGGAAAATATTTTATCCCCAAATTCACTGGGTTCCTTCCCATGTGTTTTACGTCCTTTTTAAACTACTGTGATTTTTAGAGACGCCGGGATGCCTGACGATCGTGCTGAATGGAATATTTAACTTGCTGTTAAATCTACCAACACGGCTCCGTTGCATTTACACACCCTCAAATGCTAAGTGACTGCGACGGAATTCTATCCTACAACTTTGGATACAGCAGGAGCAGGCGAGAAACTTACCCCTGCGCCATGCAGTCATACTAGCACGCAAGATGTAGCGTATGGAGTTAAACAGTAAGGGTAATTGCCCATTAAATAATGTGAAGTACTAAGGCGCCCTTCCTAAACTATCACAAAAAATCACTCTTACACACACTATAAAGGTATATTATTAGTCAGCCACATTCACAGAACAAATTCACGGGACTTGTAAAAATATCATTAGATGAAGAATGACGTGTCAAGCACGCTATGAACTACTGTAAAATTATTTTGTTGTTGTTTCTGTTGTTAATTCATTTAGGGGCTTTGTGACATCGTTGTCATTTAGCTCCGTGTACTTGGATGTGTGTAAGTATGTATGTATGTATGTTTGTATCTATGTATGTATGTATTTATGTAGAATTTGTATGATAACCTGTGTTATTGTGGTGTATGTTGTAGTAGTAGTAGTAGTGTGTGTATTTGTATTGTAATGAAGGTGAGGGTTGGGAAGGAGGTGGCCGTGGTCTTCATTTAGGAACTACCCCGGCATTTACCTGGAGTAGAAGTGGGAATACACACCGAGAACCACTTCCAGGGTGGCTGAGATGGGAATCGAACCCACAACTACTCACAAGACTCCAGCCCTCAGACCAGAATTAAATTTCTTGTCAGAGCCTGGAATTGAACACGGATTTCCTGGGTGACAGCCAAGAATGCCATCAGCTACAACAGGAGGTGTACTCACAATATACATTAGTTCATCGATATATTGTACCCGATACCTAGTTGAGGCTATCGGCTACGCCAGCAGACATTAAGCCGTAGTTGAGATTTTGGGAAGAGTTAAGAAAAGATAGCGCTCAGATCGAGTCAAGAGGAATGTCAGGATGACGTAGGAGGTCTAGGATCAAGAAGGCACTGACAGCTGTAAGAAGATGGAATTCTGGATGGAAATTATGAAGCTTTATTAAGAACATTGTATGGAACATGGTATTTTAAACATCTTAGAAGAGGAGATATAACATGTATTATATGTGGTAATAATTTTAAGGAAGTCAGATAACCCTTAAGTTATTTTATAACTTAATAGCCGAGATGATGAGTGTTCGAGATTATAGTTGTGACGCAAGAGCAAAGTGGTGGGGAGAACGCCACGTGACTGCGCCAAGCAGGTAAGGGTCAAGACAGTGCAGAGACAGTCAGTCGAGCTCTGTGAGCCAAGCAAGGGAGTCGAGCTGAGTAGCACACGCCAAGCGCATGGTACAGATCGCGTAGCGAACAGAAACTGTCACGCAAAGTGAAAGCGACAGTTTCAACTTCACCGAGCCGCGAACGACAAGTAGGTCAGTGAGCCGGGCGGACATACGGAGCAAGCAAGCATAGACGGCCGAGATGTTAGGACAGCATTGCGAGTAGTTGGAGAACTTTATTCCAAGCTGCATTTCAACGCAGAACAGAATAGTAGAGCGACATGGCGAGGCCAGCTTTAGGCGGAGATGATTATAGCATTGCAGTAAAACCGAGTGGATTATTTCCCATGATATACGCAAGCATTATAACAGAAGCTGAACTTCATTACTACATTGAGTTGGAACGTTTATTCAGCATTTGAATTATAAAAGCAGATAGTTACGAGATACTGCAACTTTGAACTTCGAATGAACATAGTTTTTCTTAATGACATTACGACCATGCATTTCATAACGCATTCCAAGTAACATTAACAATTTTAAGCAAACGGAATGTTGTAAGCATATGCACTTCTGAACATTAGCTCGTGCATTAATGCAATTATTTCTTATGCAGTTTTGTAAATTACCGAGTATGAACACAACTACAGGGTGTTTCATAAACTTAGACACTCTCATATAAAATTTTATTTTATGAAAGTGAGACTTAGCAGTTATTGGAGATTGAACTTTCAATACTCAAACTGAACATTGTATGGAACAGTGGCGTAACGTAGAAGAGGAATAGGGGGTCCGCTGTTTCTATGAACTTTTTCGTGAAGATTTGGACAATATCCGCTATGGATAATCAGAAGTTCATCATGTCGGAGTAAACGCAGACAGAGACGCGATGGCACCGCAGAGCGATGGATTCGATTCCTGACGAGAAGGAGGTCCACCAGCTGATTCACTTGGGATTTCGAAGGCAATCGTCATTGCATGGATGGAATGATATTCACGCCGATCTTTCGAGAAATTCATTACATAGGGAAAATCGACGATCTTTGAAATTTAATAACAGCTGATTATGAAAAGGTACTGTAAGAGTTGTAACTACCTGATACGATTATTTTCATGAATACTGGGCACACATATATATTTTTCTAATAGGAGTGATACGATTATTTAGACATGGTTTGACTTTATATGCTTCGAATTTTTGCTAGAATATGGCGTGACCATATGATATGGCAGGCATCATTATACGAAATTCTCACCATTGGTTGGCTTTATTAAGCAGATGTTTGGTCTTTTAGACATTTTTTCCAGCAAGGATATTTTTCATGAATAGTTTTTTTTTGTGTAACGAGTATTTCGAACTCGTGATCTGCAATTGATTATCTAAAATTACTTCGTCAGTTCATTGCATACTAGCGAGTGTGTATTATTCATCAGTAGGGATTTTTTCCATTGGATTGTTTGGAGATATTAAGATGTTATTCACTTTAGTGAATGAATATCGCTTTTATATGACAACTAGAGACTTGTTGGTTCCTATCTGGTACATTCACTCATTCAGTCTTCGAGATGGGGTCTTTCGTATTTATACGATTGTATGGTGGTTACTCATCTTACCCATCGTTCAGGGCAATATCATGATTAGTCGACGGGGCGAGGTCTTTCGTATTTATACGATTGTACGGTGGTTACTCATCTTACTTGCCATTGAGGGACTCATTTTTATCATCCGAGTGTACATGAGATTGTAAGTGAATCAAACAAAGAACTACTAGTCACATATCAGTCGAAATTTTGTTAAATAAAGTAACGATAAATGTCAGCAGGGTTACATTTGTAATTCTTGTTTTCCAATCCAATATTTTGTTGCTATACTCTTTTGAGAGTACTCTCAGTTTAACAGCTGGTACAGCTGATGCTTTTGATGATTTTTATAATTGTGTTTGATACCTTTGAGAAGGATTTAAAGTAATTGAATCTTGCAAGATGAATCATTAATGGTCATATTTATTTTAAGGCAGATCAGTATTGCAGATTTTGATATAAGAAATTATAGCACATTGGTGTTTTTCTGTGATGTGAATTATGAGAATTATAAGAGAATTTATGCTATTTGAAAGCAGATCTTGAATTACTAAGGTAATATTTTTTCCAATTGTTTAAGAAGTTGTCTAGATGTGATCAGATTAATTACAGTTATTGGAGATTGTGTGCGTTGATAATTTGAAGCCAGTTATATATTTTTTGTAGATCATGCAACATGGTTAAGTGAAGTTTGTGATAGGCATTTTGTGGAAGTTGCCAAGTAATAGTTGCAATATTGCTAATGTATTTTGAGGCAGACATGAGGTTGTCGAACCCAGTCTAGCGTATTTGTTGAGATTCATGCTGTATGTGCTGAATATTTATGGAGTTTTGTGGAATAATTGTGGTATACAAATGTGATATTTGAAGATGTAAGGATGTATAATGTCGTTGTGGATAGTCAGATCCAACGTGATGTCGTGAAGGCAATAATATTTTTTGGCATGATAATTAAATACGAGATATAACTTGGAAGTGATAAAACTGTAAGACAACGTTCTATAACCCATATTAAACAATTTGTTAGGAAATTAAACAAATAAATAAAGTTGATAATACAAGATTTTCTGATAATAATAATTAACGAAATAATAATCTGAAAATTAAGCATATTAATGATCTGACCTAATGAAATAAAAATCAGAATGACTAGATGAAATAATGAAAATCTAAATAACCAGAAGAATAAAATTTAAATAAATTGATAAATTAAATTTTGGAACAGATCAATGAATTAAATTAGTGGATGAATTAAAGAGTGGGTAAATAAGCTGATTTAAATAAATTAATAGATGATTGGATAGATGATGAATAACTGAATTAGAAGGTGATAATTAACTAAAGAAGCTGATGATTAATGAATTTATATGGAATTAAATAAATTTAATTGAGATATAATTTGAGAAATTGCAACTTGAGTTGAGGATTTAAATGATTTAATGGTGATGAATTAATGATTCTGACAGGAATATGTTGAATTTTGAGATAAGAATTAATGTGAGGAATATTTAACTTTGATGATGATGATAATGATGACCAATGAGCCGTGAATTTTCTGTAATTCACAAATAAGCGATTTGTAATGACAATGTAAATAGTGTAAATTAATTATTCAATGTTTAGGAGCATTTTACTAACATGTTCAACATTTAAATTATGCCATGCAAGCCATAAATTACGTGTTGTTTAAAATATGTGATTATAATATGTGTATGTTTAGACAGATTAATAACTTTTTCAAATCCACATTTATGATGTTAAATTAAAGAGAAAATAGGTCTCAGGTATCACAAATGTCAGTGACGAAAGACATAGTGCTACAGTGATCCTGAGAACCCAAGAGAACTTTAGAGATTTTTCTTGTTCTATGTGGATGAAATATTTTTGATTAGAAAAGAGATGGTTCGATTTTTGGACAATGACAATTTAACGTTGGCATTCGACCATACTCTCAGGTAGGAGGTTTATTTAAAATGTCTGTCTGACTATCAAAGTGAAATAAATTTGTTTTATCTTAGTTGTGATCTGATGATGGTGTGATTTTCCTTTTTCTTTCCTTGTCTTGATTAAGGCTTAACCGGAAAGGATGTGGTTTGCTAGGAGTTCAGTTGATGGCGCCCATTTATATTTGCATCTTTTTTTTATTAAACTTAAGCCCGTAACGACCCTAGAGATACTTTGTCTCGTGTTACCCACTGCTTTTTCGATAACTCAGCTGAATTTCCGACACATTCCTTATTTGACTAGAGGTTCATTTAACTCCGCTCTGTCCTGGAACTCCAGGAATGCGATGTTATAGCAGATGGGTCATCGCATCCCCAGGACGAACGGGTACAATATAGCCTACAGTAATAAACATCAATGGATTACCAACATAATTATAATAAACTGTATGCGTTAATAGTTTGGTTGGTGCACAATCATTCGACTATAATTTAATATAATTATAAAAATTAACAAGTTTATCTTGCGGTCTATTACTGCATGCCAAATTAGGTTCTGTGACTAATTATACATTTACACTACAAGTGAAGTACAACCCAATATTGTTACAGGATTTTAATATAATCCACAAATAATTAGACTCCACTTGTTTTACTAGCACGATAGTTTACAGGTAAATTGTAAAAGCTCTATAATCCTCCACCAAAGTGAATCCTGTCAATTTATAAAAGTAATTTATAATACAACTTTTCAGTCGGTCAACAAAATGAAATTCCAATTAATAGTACAAGCGGAAAATAGCGTCAAAAAGTCACATGTCATTAATATACCCCGTTGTATATACAGTGCATTTTATATCTGTTTGGAACTACAGAAGAGGGAGAAACCTAAGGGACAACATATATCGCTCGTCAAACGATTTGGATCTGATGATGCTCACAAAATTGGAATTAATTTTCATGAAGTACAGCCAGCCATATCCTGAGGATATCGGAACAGCTGGATGTCCAGAGATCAACTCCTGAGTCCCGGAGGTGGGTGTGATTTTCCACCCTTTCTTTCCCATTTTCAACTTTAGGCTAATGCAGAGATTTTACATTCTAATACTAATATTGCAGGTTAAAATCCTAGCGCTGCCAGTTCGCATTTGAGGGTGCGCAAGTGAGCCGTGTCAGTAGATTCACTGGCACATTGAAGCTTCCCTTCAAGTAAAAGTCGCAATAGTAAACAAGATGTTCAGTAAAGAACATATAGACTACTTTCTGCTGAATGCATGGGTATAGTTATAACTCTTTTTCCTTTTCAAAGAGTATAATTGAATGTAGGTTGTAGTAACTTGTTGAAATACAACGTGCTATAATGATATTATACGTTGATTGATTGAATATGTCGTCTCCGTAGCGTAGCGGTCAGCATGGTTAGCTGCCGCCCCGGAGGTCCTGGGTTCGATTCCCGGCTCTGCCACGAAATTTGAAAAGTGGTATGAGGACTGAAACGGGGTCTACTCAGCCTCGGGTGTTCCAAATGAGTAGAGGGGGTTCGATTCCCACCTCAGCCATCCTCGAAGTGGTTTTCCGTGGTTTCCCACTTCGTCTTCGGGCAAATGCCGGGATGGTACCTTCTTCAAGGCCACGGCCGCCTCCTTCCCTCTTCCTTGCCTATCCAACCTACCCATCCATTACCTACCCTCATGACGCCCCTGTTCGCTTTGCAGGTGAGGCCGCCTGGGCGAGGTGCCAATCACACCTCACCAGTTGTATACACACCGATTACATGTTCCCAGCTCTAGGACACTGCCCGTAGAGGCGGTAGTGGTGAGTTCCCTCGCTGAGTCCGTGGGTTCCACCAACCTGGAGGGTAAACGACTAAGAAGAAGAAGAAGATTGATTGAATGCTCACCTGAATTATATATACACACACTAATACAGCCATCACAATAACATAGGTGTTCAGACAAAATTCAACACTCACCCAAGTACACGGGCTAAATGACCATGATGTCCATGCATCTCTAATGAAACAACAAGAACAACAACAGCTTCCTACCCAAATCCTTCCTCGTATACGAGTACACACACTAGTAAGCCTACGGACATCACAGTGGCACAGGTTATCACAGAACTTCCACACACGCCAAAGTACACGGGGCTACAGGGCCATGATGCCGCAAAACCTCTTAAGAATCAAAAACAACAACAATAGACTCTACCACGGATCAAGGACAACGACTTTTAATTGCTGTAGTCGAGTGTTGAAATATGTGGTGCTACAAGTATATCTGATATTTTCGATTGCAAATACGCACTATATATGCCTAACAATATAACGTGTGAGTAGTTATAATTCGATAAATACAAAACAAAAAAGAGGTAAAAGAATTTGAACCTGCTGGGATATAATCCACGAACCTTTAGACTATGAGTACAGGTGGCTACCACTACGCCACACACGCCCTATACTAACACAAGGTTAACAACTGGTTTAGTATAACTCCATAATATTTTGTCTTGGAATCAACGATTTCATTTGCGTTTTCTGCCATTTCTATAAACTATTTTATACTAAATATCTATTATTTTGTTCAGTACATTCCTTAAACAATATATATACTTACGAATTTATGGAAATATATGGATTTGTGAGCAAACAATAGCCTCCATTTAGACCCAACGAAACGGTACGGACAGGCACGATATGACACGGTGAGGCTGAACTGTAAGTCACTACTACGGTTACATATTCTAATTTAAAATTCTAATATCCTACCGGTCACCTCCTTGAAGATAATTTACATCTCCCTATGTACGATGAGCGTATTTGGTATGGCCAGGCCTTGTTGAATCGTAAGTTACGGTTAGGCTATAATACTTGCATGATTCATACATCCACCATCTTGAAACTATTTGGCTGATGACCTTGTAGTTTGGAAAAAATACGCTTCACACTTCAAAGTATATTGTTGAAAATTATGGTAGAGATCGGATGGTTAGGTTAGTCGTAATTTGATTTAAGCTCAGAACATTTGGGTGGGCGCCATTTCTTTTTTGTTATGATGGGGGCGATATACAACATGACACTGAGTTGTCCTCTGCAAGGGCTACCTCTGTGCCAAAGGTGGTTCGATTTGGTTTCGTTGTGTTTGAATTCATAGCGGGGATCGATTTGCACACGTATACGGCCGCCATTTGCAAGATATTGGGTTGATGACCTTATTGTGTGGTCAAAGGACGCTTCCGACATGAAGGTATGTTGTTGCAAAATTTGGTAGAGATCAGATGATTAGGTTAGTCGTAATTTGAGTTAGGCTTTATACATTTGGGTGGCCGCCAGTACGTATCCGTCAAGATGGCGGCGATGTCAAACATGGCACTGAGGTTTCCTTTGCTAGTGCTACCTCTGTACCAAATCACGTTCAATTCGGTTTCGTCGTGTATGAATTGATAAAGCGGGACAGATATACACACTCACACACAGACAGACAGACAGACAGACAGACTGACAACTTTTGGCCCGTGTAGATCTCATAAGTGTACTTTCATTTTACGCAAAAATCGAAAGAAGGCTATAAATGGGACGTTATACCAACATTATTATTATTATTGTCTTTATTTCCGTCTGATATTCCATGATCGCTTCCTGCTAACATCTTGCTCTATTTCCATTGCCACATACAAACTCATTTCATTCGTCATCCATTTCATTTCCCATTAACTCCTCCCTGGAACTGGTGTCAGTAAAAGTCATTACCATATAGAAACTCATCCCATCTCATCCCCGGTCCCGTAGGAACGAGAATAATAACAAGTAGAAATACATCACAACAAGTTGAATTGAAAGCAGTCAAACATTGAGTCAGTCTTGTGCAAGAGAAGTGATCGAGTGAGGTTCACAACTTTTCCTTCCACAGCGGTGTTTGATGTTGTGTAATCTACACCATTACGATGCTTGGGCAGGTGAGGTCTGACACTATCTGCTGGCAAGGTGCACCTATAATGGGTCAGGTTACCACCCGCACTGCCCTCTATGTAATTACCGGCAATAAAAAAACAAAGGAGTACTGGAGCGCGCACCAGATGTTATACCACAGTAACCAGAGCTTTTTATCGGTTTATTAGAAGCCGAGTGATACCATACACAGGGTTTAAAAAAGAACATTACAAAATAACGCACAGTAGTTCAGTTTAGAGATAAATTTAGAACCACGCTATTATCGCGTGATTTATAAAAGGAGATAATGCACTTTAAACTTTCAGTCTCCTGCAAGTGAAAGGTCTGTTGATAGTTGCTTTCCACATGGAAAATCTGAGTTCGGTTCCCTTATTTGCGATGGCTGATTTTGATCCTAGCATGAGGGTTGGAAAAGAGAACATCGTGAACTGGAACTCGCTGATCTTTATACAAATTTGCACATATATAGGAGACTCTTTCTACTCAGGAATAAAAATAACTAGTGATGGACGAAGCAATGAGGATATAATCAGTTGGCTCAGGCAGGGAAAGCAATTCTACAGGAAAGAAATCTGTTGACTTCAAATATAGACTAAGGTATTAGAAAGTCATTTTAAAAAAACCTTTGTCTGGAGGGTGGCACTCTATGAAAGTGGATTGTTAGAGAGTAGAAAAGAGGAGAGTAGAAGCATTTGAAATGTGGTGATGCAGGAGGATCAGAAGGGTAGATAGGGTAACAAATGAAGAGGTATTAAGACGAGTGGGAGAGGAGAAATGTTTATGGCGACTGCTAATGAAGAGAAGTGATATATTGGTTGGACACTTGCTAAGACATTCAGAAATAGCAAATTTAATTATGAAGGGAAGAGTCGAGGACAAGAACGGTAGGGGCAGACCAATGTTAGAATATGTTAAGCAGATTGTCCCGGATATAAGGTGTGGTAGCTATGTACAGATGAAACGATTAGCACATGACAGGGAGACATGGAGTGCCGCATCAAACCAGTCGAAAGACTGCATACTCAAACAATAACAAGAACAACAATAACAACAAGATGTTCAGTAAAGAACATATAGCCTACTTTCTCCTAAATGTATGAGTATAGTTATAACTCGTTGTTATTATCAAAGAGTATAATAGAACTATTCTTTGTTGAAGACCTTAGAAACGATTTACCTCTACCAAACGCCACAACCTAGATAAAAACTGCTACCATCATTGAAGAAAGAAAGATAAGAAGTATATCAAGAATGTTATGGATCTGGAGACATAATCGACCGGACTGACTGCGTGGCTCAGCGGTAACGTTCTCGCTTGCTGGGCCCTAGGTTGCAGGTTCGTATCCTGGCGCAGTCAGCTGGCATTTGAGGGTGCACAAATGCGAGGGAGCCGTGTCAGTACATTTACTGGCACGTTAAAGATCCCCTTCGGGCCAAAATTCCGGCACCCCGGTGTCTCTAAAAGCAGCAGTAGTTAAAAGGGATGTAAAACCAATAACATTATTATTATTATTATTATTATTATTATTATTATTATTATTATTATTATTATTACATATACGACCTGCCGTGGGCAACATCCAACTTTGAGTTGAGGCTTGTCTTTACACGTCTGGTTGCGCATGGCTTTCACAACCCTAATTGAATTAACAAATCTTTCCATGAACCTACAGAGACGTGTGTATACAAACTATGTGGATATTTTCGATTGCTATTTGCCTGAAATAAAAGTAGTAATTAATAACCTGAACTAACACCAACGGCTTGAATTCAGTTACTATGTGAAATCGTTTTGTTCTTTACTTCAAATAACATTTTCCAGTAACGCAAAATAGGCTGTTACAAACCCTTTAAAATAAAAAGTAAAAATGTATCGTAGTATCATCTTGTCATTCTTCAAATTCGATGCGCATAGAATGCCAATGGTATAGTAATCAATGGAGCCCCACGTAGACTAGTCGTGACATCTAGTGGTGAAATATCGAACAATATAATCCTAACAGAGCGAGTGCATTCTAGCGGCCAGAAGAAGAAACTTTTCAATAAAATCTGGAAGTTAATAAGTAGGTCGGCGTGCAGTTACCTTTTTGGCAGCTAGATGTCTCGAGTAAATCTGCTGGCGAATTATGTTTTAATTAAATATATATTTTACACCATAATATGCACAATATAACGCTTAATTTTAAAACGTCTGAGTCATTACAAAACAATAAACATATAACATTTCAAGCAAAAAACCTAGCTCTGACCGGGTTTCAACCATAGGCATTTGACCGATAGGCTAACGCTCTACCACTGAGCTAATTGTGTCAACGAATATCGTTCTATATAAAATGACTTACTTAGAACTTGTTAGCAAATAATGATTTATTCTAAACGATTTCATCACTGGAGTATATTATTTATATATAAAGCATTTCATACAAAGTTTATTTATTTTGTATCAGTACGCTATATTGCATGCAATACTCAAATTAGTGAAATATAAGTCAGGCACAAGATATCCGCTGCCAACTTGTCTTATTACTGAATCGGCTCAGCTTTTTAAAATCACGTCTGCACTATAGTATTACAAAATAAACTTTTAATTTCGAACGTGCCTCTTCCTTTAGAACAGTTAAAACGATTCTCGGCTCGATAATCGGAACTGGTGGGTCCCTTGATATGGATTATAAAGTTTGCATAATTCGCACGGCCGCCATCCTGAAATGGTATGGCGGACGACCTTGTAGTTTGGTCACGAGACGCATCCTATACGAAGGTATGTTTTTACCAAATTTGGTAGAGATCGGATGATTTGGTTAGTCGTTATTTGATGTTACGTTTTGAACGTTTGAGTGGCCGCCATTCAGTTTTAGTAAAGATATCGGCGATATAAAACATGACACTGAGGTGCCCTTTGCTTGTTCTACCTCTGTACCAAATTTCGTTCAATTCGGTTTCTCCGTGTTCGAATTGATAGGGGGGGGGGGCAGACATTCAGAGTACACACACTCACACACAGACACACACACACACAGACTCACACACACACATACACACACACACACAGACTCACACACACACACACACACATACACACACACAGACAGATACACTTTTTTCGCCCTGTGTTGATCTCATAAGTCTACTTTCATTTTTTGCAAAACTCGAAAGTAGGCAAAAAACGTTAGGACAGACAACAAGGAATACAATTGTGGTATTTTTGCCTCAAATTCATTTGGGGTATTGTGCCCATTTAGGCCGAAGTCCAACGACCACATATGCATGTTACCGAAAATCAGTCAGCACGAGATTAAAAATATCTCAGGGCGCCATATGGGTGAAAATTACAACAAAACAAGATCTAAATTGCTTTACTGATTTTCGGCTCGATGCAGCAATAAGGATAGACTGGAGCTTTAAAAATACCACAATTTCTAAAAGAATCTCATTTTATTTATATTTAAAGTGTACTTTAAAAAATGCAAAATTTGCATTTAGATTCATGAAAAGTTTCATACATATGTACAAAATAGAATTATCAACACATGAAAACACTATTTAATTTGAACTAATGCCAAAATATTAGTCCTGTTGGCATTGTCCAAAAATTTATATACAACTGTAGGTTGTTCAGGGCAAATTTAATTGTCCAGCCTGAATCCTACTGGACTATATTATTTCACTTGTAGAAAAATCACATTTAACTAATTCACTTGTTTATCAAAATTACTGTTTGTTTATATGTTCCATTGTTTAAATAAATATATATCACTTTCCAAGAATCAAAATTACATTCTAAATCGGTATGTTAATTGTCATAGCAATGAGTATTCACAAAAAAATAAAGACTTGTAAGACATCTTAGCATCATCAATAACAATTGTTTAAACATCATGAGCTTGGATTCGAAGAACTTCGATTATGAGAAAAATTTATTGTATCTTCTGTTCTCGATCCGATCTCAATTATGAATGACATGATTCATTAAACTGTACATTCCATGGTTTGAACCATTAACCAAAACATTTCCCCATGTCAAATAAATCACAAAATATCAATTATTTAAACTTCAGCATTCAAATCATTGAAAAGATCAATCTGACTATTCCCATCAAAATAGTAACAAATACTATCATCCATAAATAATTAATCTTCATATAAATATGAAATACAGTATTAACTTCCACAAAATTTAAACATTGTATAAGGTTTGGAACTTCAATAAGAGCACAAATATCCTTGAGATGGTAGTGGCTGTTCATTAAATAACAATGACAATATAACCTTAAGCACCGGCCCATTCCACTAATATGTCAACAATTACCTGATAACATTCATATTCGACTAACGGCAAGGCATCGTCAATTAAAGATTTATTTATAACAAATCAGGTTGACAAATACTGGGGAAAATATGTAGAACACGAGAGAATCAAATGTGAAATTTCACCATGATGGTTGCATGAAATAACCATTGGGTCATCACGAGTGTGTGATTCGTAATTATAATTTTTTTACTTCCATATATTTTTATCAACATATTGAAGCCATCTAACCATCAGTATGGTTGATGCTTCACGTAACACCATATTCATTCATGTGACGTTATTGCACTATTTGAATGACAAAACTCACCTTTTATAACATATAATATTTCTCCACATATTATTATCCATATCACACATTATTATTTTAATCAAGCTATCGCCTGTTCTCCAACTGGAAGACTAGGAAGCTAGTAAGCTCTTCCAATAAGTTTACTACAAATTTCACCATCACAATAGTTCATGGTATCTTTAAATCGTGTCTACTCATGGTCAACATTGTCATATGGTGACATTTTCCGAATAATTCATTATTTATATAATTCAAGAAAACGCTATTTGATACAGGCTTATTATATCCAATTTCGATTACCTTCCGTGTCTCCACAAGATTTAATCTCCTAACGCAATTGTCAAATGCTTTAAACTTCATTCTGTTACTTCAGAATGTGGGCGTGCGTAAAACCACTAACGTTTGGAAAAAGAAACTATCCGAAGTAGCTATGCTGTTCCAAATATCAAACTTATAATCCACATAACATGACATGATTATTAGAAGTTACAAAATATGTTTATTTTACTTATTAATATCTTATAAAATGAAATTATTATCATTATTATTATTATTATTATTATTAATCTCTTCCAAACTGGAATTTGCTTGACAAAACAACTCGAAAACTATCAAGCTCGATTTCGTTAATAGGAAAATATCCATTCCTCAAACTAAATAAATTTTAAGATCGACAGATCCTACGGCTGATGACCTTGATGTAAAAATAGAAAATCAAACTAAGATGCTCATGATGCTGTACATAAATTCAAATCATAGAATCAAAGTCTCTGAACACTGAACATGTCCAGACATAGGCCTCAAATGCCTCGTAGCCTAGTTTGCGACAGCAGACAACAAAAGAAAAGTTTTGTTGATATTTCTGCAGAAATGGAGAATTCCAAATACCATAGCATAAGAATAATTCAAATGTAGCTTACATTCTTGTAGATGTTGTAGATCTGGTTGGTACCAGATTATTTCCAGTCTTCAGTCCCATTGGACCCGTACTTAAATCCGCGTATCGGCCTCCATTTCTACCCATGGTTAATCTAACAGCACACAACTGCTGACTCGAAATATTCTTGACTGGCAATGTCCATGATAAAAGTCATAATAGCTGTTGCTATTTGCATTATGGGGATTCAATCTCTAAGATCAATGGTTGCAAAACCAGATGTAACATTGATGCAACTGTGACACATTCAGTAATATTTTGATACTCTGCCTATCTTATAATGCTTTGGTTCAGACCCGATGTTTCTGTCGTAATTTAAACCTATGGGTGAGATTATGCATCTCCCAGACAGCGTTAGACACAGCTGGTCCTGATCGTCGGCTAAGTCATAACTTTGGGAAAGGATTTCTCCAGCCCCTCTACGCTCCTGCTGGGTGAGATTATGCATCTCCCAGACAGCGTTAGACACAGCTGGTCCCGATCGTCGGCTTGGACTGACCAAGCAAGACTGGTATCTAATAAATACTAAGATGATGTCGTGCTTGTTCATATAGTTACCAAGACAGACGCTTGTCTCTGGTGAATTGGAAACAAAATGTTCCAAAAGAATTAAATATGAATGTGTAGACTAAGTCTACCATATGTCCGTTGCAGTTACAAATCACTAAGTATTGACTGCATGACTATCACTTGAAATTGCTTCACTGAAAATATTCTAAGTTCCACTGAACGTAAAAACGACTAACACTTTTGACCATCACTTGGTCCGAAGATTTACACTTTGTGTAGAGTAACAGCGACCATGCGCTTAATATAAGTCGAAGTGTCAATGACCATGTGCTGCGTAGGAGTAAAGTAACGAAGTGTCAGCGACCGTGCGCTATGAAGAAGTGAGATTACGAAGTATCAGCGACCATGCGCTGTGAAGAACTGCGATTACGAAGTATCAGCGACCGTGCGCTATGAAGAAGTGACCTATAGAACCTAGTACGGGCCCCAGTTTATACTCCCACGGAGCTACTCACTGGAGTCCACGTCACATCTTTGACGTCACAGCAAAGGAATTCCTCAATCACAAAACAGTCAATATCTCGGCTTCTGTTGATTCGATTTCTTTCTGATATATTTCATTCTTCTCCTTTTCTCCGTACCAGAAAAATGATGTGCTTCCCATGTTTCAAAAACATCGGGAACTAATTAATCAAAATATAGCCTTGATCTATTGATTTATTTAGCGTATGGCAAAAACAAAACTGAATTACAACATAATACATGTACAAAATTAATTTAACTAAGTCATTAAATTTATAATTTATTATCTAAATTCTCTATCCATTGAAGGGCTGCCTCTGTCACTTCATAGAAATCGTTAAGATTTCCAGGGTACGCTCAACGGCTGCAACTTGATATAATGTGTTGGATGGTATGATGTTCACTGCCACAATCACATTGAGGAGATGGGACCTTTCCCTAGCGGTGAAGACTCTCTGCACGTCACTAGTATCTCTGTTGCCTGCATATTCCTTCGAAAAGTTTCGAGAATAAAATCCGTGCGATATTCTAACTTGTGCCTGGACTTTAAATATGTGCCTGGGACCTCAAATATGCACTAGTGGATAAGGGCACAGTATCTCTAGAGTGAGATAATTAACATCCGTTTAAATACACGTAGCAGATATAATGACCAAAAAGAAGGCGAAATTTGTTCCCCTCGCTTTCTTTATCAGTATACCTAACTTTCCATACTACACATTTGTCATAGTCTCTTGCAAAAACTATAGCTGAAGGACTCCATGTGTCATCAAATTCAACTAGGACTAGGAGCGAGAAGGCACAGCGGTGAAGCTGCTTCCTCGCTGGCTGGATATCTTGCCTGCTTGCATGTTCGTTGGAGTACTTGCTTGACTTGTTTGCCGGCTAGCTTGCCTGCTTGCATGCTCGTTGGAGTACTTGCTTGAGTTGTTTGTTGGATAGCTTGCATGCTCCTTGGAGTACTTGCTTGAGTTGTTTGCTGGATAGCTTGTCTGCTTGTATGCTCGTTGGCGTACTTGCTTGACTTGATTGCTGGATAGCTTGTCTGCTTTCATGCTTGTCGGTGTACTTGCTTGACTTGTTTGCTGGATAATCTGTCTGCTTGCATGCTCGTTGGAGTACTTGCTTGAGTTGTTTGCTGGATGGCTTGTCTGCTTGCATGCTTATTGGTGTACTTGCTTGACTTGTTTGCTGGATAGCCTGTCTGCTTGCATGCTTGTTCACGTACTTGCTTGAGTTGTTTGTTGGATAGCTTGCCTGCTTGAATGCTCGTTGGAGTACTTGCTTGAGTTGTTTGCTGGATGGCTTGTCTGCTTGCATGCTTGTTGGTGTACTTGCTTGACTTGTTTGCTGGATAGCTTGCCTGCTTGCATGTTCGTTGGCGTACTTGCTTGACTTGTTTGCTGGATAGCCTGTCTGCTTGCATGCTTGTTGGCGTACTTGCTTGACTTGTTTGTTGGATAGCTTGCCTGCTTGCATGCTCGTTTGTGTACTTGCTTGAGTTGTTTGCTGGATAGCTTGCCTGCTTGCGTGGTCGTTGGCGTATTTGCTTGGCTTGTTTGCTAGATAGCCTGTCTGCTTGCATGATCGTTGGAGTGCTTGCTTGACTTGTTTGCCGGCTAGCTTGCCTGCTTGCATGCTCGTTGACGTACTTACTGGACTTGTTTATTGGATAGCTTGCCTGCTTACATGCTCGTTGGCGTATTTGCTGGGCTTATTTTCTGGATAGCTTGCCTTCTTGCATGCTCGTTGACGAACTTGCTTGACGTGTGTGCTGGATAGCTTGCCTGCTTGCATGTTCGTTGGCGTACTTGCTTAACTTATTTGCTGGCTTGCTTGCTTCCAACAGACTGAAGGGCTGTCAATTTCCGGACGGCAAAATACCAGTGTAGGTAGTATAACATTATAGCCTAATACTGCAGATACTTGACCCATCGCATACGGAGAACCTGTAGATTTTTGCAGTTGGTCCCTTCTATGCAAGAGTGAGTTATTAGCCTACTTTCGATTTTTGCAAAAAATGAAAGTAGATTTATGAGGTCTACACAGGGCGAAAAAGTGTGTGTCTGTCTGTGTGTGAGTGTGTATGTGTGTGTGTGGGATTTGGTATGTCTGCCCCCCCCCCCCCCTCCTCCTCCTATCAATTCAAACATGACGGAACCGAATAGAACGAAATTTGGTACAGAGGTAGTACTAGCAAAGGGCACCTCAGTGTCATGTTTTATATTGCCGCCATCTTTATCAAACCGTAATGGCGTACACTCAAATGGTGTTAACTTATATTTAAATTACGACCAAACTAATCATCGGATCTCTACCAAATTTGGTAAAAATATACCGTCATATTGGACGCGTCCTGTGCCCAAACGACAAGGTCATCAGTCGTACCATTTCTGGATGGCGGCCGTGTGAATTATGCAAACTTTATAATCCATAACATGGGATCCACCAGTTCCGATTATCGAACCGAGAATCGCTCAAACTGTTCTAAAATACGTGGCCCGTTCGGAATTAAAAGTTTATATTTTAATATTATAGCCCATAAGTGGCTTTAGAAAGCTGAGCCGTCTCGGTTACAAACAAGATGGCAGCTGATCTCCCGTTCTGACCTATATTGCACTAATTTGAGTATATTGCATGCAATATATCCTACTGATGTAAATAATATGAACTTTGTATGAAATGAACTTTGTTTGAAATATACTCCAGTGAAGAAATCGTTTAGTCAAAGTCATTATTTGCTAAGACGTTGTATCTAAACCCATTGCTAACATTAAACTTGAGAGGACATAATTAGGTCTGCGGTTACAGCGTTGGTATCTCACCCGGCTGGATGGGGTTCTAATCCTAACAGAGTTGTATTGTTTTGCTTAAATTTTTTAATTTTTTTTTTTTTTTTTTTTTTTGAGTACTGAGGTGTTATACGATTCAGCGTTATATTGTGCATTTTGCAATGGAAAATATTTATTTAATTAAAATAAAGTTCTCCAGTGGATCTTCAGGAGTGACATCTTCTAGCAACTAGTTGAACTACAGTATGCGGGATCTATCCACTGCCTACTAGATGCGATCTGCGCTCTATACCGGCCAGTTAGTGACCCCCTGCCAGCGGTGTTATATAAAATGGCCTCTTGTTGCCGATAGAGCGCACTGTCTAGTATAGGCGCGATTAATAAAATATATTAAATGTGTTTATCCTAGTTATACGTTTAGACCAACGAAATTGAAATTATTGTTAGTAGTCGGTGATAATATACTGAATTCCTACGTTGTTTGGAGTGTTTGCTGATGAAATTGCAACATACTGGGGTAAATTATAAACTATGGTTTGAACGCCACTGCTCAAATCCTGTGTGCCAATTTGCACTTCGAATAGGAAGAAAATAGGAGGTGATAAGGACAAAGAGTTATAACTATACCCACACATTTAGGAGAATGCAGGCTATATGTTCATTCCTTAACATCTTGTTTTATAATTGTCAACATTCTTAACAAAGAAGATATCATTATTACCCGGGCCATTGCGGTGACAGCCATGAATGCTAGCCACTATGCAATGTGGGGGTCACTTTTCTTAACTCTTGCTCTTTTTACGGATTATTTAATCGCATCTTGGCATGACATAGTACAACACAATATATTTTTAAATGTGGTGGGACCTACACAATTATACGTCTAGTTTCACCATAATTGGTCAAATCATGATTGCGTGGTTTACTAGTTCGTTACAAGCAATATAATGAACTAACAATGATGTGAAGAATATTATCACTTTATGTGGTGTAGATAGAGATCAAAAGATCTCAGTGTCTATTGCAAAGACAATAGTAGAGAATAATCATGCCATGTCAAATGGTAGTCTAAACAGTAATATGTTTCTTTTAAAATTTTGTAACAAATGTCTTTTCAGCTGCAATAAAATTTAAAATTATTACAGTACAAATTATATATTGTCAGATCGTTCGTAAACCTTATTATTAACTAACATACTACAAAGTTTTCAATCTGAAAATCTGATAATACAAAGAGTTACATTACTATGGTAACAAGTAGTTCCGTGAAGAACTATACAGCCTATTTTAATATATCCTACTCATGTTAATTGCCTGTATCAACATGCAAAATTTCAGATTGAAGGTTGTGATAGATTCGTAGAAATTGAGAACCGTCTAAATATTTCAGATGGTCGCCAGGTTGGATTTTTATTTTTGTACTATTACATTAAGATTATTGTGTACGTGTGGTATTCAAACTTCAATCGCATGATTAGAATAAAGAAGTAAAGACGAGATTTTAAAATTTCGCACAGCTGCCATCTTGTGATTATGCAAACAATTGAAATAAATTAGATGCCAGTGGATTAACATTTGTATAAGCATTTAACGTGCAACTTTTCACTGCACTCGGATAGATCATTTGCGAGAAACGTCCATTTACATATTTATACATCACGTCGCCGCCATGTTGGTTTTGTGCTCACCAGGTTACTGAAAGTCCTATAGGTGAACAATGTTCATAGCCTCTATGGAAATTAAAAAATTCAGTTTGATTGCTGTAAAAGATTCATAGATATTGAGAACCGTCTCAATATTTCGGATGCTAGCCATTTTAGTTTGCTATATCTATAGACCATAGAGTTATGTACCATTCAAGGAAAATTATTGCCCAGGTTCATTATTAAAACTTTCACTTCGATCGCATGATTACGACACAAGAAATAGAAACTTAATTTTAAAATTTCGCACAGCCGCCATCTTTAGGTTATGTAAACAATTGAACTAAATTGGATGCCAGTGCATTACAATATGTAAAATCATTCACTGTACCATATTTCACTGCGCTCAGAGAGTCAAATCACGAGAAAATTCTATTAAAATATTTCAAATTCGCTTGGCCGCTATGTTCGTTTCGTACTTAACAGGTTTATGAACGATAAATAGATAAACTTGTATTAGTACCCTTTATCACCGTACAAAATTTCAGGGCGATATCTGTAATAGTTTCGGAGAAATATAATGTCAGTGAAATATTTCGCACAGCCGCCATTTTGAGGTTATGTAAACAATTGAACTAAATGGGACTCCAGTGCATTACAATGTGTATAAACATTTGCTGTACCAAGTTTCATTACGTTTGGATGGTTAAATCGCGAGAAACGTCTATTTAAAAGTCTCAAATTCGCTTGGCCGCCATGTTGGTTTTGTAGTCACCAGGGATTTGAATGTCTCATAAGTGAACGTCTAGTATTGCCCTTTATCACCGTACACAATTTTAGGGCGATATCGGTAATAGATTCGGAGATACTGAATGCTGGTGAAATAATACGCACAGCCGCCATGTTGGATTGGCGAGACACAATAAAATTTGAAGGGCACGGTCGGGGTCGGCCAGAATAGTGCTATGATCTTACCGAGTTCATTGTAATCGCTCTGACCGTTTAGAATTTACTAGGGACACACACACACACACCTCACACACACACACACGCAAACACACACGGACAAAAGGTTATCTCATAAGCCTATTTTTTCATAAAATGAAAATAGGCTAAAAATAATGCAATCATTTGGAATTTTAAATGCTAGGAATCACAAACTCAAGGCACACGTTGTGAAATGAGGTAGGCAAGTGGGTGCAGGTGGAAAATATTTCGGGAGCTTAGTCTTGCTCTCAAATACTTTCGAAAATCGTTGTTGTTCTTTCCATTGAGGGGATAAGACATCGTGGTCATGTAGCCCAGTGTATTTGTATGTGTATACACACTAATAACCTGTGTTATTATGGTATCTATAGTTTTAGCGTGTGTATTTGTAACTCAGGAGAGTATTGGGAAGGATGCGGTCGTGGAATTAAGTTAGGAACCATCCCGGCATTTGCTGGAGTGGAAGTGGGGAAGCCAAGTATAACCACTTCCAGGCTGGCTGAGATTGGAATCCAACCGCACCTCTTCTCAGATTTGCCTCGCGAGAATGAGTGTACCCATTTCCAGACCTCAGATCAGAGTTAAATATCTTGATAGAGCAGGTAATCGAACCCATGCAATTGCACTGAGAGCCAAGAATGCTAGCCACTACGTAAAGAAGAGGTCACTTTTTAAAGTCATGCTATGGATTATTATTAAATACAATCTGTTAATAACATAGTACAACGTATAGGCTACTGTAGTTTTAAATATGTTAAGACCCACACAATAGGTGATATCATGATTGCGTGGTATACTTGTTCCTTGTAAGCAATATAATGAACTGTCAATGGTGTGAAGAAAATAAAAACGCTCTAGAGGACGATATATTTCAAAAGGGCTAATCGAAAATTAAGAATCACTGCACGGGCTTTATCAAGTGATCCTTTAATCTGAATTCCACAAGTTATTATGTTCTTCAGTAAACACGAGAATGTTGCTGTTATGAATGAACGAAATTAATAATACAGAATGTTTTTAAAAACCTCTCTCAGAACGTGGTACAGAAATTGAGTTATTTGAGTAATGCTTCCATAATGGATTTTAATAGCATACCGTAGTAAGATGTCGGCTGGATAACATGGAAGCGTGAAAAGAGCTTTTGGAGTTGGAATTCCATGTCATTTATGGTAATGAGTGTGATAAAATGGAAGTGCTACCATCGTTACGAAGTCTTCAAGAAACTTTGACGACGCTTCAAACTGCTATTACGCCATACAGCAAGCCCTGCCTAATATAATAGGCATGTATTTTTTGAAATGATGACATTTTATAATCGAAGCATTAAGTTCTCCAGTCTTCTTTGATTCAACAATTGAGATGGTGTATTCCAAACGGGCTCTATATTGAGTGAATGAACCAAAGTTTATATAGTTTTGGTGGATGATCTTCATGTGAGACCTTGAAAAAGAGTTCTTCAAATTCATACTTAGACGAGAGAGTGTAAAACAATCAATTTCATTTAATGTTATGTTTTATTAATCTCATGTAATTTATTTCAGGATTAGGGCATAACCACCCATCTCTTTTGGGTACATTCGTGTTGACCGACTGAAAAGCACTAAACTCTTGTTTACTAAGGCAACACTGAAAATATGGCTTCAAACACCACAATGTTAAGAGCATATATTAACAGTTGGCAGCCCTGGTGGTTCTTAGGAATACGCTCAGTCATATCTTGTTATGTACACATACAACATACGAAATTTGGTTGAATTCCAATTGATAGTGTAGGATTTATATGCATTTAAAAATTGGACCTATCAGCAGGCTTATAATCATTTTGGCAACACTGCCATGTATGGCCTCCTGGAAATTAAACTGCAATATTATTATCTATACGTGTGCCAATTTTAAAATAGCTCCCATTTATACTTTCCCCTTGCATTTCAGCCGCATGGCCGAGTTTTGATTCTCGTTTCACAGATGACCTCGTAGTTCCGCCCCTTAAAACAACAATAACTAACTAACTAACTAACTAACTTGAAAACATCACGTGGTGCCAGGATGAAAAAACACATTTCAATCCTCAGCCAAAACCAAACTTGGCTCTGGTGATCCAAAATTATTAGGATAAGTACAGAAAAGGTTGTATTATTTGTTATTTTCTCGTAAGATGATAGTATGAGTAATATTGCGTATTTTCAGTACAGGATGGTAAAAGTTTCACGTTTCTTTGAGCTGCTTTGGACGTAGGGGTTCCGAAATTGTGCCTTGAAGGGGATATTTAACCTGCAATCAAATCTAGAGACACAGTGTTACTGCATTCTAAAATTCTGAAATGGAATCGGATGAAGCCAGTATTGAACCCGCACTCATACATTTTCATGAGCAACACTGAAACGACTGCACCACTCAGTCCCATCCATAGGTAGTAAAGTATTTCCATAACAATCTGTATAGCCCTGGAAGCTAGTGTTGACAATGCCTTTTGCGCTTCAATGTTGTGCTACGAATTATGCTGTAGGTGTGGATAATTGGCAGATGGTTGGCTTAATGAGCGATAAGGATCTTCCTCTAATAGCAAGCACTGAACTAAACCCACGGTAGATAATTATGTGTAATACCACAGATCACATTAATTACCTGACAACTCGCACAGCAAAGGAATGATGACACATCCTTTACGGCATTGAATTCAGTCTCGGCTCTTCTCACACATGTTGCCGAGTCCGGCATGGACAGATGTGAATGAGAAGGGGCTAGGGAGATATATTCCACTCATATCTATAAACATGAAGTCGTTTCATGCAACTGTCAACGTATATCCAACAAGATGTTCAGTAAAGAACATATAGCCTACTTTCTACTAAATGCATGGGTATTGTTATAACTCTTAGTCCTTTTCAAGGAGTATAATATTGAATGTTGGTTGTAGTATCTTGTTGAAACACAACGTGTTATAAGGATATTAAACATGAATATGAGGTGCCCTTTGCTAGTTCTAACTCTGTACAAAATTTCATACAATTCGGTTTCACCGTGTTTGAATTGATATGGTGAATCGATTTGCATACATACATGGGCACTATCTGCAAACTATTGGGCAGATGACCTTGTAGGTCAGTCAAAAGATGCTTACCACATAATGGTATGTTGTTGCAAAATTTAGTAGAGATCAGATGATTAGGTTGGTCGTAATTTGATTTAAGCTTTTAACATTTGGGTAGCCGCCATTACGTTTCCGTAAAGATGGCGTCGATATAAAAAATGACACTGAGTTGCCTCTTGCGAGTGCTACTTCTGTACCAAGTTTCGTTTAATTTGGTTTCACCGTGTTTGAATACATAGGGGGAATCGATTTGCACACATACATGGCCGCCATCCGCAAATTATTGGGCTGATGACCTTGTAGTTCAGTCCAAAGATTCTTCATATGTCAAGGTATAATATTGCAAAATTTAGTAGAGATCACATGATTAGGTTGGTCGTAATTTGATTTAAGCTTATAACATTTGGGTGTCCGCCAATACGTTTTCGTCAATATGGCGGCAATATAAAACATGGCACTGAGGTGCCCCTTGCTAGTGCTACCTCTGTACCAAATTTTGTTCAATTTGGTTTTACCGTGTTTGAATTGATAGGGGAATCGATTTGCACACAAACATGGCCGCCATCTGCAAACTATTGGGTTAATGACCTTGTAGTTTAGTCAAAAGACGCTTGCAATATAAATATATATTGTTGAAAAATTTGGTAGAGATCGGATGATTAGGTTAGTCGTAATTTGATTTAAGTTTCGAACATTTGGGTGGCCGCCATTACGTTTCCGTCAAGATGGCGGCGATATAAAACATGACACTGAGGTGCCATTTGCTAGTGCAACCTCTGTAGTAAATTTTGTTCAATTCGGTTTCACCGTGTTCGAATTGATAGGGGGGGGGGGCAGACATTCAGAGTACACACACTCTCAGACACACCGACTCACAGACACACACACACAGACAGGCACACAATTTTTCGCCCTGTGTTGATCTCATAAGTCTACTTTCATTTTTTGCAAAAATCGAAAGTAGGCTAAAAATATATGCAAGCGGAATATATTTTTCATGTGTAAACAGAAAGTATCGATTTTAAAATCGAATAACATATGAATTTACTTGGTTCAACAGAAATATAATAAAACGGAAGTTGGTTCGAATACTTAAACAAGTAGTTCCGTGAAGAACTATACAGCCTATTTTCATATATCCTACTCATGTTAATTGCCTCTATCAACATACAAAATTTCAGTTTGAAGGTTATGATTGATTCGTAGATATTGAGAACCGTCTAAATAATTCGGATGGTCGCCAGGTACGATTTTTATTTATGTACTACTAGCTGTACCCGGCATGCGTTGCAATGCCAATCAAAGAAAGTGTTGGGGTTTTGACTTTGTTAGTTGCAGTGCTTTTGGATTCCCAATATTTTCTTCTTTTTCCGTTAACCACCTCTAAACTATTGTAAAAAATAATTTATGTTCGACCCTCACTATTATGTGTCAGATAACTGTATCATAATGATGGTCATTATAACACTGTTTTCCATTATGATACAGTTTCTCCAGCCAATCAGAGCTCGTTCATTGACCAATTAGGTATCGATAACTTCGCGCATGCGCTCAAAATCCAACATGTCGGACATAAACACAACATCCAACTATAATAAATTACCGACATGGAATACCCACCGTCCATATGTTCGCGTAAATAAACTGGCGAATATGAGACAAGAAATAGCACTGTACCTTAAAATCACCAACACTAATTTCTACACAGCGCATTGTCTTCACCGCAGTGGTGACAATATTACTGAGGGACGGCTGATGTAAACATATGGCTGCATATGGCATTGCAAGCCCACAGAGCGCATGCGTCGGTCGTTCAAAGCTCTTGAAAGACAAAGATATAACACCCAACGCTCGCTCTGCGATCACAAAATTCCAGTAGCTGACTCTCAACAGATATTTATGAATATTTATGTTAAAACATATAATAAAGTTATAATTATCGTCGAACATAAACAGTCGTATGCAACTCGCCTATAATGGTAATTAAGACACTCGTATGGAAATTATAAAACTCGCATACGCTCGTTTTATAAAAAATACTCGTGTCTTAATTATAGCCATTATAGGCTCGTTGCATAATGTACTATTACTATCTCAGAAACATACACGGGAGCGTGATCAACAACTCACGAAAGTTACATCGCAATGAAATGAATGGTATATGAACGCATACGGGACTGCTGAAACGATTAGAGCGCCGTCACCCATTTGTTGAATATACTCGTACGCTACCTATTGTAAAATGGATTTACTAACTCGAAAACCTTTCCTGGCGTGTACCCAACAACTCATCAAAGTTTCATCGCAATCGGATGAATGGCATATGAACGCATACGGGATTTTGTTTAAACGATTCGCGCCATCACTCATTTGTTGAATCTTCTTGTGTGCCACCCATTGAAAAACGGACTTACTAATTCATGAAACTTCGCAGGACTGTACTCAGCTCTCCAAAGTTTTATCACACTCGGATGAATGGTATATGATCGCATACGGGACTTAATTGAAACGATTCACGCGCTGTCGCTTATTAGTTAAATCTACCCGTTTGCTACCAATTGTAAAATGGATTTACTAAATCAGAAACCTTCCCTGGAGTGTACACAACAACTCACCAAAGTTTCATCTGTATCGGACGATTGTATATGAACGCATGCGGTTCTTTGTCGAAACACTTCGCGAGTCGTCGCTCATTTGTTGAATCCATTCGTGCGCTACCTATTGTAACATGGATTTACTAAGCTAGAAATCTTCCCTGAAGTGTACACAACATCTCACCCACGTTTCATCGCTATCGGACAAATGGTATATGAACGCATACGGGACTTTGTTGAAACAATTCGCGCGTCGTCGCTCATTTGTTGAATCTACTCGTTCGCTACCTATTGTTAAGTGGATTTAATAAGCCAGAAACCTTCCCTGAGTGTATACAACATCTCACCCAAGTTTCATCGCATTGGGGTGAATGGTATATGAACGCATGAGGGACTTTGTTGAAAGAAACGCACGCCATTTTGTTGAAGTTACTCGCGCGCCATCTATTGTTAGTTGATCTACTAAGCCTATAACTTTTCCTGGCGTATGCAGAACAACTCACCGAAATTTGATTGCAATCGGATGAATTGTATATGAACGCATCACCAACACTCATTTGTTTAAACTAATGGTGCGCTATCTATTGTTAATTGGATCAGCTATGCCTATAACCATCCCAGAAGTGTGCCAAACAACCCACCAAAATTTGGTCGCAATCGGATGAATTGTAGGCTATATGGACGCATCGCCAACACTCATTTGTTTAATATTGTTAAGGATGTTTGATTGGTTAGCCCGCGCCTCCCTACATTTGTTAAGGATGTTTGATTGCTTACCCCGCGCATCCACCATTTGTTAAGGATGTTTGATTGGTTAACCCGGCGCGTCCACCAATTTTTAAGGTACCTGTGAGGGATGCCTGTACAAATAATAAATCTAGGGGATGAAATTAGTCTAGAATGGGGTTTAAGCTTGGCGAAAACTGTAAGAGGTAAGGAGTGTTTTATGAATGGAGATCGACAGTGCAATCAGCCAGGAGAACTCCCCAAGGTACTGTTTGACGGGGTAGTTCTAGGTAAAGGGAGAGTTTGCAAGAGCTATTAAGTTATAAACCAAAGCGCGACGACTGCGCCACGCGGTCTGCAGTGAGTCGTACGCACGCGAGTAAGTGGAGAGTTCGCTGTGGTCAGCGCGGAGCAAGGACGCTCAGCTGACTACAAGCAGCAATTAAGCAAGTACGCAATAAGGCTATTTCTAAGTCCTACCTAAAGTGGAATCTAGAAGCGTAGGAACTTACTAGCTAATTAAATAAAAAGAATGAGACCAGTAGCTTCTATTAATTATGAGTTTAGTGTGTACCTCGATCTGGAGGTACACTTGATAGAGCTGGCAGTTCTAATAACAAATAATAATAAATAATGACAATCCAAGCACAGGGGGAGGTGAGTGTGTAGTGTAGTGGTGAGTGTGTAGATCGCTAAGACACTTACCCGTACATCAGACAGCAGAGGTTCAACACGTCGGTGCACTGAGTGAGGACTGAATGATTGATGATCCCAGGTATCTGACCTCTGGGGTTCTTATACCTTCTGTGTGCTCGATCGGCGGAATCCTCACATTCCTACCGAGTCGTGCACCTCCCCCAGGTCATTGCCTGTACTACGAGGCTACTCGAGTTCATGTATGTGCTAATTGTTCTTCATGTAATTTATAGGTGGTATTTTATAAGGTTTTTAGATCAGAAGTTTGTAGTTTTGGTATTTTGTAGATTTTACTTAGGGGATGGGGGTAGCGTACCCTAGGGGTACAACAATATGCTCGTGCGCTGTCCATTGTAAATTGGATTGACTATGCCTATAATGATTTCGGAAGTGTTCACAACGACTCACCAATGTTTGATAGCGATCGGATAAATGGTATATGAACGCATACGGGACTTGTTTGAAACGATTCGCGTGCCGTCGCTCATTTGTTGAATCTACTTGTGCGATACCTATTGTAAAGTGGATGAACTAAGCCAGAAACCTGCCCTGATGAGTACACAACATATTACCCAAGTTTCATCGCTATCGGACGAATTGTACACACATCAAAAAAAGTTTTGCATCACCTCGGTTCCAAGAGTTCCGGAACCGTTAAATACAAAGGGAATAGAGATCAACACAAACAACATTTCAGCTCGTTTTATTGCTCATGAGACCCACACATTGCATGTTGTACCATCATACAGCTAGACTTTCAGCATTTGTGGTCCAGATTGCAGTACACACCACTACCTCTAATACCCAGTAGCACGTCCTCTTGCATTGATGCATGCCTGTATTCTCCGTGGCATACTATCCACAAGTTCATCAAGACACTGTTGGTCCAAATTGTCCCACTCCTCAACGACAATTCGGCGTAAATCTCTCAGAGTGGTTGGTGGGTCAAGACGTCCATAAACAGCCCTTTTCAACATATCCCAGGCATGTTCGATAGGGTTCATGTCTGGCGAACATGCTGGCCACTGTAGTCGAGCGATGTCGTTATCTTGAAGGAACGCATTCACAAGATGTGCACGATGTGGTCGAGAATTGTCGTCCATGAAGACAAATGCCTCTCCAATATTCTGCCGATATGGTTGCACTATGGGTCGGAGGATGTCATTCAGGTATCGTAAAGCAGTTTCGGAGCCTTCCATGACCACCAGTGGCGTACGTCGGCCTCACATAATGCCACCCCAAAACATCAGGGAACCACCACCTTGCTGCACTCGCTGGACAGTGTGTCTAAGACGTTCAGCCTGACCAGGGTGCCTCCAAACACGTCTCCGACGATTGTCTGGTTGAAGGCATATGCGACACTCATCGGTGAAGAGAACGTGATGCCAATTCCGTGGGGTCCATTCAGCATGTTGTTGGGCCCATCTGTACCGCGCTGCATGGTGTCGGGGTTGCAAAGCTGGACCTCGCCATGGACGTCGGGAGTGAAGTTGCGCATCATGCAGCCTATTGCGCACAGTTTGAGTTGAAACACGACGTCCTGTGGCTGAACGAAACGCATTATTCAACATGGTGGCATTGCTGTCAGGGTTCCTCCGAGCGGCAATCCGTAAGTAGCGGTCATCCACTACAGTAGTAGCCCTTGGGCGGCCTGAGCGAGGCCTGTCATCGACAGTTCCTGTATCTCTGTACCTCCTCCATGTCCGAACAACATCGCTTTGGTTCACTCTGAGACGCCTGGAAACTTCCCTTGTTGAGAGCCCTTCTTGACACAAAGTAACAATGCGGACGCGATCGAACTGCGGTATTGACCTTCTAGGCATGGTAGAACTACAGACAACATGAGCAGCGTACCTTCGCCCTGGTGGAATGACTGGAACTGATCGGCTGTCGTACCCCCTCCGTCTAATAGGCCCTGCTCATGCATGGTTGTTTACATCTTTGAGCAGTTTTAGTGACATCTATGAACAGTCAAAGGGACTGTATCTTGGATACAATATACACAGTCAACGTCTATATGCCGGAGATCTGGGAACCGAGGTGATGCAAAACTTTTTTTGATGTGTGTATATGAACGCATACGGGACTATGTTGAAACACTTCGCGCGTCGTCGCTCATTTGTTTAATCTACTTGTGCGATACCTATTGTTAATTGGATTTACTAACCCAGAAACCTTCCCTGAAGTGTACACAACATCTCAGCCAAGTTTCATCACTATCAGACGAATAGTATATGAACGCATACGGGATTTTGTTCAAACGCTTCGCGCGTCGTCGCTCATTTGTTGAATCTACTCGTGCGCTACCTATTATAACATCGATTTACTAAGTCAGAAACCTTGCCTGTAGTGTACACAACCTCTCACCCAAGTTTCATAGCTATCGGACGAATGGTATGTGAACGCATACTGGTCTTTGTTGAAACGCTTCGCCTGTCGTCGCTCATTTGTTGAATCTACCTGTGCGATACCTATTGTTAAGTGGATTTACTAAGCCAGAAACCTTTCCTGTAGTGTACACAACATCGCACCCAAGTTTCATCGCTATCAGACGAATGGTATATGAACGCATACGGGACTTTGTTGAAACGCTTCGCGCGTCGTCGCTCATTTGTTGAATCTACTAGTGCGCTACCTATTAAAACATGGATTTACTAATCCAGAAACCTTGCCTGTAGTCTACACAACCTCTCACCCATGTTTCAACGAAATGGGATGAATGATATATGAACACATGTGGGACTTTCTTGAAACAAACACACGCCATTTTGATGAAGCTACTCGTGCGCCATCTATTGTAAATTGTATTTACTACGCCTATTACTTTTCCGGGACTGTGCACAATAACTCAGCAAAATTTGATCGCAATCGGACGAAGTGTATATGAACGCATCGCCATTACGCTTTTGTTTAAACTACTCACGGGCTATCTATTGTGAAATGGATTAACTATGCCTATGATCATCCCGGAAGGGTTTACAACAACTCACCAAAATTTGATCGCAATCGGATGAATGGGTTATGAACGCATAAAAGACGAACACACAGACATTCCTTTATATATATATATATAAGATTACATGAAGAATATTGTGTTCGTGTGGTATTCAAACTTCAATCGCATGATTAGAACACGTGAAGTAAAAACGAGATGTTAAAATTTCACACAATCTTGTGATTATGAAAGCAATTGAAATAAATTAGATGCCAGTGGATTAACATTTGTATAGGCATTTAACGTGCAAAGTTTCACTGCACTCGGATAGTTAAATCGCGAGAAACGTCCATTTAAATATTTGTACTTCGCGTCGCCGCCGTGTTGGATTTGTGCTCACCAGGTTACTGAAAGTCCTATATGTGAACTTACGTTCATAGCCTCTATGAATATAAAAGAAATTAGTTTGATTGCTGTAAAAGATTCGTAGATATTAAGAAACGTCTAAATATTTCGGATGCTCGCCATTTTGGATTGTAATATGTATAGGCCATAGAGTTATGTACCATTAAAAGAAAATTATTGCGTAGGTTCATTATTCAAACTTTCCCTTTGATCGCATGATTACGACACAAGAAATACAAACTTAAATTTAAAATTTCGCACAGCCGCCATCTTGAGGTTATGTAAACAATTGAACTAAATTAGATGCCAGTGCATTACAATATGTATAGTCATTTACTGTACCACATTTCACTGCGCTCAGAGAGTTAAATCACGAGAAATGTCTATTAAAATGTTTCAAATTTGCTTGGCCGCTATGTTCGTTTTGTACTTTACAGGTTTATGAAAGTTACATAGATAAATTTGCACCAGTGCCCTTTATCACCGTTCAAATGTTCAGGGTGATGCCTGTAATAGTTTCGGAGATATAGAATGCCAGTGAAATATTTCGCACAGTCGCCATTTTGAGGTTATGAAAACAATTGAACTAAATTAAACACCAGTGCATTACAATGTGTATAAACATGATGATGATGATTACACTTCGAAATAGATTGACAATAATTGTGACACTGTGATCAGTTGCCGGACTGAACAGTCCTTCGGTTCTGCGTTTTCCAAGTCATGATGTTCTTATCCTCCTAACACTACTCTGAACTTTTAACTTTGCTTGAAGAAAAAGTTGGAGAATTATGCGTCGCTCATATCTTAATACGTAACCACGCTATGCATTTTTTTTTAGGATTTCATAATCGGGACAAAAATTTTACCCTCTTTTTTGAGAACAAGGATAGGCTCGTCCAAATGCTACTGTGGTTTTCACTGAGAGAGATGTTTTTAGTGCTACTCTTCAAGCAAGATACATATTCAATTCATAGCCCAAGCACAGGGCTATGATCATTCTACCAATATTGGCTATTGTACTCCAACATGATATATAAATGAATTGAACGAGCTGCTGCTGTTTGCAATCATATTAATCTTGGATAATTGTATCATTCTGTGATGGGTCTACGCTACATTCCAAACGGCTCTCATTTCGCCGCCGTTTTTCTTCTGGAGGTGCATGTTTATAGCTTAATAAGGTATGTATTACCTAAGAGTCGCAGGTTTCTTACTTACGGAGTTCATTAGATATTTGCTGTTACGTTACGTTTACTTTTAATATGCAGGTAGGCATATGCTCAGCCCAAATAACCAACGTCAGGCCTGGCATATCACGGATAATTGGGCCTGGGTCATACCCACACCAGCTGTCATCACGATACATCCCCTGCTCACCACTCCTCAACGTCTCCCCCTTCCCCGCTCCACTCTTCCGTTTCCCGATTCTAATCAGCAACCCAACCTATCAGTCTCGTAGGCCTATATCTGCAGCTATTTAACTGTACTTATTTACGCTAACAGCGC
This sequence comes from Meconema thalassinum, assembly GCA_946902985.2. Lineage (NCBI taxonomy): Eukaryota > Metazoa > Arthropoda > Insecta > Orthoptera > Tettigoniidae > Meconema > Meconema thalassinum. Next base: position 1,733,558,386 of record OX336388.2, on the reverse strand, counting down.
ATGAAACATAGGCCTTCTTATCGGAATCATGTCATTATTTTAAATCGAGTATTAACAGTGGATTTGTGAAATCACAGGAAGATGATGCACTGCTGAAACGTAAATAGACCGATTGGCACAGGAGCTCCAAATTGCAGTCAAAATAGGTTTCTATTTTTTCGGTTAATCTAGTGAAGACCCCGAGTGTTTGTTTTACAATTATGTCACTAGCTTTTAAGTAAATCATTTAGGTTTCGTTTCGGGTTCCGTGTTGAAAATCCACAGCCTGCTTCCAGTTTCCGACCGGGTCAGGAATGGAATGAATGAAGCCCCCATCTAGCGGCGAGGATATGGACTGTGCCGGCTGCCGAGGCCTGACGCACTCCTCTGGGGCAATGATTAAATGAATGACAGATGAAATGAAATGATAGTGGAGAGTGTTGCTGGAATGAAATTTTGACAGGGAAAACCGGAGTACCCGGAGAAAAACCTGTCTGCCTCCGTTTTGTCCAGCACAGATCTCACATGGAGTGACCGGGATTTGAACCACGGACCCAGCGGTGAGAGGCCGGCGTGCTGCCGCCTAAGCCACGGAGGCTTCTCGGGTTCCGTATTGATTTTATTAATTAATTAATTTATCCAGTTACTCACCACACTTATGGTTGGTTGGTTCCTCAGTTTAGGGGCTACGACAACGCGGTCATGTAGCCCCGTGTACTTTGGGTCTGTGTAGAACCTGTCTGATAACCGGTGTTAATTGTCACCACACTTATCTTCGTCAGGATGAGATATATATTCACTGTACTCTATTGTGCTAGCCAAAAGCATGGAGAGAAGGTGTGAGAATATGCGACAAGTCGGCCAACAACATGCATCAGACCAGAGCACAAACAATATTCAGGATAATAGAAATGGCATTTACGACATTACTCCGAATGAACAACACAGTGCTTCCCTACCAGAGTTATCCAAAATATCTTGGAGTGACTCTGGATAGGACTCTATCCTTCAAGATGCATTTGGAAATTTCATCTCAAAAAGTAAGCACACGAAATAACCTCATCCAAAAACTTTGCAGCACTAGTTGGGGAGCTGCAACAGATAGGTCCGAACTTCTGCGCTCAGTTTAGTATATTCTACAGCTGCATATTGTGCGCCGTTATGGATGAATAGCCCCGACGTAAAGAAGGTAGACACTCAGCTCAACATAGCCATGAGAACCATTTCAGCTTGTATAAGAACTACCCCACTCTACTGGCACCTAACACTCAGCCACATAGCCCCTCCACTGTTAAGAAGACAAGATGCACTGAGGAAGGAATATTCTAAAATAATGAACAACCCTGCACTTCCAATCCATGACGACATTACCACTCTGGCAATAAACCGGCTCCGGTCCAGGAATCCATCCCCGCGACTGGCTCAACAGCTTGCTGATAGTAATTTCAACATTGCAGCTAAATGGCGTGAAACATGGAATAGAAATGCCCCACCCGAAGTACGTGACCCCATTGATCCTGTTAAGAAAATCAAGGGATTTGAACTACCACGAAATATATGGAAGACCATTAACCACATCCGTACAGGACATGGAGTTTGTGCATACAACCTGCACAAATGGGGGATGTGGCCAAACCCCAGCTGTGATTATGGTACATCGAACCAGGCCATCAGGCACATTGTGGAAGACTGCAAAATAAGAGTATACCTAGGTGACCCTATCGACTTTTTCAGTGCTACACCATCGAGCCTGGACTGGATAGACTGGACATAAGGTTATAGGTTGATATCTATGCTTGTATGTACGTATTATTATTATTATTATTATTATTATTATTATTATTATTATTACATCATTGTTGCCCTTATGGACAGTGTTTGAACTTAAGTATCTCATGATGTCACAATTTTCACTTCTTTCCCTTCTTCTCTTCCCAAAATCTCTTCATCCTTTGATTGTGCTCCTGCTTCCTTTGTTCCGTCCACAATGTTCCTATCTTCTTCTTTTCACTTACTAAAAATTTGGCGTTCTTAATTTTGTTTCTGAAATTTTCTCTGTCTTCTATCATTTGCTTGTTGATCCCTAATTGCTTTAAATCGTCTCCTATTCATGATACCAATTTGTTTTCCTTTTTTAACTGTTATTATTATTATTTGTTATTATTATTATTGTGTTGCACGTGTAATACCATATGCTAAATAAATAAATAAATCTTCTTGGAGCGATCATATCTGTTGAGCGAGACTTAAAAATGTGGCCGCAGTCAGGATAGAACCTGAATCTCCAGCTAATCGGGCAGGTGCGTTTAGCCACATTCACCTATGTGGCCACGCAGCGACTGAGGTTCACTATGAAGGCCTTGGAGGGAGAGGCGCTGTTACGGCGGTTTCTGAACTGACTTGGAAATATATTCGAATGATTAGATGACACACACAGAGTCACCTGTGTGCCAAAGGGCAATCAGCTATCTTTATCCCGCCCATAGTAAAATATTATAACTGAAGTCTCATTAACTCAACAGTCAATAACATTAAAATCAAAATTGTTTTAGATATTAGTATGTACACTGGGCACGGTGGCCGAGAGCGCTAACGCTCTATCACGTGCCTCGTTGGCATCGGAAGAGCGTGAGTTTGATTCCCACCTTTACCATCATGAGAATGGTTTTCATGATTTCCCATTTTCATCACCAGGCAAATGCCGGGACGGTTCCTTTCACAGGTTCATGGCTGACTGCCTTCCAAAATCTCTTCCCTGGCCCTTTATTAATTAGGCCCTAGTTAGCAGTCATCTGGGTGATCGGCCTGAACCATCCCCAGTTGTATCAGCTGGCAAGTGTGTTCAGATCCCAGACACCGTCGTTATTACGACAGTAGAGGAATGACCCTCGCAGAGTCCATGGATGAAGCCGAGGTGGGAGGATAAGTGATTTAAAAACCGTTAGTATGTATCTATTTCTATTCATCCTAGTGAAATAGTTCATTTACAGCTGATAGTTACACAACTATACTTTTTAGCCTAATCCCAGGATTTTTCCTAACATAAGGCCACAGCCACCTCTTCCCAATCCTCATCTGGAGTACAAATGCTCACACGAATACTGTCATCATAATAACACAGGTTATCAGATAAATTCCACACACAACCAAATACCCGGAGCTACTTGATCACAATGTTGCAAAGCCCCTAAATCAATCATCATCAACAACAACAACAACAAAATTGCAGTCGTGGAGCATGCATTAACACGAACAGTTACGTGGCGAGGTGTTAACATGCGTGTTTTCACTTTGGTCTCCAGTGACCTTAAAAGTTCAGTTTTGAAAGATCATTGATTGCTGAAGGATTTAATGCCGACAGGCAGAGGATTCCAGGCTTTCGCTGCTCGAGGATTATACGTGACCCGAGTAGAGTTCAAGATCACTTATCAACCACGAGATACAGATGTAGAATTAGCTGTAAATGGAGAAGGGGTTTAATATTGTAGAATTCAATGTTGAGCTTCCGCTGACAGTAAGTACATCCACAAAGCGAGAAAAGGGATTGTTATAATACTGGCTTATATCTGGAAAAATTATCGCAAATAAATTGCGAATACCTCAACAACAGTTAAGCCTAGCATGTTGCTTTCTGCTTGTCATTCCTGTTTTCCGCCACCAATGACCAACATCCCTCCGACACCCATTCAAACATTTTTACAAGAAGTTCCATGACTAACTAAAGAGCCTACTTTTCTTAAAATGTAAGATTCATGCCCATGAATAATCTATATGGACCTATCTAGAATAATGACGAAATTAAGTTGGTGATACCGAAATGTTTAATTAGTTGGAAATAGGCTACATCTGGCATAGTATAATCTAATAAAGCATTACAGTTGCCAGCCCTGGTGACTGAATATATTCTTAGTTCCATTTCTTAAGGTAGGAGCAGATGTCCTCACTTTTCCATCCCTTGAAACAATAACTATAAAACAACATACACAATTTGGTTGAAGTCCAATGGATAGCATGGACGTTACACAGAGTTAGACATTGGAACTATCAGTGCGCGTAAAATCACGTTGGGATCAATGTCATCAATATGTTGTTCAGAAATAATCTGAAATATTATGATCTATTTTTGTGCCAATTTTCGATGATATCCATTTGTTAGTATAGAAGTTACGTGTATTTAAGAATTGGACCTATCCGCAAGCTTAGAAAAATAATGGCAGCACTGATGTATATTAGTTATTCCAAATTAATCTACGTCAGGTACTATACGTGTGCAATGCTTAGAGCGGTTGGCTGGCATAATTTGTAACATGATAGAAAGAGAATGTATTAACAGTTGGCAACCTTGATGGCTCTTAAGAATAAAAAAAAAAAGTCAACCCCTGGCACTATCCAGCCCATGACGGGCTAAGGCCGACCAAGCGACCGCTGCCCAGCCATTTGGCCTGCAGATATTGGGGTGACGCGTGATCACCGCGTCGGGTCCCCTCGGCCGTTAATCTTGGTATTCGTGATCGGGGCGCTGTCTCACTGTCAGACAGCTACTCAATTGTCCTCACGAGGCTGAGTGCACCCCGTTCCAACCCTCACGTCAGTTTTAAAATCCCTGACGGAGCCGGGGATCGAACCCGGGGCCTCCGGGTGAGAGGCAGGCGAGCTACCCCAACACCACGGGGCCGGCTTCTCTTAAGAATAAGGATATTCATATCTGTTATGGTACACAAAGCACATGCAAAATTTGGTTCAAATCCAATGGATAGTATAATTATAAGTTATTTAAAAATTGGACCTATCAGCAGGCTTAGAATAATTTTGGTAGCACTGACGTACATAAGTTACTGCAAATTAATCTAGAATATCAGGTACTATTCGTATGCAAAGTTTAGAGCTGCTGGATTGCATACTTTTTGATATATTGGTATTGGAATAAAATAAAAAAGCATTTATTAACAGTTGACAGCCCTGGTGGCTCTTAAAAATAAGCACAGTCATATCTGCTTTAGTATACTTAGCATATACAAAACTTGGTTAATGTCAAATTGATGGTATAGAAGTTACATGCATTTAAACATTGGACCTATCTGCAGGCTTAGAATCATGTTGGCAACTTTGTCATGTATGGGCTTCTGAAAACTAATCTGGAATGTAATTATCTATTTGCGTGTCAATTTTGGAACAGATCGCATGCATAACGTTTGAGATATCAAACATTGAGCTCACACTTCAATTGCGATTTTTCATCAGTTGGTAGCATTGACATAATTTTTCAATATTGCCTTAAAGTGTACAGGTTTAGATCTTTACTCATATCAAATTTGGTTTTCATAGCTGCAGCCGTTAGGAGTTGATTGGGACACACACACAGACAGATATAAGGACATACAGACATACATTTGTCCAGATCGATCTCATAAGTCTACGTTTTCCTCATTTTTAGCCTATTTTCAATTTTGAAAAAATAGGCTTATGAGATCACCTTTTGTCCGTGTGTGTGTGCGTGTGTGTGTGTGTGTGATTCGTGTGTGTGTGTCCCCCTAATAAAATCTAAACGGCAGGAGCGATTTCAATGAAACTCGGAAAGTTCATAGCACTATTCCCGGCGACCTCGACCGTGTCCTTCAAATTTTGTTACGACTCACCAATCCAACATGGCGGCTGTGCGAAATATTTCACCAGCATTCAATATCTCCGAAACTATTACCGATATTACCCTGACATTTTCTATGGTGATAGAGGGAACTACTATAAGTTCACTTATGTGACTTTTGAAAACCTGGTAACTACAAAACCAACATGGCGGCCAAGCGAATTTGCGACTTTTAAATAGACGTTTCTCGCGATTTGACCAACCAAACGCAATGAAACTTGGTACAGTATATGTTTATATACATTGTAATGCACCGATATCTAACTTCGTTCAATTGTTTACATAATCACAAGATGGCGGATGTGCGAAATATTTCACCGGCATTCTATATCTCTGAAACTATTAGCGGTATCTCCCTAAAATTTTGTACGGAGATAAAGGGCACTACTGGAAGTCCATCTATACGATTTTCAAAAACCGGTTAACTACAAAATGAACATGGCGGCCATGCGAATTTGAACATTTTAAATAGACCTTTCTCGCGATTTAATGTTCCAAGCGCACTGAAACCTGGTACAGGAAATATTTATACACATTGTAATCCACTGGTATCTAATTTAGTTCAATTGTTTATATAACCTCAAGATGGCGGCAGTGCGAATTTTAAAATTAAGTTTTTATTTCTTGTGATGTAGTCATGCGATCGAAGTGAAAGTTTGAATAATGAACCTACGCAATAATTTTCCTTTAATGGTACATGACTCTATGGCCTATACATTTAACAATCCAACATGGCGACCATCCGAAATATTTAGACGATACTGAATATCTACGAATCTATTTTAGCAATCAACCTGCATTTTTTAATGTTCATAGGGGCTATGAACTTAAGTTCACCTATAGGACTTTAAATAACCTGGTGATCACAAATCCAACATGGCAGTGACGCGAATTATAAATATTCACATGGACGTTTCTCGCAATTTAACCATCCGCGTGCAGTGAAACTTGGTACAGTAAATCTTTATCCGAATGTTAATCCACTGGCATCTAATTTATTTCAATTGTTTCCATAACCTCAAGATGGCAGCTGTGAAAATTTTTTAAATCTCCTTGTTTTTTCTTGTGTACTAATTATGCGATTGAAGTTTGAATACTACACGTTCACAATAATCTGCATGTAACAGTACATAACTCTAGGACCTACATATATAAAATCCAACATGGCGACCATCCGAAATATTTAGTCGGTTCTCAATATCTACGAATCTATTACAGCAATCAAACTGATTTTTTATGTTGATAGTGGCAATTAACATAAGTAGGATATATGAAAATAGGCTGTATAGTTCTTCACGGAACTACTTGTTACAAAATGTGAAAAGTAGGCTAAAAATCTATTGATCCTCGACGTCGTAGATCACACGGAATTCAATATTTCCTGTCCTGGATGTTATGAAATTGTATTCACGCAAACAGAAAAAGACGTATTCTTCTCAGACATTTTAAGAGAAAAACGGGGATTATTTTTAATTTGGACAGAAGTTTAAAACACGGTTGCGTAATTAACTAATGGGCTAAAGATCCATGAAGTGACTCAATTTCTATAATCGATTAATTTGTAAATTTATTATTAGGAGTGAAATTGAAAGTTAACACAATATTATGGAATTATTAAAAGATAAGTGTACAACTCAATCTGTGAATAATCCGTAAAGATGCCTGTCACATAGAGATTCATCTCACTTTATCCACGCTATTGTTGAAAAGGACAATACTCAGCGGTAGACATATATTCATGCATACAAATATTATTACAGTATGAACAAACATCTATATTTACGTGCTTGGCTTAATGTAGGGGCAATACGCTCGCCTAATAAAATTAGAAATACGTTGTACGCCCATAATGTAAGTTCCATTTGGTAATAGAAACAAATCAAGTACACAAACCGACAAACTATTTATTGCAAAATAAACTACAACTCGTACACTATATTTCTACGCAGCTCCCACCATTTTGGAGGCACTTGTTACTGTGTAGCACAAGGTTTTGTTTGCCTTCTTCATCAAACGATTTGCCTGTGTTGTCAACAATTTCATCTTGAAATTCGCAGAAAGTTCGTACAAAGGTTTTCCTTGACGCGTTCCAACTCCACAAAACAAGTCTTCATTAACCAACGATGGACGCCCACTTCGTTCGTCATCGTGCACTTGATCACGTCCTTGATTGAACTGTCATACCCATCTCCATACCACTGAATCACTCATCGCATATTCTCCGTACACCTCACCAATCTGTCGATGAATGTGAATTGGTTTGATGTCCTTCGTATTGAGAATGGCAGTTCTAATCTCACAAGCAGCGAGAATTTCAATTAACTTGGCCATTTTAACCAAGCCACTATACAGCGTATACAACAGACAGCGATTTCATTATGGCGTCATCTAACTTTCCTTGACACAGAACAACTACCGCGCATGCGCCTAATTGCGATTGCAGAGATACAGGGGCAACGTATAAAAACGGAACTTACTTTCTGGCCCTGCCTAGTCATGATTCTTGGCAAAGGAGGACGATCCATGACGGGTAACTTTGTTGTCACCCAAGTCCACAGTGGCCATAATACCGTTAACATTACAAGAGACGTCTATGTTAATTTATTGTTGTTGTCGGTACATCCTGGTCATCAACCCCGTGTGCTTGGGTGTGTGTGTGTGAAATATATCTCATAAGAATAAAAACAGCAACATATTTCTAACCTGTCGATATTGAGCAGAAACAACTACAGCAATAATTTGCAGGCGTTGGATACAACCACTATCGCAATGAAGTTCACCACTGAATGTTTCACTGAAGTACACCCATATTCCCTCTGAATTGGTATGCATTTACTATCCTTTAATAGCAAATGAGTCATATCATTGGATATTATAATGAAAATGGCACGTCATATGATGCTGACAGAAATGGAAACAGCTTGGATCTATCATTTAATGTAAAATATACGAGTGATTTCATGTTTAATTTTAAATGCCAATCATTTCATACTTGAAATGGGTTTTCAAATTTTAGTTGGAATGTTCTTTAAAAATGATACACACATCAAAAAAAGTTTTGCATCACCTCGGTTCCAAGAGTTCCGGAACCGTTAAATACAAAGGGAATAGAGATCAACACAAACAACATTTCAGCTCGTTTTATTGCTCATGAGACCCACACATTGCATGTTGTACCATCATACAGCTAGACTTTCAGCATTTGTGGTCCAGATTGCAGTACACACCACTACCTCTAATACCCAGTAGCACGTCCTCTTGCATTGATGCATGCCTGTATTCGCCGTGGCATACTATCCACAAGTTCATCAAGACACTGCTGGTCCAAATTGTCCCACTCCTCAACGACAATTCGGCGTAAATCTCTCAGAGTGGTTGGTGGGTCAAGACGTCCATAAACAGCCCTTTTCAACATATCCCAGGCATGTTCGATAGGGTTCATGTCTGGCGAACATGCTGGCCACTGTAGTCGAGCGATGTCGTTATCTTGAAGGAACGCATTCACAAGATGTGCACGATGAGGTCGAGAATTGTCGTCCATGAAGACAAATGCCTCTCCAATATTCTGCCGATATGGTTGCACTATGGGTCGGAGGATGTCATTCAGGTATCGTAAAGCCGTTTCGGAGCCTTCCATGACCACCAGTGGCGTACGTCGGCCCCACATAATGCCACCCCAAAACATCAGGGAACCACCACCTTGCTGCACTCGCTGGACAGTGTGTCTAAGACGTTCAGCCTGACCAGGGTGCCTCCAAACACGTCTCCGACGATTGTCTGGTTGAAGGCATATGCGACACTCATCGGTGAAGAGAACGTGATGCCAATTCCGTGGGGTCCATTCAGCATGTTGTTGGGCCCATCTGTACCGCGCTGCATGGTGTCGGGGTTGCAAAGCTCGACCTCGCCATGGACGTCGGGAGTGAAGTTGCGCATCATGCAGCCTATTGCGCACAGTTTGAGTTGAAACACGACGTCCTGTGGCTGAACGAAACGCATTATTCAACATGGTGGCATTGCTGTCAGGGTTCCTCCGAGCGGCAATCCGTAAGTAGCGGTCATCCACTACAGTAGTAGCCCTTGGGCGGCCTGAGCGAGGCCTGTCATCGACAGTTCCTGTATCTCTGTACCTCCTCCATGTCCGAACAACATCGCTTTGGTTCACTCTGAGACGCCTGGAAACTTCCCTTGTTGAGAGCCCTTCTTGACACAAAGTAACAATGCGGACGCGATCGAACTGCGGTATTGACCTTCTAGGCATGGTAGAACTACAGACAACATGAGCAGCGTACCTTCGTCCTGGTGGAATGACTGGAACTGATCGGCTGTCGTACCCCCTCCGTCTAATAGGCCCTGCTCATGCATGGTTGTTTACATCTTTGAGCAGTTTTAGTGACATCTATGAACAGTCAAAGGGACTGTATCTTGGATACAATATACACAGTCAACGTCTATATGCCGGAGATCTGGGAACCGAGGTGATGCAAAACTTTTTTTGATGTGTGTATATGATTAGCTATGATTGACGAGCTTTGAATTTCACGACTGGAATGAATTGAAACTAGGAAAGTTCAGTTGCAATTGAGCGTGGCTCTTCACTAACTCTGGTAGGGGAAGCAGTTAGAGGCAACTGATTGAGCTTTATAGCAGTTCAATGAACATTCCCTGGAGAAATTAAGTTAATTAATCATGCTATACCTCAAATTAATGCAAATAGGGATGAATAGCACTTTTCCTCCACAGTCATTACTACACCTAAATGTCATTCTAGAGCACAAAACAAGCAAGTACAAAGTGAACAATTTCAATCCAATAATAATAATAATAACAATGATAATAATAATACTGTGAAGTGGGTGCCCTGACACCGGGTCGCCTGATCACCTGCCAGTGAGCATAAACCTGTAAGACAACGGCAATTAGCATGTATAACGTGTGAAGTTCATACCCATGCCTAAAGTACAATACAATCTTTTGTAGGAAAAATGAATTGAAATAGCACTCATAACATCCAAAACACTTGGAAAACATAATTTAATTAAGCAGGACCCATACACACTATCAGGGGTATATTTAATTTCATGATAGAAAACTGGGTGTCAATCGAATTACCTAAGTCTAGGACAATGTGTGAAGAAGAGTAGACAAACGTTAAAAAGAGCGCCGAATTGTCGTTATAATCTGATTTACAAAAGGTGATCGGTGAAAGCTGTCACACGCTTGATAGGTGAGGTGAGGAGTGGAGACGAGAGGGGTAACGGTCTCCATAGCAACAGCGAGCAATGTTGCAATATATGCAGACACAGCAATAAGCACATGGTTTGACTCAGTGTGTCTTCACTCGTCTCGGTCATTAGAGCGCCAGGCAGGGGGGCTAATAACTTCCACAGTATTTGTGTCTTCCTGCAAGCCTCTTGGAATGTTTATGAGTCATGGTCTGCCTCAGTGGCAACACAGCATTTCCCCACGTGCTGGCTTTGACAGTTGTCAGCGAGCTTTATTGGTAATTCAGAGTATACACAGAAAACACTCGGCAGTGAACAAACATATGTTCCATAGTGGACATATAAGGTGCGTTCAAAAAGTAACGAGCCGGAGGCTGGAATGCGCAAACCGGTGACGACATCGGCTAATCGAGGCGTGTGTAGCGAGGTGTGGTTCCGACCAGAGCGTGGAAGGTCACAGCACGTCGCTAGAGGGCACGCGTGTACGTCACGTGACGATACAAAGCAAGCAGCAGCATGCATCAATCGTCCAACGCTGCCAGTTGCATTGCAAACAGTGACATGGAGGCGTCAACCGAAGAGCAAAGAGGTGTTGTTCGGTTTCTGACAGCGGAAGGAGTAGGGGGATCGGAAATTCCTCGCCGAATGTCACAAGTGTATGGTGAACATTGCATGTCCCTTGCAAGGGTCAAGGCTTGGCACAAGCGCTTCAGGGAAGGACGGGTGTCGTTAGCCGATGATGCCTGGTCTGGGGCACCCCTCTGCATTACCAATGACAACGTCCAGCTGGTTGATGCACTCATTACCCAGGACCGCCGAGTGACAGTGAACGCCATAGCCACCGTGATCGCTCTACGACAATGCACGACTTCATACGGCCAACATAGTCGCGGCACTCCTTCAGAAATTCAAATGGGAGGTTCTCGGCGACCCTCCATACAGTCCAGACCTCTCTCCCTGTGATTACGCCATGTTCGGTCCCCTGAAAAGGGCTCTGCGGGCCCAACGATTCACCTCGGACGCCGTCGTCCAGCTGTACTTGCGGAACTGGTTCTCATCGCAGCCCAGGGAATTTTATGAGACAGTCATTCACTGCCTCGTGTCACAGAGGGACAAGTCCCTCAACAGCCAGGGCCAATACTTCTAACATACAGGTACTGGTTTCTGTAATTATGCCTCCGGCTCGTTACTTTTTGAACGCACCTTATAGTTTCCCTAGTTTGGAAATTGATTTACAATTATTGCACCACGAGACAAGTGGCAGGTCATTTGACACAAAGGAAGCCATAGAAATCCATTAGGCAATGAAAATTGATCCATCCAAATTAAATGAACACACAAAGATGGAGAATTCTCTCTTGTTCACGGTTTTAAATACCAGGAAAGGCATAACTGTTGCCAACAACACGCAGGAAAGTTCTACGTAAAGCGAGAGGTTAAGGATAAGGAGAGGACAACCAATGCTAAGGGAAAAATAATAATTTGGGAATTATATACCAAATGCGCAATTATCCAAGATCAAAAACAAAGCAATAATATGGAGTTCAAAATAACATTCAAAAGCTGGGTGCGCCATGGAAGAACTTTCCGTTAAGGCGCGGTGAACGATATACAAAAAAAAAGCCAACTCCGTACAGGCCATGGAGGCCCTGGGAGTAGTGGAAGGTAGAGGCTTCCACTTTTTGTGGCATCGGCACTAGATGGGATGGAGTTGTCAGCTCCACGCCCGGCCGTCTTTGCTCCCAGGAATTACCCTGGTACTCATTTCTGGTGTAGGCTGAGTAAACCCCAGGGCCATTTGCGTTTCCGAAAGTGGTAGTTTTGTTTCTAAAATCCACTACCTGGATGGGGATCGAACCCACTCCCTTTCAGTTAGGAGCTCAGCGCCTCTACCGACTGCGCCACGCAGCCCCCCGAACGATATACACTGGTCTATAATAATTGAGAAGGTCCAATAACCATTAGCATACGCTGAATGATGTTAGTGATATGTAGCTGGCTTAGGTAATCAGTAGGCTACATATACATGCACATTATTCCAAGGAGCAACACCACATAGCACCAAATGCACCACTTGTTTTGACAAAAGTAAGCAAGCCAGACAAGGCCAGAACTCACCGGACAGTGGTGAGCAGCGGACCTGGCAGAATTGTGTCCAGTGATCAAATAAGGGGTTCACTTAGGCCTACATATTCAAGATGATAAAATGTTAGAATTGAATTATATTAATCATAATAATAAAATATGATAGTAAAAGAAGTGCCCTAAATTAACAGGCAAATAATAATAATAATAATAATAATAATAATTAACAAGTACGGTAACTGCAACAGTTATATGACTTCATGAGATACATGAAGAAGGCAAGCTGAACAGCGAGTGGACTGTGTAAATGAATCAGACTGTCAGGGAATGAATGCAACATACCTGGCTTCAAAGAAGGATTCTATGAATGTGTAAGAATTGTTTAACGTGGTCTCTAATGGCCGTAAACAAAAATTATTAATACTAAGAGTAATGATAATAATAACAACAATAATTCGAATATATTGATGTACAAAGCTGTAATAAACATGAAAACGTCATAAAAACTGTAAGTGATGATGTTGGTATGACGAACGAAACATGTCATTCAATTAAAACCAGTTAGTTACAAAAATGCAAATGTGTATAATTAATCCATAGTAAATTTTCCAAGTAGTTACTGTGATAAATAATTGTTAATTACCACCCAAATTAATTGGACACATTTATTTGTTGACCGACTAAAAAACTAATATTTTGTTAGATAACCACGATAACACAGAATAAATGGCTTCTGAAACTCATATTCCCTCTTCTACGGATGGTTCTTAACTTAAGGCCACGGACACCTCCTTCCCAATTCTAGCCTCAATTAGGCCTACTACTACACATACTGCCACAGAAACCACAATGACAAAGATAATCAGGTAAGTACTGCACACGTCAAAAATACATGAGGCTGAAATGACATCGGTGTCCAAGCCATGGAATATAACTGATGATGATGATGATTCATTGTTGTTTCAAGGGGACTAACATCTAGGTTATCGGCCACTAATGGTTTGGGTTGTAGTGAAAGATGAGATGAGAATGAAAAACTATAACTAATATTGACTACAAACTTACTAAAAGAAGAAAGGATAAACAAATAAAGGATAATGAAAACAAAGACAGGATGTAAAGAAATGTCCTCAACCCTCAATGAATAAGGTTTGAGGGACTTAGGAGGAAGGAGAGACATGAAAGGCCGATAGGAAAGGGAAAGAGGAGAGGGCACGGCCCAAGGCCAGAGGAAAAAGTGAACAAAACGGACCCAGCTCAGGAATCCCTCGGGGTCGCCAGCTCCCAATCTCACCAGCCGTGAGCCCTTGAGGGAGTAGCACTATCCAGGGTGCACCAGAAGTGGTGGGGCTACATACACACCGCCTCCTTGATGGCCTCGTGCATAGGCAGGAGATAACATGAAAAGAAAGAGAAGGCTGACCCCTCGAAGAATGAGGGCATCAGGAAAGATGAGACAAGGGCCAATTTAGGCGGGAAAGTGAAAGACTCCCGAGGCCTCGGATACCCTAATACCGGCGGGGTCGGGAAAGAACAAGAGTTGACCAAGGGAGGTCGACAGGAAAGAAGACGGAGAGGAGCCCAGTGCAAGTAAGTGGACGCAATGCCGGACACAGCTGGGGTCCCGTGGTCGCCAACCCACGTCCCACTAGATGTGAGCCCCTGGGGGAGGATGAAATATAACGACAACAAAACTATGCGTAATGTAAGATATTAAATAGAAATATAAACGTGAATATAATAATTAAAATGTTATTTTATGCTCTTATCTCAAATGCATTGTGATTTTAATGTAAGATAAACAGGTACAAGTCAAAGAATCAGGAAAGAGTGAGACAAATGGGAAGTAAAACTTAATATGTGATATATCAACACCTTGGCTGGCATTCATTTCCTTTCACAGAGATAGGCTAACATTGTGGATCTATCTTTTTTATAATTAATGTTAACTGCAAAGGAGCAATAAATTTCCAAGTGGGAGCGGTTGAATACATTAAATGATAGCTGTTCCATTCGGAATGCATGAAGAGGAAGTAGTGCCCTTTTCCAGCTGTGTAGTGGGGGTTTGCATGTCTCACGACATGAATTGAGGTGAGAAGGTTTCCATTTCTCCCACATGGGACTCTCACCTCAAAGGCTTCAAGTCCGGTCTAATGGTTATTACCCCATCTCACCGCTGCTGGACAAACACAAGGGTCAAGATTCACTGAGCTGGCTAATGGAGGACGTCATTTAATATAATGGAGCGAAGTGCAATGGCTCAGGTAATCTGAAGTGTTCTCTAACCGAAATTCTGCTTGATATTGAGAATACGAGAATGTAGTCCCTTCGTCCCGCGAAGCATCCGTGCTCGTTAAACCGTGCGCCATGACCGTGAGGGCAGCTGCAGCAAGTCTGGAGACTGGCGGTTCAAACCCCGGCGCTGATAGTGGCTATCTTGAATGTGGTTTCTCCCCGGGGTTTTCCACACTCCTTCCAGGCAAATGTCGTGATAGTATGTCACGTAAAGTCCCGGGGCATTTACCCCTCTTGGCTGAACTGGTAATCGAACCCGGATCTCAGTGGTGGCAGCCAAGAATGTTAGCCATTACAGCATGAGGTGTTCATATTGCGAGGAAAACACTCATGAGTACTAATTCAATACCTTTTAACAATGAGGAATATAAGAAGTTAGCTGAAGTCCGTTAAACTGAGCTGCTCCCAGAAAATCTCCAGTTTCATAGCGTGAAATCTCTCTCCACTTTCCACGTTTACTCATCCATAGGAACTTCTTAAGGCATCACTTCGAAGATTGGTTGTCCTCTCACGGGGAGGGTTTCTTAGTATAAGTTAGGGAGGTCAATTCTCTTCCTCTCTTTTTAGATTACCTAGGCTCCGTGAGTGCGCTCCCAAAGTGCGCAGTCATTTCACCTACTAGGCCCAAGCGTAAAATTTGATAACCCTTCAAATCCTTCATCTCAAGCACCTTCATTCTCCAAGGTTAGGATTTTACGCTATATTCCCGATACCAATAAATACATATAACACTTTTATCTCAATCAAAATTTGATTACTAATTCAATACAAAGTAACATCCCGCAATATTCACTGGTGTGATCTACGATTGCCCTGTAGTGATCTTCAATGTGCCAATAAACGATTCAATGTCTATTACTTTGGAGGAACCTCTTGTACAGGGGATGTCTCATAAGTTATGTCGCTTTTTAAAGAACATTTTATTTGGAAAGTTTTTTGGCAAGAAATTAAATTATTGTTCAAAGTAGAGACCATCAGATTTCATGGTCTTGAGCCATCATTCAGCGAGGATTCTTATCCCGTGACGGTACCAGTCTCTGGGCATTGATTCGGCGAGACCCTCTCCACAGCTTCAAAGTTTTCGAAATTTCTTCCACGCAAGAAACGAGCTATGGATCGAAAACGATGGTAACTTGAAGGTGCAAGATCAGAAGTGTATGCTGGATGTGTTAGCAGTTCGACTTTCCCCAATTCCAGAATTTTTGCCTTAGTTGTTAAGGCAGTATGAGGTCTCGCATTGTTCTACCGCAAGAGAACTCTTTTTCGGTTAAATAATGCTGGGTATGTCCGACTCAAAATTTCATCAACTCGTTCCAGTTGTTGGGAATAAAGATCCGCACTGGCTGTACGTCCGTTTGGAACAAAGTCCCAGTTAAACACCCTTTCAAAATTCCACCGGACACACACATCACTTTTGGGACCGAGATCATTTCATTTTTAGCCTATTTTCATTTATGAAAATAAAATAAAAATAATAGGCTTATGAGATTATCTTTCGTCCGTGTGTGTGTGTGTGTATGTGTGTGTTCCCCCCCCCCCCCCCCCACCTAAATAACTTCTAAGCGGATGGAGCAATTTCAATGAAACTCGTCTCATCAATCCAACATGGCAGCTGTGTGAGATATTTCACCGGTATTGTATATTTCAGAAACTATTACTCATATCACCCATACATTTTGTAGGATGATATAGGGCACTACTTGACGTTCATCTGTGTAGCTTTCGAAAAACTGTCAACTACAAAACGCACATGGTGACCAAGCGAAGTTGAAACATTTAAATAGACTTGTCTCGCGATTTAACAATCCGAACGTAGTGAAACTTGGTACAGCAAATGACTGTACAGATTGTAATGCACTGACATCTAATTTCGTTCAATTGTCAATATGGCGTTTGGGCGAAATTTTAAAAATTAAGTAATTATTTAGACGGTTCTTAATATCTAGGAATCTATTACAGCAATCAAACTGAAAATTTGTATGTTAACAGACGCAATTAATATAAGTAGGATATATGAAAATAGGCTATTTAGTTCTTAACGGAAGTACTTGGTAACGATGACTTTGGCAGGTTGAAGGGGACTGGGCCACATTTTCGAGGCGTGAGTGAAGCGGTAATAGGACCATTTTTCATCACATGCGACCATTCTCTTGATAAATCTATCATCCATAGGGTTACCAAAAAAGCTGACGACATAAATGTTAACACTTCATCAATATTCGCATTGGAAGTGATAACCTGTAAAGCGTGTCCAGTTCACACAAAAATTACATTGAACACCGTGCTAATAAGAAATTAAATATCCTATGAAAATAAGTATTACGAAAACTACGAATTCATTTGCCATAAGAAGTGTTGCTAAATATCATTTTAACATTTCTACAGGTATACAAGAGTTAAGTGCTTTTCAGTTGGTCAACACGAGTGTACCCAAAGAGCTAATCCTGAAATAAATTACAAGCGATTAATACAAACTCAGTGAACACGAAAACTGCGCGCAGCTCCAGCAAGGAAGACAACTAGATAAGTAGTAGCCTGTAATATTACATTCTAACCATAGTGGATTTTTACAACCATATAATCACTCCTAATTACAAACTCGGAATATCTATCACCATTTAGCATTTCACCTAACATCATATATATACTGCATTTTGCATAGACCGACAGTTGCAGTACCAATACTGCAACTAAATAATTGTACATATTGTAAATATTTTCACCTGTATTTTCAAACAGATTTTGTAGCCTAAGTGTAATGGATCTGATGATGATCGCTTGACGATCGAAACTGGTCATCCTAGTGTATGTATTAAACGCATGTAATTTATTTCAGGATTAGGGCATAACCCAGCTCTTTTGGGTATACTCGTGTTGACCGACTGAAAAGCACGAAACTCTTGTTTACTAAGGCAACACTGAAACAAGATGTTCAGCAAAGAACATATAGCCTACTTTCTCCTAAATGTATGGGTATATTTA
Organism: Meconema thalassinum; assembly: GCA_946902985.2. Classification (NCBI taxonomy): domain Eukaryota; kingdom Metazoa; phylum Arthropoda; class Insecta; order Orthoptera; family Tettigoniidae; genus Meconema; species Meconema thalassinum. The sequence goes on along the minus strand of OX336388.2, from coordinate 1,733,540,176 downwards.
TAACTCTTTGTCCTCATCCCTAAAACCACCTCTACCACCATGTAGTGTTTGTTTTCTTTTATATTGATAATTAGCCAGTAAGTGTCAAAATCAATATTGTATACTTTATGATGATTGAATAACAAAACTACTAACTTATTGTAATGCATTCACGTCCGTTAATCTCTATATTAAGCCAGCCTGCAAACTTAAGGATCTATCGTTTTGGGTACCTTCCCCTTAAAAAATCCGTGCCAATCACAGTAGGTTGGTGCTGCGACCTAGCAGTGAATTCATATTTATCTAGTACGCCTCTGGGTGTTCAACGAGTAGGCAGTTTAAAGTAGCCAGGAGGGAGGCGATCCAACTGGCAGTGTTTAATGATAGAGCGTACAGTCACTCGTCCTGCTAGAAGGACCTTCCGGAAGTACTTTTGTACACAGCGGTGCGTCCTTCCAGCAGGACTTTGGACCCTTATGGCAAATGTTTGAACTGGCCTTCCAGCAGGACGCGTCCTTCCGGCAGTACTTTGGGTTATCAGAGCGTAATAATATTGCAGTTCTGGTACTGGGCAAACAATAAAAGTCTGTAAATATTCTAAAATATTCAATATGACTCATATTGACTAATACAATAACTGTCTCTTAACAACATATTGACTCTAAAATATATAAACGTATAAATTATAAACGTGTTTTCTTATAGTACAGAGACTAAATAAATGTATGAGCGACGGCGCGTCCATCACTCGAGAATAAATAAATTAAAAAAAGCCTAGTTGTGTTTTTGTCAATATCCCACTGCACAGTTGCACAACTACACGTAATTTAAACTACAGTACCATGACATTTACTGATATCATAATTACTAGCAAATAACGAGCGACTCCATGCATCTCCGCTGTTTGGAGCATCGAAATAGGTAGCAAAAACATAAACACAGTCACCATTACGTATAATCGCCGCCATTACTGAACGGTCAGAGCCACCAACTTCAGACTTGCATGCGCTGATTCGTTACATTTCCCTCTATATAATGGAAAAAAGAACGGTCCTGCCAGCAGGACGCTTCGTCCTCATATAAGCAATTGAATTACGTACTCAAATGAGGACCTAACTTCCTGCCGGCAGTGCCTTGTACGTTCTATCATTAAAGGTAATCGGAGCGCGATCGTGGCTAATAGTCGAACTACCAGTATTACAAAATTGCCATACTTTAGGAGGCCAGGTATTGACACAGCGGTATATTTGGAACAATACTACCCACATAACCCACAAGAGGACAGCACCGTACAGAGACATTAAGAAGGCTGTGGTTGATAACAACGTGTATCTAATTCTTCTATTCTCCTTTTCGTAATGTCTTCTGTTTATGTGCAATGCTGGGACTGTGATTTTATTAATAAACGAGTGTATACATTAGCCTCCCCTTTGAGCTAAATGACATTTTATTCAGTATCTGTGAAAAGAGCTTGTGCACATCATTTGTAAAAGAATTCAAGAAAAAAAAGTCAACTGTAGCAGTATTCGATCCCCAGTCAACTGCGTGACAGGCTAAAACGCTAGCCCAGAGCTAAACATATCCGTAACATCATGGCGATCTTAACTGATATATTAGATTCAACCTGTTGGCAAATAATGACTTGAAATAAACTATTTCTTCACTGAAGTACATCTTCATTATAGATCATTTCATACAAAGTTTATATTATTGTATCAGTAGGGTATATCGCATACAACATACTAAAACTACTGAAATATAAGACAGGCTCATGAGGACAGCTGCCATCTTGTCGTGTGGCAGATACAGCTCAGCTCTTTTAAGCCAGTCATACAGAATAATATTATAATATTAAATTATAATAAATAACGGATCACGACCTTCAGGATAGCTTAAACCACCCTAGGCTTGATAATCTGAATTGGTGGGTCTTAAGCTATTGATTATAATGGTTGCATAATTAACACGGCCACCATCCTGAAATGGCAAGGCCGATGACCTTGAAGTTTGGGTGAAAGACGCGTCCTATATAAAGGTATGTTGTCACCAAATTTGGTAGAGATCGGATGATTAGTTTAGCCGTAATTTGAGTTTACGTTTTGAACGTTTGAGTGGCCGCCATTCAGTTTTGGTAAAGATGGCGGCGATATAAAGTATGACACTGAGGTGCCCTATGCTAGAGCTACCTCTGTACCAAATTTCGTTCAATTCGGTTTCACCGTGTTCGAATTGATAGGGGGGGACAGACATTCAGAGTACACTCACTCACTCACTCACACACACACACACACACACACACACACACACAGACTCACACACACACATACACACAGACAGACACACAATTTTTCGCCCTGTGTTGATCTCATAAGTCTACTTTCATTTTTTGCAAAAATCGAAAGTAGGCTAAAAATGGCTTCAAACCTCAGAACAATCTACAGGTATATAAAATATGTCTTCATTTCAGCAACCTGCATCCTGCCCCCAGCACGTACTCTCTGACTTGACTCTTCTATGAGATCTCGTCAGCTAGTCTTGGGAATCCATTCCAACTGCTCCTCCCATGGGTTTTCCCGATCAGAACTGCATTGCTGAAATTAATTCCCATCTTCTGTGACATAGGGTCATGTACCCTGGAGATATTTAGTGGCTTAGTGCCCTATGCCATCCTCCACAATCTTGTAGATCTGTCGGAAGAATTTAGCTGCACCACAGTAACGTTGTATTCTGTATAATTGAATTCGTGAATTACACAGGTGCTATCATCGTAAAAATCTCATGGTCCTTAATGATATTACATTACCATGTCGTCTGTAGATTTTTCATGTGGCCTCTTTGAAATTTTCTATTATTCATGATGTCATGTGACTGCTGCTGAAGCAATCATTATTGTTTAAAAGATTCTCCTTTCGTAGTTTATAAAAATTATGTGGTTTAAAGCTATTTTTCAGTGTTCCCTTAGAAAACAGAAATTTTGTGCTTTTCAGTCGGTCAAAACGAATGTACCCGAACGAGTTGGGTTGTACCCTAATCCTGAAAAAAAATTACATGAGATTAATAAATACAATAGGATGACCAGTTTCGATCGTCAAGCGATCATCATCAGATCCATTACACTTAGGCTATAAAATCTATGTTTGAAAATATGGATGAAAATATTTACAATATGTAGGAGCCTACACTTATTTAATTGCAGCATTGGTATTGCAACTTGTCGTTATATGTTAGTTGTAATCTACAGTATATGAAGTTTGGTGAAATGCTAAAATGGTGATAGAACTCTGGAAATGTGTCTCTTTGGGGTGACTATATGGTTATAAATGGTAAATTCTGATGGTACGGGTTACTTATCTGGCTGGAAGTCTTCCGCACTGCGGCCGCGAGCACGTTCAGCTTTACTCGTGCACTCGTGACAGTGCAATGGATCTGATGATGATCGCTTGACGATCGAAACTAGTCAACATATCGTATTTATTATTCTCATGTAATTGTGTTCAGGATTAGGGTATAACCCAACTCGTTCGGGTACATTCGTGTTGACCGGCTGAAAAGCACCTAACTTCTGTAGTTTATAAATATGTGTTTTGCTTCTATTAATTCAGTGGCAAGATATTGTACGCTATAAGGTAGATCTTGGAGATACATGTAGATGGCGAATTGCTAATTAAGGCGTTCTTAATTCCACGTACAATAATGTACATTTTAACTGCCCTGCAATTCAGTCGAGAGTGAAGTTTTACCTCGGCGTCTTCATAATTCTACTGTTTGTCAAAATTACATCTGGCTTGAAATTAAAATGAAAGACTGTTCTAGAAATAATTAGCCAATACATAAAGATTACATAGCATTTTGCATGTCTTCCGTACTGCAAAATATAAAATAATAACCATTCCTTCAGCAGAGTGATAATTTCAAAGTGGCGATCATCGCTTTAAACGCTCTTGTTGTGGAAAATTTGATTAACGGCTCGAACCTCTTCTCACTGCTTATGCAGGTTCCCTCGGCTTGTTTACGGCGACAAGTGTGTCTTGTCTATCTGCCGAACATTGACTAGCTGTGTTAATAGTTGCACCGTAGGCTATATGAATAACATGATTTTGTAACCAACCGCAAGGGTAAGTCTCTTTTTTTTTGTTCTCTTTAAACGCCGTCTTTAATAAGACAGCTTCATAAGCAGGCTTTTGTAGCTTTATAACTTATCGGATACTGTGGCAAGAGGAGCAGTCGAAAGGAACTGGCCACCCTACAATATGTAAACTCTGGTTCAGGATGCTTGGTTACAGATCCGGCACTGATGGGGACTTTAAGTTAGTTAGTTATTGTTGTTTTAATAGGCAGAACAGCGAGGTCACCTGCTCCTTTCCAGGGACTCAAATATAGTCACCTACATCCCTTGTGGATATGGCACCCTTTGATCTTGACCACTATGAAAGCCTATTTATTTATTTACTTAATTAGGTAGATTTCATTAAAAAGGTAACTAGCCTATTGCAATGGTTACCATGTTTCGACTTCCGGAAAATCTCGACATATCTTTGCGTTTTACATCACGTAGACCCCCAAACCACGGTCAGTTCAAAAGGTTATATATAATTTATGTATAGATATATATAGAAATGATAGATTATCTGTCTTGGAGACCCTCGCTACCCCGCTCGCCCGCGGCGCGAGCCTGTCTCCCGCCACGCACTTTACCGTTATGCGGCGCCCGCCCGGCACTGAGTCATTGAGTATAGGTTAAGATATTGATAATATAAGCCAACTAATGGCTACACTGCGTTCTGCTGCACGGCTGAAAGCAACGGGAAACTACAGCCCTAATGCTATTCCCGAGGATATGCACCTCTCTATGCATAATTACATGTGATGATGACCTCCTCCCTTGTAAAATTTCAATCCGGAGGTAAACTAGTCCCCCGTTCGGATCTCCGGGTGGGGACTACTCGAGAGGGGGTTAACATCACAGAAGTGACAAAGAGGAAATCTGACATTCTACGGATCAGAGCGTGGAATGTTAGAAGTCTGCTAGGAAGTGGAAAGTTAGAAAACTTAGAAAGGGAAATGGATAGGTTGAGGTTGGATTTGGTTGGGATTAGTGAAATGCGCTGGCAGGAAGAACAGGACTTTTGGTCAGGAGACTATAGGGTCATTAGCACTAAATCAAACAATGGCCAAGCAGGAGTTGGTCTCATATTGAGTAGGAAACTTGGACAGCGGGTGGAATATTATGAGCAATACAGTGAACGGATTATTGTAGCAAAAATCAATACTAAACCTACGTGCACCACAGTGGTACAAGTCTATATGCCTACCAGTCAATCTGATGATGAGGATGTTGAGAAGGTCTACGAAGAAATATATGACATTCTGAGGTATATCAAAGGTGATGAAAATGTTATAGTAATGGGAGATTGGAATGCTGTGGTAGGAAAAGGAAGAGAAGGGAAGATAGTAGGAGATTTCGGATTAGGTGAAAGGAATGATCTAGGAAGCAGGCTGATGGAATTCTGCACCGAACATGAGTTGGTCATAGCTAACACCTTATTCAATAACCACAATAGAAGAATATACACATGGATCAGACCAGGGGATACAGGGCGTTACCAAATCGACTTCGTTATGGTCAAGCAGAGGTTTCGAAACCAGATTTTGGATTGTAAAACATATCCTGGTGCTGACATAAACTCTGATCACAATCTGGTTGTAATGAAATGCAGATTAAACTGAAGAAAAGTCAAAAGCGAAAAAGGTGGGAAATAGACAGACTGAAAGTAAAGGATGTAAACGAAAGATTCAAGAAGAGTATAAAGGAAGGACTAATCAAAACCCCTAAACAAACTTCAATTGCAGACGAATGGGCACTTTTGAAGAATGAAATAACAAAATCCGCAGAAGAAAACATTGGTAGGAAGGAAAGAATAGGTAGAAAACCGTGGATCACTCAGGATATACTAGAATTGATGGATGAAAGGCGGAGACACAAGAATCTAAGAGATGAAGAGGGGAAAGCAGAATACAGACGTCTGAGAAATGAGGTTAACAAGAAGTGCAAGGAAGCGAAAGAAGAATGGTTGAAAGAGAAATGTGCAGGTATAGAAAAGTGTCTGAAATTAGGAAAAGTAGACACAGCTTATCGAAGGATTAAGAATACTTTTGGGGAAAAGAAGACTAAGTGCTGTAATATTAGGGACACAAATGGAAAGCCTCTAACAGATAGGGAAGAAAAGGTTGAGAGATGGAAAGCTTACATAGAGTGCTTGTATAAGGGAAAGGAGATTGAGAATCATGTAATGGAAAGGGAGGAGGAAATTGATGAGGATGCAAAAGGAGATTTAATATTGAGATCAGAATTTGACAGAGCATTAGAGGACTTAGGCAGGAACAAAGCACCAGGCATAGATGATATACCGATTGAGTTGCTACGCTGCATAGGAGATGAAGGTCTGATCAGGTTATTTCACTTGGTGTGTACGATTTGAGACAGGTGAGGTACCCCCTGATTTCAAGAAGAATGTTATCATCCCTATACCAAAGAAAGTGGGAGCTGACAGATGTGAAGATTACCGTACAATCAGCTTGATTACTCATGCTTCAAAGATCCTGTCTAGAATAATTTACAAGAGGATTGAAAGCCAGATAGAAACGGAGTTGGGTGAAGACCAGTTTGGTTTCAGGAGAAATGTAGGAACAAGGGAAGCTGTACTAAGTCTTAGGCTGATTTTGGAAGGTAGAATAAGGAAAGATAAGAGAACGTTCATGGCATTTGTCGACTTAGAAAAGGCTTTTGATAACGTTGATTGGACTAAATTGTTTGACATTTTGAAATCTATTGGAATAAAGTACAGGGATAGGAGGGTGATATACAATCTATACAGAAACCAGACAGCAGTCATTCGAGCTGAAGGATATGAGAGAGAAGCTGGTATTAGGAAAGGTGTAAGGCAAGGCTGCAACTTATCACCCATACTTTTCAATCTTTACATTGAACAAGCAATGAAGGAAATTGGGGAAACATTTTTAAGTGGGAGTGAAGATTCAAGGAGAAATAATTTCAACTCTGAGATTTGCTGATGACATCGTCATCTTGGCCGACAAGCCTGAGGATTTGAATGAGTTTTTGAATGGTATGGATTCCGTTTTACGGAAGGACTTCATGATGAAAATTAATAAATGTAAAACAAAAATACTGGAATGCAGCCGAAATAAATCAGAAACATCTATGGAGATCAAATTGACAGGTGAAAAGCTGAAGGAAGTAGGAGACTTCTGTTACTTAGGAAGCAGAATAACCAGTGATGGACGATGCAAAGAGGATATAAAAAGTAGGTTGGCTCAGGCAAGGAAAGCCTTTCTACAAAAAAGGAATCTGTTGACATCGAATATAGATTTAGGTATTAGGAAGTCATTTTTGAAAGCCTTTGTCTGGAGCGTGGCGCTCTATGGAAGTGAAACTTGGACTATTGGTGCAGCAGAAAAGAGGAGAATTGAGGCATTTGAAATGTGGTGTTACAGGAGAATGATGAAGATCAGATGGGTAAATAGGGTTACAAACGAAGAGGTATTAAGGCGAGTGGGAGAGGAGAGATGTTTCTGGCGACTGCTAATGAAGAGAAGAGATAGGTTGGTAGGACACATACTAAGACACCCAGGAATAGCAAGCTTAGTTATGGAAGAAAGGGTCGAGGACAAGAACTGTAGGGGTAGACCAAGGTTAGAATATGTTAAACAGATTGCCTCGGATGTAGGGTGTGGTAGCTATGTAGAGATGAAACGATTAGCTCAGGACAGGGAGGAATGGAGAGCTGCATCAAACCAGTCAAAAGACTGAAGACTCAAACCACACTTACCTAGTTCACAGCTGGTGCTGAAAATGTTCGCCATGCACTGCTACACATCGCTGGCACCTTTTTATGAACCTGGCATTTACTCTCTGAAGTTCCTCAGCACCGATTGACTATATTTCAGCTGTAATATAGTCTTTAAGCTCATTTATAGTGTGAGGGTTTCTCGCATACACTCTATTTTTAAGCGTCCCCCACAAATAAAAGTCACATGGTGATAAGTCTGGGCTTCGCGGGGGCCACACGTTCCGAATTATAATCCTCGTACCGAAAATGCGACGCAATTCTGTCATGGATGCTTCGGCAGTGTGAGCAGTGGCAGAATCTTGTTGAAAGTAATTCGACAATCGCTCTCCGTAAGCCAGTTCGTCAACAAATTGGTCAAGGATCACATTGAAGTACAAATTTAAGTACAGATTCCTATACTCGATGACGCAGTGCCGCTCGAGCGCCGCATTACGGCAAAGTGCCTGGCGGGAGACAGGCTCGCGCCGCGGGCGAGTGGGCTAGCTAGGGTCTCCGAGACAGATAATCTATCCTCACTATATATATAGACTATATAGACTATATATACATATATCACTTTCTTGTTGACACGATAACTACCGCAAATTTGCACCAATCAATTCATACATAATATGTATCCCTATAAAATCTCGGTTGAGTTCGTTAATGGGCACGATCGGTCGAAGGGGGTGAAAATGGGGGGCTTTTTTTTTTCGAAAAAGTGAAATATCGCTATAACTCTCTTACTATTTGAAATATCGAATCCATTCAAAGTTCATACTATTTGTCGGATATGCCCCAGAAATTTATGTTTGAAAAGTTTTTTGATGGCTCCAACCATTGACCAAAAGGGTGGGAAAAAGTGGGGTTTTCGGGGAACATTAATCATGTCTCCCTTAATAGGCACAATATCAAAACCGTAAAAAATGGACAATATTCCCCTAATAATTACTTAAAACTTTTGCCTGAAAGAATTTTTGATATGACCCACCATTACGCCAAGGGATGAGAAAAATGATTTAGGAATTAGAAGAAAATGCCAAGAGCCATGAGAGGTTGCCATGACAACACTGCTAAATTGATGAGGGATGAGCCATCAGACGTTGTCATGTCATCGCCATTGCACGAGATCACATTCAGTTTTCCATCTGACTATGTGGGAAGTAGCTTCGGTGATGTAAAGCGCTAAATATCCCTCAGTATGCTTTCCTTCGGAGGGGAAGTTCCAACGTTCATTTTGAGTAGCTGATTGCGGTGGCATCTAGTAGTCAAGTTCAAAGCTAGGTGTCGTTGACGGTAGTATTTGGCAGCAACATTAGGAACTACTACTTGAAATTGACCGTCTGAAATCCGTACCTAAATTACAGACTAATACAGCCATCACAATTAACAAAGTTTATCAGGCAGATTCTACACACACCCAAAGTACACGGGGCTACATGACCACGTTGTCGCAGCCCCTAAACTGAGGAACCAACCAAAATCTAGGCGGGAGATAAAATTTTGCGTGAAGAAGTAACAGACACATCAGTGTCGAAACCTTGCATGAGGACAGTGTGTCCACAAGTATAACAAGTAGTTACGTGTAGAAACATACAGCCTATTTTCAAATATCATACTTATGTTAATTGCCTCTATCTACATACAAAATTTCAGTTTGATTGCTGTAATAGATTCGTAGATATTGAGAACCAACTAAATATTACGGATGGTCGCCATGTTGGATTTTATATATGTAGGTCCTAGAGTTATGTACTGTTACATGAAGATTATTGTGTACGTGTAGTATTCAAACTTCAATCGCATGATTAGGACACAAGAAGTAACAAGGAGATTTTAAAATTTCGCACAACTGCCATCTTGTGGTTATAGAAACAATTGAAATAAATTATGTGCCAGTGGATGAACATGCGTATAAGGATTTACTGTACCAAGTTTCACTGCACTCGGATGGTTAAATTGCGAGAAACGTCCATGTGAATATTTGTACTTCGAGTCGCCGCCATGTTGGATTGGTGATCACCAGGTTATTTAAAGTCTTATAGGTGAACTTAAGTTCATAGCCCTATGAATATAAAAAATCAGTTTGATTGCTATAATAGATTCGTAGATATTCAGAGTCGTCTGAATATTTAGGATGGTCGCCATGTTGGATTGGTAAATGTAAAGTCCATAGAGTCATGTACCACTAAAGGAAAATTATTGCGTAGGTTCATTATTCAAACTTTCACATCGATCGCATGATTACGACATAAGGAATTAAAACTTAATTTTAAAATTCGCAAAGCCGCCATCTTGAGATTATGTAAACAATGAACTAAATTTGATATCAGTGTATTACAATGTGTATAAACATATCCTGTACCAGATTTCATTGCGGTTGGAACATTAAATTGCGAGAAAGGTCTATTTAAAATTTTCAAATTCGCTTGGCCGCCATGTTCGTTTTGTAGTTAACCGGTTTTTGAAAGTCTTATAGCTGAACTTCCAGTAGTGACTTTTACCTCCGTACAAAATTTCAGGGTGATACCGAAAATAGTTTCAGAGATATAGAATGCCGGTGAAATATTTCGCATATCCACCATCATGTGGTTATGTAAACAATTGAACCAAGTTAGATGTCGGTGTATTACAATGTGTATAATCATATACTGTACCAAGTTTTATTGCGTTTGGTTGTTTAAATCACGAGAAACGTCTATTTAAAAGTCGCAATTTCGCGTGGCCGCCATGTTGGTTTTGTAGTAACCAGTTTTTCAAAAGTCACATAGGTGACCTTCTAGTATTTCCCTTTATATCCGTAAAAAATTCCAAGGTGATATCGGTAATAGTTTCGGAGATATTGAATGCTGGTGAAATATTTCGCACAGCCGCCATGTTGGATTGGTGAGACGTAACAAAAATTGAAGGGCATGGTCGGGGTTGTCCGGAATAGTGCTATGAACTTACCGAGTTTCATTGAAATCGCTCCAGACGTTTAGAAGTTATTAGGGACACACACACACACACACACACACTCTCTCTCTATCTCTCTCCTCACACACACACTCACACACACACACACGGGCAAAAGGTGATCTCACAAGCCTATTTTTTCAAAATTGAAAATAGGCTAAAAATGGACCCCAAATGACGAGAAGATTACTGTCCCCAAAGACAGTAAAATGTTTAAAATATGCATAATATGACGAAAAACAATGTTAATTAAGCTCCAATTATAAAATACTTTCACGCAATAAATGAGGTCTCATCCTTCGAAGAAAACCTGCATATTCCGCCTATATTCGCCTATCCCCAAGTTTGCCCGGTGAAATCTACCTCCGCCTTCCGGCGTTCCGAGAGGATTTTTTTAAAATCAGGGTTTCCTATATTAACATATAAATATATTTGGATGTTTCTACAGTATACGTTCGTTCAAAAATAGCAATCAAGTTTTTTTTTTTTACCTGGAGCTCTCTCTACCCATAGAACGGTATAATTAAGGACGAGTCGGGCGCCTGTCTACTCGTTAGGCTGGTTTCTACTCCTGTCTCTAATCCACATTCCTTGCTTTCTCTTATTTCTCCCATCGCTGGAGGTAAATGTTTCATTTACTTGAAACTACGATCTTGAGTGACTAATGCTTTGCAACTTAACAAAATAGACTTTGTACATTGTTCTTGGAAGACAATCATGTAATGCTCAGAAAACGGCCCAGTACCAGCAGTTCCTTGCGCTTAAATCCTCAGTGTGGGCTGATTATGTACAGTGGTAACTTATATTACAGAGATATACAATTTGTTCAAACCTTACAGAGCAAAATTAATAAATTATTACTGATACACAAAATATATCACACCAGAGGGCTTGTGCGATAAATCTCGTACGTGTTAATTGATTTGGGGGCTCGATGCGACACACTTCTGATAGGGGTTGTATTGTTTATTTATTTAAACGCACTTTTAAAATAAATTGTTGATATTTATGAAATTAGAGTGCAATTCGTTCACTGCTGTCGGTAGTTATCTTTCACTTGAATATTCATTTGTTACGATCGGTTACTTGTGGGCGGTCCATGTATGTTTACTGTTTATCGGGCTCAATTCGACACAGTTCTGGTAGTGGATGTCTTCTTGTTTATTTCTTTAAACGTAGCCTAGTTTATAAATAAATAAATAAATAAATACATTTATGAACGTTTAATTTCGTAGAAATGCAACATTTTTCCCGTACTAGTGAGACGATTTGGAAGATTTTGGAACAAACCGCACCTTCTAACTCCCTCTGGATATAGAGCTTGACTTTTGTGAACCTACACCTTAGCGTGTGATGATTGTTGACAATATGGGGTCTCATAATGAAGGTTTGGTAGTAATCGGCAATTAGCGTAATTGGAAAGGAGAGACAGGATCTCAACCAGCCAGCCTACGTCTTATATGCTTGCCTAGAGAGCATGGGATTAGAGCCGACAGCGGTAGCGACGCTAGCTAACACGCAGTGCTAAGCCATGGAGCCAAGCTCTCAGCGGACTCGATAGGAGTGGGTTCGAGCTCCCACCGTCGACCATCCTTGAAATTGTTTTCCGTTGTTTCCCCATTTTCATCTCCAGGCAAATGATGAGACTGTACCTTCTGACAGGCCACGCTCACTTCCTTCAACATCCTTGCCCAGTTTCATTCATCTCAATTCACGTCATGTCTCATTAACTCCTCTCAAGAGGTTGGCGTAAGAAAGGGGATCCGGCCGTAAAACCTATCTGCCACATAATTTCATCGCATATCATCCTCGACACTGTTGAAAACGGGAATAATAAAAGGGAGACATACAGAGCATGGGATAAGAATGAGGCCCTACGAAATAGATTTCTTGAGAAGTCCCTCTCCATTCGTGTGCAGTGGATTGCCGCTCTTTTAAACAGACGGGGAGCATACACTAACAGACTTTCTTGACAGTGAACACTTGTTTTGAAGACAATAGTTTTTAGGAGCGTAACATTTAGGTTAATGGCCCGAAGTACTGGAGCTCCAAGTGGCATGGACTCCACACGATGGACAGAAGATCTCTTGATAGATGTTAAGTTGTAGGATTTTGGTTCCAAATGGCACACACTCAACCACATCCTGCAAATGCTCGATTGGGTTCATATCGGAGGAATGTGTTGGCCACTCAATTCGCTGGAACTCTCCATAATGCTATTCAAACCAGTCCTGGACATCCACAACCCAACGAGACGACGCATTATCTTGTTGAAACATTTCGTCATTGTTCTGAAATAGATTGTACCAACATTCTGGAACTCCCAATCATGCAACGTTCAAACTCTGATAACCCACGTCATGGGCATGAGCATGTAATCAACAGTCAATCCTAATGATTCTACTACCTGTGCACAACTGGGACCGTGCAACTTCGTCTGCTACTGTGGCACCACAAGTCATTCAGTAATATAATCCTATCCCATGACTTTTGGTATGTTAGTTTATGTATGTACAGTATTATTATTATGGGGTTTGAAGCCATTTTTCAGTGTTGCCTTAGTAAACAAAGGTTTGGTGCTTTTCAATCGGTCAACACGAATGTACCCAATAGAGTTGGGTTATACCCTTATCCTGAACACAATTACATGTGTTTAATTTCTTATTTTTTTTAGTCGTTTACCCTCCAGGTTGGTGGAACCCACGGACTCAGCGAGGGAAATCACCACTACCGCCTCTACGGGCAGTGTCCTAGAGCGGGGAACATCGAATCGGAAGGGATACAACTGGTGAGGTGGGATTGGCACCTCGCCCAGGCGGCCTCACCTGCAAAGCGAACAGGGGCCTCATGAGGGAAGGTAAGGGATGGTGAGGATGGATAGGCAAGGAAGAGGGAAGGAGGCGGCCGTGACCTTGAAGAAGGTACCATCCCGGCATTTGCCCGAAGACGAAGTGGGAAACCACGGAAAACCACTTCGAGGATGGCTGAGGGGGAATCGAACCCCATCTACTCATTTGGGCCACCCGAGGCTGAGTAGACCCCGTTCCAGTCCTCGTACCTGTATGTATATGCACCATTATTCCTAAAGGTCTTAAGTACCGACATGGTTACAGTATTTTGGGAACGCCCTGTAACTTTCTAGCTAGCCTCTGAAGTCTATCATAACAGCTGGTCTACAGCGAGCCAAAGTTATGCTATCAAAAATGAGATCGGCAGAGCTCGTGTTTCCGACGAGAAACCCGAAGGTCATCGATAATAACCATGTTGACTGTGTCTAACATTATATCGATCGATTCACCTGAGAATGATTAATACAAATTAAAGTATATTTAGCGCTATAATTGTAAGCAGTTACATATGTCTGTATGTATATGTCCATGGCAGAAAGCTATTATTAAGCAAGCATAAAAAACAGAAGATGATGTGTTAAGTCACTGCTGATTACATTTCGACTGCGATATATTTTATATCGAGTCGTGACGTATTGAGGAGTGGGGGAGCGGATGTGGTGCTCAAGCGACCTCGTGCGGAGAGCAAGTACTAGAGAAACCGACAGCGTGCAGGTTTGAGCCTGGAAATAGTGAAAGTGAAGTCGCCAGCTAACGGGATTTTAAAAACGTGTGACCGTGCTGAAGTGTATACGCTAGTTCGTTCAGCATTCTACGTGGAGTAGACACGTGCTTAATGGGGTTCAGACCTGGTCTTAAACATGTATTAGTTTATCTTTGCGACCGTGTATCTACAGCTACTAACGGGCCATGCGGGAGAATACTTTCATAATCCCGACCGCCCGCTCGGCTGTATTGTGTCGTAACACTCTGCATATAAACCTTCGTGGAAATGCAGCCTAGACTTGATTCAAACTCTTCACAGTGGCTATACTTCTTTAAAAAAAAAGCACATTCTTAAGCAAGGTGTCAGAGGGAAGGAATACTATGAAGCTTATATCCATTACGATGGTAGGCTAGATTAAAATAAGAATACTGCATTAGCAGGGTGTAGCGGGGACATGTTGGCAGCAACATTCATTTACCATGAAGTGTGCAAGCGACTCTCGTGATGCAAGGGGCCGCGTGGACTCTTGTGAACTTGCTCACATTCGCGTTCATATATTGGAACTATTTAGCGGCTGTTCGAGTTCACCCTCGCTTCGTGACGAGTTGATAAACTGTGTGCGGTCCGGCCATCGGTATTCTAATATGTGTGGGAAGATATCGACAGGATATTTTGGGATCATTTCGACCGACCGGGTGTTGTTCGAGCCTAGGAGGACTATGGTTCGTTCTCTGGAAACCCAGTTGGAGTCCGGCATGTTTTCTGTTGGTCTGGAGCTTAGTATGGCCAACGATATCCTTTTTTCCTCATCCAGATTCGCCAAAGGTACAGATCACTTCAACTTGTTACAGTAGCGTAGCGTGGACATTATGAACTACCACACATTGCCATATTTAATTTTGTAGATTAAATGGTTGAGTAGAAAGTGCAGGTTCGATGTTTATTTCGAAGCTGACCGTCTATAATGCCAGGATTTTGACTCATAAAAATGAGTGCATCTTTTGTGTATTTTGATGGATAAATTTAAAATTTCACTAGTATTTTACAGTATTTAAACTAATATGTTCATTCTTATTTGTCGAGAAATCAATGTAGGAGGAAGATCTACAGTTTTTTTTGTGTAAGAACATTTTAGTAACACAATTTCTTTTGAGAACTCTGATTGAGTTTTACATATTCTAGTGTATTGTTCTTTAAGCACTTTCGCGTGGATCATCGTATTCTTTGAGGAGGATTTTTCCTTTCCGTATTATTATTACTATATTAGGAAGTTTTCGGATCCTGTTATTCTGAATGTTACTTCGAGTCCTTTGACTATTTTTTTTCTTCCGTTAATTAACAGATTTAACTTGTATTTTCTAGCCTCCGTGGCTTAGGCGGCAGCACGCCGGCCTCTCACCGCTGGGCCCGTGGTTCAAATCCCGGTCACTCCATGTGAGATCTGTGCTGGACAAAACGGAGGCAGACAGGTTTTTCTCCGGGTTCTCCGGTTTTCCCTGTCACAATTTCATTCCAGCAACACTCTCCACTATCATTTCATTGCATCTGTCATTCATTTAATCATTGCCCCAGAGGAGTGCGTCAGGCCTCGGCAGCCGGCACAGTTCATATCCTCGCCGCTAAATGGGGGCTACATTCATTCCATTCCTGACCCGGTCAGAGACTGGAAGCAGGCTGTGGATTTTTTTTTAACTTGTATTTTCTGAGCGTGATTTTCGAAATGGATTGCATAATGGGTCATTAGTCGCTTAGCCTTTGTTGCTAACCTAGATCCATGCTGTAGGACTAATCCATCGACATTTTCGCGTTCGGGAAAATCAGGGAAGATCTTATTTTGAGATTGGATTTATTTTTATAAATTGCTTTTTCAACCTCAGTTTGAGTGGTTGGGAGTGTTATACTTTTCTTTTTTTATGAAGTTAACACTGGATTATATTGATATCATTGCCTTTGGTGCAATAGTTTTTCTCTATTAAGAGGGTATTTGAACGCCATCCAAATTTGCGAGGATAATCCCAGGGACGACTTACTATAAGTCATACGTTTAAGAATTATGAATAATGTAATACATCAATGTAAGGCAAGTTTTCTAAAAATAGGTAGAGTATTTCTGGAATCCACTGGGCTTTGTTATTAATCTGTTAGAGAATCATATTATTTTTTTTGAACACGAGTTCAGGCTTTTACTATAAACAGCTGATTTTCATAATTGTGGATTTATAACAGTAAGGCTCCAATAATAGGTGCATGTTCGATTTTAGAGAGGCATGTATTAGGAATAATGCCCTTGTGTTTAAGTATACTGATACAGTGCTTTGCGAAGCAAATTTTTCTTGTTGAGGATTGAGCCAGGTGTGCCAATCAGGATTAGATTGAATGGGGTTTTAACCCAGTTTTTAACCTAGTATGGTTAATATATGGTCATAGATGACTTTATCGCTGTTATCGTGAAAATGCCTGTGTGAAGATTAATATTTTTCTGAGCAGTAATGTTGAGAATCTTGAGTGGATATCCAGTTCAATATTTCCAGTAAAATTAATATAACGACTTTGCCATAGGATGTATGTTTAACAAGGATCACCGATCACTATTTAATGCTGAATCTATGATTAATTTTTTCTTAACTTAACTGTTCGGCAGAAATACCCTGGAATTAGAAATGAAACAATTTTAAGCAGAAATGAATGTCGTGACATTAAGTCAGTGGGAAGAGAATAATCGAAATTATTCTAGAATTTTGTGTAAATTATATTCTGTAAATATGCCATATGAATTTCATCGTTTACTAACAAGACCATATAATGCTACTGAAAATGTCGTGTAGGATTATTGGTTATAATCAGGATATTTTTGTATAAGATGTTCTTTCAGTTAAGGAACCGAAATGAATTTAATTTATTCAATACTTATAATTCTTTTCTTTGTGTGTGCTTATCCTATGGGATTGATCATTATTATTATTAATATGCCTTATATTTTAATCAACTAAAAGTTAGTTGAGATAATGGGTAATTCTTTTTTGAAAATCTTTCCCATTTTCCACAGTTGAAAGGCAATCCAGTATAATCAATGAGATTTTTTGATTGGTCGTGGTATCGACAAAATTGATATTTCTTGTCATGTTTATTCTTGCAATAAACTAATTTTTTTACTTGGTTTTAATTATTGCGTGATGCTTTATAGAGGTGATGGAAGGGTGTATTAAGGGGGCCATCGCTAGGTATTTTAGGGTTTACCACACCTTTGAGATTCTTTCTTCCTTTTGAAGAATTCTTGTGTTTTGAGCTAGTCTATTCTTTCTCTGAGCCTTGGTCAGTCTTAATACATCCTGTTAGGTATTCGAGTGGCCCTATTATCCCTGTGTCTGTTGGTAGAACTTGGGGGTCTTTAGAGCCGGGGAATTTTCAGGTTCTACGATCCAGCTGCTATCCGGGGATTCAACAGGTATTGGTTGGTAAAAGGGTACATTAGGTGGCGCCCAGCTCAGGGGCTTCGAAAAACTGGAATACCAGAGCGAATACCAGGGAGTTGAATGCCATAATTCTGCCAAAATTGAAACTGAAAGTACAAAGTGGAAATTAGTATTATGATCATGTAACACAGATCGCGAATTGGAACACCGTGTTTCCTGTGTGACCATGAATCAAGGCAATAAAATAATGGTGAACCAATATTTTGGCACGAACTATTGGAATTCCTATGGAACAAAGCAATTACGAGGATACTCGAGCTACTTGACTTACAAGTGGTATTGCAACCATTATTATTTTTAT
The DNA here is from genome assembly GCA_946902985.2 of Meconema thalassinum. Classification (NCBI taxonomy): domain Eukaryota; kingdom Metazoa; phylum Arthropoda; class Insecta; order Orthoptera; family Tettigoniidae; genus Meconema; species Meconema thalassinum. The sequence goes on along the minus strand of OX336388.2, from coordinate 1,733,522,066 downwards.
TTTTTTATTTTTTGTATTGGAGTGGTGCCACACGCTCTGTTAATAATTTGTTCTACTTGTTTCCGGCTGATGATCATTGCTGGCATCATTAAAATAGAAGTGTTTGTAGCAAATTTAAAATTTAAGTAATGGTAGAATCATAGACCTTCACCGATATAAACCAACACGCACTTGTATATAGTCGATCCCAAATCAAATTGGGCACTTTGTGTTTAGACATAAGCTTATTTTAAGGTAATGCCAGACAATAAGAATGAGCATGTATGGTAAATGGTGGTTGTTTGTAGATGTTCTCGCTGTGCTTTGTTGGTGTGGTATTCTTATTTCTTGTGAAGTGTAGTGAAGCATGTCTGAAGGTAATATAGTGACTGTTGGTGACGTTAAGAAGATGTTTGAAATTATTCAACATAAAATGGACAATTTGCATCAGGACATAGAAAATATTAAGGTCCAAACTAAATCTGCATTAGACCATATGTCCGAAACTCTTATTCAAAATCAGGGTGCAGTTGCTGAAGGTATCAGGGGGGAAATTGATACTATGCAATCCTCCTTGAAGGCTATCAATGACAGTTCTAAAAGGGTAGAAAAGAAGGTTACCAGTGTAGAATCTAATATCGAAGATATCCAGGACGATAATAGAAAAACACAACTAGATATCAGTACACTACGGGCTAATGTTGGCTTGGTACAGGTTAGCCAAGAAAGAATCCAAACTAGTCAAACTTCAATGCAAACAGATCTTAACAATATCCAAACTAGTCAAACTTCAATGCAAACAGATCTTAACAATGTTCAGACTAGTCAAAGGGGAATTGAGGAAACAGTAAAGGATGTAAACTCTAATGAAAGGATTATGCAATCCCAAATCAATGATTTAAAAACAGATGTGGGATTAATAGAATCCAGTCAAAAAGAGATTCAGTCCCAAGTCAAAAATATTCAGAATGATGTAAATCAAATTGAATCCAGTCAAAATAAAATGGAGCTAGAGGTCCGAAAAATCGAATCTAGTCAAAATCAGACGGAGGTTAAGTTAATGGAGCTAGAAAAATCTAGTAAAGATTTTCAAGTTGAGATTAGACTAGACTTTGAAAAAGTGTGAAGCTCAGTAAAAAAAAATTAGAAGCACTTCAGCTACAGTTTTCCCATGACACTAATCAGACCCAGAATAGCCTGGAGCAGTTGAAATGTGAAATGGGGACACTCCGAGCTCAAGTCACAGATCATACGAAACTTCTCAGGGATGATTTTGACATAGATTTGAAAGGGATCATAAGAGATAATATTGTAACATTTCGTAAAGATATCATGAAAATTAATGAGGAATGTTTTAAAGTTGAGAAATCTAAGTTAGAATCCAAACTTGCCACTGGTCTTGCAACTAATAGCAAAGACATAATAAATGTTAGGGAAGATCTAAGCAAAAGAATGGATGGAATTCAAAATACACAGGTTAATAACATATCCGATTTAGAGAAACGTATTAACAGTGTTGAAACTAAAGTCGACCAAAGTAAGATAGAGTTAAATGAGGTCAGGGAGAAGAAAACTTCCGAGATTAATGAAATTAGAAAGGGTCTCGAGCAAATTAATCTAGAGGGGCATATCAATTTAGATACGCTAAAAGATCAATTGCGATCACTTTTACAGTCCGATTTTAGAGTTGTTGAACAACCTGAAGTGATAGTACCTGATGGTAGGGAAATGATGATGCAGGAATCTCCCAATAACGACCCCAACGTTCGGCTCAGTCAAATGGAACATCCGAGTCCCATTCGAACAAGCAGGGAAACTTTTAGTTCTCCGAACCCCAACGTAGGCGTGGATGATTATACTTCGAAATCATTGGAAAGGACACCGAATGTAACCATAATAAGAAACTTTGATGACAAACCTAGGAAGTTTAGCAACTTGGATAGAATGACACCAATCGAATTTGTAAGGGCATTAATAGATTACTTTTTGGAGTCACATGTGCCACGTGAGCGTGAGCTACGTATGGTGCAAAGGTTTCTTACCGATGCTCCGTTACAATGGTTCAGGCCCTTTCGTTACACATTTGACAATTTTGAACAGTTTTCGGAGGCCTTCATACAAAGATTTTGGTCGATCGAGGTCCAACAAAATGTGAGATCGGAAGTCTATTCACGCAAGTACTCCAGTACAGGACAAACCAGCTATGCTGAGTACTTTGCGTGTCAGTTAGCAAAATTCCGTTTTCTCCAGCCGCCGTTAACCCAGGAAGAACTCCTTGAAGCTATCTCACGTCAATTGCCTGCGGAAGTAAGGAGATCAATTATTTCTTCCGGAGTATCGTCTTTAACGTCGTTAGATGACTTGTTACGTCGATTAGATCACATGAGTATGATGACGCAACCTACCATAGTCAAAAATGCCAGGCAGGAATCGAAAGTTGTAAACGCGGTACTGATGAACCGTACACAGCAGACGGATCGTTTTGAGCAAAGAAGAGATGATAGAATGGGTCCTATTAGAAATACCCATCAGGAAGAGAGGAGATGGGAAAACCAACGTAGGGACGCCCAGGAGAGGCCATGGCAACGTCGCTACGAGGAGAGAAATTTCTATCGAAGAGATAATGATCGAAACCGGAATGATCATCGAGAAACGCCTTATAACAGGAATTACAGATATGATCAAAATAATCGAGATAACAGATATAATAGGAATGATAGGGATACCCGTGACAACAGAGATAAGAGACAAAATCAAGGGTACTCAAGATACAACAATTATCGGCCGGAGGCATCCGATAAGAAAGTGCAACAGGAGATGCTCAAGAGAGGGCGAGATAAGTCCACGGAGGTTGGACGAAGAAAATCGAAGGAAAGAAAGGATGAAAATCCAGATAAGTCACAACCCAGCAGTCGCAGAGAAGGTCGGAGTTCAGAAAGAACGCCTGACCGGGACAAAGGAAAAACATTTTCGAAAAGAAATTAAGCACTGAGATGTCACGCATTCTCCCTGTTCACGACTACAAGAAAGTGATTACCATGACAGAGAAGTCATTATAATAAAATGAAATAATTGTTATGAGGTAGTAAGCCTAAATGGAAGAGAAATGATAGGTCGTTTCAATGCAAAAAACCTGAAAAGATATGTGAAGAAGATAGTCTGAGTGTTGACTGAATAATGCTACATATGCCGAGATTACCTGGAATGGTGTGAATAAAAGTTAGGGAGACTTTTATTTAAGGTATCAAAGGGAAAATGCACCATTATTCCTAAAGGTCTTAAGTACCGACATGGTTACAGTATTTTGGGAACGCCCTGTAACTTTCTAGCTAGCCTCTGAAGTCTATCATAACAGCTGGTCTACAGCGAGCAAAAGTTATGCTATCAAGAAAGAGATCGGCAGAGCTCGTGTTTCCGACGAGAAACCCGAAGGTCATCGATAATAACCATGTTGACTGTGTCTAACATTATATCGATCGATTCACCTGAGAATGATTAATACAAATTAAAGTATATTTAGCGCTATAATTGTAAGCAGTTACATATGTCTGTATGTATATGTCCATGGCAGAAAGCTATTATTAAGCAAGCATAAAAAACAGAAGATGATGTGTTAAGTCACTGCTGATTACATTTCGACTGCGATATATTTTATATCGAGTCGTGACGTATTGAGGAGTGGGGGAGCGGATGTGGTGCTCAAGCGACCTCGTGCGGAGAGCAAGTACTAGAGAAACCGACAGCGTGCAGGTTTGAGCCTGGAAATAGTGAAAGTGAAGTCGCCAGCTAACGGGATTTTAAAAACGTGTGACCGTGCTGAAGTGTATACGCTAGTTCGTTCAGCATTCTACGTGGAGTAGACACGTGCTTAATGGGGTTCAGACCTGGTCTTAAACATGTATTAGTTTATCTTTGCGACCGTGTATCTACAGCTACTAACGGGCCATGCGGGAGAATACTTTCATAATCCCGACCGCCCGCTCGGCTGTATTGTGTCGTAACACTCTGCATATAAACCTTCGTGGAAATGCAGCCTAGACTTGATTCAAACTCTTCACAGTGGCTATACTTCTTAAAAAAAAAAGCACATTCTTAAGCAAGGTGTCAGAGGGAAGGAATACTATGAAGCTTATATCCATTACGATGGTAGGCTAGATTAAAATAAGAATACTGCATTAGCAGGGTGTAGCGGGGACATGTTGGCAGCAACATTCATTTACCATGAAGTGTGCAAGCGACTCTCGTGATGCAAGGGGCCGCGTGGACTCTTGTGAACTTGCTCACATTCGCGTTCATATATTGGAACTATTTAGCGGCTGTTCGAGTTCACCCTCGCTTCGTGACGAGTTGATAAACTGTGTGCGGTCCGGCCATCGGTATTCTAATATGTGTGGGAAGATATCGACAGGATATTTTGGGATCATTTCGACCGACCGGGTGTTGTTCGAGCCTAGGAGGACTATGGTTCGTTCTCTGGAAACCCAGTTGGAGTCCGGCATGTTTTCTGTTGGTCTGGAGCTTAGTATGGCCAACGATATCCTTTTTTCCTCATCCAGATTCGCCAAAGGTACAGATCACTTCAACTTGTTACAGTAGCGTAGCGTGGACATTATGAACTACCACACATTGCCATATTTAATTTTGTAGATTAAATGGTTGAGTAGAAAGTGCAGGTTCGATGTTTATTTCGAAGCTGACCGTCTATAATGCCAGGATTTTGACTCATAAAAATGAGTGCATCTTTTGTGTATTTTGATGGATAAATTTAAAATTTCACTAGTATTTTACAGTATTTAAACTAATATGTTCATTCTTATTTGTCGAGAAATCAATGTAGGAGGAAGATCTACAGTTTTTTTTGTGTAAGAACATTTTAGTAACACAATTTCTTTTGAGAACTCTGATTGAGTTTTACATATTCTAGTGTATTGTTCTTTAAGCACTTTCGCGTGGATCATCGTATTCTTTGAGGAGGATTTTTCCTTTCCGTATTATTATTACTATATTAGGAAGTTTTCGGATCCTGTTATTCTGAATGTTACTTCGAGTCCTTTGACTATTTTTTTTCTTCCGTTAATTAACAGATTTAACTTGTATTTTCTAGCCTCCGTGGCTTAGGCGGCAGCACGCCGGCCTCTCACCGCTGGGCCCGTGGTTCAAATCCCGGTCACTCCATGTGAGATCTGTGCTGGACAAAACGGAGGCAGACAGGTTTTTCTCCGGGTTCTCCGGTTTTCCCTGTCACAATTTCATTCCAGCAACACTCTCCACTATCATTTCATTGCATCTGTCATTCATTTAATCATTGCCCCAGAGGAGTGCGTCAGGCCTCGGCAGCCGGCACAGTTCATATCCTCGCCGCTAAATGGGGGCTACATTCATTCCATTCCTGACCCGGTCAGAGACTGGAAGCAGGCTGTGGATTTTTTTTTAACTTGTATTTTCTGAGCGTGATTTTCGAAATGGATTGCATAATGGGTCATTAGTCGCTTAGCCTTTGTTGCTAACCTAGATCCATGCTGTAGGACTAATCCATCGACATTTTCGCGTTCGGGAAAATCAGGGAAGATCTTATTTTGAGATTGGATTTATTTTTATAAATTGCTTTTTCAACCTCAGTTTGAGTGGTTGGGAGTGTTATACTTTTCTTTTTTTATGAAGTTAACACTGGATTATATTGATATCATTGCCTTTGGTGCAATAGTTTTTCTCTATTAAGAGGGTATTTGAACGCCATCCAAATTTGCGAGGATAATCCCAGGGACGACTTACTATAAGTCATACGTTTAAGAATTATGAATAATGTAATACATCAATGTAAGGCAAGTTTTCTAAAAATAGGTAGAGTATTTCTGGAATCCACTGGGCTTTGTTATTAATCTGTTAGAGAATCATATTATTTTTTTTGAACACGAGTTCAGGCTTTTACTATAAACAGCTGATTTTCATAATTGTGGATTTATAACAGTAAGGCTCCAATAATAGGTGCATGTTCGATTTTAGAGAGGCATGTATTAGGAATAATGCCCTTGTGTTTAAGTATACTGATACAGTGCTTTGCGAAGCAAATTTTTCTTGTTGAGGATTGAGCCAGGTGTGCCAATCAGGATTAGATTGAATGGGGTTTTAACCCAGTTTTTAACCTAGTATGGTTAATATATGGTCATAGATGACTTTATCGCTGTTATCGTGAAAATGCCTGTGTGAAGATTAATATTTTTCTGAGCAGTAATGTTGAGAATCTTGAGTGGATATCCAGTTCAATATTTCCAGTAAAATTAATATAACGACTTTGCCATAGGATGTATGTTTAACAAGGATCACCGATCACTATTTAATGCTGAATCTATGATTAATTTTTTCTTAACTTAACTGTTCGGCAGAAATACCCTGGAATTAGAAATGAAACAATTTTAAGCAGAAATGAATGTCGTGACATTAAGTCAGTGGGAAGAGAATAATCGAAATTATTCTAGAATTTTGTGTAAATTATATTCTGTAAATATGCCATATGAATTTCATCGTTTACTAACAAGACCATATAATGCTACTGAAAATGTCGTGTAGGATTATTGGTTATAATCAGGATATTTTTGTATAAGATGTTCTTTCAGTTAAGGAACCGAAATGAATTTAATTTATTCAATACTTATAATTCTTTTCTTTGTGTGTGCTTATCCTATGGGATTGATCATTATTATTATTAATATGCCTTATATTTTAATCAACTAAAAGTTAGTTGAGATAATGGGTAATTCTTTTTTGAAAATCTTTCCCATTTTCCACAGTTGAAAGGCAATCCAGTATAATCAATGAGATTTTTTGATTGGTCGTGGTATCGACAAAATTGATATTTCTTGTCATGTTTATTCTTGCAATAAACTAATTTTTTTACTTGGTTTTAATTATTGCGTGATGCTTTATAGAGGTGATGGAAGGGTGTATTAAGGGGGCCATCGCTAGGTATTTTAGGGTTTACCACACCTTTGAGATTCTTTCTTCCTTTTGAAGAATTCTTGTGTTTTGAGCTAGTCTATTCTTTCTCTGAGCCTTGGTCAGTCTTAATACATCCTGTTAGGTATTCGAGTGGCCCTATTATCCCTGTGTCTGTTGGTAGAACTTGGGGGTCTTTAGAGCCGGGGAATTTTCAGGTTCTACGATCCAGCTGCTATCCGGGGATTCAACAGGTATTGGTTGGTAAAAGGGTACATTAGGTGGCGCCCAGCTCAGGGGCTTCGAAAAACTGGAATACCAGAGCGAATACCAGGGAGTTGAATGCCATAATTCTGCCAAAATTGAAACTGAAAGTACAAAGTGGAAATTAGTATTATGATCATGTAACACAGATCGCGAATTGGAACACCGTGTTTCCTGTGTGACCATGAATCAAGGCAATAAAATAATGGTGAACCAATATTTTGGCACGAACTATTGGAATTCCTATGGAACAAAGCAATTACGAGGATACTCGAGCTACTTGACTTACAAGTGGTATTGCAACCATTATTATTTTTATTTTTTTATTTTTTGTATTGGAGTGGTGCCACACGCTCTGTTAATAATTTGTTCTACTTGTTTCCGGCTGATGATCATTGCTGGCATCATTAAAATAGAAGTGTTTGTAGCAAATTTAAAATTTAAGTAATGGTAGAATCATAGACCTTCACCGATATAAACCAACACGCACTTGTATATAGTCGATCCCAAATCAAATTGGGCACTTTGTGTTTAGACATAAGCTTATTTTAAGGTAATGCCAGACAATAAGAATGAGCATGTATGGTAAATGGTGGTTGTTTGTAGATGTTCTCGCTGTGCTTTGTTGGTGTGGTATTCTTATTTCTTGTGAAGTGTAGTGAAGCATGTCTGAAGGTAATATAGTGACTGTTGGTGACGTTAAGAAGATGTTTGAAATTATTCAACATAAAATGGACAATTTGCATCAGGACATAGAAAATATTAAGGTCCAAACTAAATCTGCATTAGACCATATGTCCGAAACTCTTATTCAAAATCAGGGTGCAGTTGCTGAAGGTATCAGGGGGGAAATTGATACTATGCAATCCTCCTTGAAGGCTATCAATGACAGTTCTAAAAGGGTAGAAAAGAAGGTTACCAGTGTAGAATCTAATATCGAAGATATCCAGGACGATAATAGAAAAACACAACTAGATATCAGTACACTACGGGCTAATGTTGGCTTGGTACAGGTTAGCCAAGAAAGAATCCAAACTAGTCAAACTTCAATGCAAACAGATCTTAACAATATCCAAACTAGTCAAACTTCAATGCAAACAGATCTTAACAATGTTCAGACTAGTCAAAGGGGAATTGAGGAAACAGTAAAGGATGTAAACTCTAATGAAAGGATTATGCAATCCCAAATCAATGATTTAAAAACAGATGTGGGATTAATAGAATCCAGTCAAAAAGAGATTCAGTCCCAAGTCAAAAATATTCAGAATGATGTAAATCAAATTGAATCCAGTCAAAATAAAATGGAGCTAGAGGTCCGAAAAATCGAATCTAGTCAAAATCAGACGGAGGTTAAGTTAATGGAGCTAGAAAAATCTAGTAAAGATTTTCAAGTTGAGATTAGACTAGACTTTGAAAAAGTGTGAAGCTCAGTAAAAAAAAATTAGAAGCACTTCAGCTACAGTTTTCCCATGACACTAATCAGACCCAGAATAGCCTGGAGCAGTTGAAATGTGAAATGGGGACACTCCGAGCTCAAGTCACAGATCATACGAAACTTCTCAGGGATGATTTTGACATAGATTTGAAAGGGATCATAAGAGATAATATTGTAACATTTCGTAAAGATATCATGAAAATTAATGAGGAATGTTTTAAAGTTGAGAAATCTAAGTTAGAATCCAAACTTGCCACTGGTCTTGCAACTAATAGCAAAGACATAATAAATGTTAGGGAAGATCTAAGCAAAAGAATGGATGGAATTCAAAATACACAGGTTAATAACATATCCGATTTAGAGAAACGTATTAACAGTGTTGAAACTAAAGTCGACCAAAGTAAGATAGAGTTAAATGAGGTCAGGGAGAAGAAAACTTCCGAGATTAATGAAATTAGAAAGGGTCTCGAGCAAATTAATCTAGAGGGGCATATCAATTTAGATACGCTAAAAGATCAATTGCGATCACTTTTACAGTCCGATTTTAGAGTTGTTGAACAACCTGAAGTGATAGTACCTGATGGTAGGGAAATGATGATGCAGGAATCTCCCAATAACGACCCCAACGTTCGGCTCAGTCAAATGGAACATCCGAGTCCCATTCGAACAAGCAGGGAAACTTTTAGTTCTCCGAACCCCAACGTAGGCGTGGATGATTATACTTCGAAATCATTGGAAAGGACACCGAATGTAACCATAATAAGAAACTTTGATGACAAACCTAGGAAGTTTAGCAACTTGGATAGAATGACACCAATCGAATTTGTAAGGGCATTAATAGATTACTTTTTGGAGTCACATGTGCCACGTGAGCGTGAGCTACGTATGGTGCAAAGGTTTCTTACCGATGCTCCGTTACAATGGTTCAGGCCCTTTCGTTACACATTTGACAATTTTGAACAGTTTTCGGAGGCCTTCATACAAAGATTTTGGTCGATCGAGGTCCAACAAAATGTGAGATCGGAAGTCTATTCACGCAAGTACTCCAGTACAGGACAAACCAGCTATGCTGAGTACTTTGCGTGTCAGTTAGCAAAATTCCGTTTTCTCCAGCCGCCGTTAACCCAGGAAGAACTCCTTGAAGCTATCTCACGTCAATTGCCTGCGGAAGTAAGGAGATCAATTATTTCTTCCGGAGTATCGTCTTTAACGTCGTTAGATGACTTGTTACGTCGATTAGATCACATGAGTATGATGACGCAACCTACCATAGTCAAAAATGCCAGGCAGGAATCGAAAGTTGTAAACGCGGTACTGATGAACCGTACACAGCAGACGGATCGTTTTGAGCAAAGAAGAGATGATAGAATGGGTCCTATTAGAAATACCCATCAGGAAGAGAGGAGATGGGAAAACCAACGTAGGGACGCCCAGGAGAGGCCATGGCAACGTCGCTACGAGGAGAGAAATTTCTATCGAAGAGATAATGATCGAAACCGGAATGATCATCGAGAAACGCCTTATAACAGGAATTACAGATATGATCAAAATAATCGAGATAACAGATATAATAGGAATGATAGGGATACCCGTGACAACAGAGATAAGAGACAAAATCAAGGGTACTCAAGATACAACAATTATCGGCCGGAGGCATCCGATAAGAAAGTGCAACAGGAGATGCTCAAGAGAGGGCGAGATAAGTCCACGGAGGTTGGACGAAGAAAATCGAAGGAAAGAAAGGATGAAAATCCAGATAAGTCACAACCCAGCAGTCGCAGAGAAGGTCGGAGTTCAGAAAGAACGCCTGACCGGGACAAAGGAAAAACATTTTCGAAAAGAAATTAAGCACTGAGATGTCACGCATTCTCCCTGTTCACGACTACAAGAAAGTGATTACCATGACAGAGAAGTCATTATAATAAAATGAAATAATTGTTATGAGGTAGTAAGCCTAAATGGAAGAGAAATGATAGGTCGTTTCAATGCAAAAAACCTGAAAAGATATGTGAAGAAGATAGTCTGAGTGTTGACTGAATAATGCTACATATGCCGAGATTACCTGGAATGGTGTGAATAAAAGTTAGGGAGACTTTTATTTAAGGTATCAAAGGGAAAATGCACCATTATTCCTAAAGGTCTTAAGTACCGACATGGTTACAGTATTTTGGGAACGCCCTGTAACTTTCTAGCTAGCCTCTGAAGTCTATCATAACAGCTGGTCTACAGCGAGCAAAAGTTATGCTATCAAGAAAGAGATCGGCAGAGCTCGTGTTTCCGACGAGAAACCCGAAGGTCATCGATAATAACCATGTTGACTGTGTCTAACATTATATCGATCGATTCACCTGAGAATGATTAATACAAATTAAAGTATATTTAGCGCTATAATTGTAAGCAGTTACATATGTCTGTATGTATATGTCCATGGCAGAAAGCTATTATTAAGCAAGCATAAAAAACAGAAGATGATGTGTTAAGTCACTGCTGATTACATTTCGACTGCGATATATTTTATATCGAGTCGTGACGTATTGAGGAGTGGGGGAGCGGATGTGGTGCTCAAGCGACCTCGTGCGGAGAGCAAGTACTAGAGAAACCGACAGCGTGCAGGTTTGAGCCTGGAAATAGTGAAAGTGAAGTCGCCAGCTAACGGGATTTTAAAAACGTGTGACCGTGCTGAAGTGTATACGCTAGTTCGTTCAGCATTCTACGTGGAGTAGACACGTGCTTAATGGGGTTCAGACCTGGTCTTAAACATGTATTAGTTTATCTTTGCGACCGTGTATCTACAGCTACTAACGGGCCATGCGGGAGAATACTTTCATAATCCCGACCGCCCGCTCGGCTGTATTGTGTCGTAACACTCTGCATATAAACCTTCGTGGAAATGCAGCCTAGACTTGATTCAAACTCTTCACAGTGGCTATACTTCTTAAAAAAAAAAGCACATTCTTAAGCAAGGTGTCAGAGGGAAGGAATACTATGAAGCTTATATCCATTACGATGGTAGGCTAGATTAAAATAAGAATACTGCATTAGCAGGGTGTAGCGGGGACATGTTGGCACCAACATTCATTTACCATGAAGTGTGCAAGCGACTCTCGTGATGCAAGGGGCCGCGTGGACTCTTGTGAACTTGCTCACATTCGCGTTCATATATTGGAACTATTTAGCGGCTGTTCGAGTTCACCCTCGCTTCGTGACGAGTTGATAAACTGTGTGCGGTCCGGCCATCGGTATTCTAATATGTGTGGGAAGATATCGACAGGATATTTTCGGATCATTTCGACCGACCGGGTGTTGTTCGAGCCTAGGAGGACTATGGTTCGTTCTCTGGAAACCCAGTTGGAGTCCGGCATGTTTTCTGTTGGTCTGGAGCTTAGTATGGCCAACGATATCCTTTATTCCTCATCCAGATTCGCCAAAGGTACAGATCACTTCAACTTGTTACAGTAGCGTAGCGTGGACATTATGAACTACCACACATTGCCATATTTGATTTTGTAGATTAAATGGTTGATTAGAAAGTGCAGGTTCGATGTTTATTTCGAAGCTGACCTTCTATGATGCCAGGATTTTGACTCATAAAAATGAGTGCATCTTTTGTGTATTTTGATGGATAAATTTAAAATTTCAGTAGTATTTTACAGTATTTAAACTAATATGCTCATTCATATTTGTCGAGAAATCAATGTAGGAGGAAGATCCACAGTTTTTTTTTTGTGTAAGAACATTTTAGTAACACAATTTCTTTTGAGAACTCTGATTGAGTTTTACATATTCTAGTGTATTGTTCTTTAAGCACTTTCGCGTGGATCATCGTATTCTTTGAGGAGGATTTTTCCTTTCTGTATTATTATTACGATATTAGGAAGTTTTCGGATCCTGTTATGCTGAATGTTACTTCGAGTCCTTTGACTATTTTTCTTCTTCAGTTAATTAACAGATTTAACTTGTATTTTCTGAGCGTGATTTTCGAAATGGATTGCCTAATGGGTCATTAGTCGCTTAGCCTTTGTTGCTAACCTAGATCCATGCTGTAGGACTAATCCATCGACATTTTCGCGTTCGGGAAAATCAGGGAAGATCTTATTTTGAGATTGGATTTATTTTTATAAATTGCTTTTTCAACCTCAGTTTGAGTGGTTGGGAGTGTTATACTTTTCTTTTTTTATGAAGTTAACACTGGATTATATTGATATCATTGCCTTTGTTGCAATAGTTTTTCTCTATTAAGAGGGTATTTGAACGACATCCAAATTTGCGAGGATAATCCCAGGGACGACTTACTATAAGTCATACGTTTAAGAATTATGAATAATGTAATACATCAATGTAAGGCAAGTTTTCTAAAAATAGGTGGAGTATTTCTGGAATCCACTGGGCTTTGTTATTAATCTGTTACAGAATCATATTTTTTTTTTGAACACGAGTTCAGGCTTTTACTATAAACAGCTGATTTTCATAATTGTGGATTTATAACAGTAAGGCTCCAATTATAGGTGCATGTTCGATTTTAGAGAGGCATGTATTAGGAATAATGCCCTTGTGTTTAAGTATATTGATACAGTGCTTTGCGAAGCAAATTTTTCTTGTTGAGGATTGAGCCAGGTGTGCCAATCAGGATTAGATTGAATGGGGTTTTAACCCAGTTTTTAACCTAGTATGGTTAATATATGGTCATAGATGACTTTATCGCTGTTATCGTGAAAATGCCTGTGTGAAGATTAATATTTTTCTGAACAGTATTGTTGAGAATCTTGAGTGGATATCCAGTTCAATATTTCCAGTAAAATTAATATAACGACTTTGCCATAGGATGTATGTTTAACAAGGATCACCGATCACTATTTAATGCTGAATCTATGATTAATTTTTTCTTAACTTAACTGTTCGGCAGAAATACCCTGGAATTAGAAATGAAACAATTTTAAGCAGAAATGAATGTCGTGACATTAAGTCAGTGGGAAGAGAATAATCGAAATTATTCTAGAATTTTGTGTAAATTATATTCTGTAAATATGCCATATGAATTTCATCGTTTACTAACAAGACCATATAATGCTACTGAAAATGTCGTGTAGGATTATTGGTTATAATCAGGATATTTTTGTATAAGATGTTCTTTCTGTTAAGGAACCGAAATGAATTTAATTTATTCAATTCTTATAATTCTTTTTTTGTGTGTGCTTATCCTATGGGATTGATCATTATTATTATTAATATGCCTTATATTTTAATCAACTAAAAGTTAGTTGAGATAATGGGTAATTCTTTTTTGAAAATCTTTCCCATTTTCCACAGTTGAAAGGCAATCCAGTATAATCAATGAGATTTTTTGATTGGTCGTGGTATCGACAAAATTGATATTTCTTGTCATGTTTATTCTTGCAATAAACTATTTTTTTTACTTGGTTTTAATTATTGCGTGATACTTTATAGAGGTGATGGAAGGGTGTATTAAGGGGGCCATCGCTAGGTATTTTAGGGTTTACCACACCTTTGAGATTCTTTCTTCCTTTTGAAGAATTCTTGTGTTTTGAGCTAGTCTTTTCTTTCTCTGAGCCTTGGTCAGTCTTAATACATCCTGTTAGGTATTCGAGTGACCCTATTATCCCTGTGTCTGTTGGTAGAACTTGGGGGTCTTTAGAGCCGGGGAATTTTCAGGTTCTACGATCCAGCTGCTATCCACGGATTCAACAGGTATTGGTAGGTAAAAGGGTACAGTACCACTGTTCAAATTTCGTGGCAGAGCCGGGAATCGAACCCAGGACCTCCGGGGCGGCAGCTAACCATGCTGATCGCTACGCTACGGAGGTGACTTACATGTGATTAACAAATAACAAATAACAAATAACAAATAACAAATAACAAATAACAAATAACAAATAACAAATAACAAATAACAAATAACAAATAACAAATAACAAATAACAAATAACAAATAACAAATAACAAATAACAAATAACAAATAACAAATAACAAATAACAAATAACAAATAACACATAATAGATAATAGATAATACATAATACCAAGATAAATAAATAAAAAATAGGAAATAGAAAATGAAAAATAGAAAATAGAAAATAGAAATTAAAAAAATGAATAATGAATAATGAATAATGAATAATAAATGATAAATGATAAATAATAAATAATAAATAATACATAATAAATGAAAAAAGAAAAATCCACAGCCTGCTTCCAGTCTCCGACCGGGTCAGGAATGGAATGAATGAAAAATCCACAGCCTGCTTCCAGTCTCCGACCGGGTCAGGAATGGAATGAATGAAGCCCCTATCTAGCGGCGAGGATATGAACTGTGCCGGCTGCCGAGGCTTGACGCAATCCTCTGGGGCAATGATTAAATGAATGACAGATGAAATGAAATGATAGTGGAGTGTGTTGCTGGAATGAAATTTTGACAGGGAAAACCGGAGTACCCGGAGAAAAACCTGTCTGCCTCCGTTTTGTCCAGCACAGATCTCACATGGAGTGACCGGGATTTGAACCACGAACCCAGCGGTGAGAGGCCGGCGTGCTGCCGCCTAAGCCACGGAGGCTTCACATAATAAATAATAAGTAATAAATAGTAAATAGTAAATAATGAAATGAAAACCCACAGCCTGCTTCCAGTCTCCGACCGGGTCAGGTATGGAATTTATGAAGCCCCCATCTAGCGGCGAGGATATGAACTGTGCCGGCTGCCGAGGCCTGACGCACTCCCCTGGGGCAATGATTAAATGAATGACAGATGAAATGAAATGATAGTGGAGAGTGTTGCTGGAATGAAATTTTGACAGGGAAAACCGGAGTACCCGGAGAAAAACCTGACTGCCTCCGTTTCACATGGAGTGACCGGGATTTATGGAGTGACCGGGATTTGAACCACGGAACCAGCGGTGAGAGGCCGGCGTGCTGCCGCCTAAGCCACGGAGGCTTCAGTAAATAGTAAATAATAAATAATAATAAATAAATAAATAATAATAAATAATAAATAAATATTTAATATTGTTAATCTCATGTAATTTTTCAGGATTAGGGTAGCCTATAACCCATCTCTTTTGGGTATATTCATGTTGACTGACTGAAAAGCATCAAACTTTTTTTAAAATGTAAGTTACAGTATGTATTTATAGACTATACGTAGACAGGCGAACTATATTTGCGACCGATGTTCTGCATACTCACTAGCATTGTTAAGCACTATGTTGGGAAAACTGCAATATTCTCTCAAATTTTATTGTTTTTATTCGCTTGTTTTTTTAGGTTGTGCATATTTTAATGGATTATAACATTTTTATGGAATGTTACGGCACTAAAATGGAAGCTGATGTCGTAAGCCAACAAAATATAGAAACTTCCTGTTGAGAAACCAGGAGTTAAATCAGCAGACTAGCACATATTTGGCAAATATGATGGTTTGGAAAGTCCAGATACACAAAAACTCATCGAGACTCACACAGACACTCATACTCCCCGAGAAAGTTTATATGTTAAATGTTTGGAACGAGAATACACTGGCAGTCCTCTTCTCGCTTTCGGCTCCTCTCTCGCTGGATTGAATGTAAATATCTCCTGATTGCTGTCCTCGCAGCTCGCTTCACTTTTGTTCGCCTGATCCTCGCAATCAATATGTAGCTAGCTTGTCGATCCTGATTCGTTTTCCGCATCAAGATGGAACAATCAATAGGCGTATGTGAACGAAGAGTTGGCACTGCAGTAAAGCTGAAACTCCCTGGTTAGACTGCTGAAAAAATATATACCGTACATAAGAGTCTTTGTGAATAAAATATAGCGGACTGAAAAAGTTTTATCGTTTTTCTATAATCTAGAACATACGGTCATAAAGCGCTTCTGATTGGTAGCCTGGGCGTTCAATAACGGCGAAAGGATTTCAGGCAGTAGTCTGCAGTAAAATGGATTGTTGTTTATGAAACAAGGTATTGACTTAAGGGCATAGCTCCTCATGAGCAGACGTGTCTGTTGAAGAGGACATATAAAAATAAAAAAAGTCCTCTCGGCACGCCGGAAGGCGGAGGTAGATTTCACCGGACAAACTTGGGGATAGGCGAAAATAGGCAGAATATGCAGATTTTCGTAGAAGGATCAGACCTCATTTAATGCGAGAAGGTATTTTATAATTGGAGCTTAATTAACTTTGTTTTTCGTCATTTTATGCTTATTTTAAACATTTTATTGTCTTATGGGAACGGTAACCTTCTTGTCATTTGGGGTCCATTTTTATACTTGTGGTCACACTGTCCTTATGCTAGGTTTCGACACTGATGTGCAACTATGTAACGGTCTGTTACTTCTTCACGCAAAATTATATCTACCGCAGAGATTTTGGTTGGTTCCTCAGTTTAGGGGCTGCGACAACGCGGTCATGTAACCCCGTGTACTTTGGGATGGCTGTATTAGTCTGTAATTCAGGTAAGGACTGCAGACGGTCAATTTCAAGCAGTAGTTACTAATGTTGCTACCAGGTACTACCGTCAACGACACCTAGCTGTGAACTTGGCTACTAGATGCCACCGCAACCAGCAACTCGCAACGAACGTTGGAACTTCCCCTCCAAAGGAAAGCATACTGAGGGATTTTTGGCGCTCTTAGAAAATCCGACGACTTCGGCCGGCTTTGAACTCGCGACCTTGGGCATAAACATTCAGCATGCTACCAGTTACGTCACCGAAGCCGCTTCACACTTAGATGGAAATCTGAATCTGATCTCGTGCAAGTGCGTTATCTTGGCAACGTCTGATGGCTCATCCCTCATCAATTTAGTAGTGTTGCCATGGCAACCACTGATAGGTCTTGGCATTTTCTTATAATTCCGAAATTATTTTTCTCATCCCTTGGCATAATGGTGGGTTATATCAAAAATTCATTCAGACAAAAGTTTTAGGTAATTATTAGGGGAATATTGTCCATTTTGTACGGTTTTGATATTGTGCCTATTAAGAGAGATATGATTAATGATTCCCGAAAAACCCACTTTTTCCCACCCCTTTGGTCAATGGTTGGTGCTATAAAAAAAACTCTTCAAACATACATTTTTGGGCTTTATCCGACACATAGTATGAATGTTGAACGGATTCGATATTTCATATATTAAGAGAGTTATAGCAATATTTCACTTTTTCGAAAAAAAAAAAGCCCCCCATTTTCACCCCCCAACGACCGATTTAGCCCAGTAACGAACTCGACCGAGATTTTATAGGTATACGTATTCGGTAAAAAATTCAAAGTGATTGGTACAAAATTACGGCAGTTATCGTGTCCACAATAAACTGATATACATATACATAGATAAATTATATATAACTTTTGAAATGACGGTGGTTTTGGGGCCTGGGGATGTGAAACGCGAAGATATGTCGAAATTTTCCGGAAGTCGAAACATGGTACCCATTGCAATAGTTAGCTTTCTAACGAAATCTACCTCTGGTTGGTTCCTCAGTTTAGGGGCTGCGACAACGCGGTCATCTAACCCCGTGTACTTTGGGTGAGTGTAGAATCTGTCTGATACACGGTGTGAATTGTAATGGCTGTATTAGTCTTAATTCATGTAAGTACTGCAGACGGTCAATTTCAAGCAGTAGTTCCTAATGTTGCTACCAGGTACAACCGTCAACGACACCTAGCTGTGAACTTGGCTACTAGATGCCACCCCAACCATCAACTCGCAACGAACGTTGGAACTTCCCCTCCAAAGGAAAGCATACTGAGGGATTCTAGTGCTCTTAGAAAATCCGACGACTTCGGCCGGCTTTGAAACCGCGACATTGGGCATAGACATTCAGCATGCTACCAGTTACGTCACCGAAGCCGCTTCCCACTTTATCAGGCGGCTTTGGTGGCGTAGTCGGTAACATGCTGAGCTTCTATGCCCAAGATACCGGGTTCAAACCCGGCCGAAGCCGTCGGATTTTTTAAGAGCGTTAAATATCCCTCAGTATGCCTTCCTTCGGAGGGGAAGTAAAGCCGGCGGTCCCATGTCATAGATTTATGGCATATTAAAGATCCTTCCACTAATTGCACCTGTGTGAAGCTAAATTGGATAGGTTAAGAATGTATACAACGCTCTTAGGTTTCTATGTTCGTTGCCAAGAGCCGACTGCGGCGGCGTCTAGTAGCTCAGTTCTGAACTTGGCCTCGTAGTCGTTGACAGTGGCGCTTGGCGGCAAAAGTAGGAACTATCTGAAAAATTGTTAGTTGCAGTACTTAAATTAACAAACAGATAACACACACTAATACAGTCATCACAATTAACACCGGTTATCAGACAGATTCTACACACACCCAAAGTACACGGGGCTACATGACCGCGTTGTCGCAGCCCCTAAACTTAAGAACCAACCAACCAACCACTTAATCAGATGGAAATACTGAATCTGATCTCGTGCAAGTGCGTTGTCATGGCAACGTCTGATGGTCCATGCCTCATCAATTTAGTAGTGTTGCCATGGCAACCACTGATAGCTCTTGGCATTTTCTTATAATTCCGAAATCATTTTTCTCGTCCCTTGGCGTAATGGTGGGTCATATCAAAAATTCTTTCAGACAAAAGTTTTAGGTAATTATTAGGGGAATATTGTCCATTTTGTATGGTTTTGATATTGTGCCTATTAAGAGAGATATGATTAATGTTTCCCGAAAAACCCACTTTTTTCCACCCCTTTGGTCAATGGTTGGTGCTATCAAAAATCTTATTTGACATAAATTTTTGGCACTTATCCGACACATATTATGAACTTTGAATGGATTCGATATTGCACGTATTAAGAGAGTTATAGCGAAATTTCACTTTTTCGAAAAAAGCCCCCCATTTTCACCCCCTTCGACCGATTTAGCCCAGTAACGAACTCGACCGAGATTTTATAGGTATACATCTTCGGTAAAAAATTCGAAGTAATTGGTGCAAAATTACGGCAGTTATCGTGTCCACAAGAAACTGATATACATATATATATACATATATATATACATAAATTATATATAAACTTTTGAACTGACGGTGGTTTTGGGGTCTGGGGGATGTGAAACGCGAAGATATGTCGAAATTTTCCGGAAGTCGAAACATGGGACCCATTGCAATAGTTAGCTTTCTAATGAAATCTACCTAAAATAGCCCCTGGCACTACAGCCCGTGAAGTGCCTAGGCCTACCAAGCGACCACTGACCAGCCATTTGGCCTGCATATATTGGGGTGACGCGTGATCAGCGCATTGGATCCCCTCAGCCGTTAATCTTGGTTTTCATGATCGGGGCGCTGCCTGACTCTCCTCAATTGTCCTCACGAGGCTGAGTGCACGCCGTTCCAGCCCTCACGTCAAATTCTAAAATCTCTGACGGAGCCGGGAATTGTACCCGGTGCCTCCAGGTGAGAGGCAGGCGCGCTACCCCAACACCACGGGGAGGGCTTGAAGAGGACATGAAAATGTGACTATCCCGGCATTTCCCTGGAGGGCGTGTGGGAAAACGACATACACGATAACTGTGCCAGGATTCAAACTTGCGATCTGCGGAATTGCTGCAGCTGCCCTCGCTAATGTACTTAATTTCTTAACGTATAGAGCTTAACCTTTTAACATTTACCTTTAATTGGACTTTAAATTAAAGCATGAGACATTCCCACTAAACAAAAGAGCATGCGTTAGCATTTTATGCAGTCCAATTGGCAGCCATTGCTAAGGTCCCGGGTTCGATTCCCAGCTGTGCCTAGATTTAAGGATATTGGTATAATCCGTTACGGGACCCTCCAGCCTTATGCTTGGAAAATGTAAACCTGACGATGAAGAAGCGGGAAGGAACTGACCGTATTTTAGGTAGATTTCATTAGAAAGCTAACTATTGCAATGGGTCCCATGTTTCGACTTCCGGAAAATTTCGACATATCTTCGCGTTTCACATCCCCCAGACCCCAAAACCACCGTCAGTTCAAAAGTTTATATATAATTTATGTGTATATATATGTATATATATATGTATATCAGTTTCTTGTGGACACGATAACTGCCGTAATTTTGCACCAATTACTTCGAATTTTTTACCGAAGATGTATACCTATAAAATCTCGGTCGAGTTCGTTACTGGGCTAAATCGGTCGAAGGGGGTGAAAATGGGGGGCTTTTTTCGAAAAAGTGAAATTTCGCTATAACTCTCTTAATACGTGCAATATCGAATCCATTCAAAGTTCATAATATGTGTCGGATAAGTGCCAAAAATTTATGTCAAATAAGATTTTTGATAGCACCAACCATTGACCAAAGGGGTGGAAAAAAGTGGGTTTTTCGGGAAACATTAATCATATCTCTCTTAATAGGCACAATATCAAAACCATACAAAATGGACAATATTCCCCTAATAATTACCTAAAACTTTTGTCTGAAAGAATTTTTGATATGACCCACCATTACGCCAAGGGACGAGAAAAATGATTTCGGAATTATAAGAAAATGCCAAGAGCTATCAGTGGTTGCCATGGCAACACTACTAAATTGATGAGGCATGGACCATCAGACGTTGCCATGACAACGCACTTGCACGAGATCAGATTCAGTATTTCCATCTGATTAAGTGGTTGATTGGTTGGTTCTTAAGTTTAGGGGCTGCGACAACGCGGTCATGTAGCCCCGTGTACTTTGGGTGTGTGTAGAATCTGTCTGATAACCGGTGTTAATTGTGATGACTGTATTAGTGTGTGTTATCTGTTTGTTAATTTAAGTACTGCAACTAACAATTTTTCAGATAGTTCCTACTTTTGCCGCCAAGCGCCACTGTCAACGACTACGAGGCCAAGTTCAGAACTGAGCTACTAAACGCCGCCGCAGTCGGCTCTTGGCAACGAACATAGAAACCTAAGAGCGTTGTATACATTCTTAACCTATCCAATTTAGCTTCACACAGGTGCAATTAGTGGAAGGATCTTTAACATGCCATAAATCTATGACATGGGACCGCCGGCTTTACTTCCCCTCCGAAGGAAGGCATACTGAGGGATATTTAACGCTCTTAAAAAACCCGACGGCTTCGGCCGGGTTTGAACCCGGTATCTTGGGCATAGAAGCTCAGCATGTTACCGACTACGCCACCAAAGCCGCCTGATAAAGTGGGAAGCGGCTTCGGTGACGTAACTGGTAGCATGCTGAATGTCTATGCCCAATGTCGCGGTTTCAAAGCCGGCCGCAGTCGTCGGATTTTCTAAGAGCACTAGAATCCCTCAGTATGCTTTCCTTTGGAGGGGAAGTTCCAACGTTCGTTGCGAGTTGATGGTTGGGGTGGCATCTAGTAGCCAAGTTCACAGCTAGGTGTCGTTGACGGTTGTACCTGGTAGCAACATTAGGAACTACTGCTTGAAATTGACCGTCTGCAGTACTTACATGAATTAAGACTAATACAGCCATTACAATTCACACCGTGTATCAGACAGATTCTACACTCACCCAAAGTACACGGGGTTAGATGACCGCGTTGTCGCAGCCCCTAAACTGAGGAACCAACCAGAGGTAGATTTCGTTAGAAAGCTAACTATTGCAATGGGTACCATGTTTCGACTTCCGGAAAATTTCGACATATCTTCGCGTTTCACATCCCCAGGCCCCAAAACCACCGTCAGTTCAAAAGTTATATATAATTTATCTATGTATATGTATATCAGTTTATTGTGGACACGATAACTGCCGTAATTTTGTACCAATCACTTTGAATTTTTTACCGAATACGTATACCTATAAAATCTCGGTCGAGTTCGTTACTGGGCTAAATCGGTCGTTGGGGGGTGAAAATGGGGGGCTTTTTTTTTTCGAAAAAGTGAAATATTGCTATAACTCTCTTAATATATGAAATATCGAATCCGTTCAACATTCATACTATGTGTCGGATAAAGCCCAAAAATGTATGTTTGAAGAGTTTTTTTTATAGCACCAACCATTGACCAAAGGGGTGGGAAAAAGTGGGTTTTTCGGGAATCATTAATCATATCTCTCTTAATAGGCACAATATCAAAACCGTACAAAATGGACAATATTCCCCTAATAATTACCTAAAACTTTTGTCTGAATGAATTTTTGATATAACCCACCATTATGCCAAGGGATGAGAAAAATAACTTCGGAATTATAAGAAAATGCCAAGACCTATCAGTGGTTGCCATGGCAACACTACTAAATTGATGAGGGATGAGCCATCAGACGTTGCCAAGATAACGCACTTGCACGAGATCAGATTCAGATTTCCATCTAAGTGTGAAGCGGCTTCGGTGACGTAACTGGTAGCATGCTGAATGTTTATGCCCAAGGTCGCGAGTTCAAAGCCGGCCGAAGTCGTCGGATTTTCTAAGAGCGCCAAAAATCCCTCAGTATGCTTTCCTTTGGAGGGGAAGTTCCAACGTTCGTTGCGAGTTGCTGGTTGCGGTGGCATCTAGTAGCCAAGTTCACAGCTAGGTGTCGTTGACGGTAGTACCTGGTAGCAACATTAGTAACTACTGCTTGAAATTGACCGTCTGCAGTCCTTACCTGAATTACAGACTAATACAGCCATCCCAAAGTACACGGGGTTACATGACCGCGTTGTCGCAGCCCCTAAACTGAGGAACCAACCAAAATCTCTGCGGTAGATATAATTTTGCGTGAAGAAGTAACAGACCGTTACATAGTTGCACATCAGTGTCGAAACCTAGCATAAGGACAGTGTGACCACAAGTATAAAAATGGACCCCAAATGACAAGAAGGTTACCGTTCCCATAAGACAATAAAATGTTTAAAATAAGCATAAAATGACGAAAAACAAAGTTAATTAAGCTCCAATTATAAAATACCTTCTCGCATTAAATGAGGTCTGATCCTTCTACGAAAATCTGCATATTCTGCCTATTTTCGCCTATCCCCAAGTTTGTCCGGTGAAATCTACCTCCGCCTTCCGGCGTGCCGAGAGGACTTTTTTATTTATTTTTAGTCAATTTTACCGTCCAGGTTAGTGGCTCCCACGGACTCAGTGAGGTAACTCACTACTACCTTCTTTCCAGGCAGTGTCCTAAAGCTGGGAACACTTGGCCGGATTGGATACAACTGGGGATGTGTGATCAGCACTTTGCCCAGGCGGCCTTACGTGCAAAGCGAACAGGGGCCTCATGAGGGAGGGGAAGGGAAGGGAAGAGTGGGAGGGATAGGCAAGGGATAGGGATGGAGGCGGCCGTGGCCTTACAGGAGGTATTTGCCGGCATTTGCCCCAGGGCGAGGTGGGAAACCACGGAAAACCACTTCGGGGATGGCTGAGGTGGGAATCGAACCCCCCTCTACTCATTTGGACCACCCGAGGCTGAGTAGACCCCGTCCCAGTCCTCATGCCACTTTTCAAATTTCGTGGCAGAGCCGTGAATCGAACCCAGGACCTCCGAGGCGGCAGCTAACAATGCTGACCGCTACGCTACGGAGGAGACCCACTGCCAATTATACCGCACGTAAATTCTGACTCACGGTTAGTGAACCCTTGTCATAGCCAAGGCCTCTCTACTCGCGTCACCTACATCCCCTGTGGATTTGACACTCAGTATGTATTACAGTATATAGTTAAACCGACAGCAGTAGCTACGCTCAATAAATCGCAGCACTAGGCCATGTGGCCAAGCTCTCTGCGGACTCGAAAGGCGTTGGTTCTAACCCCATCGTCAGCCATCTTTGAAATGGTTATCCGTGGTTTACGCCATTTTTGACTCCAGGAAAATGCTGGGACGGTACCTTCTGACAAGCAAAGGCTGCTTCCTTCCACATCCTTACCCAGTTTCATTCATTTTCATTATTTTCATCTCACATTAACTACTCCCATGAGGTTGACGTTAGGAAGGGTATCCGGCGGTAATAACCATCACCCACATAGAAATTTATCACATCTCATCCCCGACCCCGTTTTAAATGGGAATACTTAGGGGTAGACATACATATACTTTCCAGCTAAATGGTAATGTTTGGGAAAAGAAATGCCATCAATATTTTAGTATTCATGTGTTCTACGTCGCCATCGTAGCGTAGCGGTCATCATGGTTACCTGCCGTCCCGGAGGTCCTGGCTGTGCCAGGATACGAACCTGCAACCTTGGGCCCAGAAAGCGAGAACGTTACCGTTGAGCCACGCAGCCAGTCGCTATACACACAACATTGCATAGCCTACTTAATTTGAGATATGGCAGTACCTTACTTCAAGTCCCGGAGCTCCTATATCATCCCTGTCCTTAATAAGGTACGGTCACTACTAGCCTACCGTCACTATAGAAATACAGGTTATCAGACAAGTTCAACACACACAAAAACGCAGGGCTGATGACCGTGATGTCCCAAGCAAATGAATTAACAACTATTTATTTTGAACTACTGATTGATATCACCTGGTTGCTCACTGACAGTCCAAAGGTCCCTCTTCTCCTGTGGCCATGGATGCGGGATCGATTCACGGCTGAGTTGTATAAAATTTATGTGAGACTAAATGCAAGAAATCCTTGTCATTGCTCAATACAGATATCCACCAGGGAAAATTCCCGGCATTCCACTGTCTCTAAAACCACAATTTCATTGTAAGCAAGCTCTACCCGGCATGCGTTGCAATGCCAATCAAAGAATGTGCTGGCATTTTAATTTTGTTTTTTGAACTGCGTTTGCATACACAATATGTTTTCGATTTCCGCTAACTGTCTCTAAACTATCATAACATGCATATACTAATTTAGAAACATTCGGGGGAGCGTGCACAACAACTCACCAAAGTTTCATCGCAATCGAAGTACGGTATATGAACGCATACGGAATTTTGTTGAAACGCTTCGCGCGTCGTAACTCAATTTTTGCATCTACGAGTGCGCTACCTATTGTGAAATGGATTTACTAAGTCGAAAACCTTTCCAGGCGTGTACACAACAACTAAACAAAGTTTCATCGCAATCGGATGAATGGTATATGACTGCATACGGGATTTTGTTTAAACTATTCGTGGGCTGTCACACATTTTTTGAATCTACTCGTGCGCTACCTACTGTGAAATATATTTACTAAATTAAAAATTTTCACATACGTGTACACAACAACTCATCAAAGTTTCATCGCAATCGATGTATGGTATATGAACGCATACGGGAGTTTGTTGAAACACTTTGCGCGTCGTCACTCATTTGTTGCATCTACGCGTGCGCTACCTATAATGAAATTGATTTACTATGTCAAAAACCTTCCCTGGGGTGTACTCATCGGTTCACCAAAGTTTCATCGCAATCGGATGAATGGTAATGAATGCATACGTGACTTAGTTAAAACAATTCTCGTGCCATCGCTCATTTGTTGAATCTACTCGTGCGCTACCTGTTGTAAAATGCATGTACTAAGCCAGAAGCCTTCCTGTAGTGTACACAACAATACACCAAAGTTTCATCGCATTCGATGAATGGTATATGAACGCATACGGAATTTTGTTGAAACGCTTCGCGTGTCTTCACTCATTTGTTGCATCTACGCGTGCGCTACCTATAATGAAATTGATTTACTATGTCAAAAACCTTCCCTGGGGTGTACTCATCGATTCACCAAAGTTTCATCGCAATCGGATGAATGGTAATGAATGCATACGTGACTTAGTTAAAACAATTCTCGTGCCATCGCTCATTTGTTGAATCTACTCGTGCGCTACCTGTTGTAAAATGAATGTACTAAGCCAGAAGCCTTCCTGTAGTGTACACAACAATTCATCAAAGTTTCATCGCATTCGATGAATGGTATATGAACGCATACGGAATTTTGTCGAAACGCTTCGCGCGTCTTCACTCATTTGTTGCATCTACGCGTGCGTTACCTATAATGAAATTGATTTACTATGTCAAAAACCTTCCCTGGGGTGTACTCATCGATTCACCAAAGTTTCATCGCAATCGTATGAATGGTAATGAATGCATACCTGACTTATTTAAAACAATTCTCGTGCCATCGCCCATTTGTTGAATCTATTCGTACGCTACCTTTTGTAAAATGCATGTACTAAGCCAGAAGCCTTCCTGTAGTGTACACAACAATTCACAAAAGTTTCATCGCAATCGGATGAATGGTATATGATCGCATACGGAACTTTGTTGAAACGATTCGCGCTTCGTTGCTCATTTGTTGATTCTACTCGTGCGCTGACTAACGTAAATTGGATTGACTAAGCCAGCCACCTTCCCTGGAGTGTACACAACATCTCACCCAAGTCTCATCGCTATCGGA
This sequence comes from Meconema thalassinum, assembly GCA_946902985.2. Taxonomy (NCBI): domain Eukaryota; kingdom Metazoa; phylum Arthropoda; class Insecta; order Orthoptera; family Tettigoniidae; genus Meconema; species Meconema thalassinum. Next base: position 1,733,495,207 of record OX336388.2, on the reverse strand, counting down.
CGAATGGTATATGAACGCATATGGGAGTTTATAGAAACGCTTCGCGCATCGTCGCTCATTTGTTGAATCTACACGTGCGCTACCTATTGTAAATGGATTTTCTAAGCCAGAAAACTTCCTTGGAGTGTACTCAACATCTCACCCAAGTTTCATCATAATCGAATGAATAGTATGTGAACGCATTCGGTACTTTATTGATACCCTTCACGCGTCATCACTCATTTGTCGAATCTACACGTGCGCTACCTATTGTAAAATGGATCTACTCAGCCAGAAACCTTCCTTGGAGTGTACTCAACATCTCACCCAAGTTTCATTGCTATCTGATGAATGGTATGTGAACGCCCACGGAACTTTATTGAAACGCATCACGCGTCGTCGCCCATTTGTTGAATCTACTCGTGCGCTACCTATTGTAAAATGGATTTACTAATCCAGAAAGCTTCCTTGTAGTGCATTCGACATTTCACCCAAGTTTCATCGTAATCGAATGAATGGTATATGAACGTATATGGGACTTTATCGAAACGCTTCGCTGGTCGTAGCTCATTTGTTGTATCTACACGTGCGATACCTATTGTAGAATGGATTGACTAAGTCAGAAACCTTCCTTGGAGTGTACTCAATATATCACCTAAGTTTCAATGTAATCGAATGAATGATATGTGAACGCATACGGGACTTTATTGAAACACTCCGCGCGTCGTCGCTCATTTGTTGAATCTACACGTGCGCTACCTATTGTAAAATGGATTTACTAAGCCAGAAACCTTCCTTGGAGTGTACTCAACATCTCAACCAAGTTTCATCGTATTCGAATGAATGGTATGTGAACGCATGGGAGACATACACCCATACCCACCCACAGACAAACTATCTCGTACATTGATTTTTAGCCTATTTTCAATTTTGAAAAAATACTTATACTCATACTTAAAATACTTAAAATACTTAATTTTACGATGCTCCAAGCACCCGAACATGAATTATAGGCGTACATAAACATAAAGATATATCAACCACACAGTATTAAACAAAATCATCTTTACGATGTTCCAGTTTGTCGACAAAAATATGATTAGTTAAAATGTGCTTTCAAACTAAATATTATTGCATACCTCGTGGACGAAACGCAATATAAGTCAAATTAAAACTGACCGTCACCTTTGTGGAAAGTCCCCATCCCCAGGAAGACCCCTTTAATAAATTATAAAGGCTTGTGGTGCATGGAAATTCGGGGTATTAAGCCTCAAATGGCCCAAATTCCCAAAAGCTGCAAAAAACACTATTCCAATCCAGGAATTTTTGAAAATAATGTTGCTGTTTGGAGATATAAAAGACCTTTTGTACAACATATCGCATATCGCACATGTAAGGCACGTGTAATAACCTGTAGGGTACCCCTTGACCCCCTTAATCGCATTGTTGAATTTTACAGTCTATGTTTGATTCCACGATAACCTTGTAGCCATTTGCAAACATTCACAGAAATGTAATACATTGAGTGGCATTGCTTCTTACAGAATTAGATGGAAAGTTGGATGTCACCTCGTGTGATACTCTTGTCATGGTTACCGGCTTGCATTACTTCATTAGTTTCTTCTTGTTCTTCTTCTATCGGATGGGCCAGCTAAGGAACACGACTTTCAACTTTTCAGCTTGGCGAGGGACTTGATGTTTGCGCAATATTCGTGCATTCTCTGGCTATGTTGCTCCTTTCGGTCTTTTATCCAGATGATTCCTGTTTTCTTACAGGGTGGTCTGTCCTGAATACTCTTCTGTTTAAGTATCTTTCTGAGATGTGATCGGCTTCTAATATCACTTTTCATTATCTTCAGTTCTTGGATATCCTTGTTAACTACTGTTAGCGACGGTGTCACGCTCTTTCTATTCCCCAGTAGTTGAGAAGCCGGCTGGTTAGTCTTGTTGGGTTCATCCTTGAGACATGTCCGTAGAAAGCCAGACGTCTCTTCCTGGTCACATATGTGATTTTCTCAGTATATCTATATAGCTCCTGATTTGGTCTTCTTCTGTACTCGTCATCTATTTATTAGTTTATTAAATGAAATTAGTTTTCTGTGAATATCTCAGAAACGTGGTTTTAGAACCTTAAAATATAGTAGCCACCGAGGGGCTGAAAATGAGTTTTGTCTCGTCCTTGTACGCCATAATATAATCATAATCTTAATAATAATTTAATAATATAGGGATAGGGATATAATAGACCTTTAGTACCACACCCGCCCGTGTAAATCATGTGAAAAAGATCAAGAGTACCCCTTGACCCCCTTAAGCGCATTATATACGTATTGATGAATTTTACAGCTTAAGTTGGTTCCGCGATAACCTTATAGCCGTTTGCGAACGTTCACAGTAATATAATTGCGTCTTACAGAAATAGATGGACTTCTGAGATTGTGTTGCCATGGTTACCGGCTCGCATCCTTTCAATAGCTTAATAAATGAAATTAGTTTTCTGGGTATATCTCAAAAACTGTTGGTTTTAGGACCTTAAAATGTGGTTTCGGGGCCCGTAGGGCTCCCAAGTTTTGTTTCTCACATTGAGACGCTGAAAATGAGCTTTGTCTCGTCTTTCTACGCCCATTTCATCATGCATTTTAAGGGGTTAGCCCCTCTTTTATGAGAGGTATGTAGAAGAGTTACACCAATAATTACTTTCGTGCCTCTGATGTACATCTATACCAAATTTTACGTTTATCCACTCAGCCGTTCTCGAGTGATGCGCGTGCAAAGTTGTACACAGACAAACAAACACACAAACAGACAGACAAAAATTTTGTTTTTGCGCGCAACCGTCATAGACCAGTCTGAAACGGCGTTAATAACTCAAATTTCCGTGGAAATTCAGTAAAAACAGACAAACTTTCATTATTATATATATAGAGATTATCTCACAAACCCGTCATCAAATCGAATCCAAATTTTAACACAGTATACATTGGAATGTTGTATAACGGGATTATTAATTTCAAAATTTGGTGTATTCAAGAACGAAAGTTGTTATCTTTTTTGTAAGGTAACTTTTTCTCGGCTGTCGTTGGTGAATGTAGTTCTTGGTAGCGTTGTAATCCTTATACATCAAAACGTTATGCTGTATGACTGTGAAATACGTAAATTAATTCACTTATTTTGTATCGGTTTGTATTTGTACGGGGAATTAAGACATGGTTCACCAGCTAGCCGCTCCGGGAAATGCTGTACAACGTTGCTGATATGGAGCCCATCACTTTCGAGCGAGGTGCGCAATGACGCGTGATGGAGCCTATCTTGGCAACGCTGTACAGCTTTCACTGCCGGCAGTAGGTTCCTACGTTCGTTGCCAAGAGCCGACTGTGGTGGCGTCTGGTAGCTAAGTTTTGAACTTGTAGTCGTTGACGGTGGCGTTTGGCAGCAAAAGTAGGAACTATTTGAACAATTCAAAGTCTGCAGTCCTTACTTGAATTAAAAGCAGATAACACACACTAATACAGTATTACAATTAACACTGGTTATCAGACAGATTCTACTTATATACACACACACACCCAAAGTACACGGGGCTACATGACCGCGTTGTCGCAGCCCCTAAACAGAGGAACCAATCATAATATTTTCTTCCATACAACATTTTCAAGAGCACTGTATATATCAGGAACCACACCTAACGGTACTAAGGATTACATAAATATATTAGACGAACATTTCTATTTGGTTTTAACGAATAATTAATATTACTTTTACGTTAAAAATTTACAAATTGTATTTGATTTTAAATCTTGAGAGCAACGCAGTTCTTTCATAATTTTTTTCGAAGATAATTTGCTAGAATCCACACATTTTTTATTTCATACCGTACTTCAACTATTTTCAAATAATTTTATTTCCTGTTTCTGAATATATTTTTGGTTAAATTACTTTGTGCCAGATATGATTTCGATAGTATTGGAATGTGTTAAGAGCATCTAAAAAACAAGATAGTTTCAATTACTTGCAACTTCATTTGTTTTAATAGTTTCATCCGACATGGTAACATTGTTGATGATGACCACACTTACGTACAACAACTAATAATAATATTTTTATTGAATCTTGGTTTTATTTAATACCATTTCCATTTCAATTTCATTTTACATTAATTACAAATATTGACTAAAGTGGAATAAATTAATTCAATACCATTTGGTACTTACTTTAATAAAATATGATGTAACAGGGAGATTTTGCTCAGAGTTAAACTCTGGGTGTAGCCGTTTATCAATGCTAGTAAAATCTATTTTGAAGTTAATTATATAACTATGTTTCATGAATTTCATGTTAACGAACAGCTCTCTGTAAAACTGGGAATTCTACAAGCAATTTATCATCACTGACTGGGCAGAACCTTCCAAGTCTTTGTTATTATTGGTTTACCGTTCGTTTCGCAAGCCCGCAAGTGGAATATATTCATATTTTGACAGCAGGGGAGTTTATGGCCTAATGCGCATATACAGAACAGAAGCTAATGCTTAGGAATTATTCGATTATTCATTTTATTCTTGATTTTATTGTGGCCAATGAGGCGAATGCGATGCGATATAGCATCCACGGTTTGCTGCACATCAGCCAAATGCGACCCAATGCCAGATTCCATATCTTTCCATTGTTGTGCCCTTCCAGTTGTAATAATAGCAATTATTAACAGATGGCGTAATAAAACTTAACTGTTTGTTATACAGTTTGCCAGGAATAAAATACTCGAGCATAATACAGTTTAAACCTTTTTGCATCATTACTTTTACGTTGGGGTTTATATTCAGTGGCCAAAACTATGATCATCTGTGAATGTTGCAGAATGCAGGACAATCGGTGACTTATACATTATGAGATTTACATATCTTGTTTCAGTTGAGGACAGCTTGGACACCGTTGGCATTTAACTCTGTGTACTTTGGTTTGTGTGGTCTGATAACCTGTGTTATTGTGATGGCTGTATTAGTGTGTGTATTCGTAATTCTGGTGAGGATTGGGAACGAGACGGCAGTGGCCTTAAGTTAGGAATCATCCCGATATTTGCCTGGAGTAGAAGAGAGGAATCTACGGATAACCACTTCAATGATGTCTTAGGTGGGAATCGAACCTACCTCTTCTCATTGTTTCCAAACGAGGCTGAGTGTATCCCGTTCCAGCCCTCAGACCAGAAATATATAATTTGGCTGAGCCAGGAATCGAACCCGGACCTCCAGGGAGATAGCCAAGCATGTAAGCCGCTACACCACGTGGTGGTTGCATGAACATCGATTGATTAACTCCGTGTACTTGGGTGTGTGCATGCCAATTTGACGACAATAGGGGTTTGTGATTTATTTTGCTGCATTCCAATATTTTTATTTTATATTTTTATTGATTTTCAGCATGAATTCCTTCCTCAAGGCGGAGTCCATACCATTTAAAAACTCACTCAAATCCTCTGGTGAATTGGTTAAGATGACAATGTCGTCAGCAAATCTCAGAGTTGAGATTATTTCTCTTTGAATCCTTACTCCTACTTTAAAATTTACTCTAATTTCCTTCATTGCTTAATATAATGTACAGATTGAAAAGTATGGGTGATGATGTCAGCCTTGCCTTAAACCTATCGGAATACATGTGGTGTAGTAAGTAATTAATTCATGCATGAGTATTTGTATGTGTATGTGTATGTGTATGTGTATTTGTCCTGTGCGGATGTTGGAACTGCTCAGTATGCGTCAGTTATTTCTCATAATTGCGTTGACTTTTATTTCGTATTGAGTACAGCAACAATACTAATATCATTTCATGAGGATAGCAGCAGTCTACGCTCACTAATGGCAGCTGTAGGTCAAGGTTCCAAGCTATCTGTGGACTCAGTAGACGTAGGTTCGAGCCCCACCGTCGGCCGTCCTTGATATTTTTTTCCACGGTTTCCCATTTTTTATCTCCAATCAAATGCTGGGACGGTACTTCTGACTGTCCGCGGCCGCTTCCTTCCACTTCCTTGTCCAATTTCATCCATTCATCTCATCACTCATTGTGACGCGCAGGTCGCCCACGGGCGTCTAGAAAGATCTGCACTCAGCCTCTCAGGAGACCACACGACAAAAAAATTAGCAAGATAGAAGCAGTAGCTTTATATTTACTGTCATAAGTTAGAATAGCCAAAAGGCCCATAGACATTGACCTAAAGTTTGATATGACCACGTAGATAAAAGATATGGCCTAATACTTCTCCATGAACTGGGGTTCTTGTAATGGGGCTGTGAAATGGCACGATACGGGAGTTGAAGCGACACTAATCGCTCCACCACGCCTATAAACTGGGTCCATAAAACTCGCAGCTGTACATATTCTAGCCGAAATAACTCAGCGTACATGTCACTATGGACTGGCTCCCTTATGGTAAGGGTAATAGTTGATAAGCTTCAACAGGATCCTTTTATAAATAAAATCAAAAGCAGTATTGCCATAAAATCGTGAGATTTTTGTGGTTAGATCCCGGCTCATTTCATTGACATTTAAGGGTGTTTGAGTGCCACATCCTCGTGACAGAAAATTGACCGATACGTAAATGATTCACCTCAGAGGAAAATCCTGGAATCTCTAAGCTGATTTAAAATCATAAGCTTTGAACCTTGCCTGTGGTCCATCAGTAAAATATGTTGGTTATATTTAAAGGCCTGGTTCAAACAACGTATCAACCACCTAAACGTCGGAGTTTGAGTTTAAAAAAAAGAAAGGTGTTCCTTATGGTCTGGACTGCCACTAGTAACACCTTCTGGCTAGCTTACGGCTATATATATCTAAGCCAACTAAGCATATGATGTTCACGGAGTTGGCAAAAACGACTGAAATCGTGAACCTAATGTTTCTCGAACGTTCCTGAACAGTTACTCAAATGTAATATTTAGTGTTATTAGTCAGCCATTCATTTATGGCGATACTACGTGAAGAGTTGTATGACATGACAGTAAGTGGCGATTATACTTCCAGAGGCAGTCGTCGGTTGACTACCGGCCCCGTGGTGTCGGGGTAGCGTGCCTGCCTCTCACCCAGAGGCCCCGCGTTCGATTCCCGGCTCCGTCAGGGATTTTGGAAACTGACGTGAAGGCAGGAACAGGATGCACTCAGCCTCGTGATGGCAATTGAGTAGCTGTCTGACAGTGAGGCAGCGCCCCAATCGCGAAAACCAAGATTAACGGCCGAGGGGACCCAATGCGCTGATCACGCGTCATTCAAATATCTGCAGGCCAAATGGCTGGGCAGCAGTCGCTTGGTAGGCCTAGTCCCTTCATGGGCTGTAGTGCCATGGGTTATTTGTTTATCTATAGTCGTCGGTTGACCAGCAACTAATAAGAAAGAATACCCGAAAATTATTATCCTTCTATAAATGTTATCCCTGCAAAATATATGGGGACTTCAACACATCTCATTCACGGTACGACGGTAATCGACCTGTCATTCAAAGAAAGTGTTCCGTCTTCCAGGTGATCCCGAACAAACAAAGTGATGACGCGCCCACCAGTTGATCCCGAACAACCAAAAATAGTGGCTCATCTAGTGAAAATGGACGTATAAATTATTATTATTATTTTATTTATAGTCGTTTACCCTCCAGGTTGGTGGAACCCACGGACTCAGCGAGGGATCTCACCACTACCGCCTCTACGGGCAGTGTCCGAGAGCTGGGAACATCGAATCGGACGGGATACAACTGGTGAGGTGGGATTGGCACCTCGCCCAGGCGGCCTCACCTGCAAAGCGAACAGGGGCCTCATGAGGGAAGGTATGGGATGGTTAGGATGGATAGACAAGGAAGAGGGAAGGAGGCGGCCGTGGCCTTGAAGAATGTACCATCCCGGCATTTGCCCGAAGACGAAGTGGGAAACCACGGAAAACCACTTCGAGGATGGCTGAGGGGGAATCGAACCCCCTCTACTCATTTGGGCCATCCGAGGCTGAGTAGACCCCGTTCCAGTCCTCGAACCACTTTTCAAATTTTCGTGGCAGAGCCGGGAATCGAACCCAGGACCTTTGGGGCAGCAGCTAACCAGCTACTTAGGAAGACTACTTCAGCCGCTTCTGGGTAGCACGCCTTCGTACATTAAGGATTCCACACACTTCGTGGAAAAGTTAAAAGGTATAACACTTCAGCCGGGTGATATTCTAGTGAGTCTCGACGTGGTGTCTCTGTTTACGAGAGTACCTATTGATGGTGTTATGTCTCTCATTAATGGCTTTTTTCCTGAAGACATCACAAGACTTTTTTATCACTGCATGACCTCCTCCTACTTTCTATGGAATGGGAATTTTTATGAGCAGACTGATGGTGTGGCCATGGGTAGTCCTCTCTCTCCTGTTGTGGCTAATTTCTTCATGGAGAACTTTGAAGAGAAAGCTTTGTCGTCGGCTCCTTTCAAACCGAAGATCTGGTGGCGTTATGTGGATGACACGTTCGTTGTTTGGACGGAAGGTGAGGAAAATCTTAGCCATTTCCTGGATCACCTTAATCTCCAGCACCCTTCTATTTGTTTCACCATGGAAAAGGAATCTGACGGCAAAATACCTTTTTTAGATGTTCTCGTCACCAAGAAAGAGGATGGTTCTTTAGGACACAGCGTTTTTCGTAAGCCAACACACACCAATAGATATCTCCACGCAAGTTCTCACCATCACCCTGCCCAGAAACATGGTATCCTTACAACTCTAACTACCAGGGCTAGGAGGATTTGTGAAGTGTCTTCTTTACAAGAAGAAATTAACACCCTGCGAACCACCTTTGAGAGCAACGGTTATAGCAAGGCTTTGATTTCTACGGTTCTGAAAACAACAAATAATAATAGGACGTCAGTTGAGAAAAGAGATGTAAGAGGAACTGCTTACCTTCCGTACATACATAACACAACGGATCGTATTGCTAAAATCCTACGTCGATACAAAATACGGACTGTATTTGGAACTTCTGTTAAGATTAGGCAACTCCTGCGACCAACTAAGGACAGTTTGCCTAAATTGCAACAACCGGGTATCTACAGAGTTCCCTGTACTTGTGGCAAGGTTTACATCGGGCAGACTTCGAGAACAATATGCACTCGCATTAAGGAACATAATAGATGTATCAGGCTCATTCAACCTGATAAATCAGCTGTTGCCGATCATGCTTTAACACCTGGCCATGATGTCATGTTCCAAGGGGTGGATGTTCTTGCCCGTATAAAGCAATATCGTCCCAGAATCATCAGGGAGGCGGTTGAAATACGTAAACACCCAGATAATTTCAACCGCGACACCGGCTACAATCTCAGTGAATCCTGGCTACCTATTATCAGAACCCTGAGAAAGTAATTCACTGCTGCTTTCCGTTGTCCCTAACATGGGGCTATAATGGCGTCCATCTTTGGGCACCTTCTATATGTTCTTCGTTGCTTTCTCTTAGCAACATTGTCGTATTCCAGATTATTCCTGACGATGAAAGACATGGTTTCTTTCGAAACGCGTCGAATTGCAATATAATAAAACACGGCATAAACCCAAAATTCAACATTATGAATAATAACACGGGCCGTGAAAGTCTAAATGACAATATAAAGAGAAGAAATATCCCAAGATTTGTATGGATCTGGAGACATAATCGACCGGACGTGGGCAAAATCCAACTTTGAGTTGAGGCATGTGTTTACACGTCCGGTTGTGCATGGCTTTTCTAGCGGCCATAAAATATAACTTTTCAATTAAAGCTGTAAGTTAATTTGTGGGCCGGTGCGCAGTTCGCAACCAGTTGGCCATGATAATTCACCTGATTGCTGTTAGATGTCTCGTGCAGATCCGCCGGAGAATTTTGTTTTAATTAAATATATATTTTCCATTGTAATATGCACAATATAACGCTCAATTTTAAAACGACTGAGCAATTACAAATCAATAAATATAAAAAATCAACCAAAAAAAGCCAACTCTGATAGGATTTGAACCTTAGCCATACGGGTGAAAGGCTAACGCTTTACCACGCAGCCAAACGTGTAAACGAAAATTGGCCGATATCAAATGACTTACATGTAACGTGTTAGCAAATAATGATTTAGACTAAACGATTTCTTCAGTTGAGTATATTATTTATATATAAAGCATTTCATTCAAAGTTTGTATTATTTCTAACAGTAGGCTATATTGCATGCAGTACTTAACTAGTGAAATATAGGTCAGGAACAAGATATCAGCTGCAATCTTGCCTTGTAACTGAGACGGCTCAGCTTGTAAGACATGGCACTGAGATGCCCTTTGCTAGTGCCACCTCTGTACCAAATTTCGTTCAATTCAGTTTCACCGTGTTTGAATTCAATGGGGGGGAAGGGGGGGCAGACATTCAGAGTACACACACACACACAATTTTTGGCCCTGTGTAGATCTCATAAGTCTACGTTGATTTTTTGCATTAATCGAAAGTAGGCTGAAAACAGATGCTCCATCGACCAGTTGATCCCGATTTACTGAAGATGACCCTCCATCGACCAGTTGATCTTGATCAATCATAAATAATTTATGTTCCATCGATCAGTTGTTACTGATCAATCGATAATTAATCCCCATCTCAGTTGATGCCTCTTTGTCCACTTCCTTGTGTAGTGGTTAGCATTCTTGGCAGTCACCCCAGAGATTCAGGTTTCATTCCTTGTTCTACCAAGAAATTTAATTGTGATCTGTGGGCTAGAACGGGGTAGACTCAGCGTGAGAAGAGGTGGATTCGATTTCCATTTCAGTAATCTTGGAAATAGTTTTCCGTGGTTTCCCACTTCTACTCCAGGAAAATGCTGTGATAGTTACCTACTTAAGGCCATGGCTATCACCTTCCCAATCCTCACGCGCATTAAAGAATAATACACAAATTACTAAAGATACCCCAATAATAGAAATTCAATACACACATCCAAGCTTACGGGGCTAAATGACCACGATGTTGCAAAGCCCCTGAATGAATTAACAACAAGTTGATCTTGATTTAAAACGAAGTCCCTATAACCAGTTAATCTGGATGAACCAAAAATGATGCTCCGATCAACTGATCGATCTCGACTGACATGTTGAACATGCCTGATCTGTATCATTTCACTGTTGAAGTATACTTATATGCTACCTAATTATTCTTTCATATATATTAAACATGTAAAAGGAGCTCCTATTTTAACTAGAGGAGCGTGTGCAGTGAACTGTCCTAATTATCCTACCTGTATGAAACACAAATAACAGTGTATTTAACTCGGCAGAATTTCTGCGCCAGTGTACATATCACAGAGCAAAGTAAACTGTGTAAACTGAGAACAGATGAGTATAGGAAACACCACCAGCGTATTCTAATAATACTACACAACTGCCATTTGTTTAGGGGAAGGGTTCTCAAACTTTTAGACTAGCGTACCATTAAACCGTTAGTCATGTTTTTGCCGTACCTCTGTGTAATATTACGTGGTTTTCAATGCTATCATTAAAATTGTATAGTTAGAGTAGCGACTATGCATTTACTAAAACGATACTTATATTCTCCTAATGGCATTAAAACATGGCATAATTTATTCTATGGAAGCTACACAGGCAATTCCAACTTAATCTCTACTTAGTATAAAACAAAGTCCCCGATTCTTGGATGTCACGGGTAATCTCGAGAGCTGGCCGGCCCCGTGGTGTTGGGGTAGTGCACCTGCCTCTCACCCGGAGGCCCCGAGTTCGATTACCGGCTCCGTCACGGATTTTAGAAACTGACGTGAGGGCTGGAACGGGGAGCACTCAGCCTCCTGAGGACAATTGAGTAGCTGTCTGACAGTATGGCCACGCCCCGATCACGAAAACCAAGATTAATGGCCGAGGGGACCCGATGTGCCGATCACGCGTCACCCCAATATCTGCAGGCCAAATGGCTGGGCAGCGGTCGCTTGGTAGGCCTATGCTCTTCACGGGGTGTAATGCCAGGGGTACAAAAAAACACGAGAACTACTGGATGGATTTTGATGTGGTTTTCACCATTTTGTAAAGGATATCTCGAGGAAGGTTTCTACAGAAAATTATATATTTATGATCAAAGGAAGCCTCCGTGGTTCAAATCCCGGTCACTCCATGTGAGATCTGTGCTGGACAAAACGGAGGCAGACAGGTTTTTCTCGGGTACTCCGGTTTTCCCTGTCAAAATTTCATTCCAGCAACACTCTCCACTATCATTTCATTTCATCTGTCATTCATTTAATCATTGCCCCAGAGGAGTGCGTCAGGCCTCGGCAGCCGGCATGGTCCATATCCTCGCCGCTAGATAGGGGCTTCATACATTCCATTCCTGACCCAGTCGGAGACTGGAAGCAGGCTGTGGATTTTCATTTATGATCAAAGGAATCCAAGCACAAACGATTTCAGTGAAAAAGTCGAAGAAAAAAAACCTGGCATCCGTGCGCCTTTTAAGCTTATGCTGGGCAAACCGTTAAAATTATCAACATACTATGAGTGTAAGAATTGTTCATCATGAAAAGTTCTACAAAAAAGTCCGCGAGAGCATATCTCTATCTCTATCTCTATCCTTTAACGTTTATATTTCTTCCAACAATCTCCATTCAATTACTGAAGCGACAGTTTACGAGCTAGTTAGGGGCAAGCCTATCACCCCAGTTACAGCCTAGGTAGCGGGCGAGCCTATTACTGCGGATACAGCCAGAAGCAAACTGCCGAGTCGTGTTGAGCTAAGGCTTCAGAGAAGAGTGGTTGGGTTTGGAGTCTCCCTGGAAGTGCGACTCGGCTTTTCTTCATTTCGCCTGTGAACGTTTCGTTCCGCAAATTACACAGTCATTTTAAGATTGGACGGAAGGGGGATTTGTGTTACATGCACCTCGCCATTCTTAAATTACGTCTGACAAGAATTCATTGCACATGCATCTCCATGATAATATAATTAATAGTCCAGTGAGTGATTTTAATCTACCATGCCGAGACCTAAAACGGATATAGTTCGTAGGTCATCGACATCGGAAAAGAAAGCGCTTATCACGTAATGCATTCATAACTGTTGCCGGGCGAACTCGAGGCGGGTTGCCAGTTTCTTCTACAAATAAGAATCTATGCGTCTAAAAATTGTCGTGTTAAAACGTCAGAAAACTAAACTATCAGTTAAAAGGCGTTTATATTTGTTGCTTTTTCTAGTCAGTGGGTGTCAAAGTTAATCGATCGCCAACTTACCATTCCCGTTCATTCTAGCATACGATCAAGGAAATATTCTTGTCGGGTGGAAGCACTACCGTATTCCAGCAGAATATTGACGCAATACAGCTAAGGTGACCGAGGTGTAGCATGTCGAGGCTTATGTTTTTGCGAATGTTTTAAATTCACAATTAGCCCTGTTTATTTCAAATGTATCATCATTTTTTGTGTTGTTATTCCTTAACTCCTCTGAAATATTTGTTTATAAGTATTTGGAGTGATATCCGAATAAATTTCAAGATATGCGAATTTAAGAACCCGTGAAAAAAGTGCGTTTGGAAGCAGCGTCCTCGCAGTGTATAAAGATGATTGAGTATTGCAGGTTATGCGTGTTATTGAGTTGGAGATTATTGAACTGCGGCTTCGATCCCAGTTCAGAACTATGAAATTTAAAGGCGCTTCATACACACAGCCTTGTGTCGATAGATTTATTAACATGTTTAGAATTACTCAAGACTAATATTATGGCAACCCTGTGTCCTAAGAGCCACCCAATGCAGATAAAAAGAAAAATGATCCCATATTAAAATACTCGTGTTATTGTTATTATTATTATTATTATTATTATTGCCACGGTCGGTGAGTGGTTATCGTGTCGGGCTACCAACTCCAAGCTTGCAGGTTCACTCTTGGCCGTGGTATGTGATTTTTAAAGGTGACAAAAATCTCGACAGGCATATCATACGTTGTTGGCATGTTAAAAACCCATTTGAATTCAGTAGGCCGTGTTCATAGTGGGAAAAAATCTCGGGATTTTCCGCCAACACAAAGTTCCTCATTTCTCTACGAGAAGGCGCTATAGAGTCAAGGAGCTTATAATTATCTAACCTCATTTAATTTCAAAGCGCTCCAAGGTACGAAAAAATCGACATTCAGGCTGCCCTCTGGTCGTCAAATAACAAAGCTTGCACCAGGCACCCGAGGCCATACGATATTATTATTATCATTATAATTATGAAATATATTATTGCTCCCTAACTTGAAAATACTGGGCACGCCACTTCATTTAAGTAAACAAAACATTGATAAATCATGTGTTTATGATGAGAATATTTTAGGGATAATATACTAGCACCACAGTGACAAATAATTTTGAAGTACCATAACAATAAAATAATTGATCAAGCAATGCATGTCATTTTTCTATTTCGTTTAAATAGATAAATTAAGCAATCAATCAACGAATCAATCAATCAATCAATAAATAAATAAATAAAGAAGTCAATAAATAAATATTTTTAAATTAATTAATACATTTTGAATTTAAGTAATTAATTTATTTGAACAAGGTACATTTTTTCGAACATATGTAATAGGTATCTGTATTTCTCCACCAAGCTTACGTACCAGAATTTGTTGCACCAATAGTAGTATGCATTCAACAGTTTTAAAGCGAATAATGGACTGGAGAAGTAGTTAAATCGGAGTTTGCTTATAGAGTTTCATGGAATTTTAAATTAAAAGTGGTAATTCCGTTAATAATAATATTATATGGCCTCCGGGGCCGGGTGTAAGCTTTGTTATTTGACTCACAGAGGGCAGCTTGCATGTTGAATTTTGTTGTTCCTTGAAGCACTATGAAAGTCAAGAAGGTTAGATATCTAAGCTCCTTGACACTATAGCGCTTTCTAGTAGAGAAATGAGGAACTTTGTGTTGGCGGAAAATCCCGAGATTAATTTTGCCATTATGAACACTGAATTCAAATGGGTTCTTTAACATGCCAAAATCGTATGACATGCGTATCGTGATTTTTGCCGCCTTTAAAAAATCACTACCACAGCCAGGAGTGAACCTGCAAGCTTGGGGTTAGTAATCCGTCACGATAACCACTCACCCAGCGTGGCAAGCTAATCCGTTAATGATCGAACAGTTGTTGTTTCCAGAGGCCCGTAAATTGAAATATTGTTCCTTGCTGCTGTGATGCGAACGCAAGGAATGAGGGGAAATATTGCTAAAGGAAATGGGATTGAAGTGTGATAAATTCTTGTCGGAAGGCTCCGGACTTCACATTTCCGGAACCAACAATGAGTTGAAGGTAGCACAACTCCCTGATGAATGTTGGCACTCCGAGCATTGCGGTGGGGGAGTGAACAACTGCAGTGGAACGTACTGGAATCTAAAGTAACACAATATTCTAACGTCTGCCTGTTTTTAGCCTACTGTCGGATTTCCATGTGTATGTTATGTATGTATTAATGTATGCATGTATGTACGTCAGTATAAATGTATGTATGTGCTGTATATCGCCTACTATCAATTCCCAAACGTTGAAACCGATTGGAATAAAACTTTGTTCTCAGGTAGCATTAGTTGATGGCACCTCAACACCATCCTTCATATACCCGCCATCTGAACGAAAACAAAATGGGGGCCATCGGAGTGATGAAAGCCTAAATCAAGTAGCGACTGCGCAAATTATTGGATCACTACTACACTTCGTAAAAACAATCTTTCTGTGACGCGTTAGGGACCTAATTTACAAGGCCATCAAAAGTATAATTATTACAAGATGGTGACCATGTGGACAATTGATAACTTATAATACCTAACTCATGCACCAATGAAGGAAAGCTTAGTGTACAAGGAAAGTATGTTGCCAAAGTTATGACTATATGAGATTGAATATTATGTACATCAGTCATATTAATTTTTAAGAAATTTAACTCTCAATATTTTAAAACTACAATAACGAAAATTAGAAATTAAGTTGACCCGTATATGTGACTTTGCAGCTACTCTATGCATTCATGATAGCGGCGGGGCGTAGGCTACTATTACACATTAAAAACAGTAACTCAATATATATTTGACAATGTTCACTAAATTGAGAAAGACAAGAGATTTTGGGAGCATAGGTAATAGGACTATCACACTCAATATAGCACGCATTGGTCATCTTGAACGACCACCTCATGGTGTAGCGGCAGCCACCCCGGAGGTCCGGTTTTGAACCCTGTCTCTGTCACGAAATTTAAATTCTGGTGTGAGGGCTGGCACGGGGTACACTCAGCCTTGTGAAGCATAGGCTAACTGACAAGAGGAGGGTTAGATTCCCTCCTAAGCTATCCTGGAAATGGTTTTCCGTTGTTTCCCAACTTCTACTCCAGGCAATTGCTGGAATGGTCCCTGTCTGTCTGCGACATACGTGCCCCAGATGAAACATCAGGGGATAAATGAGCATGACGAATTAACTCTAGTGGACTGTATTTACAAAAATGTACATGTTACAAAAGACACAACACTTGATATGCGAAGGAGCTGCTGCTCCGAAACACAAACACATTCAGCCATGATGGCAACTTCACTCTCTGTATCTAGGTCACTGCTGCCAACCTAAACATAAATAAATGTCCTTTGCCAACTGTGGAAATAACACAATTATATAATTATATTCTCTCTGAGAGCAAACATACTCCCCACCTTGAAATACGTGGATTTCAATAATCTGAAATGGAAACACTGAAGTGTTCCAATGACAAGGACATGAAACACTAAAATATTCACTAACTTAATACACTGACATATTAACAGTCAAAATTATGTGTCTGCTCAATTGGTAGCGGAGCTACCTTGGAAACTGGTCGTTTAAAAATACCACTGTTGCACTTCACTGAAACCACTCTTACCACATTGTCTTTACCACCATGCACTTCTGTGATAACACCAAGGGGCCACTGGAGTGGGGGGACATTGTCTTCCCGTATCAGCACCACAGTACCTGGTGATACGTTGCAGGAGGAGGTCGTCCATTTGCTGCGCTGTTGCAGATGGGTGAGGTAATCTAATGACCATCTCTTCCAAAAGGATTGGATTCTTTGTTGAAGAACCTTATATCTAGTTAACAAAGGCCGTTTACATAATGTTAAATCAGGTTCGGGAAGAGTAGTGAGGGGTTCGCCTATAAGGAAGTGACCTGGTGTCAAGGTAGATGCATCAGAAGGATCATTTGACAGGGTTAGAAGGGGACGTGAGTATAAGCAAGCCTCAATTTGCGCAGTTAATGTAGCCAATTCTTCATATGTGAAATGAAGTGTTCCGAGAACTCTTCTTAGATGATGTTTGAGGGATTTTACTCCGGCCTCCCAAAGCCCTCCAAAATTAGGGGCATGAGGAGGTATGAAATGCCACTTAACTCCACAACTACTGGCGAAGTTATTGATCTCCTCTCTAGTCCGTTCCTGAGTGAACAATTTCTTGAGCTTCTTGAGCTCTCCACTAGCACCTTGGAAATTTGTACCATTGTCGGAGTACATGTTGCTGCATAATCCTCTTCTTGCGATGAATCTCCTGAGTGCTGCGAGGAAAGCTTGAGTGGTTAGGTCGGAAACTATTTCTAAATGAATGGCCTTGGTGCACATACATATGAAAATGCATATGTAACCCTTGACAATGGTCTTGCTACGTGGATTGCCGATCTTCAAGTAGAAAGGGCCCTTGAAGTCTGTGCCGGTGTTGCGGAATGGTCTTGCTTGAGACACACGAACTGAGGGCAACTGTCCCATTACTTGCTGTGTAGCTTTGGTTTTGAACCTGAAGCATTTTGTACAAGTGTTAATAACTCTTCGCACCACTGACTTTCCATTGATGATCCAGTAGCACTGTCTGATGGATGCTAAAGTCAACTGGTTTCCTGAATGTAGGAGTCTTTCATGTTCCCTCTTGATTATTAAATCAGTAAACTGATGTTTAGCGGACAAAATCATCTGATGTTTGAAATCGTAGTCTTAATTGGAGTTCTCTAGTCTTCCTCCAACCCTCAGGATTTGATCCTTGTCTAAAAATGGTACTAAACTTTGAAGTTTGCTACGTCTTGACACTGCATTGTGTTTCAAAAGATCAGCTATTTCCTCGCGGAATGCTATTGACTGGACTAGTCTAACACATGTCATGTTAGTTTGCTGCAACTCTTCTATTGTTAATGGACCATGTTTCCGTTCTGAAGGTTTGTGTTTAGTGTTGTGCACGAATCTTAAACAGTATGCTAACACTCTTTGTAGCTTGTGATGGGAAGAAAATCTTGTGAGCACGTCTGCAGGATTAGAGTGGACTGAACAACTAAGCACTATCTTGCGTTGCTCAGGAATCTCTGATTCAGGTTGTTGACTGGAAGTGGGCCAGTTCCGTTCCGAACACTGTAGCCATTTAGGGCCATGCCACCAAAGATGATTATTTAAAAGGTTTGTAGGATCAGTTCCTCGAGAAATCAGATCTGCAGGATTGTCTGCTGATGCTACGTGCTTCCAATCCTTGACTGAAGTATTGCCTTGCACTTCAGCCACACGGTGCGCAACAAAAGTTTTCCATTTTGACGGTTTACCTGCTAACCATGCGAGAACAATCTTTGAGTCTGTCCACAGATGAATACTATGGAATTCAATATTGAGAACATGACACGTCTTTTTAACCACTTGTGACAATAGTACTGCTGCACACAACTCTAGTCTGGGTAGCGTGATCTGTTTCAGTGGAGCCACTCTGGACTTGGAGCACAGGAAATGTGTTATTACGTGACCTTGATCTGTTGACGAGCGTAGGAATAAACATGCACCGTAGCCCTTCAAGGATGCATCAGCGAAGCCATGCAACTGCACCTGAGTACAATTTTCTTGAAGCACAAATCTGTTAATATATATATTGTCAATCAAGGGTATTTGAGAATGCAGAGTACGCCATCTTGTAAGAAGTTCCGTTGGAAGTTCATCATCCCATCCTATCTTCTCTTGCCATAGTTGCTGCAGAAACATTTTGAATGCGATGGCAATAGGACTGATTAGCCCAATAGGGTCATAAATTGACGACACAATCGATAACACCTTGCGTTTGGTCACTGGAGATCCACTTCCTTGTTCTTTCTGCACACCGCTGGATATCTGTAGTTTGTCTGTCGCTGGATGCCAAAGTAGACCTAAAGTCTTTATATTTTCTCCAGAATCAATCTGATGGGGAAGCTGCGTTTCTCTGAAGTCTTTTGGAACCGCCTCTAACAATGCTGGATGGTTAGAGCACCACTTGCGGTGCTTGAAGCCTCCCTTGGATAACAATTGGATCAGTTCACGTTGTAGGAGGAGTAATGCATTGTCAACCTTACTTGTTCCTGAAATGCAGTCGTCTACATAAAAATCACGAAGAAGGACAGATGCTGCCTGCGGATACTGTTGTCCCTCATCATATGCCAATTGCCTTAAACATCTTATTGCTAGAAATGGAGCTGATGATGTGCCATATGTGACCGTCTGAAGTTGGTACTGCTTGATAGGATCATTAGGAGAAGCTCTCCAAAGGATGCGTTGAAGGCTGCTGTCTCTGGAATCAACCTTAACTTGTCTGTACATCTTCTAGATGTCAGCTGTAAAGCCTATGGCGTGAGTTCTAAATCTAGCGACAATCGAACATAAATCTTGTTGAATAGTAGGACCCGTCATTAAAATATCATTAAGTTACTTTCCTGACCTCGATTTACAAGAAGCGTCGAAGACAACTCTAGTTTTTGTAGTAGTGCTGGATTTCTTGAATACCGGATGGTGCGGCATGTAGTATGCTACCGATGTTGCCATACTAGAATTAACAATATCCATGTGACCTAGTTCCTGGTATTCAGTGAGAAACTGGTCATAATCTACCTTCAGTTGCGTATCATTGTTAAGCCTACGCTCAAGGTATTGAAATCTGCTAGTAGCTGTTTGTAAAGAATTGCCTAATATACTTGGATCCTGCTTAAATGGTAGTCTGACTATGTATTTCCCAGATGCATCTCGTGTCACATGATCAGAAAAATGCTGTTCACATTCAATCTCTTCTTGCGACTTGACTGGCTCGTGAAGTTCTTCGATCTCCCAAAATCGTTGTACTTGGTTATGAAGGTGAACATCATTACGAAGGAAAAACGTTCCTGCTGCATTGTTTCTATTTCTCGAGGTGGATTCATATGAACCTGACACAATCCATCCAAAATCTGTGTTTTGTAAGACTGGAAACGTCCCTGGTCTCGTCCTGTGTCCCCTCTGTAGAATTCTAAAGAATACATCAGCACCGAGAAGCATGTCTATCTTGGCTGGGGCATAAAACCTCGGATCTGCTAACTGAATATCATTAGGGAGCTCCCACTCTTCATAGGGTACCTGCTGACTAGGCATGTCGCTTGTAATTTTGGATAGGACCAGACATTCGACATTGTGGCGTGTGTTGCTTATGGAAGATTGCACTTCAACGCTCACACTATACTTGGCTTCAGACATGGACTGAGAAATACCTTCGATGGGTGTGAGATTCTTGGCCTTTCTTAAGCCCAAATTTTGAACCAAACTCTCGGTTACAAAATTGCTTTGACTGCCACTGTCCAATAAGCACCGAGCTAAGTGTAGCCTACCAGCACTATCCTTTACCTTTACTACTGCTGTAGAAAGTAGAACTTGAGTTTGTGGTTTGAGTTTCATGGTGCAATAACTGGAGGAGTTACCACGAACTTGAGCATTGTGAGCCTGGTTGGACTCGGGGTTTGAGCATCTGCTGATAGCTCCTTGCTGAGACTGTTTAGACGAGTTGGCATTGAATTGCTGATTCCCAGAATCAAAATGCAACAGTGAGTTGTGACGACCGTTGCAAGTTTTGCATGTTGACTTCGAAGGACAAGAACTTATAGCGTGTGATTCATGCAAACAGTTGTAGCAAAGCTTATGCTGCTTAACTAGGTTGTATCTACGATTAACATCATAACCTAAAAATTTATCACATCTGAAGATTGGATGTTGCCCCTTACAGGCTTCACAATTATTGTTAATTGCAATGTAAGAACTACTTGTAAATGGTTGTTTCTCATGCTTGAAACCATGCTTAGAAGTTTTATCTTGAGACAATCTGCTGATCTTATCACTGTGACCCTTAGTAGGTGAAAAATCAATTAATTCAAGGGTTTGAGCCCGCCTTTCAAGATATTCTAACAACTCCGTAAGTGTAGATAGTTCCTTGGATTTGTTGCTCATTTCCCATTGCTTACGTGTGGTTTCAGGTAACTTGTCAAGTATGATTTGACCTATTATGATTTCATGTAGGGGAATATTCAAATTCAAAGACTCAACAGCCTTTAAATTGGACTGTACTTGATTCAAAAGTGTGCGTAGACTAGAAGATGATTCCCTTTGGACGATATCTGAAGATAACAGTAATTTGATATGTGCATTTACTATTACCTTTGAATTGCGGTATCGCTTGCAGACCGTTTCCCAAGCTAGCTCAAAGTTATCTGCAGTAAGAGGAATGTTTTGAATGAGTTGATGAGCATTGCCACGCAGTGCTGACATTAAGTAATGGAACCTTTCAACATTACCCAAAGACTGATTCTTCAGTATTAATGAATCAAACAGGTCATGGAAATGCATGAATTGTGTAACATCACCTGAAAATTCTGGTAACCGTATCTTGGGCAAACTGTACGAACCTGTATTACTACTTGTAAATTCTCTACCGTTGCTAGAGACAGATGAGGCATGTGTGCAATGGGTATTTAGTAACTGTTGTAGCTTAGCCCTAAGTTCATCATAATCATCTTCGAATTCACACCGGACCTCCTCATGAGGATTTTTGTCATCCAAATCCTCCAATTTGCTTTGAATTTCATTAAATTCTGGTAATAGAGCTAATAAACGTTCATTCTTCACATTTAATACTTCAGCAGGAGTCTCATTATTAAATTCATTAATTTGGGTATGGAGTCTCGTGAGGGATGCTCGGAGAACACCTCTGCGCTTGGTCAGTGACTTTATCTCACGTTCAATAGACATGCTTAAAATGGTTCATGCACAGGAAGGATTGCTGGGTGTGGGAAGGAATTCCTATGAAATGCCTTTGTTAACTTATCTGGTGTAGAGGTTCTTTCAGTCTGCGTCGTCACCCAACTTTTGGATATCGAAGTCAGGACGTCTGAATGGAACTGCGTCTGTCAGGAATCGAAGGCTGCACCGCTGAATGGAACTGCGTCCGTCAGGAATCGAAGGCTGCACTGCTGAATGGAACTGCGTCCGTCAGGAATCGAAGGCTGCACTGCTGAATGGAACTGCGTCCGTCAGGAATCGAAGGCTGCACTGCTGAATGGAACTGCGTCCGTCAGGAATCGAAGGCTGCACTGCTAAATGGAACTGTGTCCGTCAGGAATCGAAGGCTGCACTGCTGAATGGAACTGTGTCCGTCAGGAATCGAAGGCTGCACTGCTAAATGGAAGTCGCGAGAACTCACGCATGGCCTCAAACATGCGTCCATTGATGCTTTCAACTGCACACCGAAACTTTCACAATACTGGATATGCTTTTACGAATATACAATTCATCATGATTAATTTTGCAAGTCCCGCTGCATGAATTAACTTATTCAAGTACGTAGTAAATTTGTAATACAACAGCTGCGTTGTAAACATGGATCAAGTAGGCTGGCGAGCGCTGCCTGCTGGCCCTGCCATCAAGCACGTGTATCGAAGCTTACCGATGCAAGCCGAGGCGACACGAAGCCAAAGCACAATGGTGGCTTCGTATCGCAACCACTATGCTCACTTTTCAAAATAAGTTAGATCGAACAGACAAACATTGATAAATAAATTGTAATTGCGCCTGCATTGTTCACAATAATGTACTAGTATTGTCTCTACATACGTATTTCGCACTGGTTCACTTAAATACAGCAGTTTTAGCGTTTGTCGAGACCACATGGCCTCAGTTGATATAGCGGGAATCCTGCCCGTGTTGGACCAAAACATGTGTCTGTCTGCGACATACGTGCCCCAGATGAAACATCAGGGGATAAATGAGCATGACGAATTAACTCTAGTGGACTGTATTTACAAAAATGTACATGTTACAAAAGACACAGCACTTGATAAGCGAAGGAGCTGCTGCTCCGAAACACAAACACATTCAGCCATGATGGCAACTTCACTCTCTGTATCTAGGTCACTGCTGCCAACCTAAACATAAATAAATGTCCTTTGCCAACTGTGGAAATAACACAATTATATAATTATATTCTCTCTGAGAGCAAACAGTCCCTAACTCAAGGCCACAGTCGCCTCCTTTCCAATTCTAACCCCAATTAACAAATACACACACTAGAACAGCCATCTCAATAACACAGGCCATCATACTAATTTCACACACAAATATACGGGGCTATATGACCACGATGTTGCAGCCCCGAAAATAAGCAACAACAATATAAGTTTGAAACCACGAAAAACCACTTCCTGGATGGCTGAATTGGGAATCGAACTCATCTCTGCTCGTATTTCCTTTACGAGTCTGTGTGTACCCTGTTTCAGCCCTCAGAACAGAATTACATTTCTTGACAGAGCCGGAATCGAACCCAGACCACCAGCAGGTGGCTTTATAATATTAAATGAGGTTTTCGCACCCCAGAAGATATCAGAAAACAGAAGACTTTGATTCCATCACCTGATGTTGCAGTCCATAAATAAAACAATTAGAACAACAACAAATCAAAGCTACTGGATACTTTACAGTAATAATTATTTCTCAATATTTACTAATCTCTGAGAATGAAATTACGAAGTGAAATAATTCTTCATAGACCATGGGTATACGTGTGCGAAATTACAGTATTTCCTTGAGGCTTCAAAATGTTTAATTTGACAAGAGACATACAAGTCGTATAAAACGTTAACTTGCAACAGATAAACAATAATATAGGAACGACGATTGTTATATTCAATCATGATCTCGAGCGAACTGTCATGGATCCTCGGCTGATTCAACTACTGTAGGTCTAATGTTATTTGTGAGGAAGGGGTGGGGGTTACTGGACATCCCTGTGAATGTTGACTGAGAGTGTTTTTCCAGTCAAGTTCTGACTTACCTGCTGTTTGCTGACGTGACAGGCTCTAGCGGGGATTAGCAGCCTACTTAATGAACAGCCCTGATCTTACTTGTTCCTGATGACACTCACTCAAACAGGTGCTCGGCAAAACTTTCCAGTATAATGTCCAACATACTGTAATTTATATAATACTGAGCTAGCCACCTCAGGATAGTGGGGCAATATACTTGCTAAAGATGAATCTCACATAAAGACACAATACACTGTCTTCACAAAAATAGACAGTTTATTTATAATAGCAAGCTTCCATTTACCTGGATCTCTTGTACAATTAGCAACAAGTTTCATAAGGGAAGAATAAATACCCCTCAATAAGCTTAATGTTCATCAGCTCCTATTCTTATTTTCTTTAGTTTTATTAAACAATTCTTTCAGTCTTTTTACTAGATGTTCTCATGCAATCTAAGCTATAAATACTTTTTCAACATTAAAAAAAAAAAAAAAAAAAAAAGCTTCCCATCCAGCATGGCAGCAACTCCAAAACAACCCATCTCCATGGTTACCTCCTGCCATTACAAAGAATCTTGACCTCACAGGTCAAAGCCACCTCCAGCAACAGTCAGACCACCACCGAGAATCTCTATGGACAGAAAGCATACAAGACTCTCCATGGCGGCCTACCAACAAATGGCCATGGCTGGCAACCCGATGAAAACAAAAATAAATAAATAAATAGATAAAAACTAGAAGGAATCTCTGTAACCTACAAATCTTAGGTTACAATACTCATCCACTCACAGAAAAGCGATCGTAACAGTTAATGTTGATCTCCTTTTAAGGCAACTATGCTAATTCTAAGTTTGCTTGAAAAGTAAACTTGAAGCTGTAAGTGGCCACTCAACTTAAAATCATGAACAACAGGATCTCAATTTTATGACGTACATGAACCACGGCACATAATATATTAACTCAAAAGTCTCAGTGCTTTACCTAGGAATTGAACCCGGTGTGTTTTGGTGTGGGGTGAAGAACATCACCATTGCACCATCTTATGTAAAACGGCAGTAAGTTAGTTCATAAATAGGTGCATATAATGCAAAACAGGTTCAGTACACTGTAGCTTAGGCAATTGAACTGAGACCTGACATGATATCTCTGAGCATGAACTAAGATTGCATATTATTATGAAATATTACTTTACCTGTACCACTGTACTGGATTCGACGCCTAATATCAAATGATAATTAGTTGAGTTGTATGATCTGAGACCACAGCGACTTTGGGTAGTGCTCGGAACTTTACACCATCCAAGACGCTCAGGGTAGCTTGCAGGAGATCATCCTCGCTTCAAGATGTTGGGCACATTGGACACTGAATCATATTTAGCGTGAAAATATTCACATTTTGCAGCATATGCTGAGAAATGATTAGCTAGTATCGGCTAGCGTTCCCTTGATCTCTCCTCCAGCAATACACCGCACATGCAGGCAGTTGCAGGCAAGGAGTGGAGACAAGGCTATCACGCGCCAACAATCAAAAACTATGCTTTAAACGGCACATAGTGGTGTTGAATGTGAATGGGAGTTCCTGACCTGAAACTATCTACTCACCAAGTTTATTTAATTAAAA
Organism: Meconema thalassinum; assembly: GCA_946902985.2. NCBI lineage: Eukaryota > Metazoa > Arthropoda > Insecta > Orthoptera > Tettigoniidae > Meconema > Meconema thalassinum. Next base: position 1,733,469,538 of record OX336388.2, on the reverse strand, counting down.
AAAGGAGAGATCCATTAATTGGTGAGTGTCCCTAGTCTAACAGCCGAATAGCAGTGCGTGCCAACCTACTAGCACACACTGCTAATTTCTGAGCCGGCTTGTGTCAGCAATTTCGGGATTTTCTCGCAAATTCACGCACTTTCGTACACAACCGATCCGTATATTATGACGAAATCTATAACTGCTATCAGCCTTCGAAGTGAGGACAAAGTACAGGGTCATTATCTATGAGCTCGCGACTAAACACGGCAAACTAAGCCGGCTGCGACTGGCACAGATCACGGGTGCCCGTACCCAGTTCAGTCAGTGGTGGCGCGCTCTTTCACACGTTAATTACCCAACATGTTCAATAATGTGTACGTACTTACAGTGCTCATAGGCGATGCTGAAAATGTCCTCCCTCTCTTGTAACACACACCTGACATCTTCTGATGAAAGAATGTCTGTCAACTCATTTATTATTTACGGTATCTGTTTCCTTGAATCGTTTAGCGAGCCTCCTAATTGTACTGGCATTAGGCACAGGTCTTCCTGGAAACTTGATTCCAAATTTTCGTTTCGTTTCAGGAAAAGATTTTCTGCTTTTCATATATGAATTATGGATACGCACACGTTCGCGCAATGAGAATTGGTGTCTAGGCATGACCAACAATCACAGTCATCACAATACTCACTAAACGAGCAACACTAACGTCTACGCAGGGCAGATGACCTCGTAGTTCCGTCCCTTAAAACAACAATAACTAACTAACTAACATCTAAGCTTTGCAGATACACGTCCATATGAATGACGAAACACGTGTGAACAAACGATATGAGTCAGCGGAGCGTGCCTACCACCGGCTGAAACACGTAGGTGCGCCCGTGATCTGCGCAAGTCAAAGCCGTCTTAGCTTGCCGTGTTTATCGGGCCGCACATAGATAACGACCCTGTAGCAATATTGACAGAATATGAAAAATTAGGGAGAGAGTCGTTCGTCGGAACATGAGCACCACTCTGTTGTATCATGTGATGGTAATCCTGGCGAACCCTGCTTCAGAGTATCCTGATCTCCCTTGCATGTTGTCATCTCACAGGTCCACATTAGTTAAGGATAAACCAGTTCAGCTTTACACCATTCGATGACACTATTGACTATACACGCACAGAAGTGTCAAGGCGTGTACTTAATCCCATAGCGAAACTTGCATCCGTTCACAGCTAACGTGGCATGCTGTGGCAGCCGATTGATAAAATTAGTCTATTCCAACAGGTGAATGATGTGATAGTAGTTAACGGATAACGGACAGCGTTGAAAGGAACATCCATTACAGGGCTGAAGAGCGAGAGACGTTAAACATCTAAGATTTACATAAGGGTTGGATACACACACATTTTTAGAACTCAATCTTCATGGAAAAATAGAAGAAGTCACTTAACTACTACAAAAAGTGAGAAATAGGTATATAAGTACAAAAGTAAATATGTAAATAGGAGAAAAGTAAATAAGAAAAGAAGTAAATAAATATTAAACAATAAATGAATAAATAGATTATTAAATAAAAAGAAGATGTTCAGTAAAGAACATATAGCCTACTTCCTCCTAAATGCATGAGCATTGTTATAACTCTTTGTCCTTTTCAAGGAGTATAATTGAATGTTGGTTGTAGTAGCTTGTTGAAATACAACGTGCTATACGGGAATAAAGTTCTGCAAAATTAGCTGGTATTTTTGAATCCTGAGTCCTATACCACGCCACACTGAAAAATATTGATATAATGTGCTCAACATAACACAGAATCGAATCATAAAATTTTGTGTCCTCAATTCGATTGGCTGACATTTATATTATTATCCGATGATTGAAACCACAATGAAGTCATCTACGATGAGCTAACAAGCATTAAATGTCTCCAAAATTATTGTCTGTGTTCCACAGGACACTATATATTAAATATCCACAAAAATAAATGGTTCGTGCCTGAGAGTCATTCATTACATCAATTGAACCGTGGAAATTAGTTTCCTATAGTTGATAATTTTTAATGTCCCGGAATGTCGTATCTGACAGTAATGAATTTACAGCATTAACTTTGCCGAACATGCATAATTATACTTTAAATCATGTCCTGATTAATGATGCGGGCTCCAGGCTCGCATTTTTTGTAATGTAATATTTTATATAAATACATATCATCCAAATTTAAAATGCAAAAAGTGTCGACCATACGATGACTTTATAACGAGACCAGTAATGCAACAGCCAATCCGGACACAAAATTAATATCAATCGAATACAGATGTGGTTATTATACGTTGCAGTATTTTCCGAGGACGAGAATATGGAAGCTGCATTCTGTCGGTACCGTACTCGTGTATCTGCCCATCTTTTGGCGTAGTGACTTGCAATCTTGGATTACACCATGAAGGCTCTGCCAAGAAAATTAATTCTGATCCAAGTGCTCGAATGGGGTTCGTTCAGCCTGGAGGGGCAGAACTGAGAGGTGGTGGCTTTGGACCCCACCTCAGACAACCTAGAAGTGGTTTTCCAGGGTTTACCCACTTGTCACCCAATCTAACAGTTTTGATAAAGTAAAAATCTCTCTGACACATGCATTGGAAGAGCTTGGAACATATTACGACCAAAACCAACTGAAACCCAATGCCGAAAAGACTCAAATATATGCATTTCACCTGCGACACATACAGGCATCCCGAAAACTCAAAGTGTATTGGAAGGGAAAGCTACTAAATCATTGTTTCACTCCAAGATATCTAGGAATCACCTTGGATCGTACACTGGCCTACAAGAAGCACTGCCAAAACATCAGGCAAAAGGTATCCGCAAGAAACAACATTCTTCGCAAGTTGACGGGTACTAATTGGGGAACCCAGCCACAAACCCTTAGAACATCAGCTTTAGCTCTGTACTACTCTGCGGGCGAATATGCCAGTCCAGTGTGGTACAAATCAGCACACACTAAACAAGTTGACACTGCACTCAACGAAAGCTGCAGAATCATTACTGGTTGCTTGAAGCCTACTCCAGTTGAGGAAGTCCACTGCTTAGCTGGTATTGCTCCTGGGGAGATACGCAGGGAGGTAGCAGCGAACAAGGAAAGATTTAAGGCATCCACATCGCTTGTATGTTGATGTCCTCACTTAAGACACTTTGTGTCTTTATTAATTATCATTATTATTTTTATTTGTATTTGATTCTCACTGTTTTACCATTTGTGACATATATTTGTGATTGGTGCTCCTGATACAAATAAAGAAAGACCCACTTCTAGTTCAAGTGAATACTGGGGTGGTACCTAAACTAAGCCCACGGCCGCCTCTTATACAAATGATTTCCCCATTTACAAATATACACAGTAGTACAGCCATCACAATTACACAGGTTATCAGGGAGATTCCACGCACTCCCTAGTCTGCGGGGCTACATGGCAACAATGTCGCAAAGCCCCTAAATGAATCAACAACAACTTGTATATTATTCAATATATTGTGGATGCTAGAGATGTACTACCCTACCAGCGAATTGTTACCGGTGGCGGAAATCGGAACTAATGCGCTCCGCCCGGCCACACGCCTGCGATAGACGTGCAGTTGTCGCCAGCGAAACCTCTTCGCGTGTCACTTGTGTGCATGATTCAAGCTGGGCCGTGCGCTGTGCGGTGTGTTCTCATTGTATGACTGTACATGCTTTCCCCTCTAGCCCCGGAACCGCTCGCTGCAGCCCTAACGAGGCAAGATGACGTAATGTATACACTACAGCTGCGCTCCACAGCTAGCGGTAACAATTCCCTGCTAGGGTAGTACCGTACAGTTAATGTTAGTACAATGAGGATTGTTGGAAGAAAATTATCCATCAGCAGTAGATACATAGTCCGTTTCCTGGTGAAGTACCTAGCATTTTTGGCTATCGCTCCGGAGGTCCAAGCTCGAATCCCGGCTCTGCTAAGGAATTACATTTTTATCTGAGGGCTGGAACTGAGTACACTCAGACTCGTGAGGCAAAACTGGGAATAGATGGGTTCGATTTCCTACCTCAGCCATCCTGGAAGTGGTTTTCCATGGTTTCCCACTTCTATTGTTCCAGCCCTCACACCAGATTTATAATTATCAGTGACCGTCAAGAACGCTAACCGCTACACCATGAGGTGGTCGAAATACAAGAGTATTCCTTCAGTAGCATAACCGAGATTTGTTCAATTAGTGTGCTAGAATATCTATAAAAATGAATGGTGAGTGTGTCTACTTGCGACTGGGCAATCACATTCAGCACGCAAACAGATGTTAGAAAGGCATGTCTTCCTATTCCACCACGATAGCCATTGCTACTGGAAAACAGCCGATCAAAATTCTGGACCAAGCTCTTGTGTAGTTAAGTTCGTTAAGGAATCCTGAAGCCAAAAATGTGGTAACACACTCAATTGTCCCAATTACCAGGCAGAGAGGAAACCATCCACAAGATTAACTTGGCAGGGAGGGTCGGTCTGCCTAACAAGAGCAGGGAAACGGTCAACATCTATTGTGGGAGCAGCAACAATTAGTGTGAACCTCAGTACGGTACTCCAGAAGTTTAAGGAGTCAGGCGCTGCCGTTGAAACTTACAACGTGTTAAAAAAAACATGTATGATTTCTTTTGATATTCAATATGGAATGTGTCTCACGAGCTTATTACAAAATCCCTTAATAATAGTAATAATAATAATAATGTTCACCACTAGCGAACCCATGCGAGAACTCATGCATGTGTATAAACACCCTCCCGGCTTTACTGTTATGCAGGCTTGACGCGACCCAGTTCTGGCAGGGGTTATCGTCTTGTTCATTTGTTTAAACACACTTTATCAATAAATATAGGCTCCTTTGACTTTTCAAGACGTACAATATTTTCCTGTACTATTGAGATGGATTGGAACATTTTAGCACAAACCACACCTTCTCACTCCCTCCGCTTTAAGAGCGGTAACATTATCGCTTGTTATTCCCAAGGTTGCAGGATTGAATCCTGTCGAAGTCAGCAGGCATTTGAGGGTGCACAAATGTGAGGGACCCGTGTCCGTAGATTTACTGGCACATTGAAGATCCCTTTCTGGGCAAAATTCCGACACCCCAGCTCCTCTAAATGCCGCAGTAGTGGAGAGGGACTTAAAGCCAATAACATTCTTCTTCTTCTTGTTATTAGGCTATTATTGTGGAAAAAACGTTTCATTTTTACACTTTTACTATAATATCTTGTTAATAGCAAATTAGGACATGTCAAACACAACATGGGGGATACATATTTAGTACGAAATTTATTTCAACAACTGAGTGCTTAAAAGGTATGATGAATCAGTTAAGAATGCCGGATATATAAATAGTCCGTAGTCACAAGGTAATGGGCACAGTCTAAACACGAAATTTGTGCATGATAAGACAAGAATATTTTGCATGTTTCACAATAGAACTCTGTCTTACTGTCTTTTATTCTTCTTAGTCATTCAGGAAGCTCCTCAGCATTCACTGGCTGCAGTAATGTTCCCGGCACTTTTTGCCTCCGTTTTCTTACTTCTGATGGGATATTTTTTAGAGCCGATCTACATTGTGAATGCGGTTTAGTTAGTGACAACGCTAGAACTTTGTGGTATTTTCTGCGAACATTGTTCTTCGACCTGTTGTTGAGTACAGAGACGATTGCTGTGTTTAGCCAAGTAACACAGAAAGTCTTCCTGTTACAAGAAGTACGCTTATCCACCCACTACACATTAAAACTGCGCAAGAGATTGAGCCGTTAATCGCGTTCATTGTTACACCAACATTGACGCCAAGTCAATGACAGACTCGCACTGCCAAAATCTCAGCTTATAGAAGCCGTACATCCACACACGTGTTCAGGGAGACACTAGATGCTGAAACAGGATGCTAGAACGGACACCCGGTATCAACCGCCAATTCTGACTACACAGCGCGAGCCGCGGATCTGAGAGGCTTGGAAGGTTAAAGATACTGGGCTAGGTTCCAAACTATCCCAAGAAATGGTATTCAGGGATGGGGTACACTCCGCCTCGTGAGGCAGAACTGAGAGTAGATGGTTTCAATTCTTACCGCACTCATCCTAGAAGTGCTTTTCTGTGGTTTCTCGTTTCAACTTCAGACAATTGTCGGTGTGGTTCGTAACTAAAGGCCACAGCCATGCCCTTCCAAATCTCAGCCTCAATTATAAATAGCAACTACTACTACTACCACAACCACCACTACTACTACTACTACCACAAACACCACTACTACTACATTGTTGTTATCAAAATCGAATGGTTGATGGTTTTGGCGTTCCGCGTATTTCGTATATTTGATAGTGTATTCAAGTGATTATATAGGTACAAGTGCTGCTATAAGGGAGTGGAAGTGCTTGTTCCTCAATACGAGGTGAAATCTCTCCTTGAGAAGTCCGTTAAGACCATCTTTTCTGTAAAGGTACATGTTTTTATTATCCTTTTGGCAAGATAAGATTTAGGGTTATGTGCTCAAGGAGTATAGAGAGTAGAAGCTTTAGGGAGAGCGATGCCATTTCCAGAGAGGTTGAAATAGGTGTAGCCAGCGAGATTAGTGGTTCGCAGCGTGCGGCAGATATGAGTACTATATCGACTATTGAGCTGGATGATACCATGTTGGTGCAGAGTCCAAAAACAGCAAACCAAAGAGCTGGAATAGAAGAGATGCGTCTAGCCGTTGAGAAATTATCCAAATACAGCGAGGACCTCTTAGAATTAGTTAAAATCACTCCTAATACAAAAGCGCAAATAAAGAAAGGAATTAAGGGTATGGGGCAGTTAGCTGAAATAATTCACAGTCGATGGTGGGAGTGAGAGCAATATGCTGTGACTGATTACCCTAAGGTAGCGAGTAATTTGGAACAGGACTATGCTCCAAGTAGGAAAATAACCCGGGATATTGGGACACAGGCGCATTTATGTGACAGGGAGTTAGATATAGAGGAGACACTTTTAGAAGCTACGTGCTTCGAAGATTTTGCTAAGCTTTTGGACAAGGAATGGCCTGAGTGTGTTTACCAAAAAACGTGCACACTCTCCGGAAATATAGGAAATTTGACAGACTGGGACGTTTCTATGGTGGTTAATCCCAATAGCCCCTTGGAAGAGGATAGAATTGTAAGAACCATGAGAAAATGGCACCCGGAAATATCTGATTTGCTAAATGCTGATCTAAAGGAGGGTGAAACGGAATTTTTGCGCACAGCTACGCAAACCTACACAAGTCGTGGAGGAGAACAGGAGAAGCTGCGATATGTGTTTGTAATAACATATTCAGTAAATCAGGAAGGCGTTAATGATCTACCGAATCTGCACGCATGTTTACAAAATTGGCAAGGGATAATAGAGACTCATGCTAGAAAGAAAGTGCTGATAGCTATACCAGATAGCCTTAACCTCAGCTACACAAGGAAGATTTTGGAATGGGTATTTCGCAGAAGTAATGTCGAAATAGGGTGCTTGGTGCCGGGCAAAGCACAGACAGAACAGGAAGTTTCTGTAGAGATACCGAGAAGAATGAAATCCTTGAGTAATAATACACAAGAAACAGTTATGTGCAAAGCAGCTGGCAAAACGTATGCTGAATTGCTTAAGACAGTCAAGGATGGGGTGAACATTGATAAAATTGGTGTTAAAATCAAACATATAAGGAAGACAGGAAAAGATGACCTTATACTCACAGTAGAAGGCAAGGGAAAGGCCGATACATTAAAAAGGGAGATAATTCAGAATGTGAAGGAAGTCGAGGTGTCAACAAAGATAAAAGAGACAACCATCCTAGTGTATGGCATGGATCCGGACTTAAACGAAAATTATCTACGAACAGCCATCTCGTTGGAAGCAGCTGTTGAAGAATCACAGGTCAATATTACATCAGTGAGACCTGGCAGGTTCGGAAATCTCAATGCTACCGTAATCTTGCCAGCGGAATCTTCAAAAATATTGTTGAAGAAAAAGAGTATCAATGTGGGATGGGCAACCTGTATGGTGAGGGAAAAAGGTATGGTTTCAAGGTGTTTTAAATGTCTTGGGTTTGGACACAAAGCGCCCCAGTGCAAGGACACAGAAGACCGATCTCGCAGCTGTCTAAATTGTGGACAAGGAGGACATATGGCGAAGCAGTGTGAAAACAATTCTTTTTGCACATCGTGCCAAGTAGAAGGCCACCGCGCAGATCAAATGAAATGCCCTAATTACAGAAAGATAGTATTGGAGGCAAGGGGGAAGAATCTTTAAACGATCATTAATGGACGTAATACAGGCGAATCTCATGAGGAAACCCGAGAGTCATGACCTTTTGTACGCAACAGCCTTGGAGAGGAAAGTAGACCTATTACTTGTTAGTGAGCCAAATAAAAATCGAGTAGCTAACAATAGCTGGTTCACGGACAAGAGATGTGACGTAGCAGCATTCTTTTTGAATGACAAGCTGGAGGTACTAAGCATAAGGGCAGAAGAAGGATATTTATCTATTCAACTTCAACAATGCCACATTTATTGTTGTTACATCTCTCCTAATATCTCCTTTGATAGCTTCAAGGCTGAGGTAGACATAATAGTTCAGGACTGTGTGTCAACAGGTAAGGAATGCATTATTTTGGGAGATCTCAACGTAAAGTCCCCTCAGTGGGGAGCACCAACTGCTGACCGTAGGGGAGAATATTGGTTGGATTGGATAGCTAGTTTAGACTTGGTTGTGCATAATACAGGAATTACTCCAACGTTTTCCAGAGGGAATTGTGAGTCTTTCATAGACATCACATGTTCAACGCAGGGTATAGCATCCTACATTGCGGACTGGGAAGTTCTGGAAGATGAATCTCTCAGTGATCATCGTTTTATTTACTTTAAAGTTAAGGGTCTCAAGAAGCTCACGGATATAACAAAAACGGTGTGGACGTACAATTGGGAGATTTTTAAGAATACAATTGAATGGATGTTGCAATCTGTGGGTATAGCGCAGATAACTTTAAAAGAAGTAACTGCTATTCTTAAAGATGCTTGTAGGACTAGTCGATTGAGGGGACAAACAAAACATGAAACCCGTGTACCTTATTGGTGGACTAATGAAATAGCCATGCAACGAAAAGATTGCAATCGTAAGAGGCGAATTCTTACAAGAGGTAGGAAACGAGTAAGTCAGGACAACTTAAGACAACTAGAAGATGATTACAAGGCAGCTAAGAGGGAATTAACAAAACTAATTCAGCAATCAAAAAAGAATATCTGGCAAAAGCTCTGTGAGGATCTGGACAATGATACCTGGGGAGCGGGATACAAGATAGTGACAGGGCGTTTAATTAATAGGTTTCCGGTTCAGCTCACAAATGAAAGAAGGAAAGTCATAGTGAAGGCATTGTTTCCGTGCGCTAATTCTTGTCTGGAATTGGACCCAGATTTTAATGCCGTAGACCTGTTTACTATGGAAGAGGTACGTGAAGTAGCGTGTAATATGAAGACTGGTAAGGCACCTGGAGTAGATGGCATACCACCAGAAGCCATCAAATATGCTTTTGAGGTAGCACCGGGATGGTTCTTATCTATCTTCAACGATTTACTGAGACAGCGTGAGTTCCCCGCTGAGTGGAAGGTAGCCAAACTTGTGTTACTTTTGAAAGCAGGGAAACTGTCCTTAGATCCCTCAGCGTACAGACCACTTTGTTTGCTAAATACCTTAAGTAAGCTTTTTGAAGGATTGGTAAAAACAAGACTTGAAAAAGAATTAGAACAACAAGGAGGGCTCTCCTTGAACCAGTTTGGGTTTAGAAAGGGCAGGAGCACAACCCAAGCCATCGAGAGAGTGTTACAAATACCGGCAGAGAGCAGCGAGAAATGTGCAGCTGTTATAACTCTCGATGTGAAGAATGCTTTTAATACGGCTTCATGGAGCATTATTGTGAGAGAACTTCGAAGGAAGAGCATATCTCAATACCTGCAACAGATTATCGTCAGCTACTTCAAAGGACGTAAAATAAAACTTAGTCAATCAGAGGACCTTGAAATTAGTGCTGGTGTTCCGCAGGGATCGGTCCTAGGACCAACTCTGTGGAACATTCTATATGATGGCGTCCTACGTCTGCAGCTGACGAAAGGCGCAGTATCTATTGGTTATGCCGATGACCTTGCATTAGTGGTAACAGCAGAGAATGCAGAGGATCTGACCTTTAGAGTTAATGAATCATTGAGACGTGTCAACCTTTGGATGGAAAGCAATTGCTTGAGTCTGGCACCACATAAGACTGAGGCTGTAATTTTGAAGGGTTCAAGGAAGTGGAAGAATATCCGTTTTCTCCTAAATGGTATTGAGATTGTTCCAGCGAAGGCTGTACGTTATCTAGGAGTTCTGCTAGACATGAATTGCACGTTTGGAGCACACGTGAAGGCAGTTACTCAAAAGGCAGAGAAGAAAGCAGCGGCGTTAGCTAGACTTATGCCTAACATAGGAGGTCCAAAAACAGTAAAGAGAGAAATCATGTGCTCAGAAGTATATTCCATATTATTATATGCTGCACCTGTCTGGTGCGATGCGCTCAGGAAGAAGATCCATTTACGAGCTATGGAAAGAGTTCAGAGAAAACTGCTACTCAGAACTATCTGTGCTTATCGTACTGTGTCTACTGCAGCTTTACAAGTTGTAGCTGCCGGAATTCCCATCGATCTACTCGTTATAGAGAGAAAATTTCTTCATGAAAGGGGTACCGCAATACCTGCTAAAGAAAAGAAAGCGTTGAGGAACCAGCTCTTACTAGACTGGCAGGTCCGATGGGATGGTACAAACAATGTTGGCCAGTGGACTAAAGAACTTATACCTGACGTAGGAGAATGGCTGAAATGATGTCATCGACAAGTCAATTATTTCCTGTCCCAGGTCCTGACAGGGCATGGGAGATTTGGAGTATATGCCTTGAAAATGGGGAAGAGCAGGGAGATGGTTGTCGGTATTGCTCGGTAAGGGATACAGTAGAGCATACTTTCTTCCACTGTGCTCGATGGGAGGAAGAGAGAAAGGAAGCCTGTGAACAACTTGGCCGGCGACTGACGACTAGGAATCTGATTCAGATTATGTTGGAGAGCCCACGAGCCTGGAACATTGTAAAGGCAATGGCTACGATTATTATGGGGACAAAGGAGAAAGAAGAAAAAAGGAATAAACTAATAGTATAATCACTCCATTCTGATGTAATGCTGTCAAGCAGTCCCGGAATGGGCTAAGTGAAGAGGGCAGGGGGTTTTAGTTGGTGGAAATCCAATCACCCACACAGAGTGGTGTCTTTGAAAGATTTCCCCCTGCCGAAACAAAAAAAAAACTACTACTACTACCACAACCACCACTACTACAACTACAGACCCCACAGTAACACACATTTTCAGACAAAACTTGTTGCTGTTGTTGTTGTTTGAGTCTTCACTATTATGACTGGTTTGATGCAGCACTCCATGCCTCCTGTCCTGAGCTAATCGTTACATCTCTACATAGCTATCACACCCTACATCCGAGGCAATCCGTTTAACATATCCTAACCTTGGTCTACCCCTACAGTTCTTGTCCTCGACCCTTCCTTCCATAACTAAGTTTGCTATTCCATGGGACTGACAAGTCCACAAAACAACAGAGTTCCCCTGAATCATTCAGCACTCACTCAATAACTATAATACGCCTATTTTCACCGTAATATGCATTTTTCACATTTCTTCTCTAACATCTTAAAACATTACTCTTTTCCTAAAGTCCGATGCCAAGACATTTCAGTTCGAAATTCAATTTCCAAGTGAGAAATATGTAACACCTGGCCATGGAAATACTACAATGAAGTTATTGTTCCTGTTTCAGAGTAAAACAATGAAACAACACTCAGCATCATCATAACTATCATAGTTTTAGGAAGTCATTATCTGCTGGGAGTAAAATATTGTATTTGCTTATTGTTTCAGAAGATGGTAAATAAATGATAATAATTAAACCAAACATGAGGATTAGTTCAAACCTGCCTCTTCTCGACCAGAGGTGTCATTACTAAACGCCAGTGAGCTTATGGATACCCTGCGCGGATAAACCAAACGTTATCCGCATCCGCACGACTGTTATCCACATCTGCCCCGCATCCGCACGACTGTTATCCACATCTGCCCCGCATCCGCACGACTGTTATCCACATCTGCCCCGCATCCGCACGACTGTTATCCACATCTGCCCCGCATCCGCACGACTGTTATCCACATCTGCCCCGCATCCGCACGACTGTTATCCACATCTGCCCCGCATCCGCACGACTGTTATCCACATCTGCCCCGCATCCGCACGACTGTTATCCACATCTGCCCCGCATCCGCACGACTGTTATCCACATCTGCCCCGCATCCGCACGACTGTTATCCACATCTGCCCCGCATCCGCACGACTGTTATCCACATCTGCCCCGCATCCGCACGACTGTTATCCACATCTGCCCCGCATCCGCACAACTGTTATCCACATTCGACCCACATCCGTACGACCTTTTTCCGCATTCCCATGTTTGTTATCCGAATCTACTGGCATTATAATAATCGTTTTAATTAGATAAAACGTAAATTATTAAAGCAACACATTTAGACATTTGAGGAGAAAGTCGTTCCCCTAGGCTTTGTATGTCATGTGCCATGTATAAATTAATGTTATACCACCAGAATTTCAATCCATTCCTTTTCGGAGTGTAAATTATGCTTAATGACATAATTTGAATGAGATTAGCTTAAATCATCATCTTGCATTTATCATGAAAAAAACATAACGGAAAAAGAGGCTGATAGTCAATCTGAAAGACTGGACTTTATATCATTTTAAATGCTAGCAGCCGAGTACCAAGAAGGCTGTGCGAGAACGGAGTTTCAATATTCTATTTTGTTTCTTCACAGCCTACTTGATTGTTCTCACACTGCCTTCTTGAAACTCTGTTCTCGCACTGCCTTCTTGGTACTCGGCTGCTACATCGTACTATGACGTCACACACTTCAATGCATTCTCGGTACAATTCGTCCCGTCACCGTAACGTAACGGCAGACCTCAGCGTAACGACGAAGTCGACAAGATCATTTAAAACAAGTAGTTCCGTGAAGAACTATACAGCCTATTTTCATATATCCTTCTTATGTTAATTGCCTACATACAAAATTTCAGTTTGATTGCTGTAACAGATTCGTAGATATTGAGAACCGACTAAATATTTCGGATGGTTGCCATGTTGGATTTTATATAATTGTGTAGGTCCTAGAGTTATGTACTGTTACATGAAGGTTATTGTGTATGTGTAGCATTCAAACTTCAATTGCATGATTAGGATACAATAAGTAACAAGGAGATTTTAAAATTTCGCACAGCTGCCATCTTGTGGTTATGGAAACAATTGAAATAAATTAGATGCCAGTGGATTAACATTCGTATAAGGATTTACAGTACCAAGTTTCACTGCACTCGGATGGTTAAATTGCGAGAAACGTCCATGTGAATATTTATACTTCGCGTCACCGCCATGTTGGATTTGTGATCACCAGGTTATTTAAAGTCCTTTAGGTGAACTTAAGTTCATAGCCCCTATGAACATAAAAAATCAGTTTGATTGCTATAATAGATTCGTAGATATTCAGAGCAGTCTAAATATTTCGGATGGTCACCATGATGGATTGTTAAATGTATAGGCCATAGAGTAATGTGCCATTAAAGATAAATTATTGCGTAGGTTCATTATTCAAACTTTCACATCGATCGTATGATTAAGACACAAGAAATAAAAACTTAATTTTAAAATTCGCAAAGCCGCCATCTTGAGGTTATGTAAACAATTGAACTAAATTAGATACCAGTGTATTACAGTGTGTATAAACATTTCCTGTACCAGATTTCATTGCGGTTGGAAAATTAAATCGCGAGAAAGGTCTATTTAAAATTTTCAAATTCGCTTGACCGCCATGTTCGTTTTGTAGTTAACCGGTTGTTGAAAGTCTTATAGATGATCTTCCAGTAGTGCCCTCAATCTCCGCACAAAATTTCAGGGTGATATCGCTAATAGTTTCAGAGATATAGAATGCCGGTGAAATATTTCGCACATCCGCCATCTTGTGGTTATGTAAACAATTGAACCAAGTTATATGTCGGTTTATTAAAATATGTATAAACATATACTGTACCAAGTATGATTGCGTTTGGTTGGTTAAATCGCGAGAAACGTCCATTTAAGTCGCAAATTCGCGTGGCCGTCATGTTGGTTTAGTAGTTACCAGTTTTTCAAAAGTCACATAGGTGAACTTCTAGTAGTTCCCTTTATCTTTCTAAAAAATTCCAGGGTGATATCGGGAATAGTTTCGGACATATTGAATGCTGGTGAAATGTTTCACTCAGCCGCCATGTTGGATTGGAGAGACGTAACAAAATTTGAAGGGCACGGTCGGGGTCGTCCGGCATTGTGCTATGAACTTACCGAGTTTCATTGAAATCGCTCCAGACGTTTAGTAGTTATTAGGGGACACACACACACACACTCCTCACACACACTCCTCACACACACGCACACACACACGGAAAAAGGTGATCTCATAAGCCTATTTTTTCAAAATTGAAAATAGGCTAAGTATAAAATATGATATGTATAAACATCCGGGTCCTAATAATATTAAACAAGTTCGGATTGTATTCTTGAAACTATCCGCAAATTTTCTCCAAACATTATCCGCAGCTTATCCACTATCCGCACAGCCATGCAAACTATATCCGCATGGCGAAAAATTGCGAATATCCGCGGGTTTATCCTCGCAGGGCTTTACTTATGGAGTGGGCGGCTTTGCAGCGATAGTGGGGGAAGATTATATGTCTCGAAGTGCTAGAAGTAACTTTTCAACGTTGCCTTAAAGACAGCTTTCCAGTCGGTCAACACATTTTGTTCCCTGTTACATTAAACGGGAACACAAGTATTTATATTCCCTAGCCTGAAAGAAATGAGACATTTATTACAAATTAGCACGCTTTTATGTACAAAAAGGGGGTGGCTTACTTAATTGGACGACATGTTTCGATCGTCAAGCGATCATCATCAGATCCTGCTCACTTAAGCTTAGTTAATGTACGATGTTTATGAGTTACACTTAGGCACAAATGATATACAATATTTAGATTAAGTAGGCCAAAGTTCGTAAAAACTTGCGTAACGCGTCAATCTTATTTACAGATAGTATTGCTCACTTCTATAGTTGTTGCGTTATAATTAATGTAGTTCAAGTATGTTAACCTGTGATCTATTGAATTATTATTGTGACTAACTTCAGAAATGATGTTATCTACACTATTTTGTTATGGATATTTTATATGATGAAAGTAGTCTAACAATTTTTTTTTTAGCGTATGATGAAAACAACCTATAAACTATTTACATATCCAGTGGAAGATAAGCACAGAGTAAATACAAATTATCATATATATACAAAGTAATTTACGAAGCTTTAGAGAAAAAGTAACAGGAATAAAAATATATTTATACATCACTATCTACCTGACAACTTCGACAGTTCAATTGTAAACATTGAGTGTGAGTGATGTACGTCTCACTAAATGTGAATGTCCAATTCCGCTACCCACTTCACTGCTTCCGGTGTTGCTGAGTTGAGTTCTTCCATGTTGCCAGAGAAAGCACGGAGTGGGCATTCCTGCACTACATGTTTCATTGTTTGGCGAACCTCCCCACAGTCACAATGGGGAAAAACTGACCAGCCCCATGTGTGTAAAGTAGATGCTGTTCTACCTACTCCACATCTCATGCGATTTAGTGTACTCCAGGTGCAGCGTGGCAGATCGAAGCCTGCCAGTTTTTTAGTTGGATTATTCATGTCCACTATTGCACGAGGTGGGGATAAAGACCACTCTGTTGACCACAGAAGTGGAGTTGAAGAGCTGGATGGTAACTTCACAGCCGTCTTCCAAGCAGGCTGACGAGACTTAAGGCGTGTGCATTTCTGTCTGATATCTTCATGAACAGGTAGATGTTCATCATTCAACATTCTTGTCCACAGCTGAAAAAGGGCCTTCTGTCTCCTGATATGTGGAGGTACTATATTGCTGAGTACCGGTAACCATGTGATCGATGTAGCACGAAGTGTACCAGTCTAACAATTAAATTATATGATACGAAGTCAATTAACGAATATTTGAAATATATTTAGTGGAATTTTTACTCCAGGTCGCCAGTAAATGTTCTCCGCAGTGCCTAGATACTACTGCGAGAGCTAGCATCAGTGGTTACTTTGGCAGCACGGCTGCCACTTGTATCAAAACAAACAAACATTAAACTTTGTACTCACCACAGCCATTCATAGCAGATGCTGGAAGTACTTGAAGACAGACATCAACACGTCGACACATAAATTGTCGAAGATTTTCACTAAAGTTTCTTGCGGAATGTACTACACATAATGATATTCACTTTAAGTTCCTCAATCGTCTTTTCACATCGTGAACTGAGCCAGCCACACGAAATGTTCTTATCAAATCCCGAACGGTATCATGATTTGGACACTTTGAATTAGGAAACCGCACCTGAAATTTTAATTTTAAATTTTTTGTAAACCGATCGCCTTCGCCTACAGCCCACACCAGTGGGATGCACCTTGTCACGGACACCGTGCTGCCAACTAAACTGCTGATGCTAACTCTGCGGAGAACATTTCATGGCACCCTGTACTTCTTAAAAACAATTGCACTCATACAGTAGGTCTACGCTGATGAAATTTGAATCATAATTAACCGAAATAAAACTTATAATAGCCTACTTTTATTAATGCAGCCAACGGCCATTTATTTTATATCAGGACGGGTCAGGGAAGGGATATTGGAAGAAAATCAGCCGTAGAACTATTGCAATGAACCGTCTCGGCATTTGTCTGGTGATGGAAATGAGGAACCACGAAACCATTTTCAGGACGGCCTATGATGATGAGGATAATTGTTGTTTTAAGGGGCCTAACATCCAGGTTATCGGCCCCTAATAGAGAAAATGACAATGAATGGAAACCAGAACGAAAATTAAGCTGATAGGCCTAGAGGGTGTATTGGCTTTCACGGCCAGTGAATTAAAACTCAGCAATTATTCTAGACACGGCACAAACCTAGAAGAATTGCTGAGTTTGAATTCACTGGCAGTGAAAGCCAATACACCATCTTTTTGGAAGCCTTCATTGGGAGGTTGAGGCTGCTTGAGCTTTTAGTTCTCGCAGTAAATAGGCGCAGGTGTGCTTTATATAAAGGGAGGTAGCGTGCAGTTCGCTACTCCTGTGGGGGTCCAGACGGGGACAGCAAGAGCCCGCTGATGAGCCATCTTGGTGTCCTAGGCGAAACCCCACACAAGACACGGCACAAATCTAGAAGAATTGCTGAGTTTTGAAAATTAAGCTGGACTGAAATACTTACAAAATGGAACTCAGATTGGAATGACTCACAAAATGTAGAGTAGAGATACTTACAAAAGGTAATCATCCTCATCTGCCAGTCAAGTATTAGGCCAGGTGGCCTGTTAGGGTCTCATTCATTCTTTTAGCTGAACGTCCAATAGATCGAACCCCATTTGGTTGGTATCCTACAAACTGCTTTGGGACTCGTTCCCTAGGCATTCTGTTAACGTGGTCTCTCCAGTTCTTCTTATAGATTCCTATGTAGTTCAATACAGGTTCTGTCTTTAGTTCATTCATCAAGCCCCATTCCTTTTGTGGTCCTAAAGTGTGTGTAGTGCGTCTCATAAACTTCATCTCAGCAGCAGTGATCCTAGTTTCATCTCGTTTTCAGATTGTCCATGCTTCACTTGCATATGGTCTAGCTAGTGTTTTGTAGACTCGTAATCTCGTGTCTGTTTGGACAAAGGATGGTTTCATTACTGAGTTCACTATGCCTATGGTTTTATTATACTTTATGGTCTTATTAGAAATATCTGCATCATTGTCGAATGTTAAAGAGTAGCCTAGTTAGTTGAAGGTGTTGACTCTTTCCAACAGTTTGTTGTTGAGGCATATCTTACTCGGAATTGGTTCTTTGCCCTTGAAAGCGAGTAATTTGTTTTTTCTGAAGATATTTCCATGTCATATTCAGTGGCTATTCTACTGAGATGATGTATGGAACGTTATAAGTCGTCCTCTGTGCTGGCGAATAGTACTAGGTCATCAGCGTACATAAGCGTGTCTAATTTCAGGTTTCTGTTGATTGTGATACTGCCGTGGGGGAGACGTCTCCAATCATTTATAAGGGCATTCATGTATATGTCAAAAAGCAGGGGGAAAGGCCCCAGCCTTGTCGTACTCCTCTGTAGTTCAGAAGGAAAATACTCAAAAAAGGAATTTAGATTGAAATATACACAAACAATGTAGTGTACGTCAAAATACTTACAAAATGCAATGTAGATTCGAAATACTTACAAAGTGTAATTGAAATTCAAAATACTTAAAAATGCAATTGAAATTGAAAATTCCCAATGCAAGTTAGATTGAAAAGGGGCCGGTTCAGATTTAAAATACTCACAAAGTGCAATTGGAATTCAATATAGTTACAAAATGCAATTGAAATTGAAAATGCTTACAAAATGTATGGTAGATTCAAAATACTCACAATATGTGGAAGACCGCGATTCAAAATACTGTACTGACAAAATGCAACTGAGATCGAAAATACAAAATGCAATGTAGAATTAAAATACTTACAAAATGTGGTTGAGATTCAAAATACTCACTAAATGTAATTTAAAGGCACTGGGAGCCAATTCAGAAAATCAGGGCGGGAATCTTAAAAAGAAAAGGAACTATAATGAGAAGAAAAAGAAGGCTGATCCCTAGAAGAATGAGGGTTCAGGAAAGATGAGAGAGGGGCCAATGAAGGCGGGAAAGGAAGAGACTCCCTAGGCCTCGGATATCCTAATACCGTCGGGGTCGGAAGAGAACAAGAGGAGCCTGGCACAAGTAAGTGGAAGCAATGCTGGACTCAGCTGGGGTCCCGTGGTCGCCAACCCACGTCCCAATAGATGTGAGCCCCTGGGGGGAGGGCGGCCGATACTGCGGCCCGATGGTAGCTAGGCACGAGTAAGTGCGTTCAGAAACTTATGACTATGAGAGGTATATAAACAGGTCGGGGACTGACATTGTTTGGTTACGCAAGAAAGAAACTGTCTTGATATTTGTCTCTGCTGATAGCCAAGCATTCAGTTTTCTCTCTTTCCACTCGGTTTCAGGAGAGGGAGATGAAGGAGTCCTCTTGGGACGTCCTCGTTGTAACACAACATAAAGCCCTTCGTGAATCCCTTTCCCATCACTTTCTCCCTCTCAAGAGAATTGAACGTTACTGATATCCACAATGAAGAACACGATAATATGAAAATATGACACTAAACTGGGTGGAAACACTGTATATCGCTAGTATCACCTAGCATTCTTGGCTGTCGCCCCGGAGGTCAAAGTTCGATTCCCGGCTCGGCCAAGAAAATTAATTCTGGCATGAGTGCTGGAACGTGAACCACTCAGCTTCGTGAGGCAACACTGTGAAGAGTTTGGTTCGATTCTCACTACAGTTATCCTGAAAGTGGTTATCCAACAAGTCCCCACTTCTACTCCAGGCAAATAATGGGATGGTTCGTAACTTAAGGCCACGGCCGCCTCTTGGCAAATCCTCACTTGAATTACAAATACACACACTACAACAGATACCACAAAGACACAGGCCATCATACAAGTTCTAAACACATCCAAGTACACGGGGGAAAATTACCACGATGCCCAAGCCCCTCAAATGAGATACAGTATCGAACTCGTCCCTTTTGGAAATGGTTACAGGTAATTCACGTATAATGGATCAGTTCTGAATATCATTACGCATATTACCTATAATTAATTATAATATGAAAGAAGCTCATGATGAAATTTTCTAAACATGTGACCTATCAAAACCGGCCCTGTGGTGTTGGGGTATCGTACCTGTCTCGCACTCGGAGGCTCCGGGTTCGTTTCCCGGCACCGTCAGGGATTTTAGAAACTGACATGAGGGCTGGAACGGTGTACACTGAGCCTCAGCCACAGCTGTCTGACAATTAGGCTGCGCCCCAGTCACGAAGACCCAACGACTGAGGGGCCCGACGCGCTGACAACGCGTCATCGCATAATCTGCACGCCAAAAGGCTGGGCAGCAGTCGCTTGGCAGGACTAGGCCCTTCATGGGCTGTAGTACCACGGGGTTTGGATTGGTTTGTTTTTGTGACCTATCAGACCAATTGCAGTATTGCAAAATTAGCTAGGTGATCATAACATCTAGAAGAACTAATTTCAACTCTGGTATTTGTTGATGACATCGTCATCTCAGCCGTCACACCAGAGAATTTGAATTGGTTCTTAAATGGTGTGGATTCTGTCGTCAGGAAAGAATTCATGAAGAAAATTCATATATGTAAAACAAAATATTGGAATGCTGCCGAAAGAAATCAGAAACCCACATGGACGTCAAATTGGCAGGTGAAAGCGAAAGGAACTAGAAAACTTCTGTTACTTAGGAAGCAAAATAACCAGTGATGGACGAAGCAAAGATGATAAAAAAAAAGTAGGTTAGCACAGGCAAAGAAAGAATTTCAACAGAAAAGGAATCTGTTGACATCTACTGTAATATAAATTTAGTTATTAGGAGATAATTTTTGAAAGCCTTTGTCTGGAGCGTGGCACTCTATGGAAGTGAAACTTGGACTGTTTTAGCAGCAGAAAAGAAGACAATTGAAGCATTTGACATGTGGTGTTACAGAAGAATGATGATGATCAGATGGGTAGATGGGGTTAAAAATGAAGAGGTATGAAGACGATTGGGAGAGGAGAGATATTTACGACGACTGCTAAGGAAGAGAAGAGATGGGTTGGAAGGACACAAACTAAGACACCCAGGAATAGCAAACTTAGTTATGGAAGGAAGGGTTGAGGACAAGAACTGTAGGGATAGACCAATGTTAGAATATTATAAACGGATTGCCTCAGATGTAGGGTGTGGTAGCTATGTAGAGATGAACGGATTAGCTCAGGACAGGGAAGCATGGTGTGCTGCATCAAACCAGTCAAAAGACTGAAGACTCGAAAAACAAGCAAACAACATATTCTGGTTCACAAATTGAAAAGGGATTATTTCTAAAATATAATAATTGTTATAGCGTGAATTGCGAAGTGTAGTAAAACATGGTGTAATTAATAGGTACTGCATAGATCAATATTTAGATATATAATTCTACAGTAAATTGTAAGATGGCCCATATTCTAATTTACGAATATTACATGCTCTAATATAAAAATCAAACCTATTAAACATGGTTGATAATCCTGCATTGTGAACTAACAATACGGATGCATGACTTTCTTAGGTATCTTTTAAACATTCTCGTGTGAGAATACCGTACTCCTAGGGATAGTTTGAGATGAAGATAAGAACTAATCATTATCTAGATACGCTATTCCTTTCCTCCTCCTCCTCCTCCTCGAAACACACATACAGTATTATTACCGACTGCTGTGGTAACGGCAAGAATTCGGAGACGAGTTGGTTCGAAACCGACCGTCGTGCTTAACTGAAATGTTTTTTATTGGTGTAGCTCATTTTCAACTCAAGCCAAAGGCCAAGAAAAAGTTTCGTAATATTCTAGTTGCCTTTCCTTCC
Source organism: Meconema thalassinum (assembly GCA_946902985.2). NCBI lineage: Eukaryota > Metazoa > Arthropoda > Insecta > Orthoptera > Tettigoniidae > Meconema > Meconema thalassinum. The sequence goes on along the minus strand of OX336388.2, from coordinate 1,733,447,835 downwards.
ATCCCCTTATCCGGTTTCATTCATCTGTATTTATTTCATCGCTTATCAATTACCTTGATGAGCTTGGCAACAGGAACGACATTCGACCATAAAAACTATCCGACTCATCTTAGCTCATCCAGAATCGTACATAAATGGAAATTTTACGATTTTCAGTTCGTCAACACATTGTACAAAATTGGGATGGGTTGTTCCTAATCATAATAAACAATTATATTAGATTGAGATGTACACTTAGATTCGAGTTAAAAACATTTAGATGAGATTATTAATACGCTTGGATCCAAATGAAAGAAAATTACATAAGATTAATACACTGTGTTTATTAACCTCATGTAATATTTTTGGGATAAGGAACAACCCATCCCAATTAGGTACAATCAGGTTGACCGACTGCGAAACATCAAATTTTGATTACTAAGGTAATAAGGTAATTGATAAGCAGTTCCGTGAAGAACTAAAGCCTATTTTCATATATCCTACATATGTTAATTGCCTCTATCAACTTATGTTAATTCAATTTTTTTTGGATATTGGATTGTTATATGTATAGGCCATAGAGTCATGTACCATTAAAGGAAAATTATTGCGTAGGTTCATTATTCAAACTTTAACTTCGATCGCATGATTACGACACAAGAAATAAAAACTTAATTTTAAAATTCGCACAGCCGCCATCTTGAGGTTATGTTGACAATTGAACTAAATTAGATACCAGTGCATTACAAAGTGTATAAACATTTCCTGTACCAAGTTTCATTGCGTTTGCATCATTAAATCGCGAGAAAGGTCTATTTAAAATTTTCAACTTCGCTTGGCCGCCATATTCGTTTTGTAGTTAACCGGTTTTTGAAAGTCTTATAGATAAATTTCCAGTAGTGCCCTTTATCTCCGTACAAAATTTCAGGGTGATATCGCTAACAGTTTCAGAGATATAGAATGCCGGTGAAATAATTCGCACAGCCGCCATCTTGAGGTTATGTAAACAATTGAACAAAGTTAGATGTCGGTGTATTACAATGTGTATATACATATACTGTACAAAGTTTTATTGCGTTTGGTTGCTTAAATCGCGAGAAACGTCTATTTAAAAGTTGCAAATTCGCTTGGCCGCCATTTTAGTTTTGTAGTTACCAGGGTTTCAAAAGTCACATAGGTGAACTTCTAGTAGTTCCCTTTATCACCCTAAAATAGTCTAGGGTGATATCGGTAATAGTTTCGGAGATATTGAATAGTGGTGAAATATTTCGCACAGCCGCCATGTTGTATTGGTAAGACGTAACAACATTTGAAGGGAACAGTCGGAGTCGACTGAAATTGCGCAATGACCTTACCGAGTTTCATTGAAATCGCTCCAGCCGTTTAGATTTAATTAGGGGACACACACACACGAAACACACATACGCACACACACTTACACAGACACACGGACAAAAGGTGATCTCATAAGCCATTTTTTTCATAAATGCAAATAGGATAAAAATGTACATGAGATTAATAATTAATACCTTTGGATCTAAATGAAATAATGTTACATGAGATCAATAAATACACTTTGATCCAAGTGAAAAACAAGTAGTTCAGTGACGAACTAAAGCCTATTTTCATATACAGTATCTACTTATGTTAATTGCCACTATGAACATACAACATTTCAGTTTGCTTGCTGTAATAGATTCGTAGATATTGAGAACCGACTAAATATTTCGGATGGTCGCCATGTTGTATTTTTATATATGTAGGTCTTAAGAGTTATGTACTGTTACAATAACATTATTGTGTACGTGTAGTATTCGAACTTCAATCGCATGATAAGAACACAAGAAGTAAAAACGAGATTTTGAAATTTCGCACAGCTGCCATCTTGTGGTTTTGGAAACAATTGAAATAAAGTAGATGCCAGTGGATTAACATTTGTATAAGCATTTACTGTACCACGTTTCACTGCACTCGGATGGTTAAATTGCGAGAAACATCCATTTAAATATTTATACTTCGCGTCGTCGCCATGAAGGATTTGTCATCACCAGATTATTGAATGTCCTATAGATGAACCTATGTTCATAGCCCCTATGATCATAAAAAAGAATTCAATTTGATTGCTGTAATAGGTTCGCAGATATTGAGAACTGTCGAAATATTTCGGATGGTCGCCTTGTTGGATTGTTATATGTATAGGCGATAGAGTCATGTACCATTAAAAGAATACTATTGGGTAGGTTCATTATTCAAACTTTCACTTCGATTGCATGATTACGCCACAAGAAATAAAAGCTTAATTTTAAAATTCGCACAGCCGCCATCTAGAGGTTATGTAAACAATTGAACTAAATTAGATACCAATGCATTACAATGTTCATAATCGTTTGCTGTACCAAGTTTAATTGCGTTTAGATCATTAAATCGCGAGGAAAGTCTATTTAAAACTTTCAACTTCGCTTGGCCGCCATTTACTTTTTGTAGTTAACTGGTGTTTGAAAGCCTCAGAGATGAACTTCCAGTAGTGCCCTTTATCTCCGTACAACATTTCAGGGTGATATCAGAAATAGTTTCGGAGATATAAAATACCGGTGAAATACTGCGCACAGTCGCCATCTTGAGGTTTTGTAAAGAATTGAGTGAAGTTAGATGTCGGTGCATTACAATGCGTATAATCATATATTGTACCATATTTCATTGCGTTTGGTTGGTTAAATCGCGAGAAAAGTCTATTTAAAAGTCGCAAATTCGCTTGGCCGCCATGTTGGTTTTGTAGTTACCAGGTTTTCAAAAGTCACATAGGTTAACTTCTAGTAGTTCCCTTTATCACCGTACAAAATTTCAGGGTGATATCGGTTATTTATTTATCGTATGGCTTTTTGTGCCGGGAGTGTCCGAGGACATGTTCGGCTCGCCTGAGTCTGTTGCTGCTTCCAGCGGACACCCTAAAGGGTGAGCTACAAGTTCCGTTCAATTTCAAGTAGTTCCAACTTTCGCCACCAGATATCAATGATACCAAGTGGTGAACGTTGGAACTTTGATAGAGCGTTCTGACGAAATCTAACCTAACAATTTTGCTTTACACAAGTTTAGTCTGTAATACATTCGGAGATATTGAATGCTGGTGAAATATTTCGCACAGCCGCCAAGTTGGATTGGTGAGACGTAACGAAATTTGAAGGGCATGTTCGGGGTCGTCTGGAATAGTGCTATGACCTTACGGAGTTTCATTGAAATCGCTCCACCCGTTTAGATTTTATTAGGGGGGAGGACACTGACACGAATCACCCACAGTCACACACACAGACAGACACACGGACAAAAGGTGATCTCATAAGCCTACTTTTTCATAAATGAAAAAGGCTATGTTAATGCACTATATTGTTATTAGGGACCGGAATTTTTAGGTTTTTAAAATTGTCACTATGATGTTTTCAAAAACAGAAGTTGACATAAACTGCGCCTAATTGTCAGTAGAATAACTGATTGTAACGAGAGTGTAAAAAATAATTTACATAATGATATGTTATTTATCAAATTATCACCGAGAACGTCATACTTTTAGGCAATAGTTCTTCTCCCTAGATATGTCAATTATTCAAATTCAATAAAACTAGTGAAGTCAGAGATGATTTTCACATTCTAGCCCGTTTAATTAACTTTTTAAATTTAGAGAACGGGGAACTTGAAAACAATAAGAGATTTTTTCCCACTTTCGTGACAGTATATAACCAAACAATAAGATATTATCTGAAAAGTGCTAAAAGTATTTGAATTTTCTGGTAGGTAGGACTTCTCCCAAACAACTAGAGCAAGGATTAAACACTGTCTTGTGGTTTAGTGCTACAAATTATGGACTAACAATTCATATACCGGTAAACTACAAATGGAACAAAACTGCTAATAGGTAATTTTAGGTACTCGCACATCATGTTATTTTTATTAGGGGTACAACAGAATTTATGAATATGGCTCCTTTGAGTGTGATTCAGAAAACTATTAAAATAATTTTTGTATTTATAAGCAAGGGAAAAAATAGGTGAAAACCTAAGTATCAGGTCATTAGTTATTATACAGCTCCTTTATTTAGCTCCGTGCACAGTTAAATCGTATTGTTTTTGGATAATGGGGAGAGGCAGACATTTCTTCACGTAAATTTGCAGTTGTTAATACTCTACAGTCCACAAGATGAAGGAAGATTTAGTAGAAACAAATGTATTAGTCAATTTCTGTTGTTGTGTGGCCTCATGAGAGGCCGAGTGCAGGTCTTGCTAGTCGACGCCCGTGGGTGACCTGCGCGTCGGGATGAAAGATGGAATGGATGAAGATGAATGAAACTGGGCAAGGAAGTGGAAGGAAGCGGCCGTGGCCTGTCAGAAGGCACCGTCCCAGCATTTGCCTGGTGTTGAAAATGGGAAACCACGGAGAACCATTTCAAGGACGTCCAATGGTGGGGCTCGAACCCACGCGTCTACCAAGTCAGCAGAGAGCTTGGTTCCATTACCTAACGCTATGCTGTCGGTGAGTCAAATAATTTGATCAGATCTATAATAACGGCTAGATACTTATTCACATCAACAACCCAACCCCTGGCACTATCCAGCCCATGACGGGCTAAGGCCGACCAAGCGACCGCTGCCCAGCCATTTGGCCTGCAGATATTGGGGTGACGCGTGATCAGCGCGTCGGGTCCCCTCGGCCGTTAATCTTGGTATTCGTGATCGGGGCGCTGTCTCACTGTCAGACAGCTACTCAATTGTCCTCACGAGGCTGAGTGCACCCCGTTCCAACCCTCACGTCAGTTTTAAAATCCGTGACGGAGCCGGGGATCGAACCCGGGGCCTCCTGGTGAGAGGCAGGCGCGCTACGCCAACACCACGGGGCCGGCCCACTTATTCCAAACACACCATTGTGGCTCCATAGCTTCACAATGTAATAGCAATATTGACATCAGTGACGGAACAATGAGTTAAGTCCTAAAAAGGACTCGTACTGATGGATGATGGATTGTTAAAAGCCACAAATAGGCTTACATAAAGCAGGTTAATTGGCGTTAGATTGATTTGAACCAAATCTTGTGTAAGCAAATTACTAATGTCTCGTTTCAAATTGAACACCACAAATTTAGGTTAACCTAAACGTTTGCTAATACATGCAATTCAGATTTAACTGGTACAAATGATCGCTCATGTAACCTGATTTCTAATGTTGTGCCCAGCATGAATTTTATGGCACTGTATCTGTTTAAAAGGGATTATAGTAGTAGAGTTCAAACAATTCTAAGCGCTCAACATGCTGTGAATATTGAGGAGATAATGAGTACTCGATCCGTGTGAACTTTAATTGCTCGGTTAGTAATCTGACTTATGATATACTGACTACTCACAGAACTGAATTGTAGTCCTAGCAGTACAGCATGCACAGTGTTAAATTATTCAATACTGTACCATTGTTGTTGGTATTTCATTAAGGTGTTTGAAACTATTTTTAGACTAATTTCCTTTTATGAAAAAATAGGCTTTTGAGATCACCTTTTATCCGTGTATGTGTGCTTATGTGTGTGCGTCCCCCTCTAATAACTTCTACACAGCTGGAGCGATTTCAATGAAACTTGGTAAGGTCATAGTACTCTTACTGCCGATCCCGACCATGCCTTTCAATTTGTTTTTTGTCTCACCAATCCAACATGGTGGCTGTGCGAAATATAAGTTCAGTTATGAGATTTCCAAAAACCTGTAAATTACAAAACGAACATGGCGGCCAAGCAAATGGGAATCATTTTAATAGACTTTTCTCGCTATTTTACCATCTGAGCACAGCCAAATATCGTACAGTAAATGTTAATATAATTTTGTTTACATAACCCAAAAATGACGGCAGTGCGAAATATTTCTCCGGCATTCTACATCTCCGAAACTACTTCTGATCTCACCCTGCAATGTTGTACGGTGATAAAGGGCACCACTAGAAGTTCACCTATGAGACTCTCAATAACCTGTTAACTACAAATCGGGCATGGCGGCCAAGAGAAATTGAACTTTTAAATAGAACTTTCCCGCGATTTAACCATCCAAACGCAATGAATCATGGTACAGCAAATGTTTATACACATTGTAATGCACGGGCATATAATTTAGTTCAATTGTTTACATAACCTCAAGATGGCGGTTGTGCGAAATTTCAAAATTAAGGTTTTATTTCTTGTATATCAATCATGCGATCGAAGTGAACGTTTGAATAATGAGCCTACGCAAAAATCGTCATCTAATAGTACATAACTCTATGGCCTACATATAAAAATCCAACATGGCGACCAAGCGAAATATTTTGACGGTTCTCAATATCTACGAATCTATTACAGCTATCAAATTATGTACGTTGATAGAGGCAATTAACATAAGTAGGATATATGAAAATAGGCTGTATAGTTCTTCACGGAACTATTTGTTAAGTGATACATTAGCAATCGAAATGTAATGCTTTTCAGTCGGTTAACACGATTGTACCAAATTGTAATGGGTGGATCCCTGTTTCTAAAAATCATTTACACGAGACTAATAAATATATGTATTAAACTAGCAGAAGTACCCATTCTTCGAACGGTCGTCGGTATTAATAACCAGACTTAATCAATTGAGCTACTGTTGCAATGGTTAGGGGCTTGGAACCTGTTTGTCGACAAAGATAAATGATTAGTTGAAATATGCTCTGAAACAAATTTACCTAACCTGTACTTCCAGACGTGAAAATAAAATTGAAAACCTCGTAGACGAAATGCAATTCACGTCGCATAAAAACTGACCCTCACTAATGTGTCAAGTGCGCATCCAGAGGGAGACCCTTTTAATAAATTATAAAGGCTTGTGGTGCATGAAAATTCAGTTTTTTTAGCCTCCAGTGGCCCAAATTCCTAAAAGCAAAAAAATAAAATAAAAAATAAACTATTTCAATTCAGGAATTTTTGAAAATAATGTTGCTGTTTGAAGATATAATAGACCTTCTGTACGACACATCGCACGTTTAAGTCTTGTGAAAAAATCGAGGGTACCTCTTGACCCCCTTAAGCGCATTGATGAATTTTACAGTTTTTGTTGGTTCCGTGATAACCTTATAGCCATTTGCAAACTTTCACATAAATTTAATAAATGGAGTGGCATTACTTCTTGCAGAAATAGATGGAAAGTTGGATGTACATTTTTGAGACACTGTTGTCATGGTTACTGGCTTGCATTCCCACATTAGTTTATTAAATGAAATTAGTTTTTCTGGGAATATCTCAGATACTCTTGGTTTTAGAGCATTAAAATGTAGTTGTTGGGGACCCTTTACGACTGTTTAGGGGCCCCGAGGTTGTTTTCTGACACCAAGGGGCTGAAAATGAGCTTTGACTCGTCGTTGTAGGCCGTAGTATCATCATCATCATCATCATCATCCTCTTGCACAGTTTCCAGCCGTTGGCCGGGTCTGTTTGGAACACAGGCCACTCCAACGTCTTCTGTCTTCCCACCATCTCTGAGCTTCCACCCCTGTCCAGTCTTCTCCTCTCCTCTTCACGCTTTCTTCCATCCCTTTCAGCCACCTGTCTCTCGGTCTTCCTCTCGGTCTCTTTTCTTCCCACTTCGTTTCGTGTATCCTCCTGGGTATCCTCTTATCCTCCATTCGTTTTACATGTCCATGCCATCTAAGTCTAGATTTCTCTATACTATCCCGTAATGGTTCCTCCTTTATTAATTCTCTGGTCCTCTCATTTCTTATTCTGTCCACCTTTGTAGCTCCAATACTGCTTCTCAAGAACCTCATCTCACTGGCTTGTATTTTGCTCTTCTCCCTTCCTTTCATAGCCCAGGTCTTCGAGGCATACGTCAGGATAGGGGCATAGTACGTCCGATATATGATCTTTTTTCTGTTCTGAGGGACATCCTTGCTCCACAACATGCTTCTCACACTCCTCCGGAATGATTCTGCCTGTCTCCCCCGCTCATTTTTTCTGTATAGTTTCTTCCATTATCTTGTATCAGGCTTCCCAGATACGTGAAACTCTCCACTTTCTTCAGCTGTTCCCCACCAATTGTTATTCCCGTTGTGGTTCTTTCCTTCTTCCTTGTTGTGATCACCATCTCACTCTTATTTATGCTAAATTTCATCCCATATCCTTGTATTATTCCTTCCCACACGTCCAACTGTTCCTGTACCTCCTCCTCCTTGTTTCCCCAAATCATCAAATCATCCGCTAACACCATTGCTTTCATCTTTCCTTCCCCAATTACTTGTGCCACTCGGGTCATTATGTCATCCATCACCACAATGAAATGTAACGGTGCCAGTGCACTTCCTTGTTTCAGGCCGTTTCTCTGTTCCACCCAGTCCGATCTCTCTCCTCCCACTTTCACACAGCTTACGCTTCCCTTGTACATCTCCTTTATCCTCCTTATAGTCCATTTTTCTACTCCTCTATCCTCCAGGGACTTCCATACTTTCTTTCTGCATACACTGTCATATGCTTTCTCAATGTCCAGGAAGGCCATCAGTAGATCTGTTCCATACTCACAGTGCTGTTCTTGTAACTGCCTAACAGCAAAAATCAAATCCACTGTGGGCCTTCCTGCTCTGAAGCCATGTTGTTCTTCCCTCATCCCTCCTTCTATCCTTGTCCTAATTCTCCTTTCCAAAACTTTCTCGAACATCTTTGCACAATGACTCATCAGTTTTATTCCCCGATAATTTCTGCATTCTGTTCTACTACCTTTCTTGAAGATCGGGACAATTATTCCCTTTTTCCAGTCCTCTGGGGTCTTCCATTCCGTAGTGTAATAATAATATTAATTATAATAATAATATAACAATATAGGGATAGGGATATAATAGACCTTCCGTGGCACGCCAGCACGTGTAAATCGCGTGAAAAAATTCTAGAGTACCCCTTGACCCCCTTAAGCGCATTATATGTATTGATGAATTTTACAGCTTAGTTTGGTTCCGTTATAACCTTCTAGCCGTTTGCAAACTATCTCAGTAATGTAATAAATGGAATTGTATTGCGTCTTATATTACGGTACAGCAATAGATGGACCTGTGAATTTCTGTTTCCATGGTTACCGGCTAGCTTCTTTTCATTGTTGTATTAAATGAAATTAATTTTCTGGGAATATCTCAAAAACTATTGGTTTTAGGGCCTTAAAATGTGGTTTTCGGGGGCCCTTTCCGAGTTTCGTTTCTCACATTGAGGGGCTGAAAATGAGCTTTGTCGCGCCTTTCTACGCCTATTTCAGCAAGTATTTTAAGGGGGTAGGCCCCCTTTTATGAGAGGTACAGATAAGAGTTACATCAATGATTGGTGTCGTGCCTCTGAAGGATATCTGTACCAAATTTTACGTTGATCCACTCAGCCGTTCTCGAGTTATAAGGACACAAAAAATTGTCCACAGACAGACAAACAAACAAACAGACTGACAGACAAAAAATTTTATTTTCGCGTGCATCCGTCATAAAACAGTCTAAAACGCGTAAATAACGCAAATTTCCGTAGAAATTCAGAAAAAAACAGACAAACTTTCATTCTTATATATATAGAGATATACTAAAACAAGTAGTTCCGTGAAGAACTATACAGCCTATTTTCATATATCCTGCTCATGTTAATTGTCTCTATCAACATACAAAATTTCAGTTTAATTGCTGTAATAGATTCGTAGATATTGAAAATGAAAATCCACAGCCTGCTTCCAGTCTCCGACCGGGTCAGGAATGGATTGAGAACCGTCTAAATATTTCATATGGTCGCCAGGATGGATTTTTATTTTTGTACTATTACAATAAGATTATTGTGTACGTGTGGTATTCAAACTTCAATCGCATGATTAGAACACAAGAAGTAAAAACGAGATTTTAAAAGTACGCACACCAGCCATCTTGTGATTATGCAAACAATTGAAATAAATTAGATGCCAGTGGATCAACATTTTTTATAAGCATTTAACGTGCAACGTTTCACGGCACTCGGATAGTTAATTCGCGAGAAACGTCCATTTAAATATTTATACTTCGCGTCGCCGCCATGTTGGATTTGTGCTCACCAGGTTACTGAAAGTCCTATAGGTGAACATATGTTCATAGTCTCTATGAGCATAAAAAATTCAGTTTGGTTGCTGTAAAAGATTCATAGATATTGAGAACGTCTAAATATTTCGGATGCTCGCCTTTTAGGATTGTCATATGTATCGGCCATAGAGTTATGTACCATTCAAGGACAATTATTGCCTAGCTTCATTATTCAAACTTTCACTTCGATCGCATGATTACGACACAAGAATAAAAACTTAATTTTAAAATTTCGCTCAGCCGCCATCTTGAGGTTATGTAAACAATTGAATTAAATTAGATGGCAGTGCATTACAATCTACAAAATCATTTACTGTACCACATTTCACTGCACTCAGAGAGTTAAATCACGAGAAAAGTCTATTAAAGTATTTCAAATTCGCTTGGTCGCCATGTTCGTTTTGTACTTTACAGGTTTATGAAATATACATAGGTGAACTTGTATCTGTACCCTTTATCACCGTACAAAATTGCATGATGATATCTCTAATAGTTTCGGAGATATAGAATGTCAGTGAAATATTTCGCACAGCCGCCATTTTGAGGTTATGTAAACAATTGAACTAAATTAGACTCCAGTGCATTACAATGTGTATAAACAATTGCTGTACCAAGTTTCATTACGTTTGGATAGTTAAATCGCGAGAAATGTCTATTTAAAAGTCTGAATTTCGCTTGACCGCCATGTTGGTTTTGTAGCCCCCAGGTTTTTGAAAGTCTCATAGGTGAACTTCTAGTAGTGCCCTTTATCACCGTACACAATTTCAGGGCGATATCGGTAATAGTTTCGGAGATATTGAATGCTAGTGAAATATTTCGCACAGCCGCCATGTTGGATTGGTGAGACGTAACAAAATTTGAAGGGCACGGTCGAGGTCGCCGGGAATAGTGCTATGAACTTACCGAGTTTCATTAAAATCGGTCCAGCCGTTTAGATTTTATTAGGGGGACACACACACACACCTCACACACACACACGCACACACACGGACAAAAGGTGATCTCATAAGCCTATTTTTTCAAAATTGAAAATAGGCTAAAAATAAATGTATTAATCTCATATCCTAATATTTTTCAGGATTCGGGAACCACCCATTTCAATTGGGTATAGTTGTGATTCTGGTTGTTATTTCATACAGGTTATTTGCGACATCGTGGTCATTTATCCCCGTGTACTTGGGTGTGTGTATACAGAATGTGTCTTATAACCTGTGTTATTGTGATGTCTCTGGCATTGTGTGTATTTGTAATTCAGGTGAGGATTGGGAAGGAGGTGGCCATGGCCTTAAATAGGAACCATCGAGGCATTTGCCTGGAATAGAAGTGGGAATCCATACAGTACGGTATTACTAATTCTCTGTGAGTTCACGAATACGAAGGATAATATCCAAAGTAAATTATGTATTCCTGCAGCACTGAAATAGCAAGTGAAATACGGAGATAAAATTATGTCATGAATTGTATACAACCTCCTCGTGGTGTAGCGGTTAGCGTTCTTGGTTGTCGCCCTGAAGGCCTAGATACGATTTTCGGTTCTGCCAAGAAATGTAATTCTGATCTGAGAGCGGGAACAGGGTACACTCAGCCTTGTGAGATAAAACAGAGAAGAGGCGGGTTCGATTCCCACCTCAGCTATTGCTTCATTCCCAATCCTCACCTGAATTACAAATACATAACACCACTTCAAACACCACAATACAGGTTACTGAGAAATATACAACTGACACCCAGGTACATGCGGGTAAATGACCACGTTTTCCAAGCCCATCAAATGAAACAGCATAGTAGCTGATGGTAAAGTGTTTGTGTGCCTAGCAGTATTGAAGAGTTGGGAAAATTAAGAAAATGACAGTTGTAGACGGAATGAAACTTTATGCATGGGTCCTGCAGTTCCACAAATTAACCAAATGATGATAAATATAGCATTCCTACTTATTATTTGCAACTACGATTATGGTGGATGCAGGGAAGTTGAGTAAATTCCATTTTGTACATTTGTAAGCATCAAGTTCCCACCTACGAGTCTAGAGGCAGAAACGATAACCTGAACATGAACAATGGCTAATCGGAAGTAAGTTGCTATTTCATATTAGGTTTCGATATCATGGTCATTACAACCCTATATAGTTGGATGTATGTGCCTGACAACCTGTGTCATTGGACTAGGATTTGGAAGGAGATTGTATTGACTTAAGTTAGGAACCCTCCCGACATTTTCCTGGCGCAGAAGTGGGAAACTACGGAAAACCATTTCCAGGACAGCTGGCTGGGAATCAAACCAATCTCTCTTCATTTTCGTCTCACGAGGTTGAGTGGACATTGTTACCATCCTCAGACCAGAATTAAATTTCTTGGCATAGCAGGGAATTAAACGAATGACCTTTTGATCCGGAGTCACAATACGTACACCATGACCTAAGTAGGGGGCAAGGAAGGCAGGAAGGAAGGAAGAAAGAAAGGAAGGAAGAAAGGAAGGAAGACAGGAAGGAAGGAAGGCAGGAAGGAAGGAAGAAAGGAAGGCAGGAAGGAAGGAAGGAAGGCAGGCAGGAAGAAAGGAAGAAAGGTACGAAGGAAGGAATGCAGGAAGGCAGGAAGGAAGGAAGGCAGGAAGGAAGGAGGAAAGGAAGGAAGGAAGTAAGGCAGGAAGGAAAGAAGAAAGGAAGGAAGGCAGGAAGGAAGGAAGGCAGGAAGGAAGGAAGGAAGAAAGGTACGAAGGAAGGAATGCAGAAAGGAAGGAAGGCAGGAAGGAAGGCAGGAAGGAAGGAAGAAAGGAAGGAAGGAAGGTGGGAAGGAAGGCAGGAAGGAAGGAAGGAAGAAAGGAAGGAAGGAAGGAAGGAAGGAAGGCAGGAAGGAAGGAAGGAAGGCAGGAAGGAAGGAAGAAAGGAAGGAAGGAAGGAAGGAAGAAAGGAAGGCAGGAAGGAAGGAAGGCAGGAAGGAAGGAAGGCAGGAAGGAAGGAAGAAAGGAAGGAAGGAAGGAAGGCAGGAAGGAAGGACGGAAGGCAGGAAGGAAGGAAGGCAGGAAGGAAGGAAGAAAGGTACGAAGGAAGGAATGCAGAAAGGAAGAAAGGAAGGCAGGAAGGAAGGAAGGCAAGAAGGAAGGAAGAAAGGAAGGAAGGAAGAAAGGAAGGAAGGAAGAAAGGAAGGCATGAAGGAAAGAAGGCAGGAAGGAAGGAAGGAATGAAGGGAGGAAGGAAGGAAGGAAGGCAGGAAGGAAGAAAGGAAGGCTGGAAGGAAGGAAGGAAGGAAGAAAGGAAGGAAGGAAAGAAGGCAGGAAGGAAGGAAGGAAGGAAGGAAGGAAGGCTGGAAGGAAGGCAGGAAGGAAGGAAGAAAGGAAGGCAGGAAGGCAGGAAGGAAGGAAGGAAGGCAGGAAGGAAGGAAGGAAGGAAGGAAGGAAGGCAAGAAGGAAGAAAGGAAGGAAGGAAGGAAGAAAGGAAGGAAGGCAGGAAGGAAGGAAGGAAAGAAGGCAGGAAGGAAGGAAGGAAGGAAGGAAGGAGGGAAGGAAGAAAGGTAGGAAGGAAGCCAGAAAGGAAGGCAGGAAGGAAAGAAGGCAGGAAGGAAGGAAGGAAAGAAGGCAGGAAGGAAGGAAGGAAGGAAGGAGGGAAGGAAGAAAGGTAGGAAGGAAGGCAGAAAGGAAGAAAGGAAGGCAGGAAGGAAAGAAGGCAGGAAGGAAGGAGGAAAGGAAGGAAGGCAGGAAGGAAGGAAGAAAGGAAGGAAGGCAGGAGGGAAGGAAGAAAGGTAGGAAGGAAGGAAGGCAGAAAGGAAGAAAGGAAGGCAGGAAGGAAGGAAGGAAGGAAGGGAGGACGGCAGGAAACGTATAGCGTAAAATGACCTTATCACTGGATGTTGGTAATTCTCATGCATTACCCGGTTATCCAACACAGTTCGCCTTGGTGTGCGGCAAGCAGCTTGACAGCTGTGCCATAAATATATTTGTTAACTTAGCCTATGTTTGAAAACATTGCGAAAACATCGATCGTAACTTCCACACACAAACACAGAAAGGGCGGTTAATATGGACAGTATCATGCTATGCCATCCGTAAATACGTTACCACATTTTACCTACCTCCGGAAAGCTCTTAAACGACCGGTTGCTCGGTGTCATGCAAGTTACAACTGCCACGTGTCTTTAATTACCTTAGAAGTTGCATGATCACGTCCATCTTTAATTGCTTCCTAAGTTGAAGACATCAAAGACAAAGGATAGGCTGACGACTATTACATGCGACACCTCTCTAATAATGAACTATGACGTATTACAAGCAAATAGCTTATAAAGATAATAGCGGAAACTTGGCCGTAAAAGCATGCGCTCGCCTGGAGACAGCGATCACAGTGCCATCTCTTGGTGTGAGTTGACAGCATTACTCGCCTTGCCACCCACAGCTAGCATTTTTGAGTGCGCACCGACCGAAATTGCATCGTGAAGCTAACATATGTCTCGGCTTGATATTTAGGCAGCAAATAATTTAAAGATTAGTGTTAAAAGAAACAAAAGACACTTGGTTCTGTACAATTTATATAGAATTCAAAAAAATACTGCAGATAATTCATGACATGGTATTGGTGTGGGTTACTGAAGTCTGGAATATGCCCATACATACCCGTAAGCATTTACACTTATTGATGTGTTACTTTTCGTAATTTAACACTTCCTATGTTTACATACGATTCCGAAGAATCATTTGCCTTATTCACAAATGCCTTTATGAAGACTGCAAAATATGTGCTAGCCAACAACAGAATACAGTTCTTGCATACTCCCTCCGGTGAGGCTCATTCACTCGTAAGTAAATTAACCATCTTGATTTTGACCCCATGCGTGCTTTCAATCAAAAATTGATCAAAATTGCACCTAAATACTGGTATTTAAAAACGAGTTGAACACGCTTAATTACATAAAAAACAGTTAGTTACCTTCTTGTATATTTCCTAATAAAGTCAGTAAAATTAAAATTTGTGTTTCTGAACTTGTTAGATTACACCAACCTCCTTTAGCTTTAATACGTACACTTTAGAGGCAGATGACCTCGCTGTTCCGCCCCTTATAACAACAATAAATAACTACGTGCACTTTCAATCGGAAATATTGATGCATGTTGTTAAATGTTAGGCCTACTGTACCGTAGAGTCACCACGTTTTATAATTATGCTGTTATTTCAATATTAACATTAGGCCTACTATCAACAACCTACAAAGATCTTACCCCTGACTTAACAAGTTTTTGTTCCTGAAATCTTTCTCCACAAAGTGGTCTGAGCATACAACATGAGTTTTGTTTAAATGTTCTGGGCCATTCCTTTTCAATACGTCATCTAAGTCAGCTCTTCGGCTTCGAATAACCCACTGCGTGCATCTATAAATAAATAAAGAAAAGGCTAAAATATGCTAAATTATATTGTAAAAGCATTCTGTATTAAAAGAAAACCGAACTAACTTATCAGTGTAATGGAAGGCTACTTGTTATAATAAATTCATACTAACATTTCCTTATTTCTTTGTTGTTTATAACTATTACAGTCATATATGGCACAAATACTCCCCGTACCAACCATTACAATTGGATAATTAGATCATCCACAGGTCAATAATTTCTTATAATTGTTTGGTTGGATCTCACGGTTGTAAATCAGCTGGTCTTACGTTGCCAACTCGGACCGCTAGGAGGTGCTGGGAAGCGCTGTCTCCTGTTTTGGCGAGGAGTTTCCGCTATTATCTTTTGCAATAATGCCAACATCGGAACATTTACGAAGTGTCGGACAGACAACATCCCGGCAATAAACACAACTGATGACTGATCCATTTGTACAGTTAGAATTGTCTCCAGAATATATTGTTGATATTGTTAACTCATTTAAAGGTCTTGGGACATCATTGGTCAGGATCCCCGTGTACGTGAACTTGTCTGATAACCTGTGATGACTGTAATAGGGTCTGTTCATGTATTAGAAACAGGGAGGGTGTGACAAGAACTCAACTCGATACTGTCTATTACAATTGATGCCTAACTCGAGGAGGATTGGAATGAAAAACAACGATTTGTGATATTACAGAACACCGGCCTGAAAATCCACTTCACCGCAAGCTGTGGGAAAGTTAATACAGTATATCTATATAAATAAAATGAATTTGTGTCTGTGCTTTTTGTAGAGGTATAGAAGGTAGCGATATATTCGTCTCTTATTATGACAATCCGGAATTTTACGTTATTATTATTATTATTATTATCATTGATTAAATTGTTATAAATATACACCTTTTACAAAACTCTGGAAGACTGTACACATTTTATGAATTTCCTTACGTTTCCTACTCATTGTTTAACCTGTAAATTTACAATTATTATAAATTATATTGTTACAATATGATATAGACAGGTCGAAATAGGATATCAAGTTATTACAGGGCAGGAAGAGCGATCACATATGCCACAAAAAGGTGCAACCTTGTGTGTGACATGCACATCATTGATTACTATTTCTCAAAATTGTATAACGGCTTAGTCGAATAATACGTTCTATGTAAATGCTCTATGTACGATGTGCGATTTATGCTGATAGGTTGGTCCATATCTGAGAATGAAGGATTGGATGATAAGTGATTAAAATGAATAATGAATAAATGAATAATGATAATAATGAATAATTGTATTGACCGACTGAAAAGCTGCATTATCGATGGTCAGTAAGGCAACACTGAAAAATGGCTTCAAAGCTTTCTTTATCTTCTCAGTTCTGCCTAATAGGGCGGATGAACCCCATTCCAGCCCTCAGACTAGAACAACATTTCTTGGCCAAGCTAAGTATTGAACCCGAATCTCTGCGGCGAAAGCTTAAAATGCTAGTTACTTCGCCACGAGGCGGAGAATTTTTCAAGTTTACATGACACACGAAGGGTACAAATAAGAGGACTATATATTCACGTAAATATCCCTATTCTTGTACTTGCTGCATAATTAAGGTTATCTCACTTGCTGTAGGATTATGTAAATACATTCATAAAGTCGTACAATCACTGTTACATATAAATATTTGATAATTTTAAGTGTATGCATATTTAGGTCTATTTTAATTATTTAGAATCTGATGCTGTTCTTGCAGCTGCACAACACTGTAGCAGAAATTACGCGAGATAAATTGCAAAGCACTTTATCAAAGCGTGTAACTTAGTTTGTGACGGCTCGGTCTGTACAGATTGGAGATAGCATGTCTCCTGGGCGTGAGAATGGGCCGGTCCCGGTATCTCTCCATGAGGGCGTTGTCCAGATAAGCTCGAGCTAAGAAACTGTTGGACACATCAGACACCTTGTCCTAGAATGTGACATGGACTTGTTGTAGATGGGTAGTGATGATGATGTTACGGTGTTATTGTTGTTTTAAGGGGCGGAAAATGATGATGTTGTTGATGATAATGCTACATAGTTATAGTTACTGTTGTTTCAAGGGGCGGAATATGATGATGATGTGATATAGTTATAGTTATTGTAGTTTTAAGGGGCGGAGATGATGATATTGATGATGATGTTATATAGTTATAGTGAATTTAAGGGTTGGAAATGATGATGTTGATGATGATATAAGGCTATTGTTATTGTTGTTTAAAGGGGTGGAAATTATGATGTTGGTGATGATATAAGGTAATAGTTATAGTTGTTTTAAGGGCAGAAATGATGATGTTGATAATGTTGTTATATAGTTATAGTTATTGTTGTTCTAAGGAGCGGAAATAATGATGTTGATGATGATATAAGGTGAAAGTTATTGCCGTTTATGGGGCGGAAATGATGATGTTGATGATGATGTTAAACAGTATAGCTATAGTTATTGTTGATTTATGGGACGGAAATGATGTTGTTGGTGATGATATAAGGTGAAAGTTATTGCCGTTTAAGGGGCGGAAATGATGATGATGATGATGATGTTAAACAGTATAGCTATAGTTATTGTTGATTTATGGGACGGAAATGATGTTGTTGGTGATGATATAAGGTGAAAGTTATTGCCGTTTAAGGGGCGGAAATGATGATGATGATGATGATGTTAAACAGTATAGCTATAGTTATTGTTGATTTATGGGACGGAAATGATGTTGTTGCTGATGATATAAGGTGAAAGTTATTGCCGTTTAAGGGGCGGAAATGATGATGATGATGATGATGATGTTAAACAGTATAGCTATAGTTATTGTTGATTTATGGGACGGAAATGATGTTGTTGCTGATGATATAAGGTGAAAGTTATTGCCGTTTAAGGGGCGGAAATGATGATGATGATGATGATGATGATGATGTTAAACAGTATAGCTATAGTTATTGTTGATTTATGGGTCGGAAATGATGTTGTTGGTGATGATGTTATATAGTTATTATTATTGTTGTGTAAAGGGACGGAAATGATGATGATGATGATGATGTTAAACAGTATAGCTATAGTTATTGTTGATTTATGGGTCGGAAATGATGTTGTTGATGATGATGTTATATAGTTATTATTATTGTTGTGTAAAGGAACGGAAATGATGATGATGATGATGATGATGATGATGATTGTTTTTGTTCTAATGGGTGGAACATTTGCATCCTTATTTACAGATTTAATTTCATATAAGGGTTTGTCCACATCGTGATGTATTGGCTAGCATTCTTGGCTGTCTCCGTGGAGATCTTGGTTCGATTTATGGATTTGAATGGAATTTTAATCCTGGTCTGAGGACAGGAATGGGGTTTATCTATATTAATATAATCAAGTTGGTTGGTTCTGAAGTTTAGGGGCTGCGACAACGCGGTCATGTAGCCCCGTGTACTTTGGGTGTGTGTAGAATCTGTCTGATAACCGGTGTTAATTGTGATGACTGTATTAGTGTGTGTTATCTGTTTTTTAATTTAAGTACTGCAACTTAGAATTTTTCAAATTGTTCCTACTTTTGCCGCCAAGCGCCACCGTCAACGACTACTAGGCCAAGTTCAGAAATTAGCTACTAGACGCCACCGCAGTCGGCTCTTAGCAACGAACGTAGAAACCTAAGAGCGTTGTTCACATTCTTAACCTATCCAATTTAGCTTCACACAGGTGCAATTAGTGGAAGGATCCATAACATGCCATAAATCGATGACATGGGACCGCCGGCTTTACTTCCCCTCCGAAGGAAGGCATACTGAGAGATTTTAACGCTCTTAAAAATCCGACGGCTTTGGCCGGGTTTGAATCCGCTATCTTGGGCATAGAAGCTCAGCATGCCACCGACAAAAAATAATAATAATAAAGCTGAAGAGTTTGTGTGATTGTGTCTTTAAACGCGCTAATCTCTGGAACTACCAGTCGGATTCGAAAAAAATATTTTTGTATATGATAGCCAGATTCAAGAGGAATAGTTTAGGCTACGTTAAATTTTGGACAGACCACTCCAATCCCTGAATTTAGGCCCTTTTGCACAAATCCACACCGTTCCACAGATCTAATAACTTGACGAACATATTGTCACTAGGCAACAACGACTAACACTGTATCATGATAGTCAACGCTGCACCATTGATGGACAGATTGCCACTAGGCAACAACGAAATACTCCGTATCATGTAAACAACGCTCTTAGGTTTCTATGTTCGTTGCCAAGAGCCGACTGCGGTGGCGTCTATTAGCTGAGTTCTGAACTAAGCCTAGTAGTCGTTGACGGTGGCGTTTGGCGGCAAAAGTAGGAACTACTTGAAAAATTCTAAGTTTTAGTCTGCACTTAAATAAATAAAAAAAACAAACAGATACACACACTAATACAGCCATCATAATTAACACCGGTTATCAGACAGATTCTACACACACCCAAAGTACACGGGGCTACATGACCGCGTTGTCACAGCCCCTAAACTTAAGAACCAACCATCCGTATCATGATATTCCGGTAAAATTTGCTAAAGGACACATGGAAAAACTGACCGATTGACAATCAAGGATTGTATTGGACTGTAGTATTATCTATGCTATCTTATGCACAGTGGCAAACATTCCTACATTCTCCTACCACCATTTTGCAGTTTTCATGTGTAGACAGTTGTTATTTCATTTGCGGGGCTTTGACATCGTGGTCATGTTTTCCCTTGTACATGGGTGTGTGTGTAGAATTTTTGTGATAACCTACGTTATTGTGATTGTTGCACTAGCATGTGTAAATTGGAGATATAATATGGTATTTGAAGCCATTTTTAAGTGTTGCTCAAGGATTTATTGGACTGTAGTATTTTCTATGCTATCGTATGCACAGTAAATCAGCATATTAGCAAATTGTAAGGTAATGCTATCCTGTCAGAGAAAAATAGTGGCAAACATTCCTGTATTATCCTATCACCGTTTTGCAGTTTTCATGTGTAGACAGTTGTTATTTCATTTGCGGGGCTTAGACATCGTGGTCATGTTGCCCCGTGTACATGTGTGTGTGTGTGTGTAGAATGTTAGTGATAACCTGCGTTATTGTGATTATTGCACTAGCATGTGTAAATTGGAGATAGGATATGGTATTTGAAGCCATTTTTCAGTTTTGCTCAAGGATTTATTGGACTGTAGTATTCTATATGCTATCGTATCCACAGTTAATATTTCATTTGCGGGGCCTAGATATCGTGGTCATGTTGCCCCGTGTACAAGTGTGTGTGTGTAGAAGATTTGTGATAACCTGCGTTATTGAGATTGTTGCACTAGCATGTGTAAATACGGTATAAAGCTCAATGCTGGTTTGTCTGTCTGTTACTTATACAAATCGACACCGTTTCACCGATCTGAACCAAATTTTACATACATACCCTTTGGAACCCAACGAGTAACATTATTACGTGAAATTTCGGACAGACCACTCCACTCTCTGCATTTAGGCCCTTTGGCACAAGTCTACATCGTTTAACCGATCTTAACCAAACTTAATGTACTTAACCTTTGGAGCCCTACGGGTAACACTGTCCACTTGATATTTTGGACAACTCTCTCCATTCCTTACATTTACAACAACAGACAAAATGAACTTGAAACTACGTTTTAAGGTCCTAGAACCATTCATGTCCGTATAGTGTAACTTTAAGAATATTTTAATATGTCAATTGTTGGCTGGCAATGTGAGCTGCATCACGTTACCCCTACCAGAATTGAGAAAATAGTTACAACTTGCGCTGCTTATAAATTGGAGTCACTGGGAGTAAATATTGCAAGAAGATTTCTTAGGCCCCTTTAAACAGTTATCATCATGAACATTTATTTTGCCTCTGTATAAGTGCGATGGTGTTGGTGCAGTACATAGGGGTAATCAGCTGCAATAAGCGTTGGTGCTTTCAAATTTTCTTTCATTTATTGAGATCCTTATCCTTGAGCGGTATGTGGCGATAAATGGCACTATTGCTACTTCAGGAGCTCGGGACAGCCGAAGTTTTCCAAAGAGCTCTGATTATTTTCCTATGGCACTATGTGACACAAGACGATACTATTGATCTCTACTTTTCTAACATCCAATGAGATATAGGCCCTAGGCAGTGTCTTTGATGTCACATACTCCTCTTTCTAATCATCTTTTTCAATTCGTTTGTAAATTACGTGTGTCAGTATTGTAGTTAGTAAATAGCCGTTTCCCTATTCATTATTGTCATTATCATTACGGGAAAATGACCTAAATGTTACGTCCATTATACTGTACTACTTATCACCCCCACCACCACCACCACCACCACAAAAAAAAATATTTTTAATTTTTTTTTTTCTGTTAGTTCAAGTATTATGTGCCAGTTCTGTAGTAGTATTCATTATCATCCATAAACCAAACATATCCACCGGGCGAAGCCGGGCACTACTGCTAGTTAGTTTTATAAGACACGACTGCTGCTGAAGTTCGCTGACCAAGCGTTTGTTGATAAAATTGCAACTGGAGTCTTTCAGGATGAGCATGGGGACACAGTGATGACTGAGTGAAGTCTGCGTTTAAGCAGCACTGCGCGCTTCTTGTGTTATCGACTGGAGTCATAATGTGAATTGCCAACGAAGAAATTAATAATAATGCGGGATTTAATTGTTTGCAATTCTACAGCTAAGCGTAACAGAAGCTCAAGCCACCACGGAGAGAAAAACGATAACTGAGGCAACTGGAGCTGAGAAAATTTCTGCCTGCGCGACTGTACCTGTCAACCAAAAAGGGTGACAGCGAGACACAAGTAAACGAATAATATTTTCCACCTCAACCACCGGCACTCGTATCTTGAAAAGGTAATACTCAGCCTCGTGTGGTAAAACTGGGAAGAGGTAGGCTCGATTCCCACCTCAGACATTTTTGAAGTGTTTTTTCGAGGTTTACCACTTCTAGTCCAGGCAAATGTCTAGAGTGTACCTAACACATACGGCTAATTCCTTCCAAATCCTCACCTGGATCACAAATACGCACACTGCTACACACACCACTAAACACAGGTTAACAGATAAATTATACACATACCCAAGTACACGGGGATAATTTACCATGATATCCAATGTCCATGGAACAACAACAAAAAGTACCTAGTTAGTATAGTACCAGCTGGGTGAGCCCGCTATATGACAGTAGTTTGGGGATAGAACGGCTCGAGATATTTCTCTTGTTCAACTCTCTTTTCTGTTAATAAACTGAACATCGGGCAGATGGAATCGCTGTTCACCTAAAATAGGAATAACTACCATAGCTTGCGCCGATAAAGGTCTATTAATAATAATAATAATGCGCGTCAGAGTAGCAGTGGAAGATAAAATCAACAAGGTCGCAAATGGATGGGGAAAAGACGTCTTGCTCGACCCGGTGCTGGGCCCAAGGTTTTCGGAGCGAGCAAAAGATGATTTCCAAAAAACCAAATTCAAACGAATAATTGCTTAATGCAATAATCAAAAGTGCAGAAACGAGATTCCCATAAAATTAATTAAATAAATCCCAGAGGCGTGTTAATCGTGC
This sequence comes from Meconema thalassinum, assembly GCA_946902985.2. Taxonomy (NCBI): domain Eukaryota; kingdom Metazoa; phylum Arthropoda; class Insecta; order Orthoptera; family Tettigoniidae; genus Meconema; species Meconema thalassinum. The sequence goes on along the minus strand of OX336388.2, from coordinate 1,733,424,816 downwards.
CTTTGTTACGTCACAAAGACAAGATTGACGAAATCGAGGTAAGGATAAGGATAAGGAAGGGGAACTTAAATATAAGAAATGAAAAGACAAGGGAGCTATATTACTTAAAATATAAAAATGTATTGAGGATAAAAGAAAGAGCGTGTACACGAAATAAACAAATTATTTAAAACAAAGAAAAAAGGCAAGCTAAGACAAGATCAATAATACAAAAGAAACCCAATACCAAGAATAAAGAATTCAAAAACTTAAAAAAAACTGAAAAGCACGACAGAACCTGAGTACCGCTCAACAACATGAATCTAACGAAAAGATACAAACTTGAAAGAAAATAAAACGAAACTTACAAAAGTTAGAGAGAAACGACAAACTTGCAAAAAGTCAAACTTCGAACTGCTAAGACGCGAAGCTTTTCATGATGTTATGTAAACATACCGGAGGGAAGGGGGAGGAGTGAGGGGAGTAAAACAAAGGGGAGAGAGATCTCACGGAGATAGGAGGAAGGAGAAGACAAGGGGAATTATAATTAAGTTATGTAATACGGCGAAAATCGAAAGAGAAAAACAAAACAAAAGGAAAATGAGATATACGGAGATACATTACATTACAATTGACTTGGGACGAAAGAGACCGGTAAAAATCGAAAGCACGCTATAATAAAATAGGCTTATATTCCAACATAATGCCGCACCAACGCGACATATAAAAAAAAGAATAATATGACATCGGAGCTGGAGAAAATCCCAGTTAACCACCGTCACATATATTCTATAAACAAAAGGGACACGTATTAGTGGGACGTTGGACATCAGTCCCGTTACCCCACACATACTGTCCACAAACAAAGGTCCAATTGCTACCAATCAAATGAAACATTTGTGGTACAAAGAGACACCGACGCAAAAGACGAGCACTAAGGCCCGACAGGAAATATATATAAGCCAAGACGCAGAAACGCAATACTTTCGAATCTTACAGGTATTAACCAAAATAATAAAACTGTGAGAAGGGCACATAACAAAAGCAACAAAAAGAACTCCGCCGTATGACATTACGCAAGGTCCCGGAGATCTGGTTCAAGGATTAAAATACTAACAATAACATCTTGAAAAGGAAAGAGAATTAAGCAAAAGAAGGAACGTTTAACAAAAACAATTACATTGCGTTAGATAGAAATACATTGAGCCGTACTCACATTCCGCTGCGCCATGAGGGTGGGCCTCTGCCCGAATACACACGTTCGCCTTACATCTCGGCGCGTCTAAGACTGACTTAGCTTCTGTCCCCCCAGAGGGGAGAGAAGCCTCTCAGAAAAATCAAATGCGTAGTTTGGGAGTGGCCCCAAACTCGCGTCAAATATTGTCAGAGCCAATGGCAGAACGAATTGCACAACAAAATGCAAGGTAGCAACAACACTAGCCAATACGAGAGAACAAGGCAGTATGTAGCCAGGGGTTGCACAACGTTAGACAGAGAGATACATACAGACAAACTGCGCACTTTTAAACTCTCGAGGCGTAATATAGAGATGTCACAACACATGACAATAATAATAATAATAATCATGATGATAATAATAATAATTACAATAAATTCTGAAAAGTGGTTCAAATTCCACCGCTTTCTCCAAAAAAAATTCTTTTACATAACCAAGGCATAAAAGAATTTTTTCTTTTTCATAACAAAATTATATAAAATAACATTCTTCGATTAGATACATTTGAACAGGGTGAAGGAAAGAAGATTACATCATGTACACCAGATACACACATGAAAAATTAAGACATAATAAAATGTTCTCACATTTCTCTTATTCATAAAACGCAGCTTAATTAAAAGTTCTTTGAACGTCATAACTTCCATAAAAGGCTTGACGAAACGCAAGTCTCTTTTCTCAAACACACATATATTTTCATACACACGTATTCACGAAGATGTTCACTGGTGAGGAAATTTTTTTTTTTTTTGGTACGAAAGAAAAAAAAAACTTTAAGATGAAATTAAAACAACAAAAATTCAAATCATATAAAGGATCAGTACAGGCGTGAAATAAAGGCGGATCCTACCTCTACTGCACGTCAATACGTCACACATATAAAAAATGGATGTACCAAAAAGAAAATAATGATAATAAAACGGTCAATCTTGAGCTAGACTCTGCCAGATGACGTGGAGAAAGCGAAGTCTTCTTAATGGCGACCTTCTGGAAATCAGCCAATTTTCTAATAATAAAAGAAAGAGAAAGGTTAAATCATGATCACAAAAAAATATAAAGGGGAGCACCCTGTATACAAAATAAGGCTTGCGTCGGGGAAATATTTGGGGTTACATAAGCTCCGTAAGAGGGAAAGTGGATTCATTCTGCCAGCTGGAAAGTAAAAGTATGAATAGGCAGGGTCGTCAGACCAAATGAAAGAAGAGAAAACGAGCCGTGAACGGGGTCTAAAGGATACACCGGCCACTTCTCAGGTACTTGGAGACTAGCTATCGCTACCGGAAACACTCTCCAAATATATGACAGATACAGGAAAATAATACACATTATCTTAGAGAAAACATTAGATTGAAATGATTTATAAAAACATGATATCACAAAAACGTAAAACAGAAGTTACGATAAATAGTAAACAACTATATCAATAAACAAATCCCTGTCACTACAAGAAAAGAATGTAAGTCAACAGACCATCTCAGGCGCTGTCGAACAATAGCAAGTCGTGTCTGCAGCTCGGACAATGGGTCGGGCCGGCTCCTTACAACAAAAGCAGGCAGGTACTGGAAATTGCCTTAGGTAGAAGTATAGTTCAACACATCTTTCGAAATCCTCCGTGTAACTCAGGCGGCCACGGGTGTCTCCTGCCTAACTAGATACATAGCAGGAGTAAAGGGGAAAAATGTACTAATAACCTTCGTCAAATGACATTAGGTACTAACAAATAAAAAGGAATAATAACTCAAAGAAGCTGTCAAAATAAAAAATGCCATCCCGGACAGAGAACGAAAATCCAAATAATTACGTTACAAAATACCTTCCAAATAAAAGGAACAGACTGGAACCTCGCATAAAACCAATCAAGACCAGACATACAATCAATCAAACTCGAAACCCAATAATAAATATTACCAACCCACAAAAATAAAATGGTTACAGCGTCAATATACGGGCCGTAGACCTCAGAGGTACCGCATTAAAAAAAAAAAAGACACAGAGGGTATGGCCTATCCCATACAAATATAAGAAAATTGGGTAATGCACGCCAGAGTAGTTCACACGAACATCAATGTCCCATAACACGGAAGCCGTAGACCTAAAATGGTTGGTATCTCTGAGTAATACTTATCGTATATTTGGTTTGCCAATAAAAACGAATAAATAGTTCGTACGTAATATATATATAGTTTAAATTGAATAGGGTATAAAATCAAAATTGAACTAAATTTGAAACCACCCACAAATAACTGTTGATAAAAATTCATTAAACTCATTGACACACACATTCATCTCAAAATACAACCAACAACAACAACACTACATACATACTCCTTCCCATAAACAAATCAAAATTTCCCCATTACATCAGAATGCTAATATGAGTCGTTGGAACACCATGGAAACTCAAATAACGGACTACAGGTCATCGTGACAAACTTCATCCCATACTAAAGATTGACGAATCGTGTGGAATCTATGTACATCCTAAGTGGGCGTCGAAGCCGTGGGACAGGTCCCAAACCCTAATTCCGACGGAGACCTCACCTAGCAGGTTTCCCAACGAAATACACACTGCCATACTGAACATATAGTAACATCAAGCTTACCGTATATAAACAATTTTAAATGAAAACCTACATTGAAATCCCCTGACAAAAATAAAACAATCACCCTCCCTAATTATGAAACAAACTTAACTCCCAATCATAACACACATAATAGCTCAACAGACCATTCATAACTGAGACAACAAACACTTTACTAACATCAAACGTTAGTATAACTACGCGAGGCTCAAGGTGGGTCGGGGTGACCGTAGGATTTAAAGAGACGGTTCCCATAAGTGGGCCTACCTTCATTGGGGAAAATTTCGGAGAAAGAGGGGCGGGGGTTTTTAGGCTGCACGGTAATGACAAGAAACCTGTCAGCAGCTGTTCCAGACCGAGACATATGAAGGGGTGAGGCGAGTTCTGAGAAATATCACAGTCAACTAAGCGACTATTTACAACAAAGGTAATGACTCAAACCCTTGAGAGAAATGCATTTTCTACTTCACAGAAAGTAAAATAAAAACGTCCACAACACTGACGAAATGAAAAGGAAGAGAAAGCAAACAAAATTTCCTGTCGCCTTAAAATCACCGTTAACTAAACAAATGTCTACTAGAGGAAGCAAATACATAAAAGTAGGTTACAATACCGTGACGTGTCGTGTTCCAGCGATGCGATGTACTCACTGATATGTTGCCACTGTTCACCTCGAAGCTGGGTCTTTTGGATGTCTTGTTTACTTGAGGGACTAAACCACCTTTCCTTGGAGATGGGTTTCCTGGATGCCCGTAGTTCACACAGAAAGTAACTTCACCCTTTCTTCAGGGGTGGGGAAAAACAATTCACTGAATTCCTTAAACTCAAAGAAAAACAAATTTTAATACAATGTAAATGAAGAGAAAAATAATAAAAGGTTAATAACTTGAGAGAGGTGAGGAGGGAACGATTTCGCACGCAACCACGCGATCTGCTACCATTGCGCCGATAAAGGTCTATTAATAATAATAATAATGCGCGTCAGAGTAGCAGTGGAAGATAAAATCAACAAGGTCGCAAATGGATGGGGAAAAGACGTCTTGCTCGACCCGGTGCTGGGCCCAAGGTTTTCGGAGCGAGCAAAAGATGATTTCCAAAAAACCAAATGCAAACGAATAATTGCTTAATGCAATAATCAAAAGTGCAGAAACGAGATTCCCATAAAATTAATTAAATAAATCCCAGAGGCGTGTTAATCGTGCCTTTGTTACGTCACAAAGACAAGATTGACGAAATCGAGGTAAGGATAAGGATAAGGAAGGGGAACTTAAATATAAGAAATGAAAAGACAAGGGAGCTATATTACTTAAAATATAAAAATGTATTGAGGATAAAAGAAAGAGCGTGTACACGAAATAAACAAATTATTTAAAACAAAGAAAAAAGGCAAGCTAAGACAAGATCAATAATACAAAAGAAACCCAATACCAAGAATAAAGAATTCAAAAACTTAAAAAAAACTGAAAAGCACGACAGAACCTGAGTACCGCTCAACAACATGAATCTAACGAAAAGATACAAACTTGAAAGAAAATAAAACGAAACTTACAAAAGTTAGAGAGAAACGACAAACTTGCAAAAAGTCAAACTTCGAACTGCTAAGACGCGAAGCTTTTCATGATGTTATGTAAACATACCGGAGGGAAGGGGGAGGAGTGAGGGGAGTAAAACAAAGGGGAGAGAGATCTCACGGAGATAGGAGGAAGGAGAAGACAAGGGGAATTATAATTAAGTTATGTAATACGGCGAAAATCGAAAGAGAAAAACAAAACAAAAGGAAAATGAGATATACGGAGATACATTACATTACAATTGACTTGGGACGAAAGAGACCGGTAAAAATCGAAAGCACGCTATAATAAAATAGGCTTATATTCCAACATAATGCCGCACCAACGCGACATATAAAAAAAAGAATAATATGACATCGGAGCTGGAGAAAATCCCAGTTAACCACCGTCACATATATTCTATAAACAAAAGGGACACGTATTAGTGGGACGTTGGACATCAGTCCCGTTACCCCACACATACTGTCCACAAACAAAGGTCCAATTGCTACCAATCAAATGAAACATTTGTGGTACAAAGAGACACCGACGCAAAAGACGAGCACTAAGGCCCGACAGGAAATATATATAAGCCAAGACGCAGAAACGCAATACTTTCGAATCTTACAGGTATTAACCAAAATAATAAAACTGTGAGAAGGGCACATAACAAAAGCAACAAAAAGAACTCCGCCGTATGACATTACGCAAGGTCCCGGAGATCTGGTTCAAGGATTAAAATACTAACAATAACATCTTGAAAAGGAAAGAGAATTAAGCAAAAGAAGGAACGTTTAACAAAAACAATTACATTGCGTTAGATAGAAATACATTGAGCCGTACTCACATTCCGCTGCGCCATGAGGGTGGGCCTCTGCCCGAATACACACGTTCGCCTTACATCTCGGCGCGTCTAAGACTGACTTAGCTTCTGTCCCCCCAGAGGGGAGAGAAGCCTCTCAGAAAAATCAAATGCGTAGTTTGGGAGTGGCCCCAAACTCGCGTCAAATATTGTCAGAGCCAATGGCAGAACGAATTGCACAACAAAATGCAAGGTAGCAACAACACTAGCCAATACGAGAGAACAAGGCAGTATGTAGCCAGGGGTTGCACAACGTTAGACAGAGAGATACATACAGACAAACTGCGCACTTTTAAACTCTCGAGGCGTAATATAGAGATGTCACAACACATGACAATAATAATAATAATAATCATGATGATAATAATAATAATTACAATAAATTCTGAAAAGTGGTTCAAGCTATGAGCCGAACATCACATAAAATAATTCCAAACAACTCTGTCATTGTTGTTGATTCCTTTAGGGGATTTTGTGACACCGTGGTCCATTAGCCCCGTGCACTTCGGTGTGTATGTAATCTGTCTGATAACCTGTGACATTGCGGTGACGGTAGTAGTGTGTGTATTTTTCAGTATTTGGGGCTAGAATTTCGGTGAGAGGCAGACATGGCCTTAATTTGTATCCTATCCTGGTGTATGCCTGGAGTGGCAGTGGGAAAACCACGGAAAATCACTTTTAGGATGGTCGATGTGGGAAATGAACTCATCTCGCTTTGTTCTGTCTCAAGAGGCAGACTGTACCCCGATCGAGCCCTCAGATCAGAATTAAACTTCTTGTCAGATCCGGGAATTATAGGAAAGAATGCTAATCATTACGTCACGAGGTGGCCCTTTGTCACTATGCCGATGGGGCACACCAATAAATAACATTTTGTTTGCAGTGAGATCCAAAACAACGTATTCCACTCACATTGGAAGTCACAGAACATGTCTAATGATCAGACTCTGTTTGAGCTGATTCAACCAATATATTCGAAAATCACAATTGATATTATCGATGTTACAGGGAAAGTCGATTCTTAGTAAGAGTTGACTCTCCCTAGGCAGAGTCAACTCTTACTGAAAGTATCAGTAACAGTTGATTGAAAACACACAGATCAACTTTTCCTAGGGAGAGTTAACTATGCCTGCTGTGGTTTAGTAAAAGTTGATTCGCAGATGCTGCTCTGAAAATGTAACCGTGCGCGCCAAACCTTTGTTATGATTATTAAAATATTGGCATTGTTTGGACTCGTACTTCCATTATTGGACCGACCGTTATTGATTTGAACATTTCTTTATTTTTATTACCCCATCAAACACCAGGCAGTTGCCATTCGTCATTACTCGGCTCTTTATTGTTGTGCAATAGTGACAAAAGATTCATTTACGTTTAAATAATTAGTTTAAGGTCGCCTCCGTAGCGTAGCGGTCAGCATGGTTAGTTGCCGCCCTGGAGGTCCTGGGTTCGATTCCCGGCTCTGCTACGAAATTTGAAAAGTGGTTTGAGGACTGGAACGGGGTCTACTCAGCCTCTGGTGGTCCAAATGAGTAGAGGGGCGTTCGATTCCCATCTCAGTCATCCTCGAAGTGGTTTTCCGTGGTTTCCCACTTAGTCTTCGGGCAAATGCCGGGATGGTACCTACTGTAAGGCCACGGCCGCCTCCTTCCCTGTTCCTAGCCTATCCATCCCAATCTTCCGTCCCTTCCCATCCCTCATGAGGCCCCTCTTCGCTTTGCAGGCGAGGCCGCCTGGGCGAAGTGCTGATCACACCTCCCCAGTTGTATCCCTCCCGACCAGATGTTCCCAGCTCCAGGACACTGCCCATAGAGGCGGTAGTGGTGAGTTCTCTCGCTGAGTCCGTGGGAACCACCGACCTAGGGGGTAAATTGCCTAAACAAATATATATATATAATTAGTTTAAGTGTGTAATAATTATGTCAGACACCTCGGCAGAAGTGTTTCGTGAAAAACTGCAGCAGGAACGCTCGACTTCCAAGGTAAATTCACTGACATTGACCAAATTAAAATATGATAGCTGCATTCAAAAATTGAAAAATCTAAAAACTGCAATTAAATAAGAATGTAACGATATCAGGGTTTTAAGACGATATGGCATTATTGAAGTAAATGGTATTTCAAAACCAATACACCCTGTCACAGACCAAGACAGCATAAGGTATTATGTTTTTGATGTAGAGTTGTTTGCAGTTCTTAATGAAGCGCACATATCCACTGGACACGGAGGAAGAGATCGTATGATTCAGCAATTGAAAGGCTAATTTCAAAATGTTATTTTACTATTTTTAAGCTTGAGCGAACCTTGAGATCAAAAATTGAGACATAAGATGAAGGGACTGGTTGTAAAGCCTTCGTTATTCAAGGAAATGTATTCACATGTCAAGTGGACTTGATTGACTTTCAGTCGCAACCTGATGAAGACTGCAAATTTATAATGGTGTACCAGGACCATTTAACAAAGTTTGTTTTGCTAAGACCACTGAAATCAAAGACTGCAGACGACGTGTATAATAATATCGTTGATGTTTTTACTTTGTTAGGCGCTATTTGTATTTTAAAATCAGACAATGCGAGAGAATTTGTTAATAAAATTATTGACAGTCTGGTTAATACATGGGCGAACTTCAAAATGGTGCACGGCAAACCACGACATAGTCAGAGTCAAGGTAGCGTCCAAAGAACCAACCAGGACATAGAGAATATGATAACCACCTGGATGCAAGACCACAACACATCAAAATGGAGTGAAGGCTTAAAGTTTATTCAACTTATGAAAAACAGTGCATTGCATAGTGGGATAAAACGATCCCCGTACGAGGCAATGTTCGGTTGCCCCACGAGACACGTCTTATCTAGTTCAAAACAACCAACTGGCAACTGGCAAATTTAGAAACAGAAGAGGATCTTCAATGCGCAATTGATCAAATTCAGAACACAAGAAAACGAAATTGGAAGTAACGGGAATGGAAATATATCAAGTGGTGAAAAGCTCTTAGATGATAGTGATTATCTCCACACTGACCTGGACAAATCTACTGAGGACATCAAGATACAGAGAAATGAAGCTTTCTACTGTCTAGAACAACAAGCTAAACGCATGAAAAACATACCAGATCACATTCATCCGCCAGTAGAAAAAGGAACATCAGTTCGAATTCCTATCCCCGATGTTGACCGCGGTAGAGGAGATGCTCGATCTATCCTTGGCGTGGTACTGGAGGTTGTCGATGATGGCTTTTATCGAATTGGAACGAGAAATGGAATTCTAAAGCAGCTTTTCCCAATGTAAGTTTTCAAAGCTAAAATAAAAGATATATATATATCTCTCTCTCTCTCCTCTCTCTCGCTGCCCATAGTATTAAATTGCTCAGATGTCAATGATTACATTTTTTCAGGTCTCAATTCAGTAAATTTAATGTCCTACGAACATTATCCAAGAAAATGAAGTTCCTATGGATAAAACAATAGCTGTGAGGACTGTTGCAACTTCACAATCACTTGGAAGTGGACAAGGTTTTTTCAAATGTCCTTGCAACACTAAATGCGAATCCATGAAGTGCATGTGTAAGAAGAAAAGTGTACTTTGCAACTCAAAGTGTCACAAATCTTTATCTTGCCGTAATAAATGTTAAATATTTCTACCTCTTTATGTACAGTATTATAACGGTTTTTTATTTTTATTAGATTCTCTTAAACATTTCTCTCCCTTAATGTATTGGTTTTGCCTCCCTATTCGTTTTATATTAGCTAGTACCGTTTCCTTGCAAATAGTCAACTGTTACTATCTCGAGACAGTGAGAGTATACTTTCCCTAGGTATAGTCAACTCTAACTAGTAAATGTTGATCGAAATTGAACACATACCGCTTTTAATCAACTTTTACTGAAAAGATCAGCAAGAGTCGACTTTACCTAGGGAGAGTCAACTCTTACTGGAGAATCGACTTTTCCTGTAACATCGACATTAACACTCAAAAAATGGTTGGCTGTTAGAAGTAACTCCTGGTAGATATTTCTGAGGAAATTGCCATCACAGATATCACTTAATGCACAAATGCCATACTCATAGCTGGAGATAATAGCGAACCTTTATTATTTAGCTTAAGGTGAATTAGATTTTCTTTTTCATCCTCCAATGAAAGCCTCCCAAATATCATCAATCAGTCATACTCACCTAATACTAGTGTGAATGATTAGCACAGATCATCTCGTACTTACCTGGAAAGAATAAAACATATCATTAATATGGATCATAGGTATAGAACACATGTAAGGACACCCGTAACAAATCCACCTTGTGGTTGCTAAATGAAAAAAATGCGAATACAATTCTCATTGAAGTATAAGAAGCTATTTTCAAATGTTGTATGTATAGTATAATAACCCTGATACTACAGCCCAAGAAGGACCTAGGCGTACCAAGCGACCACTGCCAAGCCATTTCGCCTGCAGGTATTGGGGTGACACGTGGTGAGTGCATCGGGTCCCCTCGGCCGTTAATCTTGGTTTGCGTGACCGGGGCCGTGCCTCACTGTCAGACAGCTACTCAATATTCCTCACGAGCACCCCGTTCCAGCCCTCACGTCAGTTTTTAAAATCCCTGACAGATCTTGGAATCGAACCCGGGGCCTCCAGGTGAGAGGCAGGCGCGCTACTCCAACACCACGTAGCCGGTATGTATAGTGACATAATTGTTTCTCAGTCGGTCAACACGAGTGTGCCCCATTAGATCGGGCGGGGAGCAACATATATTTTACAATCCTAATCTGCAAGAAATATATCATCTTATATATTAAAATGCCGGCCCCGTGGTGTTGGGGTAGCGCGCCTGCCTCTCGCCCGGAGGCCCCGGGTTCGATCCCCGGCTCCATCAGGGATTTTAAAACTGACGTGAGGGTTGGAACAGGGTGCACTCAGCCTCGTAAGGACAATTGAGTAGCTGTCTGACAGTGAGACAGCGCCCCGATCACGAATACCAAGATTAACGGCCGAGGGGACCCGACGCGCTGATCACGCGTCACCCCAATATCTGCAGGCCAAATGGCTGGGCAGCGGTCGCTTGGTCGGTCTTAGCCCGTCATGGGCTGGATAGTGCCAGGGGTTGTTGTATATATTAAAATAGTTTTCAAAAAATTTCACCCTTTACTAAAACTGAAATATCTCGGGAAGTATTTGCGCCAAGACGACGTTTGTTGTCTTAAAATGTAATGCCCGTCAAGCACCGTCGATTGATACCCACCTTACTTGATTATATCATTCGTGTATTAAAATAATTGCGAATATTACTTCCTTCAAGGTCTCACGAAAATAGAATCGAATGACTTGACGGACATATTGTCGCTAGGCGACAACGACTAACACTGTATCATAATATTCAACGCCTCCCCAATAATAAATCTAACTTGATATTAACAGAGAGTTCCCTAATTACGTCATCTAATATATTAAAATCGTTTTCAAAAAAAATCACCCTTTACTAAATCTGAAATATCTCGGGAAGTATTTGAGCTACGACGGCGTTTGTTGTCTTAAAATGTAATGCCTGTCAAGCACCGTCGATTGATACCCACCTTACTTGATTATATCATTCGTGTATTAAAATAATGCGAATATTACTTCCTTCAAAGTCTCAGGAAAATAGAATCGAATGACTTGACGGACATATTGTCGCTAGGCGACAACGACTAACACTGTATCATGACATTCAACGCCGCCCCAATAATAAGTCTACCTTGAGTTTAACAGAGAGTTCCCTGATTAGGTCATGATATCGTTAACTTCTACCTGCTCCACTCGGGCGCTAATGTCGCATGTATCTATACATAATATCGTTAACTTCTACCTGTTCCACTCAGGCGCTAATGTAGCATGTATCCATACAATAATCTGTAACATGTTTTACAATTCGCGTTCTAGCCTGTGTAATTAAATTCTGATTGTTGTACTCACAATATGCCAATGCCATGAACAGACAATTACCGTCATAGGTGCTACCAGGATCTACGAACATACAAAGCAGTTGTCTATTCTACTTTTAAAGAAACAGCTAAGGAGCGAGGTTTGCTGATTGACGATTCTGAATGGCAGCGTTGTTTAGCAGAAGCGTCACCATTTCAGATGCCTTCTCAGTTACGACAAATGTTTTCTTACATATGTATCTTTCAGGCCCCTTCAAATGTAAGATAGTTATGGGACATTTTCGATAATTCATTATCAGAAGATTATCTGCAGTTCCACGAACCTAACATTGCATATCAGTTGACTCTTATAAATATTTCTAATATATTTAAAGCTCCATGGTCTTCCCATTACTTCTCTTGAATTGCCAGGTATTATTGATAATTTCCCTCAGACAAATTTACCAATGAATTATCCAAAACATAATTAGGATCAATTAAGTCGGATGATAAACCAAGCTAATGGAAACCAAACGCCTATAATTACAGAAATGTTGGGGTTAGTACAAAACAGCAATGAAAGGATGAGTAATGCATATTTCATTGACGGTCCAGGGGGCACCGGGAAAACATTTCTTTACCAATGCTTGATTCACAGTTGCACAAATTTGGGGTTAAATGTAGTTTCTGTTGCATGGACTGGTATTGCAGCAATGTTACTACCTCAGGGGCGCACAGTGGCCATTATTCAAAATTTTTAAACTCATCAAAAATATGCGAGCGGATACAGATCAACGTGACTTTGCAAACTTCTTGATAAAAATTGGTAACGGTGAATACCCTCACGTCGATGCCAAAAATTCAGAATTTGTCCCACGCTGAAAAATATTTCACGCTTTTCAAAAATAGCGATTTTTGCACCTAGAAATGAAATTTGTAAAGAAATCAATGACAAAGTTTTAGACCTAATCCCAGGATCAACGAGAACTTACATCAGTGTGAATAACTTGATAACTGAAGATGAGAGTGAACTTCTACAATTCCCAATAGAATTTTCAGACAGCATAGGCATAAGTGGATTGCCACTTCGTATCCTTCGACTTAAAGAAGGCTCAATTGTGATTTTGTTGAGAAATATTAATGTTACCCAAGGTCTGTTGAATGGCACTAGACTGTTGGTTTGGAAGATGCATGACAATTGCTTACACCTGGAAATTATTACTGGCGTAAATGTTGGAAACAATGTTCTACTCCCTCGTCTTGACCTTACGCCATCAGATACTTCTATGCCATTGTCCTTCAAAAGGAGGCAGTTTCCAGTAAGTTTGCCTTTTTGTATAACTACCAATAAAGCTCAAGGTCAAACACTAGATCAAGTAGGCATTTATTTACCTCAACCGGTGTTTATTCACGGACGACTTTACTGTATGCCGCACTATCGCGAGCAAAATCCCTTCATGACGTCAAAGTTCAAAAAGGACCATAAGGCAAGCGAACAGCAACTGTCGAATGGAAGGAAGTACTATTAGAATTTTGAAACGAATGTTGCGGAGGAGCACAGACCTCAGCAAACGGGGCACAGATTAAATAACAATTATACAAGGACGTCCGCATCCCTAATACGATAACTGTCCTGTGGTAATGGTAAAAAAATTACTATTGTCCTACATCGGTGATTACTATCCTACATCCTGTTATTTCATTCCCTCAGTTCTATAACTAAGATATACTCAATCAAATTTACAGCTTTCCTTCTGAGTGAGTTATCTTTTCATTTCTCATCAATCGCCTTTACTTACTATTCTATCTGTAAGGGTGGAGGCGATAGCTGTTTTTACAGAGATGTGCAAATTATTAGATTCGATGTCAGTTTTCCAAAATTGCATTTTTACTTTTCACGGTTTAATGCACTAAGTATGTTTACAAGGCGATGAAATTACTTCAAATGTTTAACCAAGACTCCTAATTATATTTTCATTTAAGAAACTCAAATTAAAATGTTTTTTTAGAATTTCCACTAACAGAGGAGCCTTGTAAATGCAAAATGCCACACGTTTCGTTTTTATTAGATCACTCTACTTTACGTGTGCATTTATAGCGGAGGGATTTGGGGTCTTTTAACAGTTGAACGCTATTGAACTATGCATTGAAATCACCTGACTTGAATTCTAAAGTCATTGAAAAATTGAAAATGGACTCAGCTCAGATAACCCTCGGAATCCAATAATCTGAAAGTTTCCAGACGCTATTCCTTATGGGAAAAGGTATAATTCCACGGGAGAGGAAACACTACTAAGTAGGACAACAAAAGAAGTTGGTCAATAAAATGATTTTGAATAAAAGTAATTATGACTAATTAAAATTATGTATTTAATTCTATTAATTTGCACACCTCTATATGTTAACCAAGAGTTACATCTCTAAATTCAAATATAAAACACCCATCTTTAATTTTAAATCTATACCATTGTTCATAAGTAGACAAAACACCAAATTGTACCGCTGTAGCCTAAAATTGTGTGGATATCTCTTTCTACTTAGTATAAAACAAAGTTCCAAATTCTTGGTTGTAATGGGTAATCTCGAGAGCAACTTGATGGATTTTGATGCGGTTTTCACCATTCTGTAAAGGATTTCTCGATGAAGGATTAGGTAGAAAACCATGTATTTATGACCAAAAGAAGCCGAACATTTACAATTTCAGTGAATTGAGTTGAAGAAAAACCTAGGCTAACGTCCATGAGACTTTTAAGCTTACACTGGGTAAACCGTTAAAAATATCGATATTCTCTGAGAATTGTTCAGCATGAAAAGTTCTGCAAGAAAGTCCGCGACAGCTCCCACATCGACCACTGTAAGTGTTTTTACGTTTTCATTTCTTCCAGCAATCTCCATTCAGTGGAAATTTAAATTACTAGCTTCAGAGTGAGTTTACAAGCTTGCAAGCGACCTATCACCCTAGCTTCAGCCAGCATCAAACAGCCGAGTCGTGTCGAGTTAATTCTTCAGAGAAGAGTATAGCTTATGTGCTTGGAGTTAGCTGTTCACCTCGGCTTTTCAGAATTGCGTCTGGAACCTGACGTCCGTGCTCCTTTTAAGCCTACGCAGGGTAAATAGTGGGACACACACACAGAGTACAGGCAGACACCCACACATTTTATCCCATAAGTCTACTTCATCATTTACCCAAAAGCAACGGTACCGTAAATGTCTGTTCAGGTCACTAGCATGAAGACATGCAAATGTCATATGGACAGAAGTGCTGTAGGATTGTTGAAGTGAATGCTGCGGAGCAGCACGGGTCTTCTCGTCTTATATATTAAAATAGTTTTCAAAAAATTTCACCCTTTACTAAAACTGAAATATCTCGGGAAGTATTTGCGCTAAGACGACGTTTGTTGTTTTAAAATGTAATGCCCGTCAACCACCGTCGATTGATACCCACCTTACTTGATTATATCATTCGTCTATTAAAATAATTGCGAATTTTACTTCCTTCAAGGTCTCACGAAAATAGAATCGAATGACTTGACGGACATATTGTCGCTAGGCGACAACGACTAACACTGTATCATGATATTCAACGACTCCCCAATAATAAATCTAACTTGATATTAACAGAGAGTTCCCTAATTACGTCATGATATCGTTAACTTCTACCTGCTCCACTCGGGCGCTAGTTTCGCATGTATCCATACATGATATCGTTAACTTTTACCCGTTCCACTCGGGCGCTAATGTCGCATGTATACATACAATAACCAGAACGGGATTCTGTGCACATAATATAATTAAAACTTTTCAAAGAATAGATTACTTTGAGACTGAAATGCTCATGCACAATCAGCAGCCATTTTGCTAATGACACTGTCATGTCAACAGCGTTAAAAATCCTTCAGTATGCCTTCCTTCGGAGGGGAAGTAAAGCCGGCGGTTCCATGTCATAGATTTATGGCATGTAAAAGATCCTTTCACAGACTAAACTTGTGTAAAGCAAAATTTGTTAGGTTAGATTTCGTCAGAACGCTCTATCAAAGTTCCAACGTTCACCACTAGGTATCATTGATATCTGGTGGCGAAAGTTGGAACTACTTGAAATTGAACGGAACATGTAGCTCACCCCTTAGGGTGTCCGCTGGAAGCGCTACAGACTCAGGCGAGCCGAACATGCCCTCGGACACTCCCGGCACTAAAAGCCATACGGTAAATAAATTAAAAAAATCTCTTTGAATGACAACAAATACTGTATACGAAAGACAACTAATTTCACGAAAATGCCGCTACAGTCGAATGTTGGAACCGCCATTTTGCATTGTGTATCCGATCTTTCTGTTATATAGTCTTTGATCTCACCAGCTACAAACTGTCTTCTTTTCGTTTCATCATTCGTCCTTATAGGTTGTGTGCTCAATCAATACAATGAATCATAATATCATGAATGAGAGGCGACACTCAATTACAAATGTTATAAAGATTAAAAGTTCAGGTCATTGGCATATTGTGAGTACAACAATCAGAGTTTATTTACACAGGTTAGAAAGCGAATTGAAAAACATGTTACAGACAAGTGGAATATTTATTCTTCCTTTATTGTTGGCAACAGCGATATGTACGAAACTGCTATCAATACGAGCGATGATTACAAAATGTATATGTCTATGAATGGTGTTCATGGAGGTCATGTTGATTTAGTTGTCGCTGCTCAAGTTTGCAAAATGGATATTTATTCGTGGATTACTACTGTCTTTTGGAAGGTGACCGGTTAAAATATATACATCATCAACAAACGAAGTTACGAGTTGATACATATGCCGGTTTAGCAGACGCCTTGCATGTCGGAGCAGAAAATGAAAATCTCAGAGTCGGTCGTATTGTAGTTTTGCCATCTTCTTTTACAGGTAGCCCAAGGAAAATATTGCAAAATTATCAGGATGCGATGGCGATAGTGAGGAAGTTTGGAAAGCCAGATTTATTCATTACGTTCACCTATAATGCGGGCTAGCCAGAAATACTTAACAGCATTCATCTCTGGGAAACGGCTAATAATAGGCCTGATATTGAAGTGAGAGTTTTCCATTGCAAAGTAAAGGAATTGCTACGATTGATTAATGTTAAGGAAATTTTCGGAAAACATTAACGGAAGATTGTAAGTTTCGATGAATTTCTGACATTGACAGTGTGGTGTCAGACGAAATACCATATCTCAAAGATGAAGCGCTATACGAGTTGGTAAGGCGTCATATGGTACACGGTCCTCATGGATGAACCCAACAAGATTAACCAACCGGCTTCTCAACTACTGGGGGAATAGAAAGAGCGTGACACCGGCGCTAACAGTAGTTAACAATGATATCAACGAACTGAATATAAAGAAAAGTGATATTACAAGCCGATCACATCTCAGAAAGATACTTAAACAGAAGGGTTTTCGGGACAGACCACCCTGTAAGAAAACCGGCATCATCTGGACAAAAGACAGAAAGGAGTAACATACCCAGAGAATGCGCGGATACTGGGCAAACATCAAGTCCCTCGCCAAGCTGAAAAGTTGAACGTCGTGGTCCTTAGCTGGCCCATCCGAAAGAAGCAGAACAAGAAGAAACTAATGAAATAATGCAAGCCGGTAACGATGACAAGAGTATCACAAGAGGTGACATCCAACTTTCCATCTAATTCTGTAAGAAACAATGCCACTCAATGTATTACATTTCTGTGAATGTTTGCAAATGGCTATAAGGTTATCGTGGAATCAAACATAGACTGTAAAATTCAACAATGCGATTAAGGGGGTCAAGGGGTACCCTACAATTTTTACACGTGACTTACACGTGCGATATGCGATATGTTGTACAGAAGGTCTATTAAATCTCCAAACAGAAACATTATTTTCAAAAATTCCTGGATTGGAATAGTGTTTTTTGAAGCTTTTGGGAATTTGGACCATTTGAGGCTAAAAATCCCGAATTTCCATTCACCACAAGCCTTTATAATTTATTAAAGGGGTCTTCCTGGGGATGGGGACTTTCCACAAAGGTGAGGATCAGTTTTAATTTGACTTATATTGCGTTTCGTCTACGACGTATGCAATATTATTTTCACGTCAGGAAGTACACGTTAGGTGAATTTAGTTTGAGAGCACATTTTAACTAATCATATTTTTGTCGACAAACGGGAGCATCGGAAAGATGATTTTGTTACATCTTTATGTTTATGTACGCCTATAATTCATATTCGGGTTCTTGGAGCATCGTAAAATTAGGTATTTTAACAATGAGTCAATACACCAATCATTTATGAAACTCTTCAACGTACTTCTCGTGGAAGGGTGGGTATAAGGAACAACTTTTCAAAATACATGCTAAAATAGGAGAAAAATAAAAATTATCCTAGAAGGACGACCAAAGCATACGTTGCGCTTCTCAATATGTGACACAAAACTAGGGAGTCTATAAAGGGTCGCCGAAAACCACATTTTATGGCACTTAACTTAACAGTGTCTGCGATATACCCAGAAATCTAACTTCGTTCTGATAAACTTATGAAGGAATGACAAGCCCCTAACCATTGCAACAGTAGCTCAATTGATAGCGTCTGGTTATTAATACCAAAGACCGTTCGAAGACCGGGTACTTCTGCTAGTATACGTATATAACACAAGTCCTGAAATAAATTACATGTATTAACATTATTCACTAACTTGTTTCTTGTTTTTCGTCGTGTAGCCTCCTGAGAGGCCGAGTGCAGGTCTTTCAAGTCGACGACCGTAGGCGACCTGCGCGTCGGGATGAGAGATGGAATAGATGAAGATAAATGACATTGGGCAAGGATGTGGAAGGAAGCGGCCGTGGCCTGTCAGAAGGTACCGTCCCAATATTTGCCTGGTGTTGAAAATGGGAAACCACGGAAAACCATTTCAAGGACGGCCGACGGTGGGGCTTGAACCCACGCGTCTACAGAGTCAGAAGAGAGCTTGGCCCCATGAACTAACGCTGCGTTTTAGCCAGCGTAGCCACTGCTGTCGGTTACACAAAAGTAATGTTAAGGTAAAGAAATATTCACTAAACAATAAGTGGGATTTCGGATGAAGTGTTTCGACTGTCACGCGGTCATGATTAGATCCTGTTCACTAGGGTTGATGTTTAAAAGTAGACTATCCAATTAATATTTAGAATTATGTTCTTGTTAATGTTAGTATATATGATTCGCAGTGAATCGATCTATTTAAATAGATACAGTCAGTCTGAGAGACTAGACTTTATATCATTTCAAATGACGCATGCTACACATGTTAGAAAGGCTCAGAAGGGCTTCACGCTTCGCTCGAATGCCCAGAACTCTTTCAACAGACTCCATTACCCATTAACTTAGGCTTCCCGTGCGGGGAACGGATAGCGGGAGGTGCGCTCTGCTGCATGACGTCACGCACTCACCGTCTCTGTATCGCATAACGCCAGACCACAGGAATAAACTCAGACTAAACAGACTCCATTACCCTTTAACTTAGGCTTCCCGCGCGGGGAACGGAGAGCGGGAGGTGCACTCTGTTGAATGACGTCACGCACTCGCCGTCTCCGTATCGCCAGACCCCAGGAGTAAACTCAGACTCGGTGCATATGCACTGAACAACATGATGACGTCATACACGCCGTAACCGTAACGCATAGCGGTAGACCAAAGCATAACGATGAAGTCGACAAGATCATTTGTAATGATAAAATGTTAGACTATTCTATGATGTATTATGTGTTTGCGATCTACGTACAGCATATCTATTATGACTTGTGTATTGTAACCCCACCCTATGATATTTGACATGCAGCGGGTTGACCAACTGAAAAGTATAAATTGGCTTCAAAACTTCACGAGGTAATTAGCCATTAAAACCATGTTGGTTTATTAATTGAGAATCCATATTTAATTACAATTATTATTCTTAAAACATAATTTGGTTGCTTAAACTCACCTTGTAGATACTATTCACATTAAAAAAGTAATAATGCTTTGTGAACATAGGCTATTGCGGGCGTATATACCCTTCTTCAGCCCAAATAAGAGAACATCAACTTTTTTTTAATAAAAGACCGATCTCTTTAACAAATAACAAATATCCAGTCATTTGGACTCTCCTATAATAGTACGAACAGAATCTTAACCTAATACTTGTATGATGACAATATATATAATCAAATTTTACCATGAGTTATACCATACCATCTGAAAACAAAGGTAGTAACATTTTCATAATGAATCGTCGAAAAATCACTAGTTAAGAAGTAGGACCTACTTGAAATTGATCATCTGCAGTCCATACCTGAATTATTGATAACACACACTAATTCAGCCATCACAATTAACACCGTTTATCAGACAGATTCTACACACACCCAAGGAATACAGGGCTAGATGACCGCATTGTCCCGGCCTCAAAATTGAGGAAATAACCAACCTATTTTTTTTATCATTTTTTTATAATACATGTTGTCAAATGAGTTCTAAACAAATCCAAGTACACGGAGTTGAATGGCTATTATATCCAGGCCCCTAAATAAATAACAAATGAATTAATAAAACTCAGCAATTTTCTAGGTTCGTGCCGTGTCTTGTGTGGGGTTTCATCTAGGAACACCAAGCTGGCTCATCAGCGGGCTCTCGGTGTCCGTGCCTGGACTAGGTTAAAGGTTCCGAGATGAAACCCCACACAAGACACGGCATACACGTACAAAATTGCTGAATATTAATTCCTTGGCCAAGAAAGCCAATATACCAAATTCATTATTGATTAATTTAAAGTCCCGTGGCGTACCCATGCTCGTTAAATCGTACAAAGCGGCCGTAAAGACAGAAAGTTCCGAGATCATAAGTTTGAATCCCTGGACTGCTATTTTGTATGTGGCTTTTCTCCGGGTATTTTCCCACAGTCCCTCCAGGAAAATGCTCGGATAGTACCTTACTTCAAGTGCCGGAGCGCCTAATACAGTCACTAACACAGTTTCACACACTATTACAGTCATCACATAAATACAGGTTATCAGAAAAATTATACACACACCCAATTACTCGAGGCTAATGACCAAGCGCCCTAAAATTATTTAACAACAGCAACTTTTTTTCATGACTACATACGTATGAATAGAAAGCCGTTTTTGATTTTGCCTATATAGTCCGTTTTCTTACATAAAAATACAGCACTTTCCACAGCTATTTGTAAAATGGGACTCAACTCTTGTGATATTTAGGATATATTTTCATTGTGAAGAAAATGGAAGGTAGCTGAATTATTAATGGAATATAAATTGAGAAAAGGCTGTTAGCTACTTGTCGTTGATTGTCAACCATCCCTGGGCGACTCAACAATGTCACATAATGTTAAAGCAAACCAATTTGCCGTAGGCTGGCCAGGTAGTGGAGTGTAATCTCAAAGAGGGTTCGTATTTTATCGGATTAACCACGCTATGTTTCTTGTCGGCAGGCGTGTAATTCTCCCCGTCACGGAACAGGCACAATACCCTACAGTGCCTCTACAGCTCATTACTTATTTAGCGGGCTCAAAGCTGAGAACGATTCATGGCAAGTTCAAATGAGTCTGTGCTTTACAATATTGTCATCCTGTACAGCTCTCTAAATACGGTTACAATGACTAACTGTTGTTAGTTGCTTACTTCAGGGGCTTATCGACGTAGTGGACATGTAGCCCTGTGTACTTTGACTTGTGAGGAATTTGTGTGATGACCGGTTATGCCTGTACTGGTGTGTGAACTTGTAAATTGGAGATAGGACTGGTATTGAGGCAGCCGTGGCCTTAAGTTAGGAACCATCTTTCATTCGCCTGGAGCAGAAGTGGGAAACCATGGAAAGCCAAGGATGGCAGAGGTGGGAATCGAACCCTCTTTTTCTCAGTTTTGCCTCCTCACGAGGCTGAGTGTACCCCGTTCCAACCCACACACCAGAGTTATAATTTCTTTACTGAGCCAGTAATAGAGCCTGGACCTCCGGAATGACAGCCAAAAATGCTAACCACTAGACCACGAGGAAGTCTCAATGATTTAACTTTACAAGTGGAATTTCGGCATGGTGTATAGGCCTTGCGTAATTGGCAGCCATCCCGAATCCTAGAGTTCAATTCCTGGCTTTTCAAATAAATAATATTGTGCTCAGGGGGCAGAAAATTGCTACACCCAGCCTCGTGAGGATAATTGAGCGATGGGCCTGATTACCACCTCCGCCATTTTAAAAGTGGTTTTCTTTAGTTTCCAATTTCTAGTTCAGCAAATGTTACTGTGATGGTAGCTACAGTATTATTATGATCA
The DNA here is from genome assembly GCA_946902985.2 of Meconema thalassinum. Lineage (NCBI taxonomy): Eukaryota > Metazoa > Arthropoda > Insecta > Orthoptera > Tettigoniidae > Meconema > Meconema thalassinum. Next base: position 1,733,402,400 of record OX336388.2, on the reverse strand, counting down.
TTCTTAGATTTCTTGTATACTATTAATAGATGAAACGCTAAAGGAAGTAGGAGACTTCTTTTACTTTGGAAGCAAAATAACCAATGATGGACGAAGCAAAGAGGATATAAAAAGTAGGTTAGCACAGGCAAGGAAAGCATTTATACAGAAAAGGAATCTGTTGACATCATATATAGATTTAGGTATCAGGACGTACTCTTTGAAAGCCTTTGCCTGGAGCGTGGTACTCTATGGAAGTGAAACTTGGGATTTTCGAGCAGCAGAAAAGAGGAGAATGAAGCGTTTGAAATGTGGTGTTACAGGAGGATGATGAAGATCAGATGGGTAGATAGGGTTACAAATGAAGAGGTATTAAGACGATTGGGAGACGAGAGATGTTTCTGGCCTGCTAATGAAGAAAAGAGATAGGCTGGTAAGACACAAACTAAGACACCCAGGAATAGCAAAGTTAGTTATAGAAGGAAGGGTCGAGGATAAGAGCTGTAGGGGTAGACCAAGGTTAGAATGTGTTAAACAAATTGCCTCCGATGTAGGGTGTGGTAGCTATGCAGAGAGGAAACGATTAGCCCAGGATAGGCATGCATGGAAGGCTGCATCAAACCAGCCAAAATACTATAGTCTCTAACAACAACATATGTTATTAGCTTCGCTTACTCTATATACGAGAATTTAGTTGAAGAAAGGTGATTAACTCTCTTCCACGTTTATTGGCATTTTTGTAGTGCGCTTGGAGTTTCCCAGCTGGTTTTGGTGAGCGATTATAGAAGGACTTAAGTGTTTCAGTGAGTTTCGCCTTTGTAGGCCTCTTTTTTTTTGTAGCGTATATCTTTTAGTGCCGGGAGTGTCCGAGTTCGTGTTTGGCTCGCCAGAGTGCGCAGCTTCTTCTATGCGGACACCCATTGGGTGAGCAACACGAACCGTCACGTGTTGAGTGTTGTCTGGGGTGGAAAGTGTCATTGTAAGGACGAGGAATTGGATGGTAGCGGCTGTGGCCTATAGTTAGCGACCAACCCCGGCATTCGCCTGGAAGGAAGATGGAATATCACAGAAGAGCATCTTCAAGGTTGCCAGCGGGGGGATTCGAACCTCCTCGCCTGCAGCCACGCAGTAACGACCACGGCTAACTCATCCGGTGCCTTTGTAGGTATTTGATTACAACTGTATTGTAGGTATGAATTTGTGGTTGCTCATTCCAAATAATCCTTTCATTTATACTGCTCTTAAGAATTTGAGCATTCGACATAATCTTCTTGATGATAGGAAAATTAAGAAATGATTCGACCTGAAAAAGAGCTTCTGTTTTCGTGTACCTTGCAAATTGCGATTCTTTACAAATATAAACAAGCCAACAAATAGCGAAGTACAGTATTGAATGTCTGTGGGCTGGATCGAGAAAATTAATTGAAATGGGGAAAAATTAGGATATTAGAGGTTAGAGAATTACAAAACACCAAGAAAACCATCACCACAAACGTAACGCTGCATTTACCTTCATACAAATGTCCCTCCAGTTATTAATATCCATACAGATACGGGCTCAACAATAACACAGGTTATCAGACAAATTTTGCACACACCCAAATATTTGTAGCGGATGAGGCACATTTTTCACACACCCAAGTATATGCAGTGGATGAACATGAAATCACATGCCCTCAAATTAAATAATAATAAAGCTGTGAAATATTCAAATGTGTGTTATTTACAGCAAGCGTAGCACACAAAATTCGAATGCAATGAGTATAAAACTTCAACCAAAGATAATAATTATTATTCATTTTGGTTTTACTTTCTATCTAACAACTGGGACATTTAGAGACGCCGGGGTGCCAGAATTTTACCCCGAAGGGGATCATTATTGTGCCAGTAAATACATACGGCTCCCTCGCATTTGCGCACCCTCAATTGCCGACTGACTGCGCCAGGATTTGATCCTGCAACCTTGGGCACAGATGGCGAGCGGCTGAGCCACGCAGACAGTCCAAGCAAAGAAAATGTAGCATTCTTTTAAAGAACATTTATCCACTTGATAAGTGAGAGTGGGTTACGGCCACGAATCCAAATTCTGAAGTATTTTATTTACTCTTTGAAATTAGTGATTTTTTTCGTATATTTTTGTTTACGTGTGGAGTTTTATTTTACCTAATATTCAGCCAGTGTATTTGAAAGCTCGCATGTTGAAGCGGATGTCGGAGTCTAGTAGTAGCCCAACGGAGTCACTGAGAGCACGTGATCAGTAGAGAATACAGCACGATTATGACACGGCTAAGCTCACCGCACGACTGACAATTAACGTATCAATGCGCATGTCCCAGAATGTGAGGCTCGCAGGTTGTCTGTCAAATCAGATATTAATGGTTCTGGCTGTAATTTCATTTTTGGGAGCTTGAGATATCGAGGTTATCAACCCTGGATTTGATCATTACATATGATTGATGGCTATGTATTTACCTCCGTATAACCCTAGAGTTTCTAGAAGTGAACAATGCTAAAACATACAGCGTAAATCTATGAGTAACGTGTCGTAAGAAATAGATCTACACCACCGTCAATAGTATACTATTGTAGTTTCCGTGAATTAATTTGTTTAGTTTCGTAGTACTTCATTTGAAGTACAGAGAATTGTATGAACAAGTCGCATTTCTCATGAAATATCACATTGGTAATTAGGGTAGCGTGACTTTAATATTGATCATTCGGCCAAACCTTGTATTGTTTGAGAAGTAAATACCTACTTACTAAACACTCATCAGTGACCATTATTTTAAACAATAACCGTTTTAGAAAATAGGTTGATCGTGGATGAGATTTCATGATCTGCTTTCCCAATCGCACCGAAGCGACGCTGTGTTGTAAGGGCAAGTTAGTAGCTCCCGATGGCCGGGTTTTGGTTATTGGACTAAGGGAATATGAGGGTCGGAGAGGAGTGCAATCAGATACACCTTTTAAATTGTATGCTAATATCATAATATTAATTAATAATATTATTATGTTTATAATTATAATAAAACTGTTAAAGAAACTGAGTGAAGTGAACATCATCCCACTCATCATCTCTGGCAACGGGATCATGACGCAGAAATTGAAGACATACTTAAATTCAAATAAACTTATTTTAAATCATTTGGATGAAGTGAATTCTTTCTTGTTTTATGTATGTACTGTATGTATGTAAGCAGTACTGCTTAAAAAATGAGAAATACATCCATAACATCAGCAAAAGCAAAAGCAAAATAAATAAATAAATAAATAAATAAATAAATAAATAAATATATAAATAAAATTAATGAATTATTGAATGAATGAATTAATGAATAAATGAATAAATGAATACATAAATAAATAAGTAAATAAACAAATAAATAAATAAAAATGAATGAATAAACGAATGAATGAATGAATGAATAAATCAATAAATAAATCAATTAATACATCAATCAATAAATAAATAAAAAAATAAATAAACAAACCAACAAATAAAATGAAATATATATATATACATAAATAGATACATAGATAGATAGATAGATAGATAGATAGATAGATAGATAGATAGATAGATAAATATATTAATTAATAAATAAATCAATAAAAAGCAATGAAGACAGCAGTATTGATGTTGATAATAATAAATATAATAATAATAATAATAATAATATCAATAATAATAATAATAATATGGATTTTACGCCCTTTTGCGCTCGTGTAGTTCTAAAGACGCTGATGTATCGGACTTTCACCAGACAGACGAAGTATTCACTTGCCAGAAAATATACTGATTGGGGTCTCTCACACACATAAATGCCAACCGATTGAGCTGCTAATCAATTCATCCACCTTGGGCACCATATCTATATTGTCTGTGACACACAGCCGACCAATATTACAAAAAATAAAAAATACTGTGTGTACAATGCAAGATTTAGTAAAAACAAAAACAACCAGAAAGACAATAAGATTTGAAACCCATTCTCAGCAATAATGGATGTATTTTGTTTTAAGCGATCTTTTTTGTACAAACAAGTATAAATTAGCAATTACTTTCTCAATCCACCCACAGTTTTCAACCCACATGTTCTTAACATTAACAAGCACAATACATGGAAACCTATTAGCAGCCGATAGCTCTGAAGTACTTCAATCGAAGTACAAAGATAGCATGTTGTTTTTATCATGAACAGCCATTAAAGTAGCGTGACAGTGTCTCCATCATTGAAGTTGTACATCAACATTATTTACTGTTATATTTGTTTGGCTCGTGTGCGAGTAGATCATTCCCAAATGGGGTCACCGCGATTCCTTATGGCACGCAGTAAGCTACTTTGTAAAGCGAACGAAGATCGATACTCGAATACATTCATCACGCCATCAGTTTTACGCAGCCCGTCACCATACACATATTTGAATATAAATGTCTGAATACATATATGATACAATCTACCCGCATAATAAGCAAATCAATACACCACTGACACGAAAAATACGAGGCAATATTATGAAAATATAAATGTCTTATCTTGGAAAGGCTTTGTATTTTGATGTATGAAGCAGTTAGAAGGTAAAGAATTATGACTTACTCAGTGAGTTTTTGTTTTCTTCCCTCTCAATCATAACCATCAAAGGATATGCCAATGTTTTATCTCTCTCCATGGTAATTCTAGATATTTTAAACAACCAAAAACTAAAGTGGCATATCTCACAACTTTCCAAACGGTCTATCAGTAAAACCCCAAGTTAGAGAATGCTCAGGAAATCGCATGCACGACAAACATGCCAGTTTATTTTCAGAAAAGCAGAGTTATTCAGTAAAAACTAGATGGCCTGTGTGTTAAACCACCCGTCCAGCTTTACTGTTATGCGGGCTCAACGCGACATAGTTCTGGCAGGGGCTATCGCCTTATTTATTTGTATCGACGCACTTTTTAAATAAATTGTCGATATTTATGAAATCAGAGTGCAATTCGTCACTGCTGCGGGTGATTTTCTTTCTTTTGAATGCTCATTTGTTACAATCGGTTACTTGTGGGCACTCCATGTGTATATACCAACCTCTCGGCTCTACTGTTATGCGGGCTTCACGCTACACATTTCTAGCAGGGGCTACCGTGTTGTTTATTTGATTAAGCGCATTTTATAAAGAAATACATACATTTCCTTTAACTTTTCAAAAATATAAGATTTTCCCTCTATTGAGACGATTTGAAAATTTTTGGTACAAACCGCACCTTCTAACTCTCTCTGGTTTAAGAGGTGAGTTTTGTGAATCATAAACCTTAGTATTTTATGTATATGGTGATGATGATGATGAAGGATGATAATAATAATATTAATATCGTATGGTCTCGGGTGCCTGGTGCAAGCTTTGTTAATTGACAGCCAGAGGGTAGCTTGCATGTCGAATTTCGTCGTTCCTTTGAACGCTACGAAAGTCAAGGAGGTTAGATATCTAAACTCCTTGACACTACCACGCTTTCTAGTAGAGAATGGAGGAACTTTGTGTTGGCGGAAAATCCCGAGATTAATTTTGCCATTGAACACGGCCTACTGAATTCAAATGGGTTCTTTAACATGCCAACATCGTATGACATGAGTGTCGTGATTTTTGTCGCCTTTCAAAAATCACTTACCACGGCCAGGGGCGAACCTGCAAGCTTGGGGTTGGTAGTCCGACACTATAACCACTCACCCACCGTGGCAAGCATGAAGGATGATGAAGGATGATGATGATGAGACATGTAACTAATGACACTCTACACGACGAAACATTTTACCTGAACTAATCTACCGCAAATGACTTTAACATGATATCGAATTGCACAACATAATTCGTACATGTACAGGATCTCAGTTCGCAACTGTTGTAACTTGTGATGAAAAGACAAACGAACGAAAGCGGCTATCGAACGAATCAATCGTTCATGCACGAACTAGCATTCAGAATCGATTTTGAGGGAGCACAGTATTCACGATCGGAGACTGCCAGGAAGAGCACAATTCAGAGCGATTTATCGAATATACACACACACCATCTATCGGTGGCCTTCGGAAGCTGATCCAGGCGTGAATATTATTAAATCAATCGGAACGTATGAACGTAAAATTGTCCTTGGCAGGTATGAAGTAGTATGCCTATGCCACAGTAGATCAAACAGCATTGGTGGTGAAGACCAAGTGTATCGGGTTTTAATCCAGGGTGAACCGTGCCACGTTAACTCTCTTATTTATATATTTATCGTTTGTATCTCATGAGCATCATACGATACAAGAGATGAAAGCTCTATGTTTGTAAAGAAAACCTTTAAGATAACAATATGTCCCTACGTTAATATTCTGCCAACATTTCCCAAATTGTATCTACTTAAGGTGATAAACGTACGGTTTAAAGATTCCGGTGTTTTTATTTAGGGGTAGAATATTTAACCATCAATCTGTTTGTTCTCTTTATAATCACAAGGAACTACACCAATTATGCGCCGTTTTCATACACGGTGAACTTGTTTTACAGTAAAATTTGAAGCCATATGCCATCTGAAAATGTTTATTGGAGCTGAGCCGTGATAAGGCATGTTAACTTGAAGTCAAAATATTTGTTGTGAAAATATAGTTATTCCTCTGTTTAGTTGTGCATGCTAAGATACTGGACAAATACACAATTCGGGGATTCAAGGTTTGGATTCCGCCATTTACAGTGACCATCATGAGCATTATTCACCTTTCCCTCTACAATATCACCTACAACTCAGACCACAACACCCTCCGCTTGCCACGGTGGGTGAGTGGTTATAGTGTCGGACTACCAACCCCAAGATTGCAGGTTCGCTCCTGGCCATGGTAAGTGATTTTTTGAAGGCGACAAAAATCACGATACTCATGTCATTCGTTGTTGGCATGTTAAAGAACCCATTTGAATTCAGTAGGCCGTGTTCAATGGCAAAATTAATCTCGGGATTTTCCGCCAACACAAAGTTCCTCCATTCTCTACTTGAAAGCGCTGTAGTGTCAAGGAGATTCGATATCTAACCTCCTTGACTTTCATAGCGTTCAAAGGAACGACGAAATTCAACATGCAAGCTACCCTCTGGGTGTCAATTAACAAAGCTTGCACCAGGCACCCGAGGCCATACGATATTATTATTATTATTATTACAACCGTCACTCACTAAAACAGACACACCTTGTCACAAGTTGTCAGGGAGATTCTATTTTCAGGACTAATAACCAAGATACCCCTTGAACAAAAAAGAACAATTACAGTATGTGTGGACGATCTTCCCCTTAACTATAGATGGAATGTCGTTACTCACTGGCATGTGACATTCTTCCCACCACTATTTACTCCTCTTTTGCCGTCAATTATTGATTTCCATTTCATCTGTCACATTTCCCACGTTGTGTCCCTGTCCTAAACCGTCATTCACTAATTCTTTTCATTCAGTATTCCTTGTACGTAATCCTCCATCGATTTTACAAGAGTGGGGCGGGAAGACTTTGCTGTCTAACCATATGTTTTAGACCCTTGAGAGAGACGCCCTGCCCCTAGCATATAATCACAAGTATTGATGACTCACTTGATCATTGTTTGGAGAATGTGCATAATATCTTATATTCATTTAACATATTATATTATCATGCAGACATTCTTGAAATTAATCATTCCATCTAAATACATAATTAATTTGAATCTACAAGGCCTACTAGAAACACAAAATGGAAGGGAAGGGAATCGTTTTGACAGCCTCCCAAATCGGGGGTGTTCAATTGTCCAGTCTCCAAATTAATCCACACGAATATCTTTAATAAACCGAAAGTATCAACTAAAATTGATTTTTAGTCCTGAACAATGCTATTTTGGGAACAAATAGTAATTTATGATATCCAAATAAGGCCTCAGAATTACCGAAGTTATTTTCTCCATGGTTCTTTCTGAAACTCCTAAGTCTAACGAGATATTAATGGTGCATAAATGTGGGTATAAGGTATAAAGCATAATATCCATCTTGCCGACTTTCATATCGAATTGTTAGAAGCCATTTTTCAGTGTTACCTTGCTCTTCAGTCGTTCAACGTGACGGTGCCCAAATTGGGCGGAAAGTGACTAATATATTGTCACCCTACTATCAGGAAAGTTTGGCTACACGATTTGTCTGACTGGTAGTGAATATTGAAATATTGTCAAATACCGTTAGTGTATAATGATGGTTACTGGTTGTTAGGTGCAAAGAACAATACAATTATTAAAATCTCTCTGCTCAGACTAGCAAACTGCCTTGTTACTGTACTTCTCTTCCTTGCGTACTGGGTCTCGAACACCTAACCTGTAAAATACAAGTAGTTCCGTGAAGAACTATACAGCCTATTTTCATATATCCTACTCATGTTAATTGCATCTATCAACATACAAAATTTCAGTTTGAAGGTTGTGATAGATTCGTAGATACTGAGAACCGTCAAAATGTTTCAGATGGTCGCCAGATTGAATTTTTATTTTTGTACTATTACATAAGATTATTGTGTACGTGTGGTATTCAAATTTCAATCGCTTGATTAGAACACAAGATTTTAAAATTTTGCACAGCTGCCATCTTGTGATTATGCAAACAACTGAAATAAATTAGATGCCAGTGGATTAACATTTGTATAGGCATTTAACGTGCAATGTTTCACTGCACCCGGATAGTTAATTCGCGAGAAACGTCCATTTAAATATTTATACTTCGCGTCGCCGCCATGTTGGATTTGTGCTCACCAGGTTACTGAAAGTCCTATAGGTGAACATATGCTCATAGCCTCTATGAAATTTAAAAAAATCAGTTTGATTGCTGTAAAAGATTCATAGATATTGAGAACCGTCTAAATATTTCGGATGCTCGCCATTTTGTATTGTTATATGTATAGGCCATAGAGTTATGTACCATTAAAGGAAAATTATTGCGTAGCTTCATTATTCAAACTTTCACTTTGATCGCATGATTACGACACAAGAAATAAAAACTTAATTTTAAAATTTCGCACAGCCGCCATCTTGATGTTATGCAAACAATTGAACTTAATTAGATGCCTGTGCATTACAATATGTAAAATCATTTACTGTACCATATTTCACTGCGCTCAGAGAGTTAAATCACGAGAAAAGTCTATTAAAATATTTCAACTTCGTTTGGCCGCCATGTTCGTTTTGTACTTTACAGGTTTATGATAGATAAACTTGTAATAGTACCCTTTATCACCGTACACAATTTCAGTGTGATATCTGTAAAAGATTCGGAGATACTGAATGCGGGTGAAATATTTCGCACAGCCGCCATGTTGGATTGGTGAGACAATAAAATTTGAAGGGCACGATCGAGGTCGACCGGAATAGTGCTATGATCTTACTGAGTTTCATTGTAATCGCTCCAGCCGTTTAGACGTTATTAGGACACACACACACACACCTCACACACACACACACACACACACACGCACACACACAAGGACAAAAGGTGATCTCATAAGCCTATTTTTTTTTCATAAAAAGAAAATAGGCTAAATAATGATAGCAAGTCAAATAATATACAGTAAACAATAAATAATTCATAAACAAAGCCATGGAGGCACAGACCTCTGTGGGGTGTAAGTCGACAAAACAAGCTAATGATGACGTGAGAACAACGACTGAGTGACAGATGGCAAAACATCGTGTATCGCGATCGATGTCTTGCGCCATGACAGTCTGGTTTCTTTTTCAGGTCACTAACTCTAGTATCAGATCTCTCTATCTGAGGCCATGGAAAATGCGTCTCAACTTAGATGTTTGTCATCATTCTGCAAGTGACGTAATTTGCGTCGAATAAGGAAAGAGAGCAATGAATGAGCGCACTCGGCCAAGTCAGAACGGTGGTTTTACACGGGAATTAATTAAGAAAGAGATAAAGAAAAGAAAGGAGGGAACGAAGAAAGGAAGGATGTAAGGGAGGAGGGAACCAAGAAAGGAAGGAATGAAGGAAATAGAAAGGAAGAAAGAAATAAATTGAGAAAGGAAGGAATGAAAGAAGTAGGATGGAAGAATTAAAGATAGAACGCATGAATTGAATGAATAAAATAGAATGTAAGGTTGGTAGGAAGGAAGAAACGAAGGAAGGAAGGAGAGAGAGAAAGGAAGAAAGATTGAAACAAAGCAAGAAAGGAAGTAATGACGGATGGATGGAAAAAAGGAAAGGAGGGAAGTAGGAAGAAAGACAGAAAGCAATAAATGAAAGGATGAAGGAAATAGGAAGGCAAGAAGAAAGAAAGCAAGAAAGGAAGGAAGGAGATAGGAAAAAGAAAGAAACAAAGATAGTAAGCGAGAAATGAATGAAATAGGAAGGAGGGAAGAAAGAAATAAATAAATACATAAAGAAAGGAAATAATGAAGGAAATAGGAAAGAACGAAAGAATGAACGACGGAAGAAAGGAAGGAAGGAAGGAAAATCAGTTACCAAGTGTACGTGCATTTCTTTGTCTGACCGACTGCACTTATTTTATCCGGGATACATACACTTCAAAGTTCTGTTTTTGTTTCCTTCAGGGCTTTGACCATCGTGATCATCAGCCTACTGTACCTTCGTGTGTGCAGTCATCTAATAACCTGTGTTAATGTGATACTTCTAGTAGTGTGTATTTGAAATCGAGGCTATGATTGGGAAGGAAACAGCCCTTGCCGTAAGTTAGTAATCATCCCGGCACTTGCATAGAGAAGACATGGAAAACCATAGAGAATCTCTGCCAGGGTATGTGAGGTGGGTATTCAAACACACTTCTTCTCAATTAATTGTCCTTCACAAGACCGAGAATACTCTGTCCCGCCCCTCTGGGTTGATAACCACTGTGCCCTCTAGAGACTTGCATTGCTAATAATGCTGACTGACCATCACATACGTCCTCGTGTTATTGTTAGAGACAGCTGAAGGAGGGCCGGGCAGGCTCCTGTACGCCACTGCAGTAGTTAACTGCCTGTCTGCTGACCCGTTCGGGGACACCAATAAAAAATGTTTGGGAATCGTTGGACTGGATGTTTCAATGAGTGAATCGCTGATTCAGCCACTGAACAACGATCAATGAACCGTGAATGACTTTGTCGTTGATTCAAAAAGCGGGCGGGTATTGTGATGAATGTGTTATGAACTGGTCGAGAGGGTCTCGTGTGCCAGACCATTCCTCCCTCGATAACGACCATGCAAAGAAAAAGAAACGTAATATATCTACTACCTATTTATCTCCCGTTCGATTCTGCCTGGTGGACAGAAAGTGCGAAGATACTTAAAGGAGACCAAGTTATCAAAAGTAAAGAGGGATGAATAAAGTTAACATTCCGTCTAGAAGTGAAGAGTGATGGTGAGATTAACAGGAGTTTTGAGGGTCCTAGATACTTGCTTATCAAATCCTGGCGATGAAGATGCCAACCCCATGGAGTAGGGGTAGGTTTACCTTTTATCTACAGGGCACCGAGTTCCATTCCAAGTTCTATGAAGGACTTAAGAACTGACTTGAGGGCTGGAATAGGGTGCAGCCAGTCAAATGAGGAGAATTGAGTAGCTCCCTGATTTGAGAAGCAATGTCCCAGTCAAGAAAGCCAAGATTAACGACAACGTGGATACATCGCACTGACCTCGCTGCAGACTGTATAACTGAGCAGCGCTAGCTTGGCTGGCTAAGGTTGATAATAATTGAGCCAAGGGTCAGGAATCATTCGGCTCCACGATATGCCTAACAGGCAGTGAATATTTGAAAATGAAAATCCACAGCCTGCTTCCAGTCGACCGACCGGGTCAGGGAATGGAATGAAAGAAGCCCCCATCTATTGACGAGGATTTGAACTGTGCCAGCTGCCGAAGCCTGTCGCACTCCCCTGGAGCAATGATTAAATGAGTGACAGATGAAATGAAATGATAGCGGAGAGTGTTCCTGGAATGAAATTGTGACAGGGAAAACCGGGGTACCCGGAGAAATACCTGTCTGCCTCCGCTTTGTCCAGAACAAATCTCACATGGAGTGATCGGGATTTGAGCCATGGACCCAGCGGAGAGAGGCCGTCGTGCTGCCGCGTAAGCCACGGAGGCTTACCAGTGAATATTTAAATGTTGTCAAATAACCTATCCAGTTAACGACTTAACTATATAAAATATAGAGATCTTTGACACCATATTTTCAGTATTGCCTTATTGACAACATTGATATTGCAACTTTTCAATCGGTCAACACTATTACTGTGATGAGGGTGATTACTACTATTGCCAAAAGTACTAACCAAAAAACTGTAGTAGAAGGAAGTACCCTTGAGTTTCAAAGAATAAGTACCTTAGTGCTTTGAGGATGTGGGTAAAGTGGGATAAGTATATCACAGAACGAACTGAGATCCCGCCCTTAAGTCACTGAAAGTAATAATGATTTTCTCTGAGATTAGGGTTCTGGAATTTAAATTTTGATCGAGGGCTGGAATTGGGCACACTCAGCCTCGTGAGACAAAACTAAGAGAAGGTGGGTTCAATTCCCACCTCCGCCATCCTAGAAGTGGTTTTCCATGGTTTCCCACTCCTACTCCAGGCAAATGCCGGGAGAGTTTCTAACTGAAGACAACAGCCACCTCCTCCCCCAATCTCATTAGAATTACAACTAAGCAAATTAATACAGCCATCACAATAACACAGGTTATTAGACACACACACACACACCCAAGTACACGGATCAACATGACCACAATGTCGCTAAGTCCCTCAATTAATCAATAACAACACAATGCTTGTAAATTGGACGAATATAAAATAAATCCTGAGTTTACTCTGCCGTAGCGAGAAAAAGCAATGGAAGTCACTCACGAAGACTACGGTTTCTTTCGACGTTGAAGTTATTACTGCTAAATAAGCTGTGCGTGAGCATATTCACAAGACTTGCTCCATGTTAGCTACTTAACTTTGAGGTCACGCATATCGTCTCCGTAAGCCCAGTTTTGTTCCTCGTTGTTAATTATATATTTAGAGGTAGCCGCTTTACTGTCAGACGGTAACCAGGGGAGCTCCACGTTCCAGAGAAGTAAGCCATATTCATTGAACTGTACTGTTGTAATATCGTGTTGGAAGCCATTTTCCAGTGATACCACCGACTTGTTTCAGCCGACTGAAAAACATCAAAGTCGCCTCCGTAGCGTAGCGGTCAGCATGGTTAGCTGCCGCCCCGGAGGTCCTGGATTCGATTCCCGGCTCTGCCAAGAAATTTTAAAAGTGGTAAGAGGACTGGAACGGGATCTACTCAGCCCAAATGAGTAGAGGGGTTTCAATACCCACCCCAGCCATCCTCGAAGTGGTTTTCCGTCGTTTCCCACTTCGTCTTCGGGCAAATGCCGGGATGGTACCTACTGTAAGGACACGGCCGCCTCCTGCCCACTTCCTTGCCTAACCGTCCCACTCTTCCCATCCCCTTCATCAGGCCCCCTGTTCGCTTTGCAGGTGAGACCGCCTGGGCGTAGTGCTGGTCACACAACCAGTTGTATCCCTGAATCAGAGTCTCAAGCTCCAGGACACTGTCCTCAGAGGCGGTAGAGGTGGGATCCCTCGCTTAGTCCGTGGGAAAAGCCGATCCTGGAAGGTAAAACGATAGCGAAAAGGGAAAAACATCAAATTTCGACTATACTCTTGTGCGAATCTAGATAGCTTTTAAGCCATTTTCAGTGTTGTCTTATTGATTATTGATATGACATATTTTCAGTCGGTCAACATAAAGTGATCCCAATTGCTGGGACATGCGAAAAATAACCTAAAAGAATTTACATACGACGGGGTTTTAGAATTCTGAGGGAAGTCACGGTTAGTGGATGCCTTTTTAGGTTAGGTAGTAGTAGCGGCTTCCGTAGCATAGTTGGTAGCATGCTGAGCTTCTATGCCCAAGATCGCGGGTTCAAACCCGGCCGAAGTCGTCAGATTTTTTAAGAACGTTAAAAATCCCTCAGTAGGCCTACCTATGCCTTCCTTCGGAGGGGAAGTAAAGCCGGCGCGCGGTCCCATGTCATAGATTTATGGCGTGTTAAAGAACCTTCCACTAATTACACCTGCGTGAAGCTAAATTACATATAGGTTAAACATTTGACTAATGTTCTTAGGTTCCTACGTTCGTCGTCAAGAGCCGACTGCGGTGGCATCTGGTAACTAAGTTCTGAACTAGTTGGTCGTTGACGGTGGCGTTTGGTGGCAAAATTAGGAACTACTTGAAATCATGCAATGTGGTCTGCAGTCCTTACTTGAATTAAAACAGATACACTCACTAATACACTCATCACAATTAACACCGGTTATCAGACAGATTCTACACACATCCACAGTACACGGGGCTACATGACCGCGTTGTCGCAGCCCCTAAACTGAGGAACCAACCAGGCTTGTTTTTTTTTTTTTTTTGTTTTTTTTTTTTTTTTTTTTGTAGAGTTATTTGGCTTGTATGTATTTCGATCTGATGATGCTGGCCTGGCGAGCGAAATATGGCATCCCTTAGTCTTGTCCCTCTTCTGAAGTCCAAAACAAATATATATATTTAAGCACGTGTAATTGTTTGGGTTTCTATCCCAGAAAGTAAGTAGCGTAAATATATTGATTGTCAATCTCATTAGGCACATTCGTGCAAATGGACCATATAATACGATGCTCCTCTTCCACATCCCGTCATTTATTTTTTTCTATATGGGTATTTATTCGTCTGTATTTATTATTATTATTATAACCGGGTGAGTTAGCCGAGGTCGTTGCGGCATGACTGTTGGCAGTCGCTCACATCCGGGAGGCGAGGAGGTTCGAATCCCCCCACCGGCAACCTTGAAGATGGTCTTCTGTGGTTTCCCATCTTCCTTCCAGGCAAATGCCGGGGTTGGTCCTTAGCTATAGGCCACAGCCGCTACCTTCCAACTCCTCGACCCTCCCTTCCAACTTTCCTCCCCAACGGTACTTGTAGCTCACCCATTGGGTGTCCGTCTCGAAGCAGCTACAAAACTGGCGAGCCGAACATGTCCTCGGACATTCCCGGCACTAAAAGCCATACTCTAAAAAAAAAATATTATTACTTTACTCATAATTAATTGTCGTGTTAAATGTTTGACGTAACTGAGAAAATGCTTAAGTTCAAGGAAAGAAATCAGTTTCATTAAAGTTTTCCATAGTTTTCCGAAACGATAATAATAATAATAATAATAATAATAATAATATATATATATAAATATATTTTCAGATCTCAGTTACTACTGTAGGTGTAGATCATTTGAAGTAGAGTGATGAGCTCTCAAATTTCGGCGGTGTAATTCGTACTAATATGTTTTATTGTTGTGTTGGTAATTCCTTTGAGAGGCTTAGGTAATCTTGGTTATCAGCCCCATGTAGTAGTGTGTGGAACTGTATTAGGGACAAGGATGAGGTAGGTGCTCCTGGACTTGAAATAAGAAAATATGGTGGGAGTGTGAAAAAATCCATGACTCAATAAACCTGGGAACAACGGGTAATACAAGCCAGCCAATTATGAAACACTAGAGAGCCTGAGCGAGAAATCCATTCTCAGGATAGCCTCTGTCACCGACGGGGTTCGAACCTGCGATCTCTGTATTTGCTTCAGTTTCCCGTGCGGTCGTGGTACATGATTTAACAAGGCACGGGGTGTACTAGTATCAAGTGAAGAAACCATACATATGTTGAGTGACTTGTGACTGAGAATTAAATAATATTGCGTTATCGTCAACAAATGTGACACGAGAGGTCTTTTACGAACGGATATCCTACAAATCGGAGTGAGTTATTATATTTCCACGAAGGGAATGTTAACACAGAGGTCAATCTGCTTGGCACTCACCAAAGCGGTGGTTCCCGATTAATGCGCGTGATGTATTCGAGGTAAAATGATACGTTCAGTGCTTTTGATTCTTCGTTAAAAAGGAGATCCCTGGTATCATGATCGCGAAATTAACGGTCACGTTAAACTACAAGATCATTTTTCCTGTTCTTAATCTAATTCCGCTCTTCACAAACCAATTTCCTTGGCCTGTAATTGAGTTGTTGTTGATTCATTTAGGGGCTTAGCAACATCGTGTTCATGTAGCCCTGTGTAGTTGGGTATGTGTTGAAACTGTCTGATAACATGTGTCATTATGATTGCTGTACAAGTTAGTGAGTGTTTGATTAAGACTAGCAGTTGGGTAGGAAGTGGCCGCGGGATTTTCCTGGAATATAAATAGGAAACTACGAAAAAACTACTTATAAAATGTCTAGAGGAGGGATTCGAAGTCTCCTCTTCTCAGTTTTGACTCCCAAGGCTAAGTGTACCCATTTTCAGCCCTCAAACCAGATTTTTTGTTTGCAGAGCTGTGAATCTAACCCGGAACTCCGGAGTCACAGTTAAGAAAAGGAAGATTGTAGTTTTAGGTGACCGTTAATTTCATGATCATGAGCCACGGGACCTCCTCTTTACGTGAAATCCGAACCACAGGACATGGCATTTCACTTTGAAACTCTCACATGCATTGACCGGGAATCGAACCCAGTCCACCGTGGTGAGAGGCCAACAACTTGACCGCTGTGCCACCACGCCCCCTCACGGCTATGAATGCTGGCCGCTACACCACGAGTTGGTCGCCTGGAATAGAACCCGCGATCTTGGGATCTAATACTCATCCAATAAGAAAGCTTGAAATAATGGTAAACAATATTTTAATGGTATTGAATCCAATATGAAACGACAACACGTACTGCATATTTGAGTGCCCGGGTCATGTACCTGACACACATCTCACCCCATGTGCATTGAGGTGTTGAGTTTTAATTCGGAACAGACGCCTTTGTTGCTGGTTTTAATTGCGGGTTAAGCTGAAAGGTAGTTAATTATATTATTGTATCTGTTATACGTTAATCCTGCGATGTATGGATACATCATAAATACTGCAGTTATTGACAGCTCCCGCTGACGTCATTCCATTGAGTTCGGCTCAATATTCTAGCTGTCACCGGAACATTCAGGAGATAACCTCACTGTGTTCCCAGCTTAAAATGAAACTAAATACCATGTGTAGGATCACTAAACACATTCCTCCACTGTAGCAGGCAGTCAAGAGGTTAGCAACAGCTACGACCAGTATCTCCGCAAAGATAAGTAACCATATACATAATAGAATTTATAATGCATGTTCTAATTTTATTTATTACTAGATGAAGTACCCGTGCTTCGCTACGCGTCATAAATAAATTAAAATGTGAAGGTGACAGTTAAAATAGGGGATAGGCGAGGTGCTGCACAGAGGGAGATTAAGGAAGGAACATTTTGTCCAACTACAACGCTCGGCGTTGACCCTGTTTTATAGCACAAATTTAGGTTTTACTCGCTAACCGTTGGAGATACTTTTCGGATAGAAAATGTAATTTTAAACCTCGTATATGCCATCAAAAGTTTGCTATTTCTTAGCGTTCTCTTTTTATTTCAATTGGAAATATGAGTTTGGAACCAAAGGGTGTAGTGACGTCACTAAAATGGTCGCCATCTTTAAATAGTGCAAAAGTAACCTATATGATAACCAGGTAAATCAGCTACTTCCATGTTAAATTCATGTATATCGGACCAGTGGTACTTGCGTGATTGAGTAATACACAGACACACACCATCTCATTTTTAGCCTCGCTTCGCTCGCGTCATAGTCGTGTCGTATTGTTATTTAATGAAATGCAGTTTTAACCCCGTTAACACCCCTTTAGAACCTAAATATCCAAAAATCCCTCCTTAGTAGACGTTTTCAACACACAACAAACATATCCCCAAAATATCATTCTTCTAACTTTAATAGTTTTGGTTGGTCGATGAGAGTGAACATCCAAAAATCCTTCCTTAGTGGACGTTTTTCTTCCAGAAATTCACCCCTCCCCATAGGCCCCTTAAATTGCATTTATGAAAAAACGGTCGAACACCTATTTATTTTATTTATTTTATTTATTTATTTATTTTTAAGCTGATTGATTTCCTCCAAGTTTCAAATTCCTCGCCTATGTCGTTTAAGAGATACACGCTCCGTTAGGAATCTTTCAACCCCCACTTTTCATCCCTTTAACCTCATAATACACACTACATCGAAAAACCATTAGACATGTGTCAGCTTATTTTTATTTAATGATTAGTATATATGCCAAGTACCACATCCCCAAATGAAACCACTCGTCAGATATTGTTATTCAATGAAATGCACGTTTACCCCCTTAACACCTCTTTAGAACCTGAATATCCAAAACTCTTTCCTTAGTGGACGTTTTCGACATACAACGAACATTTCCCCAACATTTTATGTTTCTAACTTCAATAATTTTGGCTGGGCGATGATGAGTGAGTGAGTCAGTCAGAATCTTTTTTTCATTTATTTTTGATAATTTCACCCCTCCCCATGAACCCCTTAAATTGGATTTATGAAACAAACGGTCGAACACCTATTTACTTATTTAAAGCTGTTTTCCCCCTGAGTTTGATGAATGACTAAGTGAGTTAATCATTTAGGACACTTTCTTTCCTGTTTTCCCCCCCAGAATTTCACCCCTCTCCAAGGGCTTCTTAAATTGGATTTATGAAAAAACAGTCAAACACCTATTTACTTGTATTTTAAGCTGTTTTTTCCCGCCAAATTTCAAATTTTTCGCCTATGTCGTTTCAGAGATACAGCTCCGTTAAGAATCCCTCACCCCCAATTTCACTCCTTTCACCTCATAATATACATCACATCGATAAACCCTTAGACATATGTCTGATTATTTTTAGTGATTAGTTTCTATACCGAATATCACATCCCCAAAGAAAAAAATCATGTGATATCGTTATTCAATGAAATGCACGTTTACCCCCTTAACACCTCTTTAAAACCCGAATAAACAAAAATCATTCCTTAGTTGACGTTTTCGACATACAACGAACATAGTCCCAAAATTTCATGTTTCCAACATTAATAGTTTTCGCGGGGCGTGATGAGTGAGTGAGTCAGACAGGACATTTTCTTTCAATTACTTTTACCAGAATTTCACCCTTCCCCATGGGCCGTTTAAATTGGATTGATGAAAAAACGCTTTAACACCTATTAACTTATATTTTAAGCTTTCTTTTCCCCTGAGTTTGATGAGTGAGTGAGTTAATCAGTCAGTTAGGACGCTTTCTCTCCTTTTTCCCCCCAGGAATTCACCCCACCCCATTGGCCCCTAAATTAATTTATGGAAAACGTTCGAACACCGATTTACTTACTTTTTAAGCTGATTTTTTTCGCTGAGTTTCAAATTTCTCGCCTATGGCGTTTAAGAGATAGGCCTACACGCTCCGTTAGGAATCCTTCAACCCCCACTTTTCACCCCTTTCACCTCATAATAATACACCACATCGAAAAACCCTTAGACACATGTCTGCTTATTTTTAATGATTAGTTTATATGCCGAGTATCACATTCACAAATGAGACCACTCGTGAGATATTGTTATTCAATGAAATGCAGGTTTAACCCCCTTAAAACCCCTTTAGAACCTGAATATCCAAAAATCCTCCCTTAGTGTACGGTTTTGACATACAACGAACATATCCCCGAAATGCCATGTTTCCAACTTCAATATTTTTGTCTGGGCGATGATGAGTGAGTGAATGAGTCGGGACATTTTCTTTCAAATTTGTTTTCTTCAGAATTTCACCCCTCCCGATGAACCCCTTCAATTTGATTGATAAAAAAACTGCCGAAAAGCTATTTACTTACTTTAAAGCAGTTTTTCCCCCTGAGTTTGATGAGGAGTCAGTCGGTCAATCAGTTATGACACTTTCTTTCCTGTTCCACCCCAGAATTTCACCCCTCCCCATGGGCCCCTTAAATTGGATTTATGAAAAAAACGGTCAAACACATATTTACTTATTTTTATGCTGATTTTTTCCGCTAAGTTTCAAACACCTCGCGTATGTCGTTTAAGAGATACACGCTCCGTTAGGAATCTTTCAATCCTCACTTTTCTCCCCTTTCACCTCATAATATACACCACATCGAAAAACCCTCAGACACATGTCTTTTTTATTATTAATGATGAGTTTATATGCCGAGTATCACATCCCCCAATGAAACCAATCGGGAGTTATAGTTATTCTATGAAATGCAGGTCTACCCCCTTATCACACATTTAGAACCTGAATATCCAAAAATGCTCCCTTGGAGGGCATTTTCGGCCCTTGAGGAAGCTGCATACCAAATTTCATTCCAATCCGTTTGGTGGTTTCTGAGATTTCGTGATGAACGAATGAGTGAGTGAGTGGTATTTGACAAAGTAGATGGGGCCAAGTCTTTGTTATGCTAAACTCGGTTGACAGTGCTGTGTGAGCAGTTGAGTAACTAACGGGATTTCAAGTAAAGATCCTCATTTTCTATACCGGTAGTGCAGAGCGCAAGTGGCAACCAGTCGGCCGTGTCTCGACTTGAGCTATGTTGCCATGGAAACTATCTGCCTTGCCATTCCTTCATGAGTATATTAGCCTACTTTCGATTTTTGCAAAAAATGAAAGTAGACTTATGAGATCAACACAGGGCGAAAAAAGTGTGTCTGTCTGTGTGTGTGTATGTGTGTGTGTGAGTCTGTGTGTGTGTGTGTATGTGTGTGTGTGTGTGTGTGTCTGTGTGTGTGTGAGTGTGTGTACTCTGAATGTCTGTCCCCCCCCTATCAATTCGAACACGGTGAATGCGAATTGAACGAAATTTGGTACAAAGGTAGCACTAGCAAAGGACACCTCAGTGTCATGTTTTATATCGCCGCCATCTTGACGGAAACGTAATGGCGGCCAAACAAATGTTCAAAGCTTAAATAAAATTACGACTAAACTAATCATCCGATCTCTACCAAATTTTGCAACAACATACCTTTATGGGGGGAGCATCCTTTGACCAAACCAATAGGTCATCAGCGTAATAGTTTGCGGATGGCGGCCATCTTTGTGTGAAAATCGATTCCCCCTATTAATTCGAACACGGTGCAACCGAATGGAACGAAATTTGGTACAGAGGTAGTACAAACAAAACGCACCTCAGAGTCATGTTTTATATCGCCACCATCTTGACGGAAACGTAATGGCGGCCACACAAATGTTCAAAGCTTAAATCAAACTACGATTAACCTAATCATCCGATCTCTACCAAATTTTGCAGCAACATACCCTTATAAAGGAAGCATCCTTTAACCAATTGAATAAGTCATTAGCCTAATAGTTTGCGGACGGCGACCATATTTGTGTGAAAATCAATTCCCCCTATTAATTCAAACATGGTGAAACCGAATGGAACGAAATTTGGTACAGAGGTAGCACTAGCAAAGGGCATCTCAGTGGCATGTCTTATATCGCCGCCATATTGACAGAAACGTAATGGCGGCCACACAAATGTTCAAAGCTTAAGTTAAATTACGACTAACATAACCGTCCGATCTCTACCAAACTTTGCAACAACATACCTTTATGGAGGGAGCATCCTTTGACCAATATAATAGGTTATTAGCCTAATAGTTTGCGGATGGCGGCAATCTTTATGTCAAAATTGATTCCCCCTATTAATTCGAACACGGTAGAACCGAATGGAACGAAATTTGGTACAGAGGTAGCACTAGCAAAGGGCACCTCATTGTCATGTTTTATATCGCCGCCATCTTGACTGAAACGCAATGGCGGCCACACGAATGTTCAAAGCTTAAATCAAATTACGATTAACCTAATCATCCGATCTCTACCAAATTTTGCAACTACATACCTTTATGGAGGGAGCATCCTTTGACCAATCTAATAGGTCATTCGCCTAATAGTTTGCGGATGGCGGCCATCTTTGTGTCAGAATCGATTCTCCCTATTAATTCAAACACGGTGAAACCGAATGGAACGAAATTTGGTACAGAGATATCACTAGCAAAGGGCATCTCAGTGTCATGATTAATATCGCCGCCATCTTGACGGAAACGTAATGGCGGCCACACAAATGTTCAAAGCTTAAATCAAATTACGACTAATATAACCATCCGATTTCTACCAAACTTTGCAACAACATACCTTTATGGAGGGAGCATCCTTTGACCAACCTAATAGGTCATTAGCCTAATAGTTTGCGGATGGCGGCCATCTTTATGTCAAAATTGATTCCCCCTATTAATTCGAACACGGTGGAACCGAATGAACGAAATTTGGTACAGAGGTAGCACTAGCAAAGGGCACCTCAGTGTCATGTTTTATATCACCGCTATCTTGACGGAAACGTAATCGCGGCCACCCAAATGTTAAAAGCTAAAATGTAATTACGACCAACCTAATAATCTAGTCTCTACCAAATTTTGCAACACCATATCTTTATGTGGGAAACATATTCTGACCAAGCTGCAAGAACATCAGCCCAATAGTTTGCAGATGGTGGCCAAGTATGTGTGCAAATCGATTCCCCCTATCAATTCTAACACGGTGAAACCGAATTGAATGAAATTTGGTACAGAGGTAGCACTAGCAAAGGGCACCTCATATTCATGTTTAATATCCCTATAACACGTTGTATTTCAACAAGCTACTACAACCAACATTCAATCATACTCCTTGAAAAGGACAAAGAGTTATAACACTACCCATGCATTTAGGAGATAGTAGGCTATATGTTCTTTACTGAACATCTTGTTTTATGATTTGATTAGCCTGTGCTTGAGTGAAAAAGGGCCGAAATCAGAAGAATGAGAAAGACTTTCGAAAATTCATGTAGCCAGCGGTTCCTTCTGGGTCCTAAACTATGCGTATGCAAAATTTGGTTGAGATTGGTGGAACGGTGTAGATTTGTAGACGGAACTGACCCACCCACCCACCCACATACATACATACATACATACAGACTTTCACTTTTATATATGATATTTTGTTGTTCTAATTTGTATACTCGTACATAATACTCACACGTAATTCGCGAAATCGTATAAATAAGACTAACTAACCTGACATAACGAGATTAAAACTGTGAATCCCTACCAACACAGTATTATTATTAGCCATTGGTAAATCCCATAAAGGGCAAAGGCCTCCTGCTAGCAGGGTAGCTCTGAGATATTTCATCAGATGAGCTAGGCTGATGAACATTTGCTTTAATAGTAACTTAAAACTAATAGTACTGACAATTTACACTCCTACTCATCTTCCTCATGAATGATCGTAGCCCTATTATATTAAAAAATTTCACTCGTAGAACTTGGATCTAGTTCATATTTGCCTGAAGATTTATCTAACCTGACGATGAGTCTAGGGATGTTTCAAACAAACTGTTTCGACGACAGTCCTCTACAGTATACAGTATAATATAAATGAAAGTATGTCTGTTTTTCTGAATTTCCACGGAAATTTGCGTTATTTGTGCGTTTCAGACTGTTTTATGACCAATGCGTACAAAAATCAAATTTTTGTCTTTCTGTCTGTACGTCTGTCTGTCTACAACTTTATGTCCATATAACTCGAGAACGGCTGGATGGATCAACGTAAAATTTGGTTGAGATATCCACCAGAGGCACAAAACCAACCATTGATGTAGCTCTTCTCCGTACCTACCATAAAAGGGGGCCATCCCCCTTAAAATACATGCTGAAATAGGCGTAGAAGGACGAGACAAAGCTAATTTTCATTCTCTCAATGTGAGAAGCAAAACTCGGGAGTCTTAAAGGGTCACCGAAACCCACATTTTAAGGTCCTAAAACCAATAGTTTCTGAGATATTTTGAGAAGAAGAACAAGTAGTTCCATGACGAACTAAAGAACCTACTTTTCTTAAAATTTATGATTCATGCCAATCTATACGGACCTATCTAGATTAATCACAAAATCAAGTTGGTAATACTAACTACAGTTTAAAATACACCTGAAATACTGTAGCCTAATAGAGTAAATTACTACAGTTGGCAGCCCTGGTGACTGTATATATTCCTAGTTACATCTCTTAAAGTATAGAACGCACATACAAAATTTGGTTGAAGTCTAATGGATAGTATGGACGTTACATGCTGTTTGATATTGGATTTATCAGTGTGCGTAAAATCATGTTGGTAACAGTGTCACGTATGTGATGCTCAGAATTAATCTGAAATATTGCGATCTAATATAGTTCCAATTTTGGATAAAATCCATTTGGTAGTATAGATGTTACATGTAATTAAAAATTGAAACTATCAGAAAGATAAGAATGATGTTGGCAGCACTGAGGTATATTAGTTACTCCAAATTAATCTAGAATGTCAGGTAGTATATGTGTGCGAAATTTAGAGCTGATGGCTTGCAGACTTTCTGATATATTGATATTAGGATTAAACAGATAGAGAGAGCTTTTATTAACAGTTGGCAACCCTGCTGGTTATTACGAAAATGCATAGTCATAACAGTTATGGTACACAAAGCACATACGAAATTTGGTAGGCATCAATTTCTTATTATAGAAGTTATATGCATTTAAAAACTGGACCTATCAGCAGGCTTAGAATCGTGTTCGCAGCACTGATGCATATACGTTACACCAAACTAAGGTAGAATGTCAGGTAATATACGTGTGCAAAATTTAGAGCTGTTGACTCGCATACTTTCTGATATTGATATTAGGGTTAAAACATAGAGAGAGTGCATTTAATAACAGTTGGCAGACCTGGTGGCTCTTTTGAATACGCACTGTCATGTCTGTTGTCCTACACATTGTACATACGAAAGTTGGTTGAAATTCAAACGATAGTATAGAAGTTACATGCATTTAGAAGTTGGACCTATCGGCAGGCTTAGAGTCATGTTAGCAACACTGGCATGTATGGACTTCTGAGAATTAAGCTGAAATGTTATCTCTATGAGTGCCAAATTTGGAATAGGTCGCATGCATAACTTCTGAGATATCCAACATAGAGCTCGAATTTCAATTGCGATTTTTCAGCAGTTAGTAACACTGATGTCAATTTCAAATATGGCCGTGAGATATTCAGGTGTATATCTTTACTCTTACCAAATTTGGTTTGATAGCTGCAGCTGTTTAGGAGTTGATAGGGGGACACACCCTCAGAGAGAGAGAGACAGACAAACAGACAGACAGACAGACAGATAGAAGGACAGACACACATTTTCGAAGATCGATCTCTTAAGTCTACTTTTTCCTCATTTTTGCAATATGAAAGAAGTAGGCTAATAATGTCATGTTATAAACTAATTAAGGAATGCAAACCCGTTACCATGGCAACAGTAGGCCTATCTCGAGTATTTCTGTAAAAGGCAATGCCTCTCCATTTATTAGATTGCTGTTAAAGTTTGCAAATGGCTAACAGGTTATCACGGAACCAACTTTGGCGGTAAAATTCATCAATACATATAATTCGCTTAAGGGGGTCAACGGGTACCCTAGAATGTTTTCACGCGATTTACACGTGCGATATGTCGTACGGAATGTATATTATATGTCCAATCAGCAACATTATTTTCAAAATTTACGGAATTGAAATAATATTTTTGCGGCTTTTAGGAGTTGAAGGCTAAAAACCCTGAGGTGCCCATTGTTATTGCCACCTCTGTATCTAATGGTTCAAATTAATTTCATTGTTTTTGAATTGATAGCGGGGACATACAAACATCCATACACACACGAGCGTTTGACCCGTGTTAATTTCATAAATCTCCTTCCATTTTTTACAAAATTTGAAAGTAGGCTAACAAAATTGGGATGGTCCCAAGAATGCAACATAGATCTTACAGAAATCGGTATTCCGATATGGAAGGATGGGTCGAGGACAAGAACTGTAGAGGTTGACCAAACCTAGAATATGTTAAACAGATTGCCTCGTATGTAGGGCGTGGTAGCTATGTAGAGATGGAACTCGAAAATTATGAACAGGAATTAATTTATACAAATTATCGAAAACTACCGGAGTTTTAAGTTAGGGGAAGAAGCCAAAACACGGGAGTGACCTCATTGAGAAGATCAGAAGAAGGCACTTAGTGATGTGCTCCAGAGATACTGGCAGGACATCAACGCTAGCAGACGAAGTAGAGCTAAACCCTGAAAATGCCTACTGATTGTTAGCTCGTAGTCCATAGTGGCTCAGTCCAAAGGTAATATAATAGTATTGATAATAATAATAATAATAATATCTCTTCCCTATTGAACGAGACCCTAAAGGAGTCAGGGTCTATGTAGCTCCACCACGCTTGGTGAATATTGGATAGTGTTTCACATTCTAGGGCTTGCAGTTGGTGAGCATTGTAATTGGTGAACCTGAGGGATTCAAGAGCTGGTTTCATTTTTTCAATGACTTTATGGCGTATCCCGTTCTATTTCCCTATCCTATCTGCTTTCTCTCCAAGTTCCTGGGTTCACATTTTCCGAGCGTTGAGACCATATACCGTAATTTATGTGTCTTTTATTTCCTATAGGCTATTATTTCCTCCCTCTCCCAATACTATCCTTTTCTTATAGCATGTAAGTTAGTTGTTATATCAGTTTTCATTTCATATAGATCCTCACTACCACCCAAATTAGTGGGAGCAGGTATTTATTTTTAAGGCAAGACATTTAAAAGAATTTTGATTAGATTTTTATTTTATTTTTAAAGGATAGAAATTGATTAAATTCAATTGTAAGATTTACTTTTTAAATGAAAATGTTAAGTATTGGGTCGTTAATTAATTTCAAGAAGTTTTTAAGATAAAAAAGTTAGTGGGCCTAGATGTTTCGCCCCTTAAACAACAATCATCGTCCACAAGGGTGAAATTCAATAAAGATGCGTGGGTACGTCTCTGTGAGTGCTAATGGCTATGTGTGACGTAAACCTTACTGGTACTATATTCATAGAGGAGTTTCAGTTCCAACTGAATAAGCAGCTTAGGAATGTCTACAAAGCAAAATGATGCTCCTCTTTAAATAACAGAAGATAGATAACTAACGACAAACGAAAAAGAGAATGACATTTGCAAGTATTCACCACTTATTCCAATGATAAATTCATTGCTATACCGCACCACTTCGCCATTTATCTTCATCCAGACTTTCCTTCGTAAGACCTTCCCTCTCCATGGCTATCACTTATATGCATGTGTCATCCTTAATGGCCCAGAACGTTAGAGCAATGACGAAAAAATGTGAAGGCGCAAAAAAGGAGTGGTTTCTTTCCAGAATGAATTTGGATTCTTGTTGTTTATGCTGATGAGATTCAAACTAACAATAATGATTACATGTTAATAAAGGTGATTAAGGCAAAATTGTGCCTTGGTTACTACCACGCAATTCTACTCAATACGTAAGTGAATTGACCTACTTAACACGCTAATTGTCATAAATAGAAGGTTTGTACATGTATATACTGTACATATGTCATAGAATAATTAATAATTTTATTAATTCAACTCTCCGGAGATTGTTTTACTACTTTACCTTGACTCCCGCTGCATTTTTAATGGCTTGGGTGGATTAAGTTCTCTTTGTTCTCCTAGTACGGTTTGTTAAAAAGCCATGAAACCCCAACAGACACTTCTATGAGCAGTAACTCAATGCTCTTCTCCGCTATCACCCCTGATGCCCAGGTTCGATTCCCGGCTCTGCCAAGAAATGTAATTTTGGTTTGAGGGTTGGAATGGCGTACACTCAGCCTCGTGACGCAAAGCTGAGAAGAGGAAGCGTTTATTACCCATATCAGCCATCTTTGAACTAGTTTTACGTCATTTTCTACTTCTACTTCAAGAAAATATATGGTAATCAAATTTAAGACACCAATCATAGGCTGAATTACAAGCATAGGTACAAATTCAGTCATCGTAATATCACATGTTATCAGGCAAATTCTACACACACTCAAATACTCAGGGATTCATGAGCAGAATGTCGCAAAGACCCTAATTGAATCAACAACAGAACTCAGGTAGTGGCATTATATCGAACTTGGAATACAGTGGTGTAACGAAGTGAACTAGGACAGCATCAATTTTTCTTTGCATTTACTTGAACTATTTCTTCAAATGTATTAATCAAAGCACAAACTACAGCTTTGAGATCTCTTTACGCTTGTACTAGAAAGGAACAGGCAATCAATGGGATAAGACGTACAATTCAATGCAACAAATATAATTACACAATATGTCCAAATTAATAGTCATTGTCAAGGTGACAGTCTAGAACTTCTATGTGCAGTTAAAATGATTTTTGACTTGTTTGCGTCTTTCGATACGGGATTTCATATTTTACATGACGGAATAATAAGTAGACACTAATCCTTGGAATATGTAGGCTAAAATATCTGCAGAAATATACCAACAACATCTAAGGGGAAGAAATGTATCCCATCCACGGCACAGCACACTAATTCACATCTCCCATCCACTTTAATCTGGGTGGACGGACACAAGCGCATCTGCATCTGCTCTCAGTAATTACCTACGGATTATTCATATCACAAAAATCTTCTTTTTAGCCTTTTTTTCATTTAAGAAAAATTGGCTTATGAGATCACCTTGTGTGTGTGTGTGTGTGTGCGCGCATGTGTGTGTGTGTTGTCCCCCTAATGAAATATAAACGGCTGGAACGGTTTCAATGACATTTGTTAAGGGCATAGTTCTATTCTGTCCGACTCCGATCGTGCCCTTCAAATTTTATTACATCTCTTCAATCAAACATGGTGACTGTGATAAGTATTTCACCGGCAATTTATATCTCCAAAACTATTACCGATATCACTCTCAAATTGTGTACGGTGATAAAGGGCACAACTACTAGTTCAGCTATGTAACATTCAAATATTTGTTAAGTACAAAACGAAGATGGCGGCCAAGCGAAGTTGAAACATTTAAATACACTTTTCTAGCTATTTAACCATCCGAGTGCAGTGAAACATGGCATGGTAAATGCTTATACACATTGTAATCCACTGACATCTAAATTATTTCAAATGTGTTCATAACTTCAAGATAGCGGCTGTGCGAAATTTTTAAATCCCGTTTTTACCTTGTGTCCTAATCATGGGATTGAATAAACCTACTGAATAGTCTCCATCTAATAGTACTGTTACGGCTGTGAGTTTGTTTCGTCGCCTCGCCGCGTGA
The DNA here is from genome assembly GCA_946902985.2 of Meconema thalassinum. NCBI lineage: Eukaryota > Metazoa > Arthropoda > Insecta > Orthoptera > Tettigoniidae > Meconema > Meconema thalassinum. The sequence goes on along the minus strand of OX336388.2, from coordinate 1,733,373,322 downwards.
GCCACAGCTGCCCTGGGCTATGCTCTGCCTCAGTGTATTACCTGCGCCTTACGCAACGGGCTGCGAGGACAAAGGGATGGTCCAGAATATTCGTGACCCAGCCAGTGATGGAAATCTCGAGAAGCCGTGAATCCTGGACGGGTCTAGAAGCATTCATTGAGTCACCAGCCTGCTATGTAAGAGCGACCTGGCCAGCAAGGTGGACAGTGTTTTTGAGCTATTGTGTGCTTTTACCTGAGCGACAGTTGTTGGTGACGTGACTTGCGAAACCCTAGTGAAGCTGATTCTCTTAACAGCGAAGGAGTGTGAAGCCTACGGTGGGACTGTATTTGAAAAGTGTGTGTTTACCTAGTGCGACAGAGATATTGTGGTGAATTGCGAAAACACAGGGGGCTGTTTCCCAAGCCAGCGGACAGCGAAGCAGTGTGTAGTGGTGAGGGACTGGCTATCGTAAATAACTGTAGCTTGTGTATTCAAGGAAGTGTTGCAGGTATTTCTACCGAGGCCACCGGTCCCATTAGGAGGGATTAACTTCTGCGGCTTATGGACAAGTCAAAGGGAAGTGTTCCCTACAAGAGGAAACTAGAGTGAGATACTAATTGCTTGTATTTGCTATTGTGTGGTGTATCTTTCTGGCCCGCAATAATGCTAATACGTTTCTTTAAAGAAACAATTTGTGTTGTGTTTCTACCCACCGTAATCCAGTTAACGGAAGTGCCACTAGAGGGTGGCACGTAAGAGTACATAACTCTATTGCCTACATATACAAACCTCCAACATGGCGACCATCCAAAATATTTTAATGGTTCTCAATGTCTACGAATCTACTGTATTACAGAAATCAATCTGAAATTTAGTATGTTGATAGAGGCTACTAACATAAGTAGGATGTATGAAAATAGGCTATTTAGTTCTTCACGGAACTGCTTGTTTTACTTACATTCAAATTTAGATGAGCATTCTTAAGTATTTACTTTGTTCGAATTATTGCATACTTTAGTACTCTTTGACTTTGTGACAGCCTACAACTTCTGTAGAATGAATCCAAATAAAAATTGCAGAAAATGCTTCAATTGTAGCGAGGTTCATTTTCTGAAGATTCAATTCAATTTGTTGAGCATGGGTGAGAATAATGCACAGGTATTTAAATTCATTTGGTCACTTAAAACTAATGAAGGGTGCTGACGGACAAGCCTCTTGTTCTGTAGCAACTCTAGAGGATACAGCCTCCGTCCTTTTTGTTTGTTAATTATAATTTTTGGTTTTATTTAATTTTTTGTTTTATTAATTTTTGATCTTTCCATATTTAAGTGTCCACATGTAAATTATTAATTTCATTCTAATTTTTAAAAATTTAATCAGTGTTAAGAGTGTCAGATGACTTCGTAGTTTTGCCCCTTGAAACATCAATAACTAACTAACTAACTAACTAACAGCCTCCGTCTTTCTTTGTTAACATGGAGGACACTGAAATCGATGTGACTGGAAGTCACGGACGTTTTAAACAATCAAGTGCAATCGAATACCACCCTGCTAGTCCTCACTCAGATTTCAGTGATAATTTGAATCTGTCTTTTATGTTGCCTCGGACATCCTCACCTAGTATCTTACACATTTTGGCGTGTGTTTTGTCTCACTGGTCTACTACACCTCCGCTGCTGGTGACCACACATGCAGAGTTCTCCTCTCTCTTGTATGAGTCATCTATGGTCATACTATTTTACTGTATATATTCTTCCTTTCTGAGTAATGAATAGGTTAAAAGTTCCGCCTAATCAAAGTATTGATTTATTACTCAATTAGTTTATCAATACGGAGCCGGAATGAACGTTTTAAGTTCTTCCTTCCATCCATCGTTTTTTTCTTCCTCGCTAAATCTTGACGTGCAATTTGTTACTTTATTCTACCTCGCGCTCATGTTTTAGATGGTAATCCCGAAATTACCCTAACAGTGTCGGAATGGGGTAGGCGGCCCGGAACTTGAAATAAGGGACAATCCCGCATATTTCCTGCAGGGAGTGTGGAAACCCCCCGGGCGATACCTGACATAGGATAGCCGTTATCCGTGCCGGGATTCGAACCTCCGACCACATCTCCCCATCACGATCGTGTGAGCGACAATGACAACAACAACTTCCCAATCAATCAGGCGAGTATCATACCAAGCGAATCACACCTCTGCTTACATTATGGGCTTACATGAAACGTAACTCCGTACATTACGCAACGGAAGCGGAGGAGGTGGAGAATCGGTGCCGCACACTATTTCACATCTCTCGTCCACTTTAATCTGGGTTGACGGGCACAAGCGCATCTGCATCTGCACGCAGCCACGAATAATGTAATGAATTGTCCCAAACAATTGTAGAGCCTTCTGCTCTTTTCTCCTCTCCTTTGTCGTTCCTGCACGTTTAATTTTCTCCCCGCTTGTTTTTCTTCTATTCTTAATACATTTTTAATTTAATAACTTTCCCTTGTCCTCTATTCAAAATTAAAATCAAATTCATATTCAACTGCCACAATAATTCTACTGGTGGAGTCGGAAATTTAAAAATGCAAGATAGAAGAATAAAATATAAAAAAAGATGTTGGCAAAGGTTTTCTTGTAATGAAATATGCATCTGTTGGTGCACAGCGCAATAGCAGCCAGATACATAACAATGGGGACGTGCGTGTGTCACCGCATGTTACATTATGTTATGTTAACATATGCTGCTTACATACAAGCTTATTGCACTGTACAGGATTTGAAGCTGAGTCTTCCAAGTACGGTTTTTGCAGTGACATACAACTACATCCTGACTAGCTGCGAACCTCAGTGGTAACAATCTCGCCAGCTGTGCCCGAGGTTACAGGATCTAATCCTGGTGCAGTTATTTGGCATTTGACGGTGCGTTAATGCGAGGAAGCCATGTCAGTAGATTTACTGGCATTTTAAAAATTTCCTTCGGGGTGAAATTTCGGCACCCCAGCGTCTGTAAAATCTTAGTAGTTAAAAGGGATGTAAAACGAATAACATTAAATAATTAATTAGTTATTATTATCAACTACCTCTAGCGTCATCCCATAATATTATTGGGCTTATTTAAGCACTCGAAGAAGTTGTCGTCCTATCAGTAAGGACTTTGTGACATCGTGATCATCAGCCCCGCATGTACTTGGGTATTTGTAGAAGCTGTCTGATAACCTAGGTTCCTATGATGGTTTGCAAGTGTATATAATTGCAATTTGATCTAGGGTTTGGAAGAGGGTGGCCTGAAGTAGAAGAAGGGAACAACGAAATAACGCATCTAGGATGACGGAGTTGAGAATCAGTTATCCTCATCCCGTTGCAGTCTTTAGACTAAAAGTACATTTCGTTACAGAGCCGAGAATCATCCTAAAACCTTTGGTTCAGGATTTCAATACTTCAATTTTATCTCTTAATTTACCAATGAAATACGAGAAAGTGCCACTCTTCCTTAACCCTTCTAGTGCCAGGGGGTGATATATCGGTCAAGAGTGATCTGCTCAAAATGCCAAGGGCCGGTCTATAGGTCCTGTTTTTGTAAATGCTTTATTATTATTTCTAGCCAAGCAGTGCTACCAGTGTTGTATCCGAGACACTGTAGGAATTATTCTCTCTCCGGATATCGACGCTTTTGTGTTCCGTGAATAACTGGGTTCATAATAAGTATTCTTCGAACATACCGCAGTCAGCTGATTATAGGCGCACGTGTGATGTTTAGAAGCTATGTGTGTTTGCATTTTTACTCGGACCTAATTAAGATTCCTGGTGATAAAAATGGCGAGCTATTTGAACGATGGGGGAAATAAGTAAGTTTTAACGCTGAGTGAAGCATGTGAGAGTAAGTTTTCTACTAATAACTTCGACTTTGAAAATAGTCCATTTCAAATTATTTAAAAAAAAATCAAGTATCTTTCAGTGAAACAAATGAAACACATTTTAATTATTTAGCATCTGATATACTAAAATACCTGTACCTCCTAAGGACAAATATCAACATTCTATTATAAGTAGTAGATAATTTTTATCAAGAACTTGTAAATTCACTACACTTTACTTGGCATTCAAAGGGTTAACAGCCGATTATTCTTATTCGTTAGAGACCTGTTTCTATGGTAACCAAGGCTGAGTTTTCGGTACTACTAACGACATTGTGTTGCGTTCTCTTTGTAGAAATGTTGGAGCTACAAAGCAATTTAGTAGGCAAACTCAGGTCTATACTCCATTCAGGCAATCTGCGAAGAGTCAGTGTGAAAACACTTAGTCTGCGCATAGGAGTGACTCGGCTGATTGTTCCAATGAGGCGCGATGCCACTGAATAATTAGCTCAGGAGGGCGGCGCGACCTTGGCTTGAACCAACTCACGCAATGGCTGGGCTGCCGAGCTCCGCCCATCGCATTCTCTTTTTACTTCTCCCATGTGACGTCATACGCAAATCTACTTCACAGATTGTGTGGATGAGTTAGAGGTGCAGTTTCCTAAATGTATTTTAGTGTGACAATTGCTTGCTCCAATAAAGAGGTTGATGAAAACTAAATATTAACATACAAACGTGATCAAATTTTCTTCTTCTTCCTCCTCTTTCATTTCACTCTCTTTGGGGTACGTTGAATTAATCATTTCTTTGTGTCTGTTATTTCCTTAGTGCCCAATATCTCTTCATTTTTTCTGACCTTCTTTTCCTTTTTTCTTCCAAGAAGGTTTTCATTTTAGTGTAGATTTGTCTTTGAACCTTATATTTTCGTCTGAAGTATATATTTTAGATTTTCGATTGAGTAGTGAATTTTCTGTTATTTTAATTCTACTATGTCTTCTTCCGTTTATTTTAAACATGTGGGTCTTTCTTTTTGCTGTTACGGAAGAAATCAAAGATTTGTTTTGTTAATCTACACTGCAGAAAATGAAAATTTTAACACCATGAAGGCATTGGTCGTTTGTGTTGATTTTCAAGATATGGAACGATGCCATGTAGGTATGTAAACAATCAAAGTTTCAGACCCATTGGATTGTTGCTACAGGTCTCCCCACGTGATTGGTCGCGGAGGAATCAACTCCAGTATACGGACTCTGGTGTAGCGTAGTTTACTTGCAGTCTGTGCAGTGAAGTGTTCCCCGTCAAACATGCCTCGACGACAGAGAAGAGCACGCTATCAACAACTGTCGCCGTTTGAGAGGGCTCGGATAATTGGGCTGTGTGAGGCTGGATTATCGCTAAGGACTGTCGCTGCACGTGTTAGCCGACAGGAATCTACGGTACAACGTGTATGGCAGCAGTGGTCAAATGATGGTACCCACACTCGTAGACCTGGCAGAGGCCCAGCGCGACACACAACTGTGAGAGAGGATCGCCGCATCATTCGGATGGATCGGATGCAACCCCATGCAACAGCAGTGCAAATTCGAGCAGCTGTGGCACCCCACGTTTCACAACAATCAGTTGGCAATCGCCTGCGTGCTGCTGGCTTACGATACCGTGTCCCTGCAGAAGGTGTTCCATTGACCCCACAACAGCGACGTGTAAGGCTGGCCTGGTGTCGAGAACGGTGGGTCGACGAATGGCATAGGGTCGTCTTTAGTTATGAATCGCGCTTCTGTCTCGCCCGCAGTGATCGCAGGAATCGTGTGCGCCGACGTACTGGGGAGAGGGGCCGCCCAGACCTTATTGTCGAGAGGCACACAGGGCCAATACCAATCATTATGGTCTGGGGAGCTATTGGCTTTAATGTGTAATCACAATTAGTGCTGGTGCGGGCACTATGACTGCTCGACACTACGTTGATAGGGTACTCAATCCAGTGGTTGTCCCTATGATGGCGAACACTGCTAATGGGATGTTTCAGCAGGACAATGCTCGGGTTCACACTGCACGCATCTCCAGAGAAGCTCTCCACGACATCACAACCTTAGAATGGCCCGCCAGATCCCCGGACCTCAGTCCTATTGAGCATGTGTGGGACATGATGGGTCGACAACTGGCCAACCGTCCTCAGCCACCCACAACTCTGGAACAACTGACCCATGCAGTGCAGCAAGCATGGGCCACAATTCCTCAGGAAGCGATCCAGGGCCTTATTGACTCCATGCCTCGACGAATTCATCAATGTATTGCAGCTCGTGGTGGGCACATCCTGTATTGATTGTTGTCCAAACTTGCAGTCAGAGGTACCTGAAAGTGTTATCATCGAATCACAACCGAACACTCGTCCTGGATGTTCAATTGCAACAATGTAGCACCACTCCTTCTGTGTGTTGCAATTTCCATTTTCTTCAGTGGATTACAGTTCATTCTGAGAAGATGATCGTAAAAATGAATCCTCCTTTTTTGCATATTATCTTGTAACATTTTTTTAAATAGCCTTTCGCTGTGGTGTTAACTGTAACTGTTCTAATTAAACAAACATGATAAGAATAAATATACACTGTGGTGTGCACTTACCTTTGATAGTGTAATAGGATATAATAAGTTGTTGAGCGCCAGATTCCTATTTAAGACAGTGAATCGAAATTTATTAATTAATCCTCGGCAGTCAGCAGTAGAGTTCGAGACCACTTACCCGGGCCGTAGTGTAACTTAGTTGACTAACCATTCAGTACTTATTTAAGGAATATGACTGATTTGCCTATAGTATTTACTAACCACTATGAAAGAAATAGGCATTACGTTAAAGAAAATGAATTTATTAAATGCAAAAACAAAATATTAATAAAACAGAATAGTGATAGTCACACAATTGAATTTAAAATTACTCAATGCGGCAATTAATTTAAAAGAAAATAAACATTTGAATTGAATATTAATCTAGAAGTTACATATTACAGAGACGTCGGATATTTAATTGTTTGCTCACCCATTTGAAGTATCATCATTAAAAAGTGTTCAAGATGACCTCGATGTTCGGTTTCAAGTTGAAAATGTTGTGATATCTCAGTAGATATGGTATACCATAATCAATTACGTTGTCATCTGTGTTAAGATCGTTGAGTAGGGATATAATCCACTATCGGCTGATATGGATATTGGCAAGACATCGTTCAGTGTCGAATCTGTATACTCAGTTCGATGCTATACCAGGAAGCCAGGTTATTACTTCCTCCCTTCATTGAGAGCTGTTGATGAATCAATGTCTTGTCGAGGGCGCAGGTACTAATAGCTTCCTGATCACGTGGTCTCGACTGTCTCCCACCCTAGTAAGCTTCCCTCTCTTCAGTGTCCATTCACTCACGAGGGCTAATTGCATCACAACTTGCAATATTTAGCAGCGTACCTACAGTAGAAATGGCGTGATTCTTTCACAATAAGGTGAAATATCAAGCTTCTATTCCTTCCAGAAGGAACTAGATGGTCAAACCCGTGATGATTACACATGGGGTTTTAGCATCCCCAGACAATGACTCTTAGCCGTGGTGAAACGATACTGCGTCATTCTGGGGTTTTTAAGATCCAGGGACAATGGCTACCTGCCGTTGTGAAATAACTACTACGTCGTTCACTAATGTGACACATAGGGTTGGTCCTTATTGCCAATCTTGGTGCAATATATAATACTTCGTCTCTTTACAAGTAATTGTTAATAAAAATCTGTCTGACTATAATAATAAAAACCGCTTACAATTATCTGATATAAAAATCATCTCATGGATGTACTAATTAATAATAATAATAACATGATAAATGAATAACCCTTTAAATATAACAGCTATGGGATCGAATCGTTACAATCTGAGAGTTTTTGAAATATCTTGTCGAGAATCTCATTCAAATGTGTATTATTTTATTATTCTGAAATGTTTATCCAATGATTTTTCTTAAAATATTACTTCCTTTTAATTCGAGTTTCTCCATCTGGCTTTTGAAATTCATGTTTAGGGTTTCTGCTGCGTACATTGCTTATGGTTTATCACTGTCCAATTAGAATTAAAATAACATTTTCCAAATTCATTAACTACTTGTAACCCTAATTAAGAATGTAGGCTTTGTTTCCATACATTTGATTTTAGTCACTACGAGGGTGACATTTCTTAACTTGGAGCTATTTAATATTTTATGGAATTATTTTAGTCAAATGGATTTTTTCTACACCATTGTTTTGTGAAAAATAATCCCTTTTTTTCCTCATAATAAAACAAGTAGTTCCGGGAAGAACTATACCTCCTATTGTCGTATATCCTACTCATGTTACTTGCCTCTATCAACATACAAAAATTCAATTTTTTTGTTGTGCTAGATTCGTAGATATTGAGAACCGTCTAAATATTTCAGATGGTCACCAGGTTGGATTTTTATTTTTGTACTATTACATTAAGATTATTGTGTACGTGTGGTATTCAAACTTCAATCGCATGATAAGAACAAAAGAAGTAAAAACGAGATTTTAAAATTTCGCACAGCTGCCATCTTGTGATTATGCAAACAATTGAAATAAATTAGATGCCAGTGGATTTAACATTTGTATAAGCATTTAACGTGCAACGATTCACTGCACTCGGATAGTTAATTCGCGAGAAACGTCCAATTAAATATTTAAAGGCAACTTCGCGTCGCCGCCATATTGGATTTGTGCTCACCAGGTTACTGAAAGTCCTATAGGTGAATATTTGTTTATAGCCTCTATGAACATTAAAAAAAATCAGTTTGATTGCTGTAAAAGATTCATAGATATTGAGAACCGTCTAAATATTTCGGATGCTCGCCATTTACCATTCAAGGACAATTATTGCCTAGGTTAATTATTCAAACTTTCACTTCGATCGCATGATTACGACACAAGAAATAAAAACTTAATTTTAAAATTTCGCACAACCGCCATCTTGAGGTTATGTAAACAATTGAACTAAATTAGATGCCAGTGCATTAAAATATGTAAAATCATTTCCTGCACCACATTTCACTGCGCTCAGAGAGTTAAATCACGAGAAAAGTCTATTAAAATGTGTCAAATTCGCATGGCCGCCATGTTCGTTTTGTAATTTACAGGGTTATGAACGTTAGATAGATAAACTTGTATCGGTACCCTTTATCACCGTACAATATTTCAGGGTGATATCTGTAATAGTTTCGGAGATATAGAATGTCAGTGAAATATTTCGCACAGCCACCATTTTGAGGTTATGTAAACAATTGAACTAAATTAGACTCCAGTGCATTACAATGTGTATAAACATTTGCTGTACCAAGTTTCATTACGTTTGGATAGTTAAATCGCGAGAAAAGTCTATTAAAATTCTTAACTTTGCTTGGTCGCCATGTTGGTTTTGTAGTCACCAGGTTTTTGAAAGTCTCATAGGTGAACTTCTAGTAGTGCCCTTTATCACCGTACTCAATTTCAGGGCGATATCGGTAATACTTTTGGAGATACTGAATGCTGGTGAAATATTTCGCACAGCCACCATGTTGGATTGGTGAGACACAATAACATTTGAAGGGCACGGTCGGGGTCGGCCAGAATAGTGCTATGATCTTATCGAGTTTCATTGTAATCACTCCAGCCGTCTCTCTCTCTCTCTCTCTCTCTCTCACACACACACGCACACACACACGGACAAAAGGTAATCTCATAAGCCTATAAGGCTAAAAAAGTATTCAGAAAACACTCGCACATGTCACTGTCTAGAAACAGATATTTGAATAACTAAGCAATTATTATAAACATTGTAACAGTAATTATTGTGAGCATAGTATTTTACGATGAAAATCTCTCATGCATTGACCGGGAATCGAACCCGGTTCACCGTTGTGAGACGCCAACAGCTTGACTGCTGCACCACTACGCCCTCTACTTCTTTAGTTTATTGTTTTGATGTATTTCCAACAATTGTGGTTTAAATGTACCTAAATATTTAAATACAGGATCAAAGAATGCATTTATCTTAAGATAAGCTATACCTGTATGAAATGAATCGTTACCAGACTGCTCAATAATTTATTTCTATGTTTGGAAAACTAATATGGCACATAATCCTTATAATATGACAATGTCTGTAATTGCTCTTCTGTTGGTCTATATAAGAGTGCTCAAATAGATTGGGCAGAAAGTACCAATTATTTTTCCAGCATGTATTCTAAAGGAAATGTTATAACCATTATTTATACATTAAGAGATTTCTTTAACAACAGTTGCGAGTTTAATTGGATGAAATGTTTCACTCGTGCAGTGAGCATCATCAGATCCAAATGTAAGCTACAAGACAAAATAGCTCTACAAAATCTTACTAAAACTCACAAAGCCAACCACAGAGTGTCGGTGCCCTCCAATAACAACCCGCTACAAGTGCGGCAATATTCTATTTATATGAAGCTACTGCTGCTTATATTAAAGCATTCAGCAGCCGAAAAAAGAGCTATTTATTCTTAATATCTACCAGGTTGTAAGACTGAGAATGGGGTGGAATAAATAGAGAACGAAGAGGCACTTAAAGAAAACAGTTGTTGTGCTGAGGAAACGAAGATTCTGGCCATTGTGCTGACTCCTGCAATGATCCACAGATTCCAGAAAGAGAAAGATCCACTTGTCGTCCAAGTCGGAACTCGGAATGGAAGGTAAACAGAAGCAATTGATTACGATGCTTAGTTTTGAAGGTCATGAAATTTACCATCAAGTGAAAGGCCCCATTACATTAATGGATGTCTCGCTTTCTGACAATTAGTGGTAATGGACTAGCATAGTGACTATCTCAATCGATTGTTCCAAGTGCTCTTGTGCTGTGCATGTTTTGATTACGGTCCTGAACTTTAGATGAAATCACGCCAACTGACAGCAAGTCATCGACACAGTGGGCTAAATTGGAGACGAATAATATTGCTTGGCTACGGGTATGCAATCGCAATGGTAATTCTTCTTTTGAGGAGTGGAACATCAATACCATTTGCTCTGCGTATTATACAAATGCGTTGAAGGAAAAGTAGAGAAATGAGAGTAACAGAAAAGAAGGAAGATGCAATATAATGGAGGAAATGTAAGGATAAAGACTCCATAAGCCCTTTTCCTGAATTTTTATAGGGTTAGTAGCCGAATTAAATCAGAAACTCCTATTGACGTCAAATTGGCAGGTGGAAAGCTAAGGGAAGTAGGAGTAAAATAATCAGTGATGAACGAAGCAAAGAGGATATAAAAGGTAGGTTGGCTCAGGCAAGGAAAGCATTCCTTCAGAAAAGAAATCTGTTGACATCAAGTATAGATTTACGTCTTAAGAAGTCGTTTTTATCTGTAGCCTGGCACTCAATGGAAGTAAAACTTTGGACTGTTGGTGCAACAGAAATGAGCAGAATAGAAGCGTTTGAAATGTGGTGTTACAAGAGAATAATGAAGATCAGATAGATAGATTAACAAATTATGAGGTATTAAGACGAGCGAGAGAGGTGAGATGTTTCTGGCGACAGTGATAATGAAGAGAAGAGAAAGGTTAGCAGGGCACATACTAAGACACCCGGGAATAACGAACTTAGTTATGGAAGGAAGGGTCGAGGACAAGAATTGTAGGGGTAGACCAAGGTTAGAATATGTTAAGCAGATTGTCTCGGATGTACGGTGTGGTAGCTACTGTATGTAGTGATGAAACGATTAGCTCAGGACAAGGAGACATGGAGACTGCATCAAACCTGTCAAAAGACTTCAGTCTCAAACAACACAACAACTAGATCTGTCGGGAAAGGAGAAATGAGAAAGATCGTAGAATAAATAAGTGAAAGCTATACTAGACTCAGCTAGAACCAATCCACAGCCCACAGTTTATGTTGTTCGTGTTGTTAATAATTAATTGGAGGGTCTAGGGACATCCTCATCTGCCCCATGCAGTAGGATGTGTGATGTGCATTTCTGATAACCCTAATTTATGTGGTGACTATAGCAGAGTAACTGTATTAGGAACAGGGATGGGGTAGATGCCCCGGGACTTGAAATAAAATCATTATTGCCCCCCAAATTTTAATCTCAATGACAACAGGAGAGAGAGTGTGGAATCACCCGGGGAAAACCCACACTCAGGATAGCCGATGTCAACGCCAGGATTCGAATCTGCGATCACCGGACTTGCTGCAGCTGCACGATTTAACAACCCTTTCAACTTCTGTGCTTGTAGAGACTGTAGGTTCAAAGTCAGAAGATCCGGGTTTCGAGGTTGCCATCCATGTCTCTGTAATCGGGAGTCCATGAGGGTCATACACAATTACTGAATCTCACTGCGGTGATGTCGTGAAGTTGTAGTGAGGGGAGGCTGGTACAGTGTAGATAACCCTCCTGTAGTGCGCGCAACACGATGCCCACTCTTCAAATGACTCCCAGGGACCCTCGGTAGTTTGCGACGAAACAGAAAATAATAGAATTAATTTTCAATTTAGGAACTAAGTATGGTTCATTTACTTCAAATTATTGTAAAACTAGCTGCTATGCCCGGCGTTGCTCAGGATCACAATTGGATATTAAGAGATCGTACCTTTGCTCGCATTGGCGTAATGTGTGCATCCCGGAGGAAGGTTATTGTTATAATGAGCAATATTATTGACACTCAAAGTCCTCGAGGGTGATTTCTATCTGATCAAAAATTGTGCTGAAGTTGTTAAATAGGAGGGTACCGGTACGACGGCTTTATACTGCTTGTAGCTTATAGATTAAGCCTGATGTTTCGCTAATATAACTGAATATTTAAGGAGCCTACGTCAGTCATTGTATGCATTATGATTCTAACTAACACTTTTTAAGGGCCAATGCATCTCTTTTTCTTACTTCCATTAGCCTCGCGTGTTTTGTCGAACAGTGACATTTGAAGTGGATAATGGAAGTCCGCAGAATCCCAGCTTCATAATAACATTTTGATTATTAAAATATTGAATACCGAAAATAAGAAATACATACTAAATATCATCTAAGAATCGGTATGTTCAGCTACACTTAAATAAGAACTGCTCATACGAGTGCAGAGAAATAGTGTGGCCAAGAGGCAAACAAACTAAACCTATTCAAAATAGTTAGCTTTCTAATCAAATCTACCTAACACCATATCACCCAGATGACCAAATCTGGAACTGAAAACCATACACCAAAATGACCCAGGTTCTGTGTGAAAAGTGTGATGAAAAACTTTGACGAAGAAAAAAATGATAAGTAACAAAATTTACCAAAACTCTCCTTCCTCAGGTGAAATCAATACTGAAACACTCATACGCAAAAAACAACGCACGTAGTATAATAAAATACCCTAAAACAAAACAAAAAAAGAATCAAATAAACTATGATTATAGGCATGAACCACAGACCCAGCGGTGAGAGGCCGGCTTGCTACCGCCTAAGGCACATGAATTTCTATGTAGTAAAATTTAAATACCCTCTCTTAAATATTGAACACCCATCGTTTAACATCCTCATACTATATGTAAAGGTAAATAATAGTACGTATGCTAAAGATACATCAAACTTGGTAGCAATTGTTGTAGCCGCAGTAAGTAATAATGTGCTGACTACGTATCATGTCATGATTAAGAGTAAAAGTAACAAATACAAAACTGTAATCATTTCAAGAAATAATAACAAAACCATTTTTAAACACATCAATATTTCTAAGTTTAAGCCGTGTGTTGTGAGCAGTTTCGTCTAGCAATTCCGAGATGGGTAGCCTATTCAGCGATCTCTTCTTGTCAATCTGGAAAGAAGTGGCGAATTGCGCGCTACCTCAATTCTTTTCTAGTGCACCTGCGGTACATAACTGCGAGAGCTAAACGCTCAAACAGCCTTCACCCCCTATAAAGGCTTCCAGAAAGATTGTATATTAGCTATCACGGCCAAGCAATTAAATTTCAGGTACTTTTCTATGTTTACGCTGTCTCTTGTGCAGGGTTTCCTTGGCCGTGAAAGACAAAATACCAATTTTATTCAAATAGGTTTGGGCAATTGACCAGTAAGATTTATGAGGAAAACATAATAAACTAATGGGAGAGTCGGTAGAATACGTCACAGTACTGTGAATTTAGGTTGCACATAATGGTAGAAAACGACAAAAAGCAGTTAAATATTTGCTAACAGAAGCATTTAAGTAACAAAAAATGAATCTGTAAAAAGTAAAAAAGTACACCGTGCAAAGTAGAAACAATCATACCATGGTAAACCGTCGTAAGGATCCAAATACTGACTTACAATAACTGGCACAGAGACTATAAAATTAGACTCAAAATCTGACTCAAAATCACGCCTCGTTTCAGACCCCCACAATCCACCTTTATAAATAATACAGTAATGTAGGGTTATAAAATTTGAACATTCCTCACACTTCACCCTTTTGACGAACTTATGATTTCAAGGCAATCTGAGGCGTAATCATTGGAGGTACGGTACGGAAAATGTCATATCACCAAATTTGTAGAGTTTTCCAATTTCGATATGCCTGACAAGTTTGGAACTTGTAACTGTTCATAAAGTGTGGGAAATAACTGCGAAACATGTCCAAAAAGCACAAATTGATAAATCTAGTATTTTTTACCGTCTGAAACAAGATGTTCAGTAAAGAACATTTAGCCTACTTTCTCCTAAATGTATGAGTATAGTTATAACTCGTTGTTATTATCAAAGAGTATAATATAACTATTCTTTGTTGAAGACCTTAGAAACGATTTACCTCTACCAAACGCCACAACCTAGATAAAAACTGCTACCATCATTGAAGAAAGAAATACAAGAAGTATCTAAAGAATGTTATGGATCTGGAGACATAATCGACCGGACTGGCGGCGTGGCTCAGCGGTAACGTTCTCGCTTGCTGGACCGTATGTTTCAGGTTCGTATCCTGGCGCAGTCAGCTGGCATTTGAGGGTGCACAAATGCGAGGGAGCCGTGTTAGTAGATTTACTGGCACGTTAAAGATCCCCTTCGGGACAAAATTCTGGCACCCCGGCGTCTCTAAAAGCAACAGTAGTTAAAAGGGACGTAAAACCAATAACATTATTATTATTGTTATTATTATTATTATTATTATTATTATTATTATTACATAATCGGCCTGACGCGGGCAACATCCAACTTTGAGTTGAGGCATGTCTTTACACGTCTGGCTGCGTATGACTTTCACAACCCTAATTGAATTAACAAATCTTTCCATGACCCTACAGAGACGTGTGTATACCAACTATGTGGATATTTTCGATTGCTATTTGGCTGAAATAGAAGTATTAATTAATATCCTGAACTAGCACCAACGGTAGAGTTCAGATACTATGTGAAATCGTTTTGTTCTTTACTTCAATTAACATTTTCAAATAACGCACAATAGGCTGTTACAAACCCTTTAAAATAGAAAGTAAAAATGTATCGTAGTATCATCTTGTCATTCTTCAAATTCGATGCGCATAGAATGCAAATGGTATAGTAATCAATAGAGCCCCACGTAGACTAGTCGTGATATCTAGTGGTGAAATATCTAGCAATATAATCCTAACAGAGCGAGTGCATTCTAGCGGCCAGAAGAAGAAACTTTTCAATAAAATCTGGTCGGCGTGCAGTTACCTTTTTGGCAGCTAGATGTCTCGAGTAAATCTGCTGGCGAATTATGTTTTAATTAAATATATATTTTACACCATAATATGCACAATATAACGCTTAATTTTAAAACATCTGAGTCATTACAAAACAATAAACATATAAAATTTCAAGCAAAAAAACTATCTCTGATCGGGTTTGAACCATAGGCATTTGAGCGATAGGCTAACGCTCTACCACTGAGCTAATTGTGTCAACGAATATCGTTCTATATAAAATGACTTACATAGAACTTGTTAGCGAATAGTGATTTATACTAAACGATTTCATCACTGGAGTATATTATTTATATATAAAGCATTTCATACAAAGTATATTTATTTTATATCAGTACGCTATATTGCATGCAATACTCAAATTAGTGAAATATAAGTCAGGCACAAGATATCCGCTGCCATCTTGTCTTATTACTAAATCAGCTCAGCTTTTTAAAATCACGTCTGCACTATAGTATTACAAAATAAACTTTTAATTTCGAACGTGCCTCTTCCTTTAGAACAGTTAAAACGATTCTCGGCTCGATATCGGAACTGGTGGGTCCCATGATATGGATTATAAAGTTTGCATAATTCGCACGGCCACCATCCTGAAATGGTATGGCGGACGACATTGTAGTTTGGTCACAAGACGCATCCTATACGAAGGTATGTTGTTACCAAATTTGGTAGAGATCGGATGATTTGGTTAGTCGTTATTTGATTTTACGTTTTGAACGTTTGAGTGGCCGCCATTCAGTTTTAGTAAAGATGGCGGCGATATAAAACATGACACTGAGGTGTCCTTTGCTAGTGCTACCTTTGTACCAAATTTCGTTCAATTCGCATTCACCGTGTTCGAATTGATAGGGGGGGACAGACATTCAGAGTACACACACTCACACACACACACACACACAGACACACAGACACACACACACACAGACTCACACACACACATACACACACACAGACAGACACACGTTTTTCGCCCTGTGTTGATCTCATAAGTCTACTTTCATTTTTTGCAAAAATCGAAAGTAGGCTAAAAATACATGAAATGGAGTAAACTTGTAGTTATCGCTTTCATTCTGTCTCTGTAAGAGATAATATTTGCCTGAAGGAATAACAGACTGTTAAACAGATATTCGACAGTGTCAAGACTTCCGTATGAACAGTGTCACCACCTGTATAAAAGAAAATACCCTAAAATATGGTATTGATTCTGTCCGCAAAACTGAAAAAAATCAGATAAAGTATGGATTAAAGCAAGAAAAAGACAGTTTTTTCAGCTCGTAACGTGAAATAATGATGCCTCACCGATGATGTAAGTCCCCATCCTCGTGATGACGCCCCTGAATGAAATTATAAACCTTGTGGAGCATGCAAATTCAGTGTTTTAGCCTCATATTTACAAATTTTATAATTAATTGAAAGAAAAAAGACTTTTTCGTTACAGGCAGTAATGAGAATAATCTTGCTGTATAGAGCTATAAAAAACCTTTCGTACAACATATCACACAAGTAAATCGAAGGTAAATATAATAGGGCACCCCCTGGTCCCCTTAAGCGCATTGAATGTTTTCTTGATGTTCTTATAGCCAACTGCAAATTTTGAACGAACTCTGTTGAGTCGTATTCAATTGATGGAGGAACAGACAGACAGAAGGACAAAAGTACTATATTATATATATAGGGATATTGCGTTCTCAAAACACGCGTTTGGACGGAGTGGCAAGTATTGAGAAAGATGGGGGAAGGTAAGAAATGGAGAGGTTATTTAGTTAGTTATTGAGGTTTTAAGGGGCGGAACTACGAGGTCATCTGCCCCAAAAATGGAGAGGAAGCAAATTATACGATACATGCTATAGATGGAAATCGGTTAAAATATATAAATGTACAAGCTGACCCGGCAGACGTTGTCCTGCCAATCAAAGAAAGTGTTGTAACTTTGTTTCTTGAAGTGCTTTTGGATAAACATTTTTTTTTTCAATTTCTGTTAACAGCCTCTAAACTATCGTGAATTGAATTAACTAATTTAGAAACATTCGTTGGAGCGTGCACAACAACTCTCCAAAGTTTCATCGCAAACGGATCAATGGCATTTAACGCATACGGGATTTTGTTTAAATGATTCGTGCGCTGTCACTCGTTTGTTGAATCTACTCGTGCTCTACCAACTGTGAAATGGATTTACTAAGTTAGAAAGCTTCACGTAAGTGTACACAACAACTCATCCAAGTTTCATCGCAATCGATGAATAGTATATGAACGCATACAGGATTTTGTTGGGTCGCTTCGCGCGTCGTCACTCATTTGTTACATCTACTCGTGCGCTACCAATATTGTAAAATGGATTTACCAAGTTGAACACCTTCCCTGGCGTGTACACAACAACTCATCAAAGTTTCATCGGAATCGGATGAATGACATATGAACGCATAAGTGATTTTCTTTAAACGATGCGTGCCGTCACTCATTTGTTGAATCTACTCATGCGCTACCTATTGTAAAATAGATTTACTAATCCTGAAACCTTCTCTGGCGTGTACTCAATGATTCACCAAGGTTTGATCGCAATCGGATGAATGATATATGACCGCATACGGGACATTGTGGAAACGATTCGCGCGCCGTCGCTCATTTGTTGAATCTACTCGTGCGAAACCTCCTGTGAAATGGATTTACTGAGTTAGAAACCCTCACGTAAGTGTACACAACATCTTACCCAAGCTTCATTGCAATCGGATGAATGGTATATGAACGCATACGGGACTTTGATTAAAAGTTCGCGCGTCGTTGCTCATTTGTTGAATCTACTCGTGAGCTACCTATTGTAAAATGGATTTACTAAGTTAGAAACCCTCACGTAAGTGTACACAACATCTCACCCAAGTTTCATCGCTATCGGACGAATGGTATTTGAACGCATACGGGGCTTTGTTGAAACGCTTCGCACGTCGCCGCTCATTTGTTGAATCTACTCGTGCGCAACCTGCTGTGAAATGGATTACTAAGTTAAAAAGCCTTCACTTAAGTGTACACAGCAACCCATGAATGTTTCATCTCAATCTATGAATGGAATATAAACTTATACGGGATTTTGTTGAAACGCTTCGCGCGTCGTCACTCATTTGTTGAATCTAGTCGTGCACTACCTAATGTGAAATTGATTTACTAAGCCAGAAGCCTTCCCTGGAGTGTACACAACATCTCACCCAAGTTTCATTGCTATCGGACAATTGGTATTTAAACGCATACGGGACCTTTTTGAAACGCTTCGCGCGTCGTCGCCCATTTGTTGAATCTATTCGTGCGCTATCTATTGTAAAATGGATTTAGTAAGCCAAACACCTTGCCTGGAGCTCACTCAACATATCACCCAAGTTTCATCGCAATCGGATGAATGGTATATTAACGCATACGGGACTTTGTAACGCTCTAACGTCCAGAGACAAACAGTAGAATTCGACATCACTGCCACCTTTGGTATAAAATACAACTTTCCGCCACGGGCGGAGTGTATGTAATGGCGGTAGTTGCACAGGTTGCGACCAGGTGGCTCTAACGTGCAGAGACAAACCGTCCAAAGACATCAGCTTTCACCAAGGCCAAGGCCAATGGTTTCCATGACGACTGTTTTTGACTGTATATTGTGGTTCTAAAATTGTGTGTAAATTGTGGTTCTAAAATTGTGTTCATTCCACCTACCGGGTTAGATTGTGAATCTAAACCATACATGGACCCAGCCTAATATACATACCAAATTCCATCAAAATCGGTTCAGTCGTTTAGGAGGAGTTCAGTCACATACACACGTGTCGAAGAATTATATATATAAAGATAACTAAATTCGAAATATACATTGCAATAACCACACAAGGAGGTATTTTCGAGGTTGATAAAAATATGGCAGGGAAATAATGAACGCCCGACTGATGTACAATGAAGGTGTTCAGTCCCCATGGGTTGAGGCCTTTGAGATACTCTAGTAATACGATGTAGTGGGGAGCAAACTTGGTGTATACTATGCATAGACTGGGTTAACGCAGCAACTAAACCCACAATCCCATGGGGACAGACTCGGGATACAAGTGGCTTTGGACTCCACCGTCGGCCATCATTGAAATGGTTTTACGTTGCTATCTAGTTTCAACTGCAGGCAAATCCCGGGTTGGTTCACTTTAATAGGACGTGGGTTTCTCCTTCCATCTCATTTTCTAGCATTATTTATAGGGAAATACAGGATGAAATAAATGAAATATTGTGTAACATAATTAGAATAATGTTATTTGTTTTACGTCCCTTTCAACTAATGCGGCTTTTTGAGACGCTGGGGTGCCACAATTTTGCACCTAGGGGGATTTTTAAAATTAAGGTATATCTAATGACACGGCTCCCTCGCATTTGCACACCCTCAAATGCCAACTGACTGCATCATGACTCCATCATTCAGCCTTGGGCACAGCAGGAAAAATCACTATCGCTGCGTTACGCAGCCAGTCGAGAAAGAAAGGAAGCCTATGCCCCTTTGTACAAAGTTAAATAACTTTAGAGTAAATTCTACTATGTAGGTCTATTTTTTGGTTTTAAAGTGAAGGAGAATTTTGGTGATTATTTCTGTTCTTTCTTGTAAAACTTCTCGTAACAGAGTTTCTGAGCGATAAAGAAAATATTCTACGGTATAATTTTATTAATATTTCTAATGGTCACACAAATTACCTACTGAGCGTAAGGCCATGCTTCTCGCGAGTTCTAATATGGTCACCAGTGATGTCAATTTACATAAAAAGATCTTCCCGTTTTCTTCACACATTCACTCCAGGAAGATGCTGGTAATTTATCTGATTTCAAGTTCCGAATCATGCATGAAAATCCTAAGCTCGTAGACCACACCACTACATAAACCGCAACTACAACAGCGAAGGTTGTTAGAAATGTTATGGACCATAGTAGTCAGACCATATTGGCTAATGATCAAGGTATACTTATCTTCCGCCCTTAAAGCAACAATAACTAACTAATATATCCTTATGTCTTAAATGAAGTAATACCGAAAACAACAACAACAACTTAACACTACATAAACCATCCTCCACACCAACTGTTCATAAATTCTGGCTACGCCGCTGAGGTTGAGACAAAAAGAGCATGTCGCCGTTGAAAAATACTTGCCATTTAAGATGTCTTGACTGTCTGTTTAGTGCTATGTTGCACAGAAGAGATGATATTTAAAAGATGCTTTCTTGGTATTCAATGGATGGTTACACCCCACAAAAGAGATGGAAATAAATCATTTATAACTTTTAGAGTTTTTGACTTGACATTTCACATTAAAGCAAGCGTACTTGAGTTCTATATTGCTAACAACTCCCGCTGCTGTGAGTATGCTAGGGATCAATTAGCTGCTACGAGAAGCAGAAGTTATTTACGTCCTTGTTGCGGGTATAATACCTACGCTTCAATACAATTTATTTTAAACGGTCTAACAACATTTTCTATATTATCTACTTTCTTTGATGTATTGGAAGATTCTAACAATTATGAATAATTGATCTCTTATGCTGTACCATTTCCTGGTGAAGTGATTAGTATTCTTTGTTGTCAGACCTGAGGACCGGTTTCGATTGCAACCTCTACCAAGGCATTTCCTTTCTTGAGTCTTCAGTCATTTGACGGGTTTGATGCAGATTTACGTGCCTCCCTGTCCTGAGTTAATCTTTTCATATCTACATAGCTACCACAACTCACATCCGAGGCAATCTATCTTACCAATCTATCTCTTCTCTTCATAAGCATTCGCCAAAAACATCTCTCCTCTCCCACTCATCTTAATACCTCTTCATTTGTTAACACAATATTTCAAACCTTGTTTTCTCCTCCTTTCTGCTGCACCAACAGCCCAAGTTTCACTCCCATAGAGCGCCACGCTTCAGACAAAGGATTTCAAAAGTGACATTCTAATACGCAAATATATAAATTCGATGTCAACAGATTCTCTTTCTGTAGATATAATTTCCTTGCCTGAGCCAACCTACATTTTATATCCTTTCTTATTCGCCCATCACTGGTTATTTTGTTTCCTAAGTAACAGACGTCTCGTACCTTAAGCTTTTCACCTGCCAATTTAACGTCCATAAGTTTATCTGATTTCTTTCGGCTGTATTTCATTATTTTTGTTTTACAGTAATTGATTTTCATCATGAATTCCTTCCTCAAGACGGAGTCCATACCATTTATCAGCGCATTCAAATCCTCTGGTGAACCAGCAAAGATGACAATATCATCAGCAAATCTCAAGTTTAAAATTCTTAATCTAACTTTAGTCTCCGTGAGGTAGAACTGAGAATGTGGTGAGTTTGTATTCCAACTCAGTCATATTAGAAGTCATTTTCCATGGTTTGCTGTCACTACTCCAGGAAAATGCCGGGTTGTTTCCTAAATTACGCCCACGGCCAACTTATTCCCCTTCCCATATTTTGCCACAGTTTTAAGTAAAATTGCACGATATCACCGGTGTGTAATGTGTGTTATTCGGGAATAAGTTAAATTAATAATCTACTTCATCATTGAATTAAATTGTAATACATATGGTCATTCCTCTCGCTTGAGGCTTATGAATATCATGAGTTCTTGAACAGTGTCTGCAATAATATTTCTTACTTAGTGTTCTTATCTGGCGCTACAGCTGATGTAGGGCCTGGGCCTTGTCGACCACCTGTCTCGTCCTGTTGCCTCTCGATTTCGCCAGCTTTCTCCAATCCAACACTCATAATCTTCTCAAGTCCACCTCTAAGTCACCCTCCCACCTTAATCATGGCCATCCCATTGACTGACTGACTGCCCTCTGGTTTTGTGCCTAGCAGCTCCTTTGGTACTCTTTGGTCATCCATTCTCTGTACATGTTCCAACCACCGCAACCTCCGTGACTTATCGAATAATACTGACAAACTCTATATGAAATCACACCAACGCTTTAAGTAGAGAGTATGTTTACGTTTGATAGTATAATAATAATAGTCATAAACGCAATGCTTCAAGGATCAAGTTATAATAGATTTAGTTATTGTAAATTTGGCTATGAAAGGGCAAAGACACTTCTGTATGGCCTACAATGATTACAAGAAAGCCTATGACTCCGTACCTCATTCATATTTGATCGAAATATTAAAAATCTACAAGTGCGATCCCATCATTGTCCAATGCCTACAATCCATCATGTCTAGATGGAATGTGAAACTTCATATAAAAAACCGATTCCACGTCACTCCGTCCCGTGCAATTCGAATTAACCGTGGAATATTTCAGGGAGACTCGTTTAGTCCTCTGTGGTTCTGTCTGTGCCTAAACCCGCTCAGTGGGCAGCTAAATAGGAGTGGATTGGGATTTGAGATGCGAACTGGTAAGGTGAAGCAGAAGGTTTCACATAGAGTACATGGATGACTTAAAAATCTATGCAAGCACACAGCGTCAACTGCAAGGGCTCTTAGATATTACGCAGACGTTTAGAGACGATAAAGCGATGGTATTCGAACTTGAAAAATGCAAAGCGATCACACTGGCAAGAGGGAAACTTGATACATCAGAGGGCTTCGATGTTGGCCTAGATGAGCTGATCGAATGTTTGGATGAGGACGAGACCTACAAATACTTGGGATTTCTTCAGCTTCGAGGGATCCGACACACACAAATTAAAGCCAATTTACAGAAGAAATTCTTTAATCGAGTGGATATGATTTTGAAATCATACTTGAATGCAGGGAAGAAGGTCAAAGCCCTTAACAACTGGGCAGTACCTGTACTTACTTATTCGTTCGGGATCGTTAAATGGTCTAAGACAGATTTAGAGCAGACAGAACGGAGAGTACGTGTGTCAATGACAAAATATCGGTTACATCATCCAAAGGCAGCGATCGAGCGCACCACACTACCACGGAGCGAAGGGGGTCGAAGGGTCATTGATCTCACAATCGCTGTAAGTAGGCAACTGGAACGTCTGCGACAGTATTTTTATTTTTTTTGGCGCAAGAAATACTCCTCTGTATGAAGTCATTGTTGAAAGTGATAAGAGATTCACAACACTACGACTTGCAGACATGCAATATGACACAAAAGAGCACGTTACTTCGTTTGAACAGCGCCAGATGGCATGGTTACGAAAAGAACTGCACGGTGTACACCCTCACATGCTCAGCCAACATCATGTCGACCGATCATTGTCGAACTTATGGTTGAAGCATGGTTCGCTCTTCAGTGAAACTGAGGGCTTTGTAATTGCGATACAGGACCGTGTCATTGCAACAAAACATTACAGAAAGCACATCCTTAGAGAGAATGTAGCAGATGATCGATGTCGTAGACGTACCTCAGCGCTGGAAACCATCGATCATATCATCGGTGGCTGCTCTACCCTGGCTGGCATAGAGTATACCAAGAGGCACAATGATGTTGTTAAGATCTTACATCAAGAGCTAGCTATAAAATCTGGACTTCTGAATACGAGCATGGTGTACTACAATTACCAGCCTGCCAACGTGCTTGAAAATTAGCATTATAAGATGTATTGGGATATACCTATTTTAACCGACCGGAAAGTCTAGGACAATCGACCTGATATTGTCTATCTCAATAAAAGAAACCAAAAGGCCTACTTGATGGACATTGCTGTCCCAATTAGCCAAAATATGCAAACTACGCAAGCTAAGAAAACAAACAAGTACGCACCGTTGGCTTAAGAAATGCGAAAACTATGGAGACTAAGATGCGTGAGAACTTTGCCAGTGGTGATCTCTTCCACGGGATTTGTTCCAAAGACTTTGGCAACGGCTTTGGAGGAACTGCAAATGAAACACCTGATTGCCAGAATACAGAAGGCAGTGCTGCTGGATGCATGCCATATTGTTAGGCTATTTTTATCTCAATAATAGGTTTACAGGATACTTGATTATCAAATCCGTATCTTGTAGACTGAGTTGTACCATAATAATTTATGAGATTAAAGATAATAGTAATAATAATAATACTACTAATAAAAATTACGGCAGATTGAAAATTTATTCTGCGGAGGCTTGTACAGACCATATACCTTTCCCTGAAGTAGTGACGTAGTACACCAAGAGAGATATAGCGCGAGCAATGTACGGGGCCATGTATTTATCGCACACTAGTTTTTGACCGGTCCAAATGCTGCTTAGTCTAGTCGACGGGCCTATCCCCACCCACCACAGACTGAGGTTTACGTTAGCAGAGTGGCAAGCAGCGATAGGTATTTACAAGGAGGGGGCTGAAGACTATTGGGAATGTCCCAAACAGGTCCAATATGAGACCAAACCCATGAGGCACTGTTCAAACCAACGGAGCAAGTAACTTGTTCTTAGCCTTCCGTTTGATATGTGCACCGGCCAAAAATTGACGTTCCATCTATACCCCACCACTTATAGAACAAAGGGCTTTTTATAATTAATTGAAAATCTCTCTCTGTGCGGTACCTCATTGATCGCATCCAATTACACCACAGTATTTATATCATCAATTACACGTTTCTTATTCATGTATCCTTGTTGGAATTTGGAACATCACAAAGCTTTTTCGGTTCCTGCATTCATGATGAAAGGACTAATAAATTGAAACACTCAATCGTTGATCATGAATAATATAGCGCAGACAGAAATCAATACTTTTTCCAAATCGATACTATATGAGCTAAAGGCAGAATGTAATCAGCCCCTTTTTTTAAATCAATAATGATGCAGTGAGTCCTGGAATCAGTAACACAACTACATCTGAGTTGCTGATGCGTTCTGATTCTGGTATATCACCAAAGTCCACCCCGTGGTGTAATGGCTAGTATTTTTGTCTGTCACTGTGGATGTCTGGGTTCGATTCCCGGCTCTGCCAATAAATTTTATTCTTATCTGAGTGCTGAAACGCGGTACTTTCAGCCTCGTGAGGCAAAGCTGAGAAGAGGAGGATTCGAATCCCACCTCAGTCTTCATGCAAGTGGCATTCCGTGGTTTCCCCAATTCAACTCCAGGAAAATGCTGGAATGGTTCATAACTTAAGGCCACGGTCACCTCCTTACAATATTACTTTCAAATCCACCTTCATTTCACCGAACCAATCATATCCCCAATTTACAAATACACACTAGTACGGCCATAAAAACCACACAGTTATCATATACTCGAAATTCACATACAGCTACACATACCCGGGGCTATATGACCACGATGTTGCAGTCTCTAAAATAAGCTAAAACAGCAACAACAAGCAACAACATTACTTATAATATTAATAGACGAATAAAAACATACGCATGATAAGATGACTATTAGTATAGTGGAGACATTTTTAAAGTACTGTTGTTATTCTTCCATTTATATTATTAATATCGCGAGCCCTTCAACAAGTGGGAATTAAGTGTGCTTTCAGTTGTGTCCATGGTTACTAGGAGTCAGATATTTGTTGAACTGTCCACACTGATCTCTGATAGATACCAGCCCAAAAACTAATTCACATTAAGACTGTCCACGCTAATCCAGATAGAGCCCAGCCCAAAAACATATCCATGTTAAGACTGTCCCCACTATACGCAGATAGAGCCCAGCCCAAAAAATAGCCATGTTAAGACTGTCCACGCTGATCCCAGATAGAGCCCAGCCCAAGAACATATCCATGTTAATACTGTCCACGCTGATCCCAGATAGAGCCCAGTCCAAGAACATATCCATGTTAATACTGTACACGCTGATCCCAGATGGAGCCCAGCCCAAGAACATATCCATGTTAATACTGTCCACGCTAATCCCAGATAGAGCCCAGCCCAAGAACATATCCATGTTGAGAATGTCCACGCTGATCCCAGATAGAGCCCAGCCCAAGAACATATCCATGTTAAGAATGTCCACGCTAATCGCAGATAGAGTCCAGCCCCAAATCATATCCATGTTAAGAAGTCTACGCTAATTGCAGATAGAGCCCAGCCCAAAAACATATCCATTTTAAGACTGTCCCCACTATACGCAGATAGAGCCCAGCCCAAAACATATCCATGTTAAGAATGTCCACGCTGATCCCAGATAGAACCCAGCCCAAAACATATCCATGTTAAGACTCTCCACGCTAATCGGAGATAGAGCCTAGCCCAAAAACACATCGATGTTAAGACTGTCCACGCTAATCACAGATGGAGCCTAGTCCAAAACCATATCTATTATTAAAACTGTCCAAGGTAATCGCAGAGGGACCCCAGCCCAAAAATATATCAATGTTAGAAGGAAGTGTGTGTAAGTATGTGTATGCTACATGAGTGTTTATATGTGTGTATGTTTTTATATGTTTGTAGGTGTGTCTGTGTGTGTAGGTGCGTGTGGGCGAGCGTCAATCTTGTGGTGGCGAGTTGTGTATAGCTGACATCCTTTTCTGAAATTATATCGTTTATACTTTCTTCGTGTACTTTGATGGTGCTGTGTGCAGTGAAGAAGGTAATTTCCCCCAACCACTTTGCTCGCAGAGGAGATAAGAAAACAGCTAATCACGGAAAAGCTTCACACCCGCGATATAAAAGTAGAGCGAGATTGGATCTGACCCTCTTGATTCATAGCGTGCGCACGAAATGCTCTCTTTTGACTGACTACAGTATCTTAGTCAGCTGCCACCTCACGAATATGGGAAGAGCAGACAGCTCTTACTTCACCTTTGATAACACTGCATCTTCACACACCTAGAGCCATCACAGAAACCGAGGTTTTAACACAAATTTATACTGTTGTTAATAATTCGTTTAGAAAGCTTGGAACATCCTGGTCATCAGTCCTGTGCACGTTTGTGTGTGTTGGTTTTGTCTTATATAATCTGTATTTTAATGGTGACTGTAATAGCACACGGTGCTGTGAGAAGATGTCCAAAGCCACATAAAATATTTATAGAAAAACAACAACAACAACAACAATTATTTTCACCCAATACCACGTTCTGTGGTTTTGGGGTACGTCCGGTCTCAAAGGTTCGTTCTTCTATTCCTGGACATCCAAAGGAATTTTATTCTGATTTAAGCGTTGGAACGATATGAGATCGGCCTCGTTAGAGGAAACTGAGAAGAGGTGAGTTCGATTCACACCGCAAACATCCTGGAAATGGTTTTCCGTTCATTCCCCATTTCCACCGAGACAAATTCCGGGATGGTTATTGATTTCTCTCCACTCCTAGCCTCAATTTCACATGCTTACACTGCTGATCAAGGGCTTCATCAAAGATAAAGGTGACAATACACTACTTAGGATTGTAAAAATAGTAAACTTAATATTGTGTGATTATACTGAAGAAGTAGATGTACTAACCGCGTGGTTATCTGCTGTGACCAACCCATTTTCCCCATGTACTTACATCAGTGGCGGTTGGTGACTAAAATTCAGAGTTAGCAATCTTTCGTGTTTATAATTTATACTGTGAATGTATGAATTTTCAAATACGCTCTAATGATGACTAGAGAATATGCATAGCCTATATCAAGTGCATGTACTGTCATTGTATGTATTCATTATTGTTAAATAAGTAACAACCCATATGTGGCAATACATAATGGTGTGAATTTCCTTATCAGTGATTGAAAAATATTAGTATCCATCAGGAACCTCGAATCACCTCCATCACTTGTAGTACCTCCAAATACACTCTGTGTATGTCTTTCACACTGTGAAATTCTACTTCTAGACGAATTGTGTTATTGTTACTAATGAACACTTTTTCAGCTCCTCTCATGATCTTCTAAAGCATAGGATTATATGGTTGGGATAGTAAGTAACTTCGATTTATCTCCCTGATCAAGCAATTCTACTGCTTATGTCACTAAATTAAATCCACCATAAGTCATTTGGAATACAGCTATAGAGATATACGAAGTCAAGGGACCAAGGGACATAGGTCAATACACTTTGGCTTGTGTGGCTGACAAGTCTCGCTTTTCCCCATATCAAATGCTTTTTATGTTCCATATTTGATGTGCGTAGATGTTTGTTTGTCAGTTAACTGGAATTATCAAGTGTGTGAATGCATGCATCAGACGGTTGAATCACCCTTTGCTTAACCCTACAGTCCACTTTAATATACCAAGAACATACTGTAGTATACAAAACGTTATTGCAGTCCATGTGGCTATAAATATGTCATTATTTTGTTTCCGTTTACATTTTTCATGTCTATGTCATTTCATTAGATCATCCGGCTCTTATTGATTCGCGTGATTTTCATTGTTTGACGAGGTAAGACGGGTAGCCCCATATTCAACTTCTAACATGGAGGACCAGGCTTTCACTCGTAGTCTGGAACTCCTAGGATACATGAAGAGAGAGTATCTAAGAAAGTTAATAAAGAGAAGCGAGCAGGATGAACATTACAGGGACGATGAAGGAAAATATGGCTAGATGATGCGAAGGAGGATCTCAGAGAGACTGGAGTAACAAGATAGGGAGAGAACGCCAATATAGGGGCTGGCATTTTACATGAGGTCAATGCCTTATATTAGCTGTAGCTCCAAGGAGTAAGTAAGTATCTGCCTCTTTCAGACATGGTCACTTTGGGAGTGGAATGTTCAAGGCTCTAGTTATCAGCTGTATATTCGACCAGAACTTAGTACCATGATTGGAAACATCAGCATGCCTCTACAGCATTCTGGAAGTCCGTAGTCAACAATGCAGCGCATTTACTATTAAAAGACGGGGTTCCTAGCGAGCAATAGTTGTAATAGTGATACTCGGTCTGCAAGAATTATTTTAATATCAAATATTGACAGGTGAGATTCAATGTAAATTTGTATGGTAAGTTTATCGCTTGAAGCAGCTACAGACTCAGGCGAGCCGAACATGTCCTCGGACACTCCCGGCACTAAAAGCCATACGATAAATAAAGAAATAAATAAATAAATACATAAATAAATAAATAAACGCTGGAATTTAAATACTTTTAGTTACTTTACTTATTTATGTATATATCCAGTTCCTAATCACATATATTTGCTTATTTGACGAATACCAATATTTTTCAAACTATATTGTAAATTGTAGAAAACATAGAATAAAACAAGTTTCGGATCAATAATTTCAAATGGCGTGCATATAACCTTCAGCCTTAGAATATCTATGAAGAATTTCAAATTATTATTTAAAAAGAGTTTTTTTTTTCTATGAATAATGCCACTGAAACTTTTAAAAGCCAGAGTTATAAGTGTTCAAAATAAAATATTCTGTACACGTAGAGAGATTATTTTTTATAATATCTAAGATTACAACTAATGTCAGTTATGTTCAATTAACTGAGTAATAAACTAAAGTTTTAAATTTATATTTGAACTAGCAGAAGTACCCTTTCTTCGAACGGTCTTCGGTATTAATAACCAGATGATATCAATTGATCTACTGTTGCAATATTTGGGGGCTTGGAACCAGTTTGTTGGCAAAGAAAAATGATTAGCTAAAATGTGCTCTCAAACAAAATTTACCTAACGTGTTCTTCCTGGCGTGAAAATAAAATTGAAAACCTCGTAGACGAATCGCAATACACGTCACATACGAACTGACCCTAACCGTTGTGTCAAGTGCCCAATACAGGAAGACCCCTTTTATAAATTATAAAGGCTTGTGGTGCATGAAAATTCAGTTTTCTTTAGCCTCCCATGGCCCAAATTCCTAAAATCAGCAAAAAACAGTCTACTATTTCAAATCAGGAATTTTTGAAAATAATGTTGCTCTTTGGAGATATAATAGACCATCTATACGACATATCGCACGTGTAAGTCGTGTGATAAAAATCTAGGGTACTCCTTGAACCCCTTAAACGCATTGATGAATTTTACAGTTTTAGTTGGTTCCGTGATAACCTTATAGCCATTTGCAACCTTTCACAGAAATGTAATAAATGGAGTGGCATTACTTATTCCAGAAATAGATTGAAAGTTGGATGCCACCTCTTGAGATACTTTTGTCATGGTTAGTGGCTTGCATTCCTTCTTTAGTTTATTAAATGAAATTAGTTTTCTGGGAATATCTAAGAAACTGTTGGGTTTAGAGCCTTAAAATATAGTTTTCGGGGACACTTTACGGCTCTTGAGGGGCCCCGAGTTTTGTTTCTGACACCAAGGGTTTGAAAATGAGCTTTGTCTCGTCGTTGTACGCCATAATAATGATAATAATTAAAATAATAGTAATAATAATAATAATATAACAATATAGGGATAGGGATATAATAGACCTTCCGTACCATACCCGCACGTGTAAATCGCGTTAAAAATTCTAGAGTACCCCTTGACCCCTTAAGCGCATTATATGTATTGATGAATATTTCAGCTTCATTTGGATCCGTTATAACCTTATTGTCGTTTGAAAACCTTCACAGTAATATAATAAATGGAATTGCATTGCGTCTTACAGAAATAGATGGACCTCTGAGATTCTGTTGCCATTGTTACCGGCATGCATTCCTTCATTAATTTATTAAGTGAAATTAGTTTTTTGGGAATATCTCGAAAAATGTTGGTTTTAGGGCCTTAAATTGTGGTTTTCGGGGTTCTTTTAGGGCCCCCGAGTTTCGTTTCTCACATTGAGGGGCTGAAAATGAGCTTTGTCTCACCCTTCTACGCTTATTTCAGCTTGTATTTTAAGGAGGTAGGCCCCCTGTTATGAGAGGTACGGAGAAGAGTTACATCAATGATTAGTGTCGTGCCACTGATAGATATCTGCATCAAATTTTACGTTAATCCACCCAGCCGTTCTCGAGTTATAAGGACACAAAAATTGTCCACAGACAAACAGACAAAAAAAATATTTTTGCGTGCATCCGTCACAAAACAGTCTGAAACGGGCAAATATGTCAAATTTCCTTGCAAATGCAGAAAAACAGACAAACATTCATTTTTACATAATAGAGAAGGGATATAATAGACTTTCCGTACCATACCCGCACGTGTAAATCGCGTGAAAAAAATCTAGAGTACCCCCTGACCCCTTAAGCGCATTGTATGTATTGATGAATATTTCAGCTTAATTTGGATCCGTTATAACCTTATAGCCGTTTGCAAACCTTCACAGTAATGTCATAAATGGAATTGCATTGCGTCTTACAGAAATAGATGGACCTCTGAGATTCAGTTGCCATGGTTACCGGCATGCATTCTTTCATTAATTTATTAAGTGAAATTAGTTTTCTGGGAATATCTCAAAAACTGTTGGTTTTAGGGCCTTAAAATGTGGTTTTCGGGGTCCCTGTGGGGCCCCCGAGTTTCGTTTCTCACATTGAGGGGCTCAAAATGAGCTTTGTTTCACCCTTCTACGCCTATTTCAGCGTGTATTTTAAGGGGGTATGGCCCCTTTTATGAGAGGTACGGAGAAGAGTTACATCAATGATTGGTGTCGTGCCTCTGAAGGATATCTGTATCAAATTTTACGTTGATCCACTCAGCCGTTCTCGAGTTATAAGGACACAAAAAATTGTCCACAGACAAACAAACAAACAAACAAACAAACAAACAGACAGACGGACAAACATTTTATTTTTGCGCGCATCCATCATAAAACAGTCTGAAACGCGCAAATATCGCAAATTTCCGTGGAAATTCAGAAAAAACAGACAAACTTTCATTTTTATATATAGAGAGATTGCAGCCAATGGCCTTATTTTACTTGAACGCCCATGGGCTCTCCATCATGTTCAATTTCAAGTAGTTCCAACTTTGGCTACTTGAGATGCCACTGACACTGACACCTATCGAACGTTCAATCTTGATAGAGCGTTTCTATTCCAATATAACCTACAAATTTAGCTACACACTACAAATTGTAGTGGTAGGTTATTTTACAAGCCATAAATCTATGACATTGGTCCACCAGGTTTACTTCCCCTCCGAAGGAAGGCATACTTAAGAATTTTTACGCTCTTAAAAATCCGAGTATTAATGAACGAGTACGGTTATATTCTGCATATACTTGAAGCAATATGCCAGAATATGCATGGATATCATTTTCATGTTAAAGTATTAAAGAAAACTTTATTTATTAGAATTTGGCAACACTGAAAAGCGGCTTCTAATACTTTAATTTTAAAATAAACCTAGTTGAAACCCGTCGAAACATGACGGTCGTTGGGAAAATATTTACTGAAGGATTTTCTTATATGCATTCTTCGTATGATTAGAAAGAAAGATCGACTTTGCAACATATAGGCTAACTGGCCATGACTGAAAACATGATGAGGCAAATAGTGACCTACACGTTCCAGAGTTTCCCCTTGAGATTTATTTATTGTGATAAAGTATGCCAAGCGATTGTAAATTGGTGCCTCTAAAAAGAAAATAGAAGTGTGTTATCGGACGGTGTTAAATCAAGTCAAATGATTAGAACTCTCTGCCCAATATTATCTGCACTTATTATTTCCAAATCCAAGCAATTTTCATACATACGTTTCACAATTAATCTGGCACCATTTAGGAGCCCTTGGGAAATGTTCAGATTCCTAAGGAGAATAACTATGGCTCGAACATTTAGAGTAAGAATATGTGGAGGCAACTCACTTAATTCCAAGGAATTCAAGAATTCTGTAGGAAAATGAAGTAGCTGCGTTTAATCGTCATTATTTAATCAGTTAACGTTGGTGTATAATTTTGTTACCTTAATGTTTAAATATATTATATATGGCAACGTAAACCGCGCAGAATTCCTTAGTTTATGGGAATTTTTATTTTTTATTTAGTCGATTTACCCTCTAGGTTGGTGGTTCCCACGGACTCAGCGAGGGAACTCACCACTACCGCCTCTACGGGCAGTGTCCTGGAGCTTGGAACATCTGGTAGGGGTGGATACAACTGGGGAAGTGTGATCAGCACTTCGCCCAGGCGGCCTCACCTGCAAAGTGAACAGGGGCCTCGTGAGGGATGGCAAGGGAAGATTTGGGATGGATAGGCTAGGAAGAGGGGAGGAGGCGGCCGTGGCCTTACAGTAGGTACCATCCCGGCATTCGAGGATGGCTGAGGGGGAATCGAACGCCCTCTACTCATTTGGGCCACCCGAGGCTGAGTAGACCCCGTTCCAGTCCTCGTACCACTTTTCAAATACCGTGGCAGAGCCGGGAATCGAACCCAGGACCTCCGGGGCGGCAGCTAACCATGCTGACCGCTACGCTACGGAGGCGACTTATGGGAATGCTATGAGTAAAATATGCTTTGACAATGTAATAGCAATAGCAAGAAATAAGAATACGGAAATGAAACAACATGTCGGAGGTAGGAGTCGAACTCCTTCTATTGCGCGACGCAAATATTAAGAGTCTTCGACGCTACAACCTGAGCTACCAAACCACTGGAGTAGTAACGCAATATTAAGTTACTTAAACAACATACACGCTCAACTGTCAGTTTACGTTTTTCAACATTTCCCGTGTTTATAATTCTATTCCAGTATATATCGTGGAAATATCATAAACAATGTTCCCCTCCTTTATAATTCTAATAAATAACTATCAAATTAAAACGTGGTGGACTTCGAACCGCCATGTCTGTCATGACGCAAGGCGATTGTGCGCATGCATGAGTTGAGTGGCCAGGAATTCTGAATTTTTGTTTATTAATTTAAAACTGTTCTGTAACATGTTTGTTTATTTTAAAGACACTCTGCAAATCTGCAGACCAAGAGTTTTCGTCAGATTGCTGTCCGAAGTGAATCGGTTCTACCTTTCTATCAATCTCGCGGTAACAAAAAACTGCTGAGCGTTTTTATATATATACTAGATGAAACCCGTCAAAACATGACGGACAATGGAAATATATATTTACTGAAGAAGCTTCCTATATAAGTTACATTCTTTGTACGATTACTTTTTAGCACTATTGCAACTTAAAGGGCGTCAAAGGATAGCACTCTCAACATTGCAACATAATGCTGGTCATGACTGAAAACGTGATGAGGTAAAGAGCCCAATACGTTCCAGAGTTTCTCCTTGAGCTTGATTGATTGTGATAAAGTAGGCCGAGCGAATAAGACATTGTTGCCTATTAAAAGAAAATGTACTGTACCTGCAAGTGTTTTATCGGAAGGTGTTAAATCAAGTCGTAGGATTTGAGCTCTCTGCCTAATATTACTACACCTATTATGTCCGAATCCAAGCAATTTCTTACATATTTCTTACAATTTATATATTTCCATATATGAGTCCTTGGGAAACATTCAGATTTCTAAGGAGCATAACTATGGCTCAAACGTTCGGAGTATGTGGAAGCGAAACACTTAATTCCAAGGAATTGAAGAGTTCTATAATAGGGAAATGAAGTAGCTGGCTTTCATCTTCAGTATCCAATTTGTTAACGCTGATGTATGTGTTTGAACTACTGGACATAAGTTCAATGACTTTTAAATTAATATCATTACATTGTTGCAAATTGGCAAATACATGTATTATATATTCCAGCAGATCAATTTTACCATCACAACAGTAAAGGCCAAAATAACCACGCGTAGATTTTACGCAAGAGAAATACAATTTAGAACAATGTTTACATTTGATCGTCCAAGACCTTACACTGTACTGCATAATATCTGGAATTGTTTCTGAAATGGCCTATTTATATTGGATTTTAAATGTGGCTTCGTATTATTCGATAACACTATAGTGTCCTGCAATAACGGAGCCGCTAAATATTAAATGGCAAATAATACTTCCATTGCCGAGATCAACTGCGTAGTTAGACTCAGTACTCTAAACAAATAATCATTAAACAATTGTCTTATACAATGAAGTTCTACATGACCGTCCAGAGACTTTCATACTCAAGTTGGTTGGTGAGGAGAATGCGATGAGACTGATCGCTTAAAATAAATTCCTTATAATTGTTCCTGCTAACGAAATTTTTTGCAATAGCTTGAAAACGCAGCTCAGAATGACGTTTTTCATTTTGTTATAAACAGTACAAAACTGCTCGAAATAAGCAATTTCCATCACCTGTTATAGGTTATGGCGGTACATTTTGCAGGGGAACATAGAATCACTTCGCCAACTACTGGAATGACCATAGGCCTATACTCAATGCTCACTTCGGCAGTCACCCTAATGGAGGCAGTTTTTGAATTATATGTCCCGTGCATGTCAAAAATCGTATTAACACATGGAAGCCCACCCATTCTTGGCTATCGCCTCGGAGACCCGGGTTACATTTCCTGCTCTGCCAAGAAATTTAATTCGGGTCTGAGGGCAAAAACGGGGCACATTCAGTCTCTTGAGGTATAACTAAGAAGAGGAAGGTTTGATTCCCACCTCGACAATCTTGGATGTGGTTTTTCGTGGATTCCCACTTCCACTCAAGGCAAATACCGGGATGGTTCCTTACTTAAGGCCTTGGCCGTCTCTTTGCCATTTCCCACCTTAATTACAAATACACACATTAATGCAGCCATCACAATAACGCAGGTTATCAGAGAAAATTTTACACATACACACCAAAGTACACGGGGCTGAGTGACCACGATGTCGGAGCCCTTCAAACGAATTATGTGTGCCAAGTGTCTCTCGTGGCGAAAGCAATTGTGGACACGCGCGAGTGCCTGGAAAACTTCTTTTTTCTTTAATAATTTAAGAGTATATCAACGATGCATAATTATAACTTGGACGCTAATAACTTGACCTCCGAAGCATTGGGAAGAATTGCAATATTGAGGTACATAAACAACATAGCCTACACAATCAACTGTCAGTTAATGTTCTTCAACATTTCCCTTCTTAAATATTCCCCTCCTTTATAATTCTCCATCACGTGAAAACGCACCATGTCTTGTGTTTTAAATATAGCGATGCAATGGTGCTGCCATCTGTTGTCAGTTACAGGAAATATATGGGCGAGGTACTGCCATCTGTTGTCAGTTACTGGAACTGATTGCAGATATTCGAACGGCGTATTGAGGACAACAGTTAGCTCTCTTGATCACATGCTGTAATGCAATGGTAAAACGGAAATAAAACATATTGAGAGGGAATGTAGAAATATGTATCTTTAACAGACATAAAACCTTACTAATACTCCTTGATTAAACAATATTTCAGTGGCAAAAAAAAACTGGCGAGTGATGGGATCGAACCTGTGCTCCTTGGAACCACAATCAGTCGCCTTAACCACATAGCTACTCGCGCACCCTCACTTAGTAGCAGACAAAAGCATTCACTAAATTCAAAAGCCGCTGTCTGAAGGAAATAATCCATTTCGTTATAAAAAAAATCAATGTTGCACATTCGTATACGTTCATACTGTTATTATATTTAATAGTCATAACTTGGCTAATGTATGATTTCAATTGCATGGAAGCTTATTAAATAACTTACATTTTAATGGACTTCTCACCGCCATTTTGTCATGAGCCCAGGCGGATTGTGCGCATGCGTGTTGGGTAAGAATTCTGCTATTTTCTATATTAATTTAAAAATATACCGTAATATATTTGTTTATTTTAGAGACACTCTGCAAAACTACAGACCAAGAGCTTTCGTCAGAGTGCTCTACGAAGTAAATCGGTTCTGTCGTTCTCTCAATCTCGTGATAACAAAAATCACCTTACTGTTTTAAATATATAGATTATTTCCGATTATTCCCCTTCAGGAGAGCGTGAGTACTTGAGCCAATCACAGCTTCACTTCCTTCTCCTCTCTTCTATTCTTCCCAAAACCTCTTCATTGGTTCACTGTGCTTTTTCTTCCTTTCCTCTGTCCATTTTTTCCCTGTTGTATCTTTCCTTGAAACTTGTACAATTTTCGTGTTTCTGATTTTATTTCTAAATTGTTCTCTGTCATTAATGTCGGCTTCAGAGATTTTAAGTAGTTCCATGTCTTCATGTACTTCTTTAATCCAAATGGTCTTTAATTTACTTGCATTCACGATATTGAAAATCTTCTTAGTGAGTCTGTTCTCATCCATCCTATATATGTGTCCATAGAACTGCAGACGTCTCTTCCTAAATTTATCTATAATGGTGTCTGTATTTTCGTAAAGTTCCTTTGTTGGTCTCCTGACCCAAATTCCATTACGGAAAACAGCGCCATGGATTTTCTTAAGAATTTTTCGTTCCTGTTTCTCAATATCATGAATTCTTGTCATTCCTCTAATGACGGTGGTTTCTGCCGCGTACAAGGCTTCAGGTAAGACAACTGTGTTATAATGGTGCAATTTTGCATTGCGAGATACGGCTCTTTTGTTATAATGATTCCATGTCAGCTTGTACGCCTTCTGCAATTTTACTATTCTATCTGCATTAGAAATTGTGTTCAATCCTGTGGGTTGGATGGCTTCTCCTAAATATTTGAAGTGAGTGACCTGCGAGATTTTTCCATATTGCGTTCGCAAGGTGATGTTTCCTGTTGATTTGGTATCCATATACTGTGTTTTTTCATAGGAAATATCAAGTCCCGTTTTACTGGAGATTTCATGTAGTTTCTCTAGCGCTAATATGTCTTCATCCTTGTTGTTTGTTAAGATGGCCAGATCATCTGCAAAGGCCAAGCATTTCACAGTGACTCTTTTCCCTTTCTCCTTTCCAATTTGGATACCTTTCACATGCTTTTCCCATTCTGTGATGATTTTGTCCAGTACGATGTTGAACAAGAGTGGTGATAAACCATCCCCTTGTCGAACTCCAGTATGTATTGCAAAAGAGTTAGAGATTTCTCCCATGAATTTCACCTTTGAGGTAGTTCCCAATAATGTTTCCTGGATGATGGCCCTGGTCTTCCTGTCAACTCCTAATTCTTCTATTCTGTTAAACAAGGTTTGTCTGTCAACCGAATCGTAGGCCTTTATGAAATCCACAAATGTGACTGTAGTGTTCCTGCATCGTCGGATGTGCAGTATGGTCTTGAGGTTCCAGATCTGCTCAATACAGGACCTTCCCTTCCTGAAACCAGCCTGATATTCTCCAATATGGTGGTCCACCTGTGGCTCGAGTCGATTCAGCAAAGCCTTAGAGAGAATTTTATAAGCGACTTGAAGAAGCGAAATTCCTCTATAATTATTCGGATCAGTTTTGCTTCCCTTCTTATGGAGTGGGTGTATCAAAGCACTCTTCCATTCTCTTGGGATTTTCTCTGTTTTTCAGACATCTGATATTATTCTGTGAATTTTTGGTGTTATGTGTTCATGATCCAATTTCCAAACTTCTGCAATAAGTCCATCTTCACCAGGGGCTCTATTGTTTTTTAATGACTTGATTATGTCCACTATTTCTTCATGTGATGGTGGAAGTGAATCAAGGTTGGGCACTGGTTTTGCAAATTGAAGTTGTTCAGAAGGTGCTTCGCAATTAAGGAGAGTACTGAAATATTTAGCTAGAATTTCACAATTATTGCTCGTATTTGTTTCCAGAGATCCATCAGGTCGTTGGAAGCATAAACTAGGAGGTTGAAAGCCTGCTATATTTTCTCTAAAGGTCTTGTAAAAATTTCTGGTGTTGTTCTTAGTGAAGTCCTGTTCTATTTCATTTAGCCTATTATTATCATAATTGCGCTTTTCTCGGCGAATAATTTTAGAAGTGTTTTTCCGAACCTGCACAAATTCTTGCCATTTTTCTCTTGTTTTATCTATTGAAATTATTCCATGCTTTAAACCTATATTCAATAGCATGATCGCATGTGATGTTCCACCACCTATGTTTTCTCTTTCTTGGAGGTTGACCGAATTTTAT
The DNA here is from genome assembly GCA_946902985.2 of Meconema thalassinum. Classification (NCBI taxonomy): domain Eukaryota; kingdom Metazoa; phylum Arthropoda; class Insecta; order Orthoptera; family Tettigoniidae; genus Meconema; species Meconema thalassinum. The sequence continues at coordinate 1,733,334,125 of OX336388.2, read as the reverse complement.
TGCTTGTTTCATTTTCTCTGCAAGTTCAGACCAGCTCGTGGTAACCATTTGACGGATTTCTTCAATGATGTTCATCTTGTTGAATTCAAGGTATTCTGGATCAGTTTGGAAAAGCTGGGTTCCCCTTGTCCTTTGTCTGTTGGGTTGAAATTTTACCTTGATTTGTAGTAAATGATGATCTGAGTCAAAGAATCCTCTCCTGGTTTTCACATTAAGGACTTCTTTAGCGTTCCTTCTAGAGATAGCAACGTGGTCAATCTGGAATTCTCCAAGTGTTTCATTGGGGGATATCCATGTTGTTAATATACGCGTAGGCTTCTGGAATTGTGTTGACATAATTTGGAGATTGAAATTTTGACAGAAGCTTATAAGGTGTTCACCATTTTTATTGGTTCTGCTATGAGCAGTGTATGGTCCTGTAATTCTCATATATTTATTTTCTTTTCCTAACTGACCATTAAAATCCCCCAGTAGAATCTTGACATGATGTTTGGGAATTTTGTTCGTGATTTCCTCCAGAAGTTCCCAGAAGTCTTCTATTACCTGAGGGTCTTTCCTGTTGTAGTCATTCGTTGGTGCATGCACGTTAATCAGTGTGTATACCTTGTTCCCGATGTTATTGAGAGTGTTGAGAGTCTTTCTGATGGTGAAGTAAAATCAAATACTGAATCTGTGACGGACTTGCTAACCGCAAAACCTGTGCCAAATTGTCTTGGTCCTGTGTTGATCTGCACTGCAGGTTTTCCTTTATAGAGCCTGTAATTCTCAGAATCAAAGTGATTTTCATCTGTAAATCGTGTTTCCTGCAATGCCAAAATTTTGATGCTGAATTTATCAAGCGTGTTCGTTAGATGTTTACGTTTCTCAGGCTTAAGCAAAGTGTTCACATTAAGTGTACCTATGAAACACTTTCGTTTAGGTCGAAGAGGTTTTGAGAAGCTCCGATCCTTCTCTACATGACATGTCTGGTCCCCCAGAATCCTATGACCAGAACAGGGATCCAATCTATTGACTGGGGCCTGGGGTAGTGGAATCTTTTCCTGTCGTTCTGCCATGGTTGCTTCAAGTTGAAGATTGTTTGTGGTGACCTCCGATGGAGATCACAAGATTTTAAGACTTAATTGTTGAGATTTAAGCCGTACTTCGAACATCCGCACCAACTAGGTGAACAGACGCTGCTCACTAACCGCTGGATGCCAGAACAGACACTAGTGAGTTGGATATATGGACATCCATATACCTTTTACTCTTATCAACCCCGAGCACTGGGGTGCCTCCTCCGCCTCATACGCTGTACTGAAGTCCTTCTTCTCCACCGTATTCGCCGTTCAGGTCGTCACTACTAACCCTGAGCTTGGGCCCTCCATATTTTTAACCCCTGGAGAGAGGGTGACCCAGCAATATAAAGCCCCCAGGAGTTGGGCTACCTGTTGGTCCGCGGGTTCTATTGGGGGGTATTTGAACCAACCCTACAAACTGTAGGGGCCCCCTATCCGCCACCTGGAGACGCGCTCTCTAGAGGTTACAGGTTCCCCCGATATATATATATATATATATATATATATATATATATATATGGGTATTTTCTTGCATTGATGAATGGTATTTGTTTGTATAATCAATAGTGACAATATTTCTAGTCCATATTTTAAAATAAAATTAAAATACAATGTTTTATTGTAAGGACCAGGATGTAGCATGGCTTATGCTATATCTTCAGTTAATTATGTCTGTACATTATGTCCACAACTTGTAAATAATTTCTAATGTTTTTAATTATCAACTGTGCATGACCGGGAATAGAATCCCAGAACTCATTCTCCCCACTCCAGGACTGTAACACCTAGCCTGTCTGATAGATAAATTGCCTTTGATATAGATATCTCACACTTCACTGTCTGATAATGAGTTGCAGCATGCGAAGAGGAGAAATCATGCACTGCCTGGTCACGCTATTAGTAGCATCGCACACACGAATGGTGGCCTAAAATTATATTTAGTGGATAATGCTCTGTGATATCATTCGTAAATCTGTGATTACATTCCGTGTTATTCGTGTTTTTGAAACAATTAACATACTGTACATATGTGAGTAGAGGCCTTCATTTCACTTTAAAATGAAAATAATATCCAGTTTTGTTTTGAATTTGATGCGTATTCTGGCAAAACTCTTCAAATATATGCAGAATATAACCGGAGTTTTTCAATACTTCTGAATTTCCGTGGACTGAATAAGTAATAAAATGTGTATGTTTCGAAATTTGTTGTTTTCCAGTCGCTCAACACGATTGTACCCAAATGTACTGGGTTATTCCCTAATGCTGAAAATAAGGTTAAAAAATGCACTTGGATGACCAGTTTTGATCGTCAAGCGATCATCATCTGATCCGAAATGTACATATTGCAAATACTTTCACCCATACCTTTAGACATATGAGGAGCTCACATTCAAAAGAGACTTTGTCCAAAAATTCAAAAAAATGTGCTTAGTACAGGTTTCACTTTGTGGGATTTATCCTGAGGTCCCAACACCCTGTAAACATTCAAAAGTGACTTTGTCTTGGCTATATTGATCTCTGAAAGTAGACTATTCATTCAAAAAACAACTTTGTCCACTGCAGTATTCGTTCAAACAAGACTTTGTGTACTTCAGCCAATCAGAACTCTAGCATCACAAGAATTGACTCCCATCATGCTTTGCGTGAACAGCGAGGTAGTGTATGACCTGTGTGTATGATGATTATTGCTTTTGCTGTTCAATCCAACTTCTGATTAATGTTTCCTCTGTCATATTGGTTATTCACGATTCTTGTGAAACAGTTCTAGTCGGAGATTGTTACAAAGGAAATGGAAAGATAGCATGATGGGAGAAATTAATCAGAAACTTGAGCATAACAATCAGAAGTTAGATCAAGTACGGTAGCTAAAGTTAATGAGAAGTTAGGTCAAGATTATAAAAAGTTGATATAAAGCCTAGTACAAGTGATAAGTGAGATCAGAGGAGAGATTAAGGGCCAGTTAGAGGAGATTGTAGTTGAAAGTAGAAGAGAGGTAGAGGATATTGTAGGTGAAGGTAGAGGAGATTGTAGGTGAAAGCAGAGTAGAAGTTGAGGAGAGACTGGATGTAGTTGTTAATAGAGTAGATGAGATGAAGGATCAGGTAGAGGAGGAAGGAAGGAAGCTTTTAGTTTTACGTGACCATTAACCATGCGATCATGAGCCACGGGACCTCCTTTTTACGTAGAATCCGAACCACAGGGCATGGCATTTAACTTCGAAAATCTCACATGCATTGACCGGGAATCGATCCCGGTCCACCTTGGTGAGAGGCCACCACGCCCCTTAGGTAGATTAGATTGTAGGAGTTAGTTAGTTATTGTTGTTTTAAGGGGCGGAACTACGAGGTCATCTGCCTCAGATTTTAGGAGAAAGTAGAATAGAGGTTGAAGAGAGGAAAGAATAGATCAAAGAGAGAAAAAGAAGGGAACAATTAAACGGAAGTGAGAGAGAAAAGGGTGAAATAAACTTAGAAATGTAAGTAGGTGAAAATTGGTTTAGGCGAAAAGATTTGCAGTGGTACAAGAGGTTGTTAATGGATACACCTGCAGCAAGTGTTCCTCGTGAGGAAGTATTATGTGACTGGAAGATGATGTGGGATTCCATATATAAAAGAAGATTTTTGTTGTAACGTTTCATAAGAATGGACGTTTTGAATATTAACTAAGTAAATGACATTGCGGTTGAATGTTCGGCTTATTACAATGTTTCGAAATGAGTTAGATGTTTAGGCCTAATCAAAATATTATGCAGTCAAAGAGGACTATGTCCCATGTTCATGCAAACAAAAAGGATTATGTCTTTTCTGTTCAGTCAATAACAACTATGTCCAGAATTTAGTATGTAAATACTGAATATCTACTGTAGTTTGATCTCATTAGAGTGTCTTGTTACATTTTTATAACCCATATATGTGTACATAAATGCATAAAATAAGCAATAAGATGTTAATTTGAGAGAAATCGGTTTTTTGGTCATTCCCTAAAGTTGTATTTGAGTGACAAAGTCTCTTTTGAAAGTTAGCTCCTCATATATTTATTATCCTAAGTGTAATGGATCTTCTGATTATCGCTTGACGATGGTAACTGGTCATGCAAGTGTATTTATTAATGTAGGGATTATTAGGGAATAACCCATCGCAATTGGGTACAATCATGTTGACCGACTGAAAAACATCAAATTTCGATTCCTAAGACTAAGATAACATTGAAAATAGCTTGAAACACCATACTGTGTATTGTTTGCAATAAATAATTTTGTTGATAATATGGAATCGTGAAACATTCAACCAATATTTTTGATTTGTAGCAATGAAAGTCTAGAAGTCAACTGGTACCCTTGCTTAAAATATTTACAAATTAGATATTACTGACAGTACTTCGCGAACAAAATGTGATACCAACCGCTTGTACCAACTTGTACCAGGTCCCTTTATCACTGTACAAAATTTCAGGTTGATATCTGTAATAATTTCGGAGATATAGAATGCCGGTGAAATATTTCGCACAACCGCCATTTTGAGGTTATGTATTCAATTGAACTAAATTAGACACCAGTGCATTACAATGTGTATACACATTTTCTGTACCAAGTTTCATTACGTTTGGATGGTTAAATCACGAGAAAAATCTATTTAAAAGTCTCAACTTCACTTGGCCGCCATGTTGGTTTCGTAGTTACCAGGATTTTGAAAGTCTCATAGGTGAACTTCTAGTATTACCTTTTTTTTTATCACTGTACACAGTTTCAGAGTGATATCTGTAATGGTTTCGGAGATACAGAAACCTGGTGAAATATTTCGCACAGCCGCCATGTTGGATTGGTGCGACACAATAAAATTTGAAGGGCACGGTCGGGGTCGGCCAGAATGGTGCTATGATCTTACCGAGTTTTATTCAAATCGCTCCATCCGTTTAGAAGTTATTAAGGGGCACACACCATCACACACACACACGCATACACACACGGACAAAAGGTGATCTCATAAGCCTATTTTTTTCATAAAATGTAAGTAGGCTAAAAATATCCGAAAACTTTCTTTGCCCACTGCAATCTCATTATTCAAAACAGTAATAACTCCTATTGCCTCATATGGAATAGAATTAATATGGGATAAGCTTTGGAGTAACGATTGCAAACGATTGAATGTGTTAAAGCACGATACCTGAATAGTGCTTTGGGAGTTGGGATTTATGCACCCTCCAGGATTGTATACGAATTAGCAAGGGAATTGGAAGACCTGAGGTTGCAATTCACGCTGTCATCTACTGGCCCTTACCAAGCGCATCTCGAACTGCGGCGGAGGAAGAGCGACCCTGATTTTTATAGAACTAGCGCAATGATGGATCGACAATGGACTGAGGCAGGACAGGATCTAAGACATGTGGTAACGAGACTTGCAACTCATGGTTTTCACCATAAGATTTGCTTATCTCAAGGTTTTTACCAGCCAGGTGATGATTGCGTATGTTCGTTATGTAACAAGAGGTGAGACCATTATCACTTAACTAAGTGTACAAAAAGAACTAAATCCTTCAGAGACTACAGTGAAATCTAAATAGCATTGTAAGATCAAATTGTATTTAGAATGATATTTTCGTGTATTATGTAGGTTAAGTAATGCTCTTTCGAGCGCATCTTATTAAATTATATTATGTCTTCGTTGCCTGTTGGTGTGATATTGGCACTTCTGAGATCAATTTGGTCATTATTATTATTATTATTATTATTATTATTATTATTATTATTATTAGCCTACTTTTCACATTTTGCAAAAATGGGGAAAAAGTAGACTTATGAGATCAATCCGGGAAAATGTGTGTCGTCGGTCTGTCCTTCTGTCTGTCCTTATGTCTGTCTGGCTGGCTGTGTGTGAGTGCCCCCCCTATCAACTCCTAAACGGCTGCAGCAATCAAAACCAAATTTAGTATGAGTAAAGATGCATATCGGAATATCTCATGCCCATATTTGAAAATGATGTCAGTGCTACCAACAGCTGAAAAAACGCAACAGAAATTTGAGCTCCATGTTGGATATCACGAAAGGTATGCATGGGAGCAATTCCAAACTTGGCTTAGATGTAGACAATACTATTTCAGTTTAATTTCCAGGATGCCACACATGACAGTGTTGCCAAAATAATTTTAAGCCTTCTGATAAGTCCAATTTTTAAATGCATATAACTTCTACACTATCAATTCGATTTCAACCAAATTTTGTATGTAAAATGCCTACATAAACAGATATGACTGAGCGTAGTCTTAAGAGCCACCAAGGCTGCCAACTATTAATAATTGCTCTCTCTATTTTTTTATCCAAATACCAATATATCAGAAAGTATACAAACAAACAGCTTTAAACTATGCACACGTTTAGTACCTGACATATTAGATTAATTTGGAATAACTTATATACGTCAGTTCTACCAACGTGATTCTATGCCTGCTGATATGTCCAATTTTATAGTACATGCAACTTCTATACTAACAAATGAATTTCATGCGAAATTGGCACAACAATATATTATAATATTTCAGATTATTTCTGACCAGCACACACATGGCATTTTTGCCAACATGCTTTTAGGCGTGCTGATAGATCCGGTGTCTAACTGCATGTAACGTCCATTGGACTTCAATCAAATTTTGTATTCTGTACCTTTTTTTAGCGTATGGCTTTTAGTGCCTGGAGTGTCCGAGGACATGTTCGGCTCGCCAGTTGTTGTAGCTGCTTCGAGGCGGACACCCAATGTGTGAGCTACACGTACCGTCGCGTGTGGAGTGTTGTCTGGGGAGGAAAGTGTGATTGCAAGGACAAGGAGTTGGAAGGTAGCGGCTGTGGCCTATAGTTAGGGGCCAACTCCGGCATTTGCCTGGAAGGAAGATGGGAAACCACTGAATACCATCTTCAAGGTTGCCGGCGGGGGATTCGAACCACCTCGCCTCCCGGATGTAAGCGACTGCCAGCAGTCATGCCGTAACGACCACGGCTAACTCACCCGGTATTCTGTACCTTAAGAGATGGAACTAAGAATATATTCAGTCACCAGGGCTGCCAACTGTAATGCTCTATTAGGCTACGTTATACCAGGTATATTTCGAACTAATTAGACATTTTGATATTACCAACTTAATTTCGTCATTATTCTAGATAGGTTCATATACTGTAGATCAATCATTGGCATGAAATCTTAATTTTAAGAAAAGTAGGCTCTTTAGTTCGTCACGGAACTTCTTGTTATTATTATTATTAAAATTATTATTCCCGTGTAATGATACAGATAGCGGTGGCTACGCGATAAGGCCAAGTTGTTAGCCTATTTTCAATTTAGAAAAAATAGGCTTATGAGATCACCTTTTGTCCGTGTGTGTGTGCGTGTGTGTGTGTGTGTGTGTGTGTGTGATTCGTGTGTGTGTCCCCCCCTAATAAAATCGAAACGGCTGGAGCGATTTCAATGAAAATCGGGAAATTCATAGCACTATTCCCGCCGACCTCGACCGTGCCCTTCAAATTTTGTTACGTCTCTCCAATCCAACATGGCGGCTGTGCGAAATATTTCACTAGCATTCAATATCTCCGAAACTATTACCGATATCGCCCTGAAATTATGTACGGTGATAAAGGGCACTACTAGACGTTCACCTATGAGACTTTCAAAAACCTGGTGACTACAAAACCAACATGGCGGCCAAGCGAAGTTGAGACATTTAAATAGACTTTTCTCGCGATTTAACTATCTAAATGTAATGAAACTTGGTACAGCAAATGTTTATACACATTGTAATGCACTGGAGTCTAATTTAGTTCAATTGATTACATAACCTCAAAATGGCGGCTGTGCGAAATATTTCACTGACATTCTATATCTCCGAAACTATTACAGATATCACCCTGCAATTTTGTACGGTGATAAAGGGTACTGATACAGGTATACCTATGTATATTTCATAAACCTGTAAAGTACGAAACGAACATGGCGACCAAGCGAATTTAAAATATTTTAATAGACTTTTCTCGTGATTTAACTCTCTGAGCGCAGTGAAATGTGGTACAGTAATTGATTTTGCAGATTGTAATGCACTGCCATCTAATTTAATTCAATTGTTTACATAACCTCAAGATGGCGGCTATGCGAAATTTTAAAATTAAGTTTTAATTTCTTGTGTCATAATCATGCGATCGAAGTGAAAGTTTGAATAATGAACCTAGGCAATAATTGTCCTTGAATGGTACATAACTCTATGGCCTATACACATAACACTCCTAAATGGTGAGCTCCCGAAATATTTAGACGGTTCTCAATATCTATGAATCTTTTACAGCAACCAAACTGATTTTTTTTATGTTCATAGAGACTATGAACATATGTTCACCTATAGGACTTTCAGGAACCTGGTGAGCACAAATCCAACATGGCGGCGACGCGAAGTATAAATATTTAAAAGGACGTTTCTCGCGAATTAACTATCCGAGTGCCGTGAAACGTTGCACGTTAAATGCTTATACAAATGTTGATCCACTGGCATCTAATTTATTTCAATGGTTTGCATTATCACAAGATGGCTGCTGTGCGTAATTTTAAAATCTCGTTTTTACTTCTTGTTGTCTAATCATGCGATTGAAGTTTGAATACCACACGTACACAATAATCTTAATGTAATAGTACAAAAATAAAAATCCAACCTGGCGACCATCTGAAATATTTAGACGGTTCTCAATATCTACGAATCTGTTACAGCAATTAAACTGAAATTTTGTATGTTTATTGTGGCAGTTAACATAAGTAGGATATATGAAAATAGGCTGTATAGTTCTTCACGGAACTACTTGTCTTATATCTGCGGACTTGATAGAAGAGCGAGTTCAAACCCCCCACCTGCCATCCTCGAAATGAAATTCCTTGGTGTCCCATATTGGGTTCCGGGAAAGTGCCGAGATGGTACCTTCTAATTTAGCCTACTTTTCACATTTTGCAAAAATTAGGAAAAAGTAGACTTATGAGATCGATCCGGGCAAATGTCTGTATGTCTGGCTATCCCCCTATCAACTCCTTAACGGCTGCAAAAATCGATTCCAAATTTGGTATGAGTTAACATCTATACCTGAATATCTGAAGTCCATATTTTGCGCTTTTCTTTAATATATATATTTGAAAATGATGTCTGTGCTAGCAACTGCTGAAAACCCGCAATTGAAATTTGAGCTCCATGCTATGTTTTAGCTAATATTAATATATCAGAAAGTATGTAAGCCAACAGCTTTAAAATTTGGACACGTATAGTACCTGCCATTCTAGCTTAATTTGGAGAAACTAATATACGTCAGTGCTGCCAACATGACTCTAAGACTGCTGATAGGTCCAATTTTAAATTACATATAACTTCTATACTAACAAATGGATTACATCCAAAATTGGCATAACAAGAGATCATAATATTTCAGATTATTTCTGACCAACACATGCATGACATTGTTGCCAACATGATTTTACACTTGCTGAAGGATCCAATGTCTAACTGCATATAACGTCCATGCTATCCATTGGACTTCAACCAAATTTTGTATTCTGTACATTTTAAGAGATGGAACTAACAATATATTCAGTCACCAGGGCTGCCAACTGTAGTGCTCTATTTGGCTACATTATATCAGGTATATTTCGAACTAATTAGAAATTTCGATATTACCATCTTAATTTAGTCATTATTCTAGATAGGTCTATATAGATTGGCATGAACCTTAAATTTTAAGAAAAGTAGGCTCTTTAGTTCGTCACGGAACTTCTTGTATTCATATTCATTCATCTCCAATTAACTCCATTCACAAGGCTGGCATAAGGAAGGGCATCCGGTAGTAAATTCATCCACTACATAGACATTCCCCGCAACTTATCCCAGACCTGGTAGAAATGGGAATAATGAGACGTGGACTTCATTATTGTGATATAAATAATAATAATAATAATAATAATAATAATAATAATAAAACACGTATAGTACCTGACATTCTACATTAATTTGGAGAAACTAATATACGTCAGTGCTGCCAACATGACTCTAAGCCAGCTGATAGGTCCAATAATATAATAATAATAATAATAACAATAATAATCATTGGGCAGCGGAAAAACAGCAACTTGAAGCTGAGGTTGATCCAATAACGCCGGACAATATAGTTGGCATTATGCTGAGGAACGAGCTCAGCTGGGATACGGTCGCTTTCTTTGTTGAGGTGGTCCTTCGTCAGAAGAAGTCGGATGGGGACTTGCTCCATTTAGTTGATTAAGTCCGCGATCCGCGGACTATGAATGGAGAAGTATGATGGTGCTTGTGAAGCAAAGAAAATGGCTCCATCCTGAAGTAATACGAAAGAGGTCCCGGGATGGGTTTTGTCAAGAGGACATGGTGTGGTTTTTTAGTGGGTAAGAATCCCACACTCTTGAGGAGTGCGGACCCTTCTCAAGATCTTATGCAAGATTTTTCCACTTCCCGCGTAAAAAAATAAAAAATATTATTACTATTATTAATATTATTATTATTATAAATATTATTATTATTATTATTATTATTATTATATTATTATTATTATTATTATTATTATTATTATTTGAAACCCAAGGTAACCTAGCAATTGCATCCAGGAACGACTGCTCCCCAGCTCATAATTAAAGGGGAATCATGGCAGGTGCGATGACATCTTCGCATCCTTTAGTTCACTGGTCGCTACTGCTTTTATAAAGCAACTACTCATTCGCCCTCACGAGGTTGAGTGCAAACTGTTCCAAATCTCACTTATATTTCAAATTTTTGGTGGAGCCGGGAATCGAAACCGGTGCATTCTAGGTAAAAGGAAATCATTTTATAACCACACCTTAGGGCCAACGATAATAATTAGAATAACATAATAATAATAATAATAATAATAATAATAATGGTAATAATATTTGTTTTATTAATGTGTGAGTATTAACCATTTATGCATATGTGAAGAGCCGTGGCTTGTGCACAGGCATATTATTATTGTTATTATTACCACGTTCTTTCAACAATCACCAACACCACTAACGACGTATACAGAATTACGAAGGTCACCTGACTACTGTTGGGGGCCGTTAACCTAGTTGTTAGGCCCCTTAAAAAAGATTTATCATCATCCTCATCATCACCTGACTACTGTTGCTATTTTAGGTTTCACAAACTGGGTAAATTCAAAGAACTGCTTGAGCAATTTATCTGTCAGAGCCCCAGTTGAAGTTGAGTATAGCTGACACCGTCTGCCAACTTATGCAGCGCATCACATCACAGATCTGACTGGTGTATTGTAATGAGCAAACACGAGAGAGATTGGATTCAAATTAGCTGAGACGGCCGGGCCGGCGTCGCTTCCTGCACTCCACAGAGCAAACCGTGTGGACTCGGATATTGCAGCTCTCCAGGCGCCTGCTTACTTGGCTTCTTGTTTACCAGTGGCCACACCATCTTTAAACATAAACCTCTCTTCTCCAAATACGGGAGATCTCAAAATGGTCTTCTCGCAGTGGATGTGAGATCATTCTTAAACATCTCGCTAAAATTATAAATTGGTATCAATTTATTTGCCTTTATGTAACTATTTATTGTTGATACTGACCTTCACAAAGCTTGTCGTAAGAAGCATACTGATTTTGAGGAACCACCATTGGTCTAAATCCACATTATGAGAAATACTTATTAAATTTATTCTTTCGGATCTTTCTTTTATTTCAGATTCATACTTGTGTTTTAAATTGGTAGACATTATTTTCCCGAATATTTTTTTAGATTCTTTCTTTTTATTTCCAAATAGTATTTTGAGTTATGATTTATATTAAAAGTGTTACTCTTTGAAGCCAATCTTCATTGTGTTGTGTATCCTTTGTCTTTGGGCATCCTCTTGAGGGGGAAGATACTAAAAAACAATATGTTTAGTAAAGAATATATAGCGTACTTTCTCCAAAATGTATGGGTTAGTTGACCTTATCGATCAATATACAGTAATATATTTTGTCTAAATTCACCTTTTGAGAAACACTTATTAATTTCATTCTTTTGGTTCTATTATTGTTTCAGAACCATACTGTAGTTTAAATTGTGTGGATATTATTTTCCCAAATTTATTTTAAAATATAATATTTAACTTTTTTAAATATTTTTTCAAACTGTATTTTGAGTTTTGATTTATATTAAAAGTGTCACGGCACTCTAAGAAGCCAATCTTATTTGTATTGAGTATCCTTTGTTATTGGGCATCCTCTTACGGAGGAAGATACTAAAAACAAGATGTTCGGTAAAGAACATTATAGTCTACTTTCTCCAAAACGGCACAAACCTAGAAAAATTGCTGAGTTTTGATGTATGGGCATAGTTATAACTCGTTGTCCTCATCAAAGCTGTACCGTATTCAAGACTAATTTTCCTAAGTATTGTTGTATTGCAGCTCTTGCATCCAGATAAATTGATTCTAACAACACCAAAGTACGTCCATCCACTATCTCGAATATACGGTAATTGAAATTGAGCCTTCTGCAGAGAAAGCCCCTTATGTGGGACTACTAACTTTCTGCATTTCACCATTGTAACTGTAATAGATAGTGGATTATCGATATTAATTTCTTACATTTTCAAGATGGTGGCTGCGTGCTATATGGAGTGTGGTAGTCTAATTAGGGCCCGGATAGTTATGTGCTTAACATTTCAGAAATATGTATTTATTTATGTGCTTAAAAGTGGGAAAATATGTGATTAAGTTTCCAAAATATGTTCTTAAATTTGTACCATATTTATGTCCCCCAGTTACTCTAAAAATAGTTGTACATATTTCACCAACTATGATGTTGGCTACGTAACGGCCAGTATCGTCGGTCGTCTGGTCCATTGTAATCCACACAGCTTTGTCGCCAATTTCACTACGAATTCTGTGCACTGCCTCAGAGTAAAGTTTAGGTAAATAGTTCTTACGCAGTGTTGACTCGTCAGGGAGAGGAATTTTGACGTACTTTTCTAACGTGCCACGTAGCACTGGATTCTGCAGTTTGTTCAGTGGTATATCAGCCGCAAGAAATGCATGACAATTGTCTTATGAGAACTGGCAGTTTGCTGGACCAGATCTCACATCCTGCATTTCGGGAAGCAAACGTGTCGACTTCTTTAATGATGTACATTTGACGTGTTTCGCTATCGCAACATGTTGCGTAACTTGTGAAAGCATGTCTGCCGCTATGGGTTTCTCACAAATGTTGCAAAATAAAACAGTTCCATCAGTTCTAAAAACGTCTCCGAACTCTCGCACTAAACGATTCAAAGTAACACATTTCGCACTTTTGGGACTCATCATATTCGTTGAAACGAGAACGACACTGTCAGTATACTCCCAAGCTTCGAAGACCACTGTGATTTCAACTGAAATTTCCCGTCTAGGTAAGGACTAGGGGAGGCCTAATGAGCCTGTTAACTCCAGCCCCCCGTGCTGTACTTTTGACCGGGAAATCCCTGTCTTGAAATACTACTACAGTATGGAGAGAATGGAGCACTGACGAAATAGAGAAGCCAATTACTGGTAATTCAAAGGGTCGAAAATATGGGCTGCAGTCATCCAAGAAGTACAACATACGACCAAATATAGGAAATATGTGCTTATGAATAAACACGCCAAAATATGTATTTATTTATAAAAACTGTAAAAATATGTAAATAAATAGAAAATATTTAATTAAATAAAAAATATTTAAACACATAACTGTCCGGGCCTTCCTAATTACTAATGATAGCGACGTCTCATATAAGGTACTCCTCCCCTACAAACGTACGTGTTTATTGCGCAATTGGAACTAGAGATATTGATTTAATAGTACTCACAGCCACTACTTCATTATATGGCGGGGCTAATCTTTTGCAGCGTCTTTTCAATGGTACTCCTCTTCCACCTACTTTCCCGATAATTCTGCTATTATAATTATTATGGTGTCGCCTCCGTAGCGTAGCGGTCAGCACGGTTAGCTGCCGCCCCGGAGGTCCTGGGTTCGATTCTCGGCTCTGCCACGAAATTTGAAAAGTGGTATGAGGACTGGAACGAGGTCTACTCAGCCTCGGGTGGTCCAAATGAGTAGAGGGGGTTCGATTCCCACCTCAGCCATCCTCGAAGTGGTTTTCCGTGGTTTCCCACTTCGTCTTCGGGCAAATGCCGGGATGGTACCTACTGTAAGGCCACGGCCGCCTCCTTCCCTCTTCCTACCTATCCATCCCAATCTTCCATCCCTTCCCATCCCTCAGGATGCCCCTGTTCGCTTTGCAGGTGAGGCCACCTGGGCGAAGTGCTGATCACACCTCCCCAGTTGTATCCATTCCGACCAGATGTTCCAAGCTCCAGGACACTGCCCATAGAGGCGGTAGTGGTGAGTTCCCTCGCTGAGTCCGTGGGAACCACCAACCTAGAGGGTAAATTGACTAAATTAAATTTTAAAAAAAATATTATGAGTTAAAGACATTTAAGTTTTAAGATTACGCCCAGATCGTATCGTAAATGTATGGAGTCACTGTTCTTTTGACTTTCGAGAACCCATGGTGCAGACGTGACCGCGTTTAAGGTAAAGTATGAAAGATAACAGCGTTGCCGCATAGCAGATTTTGCAGGCGCAGCGACGTTATACACTTATGGTATACAGGTGTCATTTATGTACTTCAGCACCCTTAAGGGGCGTGTAGGGGATAGGTATAGGATCAATTTGAGATAGGGAACCTGGAGTCGGAATGGCCTCCCAGCCCCAGAAAACAGGTTTGTTTCAGGCCCTCCGCCCCTGTAAAGAAGTGAAGCTTGCCATGTGATACTCTGAGGTTAGGCACTATTTGGCTGTCAACGGTCTTGGCGCGACCACCGCTCAACGCTGCGTTAGCCGAGAGGATAGCGGCGAGGCGTGGTGCCCCTGTGGTCCCGGGTTCGTTACTTCTGGGGTGCCATGCCTTCATTTCTTCTCTTTTTCTTATTTTTTAAGAGGGGAAGGAGGGGGCGTAGACACAGTGCGTGTTTATTCCGTGTTGAGTTATTTTTTAAAATTATCGTTGATTCTGTAAATTAATTGCCTTTATTAGTATCAATAAGTTGCGTGTGTTTCTGCAGTAGTTACAGACGTTGGAACTATCGATTGGCAAGAGGAATGCCGCTTTATTTAGTACAAACTTCTTAAGCTTACCTAAATCTCTTGAAACCAATGTAATTCAGTCAAGATATTTTCCTCACTTGTCATCAAAATGTAACGGAAAAAAAAGCTCAACAACCAAATGTACTCCATGCAAAAATGTCTTGAAATACATTGAAAATTGAAAATAGGAAATTAAAGCTATCCTCTCGGCTAACGCAGCGTAGAGCGGTGATCGCGCCAAGATCGTTGACCGCGAAAGAGTGCCTGACCTCAGAGTAACACATGGCGCACTTGCCTACTTTACAAGGGCGGAGGGCCTGTAACAAACCTGTTTTCTGGGGTTAGGAGGCCGTTACGACCCCAGGTTCCCTATCTCAAATTGATCCTATACCCATCCCCTGCTCAAGTACATAAATGACACCCTGTACTTCTAATATTGGCTCAGATGATTTTTTATGTTGATCTGGACATTTTCACACAGCATAGAGATGCAATGAAAATATCGACCAACTATCAATTTACACCTTTCAGTCGGTCAACACGCTTTAGTTACCCCGCCTAATATAACTGATAGTTTGTACAAGCAAAATTTAAAAAATGACTTCAAAACTTCATATAATATTGACCAGGGAATTACATGTGCTCTGGTTTATAAACTGATGACAGCAAAGAATTGCGAACAAGACTGCATCGTCCTGCTTCCATTTCAAAGCAAGACAATGAACACTTAGGCTAATAAATAAATTTAATTGATGAGCTGCTTCATCATAATCTTCAACCGGAACATCTTGGTATTACCCTTCATTTTATATTAAAGATCTAGATAACTTACTGTAGTTATAGTTAGTACATATTCATTTATTTATTTATTTATTTATTTGTTTATTTATTTACCAATAACAAAAAATGGAAGGCCAGGGGAAATGGGCAATTCCCATACACATAGTGTCCCTTGACCTGTGCACAACAGGCTATAAACACAATATATATATCTGTATATATATTCACTATTTACAAACCAAGCTAGAGAGTATAAAATATTCACCCACTTTCACTCACTCATTCATTCTTCCACATACTACCTTACCAGCAAATTGTTACCGGTGGCGGAAATGGGAACTAATGTGCTCCGCCCAGCCAGAAGCCTGCGATAGACGTGCAATTGTCGCCAGCGAAACCTCTTCGCATGCCATTTGTATGCATGATTCAAGCTGGGCCGTGCGCTGTGCGGTGTGTTCTCATTGTATGACTGTACAAGCATTCCCCTCTTGCCTCGCAACCGCTCGCTGCAGCCATAACGAGGCGAGATGACATAATGTATACACTATAGGCCCGCTCCACAGCTAGCGGTAAGAATTCCCTGGTAGGGTAGTACATTTCTCATCGAATGTGCTTCCAAACATAACACTTAACCATATTTAGGTTTTAATTTTGGCGGGAAGGTTGTTCCAAAGCCGGGCTGAGCGAGCAACAATCCCTATAACCAAACTTCAGGTCAAGTCCTGAGGAAACTATCCCTCCGCACATGTCCTCTCTCTGTCCCTTCATGTGTTTCCAGCGTGGAAACTCCACATTGTCATCCGTTAACCTACTATGTTCATGTAATATCATTTGTTTGCACCTTATCCACAACTAGTGCCTGTGGGTACAGTCAAAGTTTCTACTCATAGGGTCAGTGCTATTGTTCCGACTGAGTGAGGAGAGTAATGGCAAACTACCTCACTCCTAATCTTTGCTAGTACGCCTCATTATAGTGCTGTTTTGAGGTTTTGTGGGTATCTATCGACCTAACCTATGGCGGTACGTTTTGAGGATCCAGCCAGCCTCTGGACTGACTACCTAACAGACAGATTGGTGATTCAAGCTTTCTCTCTCTCTGTGAAGCTGGTTGGCAGCAGCTCGCCATTCTTCCCGTCTCTCCGTCTTCCTGGGTCGCTGCAAATTGAACACGTTGTCTACTTTCGGAAACCATGTTGAACTTTATTCAAGCGTAACTGTGTTGCCAATCTTTGAGACTGATTTTTCATAAAATTGAATTACTCGGGTGCTCTTTTGTCGCTCAAATAAGGTCTATACACAACATAATGTAATATAATATCAAATGCGTACTGAATAACTCGGTTTATCGTTCCAATTACCACTAAAATCTATTTTCATACACACAGTTCATCATAGCAAAAGCAAAGTTTGTATAGCTCCCAAATAACGTCAAAATGAAAAAAATATTCTTAGATTTTTACAAAGGAATTTCTGAAAAGTTATGTACCCAGCTTACGGAATCGTAACAATATGCGCTGGACAATCTTAAACGCCAGACACAATCAGAAAAAAAGTGGGAACTATTTTCTGACGCGTTGGCCTCCTCACAGACCAGAACATGAAAGGGACCACTTAGGACTTTAGGTGACTAGAGGTTAAGTTTGATGGACTCAGTTCTTACAAAGGGGGTGTAAGACACACTCTTTTGCCCCTGAGGACGGAACGGTAGGATAGGGAGAGTCGGGGAAATGGTCAAAGGTGAATGTCCCCTGTGAGGGACTTGTGTGGCATCCTTTGGAATTCGTGTACCCCATGAGGTGGTGTTTCAGCAGCCGCCCTATTCTGTTCTATATTCGGATTTGTATTCAGATTTACTACAATTATACCACTTCCCACAAATTCAGTGAGGTGTTGTGTGGACGATCTAACAAGCACAAAAAAGGACTGTGTATTCCCCCTTGAACATAATATCTGCTGAAAAGAGTGCCTTGACAGTAATTTCATAATAGCAGTTGTAACGCGGTTGTAGCAAGTCATATTGTCCCTGAGGATCTCACTTTCTCCTTCAAGTTTTATAACGATATTTTTAAGCGCTGCTTTGTCACGCGCAGTTCTTTTTGCGCGATAATCCCGTCTCGTCCACCTATCCACCCCTCAGTGCCCGTATAATGAGGCTGGATGGAGATGAAGGTAAGACAAAGTGCATAAAAGTCACTTTGTCCGGAAGATACAGGCTCCCCTCTCTAATGGTCTTCTGGGCTCAATGAGGCAGGCGATGAAAACAAGAGAAAATCTGTCGAAGTCATTACGAGGTCGTTAGCCCCTCGTTAGACGAGCACCCTCCAATTTGAGTAAACTTGTGATTAACTGACACAAGATCTTGTAATGCTAAATTAACAAGACCTTATCTTCCCCGTAAAATAAGATTAATGGTGTTAAAAGTTTGCCAAACACACTATACTGTATTCACACGTCTTCTAATGCAAGTTTCATACGATGAACATGTTATATTGCACAAGTTATTTATTCATAATAATTGGAACCTGGTCCGAAAGAATCTCTCAAATACAAGGTTTGGCCTTCCGTGGTAAAGTTCACAATGTGTATTATTCCCTTACTCTGATGAATGTGACATTCATCAAAAGAGATTTCGTACATTTCTACACTCATAATTTTACTTGGATGGCAATAAGAAATAGACATAACTTACTATATGATGAAGGATGTATATATATTTAATATAACGGGAATTCTGGCGATCAAGAAAACAAGTAAAATTGTAGAGTGTTGTAGTGTCAAGGGCAATGACTAAGTCATACGTTCTGTGCTTCAGCAATGTCCGAGTGTGTCCTTATTCATAAAAATCTATGTATGTATTTTGTTGTACTGCTGAATATAATATTGCTTGGTTGGTTAGTTGGTTGATGGTTTCTCAGTTTAGGGGCTGTGACAACGCGGTCATGTAGGCCAGTGTACTTTGGGTGCGTGTGGAATCTATCTGATAACCGGTGTAAATTGTCATGGCTGTATCAGTGTGTGTTATCTGTAGTTTAGGTAAGGACTGAAAAATATCAATTTCAAGAAGTTTCTACTTTTGCTATTAAATGCTACCGTCAACGACACCTTGCTGTGAACTAGGCTATTAGATGCCCCCACAACCGGCAAATCAAATCTAACCCACACATTTAGCTTCACACAATTGTAGTTATTGAAAGGTTATTTTACAAATCTATGACATGGGCCTGCCGGCTTTACTTCCTCTCCGAAGGAAGGCATACTGAGTGATTTTAATGCTATTAAAAAGCCGACGACTTCAGCCAGGTTTGAACTCACGATCTTGGGCATAGAAGCTCAGCATGCTACTAGTATTATTGCTTATTCTAATGAAAATGAAAATCCACAGCCTGCTTCCAGCCGACCGACCGGCTCAGGGATGGAATGAATGAAGCCCTCATCTAGTGGCGAGGATATGAACTGTACCGGCTGCCGAAGCCTGTCACACTCCTCTGAGGCAATGATTAAATGAATGACAGATGAAATGAAATTATAGTGGAGAGTGTTGCTGGAATGAAATTTTGACAGGTAATACCGGAGTACCCAACGATAAACCTGTCTGCACCCGTTTTGTCCAGCACAGATCTCACATGGAGTGACTGGGATTTGAACCATGGACCAAGTGGTAAGAGGCCGGCATGCTGTCACCTAAGCCACAGAGGCTACGCTAATTCTAATATTAATAATAAAAATAATAATAATATTTCATGGAGGATATTTGACAAATTCTTTTTCAAACTGTATTGCCAACCTAACTAGGAGAAAAGAATTCCAGTGTAACCAACATAGGATTTCGAATCCATTTGTGTACCGAGTTCACGGATATTGGCCCGTCATAAGCAGCAATTAAACGCACTGCGTTACCCTGGTCGGTCAGTCATGACGAATGGCGCACATTTCACTCAAGTCAATTACCGGAGCGAAGCATACTAATTCCTGGTAATGTACTTTTGTTCATTATTCCATGAAATATAATATCCTGTTATTCCCTACAGATCCCAGTAAGTATTAACAGTGGCGGTTACTTAATGGCATTAATGGGGGTAATACGTTAGTTTCAATTGCTCTGGAAGAATTAATACAGATTATTCATAGGAACCGGAGTAAAGCTGTATTTCCCGTGTTTAAGAGAAAGCTTAATTCAATCTATTTAATTCAAATGACGTAATGCTGCCTTGTCGATACTGGCAAATACCTACTTTTAAAATTTACAATCCGTTACCATAATTTGTAGACTGAACACTTTCAATTGCCTCTATTTAGGCACATTTGAAGTTTGGAAATTGTACATTCAAATCTGTAATGCTTGTCCAATAAGCAGTATTTACGAATGCCATCCTTTATTGAAGCATAATTAGATATCCATCCGGTTCATCAGTATGTGCGAATAAGTCGAAAATGGCCTGAGTATGACTACCATTACGTACTGAGTTTCTTCAGTTTCAGCTGCAGATTTTCAGTTGGACAGGCGTGATATTGCTCTGAACTTTTATTCGACAATGCAATGTGTAAGAAGTGGCCAGTATTGCTTCTCTCCATCTAAGACGTGAAAATGTGACGGGGTTGGAGCGTAGCATTGTTGGTAATGGCTAAACCCACCTGGCCATATAACTGGAGATTTGGCTTCAAATCCCGACTGAGGCCATAAGTGTTAATCAACAGATATCATTTTATTAAGTTTAATGCAGCCAATGGCCATCTATTTTCTATTCGTGACGGGTCAGGGAAGGGATCTTGGAAGGAAATCGACCCTGCACTTACTGAAAGGCACCGTCCCGGCATTGATACTTTGAGGAGTGATAACGACAGGGTGAAAATGGGAAACCACGAAAACCATTTTCAGGACGACCTAGTTTGGATTCGAACCCACGTTCTGCTGATGCCAGCGAGACACGAATTAGCATGTTAGCGTTCTCGGCCACCGTGGCCAGTAAATCAATATTTATTTATTTATCGTATGGCTTTTAGTGCCGGGAGTATCCGAGGACATGTTCGGCTCGCCTGAGTCTGTAGCTGCTTCCAGTGGACACCCTTAGGGTGAGCTACAAGTTCCGTTCAATTTCAAGTAGTTCCAACTTTTGCTACCAGATATCAATGATACCTAGTGGTGAACGTTGGAACTCTAATAGAGAGTTCCGAAGAAATCTAACCTAACAATTAACTTCACACACGATTAGTCTGTGGAAGGATCTCTCACATGCCATAAATCTATGACATGGGACCGCCGGTTTTACTTCCCCTCCGAAGGAAGGCATACTGAAGGATTGTTAACGCTCTTAAAAAATCCGATGACTTCGGCCGGGCACAGCAGTTCAGCATAATACCAACTACTCCACGGAAGTCGCTTAGTTAATCAATAGATATGACCGCACTACTGTATATAGATATATGCCCTAAAGCCATTTCTATGTGTCATTATTATTATTATTATTATTATTATTATTATTATTATTAATAATAATAATAATAATAATAATAATACCTTGCGGCTAAGTTAATTACAAGCACACCACTGTTGTAACAATATTCCCCTGACCTAGAAAGGAGGTAGCAACATTCTTCTGAACTTTTATTCGTCAATGCAAAGCATAAAAAGCGTTTAGTATTGATCTGTGGCCTAAAAACGAACAAAAATTTTTCATTGAAATTCTAACATGGCAGCATCCTGTGACCTAGAACGATATCTGGGTTCATCATTGTAATTTTAGTATTGAAGGACCTAAGTGCCTGCACTCTTATTTCCTGGCTTTCCACACAGAACTAGCGCGAATGATAATATTACAATGAGTCATCACTGTTATGGTTACCTACTGTCCACTTGCCTAGTTTATAGCTAATAGCCATTTCATTTCATTTGAACACCTGTTAACAATAATATGTTTTCTTCTTTATAGAAGCAAACAAAGGTTTGGTGCTTTGACTTTTGTTTACTAAGGCAACACTGAAAAATGGCTTCACAACCCATATTGTCTTTATGGAAGCATGTTTTAGGCCCCTCAGTGCGCCCTTCCTCAGCTTCTTCATTAGACTAACACTACATTAGGTCTATGTGAACAGAATTACAACTTAAATCTATATTGTAATTCTGTTCAAACGTATTTAATTAGTTATTGAAGTTATTTATTTATTTATTTATTTAGCGTATGGCTTTTATGCCGGGAGTGTCCGAGGACATGCTCGGCTCACCAGCGACTGTAGCTGCTTCAAGCGGACACCCATAAGGTGAGCAACAAGTTCCGTTCAATTTCAAGTAGTTACAACTTTCGCTACCAGATTTCACTGACACCTAGTGGTGAACGTTGGAACTTTGATAGAGCGTTTCAACGAAATCTAACCTATACATTTAGCTTCACACGAGTTTAGTCAGTGGAAGGACCTTTTACATGACATAAATCTATGACATGGGCCTGCCGGCTTTACTGCTCCTCCGAAGGAAGGCATACTGAAGGATTTTAACGCTCTTAAAATATCCAACGACTTCGGCCAGATTTGAACCCGCACAGCAGTTCAGCATGCTACCAACTACGCCACTGAAGTTAATACGTAGTATTAAGCATATTCCAATATGGTTCATGTAACTAACTCATAACCTATGAAGGCCCAAATAGATTAAGAATTCTATCATTTCAATGCATTCCATCCCTCATACCTATTTCTTATTTCAGTAGTCTTCAAGAGTACAGGAAGTTCTCCGAAATTTTAGTTAAGCGAAACCATATTTTATAGAATAATGTCTCAATTGAAGAAACCGCCGCACTATCTCAGCATGTTACCGCACAAAGCCTTGCGACCTCTCAGCAGTACGATATATCCGAAACATATATCTTAAGTCAGGAGAGCAAAAGCGTTTGAGCCCCATTGTTTACCGTCCTTGAAATAGAATTCCGTGCTTTTCCATTATAAACTCCACCCAAAAGGACGGTAGCTGCTACAGGGACACGCCCGCATCCTTCCAATTCCTTAAATCCAGAAAATATCCAGGAATTAATGCTAACAAGTTGCGCTAGTCAACAAAAAATATCTGTCGCTACAGGATGGGGCAAATGAAAGTGGTCCGGGGAACAGAGTTCCAGGTTACAAAGAATCACACCACAGGAAAGGAGATAGTTCACTAACCTGCTTATAGCAGACGTTAAAAATGACCACCATTCTACTCTTGGCACCTTTGAGCCCTGGTCAGCAAGTTGCGGAAGGCAGATCGCACCTGGAACGCTGGAATTGCTGCAATCTCATCAGAAATATTCTGCTGTAGTTCTTGACGACGATGAGGATTGTTGCGATGCCCCTTTGCCTTGAGAGTTCCCCACAAAAAAAAAGTAATTGCACACGGACAGATCAGGTGACCTACAGAAAGTGGCCAGGTAGGGCCGAGATCAGACTGACCTCGGCTAACAACTCTTTGAAGGAGTGATGCTTGTGTGAATGTGATCCATGGTTCGGCGAGATGGGCGGTTGCACCATCGTGTTGGAAGTAACAGTAGGTCTTTTCCTCCTCAGTTTATGCTACCACAATTACTGCGATTACGTTTTGTGGGGAAGTTAGTTAGTTATTGTTATTTTAAGGGTCAGAACTACGAGGTCATCTGCCTCTCTTAACACAGATTAAAATATACAAATTTGGAATTAAATTTAAAATTTAGAGATGGACACCTGAATTTGGAAAGACCGAAAATTAATAAAACAAAAAATGAAATAAAACTAATAGCCTAATTATAAAAAATAAACAAAAATTACGGAAAAGCAAAAATGACCATTCATAAACGAACAAGTCGTTGAGTCAATGTTCACTGGAAAATATAGATTGCTGGCCCTAATCCACTCTCATTTATAAAGCGGATGATGAGATCAGCAGCCACCGCGTCATCGGCTAATATAAGTTTGAGTGTCATCTGCATACCAAGGTTTCTTCGTATGTCAGCAAGATCCACACACTCCATTACAGTGTGGGCCACGGTGAAAACGGCTCCACCAGTACAAAGTGGGGGGTCTTCCCTTCTCATTAGGTACGAGTGGCTGGATCTTGTATGACCTATCCTTAGCCTCCCTCTGTTATCGCTCTCAGTTTACTGGGCATTGGGTCAGCTAGCCACTGACGCTGCCAAAATGCCAGTACTTGTCGACGTAACTGAAAGCGAATATCTCTATCGGGTACCTCCATTGGTAGTGATACCGCCTGTTTTGCAGCTTGATCCGCTAACTCATTTCCCTTCTGGCAGAGGTGTATCGCAACAACCCTCGTAGTCTTCAAGAACTCCAGCAGAACATTTCTGATGAGATTGCAACAATTCCAGAGGTCGAGCTGCGATCTACCAACCGTAACTTGCTGACCAGGCCTCAAAGGTGCAAAGAGAAGAATGGTGGTCATTTTCAACAGCTGCTATAAGCGGGGTGGTGAACTTTTTCCATTCCTATGGTGTGTTTCTTTTTAACCTGGAACTCTGTTCTTTGGGGTACTTTTATTTGCCCCATCCTATACAATAGTGTATGTAGAATAGTAAGGTTATGAATCCATTTGTTCAGTCTTGCCTATACAAACTGTAAATTGTAACTCTTCAGTCGGTCAACATGAATTTTCCCTGGAGGTACAATGTATATCTCCCCCTTATAAATCCCGTTTCCAACGGGGTCAGGGATGAGATGCGATGAAATTCTATGTGGTGGATGGTTTTTACGTCCAGATTCCCTTCCTGACGCCAACCTCATGTGAGGAGTTTATGAGAGATGCAATGAATGAAATTGAATGAAACTGGGCAAGGATGAGGAAGGAAGCGGCCGTGGCCTGTCAGAAGGTACCGTCCCAGCATTTGCCTGGTGTTGAAAATGGGGAAACCACGGAAAATAATTTCCAGGACGGCCGACGGTGGGGCTCGAACTCACGCGTCTACTGAGTCAGCAGAGAGCTTGGCCCCGTGGCATAACGCTACGCATTAGCACGCGTAGCCGCCGCTGTCGGTTAATGTATCTACACTGTATAACCACAACAACAACAACAAAACGACGCACCGGGAAGGCGTTTTCCGATTGTAAGGAAATTACGTATGCAAAGACATTCGGACTGAACATGCAGCTAATTAAAGCTTCGTGTCCAATGAATGAATAGAGGGAGCTCCCGCGCATCCGAACTGCGCATGCATCAGGTGTATATAAGGCGCGATTCTGAAGCGTATGCTCAAAGTAGCTGTTGCATTTGACTGCGATATCTGAACATCGGCTCTAAGAATGCCACGCCGAAGGATTCGTGCTCATTACGAGCAGATGTCAGAGTTTGAAAGAGAAGCTGGTTGGTCGAATCGAGCTGTCGCTGGAAATTTGAGTCGACCGAGGGCCACAACAGCACGGGAAGACAGAACGATTGTCAGAACGGCCGGTTGTGTTACCGTTCCTTCAGCGACATCCAGGCCTTACTTTCCAACAAGATAATGCCCGGCCGCACACGGCACGTGTTGCTAGGTACTGTCTTCGAGCTTGCCCTATCCTCCCTTGGCCAGCTCGGTCGCCTGATCTCTCTCCCACAGAGCACATTTGGGACGTCATGGGAAGGCGATTGCGAACATCCCGGAATGTCGCCGATTTAGCTCAACAGTTGGAGACCATTTGGCACGAAATTCCGCAGGACACCATCCTGGAACTTTATCAGTCCATGCCACGTCGAGTGACAGCATGCATCCAGGCCAGGGGTGGACCGACACCTTTTTGACGTCCTCAGTTTGTAACACTCTAACTCTGCAATAACTCATTCGATTGTTGTTCTGCACTTGTGATCGTTTGTTTTTCTATGTCTGTTCCTCACATCCACCGATTTGTATCGCCATCGGACAATTCCTTTCTGGTGCGTCGTTTTTTGTTTTTGTTTTTGTTTTATACTGTGTAATATATAAATAAGTAGATAAACAAACCTGGAAGTTATTACATGTAATAATTATGATTACTCTTAATAATGGGCCAGTTTACGATTACGCGTTTCGACCGTCAAGCGGTCATCATTTGTTCATGATCACTAGGGTTGAGGTTTAAATTTACATGCAAATATTATGTGTGTGGTCTTATTATTCGTATATTGAGACTAGTTAATGTTTACATTACTATTCACAGTATATTTAAGCTTATATATAATTTGCAGCCAATGGCCATAGCTGGAGATTTTTGATTGAACGTCTGAGGGCTCCCAACAAGTTCAATTTCAAGTAATTCCAACGTTGGCTGCCAGATACTATTGTCACTAATAATAATAACATTGTATGGCCTCGGGTGCCAGGTGCAAGCTTTGTTATTTGAAACCCAGAAAGTAGCTTGCATGTCGAATTTCGTTGTTCCTTGAAGAACTATGATAGTCAAGGAGATTAAGTATCTAATCTCCTTGAACACTATAGCGCTTTCTAGTAGAGAAATGAGGAACCTTTGTGTTGGCGGGAACTCCCGAGATTAATTTTGCCATTATGAACACGGCCTACTGAATTCAAATGGGTTCTTTGACATGTCAACATCGTATGACATGCGTGTCATAAATTTTTGCCGACTTTCAAAAATCACTTACCACAGCCAGGAGCGAACCTGCAAGCTTGGGTTTAGTAGACCGACACGTTAACCACTCACCGACCGTGGCAAGCTACTACTGTCACTAATACCTAGCAACGAACGTTCGAATTTGATGGAGGTTTTCTAAATAACCAAATATAACCTATACATTTTGCTACACACTACCAATTTTAGTGGTAGGTTCTTTTACGTGCAATAAATTTATGAGATGGGTCCGCCGGCTTTACTTCCTCTCCGAAGGAAGGCATACCGAAGTATTTTAACGCTTTCAAAAGTCCGATTCACAGTTTGAATCTCATTATAGGCCTATAAGGTTAGTTTGTTTTATAAGGATTTGTGAGCTACGTATACCTATTATACACGTGCATAACACTCACACACAGTTCACAAACTCCTTATAAGACAAACTAACCTTAACTGTAGAACAAGATTCAAACTGCGAATCGAAATATAAACATGAATGAGACTCAATATACTACATATAAGTTAATAAGACGACAGACAGGAACTGATGATGACCGCTTGCCGGTCGAAACGCGTAATCCTAAGCCAACCCATTATTAATAATGATCATCATTAATACATGTAATATCTTTTTAAGGAGTGTTTATTTTCTTATTATTTTATATCATATACATTGTACCCCGCCCAGTCGTTGGGCAAATTTATGTTGACCGACTGAGGAGTTACAACTAACAATAGGGTATCGTAGCATATATATCTTAACCGCATATTTGCAGACATGGGTTAATAGCCTGAGTGTAAAGGATGACGATCACTTGACGATCGAAACAGGTCATGCAAGTGTATCAATTAAATAACATGTAATTTTTTTCATGATTAGGGAACAACACCCAATACAATTTGGGTAAAATCGTGTTGTTCGATAGTAAACATTAAAATTTCATTTAGTAAGGCAACACTGAAATCTGGCTTCCAACATGATAACTGCTGATCTGACGGTTGGGAAGGGGTCTATTCAGATTCTTGAGGCAGAACTGAGAAGAGTTGGGTTTGACTCATACTTGGACCATCCTAGATGATTCTTCCGTGGCATTCACACTTATAATTCAGGAGAATGTCAAGATGGTAAGTAGGATAAGATCATAGCTGCATCCAACACATATCCTAGTCCCAATTACAAGTACACACACTATTACAACCATCATAATAACATAGGTTATCAAACAAATATCACACACTCACACGCATGCACAGGGCGCTACATGATCATGATTTCCAAAGCCCCTAACTGAATCAACAACAACAACGAAACGTCCAAGCCCTGGAGTGAAACATCAACAACAAAAATAAGAAGCAATGAGTAGTTAACGCATGTGTCGGTATTTGTAGGACACGAGTCTATTGCAATTAAGCTGTAATTAAGGATCTAACCCTCGATTCCGCCTTAAGAGACCAGCTAATTAGACTGACAACCTGCAGCATCAGTCTCTGTCGCAACGGAGGTAGTGCAAGCGCGCTCACTGTTTGGACATTCACTACTCCCTGACCACTCAAGCTCATTGATGAGCTGAGAATCAACGTGCGTGACAGTCCATGGACCAAGCACTCCCGTAACGGGCCGTTCAGACCACGAGTGGGATGAAGATAGAGCCAAGTATGGTTTCAACGTAAAGAATGTTCTTAAAACTTCTCATCAATATAGTCAGTAGCTAAATTAAAAGAATTTGGATGAAATTAATAAGGAGGCAGCCATGGCCTTGTGCTACTATAGATACTATTCCTATATTAACCAGTAAATGGAGAGGAAAACGTTACGTTCCCCAACTTACCCAACAGTTGGCGTAATATTTCAGGACTGATAAAGAGATTAATTTTTCTATACTTTTCCCCGTCGGTACGGTGAGGGCTGTGACCACATGCCGACATGTTATTGACTGATGACAGGAATCGATATGGCAACTTCTCAGTCGGTCAATATAATTCCAATTACTGGGACATGCGAAAAAAACTAAAAAAGAATTAAGTTACATCTGATTAAATATATTTATAGCCTACAGATCGGCCACGGTGTCCG
Source organism: Meconema thalassinum (assembly GCA_946902985.2). Taxonomy (NCBI): domain Eukaryota; kingdom Metazoa; phylum Arthropoda; class Insecta; order Orthoptera; family Tettigoniidae; genus Meconema; species Meconema thalassinum. Next base: position 1,733,305,530 of record OX336388.2, on the reverse strand, counting down.
GGAGCGATAACTCGTGCCTCGCTGGCATCGGGAGAGCGTTGGTTCGAATCCCACATCGGCCATCCTAGAAATGGTATTCGTGGTTTTCCATTTTCACTACCAGGCAAATGCCAGGAAGGTTCCTTTGAATAGCTTTCCGGACGACTTCCTTCCAAACTCCCTTCCTTGACCCGTCCTGAAAAAAAAAAAGGCCATTGGCTGCATTCATTTAATAATAATAATGTTATTGATTATACGTCCCTTTTAAATACTCTGGCTTTTAGAGAGGCCGGGGTGCCTTACTTTTTCCCCGAAGGTGATCTCTAACGTGCCAGTCAATCTACTCGCATTTGCGCACCCTAAAATGCCAGCTGATTGTGCCAGAATACGAACCTGCAATCTTGGGCCGAGCAAGCGAGAACATTACCCCAGAGCCACACAGACAGTCTCATTTAATAATAAATACGGTATGTATACAGTATATGTTATGGACTACAGTAATTGCAATTACAAACGGCTTCGGTGGCGTAGTTGGTAGCATGCTGAGCTTCTAAGCCCAACGTCACGGGTTCAAACCCAGCTGAAGCCGTCGGATTTTTTAAGAGCGTTAAGATTCCCTCAGTATGCCTTCCTTTGGAGGGCAAGTAAAGCCGGTGAGCCCATGTCATAGATTAATGGTCTGTAGATGAACCTTCCACCAACTAAACTTGTGTGAAGCAAAATGAGTTGGTTAGGTTTGATTAATGCTCTTAAGATCCAACGTTCGTCGCCAGGCACTGGTAGCGATGGCATCTAGTAGTAGCCAAGTTCACAGCTAGGTGTCGTGGACGATAGCATTTAGTAGCGAAAGTAGGAACTACTTGAAATTATCGTCTGCCGTCCTTACTTGAATTAAAAACAGATAACACACACGAATACAACCATCACAATTATTAACACCAGTTATCAGACAGATTCTTACACACACGCCTAAAGTACACCTCTACATGACCGCGTTGTCGCAGCCCCCAAACTAAGGAACCAACCAATTGACATTACAGTATATTGTGTTGGCCGACTGGAAAGTTGCAATATCAATTGGCTAAAGGGAACACTGAAAAATGCCTCCAATGACGACAGGAAGTCTCACTGACCTTACCCTCAAAAGGGGTACCACTGTACAGTAATGTTTACGTTTATTACGAGTCAATTGGAGTGCAATAACCTTCGGTATTCACCCCTTCAACATTTGATTGCCGCTGAGGGTGGCTGCGCCAGCGTTTGTTGTTTATTGTAGGATGAGCCCCGCGGGGCGAAGCGGAGGACACAGCGAAGACAGAGTGCAGTCTGAACATAAGTCAAGCAGCCTTGCGTCAGATAAGCGTAAAAGGAGCTCATGTTGCTACGGACAGTGAAACGATGACTGAGGCTACTGAACCTGAGTCATATCCTACTCGCGCAACTGTATCTGTCAACGAAGCAGGCTGACTTGTGACACAAGAAAACAAAGAATAGTTCCCATCTCGACCGCCGGCAATCAATTTGTGAAAGTGTGAAGGCTTCATTACCTTGTATATAGGGAACTAAATCAAATAAAATACGAAATCAGTGGTATTCTTTCAAACGTGTATGTGTGCATGAAAAGAATCCAGTATTCAGGTACTGAGTTACCATGATTTCTGTGATGTCCACACCTGTGTATTACTAATTAATAGTTATTTTTAGCCTACTTTTCACATTTTGCAAAAATGAGAAAAAAGTAGACTTATGAGATCGGGCAAATGTGTGTCTGTCTGTCTGTCTGTCTGTCTGTCTGTCTGTCTGTCTGTCTGTCTGTCCTTCTGTCTGTCTGGCTGGCTGTGTGTGTGTCCCTCCCTATCAACTCCTAAACGGCTGCAGAAATCGAAACAAAATTTGGTAGGAGTAAAGATCTACACCTCAATATCTCACGCCCATATTTGAAAATGATGTCAGTGCTACCAACTGCTAAAAAATCGCAATTGAAATTTGAGCTCCATGTTGGATATCTTGGAAAGTATGAATGGGAGCTATTTCAAAATTGGCACACGTACAGACCATAATATTTCAGTTTAATTTCCAGGAGTCCAAATATGGTAGTGTTGCCAAAATGATTATAAGCCTGCTGATAGGTCCAATTTTTAAATGCATATAACTTTTACACTATCAATTGGAATTCAACCAAATTTCGTATGTTGTATGTGTACATAACCAGATATGACTGAGCGTATTCTTAAGACCTACTAGGGCTGCCAACTGTTAATAAATGCTCCTAATTTATTTTATCCAAATACCAATATATCAGAAAGTATGCAAGCCGACAGCTTTAAACTATGCACACGTATAGTACCTGACATTCTATATTAATTTGGAGTAACTTATATACGTCAGTGCTACCAACATGATTCTAAGCCTGCTGACAGGTCCAAATTTAAATACATGCAACTTCCATACTATCATTTGGATTTCAACCAAATTTCGTATGTGTTATGTGTACCATAACAGATATGACTATGCGTATTCTAAGGAGCAACCAGGGCTGCCAACTGTTAATATGTGCTGTCCCTATTTTTGTTACCCTAATATCAATATATCAGAAAGTATGCAAGCCAATAGCTCTAAAATTTGCACACGTATAGTACCTGGCATTCTAGACGAATTTGGAGTAACTAATATACGTCAGTGCTGCCAACATGATTCTAAGCCTGCTGATAGGTCCAATTTTAAAATGCATGTAACTTCTATACTAACTAATGGATTTCATTCAAAATTGGCACAACAATAGATCACATTATTTCAGATTATTTCTGACCAATACATGCATGACATTGTTACCAACATGATTTTACGCGCGCTGTTAGATCCAATGTTTAACTGCATGTAACGTCCATGCGATTCATTGGACTTCAACCAAATGTTGTATTTTGTACCTTAAGAGATGGAACTAAGAATATATTCAGTCATCAGGGCTGCCAACTGTAGTGCTCTATTAGGATACATTATGCCAGGTATACAGTATTTCGAACTAATTGGAAATTTCGATATTAGCAACTTAATTTCGTCATTATTCTAGATAGGTTCATATTCTGTAGAATAATCATTGGCATGAAAAGTAGGCTGTATAGTTCTTAACAGAACTTCTTGTTTGTACTTAATTTTGCTATTAATCTAGAGCAAGCAACTAAAATCATAGAAATTACAAAAATATTAGTAAAAATTAACTTAAATACTTACTTTTTTAACTACCTTGTTCTGTGAGTGTTAATTGAGATAAACCACACAGACATATTTGTCCATTAGAAGCTGGAAACTAGAGCATGCTGATCCTCAAAATGTCGTACATTGAACATTGGAAATGAAAATGAAAATCCACAGCCTGCTTCCAGGCTCCGACCGGGTCAGGAATGGAATGAATGAAGCCCCCATCTAGCGGCGAGGATATGAACTGTGCCGGCTGCCGAGGCCTGACGCACTCCTCTGGGGCAATGATTAAATGAATGACAGATGAAATGAAACGATAGTGGAGAGTGTTGCTGGAATGAAATTTTGACAGGGAAAACCGGAGTACCCGGGGAAAAACCTGTCTGCCTCCGTTTTGTCCAGCACAGATCTCACATGGAGTGACCGGGATTTGAACCACGGACCCAGTGGTGAGAGGCCGGCGTGCTGCTGCCCAAGCCACGGAGGCTTGAACATTGGAAATAAAATCAGTAATTTTTGGTTCGTAATTATTTCATTTTGTGATGATAAACCTTAGTCCATGTATAAACCTATGCATGTCAGCTAACAGTTTGACAACATGGCAGACAAGAGGTGGCTCAATCTGGCCATCACACAATCCTGATGTTAATCCTTTAAATGGCGAAAGATAACCAGTCTATTGATCAGAAAACGATTTAATTTACTCATGTGGTGTTATTTAAAGGTGAAAAACAACCTGCACTAACTAGAAAATGTTCTACAGTTGCGATTGGTCACTGTAACTTTTTCAGGGGATTGGCAGAGGATTTGTGTCATTAAGTGGTTAAGTCCAGAAGGTGGACATATTGAATACGTACTGCATAGCCTGCTGTACAACCATGCACATTCTAGGGAGCTTCATAATATCGACTTTAACGGAAAATGTACTCAGGTAAACACATTATAAGCGATATTCCGTGTATGGCAGAACATGTATCAACCTGTACCTTTCTAAATGCACGCACACGAGTAATCTATTGCAAACACTTTCATTTTGCTATCGAAAAAGGTTGCAGATACACTGCATAGACTACTGAAAAAGTAATGTACTCGTACCGTTGTGTATTTGACTTGGACGAGTGCGTTTTAATTTGACCTTTCAATATAGCAATGAAGAAAAAAATAATTCCTATACTGACCTAGGCTATGCTTTCTGGCGTACGTTTTATATCCTAAGATAAAATACAAGCGTTCATTATGGTTTCATGGGAGCTGCAGGACATTCTCAATTAGGTAGGGGCATAATCAATGTCAATAGCGCAACACAGCTGAACTACGGAAGAGCATTGAAGTTCAGACATAAAATTGAACTCATTTATAAATTGGATAATGAGAAAGGTGTTGGTGCTAATGGGTCCATTGCAATTACGCCCTAGGTGTGTACTGTTTTAGATGGAGTTGTTGAATACATTTCAGTGTAATGATCAGAATGATATTCATTTAATTGCAGCGAATTTGCCATTACCTCTGCAATTTTGCTTCCCCGTTGCTCACAATTAGATTCAGCTGTGTAATTATGAGGTAGAGAAAAAAAGCCAGTGATGAAATAAATGACTCGAGTAAAATAGAACTGAGCCGACCTGAACCGTGTGGGAGTGACAGCAGCTAATGTAGACCGAATGACGAGAAACTACTCTACTCTACCTCACTAATGCACACTGTTCGGAAATGCTCGCTCGTGCACTTAGCAACAACATTACAAGCCTCAAATATAGCAACACAAAGTTTCTCTTTTCAAACTCGCACATTTGAGCTAGGTGTCGTCTGAAATTTAATGTACGCGGTGTACAGCAGTGCTCCCAAACTAGTGGTCCGCAAGTCACATATGGCTCTGTAACTTTGTACCTGCGGAACTAGATTTGCTTATTGTAGGCACAAGGTCATAGAAATTAAAATCTACCAGAATATACTACTTTGATTATAAACACAAGTACAAATAAAAAGATCATCATCATCATCATCATCTCCATATTTGTTTCTTAAATGCGTGATTATTTTTACATTACTTTTTTCGTTTCACTTTTTCTGGCACTTCATTTTCTGTATTTCGTTCTTGAAGACGTCAAAAACACCCAGTCACCGAGCCAGCGGTATTCAGGCTCGGCTGGAAATCAAACTCGGGACACTTCGGGCCAAAGCCTAGCATGCTAACCAATTAACCACGGAACCGAAATACATCAGGCACCTACTCCAGTTGTGTTTACAAGCCCTCTCCATCTTGTTCCGTCCTGATATTTTTTCCCCCTCATAAATAATTTTCCATCACATCCTCTGTGACAAACACTCTTTTTCACTTGGTTTATGGGCCTATCAGCTGATCGTTTCTAGACAATTTCTTGTAGGGTGAATCATCTGCCCCTAGTACAATTGTTTTAAGCAGCCCAACTAACGCGTGTTGTCAGGAAGGTCGATGTTTCTCTGCCTGCATCCCGTATGGTACTAATACACTGCAAGAATATCCCGCAAACGATACTGAACACTATTAATTTTCTCTCGTATTGCAGTATTCCTTAGTCACATCGAGGGAAAGACAATAGCGTTCAGTATCGATTTTTCAGAGTTGCAAGTCTTCAGTTCTTCAACATAGTATAATCCCAATTACTGGGACATGCGAAAAAGCAACCTAAACAAAATTATATGTAATTACTGTGTGATTCAGCAGCCCCTTTCAATATTGTCTGCTGCAACGCAAATAACGCTTTTGATCCTGATAGTCAATAGTCACATCGAGAGCAAATTACAGTAATATAGTAGTGTGCAGTATCACTTGCAGGATATGCCTGCAGTGCATTATTACCATACGGTATGTAGGCAGAGAAATATCGACCATCCTGACAACACGTGTGAGTTGGGTTGCAGCAAACGATATAGTGTTCAAACCCGGTGTTAGGGGATGGGATGAACAAGGGTGTGTTTATATATAATTTAGGGGTGGTTTCCGAAAGGGCGCGAGTTTCCCGTATTTGGGGGAAACTGCAGGCGTAGGTGTCTGTGAAAGGATGCAATATAATGGGGGTAAAAATCTATAGGGGTGCGATCAATGGCCAAGGGATGTGTGACTATAAAATAGCTATTAGCTGAGATTAATTATGAGCGAGTAATAGCGCGCCATTTTGCGGAATCGGCAACTTGGCCACCGGCTGGCTTGACAGTAAGCGAGCACAATAAAATACCTGACGTTGCACTTCCTAGCATTCACGGTCAGGGGAAATTAGGAAAGGGCAGGTTGGGCGTGCAGGTGTACAGTCAGAATGAAATGAGTACAAAGTGTAGATTACTGACCAAGTATTTATTTGGTCAGTTATGGTAGTGTAAAGTCCTTTTTAGTGATGGACAATTGTGTTACAAAGTACAAGTGTATTACAAATTATAGTGTAGGTGTGAAGGGAGGGAATACAAGTACGTAAGGATATCTGAGCACTCTCTCTCATCTGGTGATGACGATGCTTTGGAGCTGGGTCTGGATGCACAGAGCCGAGGGCCGCGACAGATATTGGGCCCTCCTGGGGCCTTCCTTTTAAAGGTTCATCAGTTGCTGAATCGGCGTGTCGTCACTGTTGATGTCCCACATAGTCCTGGTGTAAATGTTTATGTGTGTGTGTCGTAAGCTTGGCTAACAGCGATACTGCTGCGCCTGCTTTTGTACAGGAAATGTATTCGTGGTGGTATTAGGGGTGGTTTTTATAGGGTGAAGAGGGTGTGTTGGTGTTTGGATGGAAGCAGATGGTGGAGATGCGTGGGTGGCTGTGTAGCCGTCTGTAGATTCTGTAGATTCAGGGGCGTATGTTTATAATCCCCTCTGGGTGTGTAGATGTCTCAGGTCCTAGGGTCGTATCGACCCTGGGGCTGAACAATAGGAATGGACTGCTGAATTTCCGGTATATATAATATGTGTATTAATCACATGTAATTTTGTTTGGGTGGCCTTTTGCATGTTCTAGGATTTGCGATTATATTATGTTGACCGACTGAAAAGTTGTAATATGAAGACTTTTTTTAAATACTCCTTTGCCTTTCAGAACCAAGCTGACCATATTTTGTCAAAACAGCATAAAAGTGTGAACGTTTGAAAGCTGTGTCAGAGAACATTCCAATTGAAAAAGTGTGGGAGAGCTACATTTCAGTGAATGAACGTATTGTGTGTTGTTGTTGATTTATTTATGAGAGTTTCAATTTGGCGACCATGTAGCCCTGAGTCTGTGTGGAATCTGTCTGACAACCTGTGTCATTATTATGGATTTCTTAGTGTGTGTATTTATTTTCATTTTGGAAGCCATCAATATGATTTTGTATTTGTAATAGCATTGTATTTGTATTTGGGGCTATGATTTGGATAGGAGATGACCATGGCTTAAACCCCGTTCTAGTCCTCATAACATAATTAGTTTCCTCGGCAGAGCCAAGAATAAAATCCGGAACACTACGTGACAGCCAAGAATACTTGTCACTACGCAATGACTTGGTCTAACGTTCTTTACACTGTGATCAGTAGAGTTCATCTGTTTAAGTAAGGTAAAATAGAGCCATAGGCACACCTGTCTTATGAATTATTCATATTTTCACTATTCCCTTTTAGAGCGTCTGAGCTGGCAAAAGATATTGAAGATATTGAAGTTCTGAGTGCCATATTTCTCTTGGTTCCGAAACATTTCGCCTCTGTCAGTCAATACTATTTTAGGGCGATTATTGATTTTTTCTTCATTCAACAAAAGGGCTTGCATTCCACTTGTCGAGGATTTCCTGCATTAAATATGTACTGCTTCGATTTACACCAGAACTAACATTTGACCTCAGATCGATTAATCACATGAAGGAGACTTTGTTGATCCGCAGTAGCCTACTTAACATGTAATTTTCATGCAGATATACTCCAGTTCAAGAGACAGATTCATCTCACCAGTTGTGTTTCGTCAACTGTTATCTTCCCTTAGCTATTAATTTCCAACCGACAAATGCTACCACCTGGTGGTAAAATACGGAAACCTACCGAAAATAAATTATCTCGACATAACTATTGAACGTAAAGACAACGAGCTTTCATATTCCATATTCCGGAAAGCCACACAAACCTCGCATGCATTCAATTCAGTTCAATTCAATGGTGCGCAATTCAACATACCCATGTCAAAAGACAACTATAATAAGGAAATGAGAAGTTTTAAGCAAATAGCAAAGGAAAACAATTTCCCGCCAAGCAAAATAAACCAAATTATAGCCAAACATAAAAATAAAGATAAAACAATTCCCAAACCGGACAGTAATGAGAAAAAAAATTGCGCTTTTCAACTATGTAAATGCGAATACATATAAAATCACTAATCTATTCAAAAGCAAGGCATAAAATTAGCTTTCACAACGAAAAACAAAACCGGCCTGCACCTACAAAATAGTAATCCAAATAACCATGATACATATTCAAAGTCAGGGGTATATTCTATAAGGTGCCAAGATACCGGTTGTCAAGCTAATTACATCGGACAGAGTGGACGACGAGTAGATACACGTTATAATGAACATAGGAATGCGATAAGATACGGAACACATTCAGCCGTATGCGAACATATGTGTGATGCGGGGCACAGCTTTATCATAGGTGGCCTTTTAGTAGTGCCCTTTATTACCGTACAATATTACAGGGTGATATCATTAATAGTTTCGGAGATATGGAATGCCGGTGAAATATTTCGCACAGTCGCCATCTTGAGATTATGTAAACAATTGAATTAAATTAGATGCGACAATAAAATGCACACACAGAGAGAAGGCCTAGCGATGGGATCGCCACTAAGCGGGTTAATCGCTGACATCTTCATTAATGCACTAGAAAATGCGTTCTTAGAAAATACTTCAACAGAGGGAATAGTAATATGGAAACGATACGTAAATGATATAATTTGCATCTACAATACTGAACTAACAAGCGAAGAAACAATTATCCAATCCATCAATAGCCTACACCACTCAATAAAATTCACTAAGGAATCGGAAACAGACCGAATTGAACCCCGCCAATTTGTGCGTACTGGGGGTGATTGGACTGATTATCGATTGCATGCGAATGCATTACAATGAGCGTTAATATTTGCTTTACCAAGTTTCATTGCGTTTGGATGGTTAAATCGCGAGAAAAGTCTACTTAAAAGTTTCAACTTCGTTTAACTGCCATGTTCGTTTTGTAGTCAACAGGTGTTTGAATGTCTCTTAGGTGAACTTCTCTTAGTACCTTTTATCACCCTACAAAATTTCTGGGTGATGTCAGTAATAGTTTTGTAGATATAGAATGCCGATGAAATATTTCGCACAGCCGCCATGTTGGATTGGCGAAACATAATAATATTTGAAGGGCACGGTCAGGGTCGGCCAAAACAGTACTAACATTACAGAGTTTCATTGAAATCGCTCCAGCCGTTAAGAAATTATTGTGTGTGTGTGTGGGGGGGGGACACAGACACACAGACACACAGACTCACAAACACACAGACACACGGACACACACATACGCACAAACATTCACACACAGACACACGGACAAAAGGTGATCTCATAAGGCTATTCTTTTCATAAAATGAAAATAGGCAAAATATTCTAATCTACATATAGTTACTTCAATATCGAAACTTAATAAATTACACACTTATTCTCACAAATCAGTGAGCAGTACTCATCTGGTGGTTATGGCGTACTGTCATGAATATATTCAGTTCAGCGACATTCCTGACAGTGACTGGTAGAGAATTCCAAATTATTTAACCCGTGACCACAAATGATTTGCTAAAGCAGGAAGTTTGGTGCAAGGGAATAACAAGGCAGGATTCAGAACACGTATTATTAATATGGAAAGTTGGGAGCTGTTCAAATAAATGGGAGATTTACAGAGGTGCGTTTTGGATCAGTAATCTGTATATTAGAATTAAATGATAAATACCGCGTTTTCGGGGATTTAAGCATTTGAGTGTCTGACAATGGGGAGGAATATGCTCATCATATCTCAAGTAATACCCAGATATTTGTCCCATTGGCTAGTCCTGGGCTTTATCAAGCATAGTTATTGCTGTCTGTGCTCGTGGTTTACTAATTTACTAATTCTACTCAAGGCAAATGCAGGGATTGTAAATAACTTACGGCAACGCCTGCTTCCTACCCAAATCCTACCTCAATTACAAATACACACACTACTACAAACATCGCAATGATACAGGTTATCAGGCACAATCTAGACCACGATAGCGGCTTCGGTGGCGTAGTCGGTAGCATGCTGAACTGCTGTGCCCAAGATAGCGGGTTCAAACCCGGCCGAAGTCGTCGGATTTTTTAAGAGCGTTAAAAATCCTTCAGTATGCCTTCCTTCGGAGGGGAAGTAAAGCCGGCGGTCCCATGTCATAGATTTATGGCATGTTAAAGATCCTTTCACAGACTAAACTTGTGTAAAGCAAAATTTGTTAGGTTAGATTTCGTCAGAACGCTCTATCAAAGTTCCAACGTTCACAACTAGGTATCATTGCTATCTGGTGGCGAAATTTGGAACTACTTGAAATTGAACGGAACTTGTAGCTCGCCCTTTAGGGTGTCCGGTGGAAGCAGCTACAGATTCAGGCGAGCCGAACATGTCCTCGGACACTCCCGGCACTAAAAGCCATACGATAAATAAATAAATAAATAAAATAGACCACGATGACGCAAAAGCCTCTAAAAGAATACACAAGATATATATTTCTTTCCTTCTTTCCTTCGTTCTTTCTTTATCTGTACTCCGGTATCAGTATGATGTTTGGTATTTGTAAGTTGATTTATATATCGGGTCTAAATTATGCTTGTCCTCCAGAAATGTGAAAATATATATCACGTTCTCTACTCCACCTCGTGGCGTATTGAATAGCATTCCTAGTTGTCAGCATACAGGTCCGCATTCACTTACTGGCTCTGCCAAGAAATTTAATTCTGGTGTGAGGGCTGGAATGGGGTACACGAGTATAGTGGAGCACAACTGAGGGGAGGTGGGTTTGATTCCCATCTCAGCCAACCTGCAACTGCTTTTCCGTCGTTTCCCTATTTCTACTACAGGAAAATACCAGGATGGTACCCGAATTTAGACCACAGCTGCCTCCTTCCTAAATCCTATCGCAAATCAAAAATACACTCGCTATTGTCAACGATACAGGCTATTAGACAGTTATGGCACACACGTAAGTACACGGGTATACTGTACATGACCATGATGTCACAAATTCCCTAAATATATCAAAAACCATTGTCCTATGTTACAGAGCGATTCATATAAACCTGAAACACTTTATTGTGTTATATCATTTTGAACAAGTGATGGGACACATGTGCAACTTTGGGAGATGATAATATACAATTTGAAGATTGCATACATACATAAGAAGCGGCTTTGGTGGCGTAGTTTGTAGCATGCTGGGCTTCTATGCCCAAGATCGTGGGTTCAAAACCGGCCGAAGCCGTCGGATTTTTAAGAGCGTTAAATATCCCTGAGTATGCCTTCCATCGGAGGGGAAGTAAAGCCGTCGGTCTCATGGCATAGATTTATGGCATGTTTAAGAACCTTCCACTAATTACACCTGTGTGAAGCTAAATTATAAGTTAAACATTTGACAAGCGCTCTTAGGTTCCTACGTTCGTCGCCAGGAGCCGTCTGCGGTGGCATCTGCTAACCAAGTTCTGATCTAGTAGTCGTTGACGGTGGCATTTGGTGGCAAAAGTAGGAAGTACTTGAAAAATGTCAATGTCTGCAGTCCTTACTTGAATTGAAAACTGATAACACACACTAATACAGCCATCACAATTAACACCGGTTATCAGACAGATTCTACACACACCCAAAGTACACGGGGCTACTTGACCATGTTGTCACAGCCCCTAAACTGAGGAACCAACCAACCAACATAATTAAGAAAACGTCCAGCGAGGTTAGATCAGGTGATCAGGGTGGCCACTTATTTTTTGGGATTATTCGGTCAAAAACTTGTTGGGAGATTCCTCACACTAATGTTGGAAGTGCCCTCCACCAGCATCCATCCACAACTGTACTCGTTTCACCATATTCGATGACGTTCTGTGAAGTGTATCTTCACCAATGTTGTTTATTTCGTGTCTAATGACCTCACCGAGTTTAGTCCGAGGTGTATTTTTGTACACTCTGCCTTTACGATAACCCCATCAAAAAAAGTTCGTGGTCAGGTGATCGGAAGGGGGGGGGGGGGCACAAACGTTCTTGAGAATAATCATTCACTAAAGAAACTGGTTACAAGTTGCATGGAAGCGTTAGACGTATGACACGTTCGCCCTTCTTGCTGAAAATAACAGAGGAGTACATGCGCAGAAACAATCAACAAACTTGCCAATAGGCAGTGGTACTGATTCTCCAAGAGTCACTGGAATCTTTAAAACAAATTTTCCGTTTCTACGAGTTTTCAGAGGGAAATTATGACCCTTTAAAATGGTTCAGGTTTATATGGATCGCTCTATATTACTTGTCATTGGAGGATGTACTGAAATAAAATGACTGAGGTCAGGGGTCTACGGAAGGAGAAAGTCCTGAAACATTTGTGTTTCATGAGGAATGGGATTTAATGTACGTACATAAAGGGAGTGTTCCTGGATGTACTGTATGAGGTGGAGCTCACAAAAGTAAGGTCGATTAAAGAACTACTGGTTTGATTAAAAACTGTAAAGATCGGATTTATTAACCCACTTTATAGATTTAACGGGATGTTAAAGTAATTTTATGTAAATGTTAGCGAACTAATGTTTCGTCAACAAGCGTTACTGGTAACGATATTACTTTAACATCTTGTTGAATCTTTAACGAAGGTTGAAGTAACGGGCCCTAGACACATACGTACAGGAAATAATAATGAGTCAACCACTTGTATGAGTGGCATTTCATAAAGTGCTGGTCATTACCACAAACGGGAGAAAAGAATGCAAAGCTGTAATTTAGGCCATCACATAAACAAGTCGACAATAGACATAGCGTCGTTCAAGGTTCCTTTAAGTCATATCAAATAGTCGCAATCAATCTCAAGCAAAGGAATTGACTTTATTTCTCGCTGAAATTCACCTCTACTTAGTATAAAACAAAGTCCTCGATTTCTGGATGTTACGGGTAAACTCGAGAACCACAGGATGGATTTTAATGCGGTTTTCACCATTCTGTAAAGGATACCTCGAGGATGACTTATGTGGAAGAAAATGTATTTATGATCAAAAGAAGCCGATCAGTAACGATTTCAGTGGAAAGGTAAAAAAAACCTGGCGTCCGAGCGCTTTGTAAGCTTACGCTGGGCAAACCGTTTAAAGTATCTAAATACTATAAGTGTAAGAATTGTTCAGCATGCAAAGTTCTACAAGAAAGACCGCGAGAGCATATGTCTATCTTCAATACATCGCCCACTATAAGTGTTTTTACGTTTATATTTCTTCCAACCATGTCCATTCAACTGCTGAGGCGACAGTTTACGAGCTAGCTAGGGGCGAGTCTATCACCCCAGTTACAGCTTAGCTAGCGGGCGAGAGTAATGCCCCAGATACAGCCAGCAGCAAACTGTCGAGCGTGTTGAGTTACAAACATTAGAGAAGAATGGGTGTTTGGAGTTTCCCTGAAAGTGCAACTCGGGTTTTCTTCATTTCGCCTGTGAAACACAGTCAAGTTAAGTTTGGACGGAAAGGGGATTATATTACATTAAATTATACTGATTGACGTATAATCTCTACTTAAAGTCCCCGATACTTGGATGCCACTGGTAATCTCGAGAACCACTGAATGGATTTTGATGCGGGTTTCATCATTCTGTAAAGGATATCTCGAGGAAGGTTTTTGTAGAAAATAATTTATTTATGACCAAAGGAAGTCAAACACTGACGATTTCAGTGAAAAGGTCGGAAAAAAACTGGCGTCCGTGCGCTTTTTAAGCTTACGCTGGGCAAACCGTTAAACATATCTACAGTATATACTATGAGTGTAAGAATTCTTCATCATGAAAGGTCCTACAAAAGAGCCCGGGAGAGCATGTCTCTATCTTCAATACATCGCCTACTATAAGTGTTTTTACGTTTCCATTTCTTCCAACAATCTCCATTCAGTTACGAGGCGACAGTTTATGAGCTAACTAGGGGCGAGTCTATCATCCCAGTTACAGCTTAGCTAGCGGACGAGCTTATTGCCCCAGATACAGCCAGCAGCAAACTGTCGAGTCGTGTTGAGTTAAAAACTTTAGAGAAGAGTGGTTGCGTTTGGAGTATCCCTGGAAGTGCAAATCGGGTTTTCTTCATTTCGCCTGTGAACTTTTCCTTCCACAAAATTCACAGTCAAGTTAAGATTGGACGGAAGGGGGATTTGTGTTTCATGCACCTTGCCATTCTTAAATTACCTCTGACAAGAATTTGTTGCACATGCATCTCCATGATAATATAATTGACAGTCCAGTCAGTGATTTTGACCCATCATGCAGAGACGTATAACGGATATTGGTCGTTGTTCATTGACATTGGAAAAAAGTGCTTATCACGTAATGCATTCATAACAGTTCCCGGGCGAAGCCGGGTCGGGTTGCTAGTCACATTGTAATTGTATCCGAAAAGTATCAGTGTGGTTGCTGGTAGATAAATTGTGCAGTATTACCTCCATAATAAGAGATATCCACTCAAGCTACTATACAGGGTGTTACAAATAGTACGGCACAAATTGCAGGACACATTCCTCTCACATAGACGAAGAAATTATATTAGAGGAAGATGGGTCCAGAAACGCTTTGTTTCCATGTTACACCTCTTTGTCTCCAACTCATTACGCATGGGAATCACACAAGAACAGAACGTTAGAATCGTGGGGAACATGCACTCTTGGTTATGTCTGGTTACGTTGTCATTATCGTAGCTGCACCGCCAGTGGTTTGTTTACATGGCCCCGTTGCCATGTGTCTTTAGCTGTGCGACAAAACATGTACTTCATGCACGATGGAGCACCTCCTCATTTTAGTGGCAATTTCCATCGGCTTCTAAATAACAGATTTGGTGACAAATGGATAGGTAGAAGTGGACCAATTGCTTGTCCTCCACGCTCTCCGGACCTAAAATCACTGAACTTTATTTGTGAGGGCATTTGAAAGTTCCTGTGTATCGAACCTCAGTACAAGATGTTCAGAGTCTCCGTGACTGTATTATGGAAGGCTACGAAACCATACGCAGTACTCCAGGGATACAACAGCGCATCCGAGATTCACTATGACGGTGGGTTGATGAATGTATCAATGCGTATATAGGGCATATTGAACATTTCCTGTGAGAAAAAGTTGCATGTGGTATGCTGGTACGTTCTGTTCATGTATGTTTCCCATGATAAATAAGTTGGAAACAATGAGGTATAACATGGAAACAAGGCGTTTCCGGACCCATGTTCATAAAACATAATTTCTTCCTCTACGTGTGAGGAATGTGTCTTGGATTTTGTGCCGTAAATTTTTGTTGGCGGTCACATTATGTCAGCTTGTCTAACGTTATTGCCGCGATCGCTTCAGACTAGGAGTCGGTTCAGGACTGACACAATCTAAATAGGCTAGTATTACAACCTATTGAATTTCAAAATGGTTATACAAATTCTAACAATACTTGTAAACATGTACAGTAGTTTCGTGTAGAACTGACATAACCAATTTTCTTATACCCTACTCGTATTGTAGATATATTTCATTAGAAAGCTCATGTCCGGGATGTAGGGAGGATACGGCAACACTTCCCATCCATATTCGCGCAGTTTTTGTCCTCCAACATTGGCGATATGGGGGCAAGCATTGTCATGGAGAATGAGGGGGCCCATCCTCGAGCAAATGAGGTCGGGTTTTGTGCATTTTTCTGCGCAGGTTTTGCATGAAGTTACGATAATACACTGCTGTGACACTTGTTCCACATGGGACTCTCACGATGATTCCTTGGTGATCGTAACCAAAAATCATCAAGTGTATGTGTGTGTAATTTGTGTGATTGTGATAGCTGTACTAGTGAGTGTATTTGTAAATTTGGGAAAGGACTGGGAACGAGGCGGCCATGGCCTTAAGTTAGGAACCACCCCACCATTTTTCTGGAGTAAAAGTGTGTATGGGGGGGGGGGGGGGGGGACTACGGAAAACCACTTCCAGGGTGACTGAGGTGGGAATCAAAGCCACCTCTTCTCAGTTTTGCCTCACGAGGTTGAGTGTACCCCGTCCCAGCCCTCAGACCACAATTGAATTTCTTGCCAGAGCCGGGAATCGAACTCGAATCTCCGGGGCGTCACCCAGGAATACTAAGCCACTACACCATTAGGTGTACCGACTGAATAACAATTAATTTAATAATAATATCGTATAGCCCCGGGTGCCGGGTGCAAGCTTTGTTAATTGACGCCCTGAGGGTAACTGTCATGTTGAATTTAATCGCTCCTTGAAGCGCTATGAAAGTCAAGTGGGTTAGATATCTAAGCTCATTGACACTATAGCGCTTTCTAGTAGAGAAATGAGGAACTTTGTGTTGGCGGAAAATCCGTGGATTAATTTTGAGATTAAGAACACGGCCTACTGAATTCAAATGGGTTCTTTGACATGCCAACATCGTATGACACTCGTGTCGTAAATTTTTGCCGCCTTTCAAAAATCACTTACCACGGCCAGGAGCAAACCTGCAAACTTGGGGTTAGTAGACCGACACGATATCCACTCACCCACCGTGGCAAGCATTTATGAGAGTATTAAGGCAACACTATAATATGGCTTCTAGAATCTCTACCGGCTATATTTTCATTAAATTTTAAAATCTTGCCTACACGACTTCGTCAACAGACCCAGGCCATTCTGGTGTGAGATAGTGACGATTGTCATTGAGACATCGCATTACCTGAGGTGATGGTATCCATTAACCTAATCGAGAGTGGTAGCCTATTCACCTTCGCTGACCTGGTATGGTGCACAAGATATTAGTGGATCGCAGAGAGAGTTGAGTAGAGTGGGTAAATATTTAAGGAACGACCAAAGTATCAGATGTGAAATGGTAAATGGTCTCTTGCTGATAAGCTGAGTGTGTACAGAGGGACAGCAGCAAGAGTATCGATCAGCTCAACCACTGGGGTATTTGGCGAGATTTGTAAACAGCGAGCACAAAGTACACTTGAAGACATAGTACACAGCGATGCCATCACCTTCACTTGCTATTGGAATCCGTTTGTCAAGAACTTCACTCCACAGCACTGAGCATTTCCCATTTCACGCTACTCTTGTCACCTCACCATTAGCTTTTAATTAAATTCTAAATTAATGATTGGATAGAAGTCCTTTCATGTGTATCGTCAAATTAGGAATTCATGTCTCCAACATTCTAAATGTATATTTACATTTTATTGGCAATATTGGCTGTTGTTGGTATTGTTGTTAATAGTTCATTTTGGGACTTTGCGTCATCGTGGTCATTTAGCCCCACGTACTTGGGTGTGTTTGGGTGGCTGCGTGGTTCAGTGGTAACGTTCTCACTTGCTGTACCCAAGGTTGCAGGATCGAATCCTGGCGCAGCCAGTTGGCATTTGAGGGTGCATAAATGCGAGGGAGCCGTGTCATTAGATTTACTTACACGTTCAAGATCTTCTTCGGTGCCAATTTCCGGCACCCCAGCGCCTCTAAAAGCCGTAGTACATTATTATTATTATTATTATTATTATTATTATTATTATTAATTGCAGTTTTGCCTCATTTGGCTAAGTTTACTCCGTTCCAGCCCTTTGACCAGAATTAAATTTCCTTGCTGAGCCGGGAATTGAACCCAGCGCCTTTTGATCCGGAGTCTCATTACGTACCCCCCTGACCACAGAAGGTAGCTGTGGGTTAGCAAGCCCAATAGTTGGCACCAGTAGGATATATAGGCCGAAGCTGGGGCAGGGGCTAATGGGCAAGATGGCCGCCGCGCGCAATCACTCTATGTTATTCTTATGGAGGGGTCAGTCAGAGCTGGGGCAGGGGCTAATGGGCAAAATGGCCGCCATGTCCTGAGACCATGAATGATGTCACAGGGGGAGTTCGGCCGTGTAGTTGCTAAATGGAATATTTATTATTATTATTATTATTATTAGGTAATTATTAATTGATCATGTATAATCAAGACCAGCCTTATATTGTCAACCACTTAGTGTAGTGACTAGCATTCTTGGAGGTCATTCCTGAGGTTCGAATCCCGGCTCTGCCAAGAAATTTAATTTCTGGTCTCAGGAGTGGAATGGAGTACACTCAGCCTTGCGAGGCAAAACTGACAGGAGCTGGCTTTTGATTCATACCTCAACAATTCTGCCTAACCCAACTTCACCTAACCTAACCTAACCTAACCTATCCTAACCTAACTTCAAAGTCAAAGCAAATATGAGAGCAAATGTGAGAGCACACATAATAAACTAAGTTATAACCTAACCTAACTTCACCTAACCTAACCTCACCTAACATAACCTAACTTCAAAGTGAGAGCAAAAATGTAAGAGCAAATGTGAGAGCACACATAATAAACTAAGTTATAACCTAACCTAACTTCACTTAACCTAACCTCACCTAACCTATCCTAACCTAACCTAACATAACCTTCCTAATTTAAAATTGCAAGCGAAAAAAAAATTTAGCAAAAAGTATGAGAAAAAAGTGAGAGCAAATGTAAGAGCACAAATAATAAACTTAGTTATAACCTAACCACACCTAACCTAACCTAACCTAACATAACCAAACTTCAAAGTGAGAGCAAAAATGTAAGAGCAAATAAGAGAGCACAAATAATAAACTTAGTTATAACCTAACCTAACCTAACCCACAGAAACCTCATTTAAAGATTTTATATTTTAACATTTTAGATTTTTGATTTTTTTCATTTTACATTTTTTAAATGTTACATTTTACATTTTTGATTTTTTTGTATTTTAGATGTTATTTTTTTTGTAGATTTTACATTTTAAATTTAAGATTTTTTCATTTTAGATTTTACATTTTCCGAAAAGAGTAAACTACAAGGCTACATACCTAACGTAACCAAACCTAACTTTACCAAACCTAACTTACGCTAATCCAAAGGCTAATGCTCACACACAAAGTATATAAGGGCACGTGCAACTATCCTTAGGCCAGTCTTATAGGCTACTGTACAACATGATCACTACCCCAACCGGTTTTTTTTCTTTATTTTGTTGTTTACACATTTGTCAATTTTCCAATTTCCCATTTTTAGTTTTTTTTTAATGGCAGTTTAAAGTTTTTTTAATTTCATAATATGGAAACATGGAATTTGCATTTTGTTGTTTACATATTTGTCAATTTTCCAATTTCCCATTATCAGTATTTTCAAAATGTCAGTTGTTAGTTGTTCAATTTCATAATATGGAAACATGGATTTTGCATTTTGTTGTTTACACATTTGTCAATTTTCCAATTTCCCATTTTCAGTTTTTTTTAATGTCAATTTTAAGTTTTAAATTTCATGATATGGAAACATGGATTTTGCATTTTGTTGTTTACACATTTGTCAATTTACCAAATTCCCATTTACAGTTTTTAAAATTTTAGTTCAATGTTTTTTCTATTTTGTCAATATGGAAACATAGATTTTCCAATTTGTGTGTTTTACATGTTCATTTTGCATTAGGAGTGGAGAGAGGTGGGTAGTAATTAAAAATGTACAAGCAGTGTCCATACAATATTTTTTATTTTAAATACATGTACACTATTTACACTTAAATACACTTTATATATAGTCTATTTTTTGTTATAAATTGTACAGTTGTTTTTATTTTGTTTTCTATTTTATTTATTTTTGATTATGAATACTATTTTTTTTATTTTTGTAGTGCCATGGTTTTATTTCCTAAATTGTTTTGTTTTATGTATTTGCTAGTTGCAGGCAGAAGATTTTGATATTCATAACTTAACTCTTTAAGCATGGTTAATGATTGAGTAATGACCATAGGCATGTGTACCTATACCATCAGCATCAATCACTCTTTTATCATCACCAGGACACAAAGCAATTTTGTTTAGCCTTATAGATGATATGTCATGTTGTTTAGAAGCGATAATGTTCATGGGTATTCTTTTTACATTGTTTTTCATGACACAATCCTTATAATCTTGAAAGCTTATACAATTTTTGACAACACCTCTGCTAATACCTTTAATCTTTTTGATTTCTTTACCATTTATGTCTAAAGCATACATTTTAGCTCTAAGTCCAACAAATGCTTTTATAATTTGTCCACAAGCCTCGTCTTTAAATTTCCCCAACGTTTTCTTGTTTGATGTAGAGTAACATATGTGATTAGTAGGATAATCTGATGTGTCCAGGTGTTGTAGGAAATCCAACTTGTCTTGATATACATCTGGGGTGTTAACCAAATATATGAACGAGTCAGTATCCATATACATGAGTTTAAGATTGTCCATGCCATAATAGGGTAGCAGGACATCATAGTGGTGGGAATACATGAGAGTTTTTGAAATATCCAGTATACACATTCCAATGTATATAGGCTTATTGAATACAATGTTACGCTTAGCCATGTGGAAAGCAGCTAGGTTGGGACCATAAATTGTTCTGTCGATGAATGTTGGTTTAGCTATTAGCTTTTCTGCCTTTTTGCTGTCAGTCACAAGACGTATGTCTATTCTTTTACGGATATTTTCCATTGTTTTCCCAAAAATGGCATTGTTGAATAATTTGTACAGATTTTTCTCAAAATCATTTCTGGCTTGTTTTCGAAGGTTGTTATTAAAATCAACGTATGCCTTTAACCAAGGTCTTTGTTTAAACTTTAACACACGATGAATTTTTATCAATTTTATTCCATGATCTAAAGCCTGTTTTAATGCCATGTAGTGAACAACATATCGCCTTCGATTTCCAAGATGAGGAATTAGTTTTTTCAGAGACGAATCCTTAGGTTGTGTACACTCTGGTAGGAAAGGTAAATCGTTGTGTAGATCATGAAGGTCAGATGGGTAATCAACATCAACGTCTAGAATGTATCCCACAGGATCGTCGTTCTTTAGTTTTTCTAGATCAACAGTATCTGGAGAAACCCACTGAAATCCACCATAAGGAAGGGAGTGGCACATAGCCCACCCGTATTGGTTGTTGGCATCATCATAGGTAATAAACTGCGATGGTTTCTCAGAATCATAGGTTTCCATGTATTTATTGTTAGCTTCAGCATACCGATGAGACACCTGGCATATGCCTCCACGTATTCCAGACTCGATTAAAAGAATCTGATCGTAATCCTGTAGCAATTCCAGTTCAATGCCTGTGTAAAGGAGCATTGCCTCGAAACTTAAACCAGGCGAAGTAAAGAAGTGTGCAGCATCCACTCGGTGTGTTTCTAGTGTTTTGTTTCTAAACGTTTCAAAGCTGTCTGCAAGAAGGAGTACATCTGAACTTAGGTAGAGGTCACTATATTCCCCTAGAGTTTTAATGTTGAACTGTTTCCAGACATTTTTGGCATGTTCATAGTCTTCTTGACTAACATTTTCTTGACTTAATTTGTTAAAGAATGCCTCTTTTGGAGGTAAACACGTTTCACTTAACTTTTCCCATGAGTCAATGTAGTCATAACAAAATATCCCTTTACGAGTCATGAGCATTGCATTTTCTTTTCCAAAGTACTTGTCTGTTTCAGGGTATGATGTTAAGTTGGAAACTAAGTTTTCCAAACTACTCGGCATTAACCGAAACGTGTCCACAAATCTAAGCTTAACATTTCCTACATATTTGGTGAAGGAAATGTATTTTTCCTTGGAGTTAGCGATAACATCCACTCTCTCAGTAGTACATCCTAATTGCTTTACAATGAAATTTGCGTCGTAGCCACTCATATTATGTAGAAATACAGGAACGGGGTTACGTGTTTTACACCTCAAATTACAGTTATTGTGAGCACTTCCACGGTATTCCCCTGTAATATGGCAATGGTCTCGAACTTTCCAATCCTCTTTGGTATACGGTTTTTGACACAAATAACAGGTTTCAGAACATTGGAACTCTGCTTCTTGATCCTCAGTTAAAGCCTTTGGAACATTTAAGCTGTAAAGGCGATCAATTTCATTAGCTATTGAAATCAAACAGTCCATAAACTTTTCTGCAGCGTCAGGTCCACGATAAATAAGAGGTTGGCTTGGAAGGTTTGTCTTTATGTGTTCCACAGCAGGTGAGGGTTTAACGTATATACCAAAGCTCATAGGAACATGACTCTGGTATGGCACTGTATAACTTGCTTCAGGATTGGGTAGACATGTTTGATAGGGTAACAGTATACTTTCAAAATCAGCATAGATAACGTAAGGTATTCTCAGCATTTTTTCCACGTTTAAAAATTTGACAATGGGGTTTTTAATAGGCATTTCAACCCTAGCAATGTCATGCTGGACGCACAAAGCTCTATGTTCTTTCAATTTTCTATTCCTTGTTGACCATATCGATTATCGAAGTGAGTAAAACACCGTTTACACGTATATATCTTATGTCCATGGTGAGTAATCTGATGTCCTACTAGTTTATCAAAATCTTTGATAAAGACGTAGTGGTTCTGGCCGGATGATGAACTTAGCAGAAGGAGGTCGCGATGGTCTTGCAGCTCTTGATCCACAACCTTTAGAGGGAACAATTTGTTGTCTTGTTCCAATCCAAATACATTAATGGATATATTGTTGGCTTTTTCAAATTTGGGAATGTCAGCTAGCGATGTAGGAAATGATATTACTGAAAAATCATACTTGTTTTCCAGATCCTTGTATTTACTAACGCGTTTAGCATCAGTTTTAACCAGTTTTGCTAAAATGGCATACATAAAACACCTCTCGTCCTTAAAGTTTTGAGGATTAATGCAGGCTTTTCTTGCTTGTATAGCTGCTGGTAATGGAACATATGTGCTACCACGCAAGGGATTGTACTTATTTATTTTCAATCGTACTCCTTCCACTGCTAACAAAGCCCAATTACTGCCTTTTAGCTCAGATTCTTCCATTTCCGTAGTTAACTTTGTAAATTGTGTTTCCAAGAAACTACTTAAGTCCGTTTCCAAAAATAGGGCCTGATTTCGTGTTTTAAAAGCACGATCTGTAATTTCATTGGTAGATGTATGAATGAATCTACATTCAGCCACAAGATTAACTTTTATCGACTTGTGCATTGCTAGTTCTTTCTGCATAGCTTGTATTATTTGCTGTTTGGACTCTTTAAGGTATGAATTTAAATCCTTGCACGTATCGCAACGAATGAAATAGGATTTAAGTCGACCTTCAAAAGATGTCTCATATTCAATAAGTCCATTTTTGTCAGGGACCAATGACAGTAGGTAATGTTTTGTAGGCTCTGCTTTTTGTCTTTTAGCTGCCGACACAACATTACAACATTCTTCATGACGACGTCCATTGTAGGCATTGTTGAATGTACTACCACAGGTCTTGCACTCATGAAATTCACCACACGATACTTCATGTCGCTTCCTATGATAGTCTCGAAGAAAAGTCTTTCCACACTCTTTACACATATAGCTAGGAATGGCTTCTTCCATTATGAATGTTGATTTCTGCAAACAGCTGCTTACTGCGTATCATAGGGCTAGAGGTTGGTCGGTGAGACGGTCTTTCACGATGTGAACACCGTGAGAGGTAGTAGTCAACTGGTGATATTCTTGTGAAGGGTCCTCTAATATACCCCTAGTCTAGACCAACAGCTCTTTACATGCGTATGACAAGGCTGTAGACTGGACAGTGAGACGGTCTTTCACGATGTGAACACTGTAACAAGTAGTAGTCAACTGATTATATACTTGCTAAGGGTTCCCTAATATACAATAGTCAAGACCAACAGCTACTTACTGAGAAGTACAAGGCTGTACAATAGTTGTTTTAACAGTCTTTCACGATGTGGTCACTGTGAATGGTGGTAGTCAACTGATGATATTCTTGATAAGGGTCCTCTAATATGCCCCTGGTTAAGGGTAACAGCTGCTCA
The DNA here is from genome assembly GCA_946902985.2 of Meconema thalassinum. Classification (NCBI taxonomy): domain Eukaryota; kingdom Metazoa; phylum Arthropoda; class Insecta; order Orthoptera; family Tettigoniidae; genus Meconema; species Meconema thalassinum. The sequence continues at coordinate 1,733,281,299 of OX336388.2, read as the reverse complement.
CTGCTTATGACAAGGCTAAAGACTGGTTGCTTTAACGGTCTTTCACAATGTAAACACTGTGACAGGTAGTAGTCAACTGAAAATATTCTTATGGCCTACTCAAGGTTATCAGGTACTTACTGCATATCAAAAGGCTGTACACTCATGTGTGTTAGGCACTCTTTCTTGCTAAGGACCCCAATATTCCCTACACAAGGCTATACATGTTAGTTCTAAACACTTAGTGGTTAATTGTATATTCAATTTTTGTACAAAGCATATACGAGCACGTTTTTATGAGGTAAAACTTTACCAAATAGTCAAATGCGACACGCAAAGTATGTTGCCGCTATCTAGCGGTGACTATGAGAACTACTTGACCGACCAGCATGCTACCTAGCGCTCCATTTCAATACTCGCTCACTGAACGAACAGCATGCTATCTAGCGGTCGATATCAATACTCACTCAACTACCAGCCTGCTACCTATCGGTCAATATAACAACTCACTCAACTACCAGCATGCTACATGGCTTTTTTGGTCAGTTTTTTTGTTGGCTTTTTTTTTTGGTCAGTTTCTGTTGGCTTATGTTGGCTTTTATTGGCTTTTGTTGGCTTTTGTTGGCTTTTTGTTGGCTTTTGTTGGCTTTTGTATTAGCTCTTTTATATTTGCTCTTGCTTGTGGGGGCTTATTTGGTCTTGGAAAGTATGTCAGTCCTTTTTTTATGGCTGTAAAATGCTTACAGCCATGTTTGTAAGCAGCAACAACAACAACAACAACACAAAATTCCAAAAAAAAATCGAAAGTACTCTAAGTTTTATCAATGACTCTCAACTCTTACACTTACCTCTATCCCATGCCTAGTCAAAAATAGTGTATTTTTCAAATTTTTCAAAAAATATTTGGAAAGTAGGCTATATCATTAAACTAAAAATCCTGAAAAGACATATGTTAACTCCAACACCTACCTCTATACCATTCTTAGTCCAAAAATAGTGTATTTTTCAAATTTTCCAAAAACATATTTCCAAAATGGGTATAATTTCCAAAATTAAAAAGTTAACAAAAATGTTTGTTTGTCATAAATGAATGGCCTTTGCCTCCTCTACAGCCGTACCAAGTCCCAGGTCTCTAGGACAACAAAATTAATAAATTTGAAAATGGGCTTATATTTCCAAAATTAAAAAGTTTACAAAAGAGTTTGTTTGACATAAATGAATGGCCTTTACCCCCTCTACCCCCATACCAAGTCTCAGGTCTCTAGGTCAACAAAAATAAAATTTTGAAAAATGGGCTATATTTCCAAAATTAGGAATTCTACAAAAAAGTTTGTCTAACGTAAATCAATTGTCTTTACCCCCTCTATTCCCATACCAAGTCTCAGGTCACTAGGTCAAGAAAATAATTTTTTTTAAAAATGGTCACTATTTTGGAAACTAGGAATTCTACGAAAAAGTTTGTTTAACATAAATGAAAGGTCTCTATCCCCTCTACCTGTAAACCAAGTCCCAGGTCTGTAGAACAAAAATGAAAATAGTTCAACTGGGAAAGTAGGCGATTTTTCATAAAACCAAACATTCTAAAAAGTGTTCTATGGGCTTAAAAGAATGGCCTCTATGTCCTTTATTTTTTTTAATAAAACTTTTTTACTTTTATGTTTTTTTTGAAAACACTCGAATTTTGAAAATCCTATATTTTGGAAACTAGGAACTCTACAAAAACGTTTATTTGACATAAATGAAAGGTCCCTGACCCCATCTACCACCAAAATAAATTTCAAGTCTCTAGAATGAAAAATAACAGTAGTGGAGTAGTGAGAGTTCTGCTTAGTGTCATGGCCGCCGCGTGAGTCCACGGCGGCCATGACACTAAGCAGAACTCTCACTACTCCACTACTGTTATTTTTCATTCTAGAGACTTGAAATTTATTTTGGTGGTAGATGGGGTCAGGGACCTTTCATTTATGTCAAATAAACGTTTTTGTAGAGTTCCTAGTTTCCAAAATATAGGATTTTCAAAATTCGAGTGTTTTCAAAAAAAACATAAAAGTAAAAAAGTTTTATTAAAAAAATAAAGGACATAGAGGCCATTCTTTTAAGCCCATAGAACACTTTTTAGAATGTTTGGTTTTATGAAAAATCGCCTACTTTCCCAGTTGAACTATTTTCATTTTTGTTCTACAGACCTGGGACTTGGTTTACAGGTAGAGGGGATAGAGACCTTTCATTTATGTTAAACAAACTTTTTCGTAGAATTCCTAGTTTCCAAAATAGTGACCATTTTTAAAAAAAAATATTTTCTTGACCTAGTGACCTGAGACTTGGTATGGGAATAGAGGGGGTAAAGACAATTGATTTACGTTAGACAAACTTTTTTGTAGAATTCCTAATTTTGGAAATATAGCCCATTTTTCAAAATTTTATTTTTGTTGACCTAGAGACCTGAGACTTGGTATGGGGGTAGAGGGGGTAAAGGCCATTCATTTATGTCAAACAAACTCTTTTGTAAACTTTTTAATTTTGGAAATATAAGCCCATTTTCAAATTTATTAATTTTGTTGTCCTAGAGACCTGGGACTTGGTACGGCTGTAGAGGAGGCAAAGGCCATTCATTTATGACAAACAAACATTTTTGTTAACTTTTTAATTTTGGAAATTATACCCATTTTGGAAATATGTTTTTGGAAAATTTGAAAAATACACTATTTTTGGACTAAGAATGGTATAGAGGTAGGTGTTGGAGTTAACATATGTCTTTTCAGGATTTTTAGTTTAATGATATAGCCTACTTTCCAAATATTTTTTGAAAAATTTGAAAAATACACTATTTTTGACTAGGCATGGGATAGAGGTAAGTGTAAGAGTTGAGAGTCATTGATAAAACTTAGAGTACTTTCGATTTTTTTTTGGAATTTTGTGTTGTTGTTGTTGTTGTTGCTGCTTACAAACATGGCTGTAAGCATTTTACAGCCATAAAAAAAGGACTGACATACTTTCCAAGACCAAATAAGCCCCCACAAGCAAGAGCAAATATAAAAGAGCTAATACAAAAGCCAACAAAAGCCAACAAAAAGCCAACAAAAGCCAACAAAAGCCAATAAAAGCCAACATAAGCCAACAGAAACTGACCAAAAAAAAAGCCAACAAAAAAACTGACCAAAAAAGCCATGTAGCATGCTGGTAGTTGAGTGAGTTGTTATATTGACCGATAGGTAGCAGGCTGGTAGTTGAGTGAGTATTGATATCGACCGCTAGATAGCATGCTGTTCGTTCAGTGAGCGAGTATTGAAATGGAGCGCTAGGTAGCATGCTGGTCGGTCAAGTAGTTCTCATAGTCACCGCTAGATAGCGGCAACATACTTTGCGTGTCGCATTTGACTATTTGGTAAAGTTTTACCTCATAAAAACGTGCTCGTATATGCTTTGTACAAAAATTGAATATACAATTAACCACTAAGTGTTTAGAACTAACATGTATAGCCTTGTGTAGGGAATATTGGGGTCCTTAGCAAGAAAGAGTGCCTAACACACATGAGTGTACAGCCTTTTGATATGCAGTAAGTACCTGATAACCTTGAGTAGGCCATAAGAATATTTTCAGTTGACTACTACCTGTCACAGTGTTTACATTGTGAAAGACCGTTAAAGCAACCAGTCTTTAGCCTTGTCATAAGCAGTGAGCAGCTGTTACCCTTAACCAGGGGCATATTAGAGGACCCTTATCAAGAATATCATCAGTTGACTACCACCATTCACAGTGACCACATCGTGAAAGACTGTTAAAACAACTATTGTACAGCCTTGTACTTCTCAGTAAGTAGCTGTTGGTCTTGACTATTGTATATTAGGGAACCCTTAGCAAGTATATAATCAGTTGACTACTACTTGTTACAGTGTTCACATCGTGAAAGACCGTCTCACTGTCCAGTCTACAGCCTTGTCATACGCATGTAAAGAGCTGTTGGTCTAGACTAGGGGTATATTAGAGGACCCTTCACAAGAATATCACCAGTTGACTACTACCTCTCACGGTGTTCACATCGTGAAAGACCGTCTCACCGACCAACCTCTAGCCCTGTGATACGCAGTAAGCAGCTGTTTGCAGAAATCAACATTCATAATGGAAGAAGCCATTCCTAGCTATATGTGTAAAGAGTGTGGAAAGACTTTTCTTCGAGACTATCATAGGAAGCGACATGAAGTATCGTGTGGTGAATTTCATGAGTGCAAGACCTGTGGTAGTACATTCAACAATGCCTACAATGGACGTCGTCATGAAGAATGTTGTAATGTTGTGTCGGCAGCTAAAAGACAAAAAGCAGAGCCTACAAAACATTACCTACTGTCATTGGTCCCTGACAAAAATGGACTTATTGAATATGAGACATCTTTTGAAGGTCGACTTAAATCCTATTTCATTCGTTGCGATACGTGCAAGGATTTAAATTCATACCTTAAAGAGTCCAAACAGCAAATAATACAAGCTATGCAGAAAGAACTAGCAATGCACAAGTCGATAAAAGTTAATCTTGTGGCTGAATGTAGATTCATTCATACATCTACCAATGAAATTACAGATCGTGCTTTTAAAACACGAAATCAGGCCCTATTTTTGGAAACGGACTTAAGTAGTTTCTTGGAAACACAATTTACAAAGTTAACTACGGAAATGGAAGAATCTGAGCTAAAAGGCAGTAATTGGGCTTTGTTAGCAGTGGAAGGAGTACGATTGAAAATAAATAAGTACAATCCCTTGCTTGGTAGCACATATGTTCCATTACCAGCAGCTATACAAGCAAGAAAAGCCTGCATTAATCCTCAAAACTTTAAGGACGAGAGGTGTTTTATGCATGCCATTTTAGCAAAACTGGTTAAAACTGATGCTAAACGCGTTAGTAAATACAAGGATCTGGAAAACAAGTATGATTTTTCAGTAATATCATTTCCTACATCGCTAGCTGACATTCCCAAATTTGAAAAAGCCAACAATATATCCATTAATGTATTTGGATTGGAACAAGACAACAAATTGTTCCCTCTAAAGGTTGTGGATCAAGAGCTGCAAGACCATCGCGACCTCCTTCTGCTAAGTTCATCATCCGGCCAGAACCACTACGTCTTTATCAAAGATTTTGATAAACTAGTAGGACATCAGATTACTCACCATGGACATAAGATATATACGTGTAAACGGTGTTTTACTCACTTCGATAATCGATATGGTCAACAAGGAATAGAAAAATTGAAAGAACATAGAGCTTTGTGCGTCCAGCATGACATTGCTAGGGTTGAAATGCCTATTAAAAACCCCATTGTCAAATTTTTAAACGTGGAAAAAATGCTGAGAATACCTTACGTTATCTATGCTGATTTTGAAAGTATACTGTTACCCTATCAAACATGTCTACCCAATCCTGAAGCAAGTTATACAGTGCCATACCAGAGTCATGTTCCTATGAGCTTTGGTATATACGTTAAACCCTCACCTGCTGTGGAACACATAAAGACAAACCTTCCAAGCCAACCTCTTATTTATCGTGGACCTGACGCTGCAGAAAAGTTTATGGACTGTTTGATTTCAATAGCTAATGAAATTGATCGCCTTTACAGCTTAAATGTTCCAAAGGCTTTAACTGAGGATCAAGAAGCAGAGTTCCAATGTTCTGAAACCTGTTATTTGTGTCAAAAACCGTATACCAAAGAGGATTGGAAAGTTCGAGACCATTGCCATATTACAGGGGAATACCGTGGAAGTGCTCACAATAACTGTAATTTGAGGTGTAAAACACGTAACCCCGTTCCTGTATTTCTACATAATATGAGTGGCTACGACGCAAATTTCATTGTAAAGCAATTAGGATGTACTACTGAGAGAGTGGATGTTATCGCTAACTCCAAGGAAAAATACATTTCCTTCACCAAATATGTAGGAAATGTTAAGCTTAGATTTGTGGACACGTTTCGGTTAATGCCGAGTAGTTTGGAAAACTTAGTTTCCAACTTAACATCATACCCTGAAACAGACAAGTACTTTGGAAAAGAAAATGCAATGCTCATGACTCGTAAAGGGATATTTTGTTATGACTACATTGACTCATGGGAAAAGTTAAGTGAAACGTGTTTACCTCCAAAAGAGGCATTCTTTAACAAATTAAGTCAAGAAAATGTTAGTCAAGAAGACTATGAACATGCCAAAAATGTCTGGAAACAGTTCAACATTAAAACTCTAGGGGAATATAGTGACCTCTACCTAAGTTCAGATGTACTCCTTCTTGCAGACAGCTTTGAAACGTTTAGAAACAAAACACTAGAAACACACCGAGTGGATGCTGCACACTTCTTTACTTCGCCTGGTTTAAGTTTCGAGGCAATGCTCCTTTACACAGGCATTGAACTGGAATTGCTACAGGATTACGATCAGATTCTTTTAATCGAGTCTGGAATACGTGGAGGCATATGCCAGGTGTCTCATCGGTATGCTGAAGCTAACAATAAATACATGGAAACCTATGATTCTGAGAAACCATCGCAGTTTATTACCTATGATGATGCCAACAACCAATACGGGTGGGCTATGTGCCACTCCCTTCCTTATGGTGGATTTCAGTGGGTTTCTCCAGATACTGTTGATCTAGAAAAACTAAAGAACGACGATCCTGTGGGATACATTCTAGACGTTGATGTTGATTACCCATCTGACCTTCATGATCTACACAACGATTTACCTTTCCTACCAGAGTGTACACAACCTAAGGATTCGTCTCTGAAAAAACTAATTCCTCATCTTGGAAATCGAAGGCGATATGTTGTTCACTACATGGCATTAAAACAGGCTTTAGATCATGGAATAAAATTGATAAAAATTCATCGTGTGTTAAAGTTTAAACAAAGACCTTGGTTAAAGGCATACGTTGATTTTAATAACAACCTTCGAAAACAAGCCAGAAATGATTTTGAGAAAAATCTGTACAAATTATTCAACAATGCCATTTTTGGGAAAACAATGGAAAATATCCGTAAAAGAATAGACATACGTCTTGTGACTGACAGCAAAAAGGCAGAAAAGCTAATAGCTAAACCAACATTCATCGACAGAACAATTTATGGTCCCAACCTAGCTGCTTTCCACATGGCTAAGCGTAACATTGTATTCAATAAGCCTATATACATTGGAATGTGTATACTGGATATTTCAAAAACTCTCATGTATTCCCACCACTATGATGTCCTGCTACCCTATTATGGCATGGACAATCTTAAACTCATGTATATGGATACTGACTCGTTCATATATTTGGTTAACACCCCAGATGTATATCAAGACAAGTTGGATTTCCTACAACACCTGGACACATCAGATTATCCTACTAATCACATATGTTACTCTACATCAAACAAGAAAACGTTGGGGAAATTTAAAGACGAGGCTTGTGGACAAATTATAAAAGCATTTGTTGGACTTAGAGCTAAAATGTATGCTTTAGACATAAATGGTAAAGAAATCAAAAAGATTAAAGGTATTAGCAGAGGTGTTGTCAAAAATTGTATAAGCTTTCAAGATTATAAGGATTGTGTCATGAAAAACAATGTAAAAAGAATACCCATGAACATTATCGCTTCTAAACAACATGACATATCATCTATAAGGCTAAACAAAATTGCTTTGTGTCCTGGTGATGATAAAAGAGTGATTGATGCTGATGGTATAGGTACACATGCCTATGGTCATTACTCAATCATTAACCATGCTTAAAGAGTTAAGTTATGAATATCAAAATCTTCTGCCTGCAACTAGCAAATACATAAAACAAAACAATTTAGGAAATAAAACCATGGCACTACAAAAATAAAAAAATAGTATTCATAATCAAAAATAAATAAAATAGAAAACAAAATAAAAACAACTGTACAATTTATAACAAAAAATAGACTATATATAAAGTGTATTTAAGTGTAAATAGTGTACATGTATTTAAAATAAAAAATATTGTATGGACACTGCTTGTACATTTTTAATTACTACCCACCTCTCTCCACTCCTAATGCAAAATGAACATGTAAAACACACAAATTGGAAAATCTATGTTTCCATATTGACAAAATAGAAAAAACATTGAACTAAAATTTTAAAAACTGTAAATGGGAATTTGGTAAATTGACAAATGTGTAAACAACAAAATGCAAAATCCATGTTTCCATATCATGAAATTTAAAACTTAAAATTGACATTAAAAAAAACTGAAAATGGGAAATTGGAAAATTGACAAATGTGTAAACAACAAAATGCAAAATCCATGTTTCCATATTATGAAATTGAACAACTAACAACTGACATTTTGAAAATACTGATAATGGGAAATTGGAAAATTGACAAATATGTAAACAACAAAATGCAAATTCCATGTTTCCATATTATGAAATTAAAAAAACTTTAAACTGCCATTAAAAAAAACTAAAAATGGGAAATTGGAAAATTGACAAATGTGTAAACAACAAAATAAAGAAAAAAAACCGGTTGGGGTAGTGATCATGTTGTACAGTAGCCTATAAGACTGGCCTAAGGATAGTTGCATGTGCCCTTATATACTTTGTGTGTGAGCATTAGCCTTTGGATTAGCGTAAGTTAGGTTTGGTAAAGTTAGGTTTGGTTACGTTAGGTATGTAGCCTTGTAGTTTACTCTTTTCGGAAAATGTAAAATCTAAAATGAAAAAATCTTAAATTTAAAATGTAAAATCTACAAAAAAAATAACATCTAAAATACAAAAAAATCAAAAATGTAAAATGTAACATTTAAAAAATGTAAAATGAAAAAAATCAAAAATCTAAAATGTTAAAATATAAAATCTTTAAATGAGGTTTCTGTGGGTTAGGTTAGGTTAGGTTATAACTAAGTTTATTATTTGTGCTCTCTTATTTGCTCTTACATTTTTGCTCTCACTTTGAAGTTTGGTTATGTTAGGTTAGGTTTGGTTAGGTGTGGTTAGGTTATAACTAAGTTTATTATTTGTGCTCTTACATTTGCTCTCACTTTTTTCTCATACTTTTTGCTAATTTTTTTTTTCGCTTGCAATTTTAAATTAGGAAGGTTATGTTAGGTTAGGTTAGGATAGGTTAGGTGAGGTTAGGTTAAGTGAAGTTAGGTTAGGTTATAACTTAGTTTATTATGTGTGCTCTCACATTTGCTCTTACATTTTTGCTCTCACTTTGAAGTTAGGTTATGTTAGGTGAGGTTAGGTTAGGTGAAGTTAGGTTAGGTTATAACTTAGTTTATTATGTGTGCTCTCACATTTGCTCTCATATTTGCTTTGACTTTGAAGTTAGGTTAGGATAGGTTAGGTTAGGTTAGGTTAGGTGAAGTTGGGTTAGGCAGAATTGTTGAGGTATGAATCAAAAGCCAGCTCCTGTCAGTTTTGCCTCGCAAGGCTGAGTGTACTCCATTCCACTCCTGAGACCAGAAATTAAATTTCTTGGCAGAGCCGGGATTCGAACCTCAGGAATGACCTCCAAGAATGCTAGTCACTACACTAAGTGGTTGACAATATAAGGCTGGTCTTGATTATACATGATCAATTAATAATTACCTAATAATAATAATAATAATAATAAATATTCCATTTAGCAACTACACGGCCGAACTCCCCCTGTGACATCATTCATGGTCTCAGGACATGGCGGCCATTTTGCCCATTAGCCCCTGCCCCAGCTCTGACTGACCCCTCCATAAGAATAACATAGAGTGATTGCGCGCGGCGGCCATCTTGCCCATTAGCCCCTGCCCCAGCTTCGGCCTATATATCCTACTGGCACCACTGTACACTTAAAATAATTAATCTAGCTGGAAGCAAAAGTGACTAGAGTTTGAAATTACCTGGAATGCGGAGACATTAAAGGAGGGGTGGTTGATTTAGGAAAGTTTACCACCTAGGGTTGGATCTATTGGAGAGTGGTGATGCTCGAAAGTTGTGTGGTCACAGCGTGCGAGTGAAAGTTGGTCTGTTTGTCGGAGATGAATTTGGGCTGAACATCGTTTCCATCAGGAATGTAAACGAAGGCCCAATGTGGGGTAAAACTTAGTTATGGGAAGTGAATATTAGGTTAGGCATCATCTATTCTCCGTGTGAGAGAGCAACAAGGATGAATCCTATGAATAGCTAACCATTATCATAACGGGAGGAAATCGATTATACGTCTAAATTTGAGACGATAATGTTGAGGAAAGTGATTCAACTACGACACGGAAACATCAGTCATTCCCATTTACCCACCTCGTGGTGACATGGCTACTATTCTTGGGTGTTACTCCGGAGGTCCAGTTTCAAATCCCGGCTCTGCCAAGAAGTGTAATAGCAGTCTGAGAAGAGGTGGATTCGATCCCAACCTCACCCATCCTATGAGTAATTTTCCGTGGTATCTCACTTCTACGTGAGGCAAACATCAAGGATGATATCTATCTTAAGAATATGACCACCTCTTTCCAATCCTTGGATCAAATAAAAATACACACATTACTATATATACCACAGTAACACACGTCATCAGACACATTCTCTACACACACAACTATACGTGGCTGAAACGTCCCATCTTGTCCAAGTGTCTAAATGAAATTGCAAAACATTTAATTCTTCACCGACACTATATCATTTAAATTGGTAGGAGTTAAAATTACGTGGTTGTACATTTCCAATTCAATCGTTTATACTATTTGGTGAGAAATTTGGTATACCAAGCCTGTACTAGATGCTTAACTTTCTGTAATATCATTAACTTGTGTAATAGTACCAGTTCAGGAAGTAAAATAAACAAGACAGCACTAAATTTCAATATATTGAAATTTAATTAATAAATAAATAAATACATTATTTACTTAAATAATTAAAATAAAGCCTTAGATCATCAATTATTAATCTACTGCAGCGAAATTTTATAAAAAATAATCCTCACATTGACCAAATACACGCATTCTTACCTATATGTTAAGCCCGCTAGTCCGGAGATCAACATAGGCGTAAACCTCGAAATCCGTTGAGCTCGAGACTAAAAACAAAACTCGGGGGAAAAATTGGGTAGAAGAATGGTGCTAACCTGAATTCGAGTTCCACGCGCGAATAGGAAAGGATGAACACATGATTTTAAAGAGAGAAAAACACTCCACTTTTATTTAATATAAATACCACACAAAAATAATGGCACTCCTACCTAAATCACAGGGTTGAAATGATAAAGCCCTTTTACCCTGAAATTTCTAAGTGACATTTGAAATAAATTGGCGAACCTTCACTTTCAATAAATGCGTCTTATTAATACGATAAGCGTTCAATAATGTCCACACACACAATCTGAAAATTCTCTCTGAGTAATTAATCACACGGGTCACTTATTCAAAACGCGCACTTCTTTTGAACCATTCACAAAATCATCAATCGTTGCAACACAAATTGTCATAATAAATTTGCTTGAAATTATGAAATCAACTCTTAATGAAAGTTGACGCCCGACAACATTTTAGGTACCGTATTTGACTAAATAGATTGCTCAACTTCAATTCTTACTTCCATCATAACATGACTGTAGTCTACTGGAAAATATTCAAACTTAGAATACTCATTTTCAACATTAAAAAAGAAGCCCCTTCTGAACTGGAAAATATTCAAACTTAGTATACTCATTTTCAACATTGAAATAAGGACATTCTGAATAGCTCGATTTCATTTTGTCGTGACCTAACTAACTTTACAAGGGCTAATCCCTTCCTAATAATAGTCGTCCTTACTCATAATTCGCACTATCTGTTTCACGTAGCTAATAGCAACATCAATTTTCTATAATATAATTTTCAAGCGACTGTGGTCGAACCCTGTTATTCTCTACATAACGATGCCATGTCCTCAACATGTCCGTTCACATGAGGCTCTCTCCGCCTCCCATGAATGAAAAATTCTACTTGATTAAACATGTCACAACTTATCTAAAAAAGAAATTATCAAAATATATAGAAAATCTGGATATTTGAGTTTTGCTTTACCGCAGAATGAGAATTTAACTATTCCCGAATAAGAAATATATCGCGTCGTCAGGTTATTAGTCACAAATTTCACCAATGATTTCTTTTAATAATTGAATTTCAAGATAAGATTATTGTTATCTTATCATATTTAAAAAAAAAATTGCTGTATGCCATGAGAATTTACAAATATTATTATGATTTTTTCAATTAACCCTGTTCGAAAATACTCTGATGTAGATGCATCGATTGAAAACAAGAAATAATATGAAGACTCCAGTTCGAATTCTACTACTCAAATATAAATCAGGAATAGATCCTTCGCCCCCGCCCCTCACCCCCCCCCCCCCCCCAAAAAAAAATATATATATAACCTTATATATATATTTACATATATATACTGTATATATTGTAGAAAAACTTTGGAATATGAAACAACAAGTAGGATGGATTAAGGAAATTAGAGAAGATATGAAAGAATTAGAAATAACTTTGGATGACTTGCAAAACAAAACAAAAAATGTAAAAAAAAATGAAAGATATAAAAATAAGATTTCAAGCAAAAATAGACAAACGTCATACAGTAAAACGCCTGAGAAGATCAGAGCGAATGAAAAGCCACTGGGCAACTCGGAAAGAAAACTTACTGAAGAAGAGAACCAAGAAATGATTGACAGAAGTGGTCCAATGAGGCAGTAAAAGCAGAAGAAGAATAGGAAGATACTGACTCAAAACTATATTGAATCACGAGGCGTGTTTGAATGCCTAATAAAGCATGTGATTTTTGTCGCGAAAGCTTCACTAAAATAAATAAGATTGGTAATGTCTGAATAATTTGTTATACTTGGACTAGGCGTGGGAAAATATTTGAAAAATACAGTACTTGGAATAAGCTCACATAAAATAATAGAACTAAACTTGGGCACCCATGACTACGCTAGACAAACTACGAAGACATGGGATGGTCTCACTTTATATTTTGCAGCCCTCTTCAAATGGGGGAAAATACAATCCCGAGAGGCGATCGTGGAGCTGAAATCCAATCTGTTTGGCATATAGTGATGGAGTGACCAAGAGAGCCTATATTGGAGAATTCCCTGACTTACTGAAGGCTACACCAGAAGCATTTAATTACATAAGTCATATGGACTTTAGTACTCTGTTTTCTATTTTATATTACGAAGATGCCATTTATGTTTTACTGGTGTATATCTGCCATACGATAAATAAATATATTTTTCAAAACGTAATTCAGGCCTTCAGCTCTGCTGCGGTTGGTGTAGTCTGGTTTCTCCATTTGTTGTTAAGTGCACCCTATAGCACATTTTATGACTGCTTCAATCCCTGGCTGGAATCGGCAACGGCTTCGGACAGCTCCCCATTCAATCGTTCCATCTTGGATGTTCATAGTCCCCTAAATTGACTGGAATGGACATCTCCTTCTAACTTCTGTCTTCAACCTCACCTAACCCATCACCAGTATTTAGTGCATATTCATTTTTATTTCAGCTTTCACGGATATATATAGGTTTGAAGCCATATTATTTCAGTGTTGCTTACACAAACTTGTTATTTGTAGCTCTTCAGTCGGTCAACACGATTGTGGCCAATGAATGGGCAATGTGACAACACATGAAAAAAATTGCATGTATTAAATAGATTATCACAAATAATGCGGCAGTTCAGGATTACGCGTTACGACCCTCAAGTGGCCATCATCAGATCCTGATCACTGTGTAGCGGTCAAAGATTACACTAAATAATAAAATAATAATTAATTTAATTTAAGTTACTTACAGTATTGTAGTAGTTCGTCTTGGTTGTGCTTTCAACGGTGTTTTCTGTTTATGTCTTGACGTAATAGAAATGATTAAAAAAATGTATACCCACGTGCGTACAAATAACACAATATACAGTAGTATTAAGTCAACAAACAAACATGAAGCTAGCATGCACTATCAAATACTATATGCACTGTACTTGCAGCACCGTACCACCGTGAGGCACTTTCTCACGATTCTGTACCTGCGCCAGGGTGTTTAGGCAACGCGCAGAGTTCAAGGTGTACACGTGCTCATCTCCAAAGCTGACCCAAATAAGAGAGGATGAAACACTCCACGACGACGTAAACAAAAATCAAATGTGCGCTGCTTGCTAGTCTTTTTAACTGGCATGAAGCGCACAGCATATTGCCAGCAAAATAAATCGAATAACTGTAACCATCTCATAAATTACACGTAATATTCATTCAGGTTTTTGGAGTGTTGAAATGATAAAAATAAATGAAATGATGGAGACATATCACTGAAATTCAGACCTGCTTTGACAATACTTGAGTTTCTAAATCCTATATAGTAAAGTGCTGAAAAGGCGAGCTTGGGCCCCATTTCGTTTAGTCTTCTCATAAACCTGGAGAATATCATGTGGGCTGTAGTATTTCTTGCTGAAGAAGCCTTAATAAACCAAGCCGAAATTTATCATTTACTTACGATCTGATGTAACAGGAAATACACAATAATTGTATAGTTAATATGCAATGTACTGTCCACAATGCTTGGAACATTTGCAGTTGGGTACATTGTGTATTCATGTTCTATGAATTGCATTTACACTATGTAATCGATATGGGGTGAACATTCATAAATAATTATTGATCTACACAGCGGGTTTCTGTTCATCAGAGGTATATGATTGAGGAATTCGGCCAGGCTTGTTTCAATATAGTCAGCCAGGTTCATGAAAACAAAATTCCCCCAATATATGAACGTGCGGAAACAAGATTTTTCTTTAATGCTGCTGTTATATTATAGTAGTCTATATTTAACTGCCAGTACTGTCCAACAAAATAATATTGTCCAACTCAGCAATCAACGCTGTCGCGATCAAATTGTTTTGTTTGTCCCAGCTCTCTCGCTACCTTCACTCGAGTAGCTACCACGTGGTGTAACCCAACCTCTCTTCTCGACCACCTCATGGCGCAGTGACTAACATTCTTAGCTGTCACCCCTGAGGTCCGGGTTCTATTCCAGGCTCTGTCAAGAAATTTCCTTCTGGTCTTAGGGCTAGAACGAGGTACACTCAGCCTCGTGAGGCAAAACTGAGACGAGGTAGGTTCCATTCCCATCTCAGGTGTCCTAAAAGAGGTTTTCTGTGGTTTCTCAGTTCTAATCGAGGCAAATGCTGGGGTAATATGTAATAATAAGGTCATTGCACCAACGTCCACGATGAAGTTTAAAAACTTCAATCTTGTAAAAGTGGTATTATATTTTAATTTTGGATAGATGCGATTCTCTCTTTCTCAGTTACTAACGCGATACATTTGTACGGAATCAGAGTCATACCACAAAGTCTTCGTTTGTTAATTTTGGGGATTAGGCATTGCGTGTCTTCTACGAAACATGTGACACGGGATGAGTTGGTTTCGTCCTGCTCTCAGGGATGGTCAGGTGTTGGCTCAATTTTAATGCAAAGAGGGTATACAATGGCATGTTATACGGTACTACCCGACCAGCGAATTGTTACTGGTGGCGGAAATCGGAAATAATGCGCTCCGCCTAGCCACACGCCTGCGATGGACGTTATTTGTGTGCCTGATTCATGCTGGGCCGTGCGGTGTGCGGAGTGTTCTGATTGAAGCCTATGACTGTACATGAGTCCCTCCACCCTCCTTGCCCCGCAAGCCGCTCGCTGCACCCATAACGAGGCGAGATGACGTAATGTAGGCTATACACATCAGCAGCGCTCTCCTTCTAGCGGTAACAATTCCCTGGTAGGGTAGTACGTGTCGGACTTCCAGATCTATTTACCCGACAGCTCTTTGGTTATGAGTGTGTCATATTCACACGAGCAATTTAATAAATGTAAACAATCTCTCTTGGCATGCCGGACGGTGGACGTAGATTTCACCAGGCAAAGAAAAATGTTTCAAAACCATTAAATTAACCAATTGTTTCATACCCACATACACACATCAAAAAAGTGTTGCATCACCTCGGTTGCAGGATCGCCTGACCACTGTCGCTGAATGTCGATATAGCATAGATGTCACTAAACCTGGCCAAAGATGTACACAACCATGCATGAGCAGGGCCTATCAGACATAGGTCGTACGACAGCCGATCAGGTCAAGTCATTCCACTGCAGGTGTTGTCTGTAGTTCTGCCATGCCTAGAGGGTCAATACCGCCATTTGATCGTGATACGTTGTGTCAGGATGGGCTATAATCAAGAGAAGTTTCCAGACGTCTCCGAGTGAACAAAAGCGATGTTGTTCTGACATGCAGGAGATATAGAGATACAGGAACTGTCGACGACATGCCTCGCTCAGGCCACCCAAGGGCCACGACGGCAGTGGATGACCGCCCCTTGCACATTTCAGCTTAGAGGAATCCTGAAAGCAACTCCAACATGCTGAATAATGCGTTCCGTGCCGCCACAGGACGTCGTGTTTCGATTCAAACTGTACGCGATAGGCTGCATGATGCACACCTTCACTCCCGACGTCCATGGCGAGGTCCAACTTTGCGACCCCGACACCATGAAGGACGGTACAGATGGGCCCAACAACATGCTGAATGGACCCGTCAGAATTGGTATCACGTTCTCTTCACAGATGAGTGTCGTATATGTCTTCAATCAGACAATCGTTGGCCATGTGTTTGGAGGCAGTCTGGTCAGGCTGAACTTCTTAGGCACACTGTACAGCGAATGAAGCAAAGTGGTGGTTCCCGGATGTTTTGGGGTGGCATCATATGGGGCCGACGCACGTCACTGGTTGTCATAGAAGGCACCGAAACTGCTCTACGATACATGAATGACATCATCCGACCCATAATAATAATAATAATAATAATAATAATAATAATAATAATAATAATAATAATAATATCGTATGGCCTCGGGTGCCGGGTGCAAGCTTTGTTATTTGACACCCAGAGGGTAGATTGCATGTCGAATTTCGTTGTTCCTTGACTATGAAAATCAAGGAGGTTAGATGTTAGATATCTAATCTCCTTGAACACTATAGCGCTTTCTAGTAGAGAAACGAGGAACTTTGTGTTGGCGGAAACTCCCGAGATTAATTTTGCCATTATGAACTCGGCCTACTGAATTCAAATGGGTTCTTTGACATGCCAACATCGTATGACATGCGTATCGTATTTTAGCCGCCTTTCAAAAATCACTTACCACGGCCAGAGGCGAACCTGCAATCTTGGGGTTAGTAGACCGACACGCTACCCACTTTTTTTTTTAGCTCTTTACAGAATTACAGAATTTTCAGATATGATAAATACCATACTATTACATCACAAGAAATCCAGATAGTGTCCATATTTATCGTACAATTGTCCACGTTCACTAAGCTTCCAACGCTCTTTCTGCAGGTGATACCTGAGATCCAGGAACGAGAAATGTTGATCATTGTCCATCACGAAGTGTACATATTGGCCCATTATCCACACAATGGCAGTCTGTTTAATTTGGGGGAAGGCGGTCACCGACAAACAAATCAACTTCCTGTCATCAAGGTCACCCGTGGGCACATTTAATAGTTGACATACTTTTCCCTTACACCACAGCCACGTGGAGGCAACTCGCGTGCATGATGTGAAGCGGTGTATCGCCGTATCAGTTTGACCACATATAGTACACCATGGGCAAGCTTCAAGACGGATGGTATATCGCCGCAGAGCGGTTGGGATGAGATCGTTGAGGAAGATAAAAACCTGGGAGTGTACAGCAGAAGAAATGGTCATAGCCCCAAAATTTTTCAAACAGTGGGCCAATGGACGTAGAGGGTGGTGGCCTCGATTCGCGGTTTGGAGTGTACCACTTGCCGCAACATGTTATAAATACTTTTCGTCGTTGGAACAGTCCCTGAGGGCATTTGGCGAACAGTTTCCATAAGGTGCTGTTGATGGTCCCTAAATATCTTCGGGAAAGCTCTATCACAACCACGGGCTGTGTTTCGAATATCATTGTATAGCGCTTTCGTAAAAGTGTCATGTTGGGAAAGAATGGTGATATCGTTCTTGCAGAGGAGTGCACGGCATTTCATGCCATGAGCTGTTAGCCCTAGCCCGCCTTGCCGGGATGGGAGATACAAATGTTCCCGTTGTACTCGGAACAAAAATCCTTGCCATATAAACCAACCTGTATATTTTGCCAATTGGCTCTCAAACATTTTGGGAAGTGGGAAAAGTTGTGCGACATACCATATTTTAGAGAGCGCAAACACGTTGAGGACCATGACCCGTTGCACTATATTGAGGTTTCTTTGACCAAATTGGATCAGCACTCCCCTAACTTTGGCAATGACCTTAGTCCAGTTTGCTTGCACTGTGTCCAGAAGCGATTGCTTCCAGGTAATGCCAAGAATTTTCACCTCATTTACTATCCGGAACCAGGGCTGTTGGGTAATCACTGAGTTAGTATTGAGCGGAAGCTAAGCAGTTTTCTGGGGGTTCGATTGTGCTCCAGAGGCGATATGGTAGAGCTGAAGGACGCTATCGATGTGGGAGATGTCTTCATTATTGCGGATCAATATTGATACGTCATCAGCATAGGCGCATATGCCAAAAACATGTGTGGACAGTTTGTAACCCTGTAGCTTCACCTGGGTAGTCCGAATGAACGGTTCAAGGCCAATGACAAAAAGTAGCATGGAAAGGGGACATCCTTGCCTAACTGATCGTTGTATTGGAATCAGAGGGGAAAGAAAACCGTTGACGAGCACTCGAGACGTAGCATTACAATTTATCATACGAATGTAGTCAATAAGGATTTCAGGAAATTCAAAGTGTTGCAAGACCATGTACAAGTATTCATGACTGATGCGGTCGAAAGCTTTATCAAGATCTAAGGTGAGAAAACTCATTGGCTCAGTGGGGAGCATTTCGGCTTTTAGGTGTAGGTCCCGTAGTATCGCTAAGTTTGTTAACAGAGTTCTTCCAGGAATACTGCAACATTGTTCATCACCAATGATATCATGTAGAACAGTCTTCAATCGGCATGCAAGTACTTTGGTAAGGACTTTATAATCACTGCAGAGCAGAGTAACTGGTCGGAAGTCACCAACTGCCATGGGAGAGGATGTTTTTGGTATGAGGACTATGGTACCCTCGTGATGTGATTGACAAAGAGCACGACGTTGGAGAATGGTACGCAGGACATGACAAAATTCTTTGCCAATGAGAGGCCAGAAGTGTTTATACATTTCATATGGCAGTCCATCAATGCCAGGTGAGCGGTTGTTTGGGAGGTGCTTAACCACAGAGTGAATCTCTTCATCCGTAATATCCGCGCTGAGCAGTGTTTTGTTGTCCGGAGATAGTTGGGTACTGCAAGATGAAAGCAATAGGGTCACCTGCTGTGGATCAATTGGAGCCTTAGCGTAGAACCGTTGATAAAATAATGATGTTTCACTACGTATAGCGTCAGGGGAGGTGACGACACTTCCAGTACTGGTGTGGAGGCGGTGGATATATTTACGTTGCCGCTCACATTGTCCTTTGGCGATATGGTATACACTTGCACTTTCGTCCGGGAGCACTGTACGATCTTTTAAAGCCACGTTTATATGAGCGAGCGTTCGTTGCTGTAGAGACAGGAGTTTGGTTTTAACTTCCCGAATCTGGTCATATATACGCTCCCCAGCATCAGATCTTTGCTGGAGCTGGCGAAGAACTCGATAGTAAAATTCAACTGTATCCCGTCTTTCCCGACCTAGTTGGTAGGATATGTTCTTAAAGATGCGGCGGATCCCTGGTTTAACGAAAATATCCCACCAGTCTGCGCAGTCGCGAAATTTGCATTTTTGTTGGACCCATCGAGTCCAGTGTTGTCTGAAAATATCTTGGCATTCCTCCTCCAGTAACAGCGAGCAATTCAGTTTCCAATAACCTCTTCCTATGTGAAATATGGGATGGGGGTAAGAGATTGTACATACGACAGCATGATGGTTAGTGAAACTGGCAGGTATCACTTCATATCGTCTAGGCTGGATAAGTTCCTGTGAAAAGTAGATGCGGTCAATTCGTTTTGAGGAGTTGTGACTTATACAGGTGTAATGGGGCAGGGGCACCCTTAAACTATCCACAGCATCAATGAGGTGTAGGGAGGTAAGAAGGGTCCTGAGAGCCGGGTTGATACCTTGGTATGGACTAGTGGAATCCTCTGGGCGAGAATACAATTGAAATCCCCTGCAAGAATAAGTTTTTCCTTAACGTTGTGCAGATGAGGCAGTATACTCTGTTGAAAGAACATTTTCCGTTCCACACGTTTATTGGACCCGGATGGGGCATATACATTTATCAGGGTGGTATTGTTTATGTGTCCAGATATTATGCGTCCTGATGGATGACATAGCACACCTTCGAGTGGGATATCTTGTCTTATGAGGAATCCGGTCCCTCTATTCCTATTACCGGTATTGATGTATTATTTGTAGAAGGCAGATATGGGCAAACAGGGTATAGCAACTTCTTGAATGAAGGCAATGTCAATGTCTGCATCTCGAAGGAATCTCTCCAACAGTTGAAATTTCAGAGGGAATTTTATTACATTGATATTCACAGTGGCCACAGTGAGAAATTGCGCCATTAAGAGAAGTATAAAAGCTGTGCTAGACATACTGGAAGGTGGACTCGAAAAAAAAAAGAAAAAAGACACAGGTGAGAAATATACTGGTGCACTATGTCAAATTAGGTTGAGATAGTTCCTTATGACTGCCATTCATAGGCCGGCTGTCAGCGTTTGAGAGCGTTCGTGGGTCCCTAGATGACGTAGAATGAAGATTTTGTTTCTTTTTCACAGCTGCGGGAACGTTTGTAGAGCCAGTTTGATTCTTCGGGGCTGGTACGGCAATCGAGGCATTTGTTTTAATCTTCTTAGATACGTTCTCGGATCCCCGATCAACCTGTGAGTCGGTAGGTACCAGAGAAGGTGGGGGCAGTGAAGACAAAATTTCTGTGGCAGCCTGTAGTGACGGCATAGTTGGTTCTAAGGCTGCGATACAGGTTGCCGATAGCACAGGGGCACTCTGTGACTCGCTGATCTGGTCAGTGTAAAGTACCAGTTCTGCGTCATGTGTGTCCAAGGCCACTTCTGGTGTTGTCCCAGCTGACTGATCAATAAGCATGTTTTCATGTGACGTTTGCTGTGTCACAACTTCCGAGTATTGGACACGTCGTTGTTGTGTAGGAGTTATACCGAGGGGAATCATTTTCTTTGGGCAGTTGATACGTAGATGTGTGTTAGCATTGCAAATTAAACAGGTCTGTTTCTGTCCATTATACGATATATAGCCAGAATGGCCACCAAAAGTCTCAGTGGAGGGGATATCTTGTTTGATTTCCATAGTGACTGCACGTATTCCATTATACACCGGGAACTGATAAGCAGAAGACCATTGTTCTTTCCTGACGTCACTCACAGTGCCATATTTCGACAGGACGGATTTGAAAATTTCAGGGGGAACTTCAAGTGGGTCATTAAATATACGCACTGTGGTAAAATTGGAATCCGCTGTGGAGAGCTTAACATTAGTCATTTTGCCTGAGTCATACTGAAATTTAATAGGATCTGCAAAAGTATTTAGCAATTTCTGATAAGTAGATATGCTGATTACCTTGATGTACATGGTGTTTTCTTGCGCATTTAACTGGATGGCTTCTACTTGGTCGACAGTCAACTGAAGGGTATCGCTGATCCAGCGGTGAATTTCTCCTGGTGTGGGGCGAGAACTCTGCCTGTCCCATTGGCAGCGTACGGTGGTTTTCCTCTGGTATCCGGACATGATTTTCAGCGGGGTTTTCTGGGTTTCTGGTTTTGTTGTCCTATCTGGAACACTACTTGAAAAAGTATTGTCCGAATGACACACGGAAGGTCAGTACACCCGTGGAACTATCGGAAGCACCGGTATTAGGAAACGTACACTCTTCCAATGCGGTCACACAGCGCGCACACACGTACCTCACTCGGCCACGACTAGTGACCAACTACCTACTCACCCAACGTGGCAAGTGTAACCACATCGGCAGAATTTAGGGAGCCATTCGTCTTCATGGACGGCAATGCTCACCCATATCGAGCACATCGTGTGAATGCGTTCCTTCATGTTAACGCCATCACTCGCCTAGCATGAACCCCATCGAAAATGCATGGGATACATTTAAAAGTTTTTTTTGGACAAGATCACTCACCAAGCAATCTGAGAAATCCACGGTGAATCGCCATTGAGGAGTGGGACATTCTGGACCAACAGTGCCTTGATGAACTCGTGGATAGTAAGCCACTACTGATACAGGTATGCATCAATGCAAGAGGGCGTGCTACTCGGTATTAGCAGTACTGGTGTATGCTGCAATCTAGACCACAAATCCGAAAGGCTCTCTTTATGATTGTACAACTGGCAATGTGTGGTTTTCATGAGCAATAAAGAGAGCTGAAAAGTTGTTTGTGTATATCTCTACGCCATTTGTATGCCAAGGTGCAGGACTTCTTCGCACCAAGGTGATGCAATACTTTTTATGATGTGTGTACGTTCCACATTTCTCATAATTCCAAGAATTTTTTGTTTATCCCTTGGCGTAATAGTGGGTCATATCAAAAATTATTTCTGAGAAAAGTTTTAGGTATTTTTAGAAGAGTATTGACCATCTTAAACAGTTTTGATGTTGTAGCTATTAAGGATGGGATGATTCATTCCCCCTAAATACTTCATTCTTCACTCCCCTTTGGTCAATGGTTGCTTCTATCAAAGAATTTAACTAAGATACGTTCTTGTCTTGGCTCTTATCCCAAGAATAGTATGAACTTTCAATAGATTCGACTTTTCACGTACTCAGATATTTATAGCGACTTTTCATGTTTTCAAAAATGGTCCCCCATTTTCACCCCCTTGGTCCTATTTAGCCCATTAACGAACTGACCAAGATTTAAGGTGGATACATTTTATGTGTAAATTAGACTGTGATTGGTACAAAATGACGGTAGTTATCACGTCCTCAAGAAAGAGATATATACATAAAATATGAACTATTGAACTAGGTGGTTTTTGGGTCTGGGGGATGTGAAACGTGAAGATATATCGAAATGTTCAGGAAGTCATAACATGGTACCCATTGCAATACTATAGTTAGCTTTCTCATGAAATCTACCTAAAAGTGGAACGATTCACATTTCTATCTTAATTCAACGAAGTTACGTTGTTGTTTCATTCTGACGTTTGTTACATCGTGTTCATTTGGCTTCATGTATTTGGGAGTGTGTAGTATATATCTGATAACCTGTGAATTTATAATGGCTATCACCACGTTGTGTGGTAAATTATTTTAGGTGCCGGAACCACTACACACACTACAGCCACCGCAGACGCATAGTTAAGCAAATAAATTCAACATACACCCAAGTACACAGGACTAAATATCAAAATATTCTATGCCATTCTTTGGAGGGGAAGTAAAGCCGGCGCGGCGGTCCCATGTCATAGATTTACGGCATGAAAAAGAACCTTCCACTAACTATACTTGAGGAAGCTAACATTTGTAGATTAGTTTGAGAACGCTATATTAGTTCCAACATCCGCTGCCAGGTGCTGACTGCGATGCCATTTAGTAGCCACATCGGCAGCTAGATGTCGTGGATGGTAGCATTTGGTAGCGAAAGTAGGAACTACTTGAAAAAAAAAACTCGTCTGCAGTCCTTCTACCTGATTCACAGATAACACACACTAATACCGCCATCACAATTAACACCGGTTATCAGACAAATTCTACACACACCCAAAGTACACGGGAAGGAACCAATCAACCAATATATTCTAAGCCCCTAAAATGAATTAACAACAACATAAATTCGAGCATAACTCGGCTTCTGTATACACACATAGGGATCAATGATGTGAGATAAGACCAAGGTGATTTATTTGTGCATTAGTTGAAGTGGGAGAGCGGCGCTCATTTGCAGTAAATCAATATCCTTTAGACCTTGACGAAGGAAACCACTCTAAATGAAGCATAATTGGTTACTACTGCTGCGATGGGAAGTATACAAGACGTTGATCGAACGCAGGGAAGTCTTTGTTTGTGGTTTCGTTTAGGGCCTGGATATCTCGGTATTTGAGCCCCGTGTACTTGTGTGTGTACATATATATAAATAAATTGTCAGATAGTGTAGTAGTGTTTGTATTTGTATGAGGCTAGGATTGGCAAGAAGCTAGTGGTGGCATCATGTTAGGAACCATACTGGCATTTACCTGGGGCTAGAAGTGGAAAAGCACGGGAAACCACTTCCAGGATGGCTTAGATGGGAATCGAACCCACCAATTATAATTTTTACTTCAAAAGGCCAAGTGTATCGGATCAACGTTTAACTGCATATAACTTCCATACTAACAAATAGATTTCAACCAAAGTTTGTATAGGTAATGTATGTCTCATAAGATAGCTTATAACTAGGCTACTTTTGGAATCATTACGGCTACCAAATATTGATATATGTTCTCCATAATTTTGAACCATAGTCTCAAAGTATGAAGCCAAACAGTTCAAAATTCGAAATGTACCACATGTGAATAAACGATATGTTTGCAGATTCATTTCGAGTAAACCATACGTGACAGTGTTGCCAACTTAATTCTACCCGTGCTGATAGGTTCAATGTTCATTTCCATATATTTTTCATAACAATAATGGATAATAGTACGCATTTTCAGGGGCAGTAGACTTACCAACTACCTAATAACTCTCTCTAAGCATTTGATCAATAGACTCTCAGTATCTCAGAATCCATGGAAATAAACTTTTTCAAGTACACTGTAGTGCTGTATTAGGCTACACTATTGCAGGTATATTTCTAAGTATCATAAATTCCTGTATTGCCAATTTAATTTCATCATTATTCTACATAGATGTATGAATCTTAAATTTTAAGAAAAGTAGGCTCTTTAGTTTGTCACGGAACTACTTGTTACTTTATGAGGCTGAGTGTACCCCGTTCCAGCCTTCAAACCAAACTTACATTTCTTGGCAGACCTACGAATCGAGCCCAGACGTCTGGGCCAACCAACATTAGATCGAACGATTCGTCACTAATTTGGGCAACACTTGATACAGTATATCAGTTGTTATACTTCATTTATTTTAGAGGCTTGGGATATCTTGGTCTTCAGTCCTGTATAGTTGCGAGCGTGTTCAGTTTGTCTCATAACCTGTAAATTTGTGATGACTGTAGCAGTGATTTCATATTTAGTTTTTAGGGGCTACCATTGGGGTGACCCGAGAATTGAAACAAGGAATAATCCTGGCACTATCCTGAAGGGAGTGTGGAGAATATAATTATATCAACGCCGAGATTTGAAATTCGATCTCCGGACCTCCAGCTCCCCTGTGCAGTGATTTCAGGAGCACGCTGCAGGGACTCGAGTGTACCTGGAACAGTGCGTACTGCTCCGCTTGTGTCCTATTTTGGCCGCCACACGTTGTGACGGACATCTTGTACGTCTATAATGGTCTCAATACCCCGAACCTAATGGCACTCATGATCACACATAATTAATGTCCAATACCTGGCCGACTATACTGTAATGATGGTGCGACCTGTATGGAGGGCAGTGCGACAATCAATTGAACACAAGTGTGCTTTCAGCCACATAGTAGTCACCTGTCCTGTTGGTAAGGTAATCGATCCTCTGTAACAGTCATTTATAAGAAAAGTTATATAAGAAGAATGCTCGTTTATGAATGTGTGCATCTCTAGCTTAAAATAAAATATATAAGCTGAAGGTTTTCCTGTTGTTTAGCTAAGTTATATCCATTTGAATGCCAGTGTACTCGCTTTACAGCAAGGGTCAATCTGAAAGCTTCACAATCCTTGTTCGGTATTTGTTTGTTTATTTGTGTGTTTGTTTGTTTGTTTGTTTCATTCATTCTTTCTTTCTTTCTTTCTTTGGGGTTGGCTGGTTTGTTTGTTTATTCATTCATTTTATGATTTATTCGTTCATTCCTGCTTTCATTCAGTCATTCATACAGTTATTTATTTATTATTATTCTTTCTTCGAATTTTGCCTGCTGTGGTCTGCGGGAAACAATCGATTTTCTGGTTATTATTATTATTTATTTATTTATTCATTTGTTTATTTATTTATTCATTTGTTTATTTATTTATTTATTTATTTATTTATTTGTTTATTTATGTATTTATTTATTTATTTATTAATGTATGCATTCATGCATTCATTCATTCATTCATTCAATCATTAATTAATTAATGTATTTATTTATTATTTATTCATTTATTTATTTATTCATTTATTTATTCAAAACGCAGGATGTTATTAAAGGCATTTGTTCTCATACCCAGAATATAGTTCACCTGGTGGACAGTAAAATGACACAACTAATCAAATGGTATTTATGACTGAAGGACGAATGTTTTATTTGGTATACGTCCCTTTTAAGAATGTTTTTCTCCATCGCCATGTTGCCATAATATACCTTGACATTGACATTTTCTCAAGTGTTATTCTGTTCAATATTTGTCTTTGGGTTTGTGATTGTCAAGAAATGCCAACTTAAAAATGAGATACTGACTTAATTTAAAACTAAAATAACTCAGTGTCAATTGCAGAATAACGAATTTACATTAAAAATAAGTCTGGCCAACCACAATAATTAGTAGTCTAATCTATTCTTCAATACCACTTTTCTGGTTGTTAATTTATTTTTGTTCTGAATAGCATACAATGATGAATTAAAAGACTAATTTATTTGCTACCTTAAAATTTAGAGACACTATTCTGCCGTACAACATTCAGATATATTGCAGAGTAAATTGTAGCCATAATGAGCTATTAAAGGTTGAATAGTAGCAGATAAAATTTGAGTTCCAAATATGCATGTTACATTTGTAATTCGTCTTCGAGAAAAGAAATCGACCTCCTCACCACACAGGGATTCTATTCATATATTTATTTTAACCGAACTACAGTAGTTTATAATATGCGATATCAATTTCAAGGAAGTGTAGTGACATTTCGTCAGTAGATTCGATGAATACCATAAGCGGAACTGTCACTACTTCAGATGAAGTTTGATCACCATTATAGTCTTCCACGCAAAACTGAAAGGTGTTGGTGGGCGAATTATTGTAAACCTGAATTGCAAATGTTGATTCCCCCCATGTCGTAGCTGTGTGCATTAAATTACGCAACATCATTTCGATATGGAGATGCAATAAATCCGGAGATGGTTCGAGTGTCGACAGCGGTCGTACTGAGTGTGGTTTTTTATTCCTTATATTTTCACTCTTCCACCGGGAAAATACCGGGATAGTAAAAGCAAAGCCAACTCCGTACAGGCCATGGAGGCCCTGGGAGTAGTGGAAGATAGAGGCTTCCACTTTTTGTGACATTGGCACTAGATGGGATGAAGTTGTCAGCTCCATGCCCGGTCGTCTTTGCTCCCAGGAATTACCCTGGTACTCATTTCTGGTGTAGGCTGAGTGAACCCCAGGGCTATTTCAGTTTTGTTTCTGAAAAATGCTGGATAGTACTTAATATAAAGCTCCCAGCGTATCAAAGCCAATATCTGAACCTAATTATTACAGCTACAAACACTACAACATTCACTTTAGAGACACAGGTGTCTGACAAATTTAACACACAAACAAGTACACGTCACTAATGACGAAGGTGGCCTAAGTCCCTATAATGAATAACGGGAGAATAACTTCTGCATAACCCTGGAATTGTATCAAACGTTTCCATTTTCTTTTTCTATTATCTGGGGGGTGATCTATACAATGGAAGTGTAGCATGTAAAAGTAAATTCCCCTAATACTTGTCCGTGCAGTGTTGGAAGTGGTTGCCGTCATCATCAAGGCATGCCTGTACAACGGCACAAACAAATGTATTTATCGCATGCATATTTCTTTCTATTTATGAAAACACCCATTACCTTGGAGTGACGTTCTAATCTACCGGAAGGGCATTTAGGATCCATGTCTAAGATAGAGCTATAGCTGCAATACGAGACATCAATGCCATCGGACACCTGCAAATGTTATATCTACAAAACGCAGTAAACACCTTTGCAGTCATGATAGTAACCTACCAGTGCTAACATATGGAATCAACGTTTTATGGAACCACCTAGAGAAAGAGGATCTCAAAACCTAGGAAACTGTTAAAGCCACTTTCTTAGAAGGAGCAATGGGGGTCTCAAAATTTACTTCTTTCCGACTTGTCTTTGTGTTCGTAAGAGATCCTGTCCTCATAGTATATCCAGGACTGAAGTTTACTCTACCAGCAACGGACGCATATAAGGGCCTTATTCGGGAGCGATATGAAAAAGCGGAGGGCATCAATGAAAAATGTTATTGCACCAGTGCTATGACTGGCAGGAGTTGGACTAAGCCAAACCAGACACTGAGACATGTTGTGGCAAAACTTGTGGTGCAAGGGTTCAAACATAAAATGTGTGTTCAATCCAATTATCACATTCCAGACAAAACGTATGTTCGTAAACTGCGCAAAATGCATTGCCCGAAATCTCATGCCTTGTGCTGTAATCAAAACACCAAGTTATTTATCGTATGGCTTTTAGTGCCGGGAGTGTCCGAGGACATGTTCTGCTCGCCTGAGTCTATAGCTGCTTCCAGCGGACACACTTTGGGTAAGCTACAAGTTCCGTTCAATTTCAAGTAGTTCCAACTTTCGCTACCAGATATCAATGATACCTAGTAGTGAATGTTGGAACTTTGATAGAGCGTTCCGACGAAA
Organism: Meconema thalassinum; assembly: GCA_946902985.2. Taxonomy (NCBI): domain Eukaryota; kingdom Metazoa; phylum Arthropoda; class Insecta; order Orthoptera; family Tettigoniidae; genus Meconema; species Meconema thalassinum. The sequence goes on along the minus strand of OX336388.2, from coordinate 1,733,252,536 downwards.
TCTAACCTAGCAACTTAGCTTCACACAAGTTTAGTCTGTGGAATGATTTATGACATGGGACCACCGGCTTTACTTCCCATCCGAAGGAAGGCATACTGAAGGATTTTAACGCTCTTAAAATATCCGACGACTTCGGCCGGGTTTGAACCCGCTATCTTGGGCACAGCAGTTCAGCATGCTACCAACTATACCACCGAAGCCGCAAACACATATTCAATGACAATCTATAATACAGAATCAGAGTAAAGTTCTGTACATTCTGCATTGTTCAGGCACACTTGTGCGAATTTATTACATTCATAAATCAATTATATAAAACACCCATTACAATGGGGAACAATTGTGTTGACCGCCTAAAAAGCATTAAATGTTGGCTCTCCATGTCACGAAATGTAGCCACCAACAAATCAAGAAACACATTGGCATTTACACGCCGAATATTGTCACGCAGTTTACTGAGAGTCAGAGGTCTGTTGAAGTCACTTCAAATTTTACTGAATTAACTTATGTCTATTAATTTAAACAAGTAGTTCCGTGTAGAACTAAAGCCTATTTTATATATCCTACTTAATATGTTAATTGCCACTATCAACATACAAAATTTCAGTTTGATTGCTGTCATAGATTCGTAGATATCGAGAACCGACTAAATATTTCGGATGGTCGCCATGTTGGATTTTTATTTATGTAGGTCTTAGAGTTATGTACTGTTACATGAAGATTATTGTGTACGTGTAGTATTCAAACTTCAATCGCATGTTTAGGACACAAGAAGTAAAGACGAGATTTTAAAATTTCGCACAGCTGCCATCTTGTGGTTATGGAAACAATTGCAATAAATTAGATGCCAGTGGATTAACATTTGTATAAGCATTTACCGTACCAAGTTTCACAGCACTCGGATGGTTAAATTGCGATAAACATCCATGTGAATATTTATAATTCGCGTCGCCGCCATGTTGTATTTGTGATCACCAGGATATTGAAAGTCCTATAGGTGAACTAATGTGCATAGCCCGTATGAAATAAAAAATCAGTTTGATTGCTGTAATAGAATCGTAGATATTGAGAACCGCCTAAATATATCGGATGGTCACCATGTTGCATTGTTATATGTAGGCCTATAAGCCATAGAGTTATGTACCATTAAAGGAAAATTATTGCGTCGGTTCATTATTCAAATTTTCATATCGATCGCATGATTACGACACAAGAAAAACAGAAATTCGCTCAGCCGCCATCTTGAGGTTATATTAACAATTGAACTAAATTATATACGGTTCCAGTGCATTACACTGTGTATAAACATTTGCTGTACCAAGTTTCATTGCGTTTGGATAATTAAATCGCGAGAAAGGTCTATATAAAACTTTCAATTTCGCGTGGCCGCCATGTTCGTTTTGTAGTTAACAGGTTTTTTAAAGTCACATAGATGAACTTCCAGTAGTGCCCTTTAGTTCCGTACAAAATTTCAGGGTGATATCAGTAATAGTTTCGGAGATATAGAATAACGGTGTAATACTTCGCACAGCCGCCATTTTGAGGTTATGTAAACAATTGAACGAAGTTGGATGTCGGTGCATTAACATGGGTATGAGCATATACTGTACCAAGTTTCATTGCGCTTGGTAGGTTAAATCGCGAGAAACGTCTATTTGAACGTCGCAACTTTGCTTGGCCACCATGTTGGTTTTGTAGTTACCAGGTTTTCTTAAGTCACATAGGTGAACTTCTAGCAGTTCCCTTTATCACAGTACAAAATTTCAGTGTGATATCGGTAATAGTTTCGTAGATATTGAATGCTGGTAAAATATTACGCACAGCTGCCATGTTGGATTGGTGTTACGTAAAAGAAATTGAAGAGCACGGTAGGGGTCGGTCAAAATGGTGCTATGACCTCACCGAGTTTCATTGAAATTGCTCCAGCGTTAGACGTTATTCGGGGGGGGTGGGGGGGTGGAGCGAGGGGGGTGGACACACATCACACACACATCACACATACACACACGGACAAAAGGTGATTTCATAAAATGGAAATAGGCTAAAAATTAAGTGAAAATCATTGGTCGAGAACTAGTGGGACTCCGAGTATATAACGACGGGAGTTTCATAACTCGGGGAACTTGACGAGTATGGATTTCACTAAATGATATTGTCCAAAGTTTTTAATTACTAAGCAAGTATTGTAATCACAATTTACCTTAAGATGGAGATCGCTTTAAATACATAGCCGAGGTTTAACGGCTCCTGCTCTCAGCTTGTAATTAAACACACGCCATTGGCTCCATTGGAACGAGAAAAGCAATTAAATGAGAACCTGCGAAAGGAATCCTTGAAATTACATAATTATCTTGACTGTGCGACAGTGAGTAATGCTCGCGGATCGAGACGTGAATTGTCAGAGAAACGAATTCTGCTGGAACTATTATAAGCCCCCGTATAGCAATGATTTCTAGTGGTTGAGCCGTCTAATTTCCCAGAAGTCGGCAGAATGCGGAGCTCCTTTACGCCATCTGACGTTACTTACAACACACTAAACTCAAACAACGCAGAGCTATTGGGAGACGGTGGCAAGTCCTAGAGAGTAAAACCACCATTGGGCTCTGAAGACCACGTAAATCCATGGATAACCCTGTTGCCCAGCTTATAAATTTTTAACGCAGCAAATGGCCATTTACGTCTTTTCAGGAAGGGTCAGGGAACGGATTTTTGGAAGGAAATTGGCCCGGCATTTGCCTGGCGGTGAAGATGGCAAACCACGAAAACCATTTTCAGGCCGGCTGAGGTAACATTCGAACCCACGCTCTCCTGCTGCCAGCGAGACACGTGGTAGCGCGTTAGCGCTCTCGGTCACTACGGCGCTGCTTATCGTCTGTAGGTAGTAGGAGAGATACGTGGCTAGCATCACATTACCCTCAGTTCAATTACCTTGTTTTAGGATATGCTAAACTATAATATTTCTCATATCAAGTAGCTACTGGATTGTCTCCAAGAGACTGATTGCATCCCGTTAAAGTTCTCGCGTCAGATCTTAAATCGCTGAAAGAGTAAGAAGCATGAACCAACAAAATTGAACCATTAAGTCTTAAAGACTGCTGACTGATAATGATTACCAATTGCACTGTCAAATATGGGGCGAGAATTTTCCTCTCTGCCAGCTTTAGAGGGAGCTTGGTTTCCAGCTCAGACTTCATATATTGTGGCAGTGTTCCACGTGGTTAGTTAGATGGTTTGGGCACGAGAGGGAGAGGGCACCTTTTTAGCCTATTTTCAATTTTGAAAAAATAGGCTTATGAGATCACCTTTTGTCCGTGTGTGTGTGCGTGTGTGTGTGTGTGATTCGTGTGTGTGTGTCCCCCTAATAAAATCTAAACGGCAGGAGCGATTTCAATGAAACTCGGAAAGTTCATAGCACTATTCCCGGCGACCTCGACCGTGCCCTTCAAATTTTCTTACGACTCAACAATCCAATATGGCGGCTGTGCGAAATATTTCACCAGCATTCAATATCTCCGAAACTATTACCGATATTACCCTGACATTTTCTATGGTGATAGAGGGAACTGCTATAAGTTCACTTATGTGACTTTTGAAAACCTGGTAACTACAAAACCAACATGGAGGCCAAGCGAATTTGCGACTTTTAAATAGACGTTTCTCGTGATTTGACCAACCAAACGCAATGAAACTTGGTACAGTATATGTTTATATACATTGTAATGCACCGACATCTAACTTCGTTCAATTGTTTACATAATCACAAGATGGCAGATGTGCGAAATATTTCACCGGCATTCTATATCTCTGAAACTATTAGCGGTATCTCCCTAAAATTTTGTACGGAGATAAAGGGCACTACTGGAAGTCCATCTATAAGACTTTCAAAAACCGGTTAACTACAAAACGAACATGGCGGCCAAGCGAATTTGAAAATTTTAAATAGACCTTTCTCGCGATTTAATGTTCCAAGCGCACTGAAACTTGGTACAGGAAATATTTATACACATTGTAATCCACTGGTATCTAATTTAGTTCAATTGTTTACATAACCTCAAGATGGCGGCAGTGCGAATTTTAAAATTAAGTTTTTATTTCTTGTGATGTTGTCATGCGATCGAAGTGAAAGTTTGAATAATGAACCTACGCAATAATTTTCCTTTAATGGTACATGACTCTATGGCCTATACATTTAACAATCCAACATGGCGACCATCCGAAATATTTAGACGATACTGAATATCTACGAATCTATTTTAGCAATCAAACTGCATTTTTTAATGTTCATAGGGGCTATGAACTTAAGTTCACCTATAGGACTTTAAATAACCTGGTGATCACAAATCCAACATGGCGGTGACGCGAATTATAAATATTCACATGGACGTTTCTCGCAATTTAACCATCCGAGTGCAGTGAAACTTGGTACAGTAAATCCTTATACACATTGTAATCCACTGGTATCTAATTTAGTTCAATTATTTACATAACCTCAAGATGGCGGCAGTGCGAATTTTAAAATTAAGTTTTTATTTTTTGTGATGTAGTCATGCGATCGAAGTGAAAGTTTGAATAATGAACCTACGCAATAATTTTCCTTTAATGGTACATGACTCTATGGCCTATACATTTAACAATCCAACATGGCGACCATCCGAAATATTTAGACGATACTGAATATCTACGAATCTATTTTAGCAATCAAACTGCATTTTTTAATGTTCATAGGGGCTATGAACTTAAGTTCACCTATAGGACTTTAAATAACCTGGTGATCACAAATCCAACATGGCCGTGACGCGAATTATAAATATTCACATGGACGTTTCTCGCAATTTAACGATCCGAGTGCAGTGAAACTCGGTACAGTAAATCCTTATACTAATGTTAATCCACTGGCATCTAATTTATTTAAATTGTTTCCATAACCTCAAGATGGCAGCTGTGAAAATTTTTAAAATCTCCTTGTTTTTTCTTGTCCTAATTTTGCGATTGAAGTTTGAATACTACACGTTCACAATAATCTGCATGTAACAGTACATAACTCTAGAACCTACATATATAAAATCCAACATGGCGACCATCCGAAATATTTAGTCGGTTCTTAATATCTACGAATCTATTACAGCAATCAAACAGAAATTGTGTATGTTGATAGTGGCAATTAACATAAGCAGGATATATGAAAATAGGCTGTATAGTTCTTCACGGAACTACTTGTTTCTATACTTATCGTACCCCTGCCAATTGATTCACGAATCAGTGTTTACCCACTTCTGTTGTAAGAGAAGCGGCTTCGGTGGCGTTGTCACTAGCATGTTGAACTGCTAATCCCAAGATTGCAGGTTCAAACCCGGCCGAAGTCGTTGGATTTTTAAGAGCGTTAAAATCCTTCAGAATGCCTTCCTTCGGAGGGAAAGTAAAGCCGGCAAGCCCATGTTATAGATTTATGGCATGAAAATGAACCTACCACTACAATTGGTAGTCTGTAGCTACATTTGTAGGTTATTTGGCTAGAAATGCTCTATCAAGTTCCAACGTTCGCCGCTGGGTGTCAGTGACATCTAGTAGCCAAAGTTGGAACTACTTGAAATAGAACTTACTCAGTTTCATTCATCTCATCTACATGTGACGGTTCTTGTAGCTCACCCCATTGGTGTCCACATAGAAGCAGCTACAAAATCTGGCGAGTCGAACATGTCCTCGGGCACTCCCGGCACAAAAATCCATACGCTAAGTAAATAAATGTAAGCGATACCGACGCTTTTATACGAGGAAGTAGGCTACTCTTTTAAATAATATTAAGTTAAACAAGGGTCCATTAAATTTTTGCAGCAACATAATCACATTTGGCTCATAGAAATTACTTTATGTTTGACCATGTCAAAATGCAAATATTATAAGTCAGAAACTGTACTATAATGAGGGTCATTATAACACTATTTTTCATTATGATACAGTTTCTCCCACCAATCAGAGCTCAAGAAACAGTTGTGTGACCAATTAGGTAAGGATAGCATTGCCCCTGTGCTGACTTCCACGGCCTCCTATTTTAAATTTTACTGCGTGGGTCACAGTGTCATAGTGGGGTATACGAGAAGGTCATGGTCGAATACAAGGGGTTCTCTGCGTCCCATGCGCTCTGTTCAGTACATAAAACTGGCGAAATCTCGACAGATATTTATGAATATTTATGTTCAAACATAAAATAGTTGTAATCATCGTATGCAATTAGCTTACAGTGGTAATTAAGACACTTGTATGGAAATTATAAACGTACTCGTGTCTTAAATATTGCCATTATGGTCTCGGTGCATAATGTACTAATATAAAATAGTTATTTTGAAAACACTCACTGCTTGAATATCTGGCTGACCTCAGGATATTTTTGAATTCTGGGCAGATGCGGTTTCCGTTTTCACCACAGTGGACTACGCTGAAGGACAGCTCATATCAAAGTGTTTAGGTGAATTCCAGGAGGACTGTCGAGCGCGCTTCGCTGAGTGCTCTGGTATCGCCAATCGTAATCCGGGACATATGGTTGCAACAGAATCGTGAACTTTCAGTCGCGCACGACGACTGCAAACGGGATCTTCAAGTCCAGAGATCAAACGTTCGAATCCTAGCGCTGACTGCAGCCACCCTGAGTGTTCTTTTGTACTGCGTTTTTCCTCGCTCTCTCCAGGCCAATGCCGATAAAGCACCTTAAGTCCAATAAAGTCTACCCCAATATTGTAACCTAATAATTACAGTTACACACATTATTATAGTCACTGGAGAAACACACGTTATCAGGAAATTTCAACACTCATCAAGTACACGGGGCTGATAATCAAGATATCACAAGCTCCCTAAAAGGATTAACAACATGTTTTCACCTATAGGCTTAGAAGTGTATGTTGTGTTATTGGTTTTACATCCCTTTTAACTACTGAGGTACTTAGAGACTCCGGGGTCCCAGAATTTTGCTCCGAATGAGATCTTAAACATATCAATAAATTTACCGTGAAAGTTTATTAACAGCCAGAATCATACCAATCAAACTTAGGAAGAGGTTCGCAAAATGTTTTGTGTGGAGTGTGGTGTCATGTTTTGGAAACATGGACAGTCAGACAAAAAGAGCAAAAATATTTTGAAGGTTTTGAAATGTGGTTATGGAGAAGTTGGTTGGTTAGTTCTTAAGTTTAGGGTCTGCGACAACGCGGTCATGTACTTTGGGAGTGTGTAGAATCTGTCTGATAACCGGTGTTAATTGTGATGACTGTATTAGTGTGTGTTATCTGTTTTTTTTTTAATTTAAGTACAGACTGCAACTTAGAATTTTTCAAATAGTTCCTACTTTTGCCGCCAAGCACCACCGTCAACGACTACAAGGTCAAGTTCAGAACTTAGCTACCAGACGCCACTGCAGTCGGCCCTTGGCAACGAATGTAGAAACCTAAGAGCGTTGTTTACATTCTTAACCTATCCAATTTAGCTTCACACAGGTGTAATTAGTGGAAGGTTTTTTAACATGCCATAAATCTATGACATGGGACCGCCGGCTTTACTTCCCCTCCGAAGGAAGGCATACTGATGGATTTTTAACGCTCTTAAAAATCCGATGGCTTCGTCCGGGTTTGAACCCGCTATCTTGGGCATAGAAGCTCAGCATGCTACCGACTACGCCACCGAAGCCGCTTTATGGAGAAGAATAGAGAGAGAGTGGAATGGCTCGATAGAATGAGAATGACGAGGTGCTAAGAAGGGTATGAGAGGAGAGGTGTTTCATGAGGATGATACAGAAGAGGAAAAAATCTTGGATGGGTAGGAATTGTCTACTACAAAGAATCATGGAAGGAAAAGTAGAAGGGAAAGGAGGGAGATGAGGAGGAAGGTATACTGTAGAATATTAACTGATGAGAGGAAGAAGTTACAAGCAAATGAACCAAGATACACAGTACAGAGGGAAATGGAGGAAGTCCAGTTTAAACCTGTCTCCGGACATATTTACTGAAAGAGCGAGAAATCTACTGACACGGCTCCCTCATTTTAAGCACTATCAAATGCCAACTGACTGCGCCTGTAATCAAAACCTCAGCAGAGGAGAACATTACCATGCAGCCAGTCGAATGAAGTACAAACTGAATCCCTGATACTAGCAATGTTTCTAGAAATCAAATTATAACGTGGTCGGAAAAACAAAATCAAATAACAAAATTTGGTGAATTATGTTTAATTGCCATACTTGCTCGACATTCAAACTGTGTATAACTGTGGTCACATTACAGGAGACAATTTTGAAATTAACACTGTAAATTTGATAGTATGGATAGTGGAATTAATCATGTGGAATTTGTTTCTTGATTTTTAGCCTATTTTCAATTTTGAAAAAATAGGCTTTTGAGATCACCTTTTGTCCGTGTGTGTGTGCGTGTGTGTGTGTGTGTGTGTGTGTCTAATAACTTTTAAACGGCTCGAGCAATTTCAATGAAACTCGGTTAGTTCATAGCACTATTCCGGACGACCGCGACCGTGCCCTTAACATTTTGTTACGTCTCACCAATCCAACTTGGCGGCTGTGCGAAATATTTCACCAGCATTCAATATCTCCGAAACTATTCCCGATATCACCCTGGAATTTTGAACGGTGATAAAGGGAACTACTATAAGTTCACCTATGTAACTTTTTTTAAAATGGTAACTACATAACCAACATGGTGGCCACGCGAATTTGCGAATTTCGAATTGACGTTTCTCGCGATTTAACCAACCAAACGCAATAAAACTTGGTACAGTATATGTTTATACACAATTTAATTCACCGACATCTAACTTGGTTCAAATGTTTACACAACCACAAGATGGCGGATGTGAGAAATATATCACCGGCATTCTATATCTCTGAAACTATTAGCGGTATCACCCTGGAATTTTGTACGGAGATAAAGGGCAATACTAAAAGTTCATCTATAAGACTTTCAAAAACCGGTTAAATACAAAACGAACATGGCGGCTAAGCGAATTTGAAAATGTTAAATAGACCTTTCTCACGATTTAATGTTCCAACCGCAATGAAATCTGGTACAGGAAATGTTTATACACATTGTAATCCACTGGTATCTAATTTAGTTCAATTGTTTACATTACCTCAAGATGGCGGCTTTGCGAATTTTAAAATGAAGTTTTTATTTCTTGTTTCGTAATCATGCGATCGACGTGAAAGTTTGAATAATGAACCTACGCAATCATTTTCCTTTAATGGTACATGACTCTATGGCCTATATATTAAGTAATCCTACATGGCGACCATCCGAAATATTTAGACGGCTCTGAATATCTACGAATCTATTATAGCAATCAAACTGATTTTTTTTATGTTCATAGGGGCTGTGAACTTAAGTTCACCTATAGGACTTTAAATAACCTGGTGATCACACATCCAACATGGCGGCGACGCGAATTATAAATATTCACATGGACGTTTCTCGCAATTTAACCATCCGAGTGCAGTGAAACTTGGTACACTAAATCTTTATACGAATGTTAATCCACTGGCATCTAATGTATTTCAATTGTTTCCATAACCACAAGATGGCAACTGTGCGAAATATTAAAATCTCTTTGTTACTTATTTGTCCTAAACATGCGATTGAAGTTTGAATGCTACACGTACACAATAATCTTCATGTAACAGTACATAACTCTAGAACCTACATATATAAAATCCAACATGGCGACCATCCGAAATATTTAGTTGGTTCTCAATATCTACAAATCTATTACAGCAATCAAGCTGAAATTTTGTATGTAGATAGAGGCAATTAACATAAGTAGGATATATGAAAAAAGTTCTTCACGGAACTACTTGTTTAACTTATGAAGACATTTCTACCATTTATTCAGTAAAATAAATTACCATTAATTTTAGATGATTTTGATTTTATTGTGGATCAAATAAAAGCGACAATACCTACAACCATATTGGTAGCGATTGAGTAAGTTCTAATATTTTGTCTATTATGTAATTTCTGCCTCTTCGAAATGGAATTGCATTCATTCCCCTAACACTGACAATGAAATCTTGGCTTGAATAATTCACTGAGTAATATTCTCCCTTGCATAGTGGAGTGCGAGAATCTCTCTTTGCCACATACCTACCACGAGCCTGTGATTCATGAAGGACATTCCTAGCACGCAACATCCGCTCTCACGATCGATCACCGCTTGAGTTTCATGCCCGGCAATTAGGCGAATTTACGTTAAGTGATTACATAATTAACTACTCTGGCAAAGAAATAAAGTGTTCCTTTTATAAATTGTTTTACCAACTCATCTTTTTACTTGCATCTAATTTGCTTGCAATTTGTTTTCAAATGAAACCCTGGGTTTCAAACCAATTAGTTAATGAACAATGGAGGATTTATCCGCACGCGGTAACAAATCCTACAAAGGAAAGTTTGATACATTGACTTATTTCATGGTGACAGTTAATTGCATGGGAGAATTTCTCTTCATTGCAGCTAGTGTCTCTGTTATGTCGGTGCAAGCGATTCTGTTCAAAGTTAATTGAGAACTCTACGCCACAACATTGTAGTGGGAAAACTTTGTGCCGAGTTAAAATGTGCAGCAATTTGGTAGTAGTAAGAGCTCGTTCGTACATCAGAGGCGTGACACCAATCATTGCTGTAACTCTTCACCGTAGCTCTCATAAAAGGGGCACTACCCCCCTAATATACATGCCGAAATAGGTGCAAAAGGACGAGGCAAAGCTTATTTTCAGCCCCTCAATGTGAGAAGCAGAACTCGGGGGCCCTAAAGAGTCCCCGAAAACCACATTTCAAGGTCCAAAAAATCAATTGTTTCCGAGATATTCCAAAAAAAAAAAAACTAATTTCATGTAACAAACAACTAACGAAGGAATGCAAGCCCGTTACCATGGCAACATCATCTCAAGTCTCTCTATATAAAACTCAATGTTGGTTTGTTTGTTTGTTTGTCTGTTATTAATACAAATCCACACCGTTTCACCGATCTGAACCAAAATTTGTATACTTACCATTTGGAACCCAGCGGGTAACACTGTCTACTTTAAATTTCGGAAAGACCACTCCATTCAGGCCCCATGGCAACATAACTGAAAAGTCACCAAAAATACTCAATTGGGACAAAATATCAAAGTTGTCGCATAAGGACCGGACATAGCGACGGGAAATTTAAATATTGAAATGGACGTTTCTCGCCAGATATTCACCTGAGCGCAGTGAAACATGGTTCGGTAAATGCGTATACAAACTTTAATCCAGTTACATCTAATTTATTTCAATTGTTTTTATAACCACAAGATGGTGGCTGTGCGAAATTTTAAAATCTCGTTCTTTTATTTCTTGTGTCCTAATCATGCGATTGAAGTTTGAATAATAGACCTACGCAATAATCTTCATGCAATAGTACCTAAACTCTATGGTCTACATATATAAAAACTCAACATGGCGGCCATCCGAAATATGTAGACGGTTCTCAATATCTACGAATTTATGACAGCAATGAAACTGAAATTTTGTATGTTGATAGAGGCAATTAACATAAGTAGGATATAAGAAAATTGGCTATTCAATTCTTCACGGAACTACTTGTTACATTTCTGCAAATGTTTGCAAATTGCTATAAGGTTTTCACAGAACCAACGTAGGTGATAAAATTTATCAATACGTATAATGCGCTTAAGGGGGTCAAGGGGTAGGCCTACTCTAGAATTTTGCACGTGATTTACACGTGCGATATATCGTTCGGAAGATCTACTATATCTTCAACAAGCAACATTAATTTCGAAATTCCCGGAATTGAAATAATATTTTTTTGCGGCTTTTAGGAATTGTTGCCATTAAAGGCTAAAAATCCTGAATTTTCATGCCCCACAAGCCTTTTAAATTTAATAATTAGGTCTTCATGGGTACAGGGAACTTTACACAATGGTGAAGTCAGTTTTTATATGACGTGTATTGCGTTTCTTCTACGAGGTTCTCGATTTTGTTTTTACGTTAAGAAGTAACTTACATGTTCGGTAAATTTAGTATGAAAATCCTTATTTTTTGGCGTCAAACGGTTTGGTCATAAAGAAGTTGTAATTTGAGACTGTGTGGTTAACATATCAGAATTTAGCCATCTGGGTGATATGATGCAGTCAATAGAGTTAATTTGCCTCGTGGCTACTAGGTGCCTCTGCTCACCTATAAAGATATTCTATATACACCTATCTAGAAGTACAGTATATATGAGTGTTTGTTTATTTAATTCTCAATTCTTTTTACGCATTTTGGACTGTCTTTTGTTGGATGCAAGCAAAAGGTGGTTTTGTTGGTCTGTCTTACTGTATATCTTTATGTACACCTATAACTCGTGTTCGGCCTGGTTGGGGCATCATAAAATTAGGTATGGTATCCATTAGAGGCAATACACCAATCGTTTATATATCTCTTCACCGAACTTCTCATCAAAAGGGGAACCTATAGGGGAAAACTTTTCAAAATACATGCTAAAAATGCAAAAAATAAAAATTATCCTAGAAGAATATAAGACACAACATTCGGGGGCCAATAAAGGGTCTCCGAAAACCTCATTTTAAGGCCCTTAAATTATCAGTGTCTGTGATATTCCCAGAAAACTTACTTCACTGTGATAAACTGATAATGAAATGACAATCTCGTAACCATTGAAACAGTAGCTCAATTGATATCGTCTAGCTATTAGTACCGAAGACCGTTCTAAGAACGGATACTTCTGCTAGTGTATAATAAAATAAAAACTTATAATGAAATAGATATCCTTAAAATCAAATTAAAATGACTAAAGAAAAGTCAAAGTTTAAAACGCACCGATTTGTTGGCACATGAAAGAAAAGAAAATACACGTCGCTATGTGAAAACTCAAGTTTATTTTAAGTGTTTAATTTATTCATTTTTAGGCCTTTTTACGATTTTTTTTAGTATACTACATTTGTTATTCTAAATTAATTGACTTTTTCTATTTGAATTTTGAAGTTTTAATGTGAGACCCAACATTGTATTTTTCATCATTTTAATGTGATTGTTAGGATATCCGTTTCATAATTATTATAATATTATTTTGATTTAATTATAGGATATATTTATTATATAATTTTTCCTTTTTCATTTTATTTCGTTATTGGACTTAAATATAACAAATTGAATTTTAATTCCTGAATTGGGCAGAGGAAGACCTCATTGTAGGTCGAAACATGTGCCTATAATAGATTATTTTAATTCATGTATTGGCGTATATTTTTATCAACTTTAAATTTCAACTATCAATACAGATAATAAAAAAACATTTTTCTATCATGGCAAATGTGTTTCCATTACATGTAAATTGTGTGAAATGACTACAACTTATGGACATTGAGTTTTGAGTTAGAAATTGCTTCTCTATACTTTATCACAACGAATGTCGTGTACAAAAATCTATTTAGTATATCACATGGAAAATCCTTTTAATATGCGGGAGAGCTTTTTAAATATAAACAAACAGTATAATAATATATGCAGGTATGCTCTTTAGATCTTCATGGAACTACTTGCTGATGTTGTAGCTCAAAAATATTAAATTTAATATTCTCAAAGTTCACGATGGTCGCTACGTGTCATGTTCATTTAGATAGTCTTATGACTTGCGATTCTAAAGTCTCACATATGATATTCCTCTTTTCCGAATTTCATTTTTACACCACAATTTGATCACGAGTTATTGATTTTTATATTTTATTAGTACACCCGGCCACCTTCTTAAATGTATGGAGTAGGTATTTTTTTCATTTTGGCATACATATCCTCTTAGACTGTACTTCCTTCTTATCAATTTTCGGTTATGTAGCTGTACAATATAGATGATGATGATGATAATTTTTGTTTTAAGGGGCCTAACATCTAGGTTATCGGCCCTTACAGTATAGAGAGCTACAGTATTTGTTTTAAAAATCTATAAATTCAAGTTGGCCGCTGGGAAGTATATTCGATGTTACAGTCTATTAACCAGCGGTACCAGCCTAGTATATGACACTCCTCTCTAACCAAGTTTCGTGTTAATTCCGCAATTACTTCTTGAGTTAGTCATTTTAATGTTTTGTTAGAACGCACAGTCGCCATCTTCATAGTACGGCGTGGCTATTCTTTTGAATGGTAATACGAATTCACTTATATGTTTCTGCCTTATTACTAATTTTCGTAATTTTAGTTGAAAACTATTGAATGTTATTTATTTTTATATTCTATTTGGAAGTTTTGGCTGCGCGTATTATTTAGTCTGATAAAGTCTGGCAACATAGGTTATTTATATAAACCTCTGAGTGCCAACTACTATGAGCATTGCTTCATTGGCACATCAATTATGAATTACAATATTTTAATGTTCGCACGAATGCCATCTTGAAATTACACAACTGATGGATTTTGTAACTCCAGCCTTAAACGCACCCCATAGGGTCGTTTCATGATATAATACTAGACAATGATTAGTAAAGTCGGTACTTGATTTTGACCTCGAACACTTGGATAGTCGCCATCTTATTTTCGTTAAGTTAAAAGATATGCAAATAATGGGATTCAGAAGCCCTCTACAGGTCTCACCTTTGCATCAAATGTTATCCCATTCAGTTTCGTCGTTTGGGAATGTATAGGGAGAACATACATACATACGTACGGCACATGCATAGTGTACATATGCCTAGATACATACATAATTATGTAATTATAATTATAAATACACACACTGATAGACACACGGACACATTGTGCGTGTATATCTCAAAAGTCTTATTTAATTTTGAGTAAAATCGAAATTCTATACTGCTGTAGATTTCGGAATTCAGTCATCATATACGATATAAAGTAGTTCTATAAGACTGTAGAATACGTCATGACAAAGTTATTTTAACATACGCTAAGGAAACATGTTTTGTTGTTGTGAATTTATTCATTTGAAGGGCTTGGGAGATCTTGGTCATCAGCCCCACATAAGGTGTAGAACTTGTCTGATAGCCTGTGTATCTGTGATGACTGTTTTAGTATTAGGGATACAAAAGGGGCAGGTGCCCCCGGATTCAAAATAAGGTACTATCTCGACATTTGTCAGGAGAGAATGTAGAAAATCGACACTAAAGATAACCGAAGTCAGTGGCGAGATTCAAACCTCCGATATCCGGATTTGCTGAAGCTCCCAATCACCGTCAAGTGCGCGATTTAACGCGCACGGCTACGCCTCGGGGTGCTGAGGACAGAGAAAAACTGAACTGTGTACAGTAGAAATTGATAAAAACTTTATGATGTACAAACGAAAACTTTTACTCTGATACACAATTAAAATAATTAAATTCCACTATTAACATTAAAACTAACATTGTTAGTAAATCTGAGGAGGAATTAATTGTAAAATTAAAATGTACAACCTCTTTACCGGACGGAATTATTCCTCCAGGAGTTCTTCCGTATAGCGGAGCAGCCTATAAGTTGTGTAAGTTAAAACTGCTGTAAGCCTATTTTAAGCAGTCCCTACAGGCTACTTGAGCAACTGAGATAAGTGAATGTATGTCGACAGCCACCGATAAAACTTAAGTTAACTCTTTGTAGAGCGCCCCGACTTTATTACGAACATATGGTCATAGATTCACTCACCTTACAAAGTGAAGTAGTATTTCTTGCTGGTTGGTTTATGAGTTTGGAACATCCTGGTCAGCAGTTTCGTTTACTTGATCATATATAACAAACTAGATCGAGAAACCTAGCCTACAGCAAGGGCGACTAACCGGAGGGGAGGAGACAATATACAGTAGTGGAGCAGAGCATTGTCTAAGATCGCCATCATCGCGTTGGTGTTAAGAAGAAAGTACAAAGATATGATCATTATACAGTAGTTTATTCTTGTACTACCGGCAGCGGTAGCCATGAACATTCACGCACTACCTTGTTCCTCGCTGGAATCGAGAGAGCGTGGTTTCGAATCCCATCTTGGCCGTCCTGAAAATGGTTCCCCGCTTTCACAACCAGGCAAATGCCGGGATGGTTCCATTCAATAGGTCCACGGCCGATTTTCTCCCCATAAAATTCCTTCCCTGACCCATCCTGAAAATAAATGGCCATTGGCTACATAAATAGGCTAATAATCATAATAAATTCTTATACTTCGTTGTAACTACCAATGCCATTGAGCACTACTGAGATGAACACGATACAACACCTTCCAATTGTCAAATTGTTGCATAATTTTGTGTAATCATTGAGGATTTTTAGGACAACAGACTTAAAAATGTATTAGTTACGTAGTGTGAAATATGGTGGTTGTTGTTGTTGATTCATTTAGAGGTTTTGTGACATCGTGGTCATATTGCGCTCTGAATTTGGATGCGTGTGGAATCTGTCTCATAACCTTTGTCAATGTTAAAGCTGACATTTTGTGTATTTGAAATCAGGTCAATGAATTGGTTATGAGTAGGCCGTGGCCTTAGTATAGTCACCATCCCGGATTTCGCCTGGAGTAGAGATTGAAAACCTTCTTGATTCACTTCTAGGATGGATGAAATATGAATCGCACCTATCTTTTCTCAGCTCTGCCTCAAGAGGCTGAGTGTATCCCGTTCCAGCACACCGACCAGAATTACAGAGTTAAATATCGAAATCAAACCCCCACGGTGACAGCCAAGAGTGGGAGTCACTACGTCACATGGTGGACTTTAGGGGAGTACGTACTGCATAGGCTATGCTTGAAATTTTGTGAATTTTGTTTTTTGCGCCATATTAATCTGCGGACCCTTAGCTTTCTAGCGGTGCCTTAACATTGTTCACACCTCAATTCTAAGGCTACAGTATTGCCTTATACTTCCCAACAACCGGGCGTCTTATTGGTAAACCCACTAAGGTAGATTTTGTTTATTTTCCTTCCTGTTATACAATACTTATTTGTATTTTTTCAATTAAACAAATAAAGAAAAAGGCGCCTGGACTTTTATGGACACTTGACCCGCATGATCCCTTGCCGGCACTCAAGTAAGATCTTCACAGTGGCAAGAAGAGGGAAAGCCTCTAGGACCAAGTGGATCTCTACGATCAGGATGGATTTGGACCACCTAGGGATCCCACTAAAGTCCATACAGGACCGCCAAAAATTCCGGCAACCCATCCGACAGGGAGTTTTTCCTGTATCACTGCCAGCTAGGAAGAACACCGGGGTCAGCAGACCTCCATGGACGGAGGAAAGAAAGCTGGCTCATAGTCAGATGGTGGAAAAGTACTGGAAGGAGAGAAAAGACAAAGTGACGAGGAGATACGAGCCCCGTGGTCCTCAGTAGGCCCAAACGACGAAGAAAAAGAAGAAAGAAATCAAATTTTAAGAAAACAAAGCGGGTGTGCGGTGAAAGAGCTTTCGCTGTCCTAAAATGTCTGATGTTGTTGCTTATTTTAGGGGCTTTGCGACGTGGTGGCCATCTATCCCCGTGTACTTGTGTGTGTGTGTACCCCGTTGCAGCCCTCGGATTCGGATCTCCGGGGTGACAGCCAAGCATGCTTGCCACTACACCACAAAGTGTTCTCGTCCTAAAACTAAAGCTGTCACCGTGTAACATAAGTGACCCAATGAGTGTTTTTGAGAAGGGTACATAGATTCTTACCGCTAATCCTCTTACAACAGCATCCGGCAGGTTCCTTTTTGGCATCACAAGGTTGGGACATTTCCTATCCACCTAACCAAGACTTATAAACTCTGGTGAGAGCCGGGAATCGAACCCGAAACCTCAGTGTGGGAGAAGCCAACAGTGATATCCACAACAGCACAAGGCGGTCAGTAATAATAATAATAATAATAATTTTAAAAAGTTATGGGTTCAGCGTCCCTTTTATGTGCTGTTAATTCTGAGACGCTGGGGCTAGGAATTTTACACTGAAGTACTGTTTATCTTTATGGAGCCGGTAAATCTACTGATTCAAAGATGTTGCATTTTAAAACCCGTACAACCCTTAAATGACATCGGACTGAGCTGGTATTGAACCCGTGATCTTGTATTTTCAAGGCCAACATGTAACCAACAACACCAATTAGCGCCTTAGAATAAAAGTGAAGAGCGTATCTTTTAATTTAAAAACGTACAATTAACCAATTAATTGCTCTCCTGCATTCGTATTTTACGTAAAAATCTCACTGTAGATGGTATATTTATTGGGAGATATTAAATAAATATGTAAATAAATACTACTGTATTCAGTTTTGGGTATCGTAGACTTGGAGAAGAGACTACTCACACGATAACACAGTGGCACAGCACGGGGTTGCTATAAACGTTTGGGG
Source organism: Meconema thalassinum (assembly GCA_946902985.2). Classification (NCBI taxonomy): domain Eukaryota; kingdom Metazoa; phylum Arthropoda; class Insecta; order Orthoptera; family Tettigoniidae; genus Meconema; species Meconema thalassinum. Next base: position 1,733,234,212 of record OX336388.2, on the reverse strand, counting down.
GTATCGATCATGATGACATCGGACAAACATCTGATCCACTTAGTGCGCAATAAATCAGCCCCATAAAGTGTGGCACGACACACTACCGCCTGGGGCTCTTTCCTTACGGCTAAAAATACACAATATTGACACAGAAACTCGTGCTGTCTTGGTTCAGAGGCTTCTATAGGGCTCAGCAATAGATTCCCTTCACAGCTTCCTTGATAGATCGTGGTTGTAACCAGTTCGTTTCACAAGAGACAGGTATACCCCTACCTCGGACAAATTAAGATGGTATACAATGCATTTGTAGAAACAATAGGCTATATTTTGTATTTCGACTCAGCAATTTTACCAAATTATGGATGTTATCGCTTAATATGGTGATGTGTTTGATAGATTCTATTGTTCAATTACGGTTTGATTGATATTTCGGTAATAATTTTCAAGGAAAATATTTACTAAATTTACTAAATTTTCCTCCTAATAAGAACCACATTGATGCACTGAGTTTTACACTTATATAACGATCAATCTTTGAGAGCTTTCACTCTAGGCCGATGTGACTGAATCGACAGCTTTGTTTGAGAACCCAAAGAACTAATGATAGTACATTGAGAAATTCAGAAACTATTGCAATGAACTTAGTGAAATTTTGTTTTTGTTTAATTTTAGATGCTGGGCACATCTTGGTCATCTCCCCATGAACATGTGTGTGTTGAATTTATCTGTAAACTTGTGTCCTTATGATGTACTACAGTATAAAACTACTAGCAACCAGTATCTTGAACGGTTTTCCCAGCGTGAACTCAAAAGGCACACGCACGTCAGGACCCAGACGCAATTCAGAAAAGCCGAGGTGAACAACGAAACTCCTTAAATCGGCTCGACAGTATGATGTTGGCCGAAGCTGGGGTGATAGGCTCGTAAACTCGCTCCGAAGCTAGTAGTTGAAATTTCTACTGGAAGAAATGAAAACGTAAACAGACTTATAGTTGGCGATGTATTAAAGATAGAGATATGATGTCGTGGACTTATTTTGTAGGGCTTTTCATGTTTAACAATTCTTACACTCAAAGAATCTATGTAGATATTTTTATCGGTTTACCCAGTGTAAGCTTAAAAGGCACACGTGCGGCATGTTTTTCTTCACTCGATTCACTGAAATGGTTACTGGTCGGCTTCTTTGGGACACAAATGATGTTTTTCTACAGAAACCTTTCTCGAGAAATCCTTTACAGAATGGCGAAAGCCGCTTCAAAATCCATCCAGTGAATCTCGAAATTATATGTTACATCCAAGAATCAGGGATTTTGTTTTATACTATGTGGAGATTGTAATTACACTCCATAAAATGGAGAATGTAATACCATGAAGGATTTGGTCCTTTGTGTTGATTTTCAAGATATGGAACGATGCCATGTAGGCATGTAATTCTTAACATTTTCAGACCCAACTGACTGTGGTTAAATGAAACCGCGTGTATCCGTAACTCGACGAATTGGGCTATATTTGAGCACTAATAATGTGATAGTGCGCTTTGTGTTATAACTTTCGTGACGGTTGAAAACAGACCGAGAGGATACTGATTAAAGGGGCTCATGCACCGTGAGATGTCAACATTCCTGTTTTTGATGTGTAACATCTTTCCACTCGGTTGCTGGATATTCATGTGGGAGTGATTTTGAAAAATGGGACGGAAGTGGATCGGAACGATCGAGGTGGCACCAGCTGGCAAGCTGGCAGTGGTGGATCGAACGGAAGTGTAAGACGCACTGCCAACTCGATCGATCGTTCCAGCTGGCAGTGGTAAGATCCAGCTAGCACTGGTAAGATGAATAATGAGCGCGCGGTGTCGGGAATTGATACCATGATGTACTCTCGGCCATGTGGAATGTATATGACATACTGAACGGCAAACGCTCATGCGAACTCTGGTGTCAAGTGATTGAAACAAAGCGCATGGTACATGTTCGAAGTCTTCGTATCAGTATTTAAATAGTAAAATGCCTTAATATCAAACATTGTAAGTAGTCGGCATTGCCGGTATTATGTTTCTGCACAATGGCTATTCAAATATTAACCCACATAACGGTAATGCAGTCATCAATATAATATAATCGTTGTGGTTATACGAGAATTGAGCAAGCCTTCATGAACTATTACTCAATACATTCTCTTTACTCACAAGAGGGCCTATTCATAAGGCATTTTAAACTCAATTCCACCCAGGAACTTCATCGAAACAAGCATAATATAAATGAAACTTAATTCCGTAATGCAGTATTATTGGAACGTGAAAATAAGTCACCATCTTGTGCACAATATTTGCGTAGTCGAAATAGCCGTGGGGTTAGCGCCTGTGACTGTGAATTTAGAGATCTCGGGTTCGAATCCCGGTCGGGGTGGATATTTTTGCTACCAGATTATCATTTTAAACGATATTTATCATACCAATATGACTCATTTTATCAGAATCCATATGAAATTACGTGTTGGTCTGTGAATCAAGAGGTCCTGCTTATAAGGAATTTAAGGTTATGAGCGGTGTCGCGTCTATTAATATAGTTGATCCATATCGTATTCTTTAATTAGGCTAGTGCCGGTGGATGCTACAAATCATCTAATAAAATGAGTTCCGTATTATAAGCTACAAAACCGGTAAAACACTCCCTTTTACAATAGATTGATATTTGTGCCAATAATAATATAAAATACCGGTGTATCAACAATTTTACGTGAGGTTTCTTCTATGTCAGATGTTACACATCATATGCAACTAGTGTAAGGCTCGTTTTTTTTTTCAATTTTATATTTAAAATAAAACACCAGTTACAGCTTAATTCAGAATGTATGCAAAATATATCGTATTATTTGAGGAGATGTGCAAATATTGGTAGTAAAATATGTATGACACTCATAAGCTGTTTTCCAAGCAGTTTTACTTGGGATTAAAAACGCAACGTGTGTGGAACTATTTGATGAGACAGGATGAAACTTGACACATATACTCCTACTAATGTTCCATAGAGATTTAACTTCAACTGTGAAATTCTCTTTGAAAACAATTTGGTTATTTATTTAGCATATGGCATTACACATAAAAACGGAAGGAAGGAAGATTGCAGTTTTACGTGACCATGAATCTTGTGATTATGAGCCACGGGACCTCCTTTTTACGTTGAATCCGAACCACAGGACAAGGCATTTCACTTCGAAAATCTCACATGCATTGACCGGGAATCGAACCCGGATCGCCTTGGTGAGAGGCATACAGCTAGACCGCTGAGCTACCGCACCCCTCACATAAAAACGAAGTACATGCAAGCACAGATATCAACCTTATTATAACCTTATGTCCAGTCTATTTATCCAGTCCAGGCATGATGGTGTAGCACTGAAAAAGCCGTTAGGGTCACCAAGGTACGCTCTTATTTTGCAATCTTCGACAATATGCCTGATGGTCTGGTTCGGTGTACCACAATCAAAGCAGGGGTCTGGCCGCTTCCCTCATTTGTGCAGGTTGTATGCACAAACTCCTGTCTTGTACGGATGCGATTAATAGTCTTCCAAACAGTAAGGTTATTATGGTGTTAGAAGCCATTTTTCAGTGTTGCCTTAGTAGACAAAAGTTTGGTGCTTTTCAGTCGGTCAACACGAATGTACCGAAATATGTTGGGTTATACCCTAATCCTGAAAAAATTACAGGTACACTTGCACCTGGCATACACAGCACTCAGGAATGCGGGGAGCGGGAAACAGCCCAGCGATATAGCAGACCAGTCAGTCGAGTGTTATAGGTGTCCAAGTGAACAGCTCGCATCCGGACCGCACAAGACCCTAACCAGATAAGTAGTCTGTACAATACAGTACAATCAGAATTGAACATTCACAACAACCACATAGTTACTCCAAACAGGCAAATCCCGGAGTTCTATCACCACTTCCAGTATCTCACCAAAACATCACATAGACTACAACAAACAAATTCTGGCGAGTTGCATTACTAACACAGCCACTAAATAATTGTACATATTGTAAATATTTTCACCCGTATTTTCAGACGTAGATTGTATAGCCTAAGTGTAATGGATCTGATGATGATCGCTTGACGATCGAAACTGGTCATCCAAGGGTATTTATTAATCTCGTGTACTTTTTCAGGATTAGGGTATAACCCAACTCATTCGGGTACATTCGTGTTGACCGACTAAAAAGCACCAAACTTCAGGAAGGTTATGCTTGGTAACAAAAACCAAAAGTATTCAAATTATCAAAGATTTTGTCTATAAAGTCTAATATAACATTCTTGGTGGTTCATTTCCTAGATTTATATATTTTAGCCCGAGAAAAAAAAACTATCATTCAGATCCTACTTTTTGTTAAACTTTATAATCAATGAAACTAAATTAACGGCCACAGTGGTCGAGACCAATAATGGGCTAACTCGTGGCCCACTGGAATCGGGAGGGAGTGGGTTCATATCCTACCTCGACCGTCCTGAAAATGGTTCTCCTGGTTTCCCATTTATACCACCAGGCAAATGCAAATGCTGGGATGGAACCTTCTGATAGGCCACGGCCGCCTTCTTTCACATCCTTGATCAGCTTCATTCATCTTTCATTAACTCCTCTCATTAGGTTGGCGCCAGAATGGGCATCCGGCCATAAAAACCATCCGCCACATAGAATTGCATCGCATCTCATCCCGGACCGAATTACGGATGTCTACGTAACATCATTTTTGTATAACAACAGCGGGACGCATATTTGAAGTTTGAAGGGCGCACAGAGTAAACTTTAAATTATATTTCGAACGGGAAATAATTTCCAGTATTGATGATTTATGTTTTGTGTTGATTGATTTTGATGATGATGTTGTTGTTGTTTGAGTCTTCAGTCTTTTGACTGGTTTGATGCAGCTCTCCATGCCTCCCTGTCCTGAGCTAAACGTTTCATCTCTACATAGCTACCACACCCTACATCCGAGGCAATCTGTTTAACATATTCTAACCTTGGTCTACCCCTACAGTTCTTGTCCTCGACCCTTCCTTCCATAACTAAGCTTGCTATTCCTGGGTGTCTTAGTATGTGTCCTACCAACCTATCTCTTCTCTTCATTAGCAGTCGCCAGAAACATCTCTCCTCTCCCACTCGTCTTAATACCTCTTCGTTTGTAACCATATCTACCCATCTGATCTTCATCATTCTCCTGTAACATCACATTTCAAATGCTTCAATTCTCCTCTTTTCTGCTGCACCAATAGTCCAAGTTTCACTTCCATAGAGCGCCACACTCCAGACAAAGGCTTTCAAAAATGACTTCCTAATACCTAAATCTATATTCGATGTCAGCAGAGTCCTTTTTTGTAGAAATGCTTTCTTTGCCTGAGCCAACCTACTTTTTATATCCTCCTTGCTTCGTCCATCACTGGTTATTCTGCTTCCTAAGTAACAGAAGTCTCCTACTTCCTTCAGCTTTTCACCTGCCAATTTGATCTCCATAGAGGTTTCTGATTTATTTCGGCTGCATTCCAGTATTTTTGTTTTACATTTATTAATTTTCATCATGAATTCTTTCCGTAAGACGGAGTCCATACCATTCAAAAACTCATTCAAATCCTCAGGCTTGTCGGCCAAGATGACGATGTCATCAGCAAATCTCAGAGTTGAAATTATTTCTCCTTGAATCTTCACTCCCACTTTACATTTTCTCTAATTTCCTTCATTGCTTGTTCAATGTAAAGATTGAAAAGTATGGGTGATAAGTTGCAGCCTTGCCTTACACCTTTCTGAATACCAGCTTCTCTCTCATGTCCTTCAACTCGAATGACTGCTGTCTGGTTTCTGTATAAATTGTATATCACCCTCCTATCCCTGTACTTTATTCCAATCGATTTCAAAATGTCAAACAATTTAGTCCAATCAGCGTTATCAAAAGCCTTTTCTAAGTCTACAAAAGCCATGAACGTTCTCTTATCTTTCCTTATTCTACCTTCCAAAATCAGCCTAATACTAAGTACAGCTTCCCTTGTTCCTACATTTCTCCTGAAACCAAACTGGTCTTCGCCCAACTCCGTTTCTATCTGGCTTTCAATCCTCTTGTAAATTATTCTAGACAGGATCTTTGAAGCATGAGTAATCAAGCTGATTGTACGGTAATCTTCACATCTGTCAGCTTCCACTTTCTTTGGTATAGGGATGATTACATTCTTCTTGAAATCAGGGGGTACCTCACCTGTCTCATAAATCCTACACACCAAGTGAAATAACCTGATCAGACCTTCATCTCCTATGCAGCGTAGCAACTCAATCGGTATATCATCTATGCCTGGTGCTTTGTTCCTGCTTAAGTCTTCCAAAGCTCTATCAAATTCTGATCTCAATATTAAATCTCCTTTCGCATCCTCATCAATTTCCTCCTCCCTTTCCATTACACGATTCTCAATCTCCTTTCCCTTATACAAACTCTCTATGTAAGCTTTCCATCTCTCAACCTTTTCTTCCCTATCTGTTAGAGGCTTTCCATTTTTGTCCTTTATATTACAGCACTTGGTCTTCTTTTCCCCAAAAGTATTCTTAATCCTTCGATAAGCTGTGTCTACTTTTCCTAATTTCAGACAATTTTCTATACCTGCACATTTCTCTTTCAACCATTCTTCTTTCGCTTCCTTGCACTTCTTGTTAACCTCATTTCTCAGACGTCTGTATTCTGCTTTCCCCTTTTCATCACTTACATTCTTGTGTTTCCGCCTTTCATCCATCAATTCTAGTATATCCTAAGTGATCCACGGTTTTCTACCTATTCTTTCTTTCCTACCAATGTTTTCTTCTGCGGATTTTGTTATTTCATTCTTCAAAAGTGCCCATTCGTCTGCAATTGAAGTTTGTTTAGGGTTTTTCATTAGTCCGTCATTTATACTCTTCTTGAATCTTTCGTTTACATCCTTCTCTTTCAGTCTGTCTATTGCCCACCTTTTTGGCTTTTGACTTTTCTTCAGTTTCTTCAACTTTAATCTGCATTTCATTACAACCAGATTGTGGTCAGAGTTTATGTCAGCACCAGGATATGTTTTACAATCCAAAATCTGGTTTCGAAACCTCTGCTTGACCATAATGAAGTCGATTTGGTAACGCCCTGTATCTCCTGGTCTCATCCATGTGTATATTCTTCTATTGTGGTTATTGAATAAGGTGTTAGCTATGACCAACTCATGCTCGGTGCAGAATTCTACCAGCCTGCTTCCTCGATCATTCCTTTCACCTAATCCGAAACCTCCTACTATCTTCCCTTCTCTCCCTTTTCCTACCACAGCATTCCAATCTCCCATTACTATAACATTCTCATCACCCTTGATATACCTCAGAATTTCGTCTATTTCTTCGTAGACCTTTTCAACATCCTCATCATCAGCTTGACTGGTAGGCATATAGACTTGTACCACTGTGGTGCAGGTAGGTTTAGTATTGATTTTTGCTACAATAATCCGTTCACTATATTGCTCATAATATTCCACCCGCTGTCCAAGTTTCCTACTCAATATGAGGCCAACCCCCGCTTGGCCATTGTTTGATTTAGAATTGATGATGATGATTAACATTAAATTTTCAAATTTAACTTGAGAATAAAATGAGATGTTTTTAGGAAATTGTGGAATTTTCATTTCTCCTTCTCTTTCCCTTGCTTGCACATAGCCGAGATCAGGGAAGCCATCTTTTGTTTTCTTTGTTTTCGCCCAGATCGACCCTGAGATATTTTGATCTCGTGCTGAACAGATTTCGGGAATTTGCCAAATGTGGTCGTTGGATCTCGGTCTAAACGGGCACAATAGACTACATACATACATACATACATACATCTTGAATACCGGGTGAGTTAGCCGTGGTCGTTACGGCATGACTGCTGGCAGTCGCTCACATCCAGGAGGCGAGGAGGTTCGAATCCCCCCACCGGCAATCTTGACGATGGTTTTCTGTGGTTTCTCATCTTCCTTCCAGGCAAATGCCGGGGTTGGTCCCTAACTATAGGCCACAGCCGCTACCTCCCAACTCCTCGTCCTTACATTCCAACTTTCCTCCCCAGACAACTTGGAGGTCACCTATTGGGTGTCCGCCTCGAAGCAGCTACAAATACTAGCGAGCCGAACATGTACCTGGACACTCCCGGAACTAAAAGCCATACGCTAAATAAATAAATAAATAAATAAATAAATAAATAAAAAATCACATGTAATATATTTCAGGTTAGTTTTCAAATATTCCAGCAATTAGAATCATTTTGCGTTGACCAACTGAAAGTCACAATAAGAAGTGTCAATAAGGCAACACGGAGACATGGCCTCACAGGTATCTGTTCCCACTAACGGCGTATAGGCACTCTCAAAGCATTAGGAGGTACTGGAGGCACTACGTCAAACATTACCAGTGCTTAACATCGAGTTTCTTCTTCAGTAACATACCTTCACTAAATATTCCTCACTGTCAGATAACACAGGTTACAAGAACAAGACTGAGTATGAATATTATCTTCTGAGGAAGCATTGAGAATCTCCTCGGCACTTTCGTGACCAGGTAATGACATGTCGTAAATAAAAGTCACTGGGAGACTTATTTCGGGAAAATAGCAGAATACACAATATTTCATTCCGGAGGTGAAAGTGGAACAGACCGTGAGTAATAGTGGGCCAAGTGGACTAAACTTGAGGACATGAGATTGATGAACGTGTCAGTTGTGGCTCAGTCAACAATGATTACTCCTCTTACGGTACGTTACTAGAACTGCACTGCTGTGATAGATTGTGTGTCCATAACTCATTTCTTCAAGGAAGAAATAAATTAGCAACGTAAAATGGTTGAAGATTTAATATGCACATATATAATCCTTGTGCTGAGGTGTGCAAATTATTAGAATCATCTCTAGTTTTCCTACATTTCAGCTACACTTTTCATGATTTAATGAAGTGAAAATGTTTTGCAAGATGATGAAATTATTTCAAATATTTAAACAATAGACTCAATGATATTTTCTTTTAAGAAACTGATAGTAAAATGATTTTTTTGAATTTGCACTAAAAGAGGAGCCTTCCTAATACAAAATGTTCATTATTTTATTCTAGTTCTCCTGTACATTTAGAGCACAGAGATTCAAAATCATTATTACTGATGAGCCGCTCTTGAATTAAACAAAGATTCATGGACCTTGAATAGAAGCCACCAGATTTAGAGAGTACATCCCAAACTCAATGAAGAAAGAGGAAATTGTCTCAGCTCACGGGTTCCTCGAAATTCCCAAATTAGAAAGTTGACAGGCGTAAATCCTTATATGTTGTAAGTCCCTAGTGGAGAAATCATTACTAATTAGACCAATAAAATATGTAACCAGTCGGTCAATAAAATTATATTTAATAAAAAGTTGTGATTGGTTTGATTTCTTCATTTGAGTCTAATAATTTGGACACTTTTGTACATAGGCTACAGATGGCAAGATCAGCATTATATACTGACATGGTTGGGATCTCTCAAAAAGGAGATAATTCCTAAGGAAAGAAGAATTTAAACGGTGGTGAACTCAGATATTAATGTGTAAACTTGTTCGCTTTTGACATATATAAATAGCAAAGGAGAGTGATTTAGAGAAAAGAGAAATATATAAGTCATGTATTCCGTAACTAAGTACATATTACAACATCTCATCTCATCATCAAACTGGAACTACGGAGCAATAGGCGGATGACATAATTTGTGTGTAGTATCCTGTCAGAACTGGATTATCTGCAGACTTACTGCGTGATGTCACGTGTGTGGTAAGATACATTTCAATAACCATCTCTATTCTTAACTTTTTACGCATATTACAAATTAGAATTAATTCCAGTACCAGTCTCATTATCATCTTTTTTTTAATGTAATAGTTTTGTAGCTATTCCGGATCCTTGTGGTAGGCAGCACGTACAGGCGGACGAACACATGCACTTTTTATCTCTGTAACGCTGAACTTACAACTAAGTTCATTACTTATTTATTCGAATATAAGGCATCACAATAACAACGAATCAAAACAAACAATAAACCGTACTTTATAAGAAACAGTTGTTTGCCTATTTGGACCTCTAATACAAAATATTTCTTAACTAAAATAAAAACAAAATACAGTAAAAACTCGATTAACCGTCATCGTCGGGACCGTGGTCGTGACGGTTGAGTGGATAGACGGATAACGGAAACACTGTATTATTCCTCCAAAACATGACCTCAATCAATTATATTATAGACAGATAGCCTATCACTCTCACAGTAATGTAATATATTTCGGAGCGAAGAGAAATTAAACACGATTGTAATAGCAAATAAAACTATTTATTACATGATAAAAACATCCGTATGGTAGCTACAAATGTGGAAAAATAATGTACAGTACAGTAATATAAACTTACAAGTGAAATAGTTCATGTAGCTTGAAAATGGCGAGAAGGTACACTCACTTCCCACTAAAATAGAGGAAGTAAACAAAACGAACGCGTCACTGCACCTTAAAGCACTTTGTTATTGCAATATTATTATGCTATTACAGCAATGACGGTTAACCGAAAATTACGGTTAAAAGAGTGACGGTTAAACGAAGTTTTACTGTAGTTATTTTAGATGCATTTATAAACGTAAATATTTTTTTTTTATTCAAGAATAATTTAAGGAAATTTAAAAACAAATGTCATAAAATCTATATATTGTTCACCCACTACCGTGCAGCCTACGGTTGTGCTGACATAATTTCATCTGCAGTGCATGATGAAGGCCATACTCATCACGAGATCAACTCTCCTGTCTCCACTTGGTGGAGTAGCCCTATGATATCTACTCGGAGCCTTTTCAAAACAAAGGGAAATAAAGAGGGTCTCCTCGCTCCTTAGAGAAAACACACGCAATTGTCTGAGTTGTCGTCTCCATACGTCTCCATACGCTTGCTTATTCGCCTTGCCCGTTAACCCCAAAAATGTTCGTTCTAACAAAGTGTCCGAACGCACACACCACAACTTCAAAGGAGAGCTGCAAGTCCGGATATCCGAGGTTCAAAACCCGATATTGATCGTAATCAATCTCAGTGTGGTTGTCCACGGCTAATTTTATTTATTTATCGTGTGGCTTTTAGTGCCGGGAGTGTCCGTGTACATTTTCGGCTCGCCAGAGGCTGTAGCTGCTGCAAGCAGATACCCATAAGGTGAGCTACAAGTTCCGTTCAATTTCAAGTAGTTCCAAATTTCGCTACCAGATGTCACTGATACCTAGTGGTGAACGTTGAAACTCTGATAGGCTAAAAAGAAGATTGACTGGAAGATGCGTGTGCATTATTTAAAAAAACATCCGATATCATGGGCAATCAAGATACTCGACGGATGTCTAGTTATTGGTGTCAATTCATTTAGGGGCTCTGCGACATCTTGGTCTATTAGCCCTGTTTACTTGGATGTGTGTAGAATTTATCTGATAACCTGTACTTTTGTGGTGACTGTAGTACTGTGTGTATTGTAATAAAGGTGAGGATAGGGAAGGAGGCGGCCATGACCTTCAGTTAGAAACCATCCCAGCGTTTGGCTGGGGTAGGTGTAGGGAACCATGGAAAAACACTTTCAGGATGCGTGAAGTGGGAATCGAACCCACCTCTTATCATTTTAGACTCGCGAGGCTGAGTATACCCCGTTCCACACCTCAGACCAGAATTTAATTTCTTAGCAGAGCCAGGAATAGAAACCAGACCTTCGGAGTGACAGCAGGAAGGCTAGCCACTACACCAGGACATATTTATTTAACACGAGTAATCTATCATGTTTCGCCGCTTGCCACGGTTGGTGAGTGGTTATCGTTTTGGACTACCAACCCCAAGCTTGCACGTTCGCTCCTGGCCGTGGTAAGTGATTTTTGAAAGGCGACAAAAATCTTGGCACGCATGTCATACGTTGTTGGCATGTTAAAGAACCCATTTGAAATCATTAGGCCGTGTTGATAATGGCAAAATTTATCTCGGTATTTTCCACCAACACAAAGTTCCTCCTTTCTCTACTAGAAAGCGCAATAGTATCAAGGAGCTTAGATATCTAACCTCCTTGACTTTCATAGCGCTCCAAGGAACGACAAAATTCGACATGTAAGCTGCCCTCTGGGCGTCAAATAACAAAGCTTGCACCCGGCACCTGAGGCCATAAGATATTATTATTAATATTATGTTTTGCCAATCTAGTAGAATCTCTACAACACTTATATGTGAAATACTGAAATGGATATTTCCAGCCCTTTCGATCGTCATGCCTCTAAAAGCTTCTAGAGAGAATTGAGTTACACTCCAATGTCCGTAACTGCCCCGTTTGGAATCGACATCTTTTAAACCGACAAAGAGCTATTTCTACGAGGATCGGTTAGGTTCATTGTTTCTCAATACAAAGGTCTCTCTTGTGGTGTTATTACCTATAGCCTTTATTTCTTTTTGCCTCTCGACTGGAGCTCGAGTAAGACGATACGGCAGTTGGATAGCGCTAAAATGTTTTCGAACACGCTTCAAAGGCAGAGTTACCTCGTCAGTATGGGGTGTTGTCTGAGAAATGGGTGTCACATATTCTCTTGGGGCTGACATAAATCCATTATTCTCATGTCATCTAATACTCTCAAGGGAATGGAATTACTAAATAACTCTTAAGGGTTTCTTTGTCTTAGTAACACAAATTCTTCGAAGCAATAACTCACTCCAGGGCTAATAAACGAGGGATGATCAACAACATAAAAACATATGCCAAGGCGACTTTTAGCTATTAGGAACTTGGAGATCTGCTCCTCGGAGAACAACTGGTACAGACCGATGTCGCTTCTCGGGATGCGAGGAAGTAAAAACAACGAGTCATGTGCTAGATATTGTTCGAGCACTTAGCACCTTGTGGTTTGATCTAACATCGCATCAGCATTACGGAAAGTAAAATCTACGCCTAATTGAATGGAATCTGACGATGATCGCTTAGCGATCGATACATGTCATCAAATTAATACCCCCCCCCCTTCTTAATGTAGGCTACATAAAATTCTGTCAATTCAGTGATAAATATTTTAAGTAATATTTCTTTGGGAATATGTAAAATCCTTCGTATATTAAACTTCATTATAACTAAGTGTTAGTGTTCTGAGGGTGCATATTCCAAACGGATTTGATCAAACACAAAGTAATCCAGGACTTTTCCACCAAGTACGTAGAAAACATGTAAAGCAAGATTAGGGGTTACCTCGACGCAGGACGACGTTATACCGAACAAGTCTTGTAAATGCATGTTGTTAAATGTATCATATGCACTATTACCAACAAGCTTAAGTAACTTCATAAGGAATTGGTTTTCTTTCCCATGTTCATAGGAACATTTTGTATTGTTTTAGTGTCAAAAATACGACCATACATTTGTAAAGGTACAAGAAATGGAAGCAGTGGAAAGTAGAGCCTTCCACCCTTCGTGACACGAGCTCTAGATGTGATGCAGTTGTCAGCTCCCAGCTCCCTGGTACTCATTTCTGTTGTAGGCTGAGTGAACCCGGTTTTAAATGTGTCAGTTTTGTTTTTAAAATCTGATATATAGTTGGGAACAGACATGACCACATTTATTAGAATTAAAATAACATTTTGTAAATTCATTAACTATTTGTAACTCTCAGTAAGAATGTAACTTTTTTTTCCATAAATTTTATTTTAGTAAATATGAAGAGGTAATTCCTACAACTTTAGCTATTTAAAATCTTATGGAATTATTTTAAGCCAAAGGGGTTATTTCTACGCCACTGTTTTTCCTTCAAATGTAACAATATTTTATTCAGAAAACTCCATTTCATATCACTGTCCAGAAATAAGTAAATATATTATGTTATAACTAAGCAATTACATGCAACACTGCAACATCACTTATAATGCAATTACATCAATAACATCGTGAGTGATTATGTGACAGGATCACCTCACTTCCTAATTTAATATTTCTGATTTATTTCCAACAATTTTGGTTTAAATATTGGCTACTTCAAATATGTAAATAAAAAATCAAAGAATACATTAACTTTAGGATAATCAATGTAATTAATTTCTCTGTTTAGAAAACTATAACATTATTTTAATAATATGACCACGTCTGTACTACCCTTCAGTTAAAAGCTCAGTGCTTTTGCCACCGGGGCTATACAGCCCTCTCTTTACCTTTGTGAGCACCATTTATATAATGTGCCTGACATATACATATAAGCATTGTCCTTGAACGTCTGAAGGGAAAATGAATCATTTCACTTAAACAGTAGTATAATTCACAATTGAAATGTACCAGTTGAAAACACAGTCGAATATGTGTTTGACGTACAAAGTAATGTTAAGTTAAATAATCGTGGAAGTTATGATTTAATGGCTGGAGGGAATTCTGTGAAATGTTTTCTTTCATAAATCCAGCATAAAAACAACAGAAATTGTCTGTAATAATCCATAGCAACAGAGGAGATATATTAACTAGATGAGCCATTTGTTGAAATGCTGAAGACATGTTGGAATATGACAGTGTGCCTCGTGGCAAGCTTGACTTCACAGTACTACACAGATGTAAATCCTTTGTGGCGTAATTGTTTTCACTGTGGCGTAACCCAATTGTCAACCTGATTTAACCCAACTACCGTCATTCTCATCTAAATCAAAAGAGGAAACATTGAATATAAAGTGCTTTTACTGCGAATACATTTCATTAGAATGTAGTAGTCTTTTGATATACATAGCCCGAGCCGACCTGAATCCTGCAATTTCCGCCAACTTTATGACCCGTTGAAAACAAGGTTTTGTGGGCGATTCCGGAGGCAAGTGGAGTTCTCCATGACACATTTCATTTTTATGATGCTTTAAGACTCGGGAAGTGCTTTGAATTCGTCGGATCGTAAGCTCAATTCTCATTCGAGAGTAGTACGATCTACATTTCTAGTAACTCATCCGTGCAATCACAGCGTTACATGAGAAGAGCCAATAGTTGGGAGTTTGATGATATGAGAGGTTCAATTCACTCATGTATAATAGCAGTTTATTTCCATCGCATAGAATTATTTTATCGTGCCTCATTGAAATCGATCGCGATGAGGTACAGCTTTGATGGTTCACTTGCTTTCATTGCTGCTGTTGTTATCATTATTACACTGCGATGATCGCGAAATCGTGGTTATCATCACCGTGTATTTAAGTGAGTAACAATTTGGTGTTTGAAGCCAAGTTCAGTGTTGCCTTAGTGAACAAAAATGCGATGCTTTTCAGTCGGTCAACACGATTGTACCCAAATGAGATGGGTTATTCCCTGAACCTAAAGAAAAAAAGAAAGAAAAAAACATGAGATTAATAAATACACTTGCATTACTAGTTTCGATCATCAATCGATCATCATCAGATCCATTACACTTAGGCTAGACAATCTATGTCTGAAAGTATGGGTGAAAATATTTACAATATATACACTTATTTAGTCGCAGTATTAGTTAGGATAATGCAACTCATCAATATTTGTTAGCTGTAGTCTATGTGATGTTTTGCTACGATATTAGAAATGCTGATTGACCTCCGGAATTTGCTTGTTTGGAGTGAATATGTGGTTGTTGTAAATGGTTGTTAAAAGGGACGTAAAACCAATAACTTTATTATTATATTAAATGGTCAATCTCAGATTGTATGATACAGGTTACTTATCTGGATGAGTCTTGCGCGGTCCTGGTGAGAGCAGTTAACTTGGTCACTGTCTGCACTTGTCTGAAGGAAAATTCCTGTGTGTGAGGGTCCCTTATCTCGGTGGGATATTTCCCCTCTCTCGCATTCCTAAGTGCCTTGTGTTCCTCGTATAAATGTAACGGTAAGTTGCCAAGTCTAGTCTCTCTAATGTGGTGTATGTTACTGTATTCAGGATAATCTTCAACTATTAAACACCAGGTTTCAAACACGCCACGCATAATCTAAAAATCCCTCTTTAAGCGCAAACGGTCTAATGAGACAATGCCGTTAATAGAAGTGGCAAACCATGGAAAACCACTTCTAGGATGGCTGAGGTACGATTCGAAACCACCTCTTCTCAGTTATGCCTCACGTCGCTGAGCGAACCCCATTCCAGCTTTCAGACCTGAATCAAATCCCTTGATAGAGCCGGGAATCAAACCTAGTCCTCCTCGTTGACAGGCAAGTCAAGACAGCTAGTCGCAACGTCACGAGGTGACCAACGGTAGACTGCACATTTGATAGAAAAAAGTATCTTCTGCAATACCGGAGTTTACTTGCGGTAGGATGGCCAGTTCAATTCTGTTCCTCTACTTACCTAGCCAACAGTACTTAGGCTCACAGAATTGGTCACCTATTCAAGTTCTGACTATGCGCAATGTTATTTAGCTTCACATATGTCATGAGATTCGTTATTTCAACATGCCTGAATTGTTTTGTTGTTGTTTGAGTCTTAAGTCTTTTGACTGTTTTTTTTTTTTTTTTTTGCAGTTATGCATGCCTCTCTGTTCTGAGTTAATCGTTTCATCTCAAGATACCTACCACACCCTACATCCGAGGCAATCTGTTTAACATATTCTAACCTTGATCTACCCCTACAGTTCTTGTCCTCGACCCTTCTTTCCATAACTAAGCTTGCTATTTTTGGGTGTCTTAGTATGTGTCCTACCAATCTATCTCATCTCTTCATTAGCAGTCGCCAGAAACATCTCTCCTCTCTCTTCTTCTTCTTCTACGCGATCAGGCCCAGTGGACCGCGCACTGCTACAAGTTTCCTTCTCCATCGTCTCCTATCCATAGCTGCCATCCGCCAACTGTCAACACGTATCGCTGCCTGTTGCAGATCTTTATGGAGTCCATCACTCCACCGCTTCCTTGGTCTACCTGGTAGTCTTCATGCTGTGAGGATGAAATCCAGTAGCTACCGTGGCCATCGGTGGTCTACCATCCGGGCTACATGTCCAGCCCACTGCAGTCTTCTGGTTTTGATGGTTCCAGCTATGTTAGCATCATGGTACAGGTCTTCTACTTCATGATTGTGTCTAATCCTCCATTCACCCGTGTGTACATCCCTCACCGGTCCGAAGATCTTCCGAAGAACTTTTCTCTCAAAAACGAGTACTTTATGAAAGTCCTATTTTCGGATACTCCATGTCTCACATCCATATAGTACAACGGTTTGGATCAGAGTTTTATACAGACGAATTTTGAACTGTCTGGAGAGACATCTGGACCGAAGAAGCTGTGTTAAGCTTCCGGCTTGGATCCTGGCGTTGATTTTTGCCTCACATGATAAATTCTCCGTGAAAAGCGAACCTAGGTACTTAAATTCATGGATCCTCTTGTATGACTGGTCCCCTACCCGGAGTGACTGTAGTTGTCCAAAAACTTGGCCTTGCCCGCGAGTCATATTGAGGTACTCCGTCTTGGTTTCATTCACGATTAGCCCAAATTTGTTGGCAGCTGCCTTAAGTGCTCTGGTCATTTGCCTCAACTCTTCCTGAGAGCTGGAGAGTAAACTGATATCATCTGCGTAGGCAAGGTATGCTAGGTTCTTCCCTTCGACTTGGATTCCTTCAAAATTCTCTCGAAAGGTCTCACGTATGATCTTCTCCAGGCAAAATTGAACAGTGTAGGTGATTAACCGTCTCCTTGCCTGAGACCCGTCAAAATTTCAAAATTCTCAGTCACTCGATTTCCCATTTTTTATCTTACCGTGTGTATCGCTCAGGCAGATCGCTTCCAAGTTGATGAGTTTATCGGCCATTCCAAACTCGGTTGGTTGGTTCTTAAGTTTAGGGGCTGCGACAACACGGTCATGTAGCCCCGTGTACTTTGGGTGTGTGTAGAATCTGTCTGATAACCGGTGTTAACTGTGATGACTGTGTTAGTGTGTGTTATCTGTTTTTTAATTCAAGTAAGGACTGCAGACTTTTGAATTTTTCAAATAGTTCCTACTTTTGCCACCAAACGCCACCGTCAACGACTACTAGTTCATGACTTAGCTACCAGACGCCACCGCAGTCATCGCTTGGAAACGAACGTAGGAACCTAAGAGCGTTGTTTACATTCTTAACCTATACAATTCAGCTTCACACATGTGTAATTAGTGGAAGGTTCTTTAACATGCCATAAAGCTATGACATGGGACCGCCGGCTTTACTTCCCCTCCGAAGGAAGGCATACGGAGGGATTTTTAACGCTCTTAAAAAATCCGACGACTTCGGCCATATTTGAGCCTGCTATCATGGGCATGGAAGCTCAGCATGCTACCGACTACGCCACCGAAGCCGCTCATTCCAAACTCCCTTAGGCAACTGAGTTGGCTCTTTCGGTGTATGCAATCATAGGCCTTCTTGAAATCTACGAATAACACGTGGAGTTCTTTTCCATATTCACACTGTTTTTCAGTGAACTGTCGGAGTACGAAGATATTTTCTACTGTGGAACGCCCCAGACGAAAGCTTTCCTGGTATTCACCAAGCACTGATTCTGCCACTGGTTGAATTCTATCAATGAGGCAGTTGGACAAGATCTTGTAGCAGACGTTAAGCAGGGCGATTCCTCGATAGTTATCACATTTCAATTTGTCACCCTTCTTATAGATTGGGCATATCAGAGCTGTTTTCCATTCTGACGGTAGTTCTTCTCTCCTCTCTCACTCGTCTTAATACCTCTTCGTTTGTAGCCCTATCTACCCATCTGATCTTCATCATTCTTCTGTAACACCACATTTCAAACGCTTCAATTCTCCATCAATAAATAATTAAATACATAAATTAATAAATTAATAATAAAAGAAATAAATACCTGAATATGTAAATACACAAAGAATACATGAATAAATAAATACATAAATACATAAAGAAATTAATCAATACATATAAACACATAAATGAACAAATGCATAAATCAATACGTAGGCCTAAATACACAAATGCATAAATACATAAAGAAATGAATCAATACACACACAAATACATACATGAATAAATGCATAAATCAATACGTAGGCCTAAATACACAAATGCATAAATACATAAAGAAAGGAATCAATACATACATAAATACATAAATGAATAAATCAATACGTAGGCCTAAATTCATTAATGCATGAATACATAAAGAAATGAATCAATACACACATAAATGAATACATGAATAAATCAATACGTAGGCTTAAATACACAAATGCATAAATACATAAAGAAATGAATCAATACATACATAAATGAATAAACGAATAAATCAATACGTAGGCTTAAATACACAAATGCATAAATACATAAATAACTGAATCAATACATACATAAATACATAAATGAATAAATCAATACGTAAGCCTAAATACACAAATGCATAAATACATAAAGAAATGAATCAATACATACATAAATACATAAATGAATAAATCAATATGAAGGCCTAAATACACAAATGCATAAATACATAAAGAAATGAATCAATACATACATAAATACATACATGAATAAATCAATACGTAGGCCTAAATACACAAATGCATAAATACATAAAGAAATGAATCAATACATACACAAATGCATAAATACATAAAGAAATGAATCAATACATACATAAATAGATAAATGAATAAATGCATAAATCAATACGTAGGCCTAAATTCATTAATGCATGAATACATAAAGAAATGAATCAATACATACATAAATGAATAAACGAATAAATCAATGCGTAGGCTTAAATACATTAATGCCTAAATAAATACATAAATACATAAAATACATAAATGAATAAATCAATACATAAATGCATAAATCAATTCGTAGGCCTAAATACATAAATTCATAAATAAATACATACATATATACAAAAATTAATACATAAATTCATAAATGCATTCATACATAGTCTACATAAATGAAAGGAAGGAAGTTTGTAGTTTTACGTGACTGTTAATAGTGGGATCATGAGCCACGGAACCTCCTCTTTACGTGGAATCCAAACCACAGAACCTCGTGTTTCACTTCGAAAATCTCACATGCATTGAATGGGAATCGAGCCCGGTCAATCTTGGTGTTGCAATATCCATATTGAACAATATATAGTCTAACTCTAATACAGATAATCAATACTCAGTCTAACTCCACAATAGACTTTAAATAAACATACTGGATATTGGTTTCCTGTTTCTCAAATGCTTTTCTATTCAAATGAACCCTCCTCACCCGCACACGTGCGGTAGAAGAACCACTATTGTCATATTGCATATATAGTAAGCTAGAGCGAACAAGTAAAATAACACTTACTAACCATGCCACTCAAATATTATTCCAACCAGGAATCAGTTCTTTAAAAAATAAACCGTTTATGAGTGCTCTCACTAAGTCTCTGTTATTATTCATCAGCAGACATAATATATTGTTAACTGTCCCTCGTCATTTAAGGCGTGTCACGAGTGCGTAGCATAGAGTCGAGCTGAATTAACAGCCCTATGTTTTCTGGGTAAATACTGCACGCATTTTCATGAGAGCACGGCTTATTTTTGCTCTATCCACGGTATAAGCCTTCAACAGGAAAGCACGAAAGCTGATAAGATGTGCATTTTTTACATAAATCAATACGTACTAATTCGCTAGTCCAGTGAGAGATATTCTCAGTTCAGGGTGTTATAAGTCATGGGTTCAATTCAGATGTTCGGAAACGAATCACACTATCAATAGAGACAGAAGGAAGGAAGGAAGCATTTTACGTGATCATAAATCTCGCGATATTGACTCACGGGACCTCCGTTCTTACGTGTATTCCGAACGACAGGACGTGATGTTTCACTTCGGAAATCTCACATGCAATGACCGTGAATTAAACCTGGTCCACCTAGGAGAGAGGTGCTTTTTCTATATTATAAGTTGAAGTGATAGAAACCATTTTTTTTTCAGTGTTGCCTAATTATTTCCAGTCGGTGAACGCAAATTGTGGCCAATTATATTAGGCGGAAAACATGCCCTAACCTGAAAGAAATGAGCTGGGCCTATTATTACAAAACAACACACTATTATGTACAAAATGGTGTACTTTAACTGGATGACATGCTTCGAAAGTCAAGCGTTCATCCTCAGATCCTGTTCAATTAAGCTTAATTAGTATTATTATTAATCATATGGCTTTTACACATCACTTTTGGAACACAAAGAAAAATATATAAACGATTTACAAATCTCTACTTAGTATAAAACTAAGTCCCCGATTCTTGGATGTTACGGGTAAACTCGAGAACCACTGGATGAATTTTGATGCGGTTTTCACCATTCTGTAAATGATATCTCGAGGATGATTACTGTAGAAAATAATTTATTTATGATCAAAGGAAGCCAAGCAAAAACGATTTGAGTGGAAAAGTCGAAAAAAAAACTAGCGTCCGAGTGTTTTGTAAGCTTACGCTGGGCAAACCGTTAAAACTATCTAAATACTATGGGTATAAGAATTGTTCAGCATGAAAAGTTCTACAAAAAAAGTCCGTGAGAGCATATGCCTATCTTCAATACATCGCCCACTATAAGTGTTTTTACGTTTTAATTTCTTCCTACCATGTCCATTCAACTGCTGAGGTGACAGTTTACGAGCTAGCTAAGGACGAGTCTATCATCCCTGTTACAGCCTAGCTAGTGGGCGAAACTATTGCCCCAGATACAGCCAGCAGCAGCAAACCGTTGAGTCGTATTGAGTTACGACTTCTGAGGAGAGTGGTTGTGTTTGAAGTTTCCCTGGAAGTGCAACTCGGGTTTTCTTCATTTCGCCTGTGAAACACAGTCAAGTTAAGATTGGACGGAAGGGGGATTATATTATATTATATTATATTATATTATATTATATTATATTATATTATATTATATTATATTATATTATATTATATTATATTATATTATATTATATTATATTATATTATATTATATTATATTATATTATATTATATTATATTATATTATATTATATTATGTTATATTATATTATATTATGTTATATTATATTATATTATATTATATTATATTATATTATATTATATTATATTATATTATATTATATTATATTATATTATATTATATTATATTATATTATATTATACTGATTGGCGTATAATCTCTACTTAGTATAAAACAAAGTCCCCGATTCTTGAATGTCACGGGTAATCTCGAGAACCACTGAATGGATTTTGATGCGGTTTTCACCATTCTGTAAGGGATATCTCGAGGAAGGTTTCTGTAGAAAATAATTTATTTATGACCGAAGGAAGTCAAGCATTAACCATTTCAGTGAAAAGGTCGAAAAAACCTGGCGTCCGTGCGCTTTTTAAGCTTACGCTGGGCAAACCGTTAAAAATATTTACCTACTATGAGTGTAAGAATTGTTCAGCATGAAAAGTTCTACAAAAAATCCCGGGAGAGCATATCTCTATCTCCATTACATCGCCTACTATAAGTGTGTTAACGTTTTCATTTCTTCCAACAATCTCCATTCAGTTACTGAGGCGACAGATTATGAGCTAGCTAGGGGTGAGTCTATCACCCCAGTTTCAGCTTAGATAGCGGACGAGCTTATTGCCCCAGATACAGCCAGCAGCAAACTGTCGAGTCGTGTTGAGTTAAAAACTTTAGAGAAGAGTGGTTGTGTTTGGAGTTTCCCTGGAAGTGCAACTCAGCATTTCTTCATTTCGCCTGTGAACTTTTCGTTCCACAAAATTCACAGTCAAGTTAAGATTGGACGGAAGGGGGATTTGTGTTTCATGCTCCTCGCCATTCTTAAATTACGTCTGACAAGAATTTGTTGCACATGCTTCTCCATGATAATATAATTAACAGTCCAGTCAGCGATTTTAACCCATCATGCCGAGACGTAAAACTAATATTGGTCGTTGTTCATTGACATTGGAAAAAAAAGCGCTTATCACGTTATGCATTCATAACTGTTCCCGGGCAAAGCCGGGTCGGGTTGCTAGTTTACAGATAAATTATTTACATCGCCCATCGCATTTGCTGTAGCATGCAAAACGTCCAATCGGTTACCACAAAACAAGTTCTGAGGGCACTCTTCAACTATATGTCTGATTGCCTGACGCGGGTATACACAGGTGCACTCAGGAGAGGCGATCTTTTCCCATTTGTGAAAAAGATCACCACATCTCCCATGGTTGGTACGTAACCTATTGAGAGTACACCATGTCCTACGGGGCAAATCAAGTTCCCATTATTTGTTGTTGCTTTGGAGAAAACTATGTAACTCTGGTAGAGTGTTATGATACCAGCTTAATTAGTATACGATGTTTATGAATTGCACTGAATCACAAATATATATATACAATGTTTACATTACATAAATTTGTAAAAACGTGTTATCCACAGACAGTATAGTTAACTTCTGTGGTTATTGCAATATTATTATTATTAATGTGGTTTAAGTATGTTGAAATATTATTGTGAATAACTTCAGTAATAATGTTATCTGCACTATTTCGTTATTTATGCTCTCAATAACCTGTTCCTATATAAAGTAGTACCGACAGTAGTGGCTACGCTGGCTAAAGCGCTGCGTTAGGCCATGGGGCCAAGCTCTCTGCTGACTCGGTAGACGCGTGGGTTCGAGCCCCACCGCCAGCCGTCCTTGAAATGGTTTTCCGTGGTTTCCCATTTTCAACACCAGGCAAATGCTGGGACGGTACCTTCTGACAGGCCATGGCCGCTTCCTTCCATATCCTTCCCCAGTTACATTCATCTTCATCCATTCCATCTCTCATACCGACGCGCAGGTCGCCCACCGGCGTCAACTGGAAAGACCTGCATTCGGCCTCTCAGGAGGCCACACGACAAAAAAAAAGTAGTTGCCTAATTGCATTGTAATGCGTCGCCAAAAATTATAGATAGAGGCTTTTAGCTATTAGGTTATGTCTGTCTGTTAAGTAGTCAGCCCGAAGGCTGGTTGGATCCTAAAAAAAGCACCGCCGTTAGGTTATGTGGGTAGATACCCACAAAACCCCAAGAAAGTGCTATATTGAGGCGTACTAGACAAGCAGACGAGTGAAGTAGTTTGCCATTGCTTCCTCACTGAGTCAGTATAGCAGTACTAACCTTATGAGTAGAACCTTTCACAGCATCCAGAGGCACTGACTGTGCCCTGAATGTCGTTACTAAGCACCACCCATACCTCAGTAGCTTCCATATAATCCATATAATGAGTGAGACTGAGACATCGGTGAAAAGCCACTTTTTACTCTAGCCGGTGCCAACAGACAAATTCAAATGTACTGTATTCGTCAAGAGATGGCAAACAGGCCACATTAGGTTATGCACTGTATATAAAGTACAAGCGAGTAGGATGGTACAGAATGGTAGAGAATATTGTTAGAATCCAACATATTTCCAAATCTTGTAAGATCTACTATTTCTGTGCAACCATTAACATACAGAACACGTCTGGCCAATCGATGGGCTCAGGAAGGATGGAAGCACATGAGAATAGAATGAAATAACATTCGGCACTAAGTAAAACCCATGAGAGGAAAAAACAGTTAGGATACCTAAGCTAACCTTTAATGATTTATTGTTTCATTTTAGGCGATTTGACATCGTGGTCAATAGTACCATGTATTTGGGTGTGTGTTGAATTTTTCTGATAATTTTTTCAATTCCGTGGGGCCTTCTGAGACGCCGAGTGCAGATATTTTTACTTGACTCCCGCTGGTGACAGGCACGTCCTAATGAGGATAAAGTGATATTGAAGTCTTCATATAGGCCTACATACAATCCCCGGATCATGAGAATCAACGCCAGGATATTCAAATCCCTGATGGTCCGGCCTGGAATTGAAACTGTAAGTTTTCGGGCCACAGCCATCCATACTAACCAATTCGCCACGGAGTCCAACATTTGTCTGATATCCTCTCTTATTGTGGTGTCTGTAGTAGTGTGTCTATTTGTAATTCAGGACAGAATTGCGAAAGATGAGGCCGTGGCCTTTCGTTCGGAACCTTTCCGACACTAGGCTAGAGTAAAAGTGGGAAACGACGGAAAATCACTCCCAGGATGGCTAAGGTGGGAATCGAACACATCTATTTTAGTTCTCAGATCAGAATTAAATTTCTTGGCAGAGCCGGGAATCCAACGTGGACCTGAGGGGCGACAGTCAAGAATACTAGTCACTACGCCATGAAGCGCCCACTTAAATAAGTTTAAAAGCAATTATTCCTTATTCTTCTTTTTGCATTGTTGTAGCATGAGATGATATAAGCAAGATTAACTGGATTTTTTTAAATTTGCAAATTACTGAATATGATACTTTTAATGTATACAGGAACTTTGGCAACGGTCCTTTCTGATTATCTGTAATGCATTACTACATTCACTAAAACAACTGACTAATAATGGAGACATTCCAGGGCTCTAAATGTGGTGAGTCCATCCCCAAACTAACCCATTTCGACTAATAATTGGCTCTAATCAAAATAAATAGCATAATTTAAAAACATTGACGACAAAAATTGAAAGCTAGAGTGATAAATATATTTATAGTTAAATCACCATACATGAATTGACCGCTACAAAATCACTAATTATGAAATACCCAAAGAATTATAAATAATAATTATATTCAGTCAAACGCCATTACCATTAGTGAACTAGCTAATTTAAATACTCTACTCACTTGATGAAAATACACATTAATCAAATCAAAATATAATGTCAACAGTGATAAAACCTCCAACACAAAAGACTACGGGAAACGTTTGCAAGCTTTCTGGTCTGGCAGTTCCGGGCTCAGTTTACGTTTCTATCTCGGAATATTAGCCCATGAAATGATCAAATCTCGTTATGACAACTGAGAATCAGCGTGATGATGTGACAATTGAAGAATTGAAAAGGAATTTATCACAAAGCCACAACTACGCTACGGCAGTGGAGCCAACGGAAAAGTACTCCAAGCCTAACTCCTACTCTCATACGA
The DNA here is from genome assembly GCA_946902985.2 of Meconema thalassinum. Lineage (NCBI taxonomy): Eukaryota > Metazoa > Arthropoda > Insecta > Orthoptera > Tettigoniidae > Meconema > Meconema thalassinum. The sequence continues at coordinate 1,733,208,244 of OX336388.2, read as the reverse complement.
CACACATTTCCGTAATATTTGCTCTATTTCTTCCCAAGTTATTGACTTTAATGATTTCTATATTCAATATGGCGTGTGTACATTGGGAATCTCTTATGAGAGATCATTTTGCCAAGTTTCAGAGCAAATTTAATTTCTGAACTCTCAATTCATGTCCAGTACGTGACGTCCTCTATCTTGAATGTACTGATGTTTGACTTGATCACATTACAGTAAGTCTCCCACAGAAACAAACGTATTTGTTATGTTTCGTCATTTTAGTTCTATTAGAAGCTGAGTTATTGAGCCTTATATTACATATTGAAGACGGCTATTACGAGAAATTTTAAATTCCGTGTTTCTTGCTGGATTACATTTATTTACATAAACATTTGTGTTTTTGTCTCTAAATCCACAGTACCTGAAAGGAATGTAAAACCCATAACATAACAAACTTGATGCTGAAGCAACGCAGGATTTATAAGCTAGAATTAGTTACAGAATGTGTTACAGTTTTGTGTGCCATCCATAAGTTATGAAGAGGGAATAGATGCGGACGGATTGACGACACACTTAGCCCCTGATTGATCACATAATTTACTTAGCCTATCTTTATCATAAGAAATGTGAAATATAATATTAGATCATCTTTTGTATGTGTGTCCATAATAAATTCTGATTGGCTAGAGCAATTTCAACGAAACTTGGTAGGGATATACTACCACCCCGTTCGACCCTATCCAATGTGTCCCTAATCCAACATGGTGACCATGCCAAGAATTTCACCGGTTCTGAATATTCCTGAAACTATTGTGACAATCAACCTGAAATTCGGTAGTTGATAGAAGCCTATGAAATAATTTCACTCATGTGACCTTCAAATATACAGTATGACAAGCACAAAATAAACATGAAGGTCCCGCAAATGGGCTTTTCTGGTGACCTAGTCATCCCCCCGAAGTGAAACATGGAATAATAAGAATCCGCTCATCTCGGTTCTGTCTCACGAGGCTGAGTGTATCCCGTTCCAGTGACAACTTCGACAGAAAGACGGGGTGCACTATAATAACGCGCTGTGTAAGTTATTATTATTAGTGAAAATAAACAGCCTGCTTCCAGCCGACCGACCGGCTCAGAGAATGGAATTAATGAAAACCCATCTAGCGGCGAGGATATGAACTGTGCTGGCTGCCGAAGCCTGTCACACTCTGCCGGGGCAATGATTAAATAAATGACAGATGAAATGAAATGATAGTGGAGAGTGTTGCTGGAATGAAATTGTGACAGGGAAACCCGGAGTACCCGGAGAAAACCTTGTCTGCCTCCGCTTTGGCCAGCGCAAATCTCACATGGAGTGACCGGGATTTGAGCCACGGACCCAGCGGTGAGAGGCCGGCGTGCTGCCGCCTAAGCCACGGAGGCTACGTATTATTAGTATCCGTAAAACTATCTACATATTTACTTTCATACTTAATGACTCAAGATATAATTGGGTTTGGAGTTCGAAGAATGTTAGCTAAATCCAGTTCTTCTATCACGTCCTGATGGTCCAGGCCGTAGGAGCGGCATCTAGGAGTTTACGTATTACACGATTCCAATTTCAAATTTAACCAGGCCCTCTGTTGTAGTAAGTTGGCGCACAAATTGGCCGGCGTCTAGCTAGGACGTGCTCGGCAAGTGAAGCAGCGAGATGCAGGTAAAAACAAAACTAACCTCTCCTGGTAGCATTGCGAGGCTCTGCCGGCACTGAACTGTCTTCAGAGTTTGAACCATTGCAACACAGACACGACCTGTTGACATACCCCTCGTCCAGTACATGTTTTGTTTCAATATCAGAACTTGGAAGAAAGCCTCCGTGGCTAAGGCGGCAGCACGCCGGCCTCTCACCGCTGGGTCCGTGGTTCAAATCCCGGTCACCCCATGTGAGATCTGTGCTGGACAAAACGGAGGCAGACAGGTTTTTCTCCGGGTACTCCGGTTTTCCCTGTCAACATTTCATTCCAGCAACACTCTCCACTATCATTTCATTTCATCTGTCATTCATTTAATCATTGCCCCAGAGGAGTGCGTCAGGCCTCGGCAGCCGGCACAGTTCATATCCTCGCCGCTAGATGGGGGCTTCATTCATTCCATTCCTGACCCGGTCGGAGACTGGAAGCAGGCTGTGGATTTTCATTTTTTTCATCAGAACTTGGAACATCGTTGTCATCAGCTCAGCGTACATAGGTAAGTGATTATTCATTCTGATTGGGGAGAATTCAGCCGTGATCTAATATTATGTACCGTCCTAGGATTAACCTGGAGTAGAAGTGGGGAAACACAGAAATATATATGGATGAAGTGGTAATTGAACTCTCATCCTTTGAGTTATATCCAGGATTCCCTAAGAGTTAAGTCACCCACCATCACTAAAATAGGAAGCTGAATCTCAGGGATCCTGGTTAAACAACCAGAATTGAAAACAGCCATTCTGAGTGACTTTACTCCCGTATTTTACACATTCCTTCGAGGTAAGCGACTTATTTCAAATCCTGAGGTAAATACTAGAGGTGTACTTATCATTGGAATATTCGATTAATTCGACTATTTCAGGTATTCGTCAATGCGAATAAATTATTCGAATGTTCTATTGTTCAAATAATTCGAATGTTTGGACAATCCGACAATCGAAGTCGATTATTCAAATACTTGAATTATTCAAATATAAGTAGGCCTACCGGAAAATTACAGCAATTTGTCCAGTGGACGAGTTGTTCGAAGAAGCGGCGTGGTCGGATGGGGTTAACCCCTTCCCAACTCAGCCTGACGAATAAATATCATCCAAAACAAGCATCGCTTATTATCTCCTTCTTCCATTCTCATTTCTTTCCTTCTGTGGTTTTCCCTTTATTCTTTGTTTCCTGTTGAAAATCCACAGCCTGCTTCCAGTCTCCAACCGGGTCAGGAATGGAATGAATGAAGCCCCCATCTAGCGGCGAGGATATGGACTGTGCCGGCTGCCGAGGCCTGACGCACTCCTCTGGGGCAATGATTAAATGAATGACAGATGAAATGAAATGATAGTGGAGAGTGTTGCTGGAATGAAATTTTGACAGGGGAAACCGGAGTACCCGGAGAAAAACCTGTCTGCCTCCGTTTTGTCCAGCACAGATCTCACATGGAGTGACCGGGATTTGAACCACGGACCCAGCGGTGAGAGGCCTGCGTGCTGCCGCCTAAGCCACGGAGGCTGCTTTGTTTCCTGTTATGTTTCTAAATGTATTCGAATATTTGATTGATTCGACTTATTCGTCGATTCATTCGATTATTGACTGAATAGTCGGGTTATTTCACTAATGCGAACATTTCGAAATTCGAATCTTTGAATAGGTTCGAAATTCGAAAAATTTGAATATTCGAATAGCCGAACTATACGTATTCGAAACTATTCGTGCAATTCGAATACTTCAATGCTAGGCATCACAATTACACCGGTTATCAGACAAACATCATACAAAACGTACAACAAACTGATTTTCTAAGTTGTCTCAAACCTCTATTTGAAATAACAAGGACAGCTTCTCAGTTCACCTTAAGATACAGAATGAATCCTGTTCAACCCCACAGTCATAATTGTATGTCTTGGCAGAGTCGCAATACAAGAAGCAATCAAGCAAACTTCTAGTTTGTTTCCACACGGATCCGAATCACTGGTATTGCTCTCAATATGGAAGCATAATTAAGAATGAGTTAAAAAACATAAGCCACTAATGTCTATCTTGTAAACAGGAGAACACTGGAAAGTTAGTAGATGGGTGTCGAAAAGCATACTATTCCCCAGTAGGAAGACATTATATGGGTGGTCATCAGTTTTCTCAAAATTATTAAATGACACTTTCAGTTTACGCCAGGAGCAGATGAAGAACGACTTAACACATCGATCGCCATCGTTCACTCCAGATAAAACAAAAGCGAAATGCATGGGCGTGGCAAACAATTTGAGAGTTTTTATTTTAAGGGACCTAACATTTCGATTATCGGCCATTCAAGAGTGTTGGTTGGTTGGTTCCTCAGTTTAGGGGCTGCGACAACGCGGTCATGTAGCTCCGTGTACTTTGGGTGTGTAGAATCTGTGTGATAACCGGTGTTAATTGTGATGGCTGTATTAGTGAGTGTTATCTGTGATTCAGGTAGAAGGACTGCAGACGATTAATTTTTTCAAGTATTTCCTACTCTTGCTACCAAATGCTACCCTCCACAACACCTAGCTGCAGACGTGGCTACTAAATGCCATCGCAGTCAGAACCTGGTGGTGAATGTTGGAACTAATATAGCTTTATCAAACTAACCTACAAATTTTAGCTCCCACAATAATTGTAATTAGTGGAAGGTTCTGTTTCAAGCTATAAATCTATGACATGGGACCAGCGGCTTTACTTCCCCTCCGAAGGAAGCCATACTGAGAGATTTTTAACCCTCTTAAAAATCTGACGACTTCGGCTGGGTTTGAAGCCGCGATCTTGGGCATAGAATCTCAGCATGCTACCAACTACGCCACTGAAGTCGCTATCGGCAATTGTTGCAAACTTATCTAGGGCTTAGGTCATCCGATTGGATGGTTTTATATTTTTTATTATATTGTGGAAGTCTCCCCTGTATTGGGAGTAGAGTAAATTTACTTTTGTCCCATAATAGTGTTTATATTGGATGTTTAATTTTCAAGCTATTTGTTTTATAGGTAAGCTATATTAGGAAAGCACTGTTTTTGATTCTCTTTAACGGTGGAGTTCTTTATGTTGGTAAGTTGAGGAACAAACGGACTATGGAGCAAGTCTCAAAAATGAATGCTTTCTGCCTACTGGTATGCAGATTATGGTAGAGTACTAGTTTATCGAGGTTGGCCCTCAGTGATTTCAGTATGATCCCAGTGAAAGAGATTGTGATGGGCAATACAGTAACCAATTCGTATCTCTACATCTGTCAGATCTCTTCAGCCAGAGGCATGTATTTGGTCACTTTATCAGCATACATTTGTTGGATATTATGCGAGTTAGGGATTTCGATATCGAATATTATTTTAATTGTTATTATTATTAGTATCAATAAATTATCATTACAATATACAATGTTTACAGAATTCAGAATGATTGTGCATATTTTATGCATTTCTATTCAATTGCTACTGAATTGTTTCCCATGTGAATTAATAATATTTTTGAATAAATTACTACAAATTGATGAAAACCAGGTGAAAATGGGATATCGAATTCATACAGAGCACAAGAACAATCACATAGGCCTGCACAACCTTGTATGTGCCATGTTTGTGGTTTTATACTAAATAAACCAATATATTGTATGTTTTGTCTTAGTTTTCTATAACAGTCTGTATTATAAACAATATTAGCCTATATTATTGAACTACTGTATATTATTTTAGTCATAATTGCTACCTACAGTATATGTTATCGCACAAGATTCTTATTCGTAAAACTTTGTTACACATGATCTATATGAAAATATGGATGCCCGAACAAAAGGTACAAAATTAAAGATTAAACATGCGAAATTTTGGTTTTTGGACCGAACCCCCTACACGATACGGGAACGAAACCGCGACCACCGGAGAGAGGATCGTTAGAGCCGACCGGCCAATCCACTTACGCGATCGAACCCGAGAAGGAAATCGAAAGAGGTACAAGATGGCCGGATGACGATCGTCCCCAGGAGACTCAGGTCATCCCCACAGCGCGCAGAGAATGGACTGAGACTCCGAGGTCCGAGGAAAGAAAACGTATCGAGAATAAGCAACTTAGAAGATGGACTGAATGAAAACCAGCCATTGCAATGAGCACACAATTCATTACGAGAGCCACTAAACAAAGGGGCAAATTTAATGAAGAATGTCTCAGTATCATTCTTATTAATAATTATTTTACAAACTTCACATTAGACCTTGAAGTCACAGGCTTTTGTCAGAAAGATTATCCTTCAGGGTTTAATACTAGGTTGTGCACAAACATATAAGAGATGCACTCTTAATTGGCCTTGCTCAATTCAGCTTTACCGAGATAGTGCAAATCATTTTGTCACATTTATTTCGAAGTTTATTTTCAATAATCAAGCAAATAAACCAAAACACGATAGTGGCAACCTTTGGTCGAGGATTCGCTTTGCGTTTTTAATCAAATGTGACACGAGATAAATACAGTTATATCAGTTATTGTTAAATTCCCACCTGATTACACGGACTCAATCCATAGGTTGATCGAAGGTTCTAGAAGATTTTGTACCAGGGTCGTTATCGTGTTACAGCTTCTGATCGGGATTCAGTTCAGTCCCTGATATACAAGGAGAGAAATGGGAGTGGGACATGATTCCATTAATCCGGGAATAGTCCGCAATGAAAGAGATTGAAAACTAAACGCACAATTAATTTAGTGTGAGAGTTAAGGAACGACCACTGTGAATACAAGGATTGAATTGAATTATTTTCAATCCTAAACTGAAATAGAAAACAAGTAGTTTCTTGAAGAACTATACAGCCTATTTTCATATATCATACTCATGTTAACTGCCTCTATCAACATACAAAATTTCAGTTTGATTGTTGTGATAGATTCGTAGATATTGAGAACCGTCCAAATATATTTCATATGGTCGCCAGATTGGATTTTTATTTATGTACTATTACATGAAGATTATTGTGTACGTATGGTATTCAAACTTCAATCGCATGATTAGAACACAAGAGGAAAAAATGAGATGTTAAAATTTCGCACAGCTGCCATCTTGTGGTTATGAAAACAATTGAAATAAATTAGATGCCAGTGGATTAACTTTTGTATATGGATTTAACGTGAAAAGTTTAACTGCATTAGGATGGTTGAATCGCGAGAAACGTCCATTTAAATATTTATACTTCGCGTCACCGCCATGTTGGATTTGTGCTCACCAGGTTACTGAAAGTCCTATAGGTGAACTTATGTTCATATTCTCTATGAACATAAAAAATGTCAGTTTGATTGCTCTAAAAGATTCGTAGATATTGAGAACCGTCAAAATATTTCGGATACTCACCATTTTGGATTGTTATATGTATAGGCCATACAGTTCTGTACCATTAAATGAAAATTAATGCGTAGCTTCATTATTCAAACTTTCAATTCGATCGCATGATTACGACACAAGAAATAAAAACTTAATTTTAAAATTTCGCACAGCCTCCATCTTGAGGTTATGTAAAGAATTGAACTAAATTAAATGTCAGTGCATTACAATATGTATAATTATTTACTGTACCACATTTCACTGCGCTCAGATGGTTAAATCTCGAGAAAAGTCTATTAAAATGTTTCAACTTCGCTTGGCCGCCATGTTAGTTTTTACTTTACAGGTGTTTGAATGTTGCATTGATAAACTTGTAGCAGGGCCATTTATCACCGTACAAAATTACACGGTGATATCTGTAATAGTTTCGGAGATATAGAATGCCAGTGAAATATTTCGCACAGCCGCCATTTTGAGATTATGTAAACAATTCAACTACATTAGACGCCAGTGCATTACAATGTGTATAAACATTTGCTGTACCAAGTTTCGTTACGTTTGAATGGTTAAATCGCGAGAAAAGTCTATTTAAAGTCTCAAATTCACTTGGCCGCCATGTTGGTTTTGTAGTTACCAGGTTTTTGAAAGTCTCATAAGTGAACTTCTAGTAGTACCCTTTAACATCTTACAAAATTTCAGGGTGATCTTTGTAATAGTTTCGGAGATACTGAATGCTGGTGAAATATTTCACACAGCCGCCATGTTGGATTGGTGAGACATAATACAATTTCAAAGACACGGTCGGGGTCGGCCAGAATAGTGCTATGATCTTACAGAGTTTCGTTGAAATCGCTCTAGCCGTTTAGAAGTTATTAGGGGAGACACACATACACACGAATAACACACGCACACACAGACACACGGACAAAAGGTGATCTCATAAGCCTATTCTTTTCTCATAAAATGAAAATAGGCTAATAAATGGTTCTCACAGGTTTCCTCTGTTTGCTAGGGTTGGGGCTCTAAAGTACCACCTAAGCTCCGTTCCCCTTGGTCAAAGAGCGTCCGTAGATACAACTAGCCCGATCTTCCGATAGGCAGGCAATGAACCCCGGCTTTCGAGTGAGACCTAAACCCACGGCTTTTTAAACTGAGAAAGCGAGGTTTTTGCTGACCAGATTGAACTGGGATTGATTTCCCGATACGGTTCTGCCTTTAAACGATATCAGGACATAACAATATACAGTAGTTCTTCTTATAGTGGATTCTTTTTGCCCGTCAAAAACCTAACGTTATCGGCCAGAAACGAATCCTCTTGCTTGGTATATGTCATTAATCTACGAAGTAAATTACTTTCATCTTGATCTTCTGACTGTACGTATCTTAATACGCATGGTTATTAATGACGGTGACAAATATTACCCTCAGTCCAGAATGTATATGCTCGTAATTACTGAAGTCGAGGGAAATCGAGTTCAAGAGGTATTAATAAAATGACGCAGGCCATTGTGCGATTCTACGTGACGGGAATTATTAGTAGGAAAGACGAGAGGACTAACAATAAGTGAGGATACAAACAATTTGGAGTACTTAGCAGCAATGGAGTGGAACTGTGTTGTATTTCAATAGAGACCAACCTTTTGCCTTCAAAATGTCATAAATAATTTGTGCTCTTGAATAAATCCGAGAGACTTTCATGGCGTTTGTTCTTTTCTATTATGCCCAAAGCCTCACATAATTACGTTGGTATGTTTGAACAAAACCATCCATACAGCTTTATCATCAATTCTTCTCAGTATTTGGATTTAGCGCAAATTGAATTGTATCTCTGGTTGTTGAGCGGCAGTTTTACAAGAAGAGTGGCCTTTGAGGTGTGGCACACTATTAACTTGATACTGTTTCTCTGAAACTAATAAAAGTGGTACAAACACATCATTGTCACTGTAGATGTAGTCACTCAGCAAGAGCTTTAGCCGGGCATATTTTGTCCTTACAACAGTTTGGTGTGATTTCCAGATTAACTAGCAAGAGTAGAAATTAATTACGGTACTAAATCAATTCATTTTCATTAAAATATTATAATGTAATCCAGTAATGATCAAATCGAACGTGGGTGCCCAACTTCAATCAATATTTAATTAATCATGTTGATTGGGTGTATATCGACAGTGTTAATTGCAAACATCTCTATATAGTATACAACAAAGTCCCCGATTCTTGAATTTAACGGGTAATCTCGAGACCCACTGGATGAATATTGATTCGGTTTTCACCATTCTGTAAATCATTTCTCAAGGAAGGTTTCTGTAGAAAAACATTCATTTACGACCAAAGGAAGGTGAGCTGTAACGATTTCAGTGAATCGAGTGGAAGAAAAGTCTGTCCTCCGTGCGCCTTTTAAGCAAACGCCGGGTAAACCGTTAAAAATATCTTTATACTATGAGTGTGAGAATTTTCTGCATAAACATTCTATAAAAGAATCCCTGTGAGCATATCTCTATCTTTAATACATCGCCCACTGTAAGCGTTTTGACGTCTCAATTTCTTCTAACAATCTCCATTAAGTGGATATTCAAATTACTAGCTTTGGAGCTAGTTTACAAGCTAGCGGGTGAGCCTATCACCCCAGCTTCGGCCAGCATTAAACTGTCAAGTCATGTCGAGTAAAGACTTCAGAGAAGAGTATATGTGTTTGGAATTTCGCTGTTCACCTCGGCTTTACTGAATTGTGTCCGTGCGCCTTTTAAGCTTACGCTGGGTAAACCATATATATACTGGCCGAAGCCGGTTAAAAATATAATATTCCTCCATTTCACTAATTTATATTGGAGAACAAAAATTATCCAGACTCAAGGAAATAATCCATACTGTAAATTCGGTGACTGATATGCAAATAATTTCAACGAATTCGTGAGTGCACCATTAATACCTGTGTAAATGCTCCAATTGCTTCTTAATATTATGTTTTTCAAAGTGACTTGGTGGGTTTAGTTATCTGCATGTCGTTCTTATTTTAAGTGCCATAGATATTATTTTTATTGATGGGCTGATGAAGGTGGTTCTTGTTGTTGTTCTGACATCGTGGTCATGTTGCCCCATGTTCTTGGGTACGTGTGTGGAATTTGTCTGATAACCTGTCTTATTGTGATGGCTGTATTAGTGTGTGTATTTATAAGTCAAGTTAGGACTGGGAAGGAGGTAGATGTGACCTTACGTTAGGAACTTTCCCGGCCTGGAGTAGAAGTGATAAACAACCGAAAACCACTTCCAAGATGACTGAGGTGGGAATCTAACCCTTCTCTTCTCAGTTCTGCTTCATGGGGCTGAGTGTACCCCGTTCCAGCCCTCAGACCAGAATTAAATTTCTTGGCAGAGCCGGAAATCGAACCCGGACCTCCGCAGCGACAGCCGAGAACACAAGCCGCTACACCTGGAAGTGGATAAGGCTGATGAAGGAGTATGCCATAACCCGCATTAGGAGCCAAACAAACTAAATGAATATTGACAATGAAGAACGTTATGGATTAAAATAATTGAATTTCCACGAGGGCATTGATGAGAAATGAATGATGCAAGCTATTAGATCGTGTACCGTAGGATGTAAATAGTGTAAGCCTTATAGTTGGAAGCCAGAGGCCATGGGTTCGAGTCCCAATTGGGTCAAACATTTTAACTCCCCAATTTCCATGTCTATGTCTTGCACTTTTTGTACATTACTCGTCCTTATAGTTTAAGGGGGCGCTAACTAAATAGTTGAACAAAACAGTTCAGTTTCTTCATAACGCTCCTACCACACAAACTACTGAATCAATGTAATGGTTATGGTGTTGGAAGCCATTTTTCAGTGTTGCCTTCGTAAGCCAAAGTTTGGTGCTTTTCAGTCGGTCAACATGATTGTACCCCAATGAGATGGGTGTTTCCCTAATCCTGAAGAAAATTTTATGTATTTATTAATGTCATGTAATTTTTTCAGTAGTAGGGAATCACCCATCTCATTTAGGTACAATCGTGTTGACCGACTGAAAAGCACCAAACTTTTGTTTTTGTCAATGTAATGGAAATTTATCATCATTTACCTTCATAAGATAAAATAATTAAGTTACAGAAAAGGCTTTATCATTCACTGATACCAACTTAAAAATTAATTATTTTTTGAAATCAAAATAATAAGCAAACGGTTCATTTATGACCTAACTGTGGTGATTAAAGGTTAGAAACTTACATATAATTGAAGAAGATTTCATGGCTTGCAATCCAAAATAGAAACATGATTCTAGTGTTACAAATGATTTATTTGTAATTATTTCTGTGATAAGTTCAAATGGCTGCCAATGAAATGTCTGCTAAGGTAGATGAATAAAGATTTGTTAGATGTTTGCCAATGTTGATGAACTTCAAAAACCCTTATTTTGGAAACAGATTAGCATTTTTGCTCCAAACTAACTTCCTATGAAATTTCAATATGCACAGAACCCAAAAAATCAAAAATGAATTTTTCAAATTAATGCCACCTTAAAGTATTCATGTCTCAAATTATGTTAACAATTTTGCAATTCCATCAATATTTTGTCAACGAGTGTTTGCTGCAGTCCGAATAGAATGGTCCATCTCTTGAAATGTGAATGTCTTCTCAATCCAGTTTCACAATATTTCCCCTTCCGATGGGAATTAACCAGCCGCAAACAAGAAATCTTTCCTTCTCCCATATGGGGTGTATAATTCCAGGGAGTGTGTCGGCAGGGCGATGATCTCATCACTGCAGACAATGTATCACCCTCCCCTTGTCCCTACTTCCATTACAGCTAGCAATCCCTTCTGCAGTATCACCTGCGATCCATTCCCAGGCAGCGCCTCCCCTAGCCACTTCACACTGTCAATATTTACACCCCCCATTTCAATTATTACTTCAGACAATTCCTTCCCCGGCGGGAAGTCTCTGCCCTTTACAAACTTGGGAATAATTTCTCTCGTAGTCTCTTTAGCGCTTTCGCCGGAGGACACGAACACCCGTAGCCTGAAATCGAAAAAATGGGTGCGAAATAAAGTAGGAAGATATAGGCTGAATGGCGGCATTAATATTTAAAATCTGCTGTAAACATTAAAATACTCCCTTTCTGCCAGATCCTTTGAGTTCCTCTCGAAAAAAACTTTTAGGTAATTGTTGTTTCATTTAAGGAGCTTGTAAATCGTGGTCATTTATCCCCGTACACTTGGGTGGATGTATAATTTCTCTAATTACCTTTGATATTGTGGTGTCTGTAGCAAGGTACTTATTTGTAGTTCCGCTGAGGATTGGGAAGGAGCCGGTCGTGGCCTGAAGTTAGGAACCATTCGGGAATTTGACTGGATTAGATGTGGGCAACCACGGAAACCCAATTCCAGGATGGATGAGGTGGGAATTTTAATTTTAATTTAATTACGACATTTCAATTCTAGTCTGCGGGCTGGAACGGGGTACACTGAGCCTCGTGACGCAAAACTGAGAAGAGAAGGGTTTAATTCCGGCTGTATTAGTGTGTGTAGTTGTAAGTCAGATGAGGATTTGGAAGGAGGTGGCCGTGGTTTTATGTTAGGAACCATTCTGGCATTTGACTGGAATAGGAGTGGGAAACTACGGAAAACCACTTCTAGGATGGCTGAAGTGGGAATCGAACCTGCCCTTTTAAAATTTTGCCTTACGAGGTTGAGTGTAACCCGTTCCAGCCTCCAGACCAGAATCAAATTTCTTGGCAGAGCCGGGAATTGAACCTGGACCTCCGTGGTGAGTGCTAGCCACTACGTAACGAGGTGGACTAATTATTTAAGAAAATAATACATACAAAGAGTTTTTCTGCTTTTCCTAATGACGATAAGAACATTTGTACACAGATGAATGTCATTAACTCAGCAAGAGATAGAAATTACAGACGTCTGTTTGGAAGATTGTTGCTGGCTATCACATCTGTGTACATGATTCTCACTGCCCTCTAGTTTCATGGTATCCTTCCTGCTTTGTATCCTTCTTTACATCACATCAATTCACCAGTTTTAATGTAGATTATAGTACAATTTAATGATTGTTGATTATGCTTTATTTTATGTATGAGAGTGGATTATGTGAATCCAACGAGACTTCTCAGTCCTATGTATGTAATCAGTAAATAAACAACCAATCAATACATAAATCCCGTATGTATCCCCTTTATAGGCTGGCAACGGTAGAGTTCTCTCCTGCTGATCCCAAAATTGGGGAATCGAATCCCAGTGCAGACCGTTGGCATTTGAAAGATGCTTATATGTGAGAAATCCGTGTTAGTAGTTAGCAGCACGTTAAAGATTTCCTTCACGGCAAAATTCTGGTATCTCAGCTCCTCTAGATCCGCAGTAATTAAATGGAACGTACAACCCAGAGCATTGTTATTATGATTCCTTTAGCTCTACTATAAACACGCGTGGATTCAAAAAGTTACCTATTCAAAGGTAAAGTTTTGAAGTAGCCTATACAAACTGTCAGTTTAAAATCTTCAGTCGGTCAACAAGAATTTGCCTAATGACTGGGCGGGGGTACAATGTATATAATATATGAATAAGAAGTAACCAATTGGAAGTTTGGGAGAGAAGAATACGCAGGAAGATCCTAGGCGCGGTGCGGAAATTTGGGGAATTTCGAAAGAGGCACAATTTTGAACTTTATGAGTATATAGAAAGATTCTAGAACTCTGCTAGGAAGAGAAGGATAGCCTTTTATGGCCATGTGTCACGTTTGTCTCCAAACAGACTAACTGTCTGTTCCCCTTCTGGAGAAACAATAAAGTTCGTCGCGCCTGGCTGAGAGAAACCGAGAGAAAGGTGTTCAAGAAATGGGAATACTAGAGGTTCAAGTCAGACAATCTGTGAGACAAACCTTCAAGGAAGCCTGTGGATTCCAGGAAAATCCTCGGAGGATAGGTTCCTCCTTTACAGTGGAACGAAAGGGGTTGCATCGGGATAAGATGCGACAATATTGGGCGGAGATCAAGGACCATCAGTTGAACAAACGTGGTCCAAAGTAGGTCTTTTAAAAAGAAGAAGAAGAAGAAGAAGTAAAAACACTCCTGGAAAAAATATAATGTGTTAATTTTGGGATTTATTAAATTGAACGTAAAATCCACAGCATTATTTTTATTATCACCCTTTTAGACTTTTAGGAATGCCCCATCATAATACTGTAGCGATCATAATTAAAACATGTAATTTTTTCCAGGAGTGTTATAATTCATATATTGTATGCATTGTACCCCACCTAATCATTGGGAAAAATTTGAATTGACCGACTGAAGAGTTACAACTGACGTGTTAATCCAACTAAATATGTTTCACGTTTAAAAGTTAAATTATTAACTTAGTACATAACAGGAAGAATACAATATAAGTTCTTTGCATTTTAGGACGAAAATCGTACGGCAATAAGTTGTAAGAAGTTAAATATGGCTGCATTGATATACATTTTAAAACAATAATCAACAATATGGTAATTTTCTTAGCAACTATCTTGTAAAATTTATTATTGCACAATACTAAATGCGGTGGTCATGTGGAAATACGATGGATGGTTCAATACTGTATCAAACACAATCATATGAGATTGAAGGCACCGACCACTTTCGAACAAATAACTGAAGTAACATAGCGATTGTTAAGAAGGAGATAACTAATGTTATGTGTTTCATTAATCCTAACAATCGTACTATTTACGGTAAATAATCTCGGGAGGACGACCAGAATAAATCCTGCTCTTCTTCATATAATTTCAGGCCCACGAGACGGAGTACATTTTGTAAATCCTCCTCTTCCAGCAGCCTGAGGCTACATGCTGGGATTAACTCGGCCACTGAGGCCCGCATGGTGAATGCAGAGGAAGAGAAAGAAGAAAGGTTATTTATTGTCGGACGACTGTTCAAAGTATCGAAATGGCAGAACATTTCTGAAATATTGTAATTGGATTCCGACGAGAACACGGGAACTAACCGGAGCGCAGTCATTGTAAAATATAGATAAATTATCACTAAAGTCTCCTCCCCTTGCAATAAACCATTGCTCTCTGCTTCTCCGTTCTTTGCATAGCTTTTATTCCCTGAGTGCTGTAAAGAAATTATATTTTCTATGTTCCCTTGTAGGTATATTAGCGCTGTCGTCCTGCTACCACATGGTCACTGATTTATATTAGGTAGTTTCTTTCAGATTAACGAGTGCGGGAATTGAATAATGGGCTCCATCACGAATCAGACTGAAATAATCGAATTATGCAAATCTTAGGATCTATGTCTGATTGGAAAATAATACAAACTAGGCTCTAGTATTTGAAAAGATCGGATTAAATCACAGTAGCCTACTGAAGACAAATTAGTAGTCAGATGCACTCAATCACAGTTTTTACCATGGAGATATTTGTGACAACGATCATTATTTTGGACATAGCGATGAAGAATCAAGCATAGATCCACTGGATGGAACACTTCTAGGTCATTATGAGGTAATTAACTATCTTTCTTTCTTTCTTTCTTTCTTTCTTTCTTTCTTTCTTTCTTTCTTTCTTTCTAATATTTCGTTCACTCTTTCTAGTCTTTGTCTCCCTGTATTCAAAACGTGACCTAAGCAAATACATTTAATTCTGGTCGGAGGGCTGTAAAGGAGTACACACAACTACGTGAGGTAGGACTGTGAAGAGGTAGGTTTCATTGCTTGCTCAGCCATCTTGGTAGTGGTTTTCCGTGTTTTTTTTCCATTTCTACGCTAGGGAAATGACGGGATGGTAGTCAACCCAATTTTTGGCCGCTTACTACTTAAATTCTAGGCCCAATTACAAATGAACACACTGGTACAGCCATCACAATGACACAGGTTATCAGACAAATTCCACACACACAGGGGCTACAGGGTAACGATATCGCAAAGTCCCCAAATGACCCACCACCAACAACAACAACGTAACATAGGCTAACTAACTTGTCTACCTAGAATTATGATTTGATGATAATTACTGTTTTATGGGGCCTAACATCTAGGTTATCGGCCCCCAATGGTGATAGTGAAAATGATTGATGACGGCATGGAACCTTCAACTAAAGGTAAACACTGACTTAACAACTAACTTACATACTTGAAGACGATAAGGAGAAAAATGAAGGGAGATAAATAGAATAAAAGAAATAAAATACAGGGAATGGAAATGCCCTCAACCCTCGAAGAATGAAGACTGGGGGACTTGCAAAATAGTGGAGATATGAAAGGGAAAGAGGAGAGGGTCCATCCCAGAGACACTGTAATAAGGGGGTAAAACCAGACCCAGCTCAGGAAACCCTCTGGGGCGCCAACTCCCGAGCTCACCAGTCGTAAGCCCTTGAGGATGTAGTACTATCCAGGCTGTACCATACGTGGTGGGGCTGCACACACTTTGTCCCCTTAGGGCCTTGAGCAGAAGGTAGTCGAACTTAGAGGCCTAGCATAAGATACGCTAAGAAACACGCCAATATACAGAGTGTTTGAAAAAGAACTCCCTAGTTTTAAAGTGTCATAGAATCTGTGCAGGGTGACATACACTATTCTATTTTGGGGTGTGTGATTCATCAACTCTCCAAGTTTTGATTTCATCAGTAGGTTTTATATCATGTAACAGTTGCAATTTGTAGGGGCGCAACTTAAGTCATTTACGTACAGCATCATACACAGTACCATTAGGCACTCCTAATTGTAGACTACGTCTGAACAATGAATTATTCGGGCTCCAAACACACGAAACACGGATCTGTTCAACAACATTTTCAGAAGTTCTCGGTCTAGCTGGTGATTTTGCTTTTAAAGCACTACCGGTTTCCTTGAAAGACTTGAGCCAATGATGGATGGTTTTTGCTGTAGGTGGTTCACCACCATTCTGACGTCTAAAATTACTTTGCACTGTTATAACTGACTCAGTTTTCACAAGAAAAACTAGATGTTCAGTAAAGAACATATAGCCTACTTTCTCCTAAATGCATGGGTATTGTTATAACTCTTTGTCCTTTTCAAGGAGTATGATTGAATGTTGGTTGTAGTAGCTTGTTGAAATACAACGTGTTATAGGGATATTAAACATGAATATGAGGTGCCTTTTGCTAGTGCCACCTCTGTACCAAATTTCGTTCAATTCGGTTTCACCGTGTTTGAATTGACAGGGGGAATCGATTTGCACACATACTTGGCCACCATCTGCAAACTATTGGGCTGATGTTCTTGCAGTTTGGTCTGAATATGTCTCCCACATAAAGATATGGTGTTGCAAAATTTGGTAGAGACTAGATTATTAGGTTGGTCGTAATTACATTTTAGCTTTTAACATTTGGGTGGCCGCGATTACGTTTCCGTCAAGATAGCGGTGATATAAAACATGACACTGAGGTGCCCTTTGCTAGTGCTACCTCTGTACCAAATTTCGTTCCATTCGGTTTCACCGTGTTCGAATTGATAAGGGGAATCGATTTTCACACAAAGATGGCCGCCATCCGCAAAATATTAGGCTGATGACCTATTAGTTTGGTCAAAGGATGCTCCCTCCATAAAGGTATGTTGTTGCTAAATTTGCTAGAGATCGGATGATTAGGCTAATCGTAATTTGATTTAAGCTTTGAACATTTGTGTGGCCGCCATTACGTTTCTGTCAATATGGCGGCGATATAAATCATGACACTGAGATGCCCTTTGCTAGTGCTATCTCTGTACCAAATTTCGTTCCATTCGGTTTCACCGTGTTTGAATTAATAGGGAGAATCGATTTTGACACAAAGATGGCCGCCATCCGCAAACTATTAGGCGAATGACCTATTAGATTGGTCAAAGAATGCTCCCTCCATAAAGGTATGTAGTTGCAAAATTTGGTAGAGATCGGATGATTAGGTTAATCGTAATTTGATTTAAGCTTTGAACATTCGTGTGGCCGCCATTACGTTTCAGTCAAGATGGTGGCGATATAAAACATGACACTGAGGTGCCCTTTGCTAGTGCTACCTCTGTACCAAATTTCGTTCCATTCGGTTCCACCGTGTTCGAATTAATAGGGGAATCAATTTTGACATAAAGATGGCCGCCACCCGCAAACTATTAGGCTAATAACCTATTAGATTGGTCAAAGGATGCTCCCTCCATAAAGGTATGTAGTTGCAAAATTTGGTAGAGATCGGATGATTAGGTTAATCGTAATTTGATTTAAGCTTTGAACATTCGTGTGGCCACCATTACGTTTCTGTCAAGATGGCGGCGATATAAAACATGACACTGAGGTGCCCTTTGCTAGTGCTACCTCTGTACCAAATTTCGTTCCATTTGGTTTCACCGTGTTCGAATTAATAGGGGGAACTGATTTTCACACAAAGATGGCCGCCATCCGCAAACTATTAGGCTAATGACCTAGTTATTTGGTCAAAGGATGCTTCCTCTATAAAGGTATGTTGTTGCAAAATTTGGTAGAGATCGGATGATTAGGTTAATCGTAATTTGATTTAATCTTTGAACATTTGTGTGGCCGCCATTACGTTTCCGTCAAGATGGCGGCGATATAAAACATGACACTGAGGTGCCTTTTGTTAGTACTACCTCTGTACCAAATTTCGTTCCATTCGGTTGCACCGTGTTCGAATTAATAGGGGGAATCAATTTTCACACCAAGATGGCCGCCATCCGCAAACTATTACGCTGATGACTTATTAGTTTGGTCAAAGGATGCTCCCCCCATAAAGGTATGTTGTTGCAAAATTTGGTAGAGATCGGATGATTAGGTTAGTCGTAATTTGATTTAAGCTTTGAACATTTGTGTGGCCGCCATTACGTTTCCGTCAAGATGGCGGCGATATAAAACATGACACTGAGGTGTCCTTTGCTAGTG
Organism: Meconema thalassinum; assembly: GCA_946902985.2. Classification (NCBI taxonomy): domain Eukaryota; kingdom Metazoa; phylum Arthropoda; class Insecta; order Orthoptera; family Tettigoniidae; genus Meconema; species Meconema thalassinum. The sequence goes on along the minus strand of OX336388.2, from coordinate 1,733,189,364 downwards.
CTACCTTTGTACCAAATTTCGTTCAATTCGCATTCACCGTGTTCGAATTGATAGGGGGGGACAGACATTCAGAGTACACACACTCACACACACACACACACACAGACACACACACAGACTCACACACACACACATACACACACATAGACAGACACACTTTTTTTCGCCCTGTGTTGATCTCATAAGTCTACTTTCATTTTTTGCAAAAATCGAAAGTAGGCTAATAGCACACTGCGCTTTCTGTTGCGGAGTACACATTGCGGCTGAGTTGCTCTGCACTGCACTGGAACAGAGGAAACAAACACTGGGGCCGTCTCAAGGTCAAGCAGACCTGCCAATTGCAGGGGAGCCAAACTTGGAGAGTTAATGAATCACATACCACAAACTAGAATAGTGTATGTCACTTTGCACAGATTCTAGGACACATTAAAACTAGGGAGTTCTTTTTCAAACACCCTGAACAGTAGTTAGACCTAACCAAGAAGCACTGCATGGATTCATTAACAATAAAAATGGTAGACGTGACGTAGCTGTGATCGTTAAATCAAGCACCACGACTGCGTGGGCAGTTGCAGCAAGTCCGGAGATTGTAATTTCGAATATCGACGCTGACATCGGCTCTCATGAGTGTGGTTTATACAGTCTTTTTTCACACTCCATCCCAGAAAATGTCAGAATGGGGGGCACCTACCTCACCCCTCTCTTAATACAGGTTACCAGACAAATTTAACACCCACCCAACTACATGGCGTTCCTTTGTATCAACAATGTCGTCCTTAGCGCCAGATGACGAAAAACTCGTGGAGTTTGTATCAAAGTACCCAGTTTTGTATGATGCAATATTTCGATCAATATTTTAAAGCACCCTTCGTGCTCTTGGGGTTTGTAGGTCTCTTTCGTGGCTTGCCTTTTTCTTTTTCGCACCAATAGGGCCAGAATTAAGTTGTCATCGTCTTCCTTTTCCTCCAATAATCTTTTAAGTCCGGTTTTGGTAGCGGCACTACACATGATGATAGTACCTCTATTAAATTTCCTCAATGCAAACAGCCTACTGAACCTCTGCCGCGCTGCCCAGGCAGCGAGAAACGTAAGCACCACAACTGCCCAGGCAGCGCCGCCATGGCGGCGAGGATCCAAATCGCACCTATTACTAACCAACTACAAAAGAAACAGTTACTAACAAAACAGTGTAGAACGCAATCGTTTCAAGATCTCGCTACGGTAGAAGTAAATGATTCAAACGGTTTCACACTTATACACATAAGCAATCTCTCTTTCAGTAGATCTGTCCACAGGCTTCGTCCATTTCTCTCTGTCCTGAGCATCTTCTTTCATTGGCTTGTAACTTATTCCTCTCTTCACATCTGTTAACGTTCCAAATCTTCTTGTTCCTCTCCCTCTTTTTCCTTGTACTTTTGGGGCAGATGACCTCGCTGTTCAGTCCCTTAAAGCCTCTATATAACTAACTAACTCCTTGCACTTTTCCTTCCGTGATTCTTTGAAGTACCGATATACAATACCTGCGTAGTATGTAAACGTCTTGTGAATGTTGACAAGAACAAACCACAAAACACATGCTTCATTGCCCTCTGTGCCCTTCATCTTGTGCAGAGGAAGATCTCTGCTAGCCACTCCGAGCGTCTTGGATGTTGCTCAGTAATGGGCACGTGCTATATAAACAATTTTACCCTTATATATATAGCAACTGTACATTTGTATGTTTTTGGCACGAGAAATAAATAATTCTTCTCCATAACCACATATCAAAACTTTCATTTTTTTTTCTTTCTGTCTGACTGTCAGTGTTTCCGAACCATAAGACAGTACACTCCTCACAAACCATTTTGTAAACCTCTTCCTAAGTTTGATCGGTATGCTTCTGGCTGTTAATAAACCTTTCACTCTCCCGAATGGAAATTCTTCGTCTCACTTCTTCTGTACAACTTCCGCAGGAGGTTATCAAGCTTCCTAAATACTGGAATGACTCAACCTGTTCTAAAAAAAATCCATCTATTGTTATATCACATGTGTCTTCTTCTATTCCTATTCTGATTACTTTGGTTTTGCTAATGGGACAATGCCATTTAATTGTGATAATTAACTAGGTAATACGTGTATTTTTCCCAGGAATGTATTCACATATTTATATATTGTACCTCACCCATGCATTGGGCACAATCGTGTTGACCGACTGAAAAGCTACAAATTACAATTTCGTGCAGGCAACACTGAAAGAAGGCTCCAAATCTCTACATTTCTACAGTACTAACAAAGAACGCAACACCTAATACGTGTAATAGACTAGCGGAATAAAATATATACTTGGTTAAAATATCCGTCTCGTTACAATGGTTACAGTGGTGTTGATCGACTGAAAGGCAACACTGAAAAATGGCTTCCAACACGATAATAATACAAGTGCCACGTCAAGTTTCTATTTGAGCTCTTCTCATATATCAGTCTAGCAAGCCAACACTAGCGGCTTCGGTGGCGTAGTTGGTAGCATGCTGATCTTCTATGCCGACGATCACGGGTTCAAACCCAGCCGAAGTCGTTGGACTTTTTAAGAGCATTAAAAATCCATCAGTATGCCTTCCTCCGGAGGGGAAGTAAAGCCGGCGGTCACATGTCATAGATTTATGGTATGAAAAAGAACCTTTCACTAACTACACTTGTGGGAGCTAAAATTTGTAGGTTTGTTTGATAACGCTATATTAGTTCCAGCGATCGCCGCCAGGTGCTCACTGCGACGAAATTTAGTAGCCACGTCCACAGCTAGGTGTCGTGGACGGTATCATTTGGTAGCAAAAGTAGGAACTACTTGAAAAAATTAGTCGTCTGCAGTCCTTCTACCAGAATCACAGATAACACAGACTATTACAGCCATCACAATTAACACCGGTTATCAGACAAATTCTACATTCACCCAAAGTTAACGGGGCTACATGACCGCGTTGTTGCATCCCCTAAACTGAGGAACCAACCAACCAAGCCAACACTGCTATTCAGTTAGTAAACAATTTATTGTTCGCTCGGTGGATTCTACTTGAGTTGGCCAGCAACATCATCTAGTGTTTAATATCATGCTAGGAATTTGCGTCAGGAGCTACATTGTGTATGTATTTCCATATTACATATGGCACATATTTCGTTATCATATGCCAGATATGACGAGTGACTGATGGTTCACAATTACAACAAAGCCATCACGCTGATTAGAATGTGAATGGTTCGCTCTTGTCCTGGTGAAACCACACCCCGACAATCCAAATGTAATACCATCAGATACCAACAAGTGTAATTGCTATTATATAGGCATGGCTACTAAGCTAATTTAGTCTGCAGTAGACGTCCAATTACCAGCTTCAAATAATGAGCTTAGCAAATTAGGTCGCTGATTAGGGTAGATGTTGATTTCTTTGCGTGACGCATGTAGGCCGCTGTTCATTAGTGGTAATAAAGTTTACAACAACCTGGGATCTCTATACGTAACATCTGAAAAAGTAATTTTTCTTTTCACCGCGTGCAGAAATGAAAATTTTATTTTCCACAGTAAAATATATATTATTCTATCTTTATTTCAGCGTGTGTGCCTGAGTTAGTTTGTCTGTCTTTCCGTCTGTTTGGTGAGTGTGCCCTCCTCTACAATAGGCGTTTGCCTAAACTGAATTCAATAAAACTTTCTACAGAGGTATCTATCCTCCTGTGTTGTTGTTGTTGTTGTTGTTGATTCATTTAGGGGCTTTGTGACATCGTGGTCATGTATCCCCATGTACTTGGGTGTGTGTTGGAATTGTCTGATAACCTGTGTCACTGTGATGTCTGTACTAGTGTGTGTATTTAAAATTGAGGCAGTATTTGGGCAGGATGCAGCCGTGGCTTTAAGTTAGGAACCATACCGGAGTAGAAGTGTGAAACCATGGAAAACTACCTTCAGGATGGCTGAGGTCAGAATCGAACCTGCCTCTTCCCAGTTTTGCCTCAAGGGACTGAGTCTACTGCGTTCCAGCCTTCAGGTCAGAATTAAATTTCTTGGAAGAGCCAAGAATCGCACTCGGGCTTCCGCGGTGACACCGAAGAACGCTAGCCACTACGCAACAAGGCGGACTTCTGTGTAGTTAAACCACGATACCTATATTGCCGCCACCCCAGCGAAATCGGAATAGTGGCCATCTGAAATGTCATTACCTAGAGTAGGCTGAGCCAGCCATCAGATCCCTAATATATTCAAGTCTATTATGTCATTCTATAAGAAGACAACGTGCAAGTTACAGATATTTCGGCTGATTGGTCACATTATGGCGGTCAACCAACAGCGGTAGCTACGCTCGCTAAAGCGCAACGTTAGGCCATGGGACCAAGCTCTCTGCGACGTTCGGGCCCGAGCGTCGGCCATCCATGAAATGTTTTTCCGTGGTTTCCCATTTTCAACTCCAGGCAAATGCTGGGACGTAACTTCTGACAGACCACGGCCACTCCCTTCCACATCCTTGCCCAGTTTCATTCATCTTCATTCATATCATCTCTCATTAACTCCTCTCATGAGGTTGGCGTCAGGAAGGGCATCCGGCCATAAAAGTAATTCACCCCATAGACTTTCATCGCATCTCATCTCCGACCCCGTTGAATACGGAAATAATAAGGGGTAGACATACATTTACATAAAGGCGGTCATGCGAAATTTTGAATAGGCCTACTATAATCGATGATACTTAGCCTATGTCCCAATAGATCAATGATCTTCAATGAGCAGTGGTCATTATGTTGAATAAGATTTGAAACCGTCATCACAGTCGGAGATCGGACCCGAATCCTCTGCTGTCCGAACAGGTACGTTTTAGCCAATTACACTAATGCGGCTAATACTAGACAGCGGCACGTTTTCTTGATGCGCTGTTGCAGCTGCTTCAGAAATAATGTAAGACATCTCTTGAAAAATAAAAATACACAGCCTGCTTCCAGTCTCCGACCGGGTCAGGAATGGAATGAATGAAGCCCCCATCTAGCGGCGAGGATATGAACTTTGCCGGGTGCCGAGGCCTGACGCACTCCTCTGGGGCAATGATTAAATGAATGACAGATGAAATGAAATGATAATGGAGAGTGTTGCTGGAATGAAATTTTGACAGGGAAAACCGGAGTACCCGGAGAAAAACCTGTCTGCATCCGTTTTGTCCAGCACAGATCTCGCATGGAGTGACCGGGATTTGAACCACGGACTCAGTGGTGACAGGCCGGCGTGCTGCCGCCTAAGCCACGGAGGCTTCGTAAGACATCTCTTGATGTACCGAATTACATACATGTACATATTCACCAGTGCGTCAATGTTTGATGCTGACTAGGAATGTTTGTACCATAGAAATATTGTTGTATTTTCATTTGAGGGACTTGGACATTGTGGTTATTTAGCCCCGTGAAGTATGTCTGATATACTCGTATTTGTTTGGTCTGCAGTCACATCGAGGGAATAATAATAGTGTTTAGTATTGTTTGCAGGATATGCTTGCAGTGCATTAGTATCATACGGGATGCAGGCAGAGAAAATAATATCGACCTTCCTGATAACAAGGATAAGTTGGGCTGTATAAAACAATATTATTAAGGGCAGCTGATTCATCTGGTTTACTAGACTATTTTGATGGTCTCTAGAATACTCAAATCTTTCAATATTTTCAAAATTATTTTTATGTGCTTATAAAGTGACGGACCCTTGGCTTTCTAATAGTACATTTGTTTCCTTCGTGGCTCATTTCTAAAACTACTTTCCTTATACTTTCCCACAACTATGCGTTCTATTAGTAAATTCACAATTTTCATTTTTCTGTCTGTTTTTCACTAGATTTTGAACATTTGATATTTTTTAGTCGGCAACACGATTGTACCAAATTGTGATGGGTTATTCCCTAATCCTGAAAAATATTTACAATATTTACGAGATTAATATAACCAAGTGTCAAAACTCCCGTGTGAAAGTAAGGCAAGAACACCAAGAAACAACTTTGCAAAATACAACTAGCTTCTGTTAAGGGTTTCTGAGAACATAGTAGGCCAAGTGTATGTATTAATTTTAAGTAATTTTTTTTCAGGATTAAAGAATAATTTATCACAATTGGCTACAATTTTGTTGACTGACTGAAAAAAATCACATTTCAATTACTAAGGCAACACTGAAAGTGGCTTCACAAACCATAATGTTCACTAGATTTCTATATTTTCTCTCTATTATACAATTGACATAGAAAACATTTTAAGAAAGCAAAGTAGTAATTGTGGGGTCGGAGCATATCTTGTACTATCGTCATTTCTTCAGCAATCAAAAGAATCTTCCATTCCATTTTCTTGCTAAAATTAATTAATTAATAAAAAATACCTTTTTTCCGCAACTTTTCAACATCCAAAACTTTAAGATTTACAAGTAATTCCTCCTTATGGGAGTTATATTTAAAACAGAGTTTCTTTTAAAATTTACTTTAGTTCAATTTTCTTGGTTGAAATTTTGATAAAATGCTGTTAAAATTACGCCATTTAAAAACAAGTAGTTCAGTGAAGAACTAAAGCCTATTTTCATATATCCTACTTATGTTAATTGCCACTATCAACATACCCAATTTCAGTTTGATTGCTGTAATAGATTCGTAGATATTGAGAACCGACTAAATATTTCGGATGGTCGCCATGTTGGATTTTATATATGTAGGTCCTAGAGTTATGTACTGTTACATGCAGATTATTGTGAACGTGTAGTATTCAAACTTCAATCGCATAGTTAGGACACAAGAAAAAACAAGGAGAGTTTAAAATTTTTCACAGCTGCCATCTTGAGGTTATGGAAACAATTGAAATAAATTAGATGCCAGTGGATTAACATTCGTATAAGGAATTACTGTACCAAGTTTCACTGCACGCGGATGGTTAAATTGCGAGAAACGTCCATGTGAATATTTATAATTCGCGTCACCGCCATGTTGGATTTGTGATCACCAGGTTATTTAAAGCCCTATAGGTGAACTTAAGTTCATAGCCCCTATGAACATTAAAAATGCAGTTTGATTGCTAAAATAGATTCGTAGATATTCAGTATCGTCTAAATATTTCGGATGGTCGCCATGTTGGATTGTTAAATGTATAGGCCATAGAGTCATGTACCATTAAAGGAAAATTATTGCGTAGGTTCATTATTCAAACTTTCACTTCGATCGCATGACTACATCACAAGAAATAAAAACGTAATTTTAAAATTCGCACTGCCGCCATCTTGAGGTTATGTAAACAATTGAACTAAATTAGATACCAGTGGATTACAATGTGTATAAATATTTCCTGTGCCAGGTTTCAGTGCGCTTGGAACATTAAATCGCGAGAAAGGTCTATTTAAAATTTTCAAATTCGCTTGGCCGCCATGTTCGTTTTGTAGTTAACCGGTTTTTGAAAGTATTATAGATGGACTTCCAGTAGTGCCCTTTATCTCCGTACAAAATTTCAGGGGTTTACCGCTAATAGTTTCAGAGATATAGAATGCCGGTGAAATATTTCGCACATCCGCCATCTTGTGATTATGTAAACAATTGAACGAAGTTAGATGTCGGTGCATTACAATGTATATAAACATATACTGTACCAAGTTTCATTGCGTTTGGTTGGTCAAATCGCGAGAAACGTCTATTTAAAAGTCGCAAATTCGCTTGGCCGCCATGTTGGTTTTGTTGTTACCAGGTTTTCAAAAGTCACATAAGTGAACTTATAGTAGTTTCCTCTATCACCTTAGAAAATGTCAGGGTAATATCGGTAATAGTTTCGGAGATATTGAATGCTGGTGAAATATTTCGCACAGCCGCCATGTTGGATTGGTGAGTCGTAACAAAATTTGAAGGGCACGGTCGAGGTCGCCGGGAATAGTGCTATGAACTTTCCGAGTTTCATTGAAATCGCTCCAGCCGTTTAGATTTTATTAGGGGGGGGGGGGACACACACACGAATCACACACACACACGCACACACACACGGACAAAAGGTGATCTCATAAGCCTATTTTTTCAAAATTGAAAATAGGCTAATAATCCACGAAAACTCCAACAGTTCCTTATTTTCAAAACTCGAGTGTGATTGTACGCCGAGAGCAATAAGGAACTTTTGCAAAAATGCAACCAGTTTCTATGAGGACATAGGACATTCCCCCTTTCCTTAAATTAATAAATTTCTATAGCAGCCAATGGCCATAGCGGTATATTTTAACTGAACGCCCGTAGCCTCCCCATCAAGTTTAATTTCAAGTAGTACCAACTTTATCTACCAGAGGTGCCACTGTCACTGACACCTAGTGGCAAACATTGGAACTTGATAGAGCGTTTCTAACCAAATAACCTACAAATTCAGCTACACACTACCAATTGTAGTGGTAGGTTCTTTTACATGCCATGAATCTATGATTTCTGAAGGAAGGCATACTGAAGGATTTTAACGCACTTACAATTCCGACGACATCGGCCAAGTTTTCGAAACCCGCGATCTTGGACATAGCAGTTCAGCATGCCACCGACTACGCTACTGCACTTTGCCCCTTAATTATGAACATGTTACAAGGAATTCCTTATGAAGGATAAGTGATGCTATGATATATGGTGAAAATCAGCATCGTTTTCCAACGACTGTCTCGAAGTAGGTAGATATCCGGTCCATTGCCTGCTTAGTATTCGGGGAACGGCTTGATGGAATCGCAATCTCGTCACCCGCGTTGATTGAGACACGCCGTGAACTCTCGGGCCACCCCAAGGGAATCTTACCCTGAACGACTTCCAACTGATATTGATTTGACTTTCATACCGGTAGAATACCATTTGTTGCAGGAGTAAGGAAATCTCACACACTGAATTCTTCAACACAAAATGTTGTCCAACGTGTTCCAGTTGTAGGCTTGCTATATACTAATCATCAACGCCTTGAATTTGAGTCTGGGTGGTATTTGCCTTATAACACGTGTTAATGTGGTGTCTATAGTAGAGTCTGCCTGTTAAGTAGTCAGCCCGGAGGCTGGTTGGATCCTCAAGAAGTGTCACCATAGGTTATGTGGTGCTTGCACCCGGCACCCGACGTCATACGATAAAAATAAATTTAAAAAGTGGTAGAAAACCACAAAATCCGGGCAGCATTATTATGAGCCGTACTAGGCAAGGTGAGGAGTGAGGTAGTTTGCCATAGCTTTCCTCACTGAGCCAGTACAGTAGTACTACCCCTATAAGTAGAACCATTCACAACATCGACAGGCACTGACTGTGCCCCAAATTTCATTAATGAACACCATTCATACCTCATACATAACAGACATAGGCCTAGTAGTATGCGTACATGTGATTTTTGGCTAAGATTGGGAAGGAAGTATCATTGACCATACGTTTAGGTATCAGATCAGAGCTGGGAATCGCACCCAGGCCTCCACGGTGACCAACAAAGTGCTAGCCACTACGCAACGAGGCGGACACATTGTATTTATCTTGGACGAGTTGTTTAATGACCAAATACACCCTCAGTTTAACGTGAGCTGGCATCAAAACTACGGAAGTGGAAGGTATCCCTGGAAGAAAACAAGGCTTCAATTATGCATACAATAGTGATGTGTGGAGGGTTAATAAGAAAACTCAAATAGTTTTCCAGTTCCTCCTCCAAAGTGGTTGGCTTAATACTCAGAAATGCATACCAGTACGTGATAAAACACATTTATCGAAATGTCGGTCAACACTATTGTACCCAATTGTAATGGGTATTTCCATAAAACTGAAAATAAGCAAGTTCACTTGGATGACCAGTTATGATCGTTAAGCGATCATCATCAGATCCTTTACACTCTTGCCGTTACATCTATGTCTTCAAGTATGTGGGGGATGGAATTTACAAAATGTACATTTATTTAGTTACAACAGTTATTATAAACACTGCGCAACTTGTCAAGATTCGTTAGTTAACTTATGTGTGATTTTAGTCAAGTGGTTAGTGGTTATTGACCTTCAATTTTACTTGTTTAGTGTGATTATCTGTGATTGTTAGTGAATTGTCAGGTTGGAAATCAATATGAACTTAGCTAATTGTTTGAGCGACGTGGGATCAGTTTTCGTGCTACTGCTACCATTTCCACTGGCTACACTTAAAATGGACGGAATTTCCTTGTGCAAGCTGGTACCTCGTACATATTGTAAATAGCCTTACCCACATATGCCGGCTCCGTGGTGTTGGGGTAGGACGCCTGCCTCTCGCCGAGAGGTTCCGGGTTCGATTCCCGACTCCGTATGGGATATTAGAAACTGATGTGAGGGCTGAAACGGGGTGCACTCAACCTTGTGAGGACAACTGAGTACCTGTCTGACAGTGAGGCAGCGCCCTGGTCACGAAAAACAAGATTAATGGCCGAGGGCACCTGATGCGCTGACCACGCGTCACCCCTAAATCAGCAGGCCAAATGGCTGGGCAGCGGTCGCTTGGTAGGCCTCGGCCCTTCATGGGCTGTAGTGCCAGGGGTTTTTACCCACATATAGAGACGAATTTGGTCTCAGCCTGATCTAACAGCTAGCATACAACCTCGTTCTGACTATTTTCAGGGCCTGTTGGCAAAACTTGGAGCTATTTATTCTTTGGCACGATTCCTTATCGCGTTGCCTAATTTGCATATCTAGAAAGTTTTATACTCCAACGGTCATTACAGCCCGTTCTGTGCCACGCTGAACACCGTTATAATCACTAGGGGACGGGCAATTTATTGAGATCCAGGCAATTCAAATGTTGACCACCATTACTACTAGGTGGTACTAACATTACCTACTATTATTTAAGAGTAGCAGCATTGAAACCATCTGAATAATCGATCACTGCATGTGTTGCTGGAGTTTTGATTAGTATTTTGCAAGTTTTTTAAAGATAACAGTAAAACTGATATCCTACCATCTGTTAACTGATGACAGAACTGGACCCGCGTAAAGCTATATAAATAGTGCGTTGGGGGTGTACACTTTGTTCATTCAAAGTTTAGTTCAAATAGGGGTAGACCTTTTTGAAGGATATCTTTTGTTGGTCCCACCTTTTACTAACGGGTGGTAATATGTTTTCTACACTGGAAGTGCCTGTTGTTTATTGGTGATGCAAACTATGTTCATATATTGCTTACGAGTTCTTGAATTGTAATAGTACAGTTGGTATCAGTTGTTACTAACGGTCACATTAATGAAAATAGAAAACATTCGGATGATTGGAGACAATATTCTACTACAACAAAAAATATCGTTTTGAGAGAAACATCAATTCAGAAGTAAATAGGGGGACAGACAGACAAATGAACACCATTCCGTGATTCATCTCCTAACTTTACTTGCGGCTTCGGTGGCGAAGTCGGTAGCATGCTGAACTGCTGTGCCCAAGATAGCGGGTTCAAACCCGGCCGAAGTCGTCGGATTTTTTAAGAGCGTTAAAAATCCTTCAGTATGCCTTCCTTCGGAGGGGAAGTAAAGCCGGCGGTCCCATGTCATAGATTTATGGCATGTTAAAGATCCTTTCACAGACTAAACTTGTGTAAAGCAAAATTTGTTAGGTTAGATTTCGTCAGAACGCTCTATCAAAGTTCCAACGTTCACCACTAGGTATCATTGATATCTGGTGGCGAAAGTTGGAACTACTTGAAATTGAACGGAACTTGTAGCTCGCCCTTTAGGGTGTCCGCTGGAAGCAGCTACAGACTCAGGCGAGCCGAACATGTCCTCGGACACTCCCGGCACTAAAAGCCATACGATAAATAATAAACTTGCAAATCATTTTATTTGAGGATAGTAGGCTAAACACTGTGGTAGGGGCAAAGTTAGTATGATGCTGAATTAAAGGATTGGTCATCGTTCCTTTTTAGCCTATTTTCATTTATGGAAAAATAGGCTTATGAGATCACCTTTTGTCCGTGTATCTGTCTGTGTGTGTGTGTGATGGATTTTTGTGTGCCCCCCCCCCCTAATAACTGCTAAACGGCTGGAGCGATTTCAATGAAACTCGGTACGATCATAGCACTATTCCGGGCGACCCCGACAGCGCCCCTCAAATTTTGTTACGTCTCACTGTGCGAAATATTTCACCAGCATTCAATATCACCGAAACTATTACCGATATCACCCTGGAATTTTGTACGGTGATAAAGGCAACTACTAGAAGTTCACGTATGTGACATTTGAAAACCTGGTAACTACAGAACCAACATGGCAGCCAAGCGAATTTGCAACTTTAAAATAGACGTTTCTCGCGATTCAACCAACCAAACACAATAAAACTTTGTACAGTATATGTTTATAGACATTGTAATGCACCGGCATCTAACTTCATTCAATTGTTTACATAACCTCAAGATGGCGGCTGTACGAAATATTTCACCGGCATTCTATCTCTCTGAAACTATTACCGGTTTCACCATGAAATTTTGTACGGAGATAACGGGCAATACTGGAAGTTCATCTATGAGACTTTCAAAAACCGGTTAAGTACAAAACGAATATGGCGGCCAAGCAAAGTTGAAAGTTTTAAATAGATTTTTCTCGCGATTTAATGATCCAAACGCAATACAACTTGGTACAGCAAATGTTTATACACATTGTATTGCACTGGTATCTAATTTAGTTCAATTGTTTATGTAACCTCAAGATGGCGGCTGGCGAATTTTGAAAATTAAGTTTATATTTCCTGTGTTCTAATCATGCGATCGAAATCAACATTTGCATATTGAAAGTACACAATAATCATCATCTTATATTCATAACTCTATGGCCTACATATATTAAAATCCAACATGGCGACCATCCGAAATATTTAGACAGTTCTCAATATCTATTAATCTACTACAGCAATCAAACTGAAATTTTGTGAGTGTATAGAGGCTATAAGCATAAGTTCACCTATGGGATGTTCAATAACATGGCGAGCACAAATCCAACATGGTGGCGACCCGAAATTCAAATATTCAAATGGACGTTTCTTGCGTTTTAACCATCCGAGCGCAGTGAAACCTTATACGGTATATGCTTATACAAATAGTAATCGACTGGCATCTAATTCATTTAAATTATTTTCATAACCACAAGATGGCGACTGAGCGAAATTATAAAATCCCGCTTTTATTTCTTGTGTCCTAATCATGCGATTAAAATTTGAATAAAACACCTACACAATAATCTTCATGTAATCTTATATATAAATGTGAAAGTCGGTATGTATGTATGTATGTATGTATGTATGTATGTATGTGGGTATGTGGGTATGTGGGTTTGTTCCGTATACAAATCTACACCTTTCCACCCATCTCAACCAAATTTTGCATACACATAGCTTAGGACCCAGAAGGAACGGCTGCCTACATGACTTTTCGATAGTCTTTATCATTCTTTTGATATCGGTCTATTTGCACTCGAGCAAAGGCTAATAAATTCAGAAAATTAACTTATGAAGGAACGGCAAGGCCGGCCATCTCTATGGCAACAGTAGCACAGGACGGGTCCACCAAGTTTCATTCTATCTCGGTAAGAGGCCAGGCCACTCAATTTTCTCAACGGCAACACTACCTCAAGAAGTGATCACCAGGTCACCTGTCTCTGTAAGGGCCATGCTACTCCATTTTCTCCATGACTACAGTCAAGATGTAAACACCAGGTCATGGGCCTCCATTTTCTATCCAAGCCACGATAAGAATATTAAGAATCTGAACGTCTTAAAAATCTGAATAAGTGGGTTTTTTAAAATTTTATTAACAGGGGTCGATGTAGGGAATTAAAATAATAATAAAAAACAAATACATCAGCTAACCCTGCACGCGACCTAACCTAATTACGGCTATAGATATCATCACGAAACTTAGTATTAAGATTAAATGAGCTTAAATGATTCTGTTATTGTTGAATGATTTAGAGGCTTGGCGACATCATAGCCATGTAGCCCCATGAACTGAAGTGTGTATGACTTTTTTCTGATAACCAATGTTACTGTGATGGCTTTAGTAGTGTGTCTATTTGTAATTCAGGTTAGGATTAAAAATGAGGTTGCTGTTGCCTTCAGTTAGAAACTATCCCTGTATTTGCTTCGAGTGGAAGTGGGAAACCACGGAAAACATCTTCCAAGTTTTGCCACGGGAGGCGCAGTGTACCCCTTTCCAGCTCTCAGACCAGAATTAAAATTTCTTGGCAGAGCCGGGCTCAAACTCTGACTTCCAAGGCGACAGCCGATAATGTTAGCCGCTAATCCACGTGGTCGTCTAAATGTGACATTTTGGGAGTAATGTCATACTCTTGATGCCGCTGCTGTTACGGGAGATTTTGAATATTTACCTTATGACGGAAGGTATCACGCGCAATATATTGTATCGTTGTGTTATACTCACCGTTAAGGTGTGTTCTTCTACTAATATGTTTACGTTTATGTTTTATTAATCCTAATGTTTTATGCTGCATTGTTTTAATTGTTGATAGTGTTAACCTGTACCGGCTATCTTTTGTATTACAAATCAGTAATACAGTAACTGTGATAATACTTGACTAAGACTAACAGAACCAGAATAATTTGTAGCAACCAAAATGAAACAGTAACCTAAAATGATTAACCACGCAGTGAACACTCCTTTTTTTCTACTTAAGACATGACTATAAGAGTACATAATTTCTACAGAAAATTACCTCCTTCACTGCCCACAACAGATACAGTACCGTAGCAAACCTACAGGTAACTGACGTCACCAATAATTCTCATAGTAATCATTAGAAGCCATGACCAGGTTCCTTTTTTACTTAAACAAGGGGGCTTTCAAATTACGTTTTTCGTACATCAAGAAACTACATCCATACTAATGTATAAACGTGAGATGGTATGTGTCTGTGTGTCTGTGTATTACTCGATCACCAAAGAACCACTGGTCCGATTTACATGAAATTTTGCATGGAAGTAGCTGATTTGCCTGGTAAATATAAAGGCTACCTTTGATTTCAATACTTTGCACTATTTAAAGATGGCGACCATTTAAGTGACGTCACTACACCATTTGGTTTCAAACATTCATATTTCAATTTCAAATAAAAAGAGAACGCTAAGAATTTGCAAACGTTTGATGGCATAAACTAGGTTTAAAATTTAAATTTCTATCAGAATGGTCCTTATCACGTTTCGTGTATCTCCTACTGTTAGCGAGTAAAACCTAATTGTGTGCTATAAAACAAGGTCAATGCCAAGCGGTGTAGCTGGACAAAATGGTCCATCTTAACTCTCCCTCCGCGCAGCACCTCGCCTATCCCCAGTTTTAACTGTCACCTTCACATTTCAATTGATTTATGACCAGTAGCGAAGCACGGGTACTTCAGCTAGTAGTACATAAATCTTAGGCCTACATATATTAAAAACCAACATGGTGACCATCCAAAATATGTAGACGGTTCTCAATATCTACGAATCTATTACAGAAATCAAACTGACAATTTGTATATTGATAGAGGCAATTGATATTAGTAGAATATATTAAAATAGCCAATTTAGTTCTTCACGAAACTACTTGTTTAGATTGCTAACTTATACAGAAGTTAAACGACTCTACAGATATTTCGTACCTACTGGTGTGAAACCGCGTGCAACCGTTGTTGTGTTCTCCTAGTTTGATGCTTAGATACTACATTTAGGCCGGTGTCCAGCTCGTGAGTGTTTTTATACCATGTACTGTATAGTCACAATGTGAGCAAGTAATCCTATTGGCAAATATGGTCCTCTTCCCCAACTCTGCCGCTACCTGCATGATTGTGTTCTCCATAGCAGTGGCGAGTGGAGATGTGAAGGGGAACACGAATTGCTTGCTCATGGCCGCCTCGTGTGTAAACGGGAGGGCTCCTGCTCACTTCTGTAACCTTAAGACGTGCCTGCTATTGGTGATCAATTTAATAATTGAAGAAGTTTTATTCCCTGCGGACAGTCAATTTTATTGATATGGGTAAATACAAACAAGACGCTGTACAGGGGACGATCGATAGGCTGTGAGCTTATTGCTAGTCCTCACACACATCTGGCTGTCCACGGAGACCCCTCTGCAAACTTAACACTGGAGATTTACTTTAATAGCTCGCACATAACGTGACCGCCATGTCTGCATACACATCACGCATTCTACTCCACTTCTGGCAAACGCAATCCATATATTTCCCCCGTCTAAATTTAGGTTGTAAAAGTAGGGAAGGTATCTATCCTGAGTAATTGAAACTGGTTTCTAGCGTTCAACTGAACAGCAATCCAACAATGTCCTATCCAAGCTGTTTCCTGAAATACTTGCCAAGAATGTCAAGCCATTTTCAATGCTCATGGAGACTATTAGAAAAAATTCATAAATAGCATATTTTCAAAGAATAAATCATTTATCTGGCTTTGCTTTGTGAATTACTCTGCATTCTTCCACACAATATGTTCATTAAAAAAGTACATCCAAAGGTTTTTTATTTATTGACTGTTCCTTTTTAACTTTTTTTCACTTTTAGGCCTAAATTAAAGAACACTATGAGTCATATTCCAAAATACCAAGAATATGGTTGAAATCTACATTCATTTCTTATGTAACAGAGGCTTAGTGCCACGCGCCGACGATAAGATCGGCTCTCTCTCTCCTCTCGCTAAAAGTGCCAGAGCCAATTGAATCGGCGCGGTGATTATCTTATAGTTGAAGATTTCTGCCAACAGATGTGTTCTAAGTATTTCATACTGCTTGAAAATACAAGATAGCTTTAATGTAAATGCCAAGATATCTTCCAAACATACCGTACTTTTAGACTATTGCATTTTTGTTTGTCAATAGCACCATGAAAACAACCTCATGATGAAAAGCATAAGTTTTGAATGAATCTCTCTGTAGGAATAGTACGACAAGAGCTGCCATAGGTTCGAAAGCCGAGATTTGTATTTCGAGGGAGAAAACGGGCTGAGTGGGACAGTTAGGGTTGGCCTTCCATGGTTTTGTCAAATTGCTTCAGTTGTGCACTTTCCTTAATGTTTAACTTTATGCGAATACACTTCAAAACTATCAATGTGGGGAAGCACATGGCCAATGCTTTACTGTTTATTAAACATAAACAATCTGTGAAACTGGTCATTTACCAAAGTACCTAATTGAAAATCAAACTTGAATAATGTATGTGATAAGCTGTGCGTCAAATTCGTTAATGAATTTCTTAGTTGGTTCATGAAAAGCTGACGATTAGTTAGGTGGAGAGGGATAGTTACCTTACCAGGCCTACTTTACCTCAAATTGATGAACTATCTCAGGTAGATAGCGTAAGTCTTTGCCTAGTCATTTCCTAAGGTTGCAGACTGAGCCAACATTTTCGCTGATGTATTTTTGGAACATCCTCAGAGAGCTAGTGGTGGTAAATACTGTACGTAAATTCTAGTCCAGGTCTTGTGAATATGTGGCCCATGGCCACGGCCGGCCCAAAAATTTATTTTTGCTGGCCTTTCGCATTAAATACCGTACTAATACATGAAAAATTAGTAATAAAACAATTATCATAAAATACGCCAGTTATGTGCATAACAATGAAGAGCTTTTGTAAGCATACATCTGCCTATTTTGCGTAAGCTGTATCTGTAAAATTTTCGTTTCTATTTCCTTAACTCAATTCTAGCACTTTTGACGCCTGCAGAGTATTTTATGTTCTATGCTTTCCTAGGCAGGGTGCAAGGGCCCATAAAAAATGATTTACATAAAGACAGATTGTGTTGCTGTGCGAATCAATAATAGATTTATAATGTAAATCCATAAATTAGGGCTCTGCAAATGCTGTGCTCTGTAAGAACGTCACCCAGGACTCATTAAATTTTCAGGAAGCTCAAAATCCACAGAGGGGCTGAGTTTGACTCTGCCTCCCTGATAAGGAGAAATCTAGTAAACAATATTTTCTAAGCATGTCATATTTACCCTCGGAACGTACGTCAGCATTAAAATGCTTAACCACTAAGGCTGAAGATATAATCCATACTTGGCCGAGAACGCTTGTTCCAAAAATGTAGCCTTTAATGGAATTGCATTCATTGCAGGTGAATTCCAATAATGAGTGGGTTTATTTTTGTGTTATATTTAGTAAAGTATCAATAAATTCATTTCATTATATCGTCTGTATGGATAATTGGTAATATTTATGACAGTTCACTTCCTCTCTGTGACTACACATTTGAAAATCAAATGTTATGTGTGTATGTAACAAAGTTTGCGTGAGTGTTTACAAATGCAGCTACAATCAATGACTGTTCATAATGCTACGACCATCAGCTGCATAGCAAACAGGAACACAAGGAGACTTGTAGCGTTTATAAAGTTCAGTTCAAACAACATATCTGTAGTAATATGTGTGTTTATTAAGGGACGGAACTTGAAATTATCTATCTGGCTAGAATTGCATATTTGTTCAAATTATTAGACTCATTACGCAAAAATCTACCATTTTTTAATATATTTCAAGATGGCTGTCCATGAAAGGGAGTGTTCTTGTTAGATTATTTGTCAAATAGGCAAATACTGTTTCCACTGGATTTATGGATTTATCTAAGATGTTGGCAACTCTACTTTGATCTTCGGCTGTTTTGTTTTTGGAGGGAGAGTCACTCGCTGCTCTGTGATTGAAAGTAACAGCTTTAGACAACAATAGGTTATGGCCATTGTTGGTGCAATGTATTGATAGGGAGTTACTAGGGAAGTCTAGATATTTACCACCATTGATTTTGAAATGTTATTATACAATATAATTAAATCAGTTGTTTCCTTTCATCATTTTGCGCCGAACGCAGGAAATTGGATTGGCTTTTGGATGATGGGGAAATGTAAAGATATATTTTTTTACGTAATGTTGCAGTGTGCTCTTCTGGATGAACTATGATTTAGTAAAAACAAGTAATTTGAACAGATCTGTAAGAGAATGGATAATGAGGATTGAATATATTGATGGAGATGTGTAGAGAGAACATACGCTTTAGGCAGCCACTCTCGTATATGGATAGTCATAAACGTTAAACCCCTAGATGACACAGCAACATTCGTTCATTTATTCTAGACTACTGAACCCATCAATATCCTGTCTAATCTCCAAGCCTCTGTGAGTGAACCAGGCGCCTCTACGTTCCACTGTTAGCACTAAAACATATCGCTCCTTTGCTGCAACAGTGATGTTTGTGGGAAACTTAAATTAAAGATTTTAAGGCAATTAGTAAGCTGTAGATTATTTCAATAATATCAAGGTTTTGACGCCATATTGAATTGGGGATTTATTACTTTGCTTCAGATGAGTGGAACAGACACCAGCTTAATTAAGAAGTATTGGTGTTCTTGACGTAATTGCAACATTTTCCGAATTTGGCACAGCAAATTACGTAGACTTAAGATACGAAGAAAAACGATGGAGTAGAGTATATTTAACAAATCGATAAATAATAATTTCCAGCATTATATATAAATTAAAACTGAAAAAGTGCAGATTTCTAGTTATGCCACTGTTGCAGAAAATGAGGGAGATCTACTTCCACACCCGTCGTCTTGAAATCGTTTAGTACCGAGTATATTACCACCTATGTCTATAACATAGTTCTTTAACCCCTTAGGCAATAACTCTTCCTCCATATGTATCACATGACCCCCATCTAAGCTAATCTAGCCGAACAGCCTCATCTAAGGTGTCAATTTTTAATTATCCTTGACCAGGCAAATGGATGATTTTAGCTATTAGGTCGTGTATTGTTCTCAAGGTACGAGCCATTTATATTGAAGGTAGGGAATTACAATAGCCTATGTGAAAACTGTGGGACTCGAATCCGCGACTTTCCAAGCTGTGACTTGGATCACTAAACTAATGGAGGAAACATATTATTCTCTTGGCGAAAGATACATTGTGAGGAGGCAGTACATTCTTGGTCACATTGTACTGTATTGTTGTTATGGATTTGTTTGTGGTGTGCTAGCATTATCAATAAACAAATAAACTGTACGAGTAGGAGTAGCTTGTTGTAAGCTTTGGATTCCAGAATTGGATATGCACCATATTTTGGAATCCTAAGTCCACAGCCAGCTGTATCGTATGGCCTCGGTGCCGGGTGCAAGCTTTGTTATTTGACTCCCAGAGGGTAGCTTGCATGCCGAATTTCAATGTTCCGTGAAGCACTATGAAAGTCAAGGTGGTTCGATATCTAAGCTCCTTGAACACTTTCTAGGAGAGAAATGAGGATCTTTGTGTTGGCGGAAACTCCCGAGATTAATTTTGCCATTATGAACACGGCCTACTGAATTCAAATAGTTTCTTTGACATGCCAACATCGTATGACATGGTGTTGAAATTTTTGCCGCCTTTCAAAAATCACTTACCACGGCCAGGAGCGAACCTGCAAGCTTGGGGCTAGTAGACCGACACGTTGACCACTCACCCTCCGTGGCAAGCTAGCGAGCTATTGATACAATGTGACTGTGCCAAACATATCGTCCTGGTTTCTCACAGTGTATCTATTGTCAAAGACAATTAATCAACCGTCGGGTGTACATAATTTGTGAGACTAAGTCGGAATACTTTTTCCATCCCCAGTTTATGTTTCTTTGGATAAACGGTGCGTACGTCGCAATACTTCCCGCCCTCCTCACTATTTTCGTGAAGGCGAGGTCATCCTTTATCAATGCCCTTCGCTACCCTTGGTGAACCGAATGGTATATCAGATTAATTACGTTCAATTGCGAACGTAATGTTCCCAATTCTCTTTCGTGAAGCTGATTTTGGAATATCTGTCATTAGTTATATGTCACTTATTGTAAGATTCGTTTATCAGTCTGTACTTTCTTTATATCGATATCAATTTAGTAGATAACATAGAGGCGCCTACTACACTCACAGAGGGTTGGACATTAGACATGATATTGATGCGCTCAGTAGCCTAGAATAAATGAATTAATGTTGCTGTTTCATCTAGGGGTTGATCTTTCATGGCTCTCCATAGGACGAGATTGCATTTTTTAATCTGATCATTATAAAATGTAATTTTATTTTCTGATTTTATAACAAGTAGTTCCATGAAGAACTATAGAGCCTATTTTCATGTATCCTACTTATGTTAATTGCCTCTATCAACATACAAATTTCAGCTTGAATGATATAATAGATTCGTAGATATTGAGAACCGTCGTAGGTCTATTATTCAAACTTCAATAGCATGATTAGGACACAAGAAATAAAAACGTGATATTAAAATATCGCACAGCCGCCAATTTGTGGTTATGAAAACAATTGAAATAAATTAGGTGGCAGTGGATTAATAGTACATTATGCAACGAGCCTATAATGGCTATAATTAAGACACGAGTATCATTACAAAACAAGCGTATGCGAGTTTTATAATTTCCATACGAGTGTCTTAATTACCATTATAGGCGAATTGCATAAGACTGTTTATGTTCCACGATAATTATAACTTTATTATATGTTTTAACATAAATTTTCATAAATATCTGTTGAGATTGTCACTAGAATTTTGCGATCGGGTGCTGCGCTGAGTTTAGGATATCTCTGATTTCCAAGCTCTCTGATCGACCGACGCATGCGCTCTGTGTGCTTCAATGCCATATGTGCAGATTGAGCGCCAGTATTCAGTAAAAATGTCACCGAATGCGTTTGAATACAACGCGCTGTGTAGAAATTGGATTTGGAGATATTAAGGTACAGTGCTATTTCTTGTCTCATATTCACCAGTTTATTTACGCGAACATATGGACGGTGCACTTTCGGTAATTTATACAGACATGTTAGATTTTGAGCGCATGCGCGAAGGTACCCTTATCTAATTGGTCAAACAACTGTTTCTTGAGCTGTGATTGGTGGGAGAAACTGTTTCATAATGAAAAATAGTGTTATAATGACCATCATTATGATACAGTTTTCAGACATATAACAGTCAGGGTCGAACATAAAATTACCGTACCGAGTTTCACTGCGTTCGGATAGTGAAATCGCTAGAAACGTCCATTTAAATGTTTAAATTTCGCGTAGCCGCCATGTTCTACTTGTGCTAGTATTGTGCAGGTAATTGAAAGACCCATAGGTGAACTTATGGTCATAGCCTTTACCAACATACAAGATTTCAGTTTGCTTGCTGTCATATTTTAGTAGATATTGAGAACCATCTAAATATTTCGGATGGTCGCCATGTTGGATTTTTATATATGTAGTCCATAGAGTTATGTACTATTAGATGACGATTATTGCGTAGGTTCATTATTCAAACGTTGACTTCGATCGCATGATTAGTACACAAGAAATAAAAACTTAATTTTAACATTTCGCTCAGCAGCTATCTTGAGGTTATGCAAACAATTGAACGTAATTAGATATCAGTGCATACCAATGAGTATAAACATTTGCTGTACTATGTTTCACTGCGCTCGGATTGTTAAATCGCAAGAAAAGTCTATTTAAATGTTTCAACTTCGCTTGGCAGGCATGTTCGTTCTGTACTTAACAGGTCTTTGAGAGTCTCACAGGTGAACTTCTAGTAGTGCCCATTATCACTGTACAACATTTCAGTACTAGTTTCAGAGATAAAGAATGCCGGTGAAATATTTCGCACAGCCGCCACGTTGGATTGGTGAGACGTAATACAAATAGATGGGCACGGCCGGAGTCGGCCGAGTTGGGACTATGACCTTACTGAGTTTCATTGAAATCACTTCGGCCATTTAGATTTTATTAGAGGGACACACACACACATACGCACTCACACGGACAATATGTGATCTCATAAGCCTATTTTTTTTTTCATAAATGAAAATAGGCTACAAATTGAGTATTTTATAATTTTAATTTGATATTTTCTTTTATTTCTGTAAAAAAAACACAACATTTAAATGAGATGCCAAATTCTAGTCGATATAATGTAGATTATCATATATTTGAATAGTTAATCTGACAGATTAGTTGCTCCAGACGACGATAGTTTTTCGGTTGCGCCTGATGGAAGGTTAGTGGTCACAGCAACAACCAACAAATCCAGAGGTTGCGGTTTCGACTCCCAACTGCAGTTATGCATTTTCAAGTCTTACTCAACATAAATATTGGCTCTTTGCATCACGCTGGTGCATATATTTCCTAAACATTCTATAAGAGTACATTATAACTTGTTATATATTCGTGCATAAAATGTGTAATTCTAGAAGCTTACAGTAAAGAAGACCCCAGAAACACTGCGTTCAGGCACAATCATTCCGGAAATAATTGTCAACATTGTAGTTTTGCATGATGGCATCATAACATTTCCTTTGCTGGAGGTAATATTGGAATAGTTATTTTTACAAAACATTACTGAAATCTAAATAGACTGAGCTTAAAGTAGCCGTAAGCTACAGAAGAGAGAATTACTAAACGTAAAAATAACGGACGAAATACCTCATAAGCGGATTGAATATTAACGCTCAATATTGCGGAATGTTGTTGTAATCTATTTTGTATTTATTTTTAATGAAGCACTGCCGGAAAAATAGTGGAGTTCTATTTATTCTGTTGTGACCAATAAAAAGTAAATTCCATAAGGTTTTGTAAACATATTTATGTGAGTGCCAGCCCGCAGACTCACGCCGGGTAACTTGAATTCCCTGGCTTGTGCATAACATCAACTAAGTATTCTTTCATTATTTTCAGACAAGTTATCCATGTTTAAAACCAGCATTGTACTCTTTAGGCCCAACGGCATTATCGTACGCGTTAATTGACGCACCACGACTGAGATGCGGATCTGCACTATGCCCCGTAAGTTAAGCGCTCAAAGCAGCCATCTTGAATGTTACTTTCCTCCGTGATTCTCCACACTCCCTCCTGTGAAATATTTCTTGCTTCATTAAGAGACTCTCTGACATCGTAGTCATGCAACCCCGTGTACTTGGATGTGTGTGGAATTTGTCTGATAACATGTGTTATTGTGATGTCTGTATTAGTGTGTGTAGTTGTAATTCAGATGAGAAAATTGGGAAGGAGGCCTCGTTGCGTAGTGGCTAGCACTCATGGCTCTCAATGCGGAGGCCCAGGTTGGATTTCCGGCTCTGCCAAGAAATTTAAAATTGTTCTGAGGGCTGGAACAGAGTACACTCAGCCTCGTGAGGGAATGCTGAGAAGAGGCGGGTTTGATTCCCACCTCAGCTATCCTGGAAGTGGTCTTCCGAGGTTTCCCATTTTTATTCTAGGAGAATGCCAGGATGGTACCTAAATTAAGGCCACGGCTGCCAGTCAAATGATGGGAGGCTACCTTACTTCAAGTTCCGGGACAATTAATACGATCCCAGCTCCAAAGATTTATAGCCACACAAACCACACCTCGTGGTGTAGTGGCTAGTGTTCTTGGATGTCACCCCGGAGATTCGGGTTTGATTACCAGCTCTTCAGTCTGGTGTGAGAGCTGGAGCGGGCTACATTCAGCCTCGTGAGGCAGAACTGAGAAGAGGAGGGTATAACTCCCATCTCAGCCATCCTGGAAGTGTTTTTCAATGGTTTCCCTTCTACTCCAGGCAAACGCTGGGATGGTTCCTAACTTGAAACCACGGCGCGTCCTTCCCAATTCTATCCCGAATTTAGAAATAGACACACTAGTACAGTCATTACACAAACTGTACACACATACAAATACACGAAGACATATGAGCACGATGTCGCAGCTCCTAAAATAAGCAACAACACCAACAACAACAAACCGCCAAAGAAAGGCCTCTGCTACCATGCAACCGCTGTCCAGACCTGTTGACCTACAGATTGTGGGGTGGTTCCCCTGGCCGTTAATATTGATGTTCTTGACCGGGGTGCTACTTATCTTATTACATAACTACTCAATTTTCCCCCACGAGTCTGAGTGAACACGATTCAAGCCCTCACATTACTGTCTCCTTGATGGTGCCGGGAATCGAACCCAGTGCCTCGGGGTGAGAGGCCGCCACACAAACCACTAACACACCCCAAAATTCCAATGGAGTGAAAGTACGTGATGGCGCAACGTTTAAGCTGCTTGCCTCTCACTGAGGCATATCGGGTACGATTCCTAGTTAATGCATGTGAGACATTCGAGGTGGAATGTCATAGCTAGATCTACGCATTCCACGTAAAAAGAAGGTTCCGGGGCTTATGATCACGGGTGATACCGAGCTCCGCTAATGGGTTCTCTCCACGGGGGTCAATTAGGAAAATCCTAACAGGGGAAGTTGCCTGATGCGTGTTTCACTGCCCCCCACTCCAAAGTGGTACATATTGTCGGAATGTGTCAACCTGTGCTGATCTCTTGATATCTCAAACACGTATTTCATACCACTCATTAGAAAGTTTAGGCGTTATTCCATTATGCCATTTTCTACTGAATGAATAGTGAAGAGTTGATAAAAGTATTTACACCAATACTTGAATGTTCCGTCCATAAAAATAGTTCCTCTATTACGTCCATAAAAATAGTTTCTCTTTTACACAAGTTTTTCAAATTTGATGCTGTAGAAAACATAATAATGTTATTCTCTCTGTCATTTACCACAAGCATATTTTCTTCTAAGTTCAATCGAATGTCCATAGTGCCTAGAGCATCATGAACTTCTTGCTTATTTTGAAGCAGAGGTGCTAAGTTTCTGCGTTTCTCGGCTGCAATTTATTTTTTTAATCCTCTCTATGTCATTTGATAGTAAATTATCAGATAAGTGCTTAGGGGCAGCAAATATGTGCTTTCTCATCTACTTCGATGGCCATTCACATATCTCGTCACGTACGGCACCTTTCTTTTGACACTGTTCGAAATAAATTCTCGATTAATCGTGGTACATGGTCCGTGATTGTGAGACCCACATAAGAGAAAGTTACCACCATTTGTAAATAAATGTGCAGAACATTCCTTGTTTGAACACCTCCACTTTTAGTCCCGTTTTGACAAATCACACTTTCAAAATTTACAGTTTCCTATAATTCTCAATTCTCCACCTCTTTGACTGTACATGATGGATAACATGTTAGCTGCACTGATTATATCTACAGAACCCCCAGGGGTCCTGGTGTCTGTAGCTGTCAGTCAACCCATGACTTACAAACATTTCAGGAGAGGTTGCCTGACCTCACTCTCCTCCCAAACCCATTAGCGTGAGCTGACAGGACTGTTTGGGTTTAACCTAATTAGCGGAGTTCGACTATCCCGATGATCACGACCTTATGAAAATCGTAAAACAACGAGCTTCATAGCTTCCTTTCCAAGGAGTGATATTTTGAAACTTCAACTGTAATTAATACCGTACAACAACAAAAAAGTTAAGAACGTCAGGTGATTAGTGGTAGTAATTAGTAAAAACGATCGAAGCTGTTTGAAATATATATATAATGATGGACACACGGATACTAACTAATCCTCTGTAATTGATTTTTAGCCTACTTTTCACATTTTGCTAAAATGAGGAAAAAGTAGCCTTATGAGATCGACCCGGGAAAATGTCTGTCTGTCTGTCTGTCCTTCTTCTGTCTGTCTGTCTGTCTGGCTGTGTGTGTGTCCCCCTATCAACTCCTAAACGGCTGGAGCAATCGAAATAAAATTTGATAGGAGTAAAGATCTATACCTGAATATCTCACGGCCATATTTAAAAATGATGTCAGTGCTACCAACTGCTGAAAAATCGCAATTGAAATTTGAGCTCCATGTTGGATATCTTGGAAGGTATGAATGGGAGCTATTTCAAAATCGGCACACATATAGATAATAATATTGCAGTTTATTTTCCAGAAGGCCATACATGGCAGTGTTGCCAAAATGATTATAAGCCTACTGATAGGTCCAATATTTAAATGCATATAACGTCTACACTATCAATTGGAATTCAACCAAATTTCGTATGTTGTATGTGTACATAACCAGATATGACTGAACGTATTCTTATGAACCACCAGTGCTGCCAACTGTTAAAAATGCTCTTAATTTCTTTTATCCAAATACCAATATATATGAGAAAGTATGCAAGCCGACAGCTTTAAACTATGCACACGTATAGTACCTGACATTCTATATTAATTTGGGGAAACTTATATACGTCAGTGCTACCAACATGATTCTAAGCCTGCTGAGAGGTCCAACTTTAAATACATGTAACTTCCATACTATCATTTGGATTTCAACCAAATTTCGTATGTGCTATGTGTACTATAACAGCTATGACTATGCGTATTCTTAAGAGCAACCAGGGCTGCCAACTGTTAATAAATGCTGTCTCTATTTTTGTTACTCTAATATCAATATATCAGAAAGAATGCAAGCCAATAGCTCTAAACTTTGCACACGTATAGTACCTGGCATTCTAGATTACTTTGGAGTAACTAATATAGGCCTACGCCAGTGCTGCCAACATGATTCTAAGCCTGCTGATAGGTCCAATTTTAAAATGCATGTAACTTCTATACTAACTAATGGATTTCATTCAAAATTGGCACAACAATAGATCATATTATTTCAGATTATTTCTGACCAATACATGCATGACACTGTTGCCAACATGATTTTACGCGCGCTGTTAGATTCAATGTTTAACTGCATGTAACGTCCATGCTATTCATTGGACTCCAACCAAATTTTGTATTCTGTACCTTAAGAGATGGAACTAAGAATATATTCAGTCACCAGGGCTGCCAACTGTAGTGCTCTATTAGGCTACATTATGCCAGGTATACAGTATTTCGAACTAATTATAAATTTCGATATTACCAACTTAATTTCGTCATTATTCTAGATAGATCCATATCGATTAATCATTGGCATGAATCTTAAATTTTAAGAAAAGTAGGCTCTTTAGTTCGTCACGGAACGTCTTGTTATAATTGAGACGTTCGAGTTGATAATCCTAATATTACATAATGCAACTTACTTGTGCAGTTACGAATTCGAGCCAATCAGTTGGAGGTCCATTAGCAGTAATTGTATCCCCCAGGGAATACGAGAGTGTTAAGTTAGTTCTATCGGGTACCGCATGGGAGGAAGGGTATCTCGAAATGGAATTCAGCTATCATATGTTCGTGTATTGCATAACCGAGAGGGATTTGCGTGCGATTTATTTCACCCTGTCTACTTCCATCATTCCTACTTTCCTCTGTCTCTCTCCCCTGTCCTTTACGTAACAGTTAATTATAATTCCTACTTACTACTGTAGCCGGTCCCGTGGTGTTGGGGTAGTGCGTCTGCCTCTCACCCGGAGGTCCCGGGTTCGATTCCCGGCTCCGTCAGGGATTTTAAAACTGACGTGAGGGTTGGAACGAGGTGCACTCAGCCTCGTGAGGACAATTGAGTAGCTGTCTGATAGTGAGGCAGCGCCCCGATCACGAAAACCAAGATTAACGGCCGAGGGGACCCGATGCGCTGATCACTCGTCATCGCAATATCTGCAGGCCTAATGACTGGGCAGCGGTCGCTTGGTCGGCCTAGGCCCTTCATGGGATGTACAGGGTCTTTCATATAAAATAAGAACGGCTAGCGGCGGCTTTGTTATCTGCTGCTACAGTAACCTTGGCCGAGCTCGTGGCGTGCCACGGCCCCCTGCTGTAGTATTGAAAGCGCGCGCAAAGGCGCATATACTGTACTTGACCTTGCAATAAGCGCGCAGGTGTTCAGTCGCCAGTCTGAAACTCAGATTTTAACATGAGACAGTTATCATTTCAATATCGTATTTTTGTATGTAAAACGTATTTTAAGTACGAGTCGGCTCGGCGGGTACGTGATGCATTTGTTCAGCAATTTCCTTCACTAGCAGATTCACGTAATTGTAAATAAGTTTGACACTACTGACCCAGTGCTCAATTAAAAGCATAAAATTTAAAATCAGAAACATTACAGTGGCAGAACTCACTCGCGTCAGCCAGAATGTGGTTACCAGATACAATGCCTGTATAACTCAGGAAGGACGACACTTCTAGTCATCTTTTATAAGGTAATATTTCATACAGGATTGTACACACGCTTAAAGCAGGGGGCCGTGGCGCGCCATAAGCTCGGGCAAGGCCACCGCAGCAGCGAGTAACAAAACTGTCGCTTGCCGTTCTTACTTTATATGAAAGACCCTGTATAGTGCCAGGGGTTGACTTTGACTTAGCCTACTACTGTATCCATTCTCCGGTTAATATTTCCTTTCCCCACCAAAATTCTCAACAGCAGTTTATTCCAACACCCTAAGAGCACTGTCCAGATCAGCGTTATAGAGTTTTTTTTTTACATTTAAGGGGCTTGGACATCTTGGTCATTTACTCCCTTGTACTTGGGTGTGTGTATTATCTGCCTTATTACCTGTGTTACTGTGTCGTCTGTAGTAGTGTGATTATTCGTAATTAAGGTGAGGTGAGGGTTGGGAAGGAGGGGGCCGTCGCGTTAAGTTAGGAACCATCCCAGCATTTGCCTGAGTTAGAAGTAGGGTACCACGAAAAGCCACTTTCAGGATGGCTACCTCTTCTCAGTTTCGCCTTATGAAGCTGAGTGTACCCCGTTCCAGCCCTCAGACTAGAATTACATTTCTTGGTAGAGCTAGGAATGTTCGAACATAAATATTCATAAATATCTGTCGAGATTTCGCCAGCTTTATCTACTGAACAGAGTGCATGGGACTCAGAATACCTTGTATTCGACCACTGCCTATTCGAATACCCCACTATGACACTAGCCACGCAGTGAAATTTAAAATAGGAGGCCGTGGAAGTCAGTGCAGGTGCGATGCTATCCTTACCTAATTGGTCACACAACTGTTTCTTGAGCTCTGATTGGTGGGAGAAACTGTATCATAATGAAAACTTGTACTATAATGAGCCTCTTTATAGTAGGCCTACAGTTTTCTGACATATAATATTTACATTTCGCCATGATCGAACATAAAATATTTTACTGGTTCTAAAAATCATATAGTCAGATTCCATTCAAGCCCAAGTGCAATATTTTTCCAAAAAAAATGACATAATGTTAAGTTTTTAAATGAATTAGATTATAACTCGGTCAATTGTTTAATTCTTCCTTTTTATCGATAATGCGATTTAATGTGATATAATAATTAAATATCTGGAGGAACGGAACGTTTCCAGCTAAATTGCATGCTCGTCAGCATTGAGCAGTATTTTTTGAATTCTTCTTTCCATAACATTTATTGGTTTAGGACTCTCTCGCTGTGGTTAACAGCCGTGAGGCTGGTTGGCAGCAGCTCGCCATTCTTCCCGTCTCTCAGTCGGGTTTTGGACATCGTTGTCAAAATCCCCATGTGTTTGGGAGAGTGTAAAATCTGTTTGATTACCTCTATTATTGAGACAGGGACAATGGAAGAGGCACGTTTGGTCTTTAATTAGCTACCTCGCCAGAAGTATAAATGGAAAACCTTAGTTGCTCCTTTCCAGTTCTCATACCAAAACTACGATTCTGGCAGCATTGGTAATCAAACCCTGGACCTTTAGGGCAGTATATATAATATCCGCCCATTGAACACGAAATGCGGTTAGTATTGAGTAAAGGCCACATCGGCAAGGTATCATACTGCAGTAAATTGATAGCAACTGTTCTAATATTCATCTGGGTGGGGGGAAGGAGATATTAATTACAGACAATACTTATCCAAACTACAGTGCAGTTTTAGGTTGATTTCATGAGAAAGCTATCTATTGCAATGGGTACCATGTTGTGACTTCCGGAAAATTTCGACATTTCGCGATTTACATCACCCAGACCCCAATACCACCGTCGGTTTATTTATATGAGTACCGGTATTATTTATTTTATTTATTTAAGCGAAAATTACCCTACAGGAGAGCAATTGAACTTGATAACATGATGTAATTTGGAGGTGTGTCTCCTCCGCTCCTCCCAAGATCTCTTCATTCTCGCGGAATGCTCCCTCTTCCTCGCATCCATCCGCTTTTTCCCAGGTTGTCGTAATAATCTTGGTTCAAACTTAACATTCGCGATTTTCGTCCGGAACTGAGTTCGGTCTTCGAAATTTTCAATATTGATTACTTGTAACTCTCATTCTGTGCCGCATTTACTCTGTGTTATGATACCAAGTAGTTTTTTTTGGCAATCTGGAGGTGGCCATCCTGTGTGTGTGTGTAAAATTTGGCTCTACGTTTTCTAATTTCGTCTGTTATCGTATTGGTGTTTTGATAGAGTTCTGTACTAGGTTTCTTCAACCAAATGCAGTTTCTGTAGATCTTCCGGAGAATTTTTCGTTCCTGTTTTTCCAGTTCCTTAATCTTGGAATGACCATCGATTACTATTGTTCAGCGCCATATTTTGCTTCTGGCAGATAACTGTTTTATAATGTCGTAATTTGGCGTTCGTCGATATGCATTTCTGGTTGCAATGGGCCCACGTTAGCCTGTAGGCCTTCTGGAGCTTAGTGATTCTCTCTTCATTGGCGATTCGAAAGTCCTGAGGGCTGTTTAATTTCACCAAGGTATTTAAAAGAGCGGACTTGAGAGATTTTACCGTATTTGGTGTTTAAAGGGGATTTATATTCTGGCCTTCTCTCCAAATCCTACCTTTCCATGCGTACACAGAGAGTGGTCCTCGCGGATGGCTCCTCCTCAGACTGGAAATCAGTAGAAAGTGGAGTACCTCAGGGATCTGTCTTAGGTCCACTATGCTTCTCGCTATATATAAACGATGTTTCTAATGAATTCCGAAATAGTTCTGATCATATATACGCTGATGACCTCCAAGCCTATTATCACCTCACGCCTAACACTGCATGTGATCGTATAAATCTGTTTAATGAAGACATTGACAGGCTTTGTGAATGGGCCCTAAATCATAACCTTAACTTGAACATATCTAAAACACAGCTTATATCCATTGGATATACAAAACTTCTAAATTCAGTAGATTTTAATTCACTACCACCCATCAAGATACTAGATAATAATATTAAATATAGCAACACTGTCAATAACCTCGGAATGATATTTGATAGAACACTGTCGTGGGCAGAGAATACGTCTAATGTGGTAAGGAAGGTTGTATCAACTATGCATCTCCTGAAAAGAACTTTTTCTTACACCCCACCTAACATACGTAAGCTCTTCGTCCAAACTCTCATTTTTTCAATCATTGATTATGGCTCTGCTGTATACAATGATTTACCTGAAACACAGAACATCAAATTACAAAGAGTCCAGAATGCATGTGTTCGGTACATTCTGGATGTAAGGCGAGATGAACATATCACACCCTACTACGTGCAGCTGAAATGGCTGAAACTGCACGAGCGCAGGCAGTTATCAGTTGCCATTCTGACACATAAAATATTACATGCCAAGTCCCCGTTATATCTCTACAATGCCTTTACACCAATGCATTCTGTTCATAATCGAGAAAATAGATACACAAAATTAACACTCCAGATTCCTATACACCGAACCATGAAGTTCAACAAATCTTTTGTTTGCACCGCCTCACGCCTCTTCAACACCTTCGATTTATATAACAGCTATATGTATATGTATATATGCAAGCACTGCAGCTTTCAAAAGACATCTTTCATCCTGCTTCTTGGAGCAGTATACCTCTCACATTTGATTACTGTATTATGTTAAAATACTTTTTTTTAAGTTCAATTATAACACAAGGACAATAGCTGACAACCTGTCTACTTCAATAGCTGTTCTTGTACAGTATGTGGTGTTTGTTTTCCGGGTTGATAGTCTGTATGCACTCGCACTCTTTTGTATATAATTTTTCCATTATCATTAGTATTATTATTATTATTGTATTGTTACTATCTTTTTGTTTCTATAATTGTTGGACTATGATTATTTATATTGTGAATGTAAGTGAAATGTTTTATTTTTATAAGCCCTAATCTTATTTTATGTAGGGCGCTACTGTAAAGGAGTTCTTAAGTTCTAAGTGTAGCCGTGACAATAAAATCAATCAATCATATATTTGGTCTTGTCGTAAGAGATATGTAATCCGGTATTATATATATATATATATAAATAACTTTCTTGTGGACATGGCCTGTTGACCTAGCTGTTCACACCTGAAAACAACAATAAATAAATACCTTTTCGTGGACAAGATAACTACCATCATTTTGCAACAATCACTTTCAAATGTATTGTGGCCGTCAGCCGGGTGGCAACGGCACATATTTGTGAGTGACCTTCAGAAGTCCTCCGGTAAAGCTGTCGGGATAGCCAACAACCGCGATGACTCTCCTAACATCTCCCCCGTCGGACCTTTAAAAGTTTGCCGTGAGGATCAGGTGAACTTCCTAACAATAGGCCAATGCGGCACGAGGTTCTATAGTCCACGGGGAGCGTGGTACATGGTTGCGATGGTCAAAGACGGCCTAAGGAAAGGTTCACCTCAAAAACTAGACTGTGAAATTAAACATCCAGGCTTATGTAAAACACCGTGAAAATTTATTGTAGATTTCCACAAACCCCTATCCTAGTTCGGAGGGTTATATTCGGCTAATCCGCAAGCTAAAAGTTAATGATAATAAAAGTTCAAGTCCCTAACAATGAAGTTGCATTAACCCTCGCGAAAGATCTAATACACAATAAGTAAGCAACAGCAACAACGCTGGGTAAATGGTACGACGCAAAATCCCTAATACAAGTTACATGATCAAGCTAATATGAAGTTACATTTAAGTGAAGGAGCAAAGCAAAGCTAAGTTATGGTGGTACCATTTCCACATTTACATTTAACTTTTCTAGCTAAGTCCTATCAGTTAACATTCAAAGTTACGGCGGTGACGTCCGTAATAGCAAAACAGTTACAATACAAAGCTAAGTGTACAGCCATTTAAAAACAATTAATCAAATCAACAATCAAGTGCTAAATAGCACGCAATAAAGGTAACATGGGGAAAAAATACAGTTTCATGACATCAATAATTATAGTACAACACAGTTTTTATTATAATGCCTTCCTGCCCCATGGTTAACTCTTTGTAAACCATTGTCATCTAGCTTGATAGTAATGTCGGCGATAGCGTAGTTAAAACCACGTCTGACAATCACATGGCCTGCGCTCCACACACTATGAACTAATGGTTCATGTGTGCGCCAGGTCACAACAAAAATGTCTACAGTCTTCGTCGTTTCCAATAAAGGAAATCCCTTCATCTGCACGGCCATGTCAGCAGGTTCAAATGTAAGAATGTCAAAGTTTAAATGGAAACAATATGTTAGTTAGATCTTGTTTAAAACAATTATGCGGATGATGTTTATTATGTCGGTTTATGTTCCTTCCGTAGGTTTATGGCGTATTCTGACAAAGGCCTGACAAGGAGTAGTCTTCTAAAATCATTCTCCCGCAGCAAAACATCGACTCAATAGTCGGAAAACTCAACGAGCAAACTCGGCTCGGACTCACAATAACACGAGTTATCAGCGGTAAATACCTCGCTTTCAACAACCCTCATAATAATGCCTCATAACAACAACAGATGCGCGACTTACAACAATGGCACGTCTCACTCACTCAAGGCACATAATATCATGGGTTACCTGCGGCAAAAACCTCGCATTTAATAACCAAATTGCCTTCATTATAATTTGCCTCTCTCAAGAGGATCGCCAACAATGCATAAAGAAACCTGACAACCCTGGACATGTCGAAATGACATTCCTCGCAGCAAAATATCTAACTAACAGTATGAAAATCCAAGAAAAACAAATGAACAAAAATACAGTAAGAAACACTGGGTTTCATGAGCAATAGCTGCTTTGAAAGAAAGAGATGAATGAAATCAACATTCTGTCCTATGTTATCGTAGTTCTGTCTCGCTTTCAAGCATTTGTTTTCAAGGTTACTGGGTCAACAAACCAGTTTATTGGTGACAACTTCACAAATTGCAGTCCTTCACTGACCACATTTTTCAACAGGCAAGGCCGGCTAGTTTTAACATTATATAATACCGTAATATTTGGCCTTGTCATTTTTAGCATATGCTTGGTTCAAAAACCTTATAGAATCCGTGTGCTAAACACGTTACAATTTAACTGTACAATAAAGTATCGCAGTCCTTCATTTCAAAGAATAGTAAATCACAGACATAACAGCATGTCTCACGAGCTTCTTTGCTCATCAAAGATATAACACTTATTAAGTTCTCAGTATAACATTAACACCTGTGTCCTCATGACAGAAACAAAGTAGTAACAAATTGATAAATATGGCACAGATCTGCAACTCTAGACCTGCATAATGATGCGATAGTGCACTTAGTTCGATGCTTGACATCTACACTTTCTCCAAAATAATAAATTTGTCAGTATTTGACTATAAATTGGCTTCTGAGCGCTTTCAAAAATGAAAATACAGCATATTTTCATAAAACTGGAAACTACAGTTGGTTTCCTAACGATACGACCTATCTAACGAGGTCATAAGTCTCAACAGACTGGTTGCAAAGATTGCAGTTAAATAAAGTGACGATGACATCTGAATGAAACCACGGATAAATATCCTACACATGGCTGAGCAAAAATAGCTGCAAATGATTACAGTCATGTTTGGCAGTGGGTCGGCTATAACGTGGTACGACGTCCATCAGGACGGCACCAGGGTTAACCAAAACTGGTCTACCCCACAGGGTGACTCACAATGACTGAAATAAACAACAATTATACTAATTACAACCCTACCTAGCAAATGGCTGACACATAAGTGCGGTTGATTCACACCAAAAAAAACTACGATATCTAAATATACCACCGCGGACTATTACAAAAGAAAAGGTGCCCAAACTCACGACTTTTGGTAGCTCTCACATCGGCTCAGACATTCATCGACCAGGGTCGCGAAAAACTCTGCTTGGCTCCCCAGCATGGTCCTGTCCTCCACGGATTCACCAATCTGGACCTCCCAAGCAACCAGGGTTCGTTCGCCTCCGGATGATGGTCTCCCAAAAAGGTCTGGAATGTGCCTGGAAGTCGGCATCCACGTTCCTTCGTCTGCGTCCTCGGCATCCTGACGTTCCATCAAGCTGGTGGTCTCCATAACGACGTCTCCCTCATACCGGAATGGTATTAGCCCATAATCGTCTTCTTCACCATGGCGTGGAAAAGTTCAATGTCTTGCATGATGTCGAAAATGTCGAAATATCTCGTTCCTCTCGGCGTTTTGGCGTGATTATTGTGGACGATGCAAATAATAGTGTTCTCCACAGTATTTTGTAGTTTTCAGCCTGTTGATCCTCAAGATTCAACACGATGCGATGCTTTGCTTGTTAGCACGTGCAATTGTATCACGTTTTATCAATCACGTGGCATCCGCGATAAAATTGATATTTTCAATTCAGAATTTCCGTAGCAATAATGTTGTGATCGTTGGCAGTAATAATCACGTCGTCTTGGCACAATTATCAGACGATAACTCTTATATTTTCGGCGTGGCACTTTGCCCTTCCACTTACACGTGGGAAAAATATCTGGCGTATGGCACCAATTACAGTTTATAGAAAATATTGCCTAATATGGCCTTTCGTAGAACAATAATATGTCCACAATGTGTGACAACGTTAGTATAGTTATTTTCAACACACGATGCAGTCGGATGCTCACTTGAGCACAAAAATATTTATAATGTCCACGTCGCGAAGGACGGATACTCGAAACACGCCTGTCTGGCGTCAGATCTCCAGATGTAGTGTCGTCACTGACTTTCACTCGGAAGTAGGTCGCCAAAACGAAGTCATTGAGCGACTACTTTCATAGCTCCTTGCGTATCTGCAAGTTTTATACCTTACCAAAAACGTAATAATCATTCACCAAAATGATTCAATAATACAGAATGACGAATTAGAATATTCTGAGTCTTATGAAAGGATAAAAGTGATTAACAAGACCTCCAAAGTCAAAAATGCAATTGAGCGCTACTTCAAAGAGTATAGCATGAGCTCTCTGCTCCACGTGGTATTCTGGGTATGTTCAAAAGTACTACATCCCATAATAATTATTCCGTCACAAAAATATCACATGAACCATAGCTCAGCGGGTTCAGTATACATAAAATATAACCAATTTAATACGCGATCGAGTTCGTTTATGGGCAAAATCGGACCAAAGGGGTTGAAATGGGAGGGGGTCTTTTTCTAAAAAGTGAAATGTCGCTATAACTTTCTTAGTATGTCAAGAATCGAAACCATTCAATGTTAGCACTATTCTTCGGATAAGAGCCAAGAACATATTTAAGAAAAGTCTTTTGATAACACTAACCATTGTCTAAATGGAGTATTGGAGAAAAAATCACACCTCCCTTCATACGCACAATATAAAAACTATTTAAAATGATCGATGGCCATCTAAAAATTACCTTAAACTTTTGTCTGAAAGCATTTTTGATATAACCCACCCTTACGCCAAGGGATGAACAAAATATCTTCGGAATCAAGATGATGCTAAATATGTGTAAATTTAGTAGGTATGAAACAATAAATTGACAAATTTAGTCAATTAAACATATTTTTGTTTGCCCGGTAAAATTGATCTCCGCCTACCGGCATGCTGAAGGAGAGTTTTTAGCCTACTTTTCACACTTTGCAAAAATGAGGAAAAAGTAGACTTATGAGATCGGGCAAATGTCTGTCTGTCTGTCTGTCCTGTCTGTCTGTCCTTCTGTCTGTATGCCTGTCGTCTGTCTGGCTGGCTGAATGGCTGTGTGTGTGTGTGTGTGTCCCCTATCAACTCCTAAACAGCTGCAGCAATCGAAACAAAATTTGGTAGGAGTAAAGATCTATACCTGAATATCTCACGGCCATATTTGAAAATGATATCAGTGCTACCAACTGCTGAAAAGTAGCAATTGAAATTTGAGCTCCATGTTGGATATCGTGGAAGGTATGAATGGGAGCTATTTAAAAATTGGCACTCGTATAGATAATAATATTGCAGTTTAATTTCCAGAAGGCCATACATGGCAGTATTGCCAAAATGATTATAAGCCTGCTGATAAGTCCAAATTTTAAATGCATGTAACTTCTACACTATCAATTGGATTTCAACCAAATTTCGTATGTGCTATGTGTTCATAACCAGATATGACTGAACGTATTCTTATGAACCACCAGTGCTGCCAAATGTTAAAAAATGCTCTTAATTTATTTTATCCAAATACCAATATATATGAGAAAGTATGCAAGCCGTCAGCTTTAAACTATGCACACGTATAGTACATGACATTCTATATTAATTTGGAGTAACTTATATACGTCAGTGTTACCAACATGATTCTAAGCCTGCTGAGAGGTCCAAATTAAAATATATTTAACTTCTATACTATAATTTGGATGTCAACCAAATTTCGTGTGTGCTATGTGTACCATAACAGATATGACTATGCCGATTCTTAAGAGTAACCAGGACTGCCAACTGTTAATAAATACTGTCTCTATTTTTGTTACCCTGATATCAATATATCAGAAAGTATGCAATCCAATAACTCTAAAATTTGCACACGTATAGTACCTGGCATTCTAGATTACTTTGGAGTAACTAATATACGTCAGTGCTGCCAACATGATTCTAAGCCTGCTGATAGGTCCAATTTTAAAATGCATGTAACTTCTATACTAACTAATGGATTTCATTCAAAATTGGCACAACAATAGATCATATTATTTCAGATTATTTCTGACCAATACATGCATGACACTGTTGCCAACATGATTTTACGCGCGCTGTTAGATCCAATGTTTAACTGCATGTAACGTCCATGCTATCCATTGGACTTCAACCAAATTTTGTATTCTATATCTTAAGAGATGGAACTAAGAGTATATTCAGTCACCAGGGCTGCCAACTGTAGTTCTCTATTAGGCTACATTATGACAGGTATACAGTATTTCCAACTACTTAGAAATTTCCATTTTACCAACTTAATTTCGTCATTATTCTAGATAGATCCATATAGATTAATCATTGGCATGAATCTTAAATTTAAAAAAAAATAGGCTCTTTAGTTCGTCGCGGAACTTCTTGTTATCCTCTACTTGTGAACATCATTTCCAACCATTCTCGTCACATGATTTGCAGAACAAATTAGTTGGTCTTTTGTTTCTAACAAATCACTCGTGTGACAAACGAGGAAGGCGAAACACTGCCGTGTATTTAACATGCAATAGCTTTCAACTAATTGCATGCCAAATTGGTGCGAACTCTTGTTAAATAAAGGTTACTGCGGCGGGCGTCTTCCCAGTGCAGACCGGCACGCGCTTTCCATGTTTCTAAAACCACATCAGATGCTCCAAGCTACTTTGCACTTCTCGTAATAGATTTCTCTCCAGGTGGGCTTATAACTACGGCTTGTGCACCGCAATGCTACTTGGGATTGCACATGAACTTTCCACAAAGATAACGAAATTGTTCTGGTTTCTCAAAGGTCTTGTGGATACAAAACAATTGCGTTCACTCTAAGCTCTCCCTATATAATGCAGGTCCATAAGCACAAGACAATTATTAATGCAGGGCATTCTAATCTCAACCAGTATTCTCGTACAAAACCACTCTTTCGTAAGAAGATCAAGTGGAAATAACAAAACTAAATAAACAGATGTATTTTACGGTTGATGTTGATTGATTTAGGTACTTTGCGTCATCGTGATCATTTAGCAGCGTTACTTGGGTGTGTCTGTGTGTGTGTGTGTGGAATTTGTCTGATAACCTGTGTAATTGTGACGGCTGTATTAGTGTGTATATTTCTAATTCAGATGAGGATTGGGAAGAAGGCGGACGTGGCCTTAAGTTGAGAACCAACGCGGCATTTGCCTGGAGTAGAAGTGGGAAACCACGAAAAACCACTTCCAAGACGGCTGAGATGGGAATTATCAATTTATACTTTTTCAGTCTGTCAACCCCCTATTGTGCAATTACATTAGGTGAGGTAACTACTGTATATACCGAGTGGTTCACCTAATACTTGCACCGCAAATATTTCGGAAATGGGAAATGCTATTGATATGCGGTTTTCACAGACTGACTTGGTAGTCGGGGGCTCGTATTTTTGGCCTACTAACATATTTGAATAATACTTCGAACGTGTATTGTTAGTGCAAACATACACTTATTTAAATGGAGCAATATTGACAGTAACAAAATAAAAGTAGGGTAAGTTAGAATGTCAATGGCGTTTGTTGCAGGATTCTAGTGCAAGTGGTTTGCGAGAGGTCGTTTGTTGAAAAGTTTCTAAACCGACACTTGTACATACTTTTGGTAGCACAAACTAAAGAAATACAAACGTGAATACACTCCTTGTGTGGGTTCTGACAAGTAAAGAGCAAACTGACCTTCAAAGGTTGTGTTCAAAATGAACGAAATATTTGCAGTGCAAGTTTTACGTGACTCACCCTGTATATGACATACTATTACTGAAATAAATAGATGTATTAATAGTATTCACTGATAAAGGTGGGGATCGAACCCAGTTATTCTCATATTTGCTTCACGAGGCTGAGTGTAGACTACCATGTTCCAACACTCAGACCAGAATTAAATTTCTTGGCAGAGCCAGGAATCAAACCCAGGCCTTTGGGAGGACAGCCAAGAATGCTAGCCACTACACCACAAGGTGCTCTTTGTTGAAAATAGATAGCGGGCAATCAAACTTGTCTGATAAAAGCTGCAAGGGTACGCCTTTAGTAATGTTTTAAGCGTAATACGTAATATTCTCTTTCCACAGGACTTAGAGCACCACTGATGAGGTAAATTCGCCTAGCACACACAGCCTATCAGTACCATATTTTCTGGTGTGTTCTGTAGGAAAATATCTGTCTAAATCTGATTTCATAAAGTTCGGTGTAGTGTTGTTGAGGAGGTATTCGTGGCAGTTCATAGTATCATTGGTGTGACATGGAACTACGATTCAGGTGTCTTGTGAACAAAAATAAGAATTAAAACTCAGCAATTTGTCTAAAGAAAAGATTATGTTAGAATATTGCTTACAAAAAATACCAACGAATTCGCTGACACTGTCCTCAATAACAGTATTTCTGTCCATCAACGAAACCTCGGCGAGAGTAAATCGTAATTGTACTTGTTCTCTAAGCGCATATTTAACCCTTTGAAATGAAAATCCACAGCCTGCTTCCAGTCTCCGACCGGGTCAGGAATGGAATGAATGAAGCCCCCATCTAGCGGCGAGGATATGAACTGTGCCGGCTGCCGAGGCCTGACGCACTCCTCTGGGGCAATGATTAAATGAATGACAGATGAAATTAAATGATAGTGGAGAGTGTTGCTGGAATGAAATTTTGACAGGGAAAACCGGAGTACCCGGAGAAAAACCTGTCTGCCACCGTTCTGTCCAGCACAGATGTCACATGGAGTGACCGGTATTTGAACCACGGACCCAGTGGTGAGAGGCCGGCGTGCTGCCGCCTAAGCCACGGAGGCTTCCATATTTAACCCTTTATTGCACGTTATTTAACTGTGTATTTATTTGATTTGTAATTCTGATTTTAATTTAAAATTTGATCATTCTAATCTTTATTATAGTTCATTTCAATTTTAGTTAAATGGTAAATATTTCAATTTTAATTTTCATGATTTTAATTGTGGGCAAATCAATTTTCATTCTTGTTATTTTAATTTTATAATTAATTTTACTATACTGTATATCTCTTTTGCTAGAGGACTCGTGCAAGATACCTTGCATTTCAACATCAATGTCGTACAACAGTAAAGCTGGACACGAAACAGTTCTGGCATATGCTTAAATGAGTGTGCAATTCGCCACTGATACGGGTAAATTTATTTCTTTTGAAAGCTCATTTGTTACGATAGTTTGTCTTGTGAGTGGCCTATGAGTATATTATGTATCGAGCCACCTTTACTGTTATGCGAAACGACGCGATACAGTTCTAGCAAGGGCTATCGTCTTGTTTATTTGTAATAATAGTTACCCAATTAAAAAAAATGAAGTAAATATATTTGACAAGACATGTTATTTACGGGTCTGTAATTTTGTGGATACTATGGTCACAAAAACTAACAGTGTAACAAAATAGAACAGAGCATTATAGCCTATTATGGGTGTTTCATATCTTTTAAAAGACATTTAAAACAAGTAGTTCCGTGAAGAACTATACAGCCTATTTTCATATATCCTACTCATGTTAATTGCCTCTATCAACATACAAAATTTAAGTTTGAAGGTTGTGATAGATTCGTAGATATTGTGAACCGTCTAAATATTTCAGATGGTCGCCAGGTTGGATTTTATGTACTGTTACATGAAGATTATTGTGTACATGTGGTATTTAAACTTCAATCGCATGATTAGAACACAAGAAGTAAAAACGAGATTTAAAAATTTCACACAGCTGCCATCTTGTGGTTATGGAAACAATTGAAATAAAATAGATGTCAGTGGATTAGCATTTGTATAAGCTTATAACGTGCAAAGTTTCACTGCACTCGGATGGTTAAATCGCGAGAAACGTCCATTTAAATATTTATACTTCGCGTCGCCGCCATGTTGGATTTGTGCTCACCAGGTTACTGAAAGTCCTATAGGTTAACTTATGTACATAGCTTCTATGATCATAAAAAAAATCAGCTTGATTGCTGTAAAAGATTCGTAGATATTGAGAACTGTCTAAATATTTCCGATGCTCGCCATTTTGGATTGTTATATGTATAGGACATAGAGTTATGTACCATTAAAGGAAAATTATTGCGTAGGTTCATTACTCAAACTTCCACTTCGATCGCATGATTACGACTCAAGAAATAAAAACTTAATTTTGAAATTTCGCACAGCCGCCATCTTGAGGTTATGTAAACAATTGGATGCCAGTGAATTACAATATGTATAATTATTTACTGTACCACATTTCACTATGCTCAAAGAGTTAAATCACAAGAAAAGTCTATTAAAATGTTTCAAATTCGCTTGCCCGCCATGCTCGCCTTTTACTTAGCAGGTTTATGAAAGTTACATAGATGAGCTTGTACCAGTGCCCTTTATTAGCGAACAAAATTTCAGGGTAATATCTGTAATAGTTTCGGAGATATTGAATGCCAGTGAAATATTTTCGCACAGCTGCCATTTTGAGGTTATGTAAACAATTGAACTAAATTAGACGCCAGTGCATTACAATGTGTATGAACATTTGCTGTACCAAGTTTCATTACGTTTGGATGGTTAAATCACGAGAAAAGTCTATTTAAAAGTCTCAACTTCGCTTGGCCGCCATGTTGGTTTTGTAGTTTCCAGATTTTTGAAAGTCTCATAGGCGAACTTCTAGTAGTGCCCTTTATCACCGTACACAATTTCAGGGTGATATCGTTAATAGTTTCGGAGATACTGAATGCTGGTGAAATTTCGCACAGCCGCTATGTTGGATTGGTGAGACACAATAAAATTTTAAGGGCACGGTCGAGGTCACCCAGAATGGTGCTTTGAACTTACCAAGTTTCATTGAAATCGCTCCAGCAGTTTAGAAGTTATTAGGGGGGACACACATCACACACACAGATGCACACACAGACACACGGGCAAAAGATGATCTCATAAGCCTATTT
The DNA here is from genome assembly GCA_946902985.2 of Meconema thalassinum. Lineage (NCBI taxonomy): Eukaryota > Metazoa > Arthropoda > Insecta > Orthoptera > Tettigoniidae > Meconema > Meconema thalassinum. The sequence continues at coordinate 1,733,145,835 of OX336388.2, read as the reverse complement.
TTTTTTTTCAAAAATGAAAATAGGCTAAAAAATATTTATCATTAATTTCAGCGTAATGATTTGAAATGCATAAAACATAGTTATTAATACTAATAATGATAATAATAATGTTGTGAATTTGCGTCTCTTTTAACTAGCTTTAACTAGCTGCGGCTTTTAGAGACATCGGAGAGTCAGTATTTTGCCCCGATGAGGATCCTTAACGTGCCAGTAAATCTGCTGATACGGCTCGCTCGAATTTGCGCACCCTCAAATGCCAACTAACTGCGACCGAATTTGATCATGCAACCTTGGTCTCAGCAGGCGAGAATGTTACCACTGCATCATGCAGCCAGTCTTGTTAAGAATAGCCATTAAAGGAAATTTTCAAATGTTTGTTTTCATAATGAAAATTTCTGTGTAGTTTTTGTAAAGTTTTATAATACTAGTGATCGGTCTTCCAACATAGGCCCAACAATTGTTTTTATAAAATAAATTATAACAAAAACATTTTGGTTTAAGTAAGAAAATAATGATATTTGAGTTCTAGGCCAATCAAAACCAAAGCAAGGAAAGGTGCATTATACGAATGCTTGTTAATATAATCAGCTGAGCGATCTGTGTTGGCATCACCGAAACATGTAGGCATCCTGTAAATAACTAACAATAAAAGCATTGATTGGCAGAAATATTATCTCCTAGTAACCCGCCCTGGCTTCGCCAAGTATCTTTAACGGTTTACCCAGCGGAAGCTTAAAAGGTGCACGGACGACAGGTCCCAGACGCAATTCTGGAAAGTCGAGGTGAACAGTAAAACTCCAAACACATATAGTCTACTCTTCTCTGAAGTCTTAACTCGACACGACTCGACTGTTTGATGCTGGCCATAGCTGGGGTGATAGGCTCGCTCGCTAGCTTATAAACTCACTCTGAAGCTAGTTATTTAAATGTCCACTGAATGGAGATTGTTGGAAGAAATGAACACGTAAAATCACTTATAGTGGGAGATGTATTGGAGATAGAGATATGCTGGCATGGACTTTTTTGTAGAACTTTTCATGCTAGACAATTCTTACACTCATAGTAAGCTATATAGATATTTTTAACGGTTTACCCAGCGTATGCTTAATAGGCGCACGGATGGCAGTTTTTTCTTCGGCTTGCTACACTGAAATAGTTACTGCTCGGCTTCTTTTGGTCACGAATGAATGTTTTTCTACAGAAACCTTCCCCGAGAAATCATTTACAGAACTGTAAAACCGCATCAAAATCTATCCAGGGGTTCTAGATTACTCGTTACATCCAAGGATCGGGGAATTTGTTTTATACTACGTAAAGACTATATTTTTTAGATATAACATACTGTAAATCGATACGGATACAAAATTGTGCGAATATTACCTATGTATTAACTTATAAACACCATGTAAAATTCACTTTTAACAACGTAGTGTATCTGAATTATTATTATTATTATTATTATTATTATTGAAGCCTCCGTGGCTTAGGCGGCAGCATGCCGGCCTCTCACCGCTGAGTCCGTGGTTCAAATCCCGGTCACTCCATGTGAGATCTGTGCTGGACAGAACGGAGGCAGACAGGTTTTTCTCCGGGTACTCCGGTTTTCCCTGTCAAAATTTCATTCCAGCAACACTCTCCACTATCATTTCATTTCATCTGTCATTCATTTAATCATTGCCCCAGAGGAGTGCGTCAGGCCTCGGCAGCCGGCACAGTTCATATCCTCGCCGCTAGATAGGGGCTTCATTCATTCCATTCCTGACCCGGTCGGAGACTGGAAGCAGGCTGTGGATTTTCATTTTCATTATTATTATTATTATTATTATTATATTTCTTATTATTATTACTATTATTTCAGCAAGGGCGGTATAAGTGCAGATTATAGTTTATATGTTGACTGCGTCAGTAACATTTCAATGAACTCTCCACATTCAAAATTGTTTTCCAAATGGTCGATATAATTTAGCTTGCGCTAATACGCGCACGACCAATGCATTATATATGAGCAATGTCAGGTACGTGAACACAACCGATGGGTATTCATCAACGCATATGGAGATAAATTTCAATGAAATACGCTGAAAATATGTGCTCTGTCACAAGCTATATATCATGGCCTATATTTATTATACCTGCTATTACTTAGCCGGTTAAGCTGCATGTGTAGCAATGTCCTCTGGCAGCCAAAGGATAAATACAGTAGTTGTGTTGAGTGTTACCACACTGCAGTGTACAGTATCAGAGTTACAGCGCTGCCAAAATGTGTGCAAGTTCAAGATTCAGTGTTATTCAGTTTTAAATCAAGGGTATTTTATTGCGAGATATCATTGTCAGTGGATTTCTCGTTTTTGCTAATTCATTTTAGGGGCTTGAGACATCTTGGTCATCAACCTCATGTTGTTGTGTGTGTGTTGAATTTCTCTGATTACCTGTATTTATGTGATGACTGTATTAGTGTATTTATGTGATGACTGTATTAGTGTATTTATGTGATGACTGTATTAGTGACAGGGAGGGGCAGGTGCCCCAGGGCTCAAAACAAGTTACAATCCCGGCATTTGCCTAGAGGGAGAGTGGAAACACACGGGGGAAAACCACATTCTGGATAGCCGCTGTCAGCGCTGGGATTCGAGCTCACTGTACGACCTCCTGGACCTGCTGCAGCTACCCACCCGGTCATGGTGCACGATTTAACGAGCAGGGCTACGCCGCAGATTGTCAGTAGATTCCCTGGCTCGGTAAAAATCTAGGACTAAATCTCGGTTGCCTGACACGGCTGTTGAAAGTGACTTTAAATCCGTACAATATTATCGAATAAATATATCGACTAAATATATCAACAAACCAACTTAGCTCAGCAGGTTGAGGCGTTAAGTTATATTTTGAGCTCTGCCTATATTGGATTTGAATTCCACTGCTAGCCATTCATGATATCGTTTTCTGTAGCCTGTTCATTTTAATGTATGAGAAATAGTCAGCGTGTGCAAAAATTATTATTCACAGACGCTTCCTTGATCGCTGCGTAGTGTAGTGGCTACCGTTATTTGCTGACATCTAAGAGGTCCTAACCTAGATCTTAGACTCTTATAAGAGATTTGATTCTGATTTGAGGGCTGGAACGTGGCACACTCAGCCTCATGACGGTAACAGTGAACTATTCGGCTCCCGCCTCCGAAATCCTAGAAATGATTCTACTAATTCTTCTCCAAGCAAATGCCGTTATAGAATCTAACGTAAGACCACATCCACTTCCTTACACATCCTAACTCCAATAATGAATAGAAACACTTGTACAGACCACGGTAAGACATTCACACACACACTGAAGCACATGGGACTTTTTTTTTGTCGTGCGACATCCTGAGAGGCCGAGTGCAGGTCTTTCTAGTTGACGCCCGTGGGCGACCTGCGCGTCAGGATGAGAGAATGAATGGATGAAGATGAATGAAACTGAGCAAGGATGTGGAAGGAAGCGGCCGTGGCCTGTCAGAAGGGACTGATGTAGGCTACATGATGTCGCTACCCTTATATGAAACAATATCAACAACATCTGACACTAGCGGCTTCGGTGGCGTAGTCGGTAGCATGCTGAACTGCTGTGGCCAAGATAGCGGGTTCAAACCCAGCCGAAGTCGTCGGATTTTAAGAGCTTTAAAAAATCCATCAGTTTCCCTTCCTCCGGAGGGGAAGTAAAGCCGGCGGTCCCATGTCATAGATTTATGGCATGAAAAAGATCAATCCACAGACAAAAATGAGTGAAGCTAAATTTCCTAGGTTAGATTTCGTTGGAACGCTCTATCAAAGTCCCAACGTTCACCACTAGGTATCATTGACATCTGGTGGTGAAAGTTGAAACTACTTGAAATTGATCGGAACTTGTAGCTCACCCTAAGGGTGTCCGCTGGAAGCAGCTACAGACTCCAGCGAGCCGAACATGTCCTCGGAGACTTCAAGCATTAAATGCCATACGATAATAAATAAATACATTCTCAAACCTTTCTAACTTACCTCTTGTCATCCCGTTGAGAGGTATTGTGGTATAACTCAGTGTGAATGTCAGGCAGGCAGAACGCAAGGCCAGTGGATCAAGCATTGGAGCCGACTATTGCTTCAGTCGTCAACAGAGGTGTGCAAATTATTAGACTCGATGGCAGATTTCCAATATTTACTTTGTACGTTTTGTGACCTAATACAGTAGAAATGTTTTGCAATGTGATGAAATTATTTCAAAGGTTTAATCAATCGATTTAATAACATATTCTTAAAGAATCTGACACTAAACTAATTGTATACATTTTCCACTAAAAGAGGAGTCTTGTTAATGCAGTAATCCCCTTTTTTGTTTTGATTACTTTATTCTAGTTTCCATGTGAATTTAGACCACAAAGATTGGAAGTCTTTAATTACTGATTGTCCACTCTTGAACTAATCAAAGATTCGTGGGCAATGGATTGAAATAACCTAATTTAGAGGGTACATTCCAAAGTCAAAGAAAAAACAGCCCAGCTCAGGTGTCCCTAATAATCTCTCATTTCAAAAATGCCAGACGCAATTTACTATGGGAAAAGTTGTAAGTCCACAGGGGAAAAAACATTACTAATAGGGTAATACAAATGCAATAAAATGATTCTCAATTAAAAATTATGATTAATTTAAATTCCTTATTTGAGTCTAATAGTTTGCACACCTCTATAAGAACTGCCTGCCATTCCAAACTGAGTTACATCAATAACTAGCAACCCACCCCGGTTTCACCCGGGAACAGTTATGAATGCATTAGGGGATAAATGCTTCTTTTTTCAATGTCAATGAACTACGACCTATGTCAGTTTTAAGTCTTGGCATGATGGGTTAAAATCACTGACTGGACTATTAATTATATTATCACTAGAAACCCGACCCGGCTTCGCCCAGGAACAGTTATGAATGCATTACGTGATAAGCGCTTTTTTTTTCAATGTCAATGAACAACGACCAATATCCGTTTTACGTCTCGGCATGATGGGTTAATATCACTGACTGGACTATTAATTATAATATCATTGAGATGCATGTGCAAAAAATTCTTGTCAGACGTAATTGAAGAATGGCGAGGTGCATGAAACACAAATCCCCCTTCCGTCCAATCTTAACTTGACTGTGAATTTTGCGGAACAAAATTTCCCAGGCGAAATGAATAAAAGCCGAGTTGCACTTCCAGGGAAACTCCAAACACAACCTCCCTTCTCTATTGTTTTTAACTAAACACGTCTCTACAGTTAGCTGCTAGCTGTATCTGGGGCAATAAGCTCGTCCGCTAGCTAAGCTGTAACTGAGGTGATATACTCGCCCCTAGCTAGCTCGTAAACTGTCGCCTCAGTAACTGAATGGATATTGTTGGAAGAAATGAAATCGTAGGCGATGTATTGAAGATCTGAACAATTTTACACTCATAGTATATAGATATTTTTAACGGTTTGCCCAGCGTAAGCTTAAAAAGCGCACGGACGCCAGTTTTTTTTTCGACTTTTAACTGAAATCGTTAGTGCTTGACTTCCTTTGGTCATAAATAAATTATATTCTACAGAAACCTTCCTCGAGATATCCTTTACAGAATGGTGAAAACCGCATCAAAACCCATTCAGTGGTTCTCGAGATTACCCGTGACATCCAAGAATCGGGAACTTTGTTTTATACTAAGTAGAGATTATACGCCAAACAGTATAATTTAATATAATATAATCTCCCGTCCGTCCAATCTTAAACTGACTTTGAATTTTGTGGAACGAAAAGTTCACAGGCAAAATGAGAGTTGCACTTCCAGAGAATGGCGAGGTGAATGAAACTCAAATCCCCCTTCCGTCCAATCTTAACTTGACTGTGTTTCACAGGCGAAATGAAGAAAACCCGAGTTGCACTTCCAGGGAAACTCCAAACACAACCACCCTTCTCACCACTCAGCACGACTCAACGGTTTGCTGCTGGCTGTATCTGGGGCAATAGGTTCGCTCGCTAGCTAGGCTGTAACAGGGATGATAGACTCGCCCTTAGCTAGCTCGTAAACTGTCACCTCAGTAGTTGAATGGACATGCTTGGAAGAAATTAAAACGTAAAAAAACTTATAGTGGGCGATGTATTGAAGATAGACATATGCTCTCGCGGACTTTTTTGTAGAACTTTTCATGCTGAACAATTCTTACACTCATAGTATTTAGATATTTTTAACGGTTTGCCCAGCGTAAGCTTACAAAGCGCTCGGACGCCAGTTTTTTTTTCGACTTTTCCACTGAAATCGTTACTGCTCGGCTTCCTTTGATCATAAATAAATTATTTTCTACAGAAATCATCCTCGAGATATCCTTTACAGAATGGTGAAAATCGCATCAAAATCCATACAGTGGTTCTCGAGTTTACCCGTAACATCTAATAATCGGGGACTATGTTTTATACTAAGTAGAGATGGAGAGGCATGTGCAACGAATTCTTGTCAGACGTAATTTAAGAATGGCGAGGTGCATGAAACACAATTCCCCCTTTCGTCCAAACTAACTTGACTGTTTATTTTGCGGACCTCTTTGTAGAACTTTTCATGCTGATCAATTCTTACACTCATAGTATTTCGATATTTTTAACGGTTTGCTCAGCGTAAGCTTAAAAACGCACGGACGCCAGTTTATGTTTTGCCTTTTTCACTGAAATCGTTACTGCTTCGCTTCCTTTGACCATAAAAATATTTTCTACAGAAACCTTCCTAGACATATCCTTTACAGAATGGTGAAAACCGCATCAAAATATATCCAGTGGTTCTCGAGATTACCCGTGTCATCCATGAATGGGGGACTTTGTTTTATACGGTACAAAGTTGAGATTCTCTCAGCGCCTCAGATAGTTTCTGCCAGTGATCAGAGGGGAGATGAACTGATCCTGTTCTGTAATTATAACGTTAATCAAGAATGACAAATCTCCTTGAGAATGCCTGTTACGATAGAGGAATCTCTTGCTGAGTCCAGTTGTGAAATTAAGAAAACGGAGGTTAAATAGAAACATCAGTGAATAATTGCCATATGCTCCTCCATTTTAAATTAAAGCTGTGATACATTGTAATGTAACTGCTATGGAGTTAGGGACGACAGTTGCCAGTAATTTTCTCTACACCTTACTGACGTACTTCAATTCGTATTAATTCATCCCCTGGAGATAATCCAGTTGAATTTAAAAGTAATTCAACCCCACATATGCAGTATATTTCTTATATTCTGTTTAAAACTTGCTCTAATACAATTCTAAGAAAATTGTGCAGTTAACATTATAGCCGGGATCGAACCCTAGGTTTTGATTGACCTAAAACTAGCAATAACATGAATTGACTTATATAACATATAAATGGCTTTAGGACTTAAATTTAGCATTCTTGGCTATCGTCCCGCAGGTCCGGGTTCGATTCCTGGTTCTGCCAGAAAAATCTTGTCTGATGGCTGGAACGGATTCCACTCAGACTCGTGAGATAAAATTGAGAAACTGTGGATTCGATTCCTACTCCAGCCACCCTGGAAATGGTTTTCCGCGGCTTTCTATTTCTACTCCATACAAAGGCCGGGATGGTTCCTAATTTAAGGCCACGACCGGCTCTTTCACAATCCTCACCTGCATTACATATACATTTACTACACAACCATCACAAAAATACAGGTTATCAAACAAAGTCTACACACACACACACACACACAACTATACGGGACTAAATGACCACAGCCTCTAAATCAATTAACAACAACAAATGACTTAGATCTCCTTTGAGTACAATTGTCCGGACAGCTGGACATTTCTGTTCGAATCTCTACTGTGGTCCGATTTTCATATCTACTCAACAAATTTGATTTTGCAATTTTCGTTACAAACTTTCAGATACTTTATCAAAAGGATTGTAGGTGACCGTTATTCGCATGGTCTACGAATCGAATCAAATCCTATTCACCTTAGTCTTAGAATTGCGGTGTTAACAGAAGTTGAGCTTAGCTGGGTAACTTTTACAAGCTCTTGCTTGAGATTTACTGCCGGCGATACAGATACCTTCATCTTGCTGGAGTTAGTTACTTATCGGCTAAAGAACTTTTACTACACATTAACAGCATTAAGTAAAATTAGCAGCAGACTCGAGAGAGAAACTCCAGTGCAAAGGAGAAAGAATAACGAGAGGAGGCACAGTACTGGGGAGTGAATACGGATCATCTCATCGGCTCAATGCTCATTCACATGACTTGAAAGCCGATGAGCATCAGGTAAAGGAATACACTTTCATTAGGCCTATGCGTAGTTCACAAAGGAACACGAATCTCCCAATCATTACGTACATGATGGCCAGATCACGAGGAAAACATCTGTGATAGTAATTATTTGAGCCACCTCGTAGTGTAGTGGTTAGCATACTTGGCAGATGCCCCGGAGGTCTGGGTTTGATTTCCAGCTCTGCCAAGATGTTTAATTCTGGTCTGAGGGCTGAAGCAGAGTTCACTCAGCCTCGTGAGGTGAAACTGAGAAGAGATGGGTTCGATTTCCATCTCAGCCAACTTGGAAGTGGTTTTCGGTGGTTTTCTACTTCTAATTCATGAGAATGCCGGGATAATTCCGAACTTAAAGTCACGGCCGCTTCTATTCCAGTACTCATCTGGATAACAAATTCACACACTAATGCAACCATTACAATAACACAGACAAATTCTCACACTCACTCAAGTACACGGGGCTAAATAAACACGAAGTCCAAGCCCCCCAAATGAAACAAAAGGAACAAAAACGCATTTGAATCATCTAAAGAGGCAAAGCAAAGTTTCACGCATAAAAATACACACGGGAAACTTTTTGTCAGTAGTTCATTTAGGGGCTTGTGAAATCTTTATCATTCAGCGCCATGTATAATACTTGGGTTTATGTGTATATGTGAATATTTTTACTAATGATCTGAGTTATTGTGGTGTCTGTACTAGTATGTGTATTAGTAATTAGTAATTAAGCTGATGATTGGGAAGGAAGTAGCCGTGGTCTTACTTTAGAATCTATCTTGGCATTTGCCAGTTGTAGAAGTGGGAACCCACGGTAAACCTCTTCCAGGATGTCTGAGGAGGGAAACAAACCCTCATGAGGCTAAGTGGATCCCGTTACAGCACTAGACTAGAATTTAATTCTTGGCAGAGCCGAGAATCGAACCCGGACCTCTGCTGCGACAGCCAAGAATGTTAGTCGCTACACCCTCGTCTGTTAATCATGGATATCCTAACCAGGGCCTAGGCTGGCTGCGTGGCTCAGCTGTAACGTTCTCGCTTGCTGTTCAAAAGATTTCAGGATGAAATCCTAGCGCAGTCAGCTGGCATTTGAGGGTGGGCAAATGCGGGGGAGCCGTTTCAATAGACTTACTGATACGTTAAAGATTCCCTTTGGGGCAAACGTCCGTCACCCCGGCGTTGCTAAAAGCCGCAGTAGTTAAAATTAACGTAAAACAAATAGCATTATATTTATCCTAACCGGGGCGCTGTCTCACTGTCAGACAGCTATTCAATTGTCCTCATGAGGCTGAGTGTACTACGTTCATGCCCTCACATTACTTATAAAATCCATGACGAAGGCGGGACTCGAACCCCGGGTCTCCGAGTGAGAGGCATGAGCGCTACTCCAACACCACGGGGTTGGCCTGCAACACCATTACTTTTTTAAATATTTGTTTCCTCTCCCATACAACAACTTATTTGTTGAAAGAAGTGCCTGTTTGAAAGTGCTCTGTTTATTGGCTATTACATGTTTGCGTCAATCGCATGTGTTTGCAACTCTTTGTGAAGTGGGTGGATCAGTATGCATTTACTTACTCACTAATTGATGCTTGTACAACACACGACGTAATATTTGACAGCCTCCTTTGTCAACAGGCCTTAATTAACAAAGGATTCCCTTAACAATTTATCTTAAGAATAGAAAGCAGCCAGTCGCAACCATTTAGCAGTCTATTTTATGCAAAATATAAACTAATACAGCTGGTATTTATAATACATTAATGACATTTTCACTACATTTTTTCAGAATTCCTGACTGTTATTGCTTACGTTAAAATTCCAAATGCAATTGGATACCCTAGAGGGGATATTAAGTTGTAAATATACCAAATTAAGTAGTTCATTTCACGCATGCTGATCTTCAGGTACACTTTTCTCAGTAACTATTTACGATCGAATTCTGATTATTACAATGGTTTCTCTTGGAACCATTCTCAATATGGCGAACAACAATTCATTATATTTCAGTTGAGAATATACATTTTTTTAAATTATCTAAATTTTATTGTAAATTAAAATTAGCAAATTTGAAAAAAAAAAAACAATAAATAAAGGTTTTTGTTTTTAATAATTTTGTGTTCAGTAGATCGAAATAATTATATTTTATTCTCTCAAAATATTTAGTAGGCCTACTTGTAGGTTTGTAATTTTATGATAAAATTGTAACTAATAACATGAAATTAATTTCATATACAGTATATTTTAATAATTTATCAATTGTAGGTGAATCAATTGTATTTGTTTATTTAAAATCAACCATAACAGGGAGAAATACTCAACAAATATTTGGTAAAAACGTTATTAGATTATTATGCCTTTATTTCCTGTTCCATTAGTTTAAATTTTACCCAAAATGAGTTGCGAAGTGTTAGGAATTACTTGCCTCCTCCTTGGTCAAGGGGGCTTTGATTAACGAAGCATTCCTTTAACAATTCATCTTAAGAAGCTGCAGCTACAACAAAATGCAGTTTGGCTCTACAATAAATCAACAAACCCAACTATTTCGCAAACATGGTTATATTGCAATTCAATTGCTTAGCCTTCATATGAATTACACGTTCCCTGAGCCTGGTTGTACCAATGCTACCGGAAATGGTTTCAGGATGCGAAAAAAAAATGACTACACTCACGCTAAACATTAATAAACACTCACACATTCATTATGTATTACGCCCCATTTAGCTGGTAACGCACTAATGAGGTGCACCATATAATTCCATTAACTTGCGCTAATGAGATGTGGTAATTGTTTTATTCAAAGGATGTGGATATCGTGGCCATCAGTCACGCTTTTAGTGCGTCTGTAAGATGCATTGTGATGCCTGTATATTGCGTGTTAGTTATATTACTTATTAGTAGACCCAGAAGCATAGCCCACTGTTTTGAGTCACACCTCATGAAAGTTCCAACCCTCGAATCCTGGCCATCCTCAATGTGTTTTGTCCGGTTTTAATCATGTTGACTATAGGCAAATACCGGGATGCCACCATATTTGAACTTCCGAACAGTGCGACTCCGCAATTTCAAATGCTTCAAGTTTGAGAATATATAAGGAATGAGAGCCACTTTTTCTAGAATGAATGCGGATGTAATAAATATAGGATTGTGGTATGCCCACTGTAGTATACATGTAATTGACAGACATTCAGCCCATTCTTTTATTTACCTTCGTCAAGAACATTGCAATGCGTTTTGATCAATTTGTTGTGGTTGTTGTTTGAGTCTGAGTATTTTGACTTGATTGATGCAGCCCTTCATTCTCCCTGTTCTGAGCTAATCGTTTCAGTTCTACATATTTACCACACCCTACATCCGAGGCAAGATGTTTATCATACTCAAACCTTGGTCTACTCCTTTAGTTCTTGCCCTCGACCCTTCCTTCTGTAAATAAGTTAGCTATTCCTGACTGTCGTAGTAGGTATGTGCCATACCAACCTATCTCATCTCTTACTTAGCAGTCTCCAGAAGAATCTTTCCTCACCCACTCGTCTTAATACCTCTTTATTTGTTACTCTAACTACCCCTCTGATCTTCATCATTCTCCTGTAACACCACATTTCAAAATCTTCTATTCTCCTCTTTCTGCTGCGCTAACAGTCCATGTTTTATTTTCATAGAGTGCCACGCCCCCAATCAAAGGCTTTCAAAACAAGTGTTTTAGCGGTTTCGGTGGCGTAGTCGGCAGCATGCCAAGCTTCTATGCCCAAGATAGCGGGTTCAAACCCAGCCGAAGCCGTCAGATTTTTTAAGAGCGTTAAAAATCCCTCAGTATGCCTTCCTTCGGAGCGGAAGTAAAGCCGGCGCTCCCATGTCATAGATTTATAGCATGTTAAAAACCTTCCACTAATTACACCTAAATTACAGCTAAATTGGATAGGTTAAGAATGTAAACAACGCTCTTAGTTTTCTACGTTCGTTGCCAAGAGACGACTACGGTGTCATCAAATAGCTAAGTTCTGAACTTGGCCTAGTAGTCGTTGACGGTGGCGCTTGGTGGAAAAAGTAGGAACTATTTGAAAAATTCTAAGTTGCAGTACTTAAATAAAACAAGATGTTCAGTAAAGAACATATAGCCTACTTTCTCCTAAATGCATGGGTATTGTTATAACTCTTTGTCCTTTTCAAGGAGTAAAATTGAAGGTTGGTTGCAGTAGCTTGTTGAAATACAACGTGCTATAGGGATATTAAACATGAATATGAGGTGCCCTTTGCTAGTGCTACCTCTGTAAAAAAAATTCTTTCAATTCGGTTTCACAGTGTTTGAATAGATATGGGGAATCGATTTGCACACATACATGGCCGCTATTTGCAAACTATTGGGCTGATTACCTTGTAGTCAGTCATAAAATGCTTTCCACAAAAAGGCATGTTGTTGCAAAATCTGGTAGAGATCAAATTATTAGGGTGGTCGTAATTTGATTTAAGCTTTTAACATTTGGGTGGCCGTCATTCCGTTTCCGTCAAGATGGCGGCGAAATAAAACATGACACTGAGGTGCCCTTTGCTAGTGCTACCGCTGTACCAAATTTCGTTCCATTCGGTTTCACCGTGTTCGAATTAATAGGGGGAATCGATTTTCACACAAAGATGGCCGCCATCCGCAAAATATTAGGCTAATGACCTATTAGTTTGGTCAAAGGATGCTCCCTCCATAATGGTATGTTGATGCAAAATTTGGTAGAGATCGGATGATTAGGTTAGTCGTAATTTGATTTAAGCTTTGAACATTTGGGTGGCCGCCATTACGTTTCCGTCAAGATGGCGCCGATATAAAACATGGCACTGAGGTGCCCTTGCTAGTGCTACCTCTGTACCAAATTTCGTTCCATTCGATTTCACTGTGTTCGAATTAATAGGGGGAATCGATTTTGATACAAAGATGGCCGCCATCCGCAATTTATTTGGCTGATGACCTATTATTTTGGTTAAAGGATGCTCCCTAACAATGGTATGTTGTTGCAAAATTTGGTAGAGATCGGATGATTAGGTTAGTCGTAATTTGATTTAAGCTTTGAGCATTTGTGTGGCCGCCATTACGTTTCCGTCAAGATGGCGGCGATATAAAACATGAATCTGAGGTGCCCATTGTCAGTACTACCTCTTTATCAAATTTCGTTCCATTCGGGTTCACCGTGTTCGAATTAATAGGGGGAATCGATTTTACACAAAGATGGCCGCCATCCGCAAACTATCAGGCTGATGACCTATTAGTTTGGTCAAAGGATGCTCCCTCTATAAAGGTATGTTGTTGCGATATTTGGTAGAGATCGGATGATTATGTTAGTCGTAATTTGATTTAAGCTTTGAACATTTGTGTGGCCGCCATTACGTTTCTGTCAAGAGGGCGGCGATATAAATCATGACACTCAGGTGCACTTTGCTAGTGCGACCTCTGTACCAAATTTCGTTCCATTCGGTTTCACCGTGTTTAAATTAAAAGGCGGATTCGATTTTGACACAAAGGTGGCCACCATCCGCAAACTATTAAGTTAATGACCAATTAATTTGGTCAAAGGATGCTTCCTTCATAAAGGTATGGTGTTGCAAAATTTGGTAGAGATCGGATGATTAGGTTAGTCGTAATTTGATTTAAGCTTTGAACATTTGAGTGGCCGCCTTTACGTTTCCGTCAAGATGGTGGCGATATAAAGCATGACACTGAGGTGTCCATTGCTAGTGCTACCTTTGTACCAAATTTCGTTCCGTTCGGTTAGACCGTGTTTGAATTAATAGGGGAAATCGATTTTCACACAAAGATGGCCGCCATCCGCAAACTATTAGGCTGATGACCTATTAGTTTAGTCAAAGGATGGTCCCTCCATAAAGGTATGTTTTTGCGAAATTTGGTAGAGATCGGATGATTATGTTTGTCGTAATTTGATTTAAGCTTTGAACATTTGTGTGGCCGCCATTACGTTTCTGTCAAGATGGCGGCGATGTAAATCATGACACTGAGGTGCCCGTTGCTAGAGCTACCTCTGTACCAAATTTCGTTCCATTTGGTTTCACCGTGTTCGAATTAAAAGGCGGATTCGATTTTGACACAAAGATGGCCGCCATCCGCAATCTATTAGGTTAATGACCTACTAATTTGGTCAAAGGATGCCTCCTTCATAAAGGTATGGTGTTGCAAAATTTGGTAGAGATCGGATGATTAGGTTAGTCGTAATTTGATTTAAGCTTTGAACATTTTTGTGGCCGCCATTACGTTTCCGTCAAGATGGCGGCAATATAAAACATGACACTGAGGTGCCCTTTGCTAGTACTAACTCAGTACCATATTTCATTCCATTCGGTTTCACCGTGTTCGAATTAATAGGGGGAATCCATTTTCACACAAAGATGGCCGCCATCCGCAATTTATTTGGCTGATGACCTATTAGTTTGGTTAAAGGATGCTCCCCCACAATGGTATGTTGTTGCAAAATTTGGTAGAGATCGGATGATTAGGTTAGTCGTAATTTGATTTAAGCTTTGAACATTTGTGTGGCCGCCATTACGTTTCCGTCAAGATGGCGGCGATATAAAACATGACACTGAGGTGTCCTTTGCCAGTGCTACCTTTGTACCAAATTTCGTTCCATTCGCGTTCACCGTGTTCGAATTGATAGGGGGGGACAGACATTCAGAGTAACACACTCACACACACACAGACTCACACACACACACACACACACACACACACACAGGCACACTTTGTTTCGCCCGGTGTTGATCTCATAAGTCTATTTTCATTTTTTGCAAAAATCGAAAGCAGGCTAAAAACAGATAACACACTCTAATACAGTCATCACAATTAACACCGGTTATCAGACAGATTCTACACACACCCAAAGTACACGGGGCTACATGACCGCGTTGTCGCAGCCCCTAAACTTATGAAACAACCAACCAACCATCAAAAAAGTGTGATTGAGAGTGTATGTGAATATTATGACGGTACTAATGGTAAAAAAACATTGAATGGGGACATTATAATACATATATAGCTACTGTCAACTGCTGTTTGTAGTTTTATGAAGGGTACATTTTGTGGTTTATGCGACAGCATTGTATGTTTTGAAGGTATTACTGCAAGAAACGGTCTTGTTTGAGTCTTTTAATAATATGATTTGTAACAAAATATCTAGAACAGCCTTTGTAGGGTATGAAACATTGTTGATCGGTGTGTATTACGCAGTGATATCATTCAATGACGGTAGTGAGGGCAAACTTTATGTCATGAAGGTGTGAACATGGTGACATATTGTTCTGAAATTGATACGGTTCGTGTGAAAAGAGCTGATAGAGTGTTGAAAATCACCAAGAAACAGTACAGACATGCCAGGCAACTTAAAAGAGTCACGGAGGATGCAGATAACGATAATGATCGTGAATGTTGGATAGTTTCCGAGAGAGGTGTACCTTTATGTAAAAAACATAAGTTTTGAGATAATTGGTGTTAAAGTTAAGATATAGGGGCATATGACCTCGTAGTTCCGTCCCATAAAACAATCTATATTTGATGTCAACACATTTCTTTTCTGTGGAAATGCTACCCTTGCCTGAGTTAGCTTTTCACCTACCAATTTGACGATAATTGGGGTTTCAGATTTATTTCGGCTGCATTCCAATATTTTGATTTTGTTTTACATTACATTTTAATGATTTTCATCATGAATTCCTTCCTCAAGACAGAGTCCATACCATTTAAAACTTCATTTGAATCCTCTGGTGAATCTGCTAAGATGACAATGTCATCAGCGCATCTCAGAGTTTAGATTATTTCTTCTTGAATCTTCTTTACTCCTACTTAAAATGTTTCTCTAATTTCCTTCATTACTTTTTCAATGTACAGATTTAAATGTATGGGTGATAAATTGCAGCCTTGCCTTACACTGATCTGAATACCAGCTTTTCACTCAATGTCTTACAGACATGAAAAATAGTTAGTTTAATTCTCAATGGTAGGTCTTTTTTATATACTTTCGGTATTTTTTACGATCGTTCGCCCCTGCTTTACATTTGGAGCGCATGGTTTGGTCTTCCTCATTGGAGTCATTATGCTCACAAAGGGAGATTAATTGGAGTCGAAAACAACCGGGGACAAATGAAGGTGTAAGATAAAGTGGGAGAAGGGTGAAGAACAAAGATGTCTTCCTTCCATCCCCAATCGAGCTGGAAGGGGAGTAAAATACCAGTCAAAGGAAGACCATCTAAGTAACGACGGTATTGGTCAAAGTCACAAGCTAGGGAGAAGTGAGATGGAAAGGCTTCTCAGAGCAAATGAATCGTCTAGACGTTTCCTCAGTTTGCTTGTTTCTTCAGATATCATGTTTCTGCAAAGCTACGTTCAGGTAATTATCGGTAAACATAAGAAACATTTTAGTGTCGATAAAAGGTGAAAGGAAGTGCATATCATATAATTTTCGGATTTATACAGAATCCTCCATAATATGCAAAACAATTAATCATTTCAAGTAATGTTATGGCTCATGTGAATAATACACCTTCAGGGGAGACTGTACTCTCTATACCAACAATGTTTAATTATCAATTTGAAGTACACTTTCCTCCGAGATTATTCATTCTATATGAATGAAACTTTATACACTACGTTAATGCTTTCTTTTGAGTGTTGTAAAAAATTTTAAGAGCCTCAAATTGGAAAAAAATCGAATATTTTTATGCATTTTTATGCATTTTTAACCTATTTTCAATTTTGAAAAAAAAAAGCCTTATGAGATCACCTTTTGTCCGTGTGTGTGTGTGTGTGTGTTTGTGTGTGTGTGAGAGGAGTGTGTGTGTGTGTGTCCCCCCTTAATAAATTCTAAACGGCTGGAGCGATTTCAATGAAACTCGATAAGTTTATAGCACTATTCCGGACGACCCCGACCGTGCTCTTCAAATTTTGTTACGTCTCACCAATCCAACATGGCGGCTATGCGAAATATTTCACCAGCATTCAGTATCTCCGAAACTATTACCGATATCACCCTGAAATTTTCTACGGTGATAAAGGGCACTAATAGAACTTCACCTAAGTGACGTTCAAAAACCTGGTAAATACAAAAACATCATGGCGGCCATGCGAAGTTGAGACTTTTAAATAGGCTTTTCTCGCGATTTAACAATCCAAACGTAATAAAACTTGATACTGCAAATGATTATACACATTGTAATGCACTGGCGTCCAATTTAGTTCAATTGTTCACATAACCTGAAAATGGCGGCTGTGCAAAATATTTCACTGGCATTCTATCTCTCCGAAACCATTACAGATATACCCCTGAAATTTTGTACGATGATAAAGGGCATTGCTACACGTTTACCTATGTAACTTTCAAAAACCTGTAAGGTACAAAACGAACATGGCGGCCAAGCGAATTTGAAACATTTTAATAGACTTTTCTCTTGATTTAACCATCTGGGCGCAGTGAAATGTGGTACAATAAATTATTATACATATTGTAATGCAATGGCATCTAATTTAGTTCAATTGTTTATATAACCTCAAGAAGGCGGGTGTGTGAAATTTTAAAATTAAGTTTTTATTTCTTGTGTCGTAATCATGCGATCGAAGTGAAAGTTTGAATAATGAAACTACGCGTTATTTATCCTTTAGTGGTATATAACTCTATGGCCTATACATAAAACAATCCAAAATGGCGAGCATCCGAAATATTTCGGCGGTTCTCAATATCTACGAATCCTTTACAGCAATCAAACTGATTTTCTTAAATGTTCATAGAGGCTATGAACATAAGTTCACCTTTCAGTAACCTGGTGAGCACAAATCCAACATGGTGGCGACGCGAAGTATAAATACTCAATTGGAGGTTTCTCGTGATTTAACCATCCGAGTGCAGTGAAACTTTGCACGTTAAATGATTATACAAATATTAATCCATTGGCATCTAATTTATTTCAATTGTTTTGATAACCACAAGATGGCAGCTGTGCGAATTTTTAAAATCTCGTTTTTACTTCTTGTGTCCTAATCATGCGATTGAAGTTTGAATACCACACGTACACAATAATCTTCATGTAACAGTACATAAATAAGAATCCAACCTGTCGATCATCTGAAATATTTAGACGGTTCTCTATATCTACGAATCTATCACAACAATCAATCTGAATTTTTGTATGTTGATAGAGGCAATTGACATGAGTAGGATATATGAAAATAGGCTGTATAGTTCTTCACGGAGCTACTTGTTTACTATTAGAACCGTCATAATATTCACGTACACTCTCATTCACACTATTTACACTCCAATCAGTAGAAGATAGCTTTCGTTTCGAGGCACTACAAATATTTACACTTAGAGAACATAACCTATCCCCACTCTCACCATTATCCCCATGTATACTAGTTTCCGAAGTGTTTACACTATTCTCAGTATTTACAGGTATAATCTTCTATCTCCCAGGGCCTCTTTGCGTTTGCATATACTGTATTTTTCATTGACGAGGCATTCTGAACACACGAAGTCAAAAACACACATTTCCACAGAAACAACAAAATACATGGAGGGAAACAAATGAATAACATAATGTGGATGCAGAGCTACAAAATACATAAACAAAATTCCCAGCATAAGTCATAGAACTGTTATAAACAAGATATTACATGGAGAATAACTTCAAGAAAGAAATGGGGGCGTGGTACCTAGTACAGAGGGTGATTTAAGTTGCCATTTTAAGCCCTTAAACATGACTTTCAAGAAAAAAAAAAGACTATTTTATTCCAATAAACAAGAGTCCAAACTACCATAAAATGAAAAAAAGTCGAAATTTGAAATTTGTCGTCAAAACTGACTCCAGTCTCCCCAATTTAAGTAATGTTATGACTCAGGTGAATAATACGCCTTAATCAATACTAATGAATAAAATCATGTCAATTAGTATACATGTTTATCGTACTAGTTTCGGCACTCAATGGTGCCATCTTCAGCGAACATAGAAAACAAGTGATAATTAACCCAGGGATTCATATTAAGTCCAACAAAAATTTAATTGCTTATGAAACTGCTGGCATACACCCTGCGAACATTAATATCAGTAAATATTCTGAAAGGAATTCCTTACAAAAGATGATTTTAAATTTAACAGACTCTGGAATTAATTTGCAAATATATTGTAGAAGTACAAATTAAATCATTCAAATTCTGAAAGGTAGGATAAAATTATTGCGTGTAAGGGCGACGAATCCTTGGGAAAGTAGAAAGACCGTCCATCGCCGGGTAGTGATGGTGTAAGAATTTTTATCAATGAGAGATGTGCAAACCAAACCTGTAAGTAAATAGGAAAACGTCTAAAGATATCTGATACTTTAAGTATTTCTAGTAAATATAAATATAGATAAGGGTCGAAATGACACAACGGTCAAGCTGTTTGCCTCTTACCAAGGTGGACCGGGACCGTTTCTCGGTCAGTACATGTGAGACTTTCGAAGTGAAATGCCATGCCCTGTGGTTTGGATTCCACGTAAAAAGGAGGTCCCATGGTTCAAGATCGTAATATTAACGGTCACGTAGCATAATTCCTCTTTAATATAAATCACCCATAATTTTACATTTGTTATTGCTTCAATTAGGAAATCAGAACACCCTCGCTCATCAGTCTCACGTCCCTGTGTGTGTATACTATTTAATTTACTAACAGAAATGCTTTTCAGTCGGTCAACACAAAAGTGCCAAATTAGATTTGGCGGGAAGTAGAAATTTATATTTTACCACCCTACTATGTAAAAGAAATTACATGAATTATTTATACACACTTCCCTAACGAATCGGGTGGGGTGGGGTGGGGGATTAATTGGGAAACATGTATCGGTCGTCAAACGAGCAAAATTGCTTTACAAAACACTACCAACTCCCACAGCCCTGCAACAAAAAAAAAACACCGAAGGCACGTCAAAACTTTAAAAAGACGAGTCCGCCTTTTTGCGTATTGGCTACTATTCTTGGCTATCACCGCGGAGGCTCGAGTTCGATTCCAGGCTCTGCCGATAAATTTTATTCGGCCGTTAGGGCTGGAAGGGGGAAAACTCAGCCTCATGAGTCAGAACTCAGAAGAGGCGGGTTTGATTCCTAGCTCAGCCATCCTGAAAGTGGTGTTCCGTCGTTTCCCACTTCTACTCATGGCAAATGCCCTGGGTGGTAAGTCCACGGGCCCTTCCTACATAAATCCTACTTCAATGACCAATGCACACACTAGTACGTACATCACAATGACACAGGTTGCCAGAAGAGAAAATACTTACGCCCAAGTACTTACAATAGGATACATGACCATGATGTCACAAAGCCCTTAAAAAAATCAACACAACAAACGAGCATCAAAACATGCAGCTAGTTCTGTTGTGAAATACCAAAGCATTAAGCATCAGAAATAGAACTATTTTAAAATAAATATCTACAAGGTTACAAACCTGTGTTATTGTGGTGACAGTCGCGTGTATAACCATATTATGTAAAACGTTAGTTGTAGGGCTTATGTTTCATAGAACTCAAGCTCTAAAACCAAAGGAAGTTAGAAGGTGCAGTTTGTGTCAAATCGTCTCAATAGTACAGAAATAATCCTGTATTTTTTAGCCTATTTTTCACATTTTGCAAAAATGAGGAAAAAGTAGACTTATGAGATCGATCCGGGAAAATGTGTGTCTGTCTGTCTGTCTGTCTGTCCTTCTGTCTGTCTGGCTGGCTGTGTGTGTGTGTGTGTGTGTCCCCTATCAACTCCTAAACGGCTGCAGCAATCAAAACCATATTTAGTATGAGTAAAGATGTGCACCGGAATAGCTCACGTCCATATTTGAAAATGATGTCAGTGCTACCAACTGCTGAAAAAACGCACTAGAAATTTGAGCTCCATGTTGGATATCTTGCAAGGTACGCATGGGAGCTATTCCAAAATTGGCACACATGTAGATAATACTATTTCAGTTTAATTTCCAGGAGGCCAACCATGACAGTGTTGCCAAAATAATTTTAAGCCTTCTGATAGGTCCAATGTTTAAATGTATATAACTTCTACACTATCGATTGGATTTCAACCAAATTTTGTATGTAATATCTGTACATAAACAGATATGACTGAGCGTATTCTTAAGAGCCACCAGGGCTGCTAACTGTTAATAATTGCTCTCTCTATTTTTTATCCAAATACCAATATATCAGAAAGTATGCAAGCCAACAGCTTTAAACTATGCACACGTATATTCTGACATTTTAGATTAATTTGGAGTAACTTATATACGTCAGTTCTACCAACATGATTATAAGCCTGCTGATAGTACCAATTTTTAAATACATGTAACTTCTATACTATCAGTTGGATTTCAACCAAATTTCGTATGTGCTATGTGTACCATAACAGATATGACTATAAGTATTGTTAAGAGCAATCAGGGCTGCCAACTGTTAATAAATGCTGTCTATATTCGTTTTACCCTAATACCAATATATCAGAAAGTATGCAAGCCAACAGCTCTATACTTTGCCCACGTATAGCACCTGACATTCTAGATTAATTTGGAGTAATTAATACAAGGCAGTGCTGCCAACATGATTCTATGCCTGCTGATATGTCCAATTTTAAAATACATGTAACTTCTATACTAACAAATGGATTTCATCCAAAATTGGCACAACAAGATATCATAATAATTCAGATTATTTCTGACCAGCACACGCATGTCATTGTTGGCAACATGCTTTTACGCGTGCTGATAGATCCAGTGTCAAACTGCATGTAACGTTCCTTGGACTTCAACCAAATTTTTTATTCTGTACCTTAAGAGGTGGAACTAAGAATATATTCAGTCACCAGGGCTGCCAACTGTAGTGCTCTATTAGGCTACATTATACCAGGTATATTTTGAACTAATTAGATATTTCGATATCACCAACTTAATTTCGTCATTATTCTAGATTGGTTCATATACTGTAGAGTAATCATTGGCATGAAAAGTAGGCAGTATAGTTCTTCACGGAACTTCTTGTTAAATATTAATAGCTACTATCAGTAAGTGGCACCATATCAGAATCCGTGGATTCTGACCTAGTTTTATTGGTTTAACGTCCCTTTTAACTACTGAGGCTTTTAGAGACTCCAGGGCGACGGAATTTCCCCCCTAAGGGGAAATCTACTGAAACGGTACCCTCTCCCTTGAGTACCCTCAAATACCAGCTGACTGCGTCAGGATTCGATCCTACAATCTTTCGCACAGGTGGAGAGAACGTACCCGCTGCGCCACCCAGTCAGTCTAGATTCTGACCATTCCATTCTGGAACTTTTAATATATTTTTGACAAACAAACTGAGTGATAAGGGTCAGAATCGCAAAACTCAGAATATGAGAAAGTTAGGTATGCCCGTGGTCATGTCAAAATATTTTACTGCCATCTGCACGGGACAAGTACGTAGTCCAGCGGCCAGACTATATTATAGTGAAGGCCGCACAATTTCTCTTTGTAGTCATCCACGCGTGTCATACGGTGGGCGAGTGATTCAAACATAGAACTTAAAACACGGCGCAAATTGTGTAAACCTAGTGTAAATGCCAACAAAAAAAAAAAATCACAGTGGTACTTCAGTTGAACATGAGCATGTTTAATCCGAGTGTCGCGCTTCCCTTATGAGACATAGCTGACGAGATGGGTGACGGACAAGTAGACTACCTTTGGTTCACAATGGATAGTTAGGTGAAGTCATGCAAGCTTCGCTCGTTGATTCCCATAGGCCCCAAGTACTTGTACGGTATGTTAAACGATGATAATGCTTATGAAATGGACTGTAAGTATTATTAGGAGAGAATCATTTCACGAATGCACAGAGTTGTTTTATTTATTTTATTAATCCAGTCTGGCCAAGGGACAGAACGACCACGACATAATCTAAGAACCTAATACCTATATGCAAACAAAGGAAAAACAAGGACTACAAAATCAGATTGGCTACCAGAGAGGTCCGAGCTGTTGATTACTTGTCCATATTGATACCGGCGGGCTTATCCAGCCTCACTGGCGTGTGGGTTGGCAACTTACTGCCCCCACAAGAAGCAATACCGATACTTGTATATGGATGAAACTTATCTGGTAACACGTAATATTATAGTGACTGTATTAGTGTATGTAAATGAGACTTGGATTAGGAAGGGAGGTAATGCGGTTTTGATCCAGGATGGTCTACTAATCTAGATTTTCACCCTTAACTGTAGTAGAAAGAAACACGGAAAACATCTCTAAGATGAATAAGTGTGAGATTAAAACCGGTCTCTTATTCCAGTCGGCCTCCAGATTGTCTTCCGCTCCTATGCCTTTGCAATGATTCAAATTGCCCTCCTTCAGGGTTGATGAGGAAAGTAAACCCCTAGATCACGCAAGACAGTCTTTGACATTGAAACAAGCAGAAGAAGGCAGGGACCCGGAACAGAACGTAACGCGGAACGGAACTCTTGTCTATGTGGAACGGAGAAATTCCGTTATCTCCAAGGTTATTTCCAAGTTGTAACGTTACCGCTGTCTGTTCCAAGCGTAACGTTACCGTCCTGGAACGGAACTGATTCTGAAACCGTACCCGGTATCTGGAACAGTGGAATGTTAGCCGAGCCTGTACCGGTACAGCGTATTGGAGACGGGTGGAACGTTACGTTGTCCCGTACCGAAATGAACAGAGGAATATCCGATACGTTACAGTTCGGAACATTCTACTTATAATAACGGAACAAACAGACGGAACGGAACGTTACAAATTTAACGGGATTGTATTGTTACAAGGCTGCATTATGACGTCTCAAGGTCAAGCAGAAGGCGTGCGATGTAGCTGTTATTTTTATTGGGACGACGTGCATGCATTTACTCACTCAATCCCATTTTCCCGCTCACCTCACAGCACGCCAGCCTTCTGTTTCAGCTAATGTAGAGATCCTGTACCCCAAAAGAAGCTGCGCGACTCCGTCCCCTCGTTGTGATCGGTTGATCAAAATTTCTTTGGGATACCGTACACGATTTGTGAGGTAGGGCAATGGGCAAAGCACAGTGCTATCAAGCGCTTCCGTGGCACATTTTCCGTATATAACTAAGTAGATCTAAGTTGCGGGAACACCGTAGTGTTTGTTTGTACTTCAACGTTGATTAACACCGAGACATGAGGTTTGAGACCACATATAAAATTTATACATTTCAAGCTGCCTGGAGTTGGAGAGGGGAGTACAGACGATTCTCTAGTTTAATCAAATTTTGGTTGGCTTACATATCATTGACAATCATTTCATGTCTCTGCTTTCAGAATAAGGCTATATTATGACTACCCACATCGTCACTCCAAGAGGACAGCGAAATACTTATTATTAGACTATTGTTATTATTATTATTATCATCATTAGACAGTTATGTTATTATTATTTTCATAATTATTAGTCAATAATGATTATTATTAGTATACTATTATTATTATATTTTTCATTATTCTAGACAATTGAGTTTGTACAAAAATTCGCTATCCAGCAACAGAGAAACTACCTTATACTATCGGGGCGCAGTTAGCCTATTATTAGGAACCGGATTCTTAGGTTCTTACCTATTTTTCCCATACTTCTAAATACTTTTACGAATCACACTGAAATTCCGTACTACCTAATAAACTAAATAATACGCGAGTACCTAAAAATAACTAATTGCAGTTTTGTACCATTTATTGTAGTATATTTCAAATTTTGTCCATAATCCTTGAAATTAAATGTGAAGATAGTGTTTATTCCTAGCTCCAGTCGATTGAAAGCAATCCTACCTAATGGAAAAATGAAATATTTTCAGCACTTTCCAGCTTATATATTATTGTTTGGTTATTTACCGAGAGGAAAGAGCGAATAAATCTCTTATTATTCCCAAGAATCCAATATAGTAAAGAATCAACATTATTTGAACGAGATAGAGTGTGAAAATCATCTCTGACATCCTTGGCTTTATTGCAATCCCTAAAAGTGTAAAGTTATCGGTGATAACTTGATTACGCATCATTATGTAAAATATTTACTCTCTCGTTGCAATCAGATTGTCTACTAACCTTGAGGTATTAATTTTA
Source organism: Meconema thalassinum (assembly GCA_946902985.2). Lineage (NCBI taxonomy): Eukaryota > Metazoa > Arthropoda > Insecta > Orthoptera > Tettigoniidae > Meconema > Meconema thalassinum. Next base: position 1,733,120,466 of record OX336388.2, on the reverse strand, counting down.
AGCCTTATGTAATGTATGTCAACTTTCGCTACCCTTTAAACATAAGAACCTATTGTAAAAACCCATTCTACCTAATAAAAAAACTAAAAAGAACAATTTTATGTTTTTGAAAACCTAAAATGACAATTTTAAAAACCACCAAAATCCGGCCCCTATTTATTATATTCTGATGGTTGGGTGGTAGAGCAGCGGACTCTGTACTGGGATAAACGCCAGGAAAGAAGAAGATGGTTGGGTGGTTTCGTAAGTAAGACAAGAAGTTCCGTGAAAAACTATACAGCCTACTTTTCATGCCAATGATTATTCTACAGTATATGAACCTATCTAGAATAATGACGAAATTAAGTTGGTAATATCGAAATATCTAATTAGTTCAAAACATACCTGGTGTAATGTAGCCTAATAACGCACTACAGTTGGCAGCCCTGGTGACTGAATATATTCTTATTTCCATCTCTTAAGGTACAGAATACAACATTTGGTTGAAGTCCAATGGACGTTACATGCAGTTAGACACTGGATCTATCAGCAGAGTAAAAGCATGTTGCCAACAATACCATGCGTGTGCTGGTCAGAAATAATCTGAAATTTTATGATATCTTGTTGTGCCAATTTTGGATGAAATCCATTTGTTAGTATAGAAGTTACATGTATTTTAAAATTGGACCTATCAGCAGGCATAGAATCATGTTGGCAGCACTGACTTATATTAATTACTCCAAATTAATCTAGAAAGTCAGGTGCTATACGTGTGCAAAATATAGAGCTGTTGGCTTGCATACTTTCTGATATATTGATATTAGGGTAAAAAATATAGACAGCATTTATTAACAGTTGGCAGCCCTGATTGCTCTTAACAATACTTATAGTCATATCTGTTATGTTACACATAGCACATACGAAATTTGGTTGAAATCCAACTGATAGTATAGAAGTTACATGTATTTAAAAATTGGTACTATCAGCAGGCTTATAATCATGTTGGTAGAACTGATGTAGCCTATATAAGTTACTCCAAATTAATCTAAAATGTCAAAATATACGTGTGCATAGTTTAAAGCTGTCGGCTTGCATACTTTCTGATATATTGGTATTTGGATTAAAAAAATAGAGAGAGCAATTATTAACAGTTGGCAGCCTTGGTGGCTCTTAAGAATACGCTCAGTCATATCTGTTTACGTACACATTTTACATACAAAATTTGGTTGAAATCCCATTGATAGTGTAGAAGTTATATGCATTTAAACATTGGACCTATCAGGAGGCTTAAAATTTTGTTGGCAACATTGTCATGTATGGCCTCCTGGATATTAAACTGAAATAGTATTATCTACATGTGTGCCAATTTTAGAATAGCTCCCATGCATACCTTGCAAGATATCCAACATGGAGCTCAAATTTCTAGTGCGTTTTTCAGCAGTTGGTAGCACTGACATCATTTTCAAATATGGACGTGAGATATTGCGGTGCACATCTTTACTCATACTAAATTTGGTTTTGATTGCTGCAGCCGTTTAGGAGTTGATAGGGGGGGGGGGGGACACACACACAGCCAGCCAGACAGACAGACACACATTTTCCCGGATCGATCTCATAAGTCTACTTTTTCCTCATTTTTGCAAATTGCGAAAAGTAGGCTAGGGCCCACAGCCACTCCTATTTCAGTACACGAGCTATCGAGTCTAATACCAACAGGCCGAGTGGTTCGAGGCTGGCTGGCGTACCTCTGGTCGTATTGGGTACTGACGCACATTAGTAGTATATGCCAAAAGCATAAGATGGCGTCGATAATTTAGAGGTGGAACACCCGATTCGACGAGTTGGCTGGGTATCGGGCTGGTCCGGAAGGCACCAATAGCCAGCCTAACGCCACTATGGTGGATACTGTCCAGCATTTTCAAGGTTGCCGGTCTTTCTGAACCGTAAGCCGCAGAACCATAGTCTAGCCGGGACACGACGAGGGCTTGGTAGAACCGTAGCAGCACCGCTCCGTCAGCCCCCCACGTAGTGCTACTAAGAAACTTGAGCATGTTCAGTTTCCTGAGACACGTCGTTCTTAGTTGCCGTATATGGGGCTGCCACGTTAATTTGCTGTCAAAATGGAGCCCCAAGAAGCGATAAGTGTCAACCAACGGCAACGCAGCATACCTGAGATGTAGTTCAGGGTGTAAGTTAATAGCTATCTGCAATTGCCGTTCCACGATTGACATACTTCCAGAGCTGTAAAGCAGAGCTAAATCGGCTACATACAGCGATGGAACTATCGTGGGCCCGGTGGCGGTAACAATGCCGTTTATGGCAACCTCTTTTACTTTTACGCTCATCGGCGTATCGCAGATTCTTTCTTCTTTTATATTTAAGGAAAATATATCAATTCAAAACAACCATTTATTGACACTTCTGGATGCCATGACAGTTAATTTTACAACAGTGGAAAAAAGATAATAAAGAAAAAAATGACAATCTTAATGTAGCATCTTTGGCCAAAATATATGACACACTCCCACCTTGAGTTGGTGGAAGAACAACTAAACCATACATAAATAACTATAATTACCTCAAAATACAGTAATCATAAATCTGATCTCTTTGGTGTATTTACAGCTCTACCACTTTTAGTGGTTACTCTTGACATCCCTTCTCATCCCAAAATACATTTAGGCTAATGAGACTTTTGTCATTTTTTGAAGAGAAAGGCTCTTCCTGTACCAATCTTGCGACTATTTTTTCTGCTGGCATTATCTCCTCACATGATAATTCTCCACGAGCTCTTGTAAGGTTTGCTCTTCGCGTATTTTGGATAAACCTCTTTATCCAAGCAACCAACCGAATTATTTTTCCATAGCTTGAAAAATATAAGTAATACCAATTAAAATCGTGGTACCTGCACTGATCATTATTTACATGTTTTGGGGTGCTACATGAAGTATCTACAAAGTAACTCATTATTTGAGTTGATTTTCTCTTTTCTTGCAAAATCAGCTCTGCCTCTGCAGGTGGAAATTCACCAGGCCACTCTGGCCGGTCCTTTCGTAAAAACTCTGGCCCCTCCCACCATTGAAGTGCTAACAATTTTTCTGCCAGACAACTCTTGAAGGAAGATCTGCAGGATTCAAATGGCCAGGAACATATCTCCACATTTCTGGTAAAGTCAACCGATGGATTTCTTTAACACGGTTGTTGACAAACACAGTCCATGTTTCTTCCTATAGAATCCATGCTAAAACCGTTGTCGAATCAGTCTAGAAATTCAACTTGACATCTTGGTAGTTTAGTCCTTCTAGCACTGAATTACCTAATCTAGCTCCCACTGTTGCAGCAATTAGTTCCAGTCGGGGAATGATGACTGTGTTTAATGGGGCTACTCTTGCTCTGGCTGCAAGAAGGTGTACCTTACTCTCACCGTCAATTTGTAGTCGTATGAAGACTACTGCAGCGTAGGCCTGTGCACTAGCATCACACAAAATATGTAGACTGACATCCCTGTGGTTCTTGGAATAATGAAACCAGCGTGGAATTCTCATCTCTTTCAGGAGAAAAAGGCTTAAATACCAGGTTACAAATTGGTCCTTAATATCAGCAGTAACCTCTTCATCTCAAGATATACCACTTAGCCATATCTTTTGTAATAACAATTTAGGAACTAGAAGTACTGGACTAACTATGCCAATCGGATCAAATATCTTTTGTGCAACTGACAGAATGGATCTTTTCGTGATCACTCCCAATTCATGGTTCTGTAACCATTCCAAGTTTAACAATAAATTGTCAGATTCCAAATCCCATCGTAAACCTAGCACCGCTGTCCGTCCTACAAGAATGAAAGCATCATTGTAGGCCTGCCAACCTCTGAGGTCGAACTTTCCTTCCTGCATTATATCACGTGCTTCATTAATTAATTCTTTCAGTTCTGATTCAGTATCAACACTGGTTACAACATTGTCCACATAAAGGCTCTGTTTAAGTCTTGATATCTGTCCTTTACTATATTGACAATCTTCCATTGCCTTGTCCAAATGGTAATCAAGAACTGCTCCTAAAAGGAAAGTGCTACATTTTAATCCAAATACCACCCTCCGATGCCGAAATATCTTTATATTCTTCCAGTCATTTGGATCACACCAGAAGAACCTAAGAAAATATCTGTCTTCTTGACGAACACTTATTTGTAGAAAAGCCATTTCTACATCAGCTGTCACCCCAAATCTCCCTTCCCGAAATTTTAGTAACAGGGAAGGAATCAGTTCAATCAGATTGGGTCCACACTCTAAACAATGATTGAGAGAAGGAGCATTTCTACCTCTTGCTGACACGTCAAATACAGGACGAACTCTGGTGGCTATTCTCCTTAATAACAGTTTGATGTGGTAGGTAGTGTCCATAATTCCCTACTTCTTTGAATGGTACTTCTTCAATAATTCCCAGTTCTTCCCACTCAGCTAGAACTGCATCGTATGAAATGAGAAGATTTTGAGACTGAAGCTTTCTAGTGGTAGATTCTAACCTTTTGAGTGCTAGCTCCCTGTTACTAGGAAGAGCCAAGCTATCTTCTTTCCATAGCAATGAAACTTCGTAAAGTCTCTCATCATTTACAGTAATACCTCTTAGAAAATCATCTCTAATTTGAAGCTGTCTTTCATTTTTGGACATTTTAACAGCTGAGTCTGAGATTCCAATGGTATCTAGGCTCCAGCGATCGTTGATCTCATTAACAAACAGAGCTGTAACTTCTTCTGCCAAGTTAACAGAAGATTGTTGTGGAACTTTCCCCGTCCAAGTCCAGCCTAAATTTGTTTCCACAGCAACCAAACCAGAAGATAGAACTTTAATATTTCGTGTCTGAAGTTTGTCCGCTACATCCGCTCCAATCAGCAAGTCCACAGGCCTAGAGTCATCCCCAATATCTGTTAGGCTGATATTCCCTTCCTCAAGTTCATTCAACCAAGGTCCTTTCTTGACCGAAGGGATGCCATTACATATTAAAACCTGATCCAATACTTCAAAATTACATTGATATTTTCCATCCAGGCTTTCAATTTCTACTTTGTAACATGAATGTTCATTAACACTCGTTTTCACTCCCAAAAACGGTCATGTTTAATTGTTTCAGTTCTGACTGGAGTGTAACCTAATCTTTTAACAATGTCTTTCTTAACATAGGATCTTTGGGATCCTGAGTCAATTAAGGCTCTAACAGAGAAGGAAGAGCCAATACCTTTCATCTTTATAACCAAAGTTTGCAAAATAACTTTAGGATATTTAGAAATATTACTCAGCGAATTTGTCTTTTGTTCATTCTTCCCCCCGGATTGCCTGTGTTCGACATTATTATGGGATATATTTTGTTTATTCTGAGGTAAATCAGGGCACATCAGAACTTGGTGGCTCTTACTAAAAATAATGCACCGTACTACGGCTTTACATTTATTGACACAGTGTCCCTTCTTAAAGCACTTAAAACACCCACCCTTGTCCTTTAGGACCTTCTGTTTCTCAGATAGACCTAATTAGTGTGCTTTAAAGCAATTAAGGGCATCATGTTGACCTCCACTAAAAATACAGTACCCTCTCCTCTCCTCAACTGGGTTAGTGTTTAACAAGTCAGCTGCAGTAGAAATGTGCTCTGACAATTTGGGTTGGTCTCTACTCCTGTTATTATCTTTGATTCCAAAACCGGAAATTGCTAAACTGATCCATTCCTCGGCTTCCACTTCCCTTTTCATGAATAGCATGAGATGTCTAACCTATCTTTCGAATCACGTGTGTGTGCAAAATTGGAACTTCTTTGCCAGGCCCTAAGAAACTCCTCAGGCAAACATGACTCTACTAAAGGATACAACATAGATGCACACTTATCTGTTGTAACACCTAAGGTTTCAAGTGATCGTATGTGCGATTCCAAGTTGTCATAAAGTCTACACATTGAATTACCAGCACCGGGAGTGGAAGATTTCTTAAGAACTAAAGATAACAACTCTCTTACGTAAACTTCAACCAACAGATAATCTCTACCGAACCTGCTCTTTAAACATTCTACTGCTTTCGTATAATTTTCCCCAATAGGTGGAAAACTTTCAGTAATTTCTCGAGCACGAGACCCTTCCACTGTAGCTTGCATTAAGTATTGAAACTTATCTTCCGGTGCAATATCCGGATCCTTGTCTATCTTTTCAAACTGGCCCCTGAACTGTATCCACTGTTTTACATCGCCATCAAATTTCCTTAGTTCTAATTTAGGTAGTTTGAATTTTCTCTTACTCACAAGATCTACACTGCTACAATCACTGTTGTCTTGAGCGATGCCTCCTGAAGGTAGAATATATTCAACACTCACCTCTATATCAATAAATTGACGTTGATAGTCATCGGCAAGTCTACATTCGTCGTCCAAGTCCTCTTGGCCGACGTCAAGTTTTAGACTTACGACCTTACCATCCAGCTGCAGGAGCTCATCATTTTTCTTCCGAAGCAAAGAAAGGGAAACCTGAACTTTCCTTCGCTTTTCATGAGCTGTCATCTGGACGTCATCAATTTCACCTTTGAGGTTATTCAACTGCCTCGTAAACGTCGCCCGTGTTACCTTACGTAGCTTTATCGCTCGATCCAGTTCACGTTGGGTTGTCTCCATAATTAAAATATATTGATATATTTATCCTATCACTGGTCGCCACTTATTTTACTTTTACGCTCACCGGCGTATCGCAGATTCTTTCTTCTTTTATATTTAAGGAAAATATATCAATTCAAAACAACCATTTATTGACACTTCTGGATGCCATGACAGTTAATTTTACAACAGTGGAAAAAAGATAATAGAAAAAAAAAATAACAATCTTAATGTAGCATCTTTGGCCAAAAGATATGACAACCTCGAACAAGGTAACAGAACAGAACCCTGAGGAACTTCGTTTTCTTGGGTATAATATTGCGATATGTTCTACCGACCCTTACACGGAAGAGTCGGACTACATGAAATTCGTAATGAAAGTCGGTAGATTACCACGGAGTCCCCACTCATGAAGGGTGGAAAGGATCTCGTAGCGCCATATGGTGTCGTAGGTAATTCGGAGAAATGCCTCCTGTATGGCGCTCACAAGTCGCACCAGATAGACGGTGGTGGACATTTGGGAGCGAAATCTAGACTGGTACCCTGACAGTAAGCCTCTCTCTTCCAGGAACCACACCAGTCGATGGTTCACCATCTTCTCTCGCAGCTTACATAGGGCATTTGAGAGGCCTGTAGCTGCTGACAAGTTTGGGATCCTTTCCAGCCTTGGGAACCGGTATCATGATCCACTCTTGCCATTGAGATGGAAACTGCCCATCAATCCATATACGATTGAAGAGGACCAACAATTGCTTTATACTGAATTCGCACAGATGTTTTAACATTTGATTCTGTATGTTATCCGGTCCGGGAGACGTATCCCTACACAGTGAAAGCGCACTGCGCAGTTCCCTTTCAGAGAATGGTACATTGTAGGACTCCAAACAGCAGTGTCAAAGGACAAGGGGTGAGCCTCCGCCTCCCGCTTCAGAGTCAGAAACGTAGGATCGTAACTCCCAGAACAGGATACATCATTGAAGTGCGATCCAATACGGTTGGCAATGGCGAGTTGGTCCGTGATGATGTCTCCGATGATGGAGACTCCGTGTGCCATCAATGATATCGGGAGTCCGGAGATCCGACGAAGCTTAGTCCACACTTGAGATGAAGGAGTATGTGTCGTCATAAACAACACATACTTTTCCCACGTCGTTTTATTACTCTCCCGAATCAGATATCGGGCTCTAGCACGCATCCTTTTGAAGGTGATAAGGTTGGCCATAGTGTTTTGCCTCCGATAGCATTTGAAAGCACGTCGACGATCTTTAAAGGCTGCTGCAATCTCGGCTGTCCACCAAGGGGCATGTTTCCGGTGGGAGTTGCCGGATGAGGAAGGTATTGTTTCCTCAGCAGCAGCCGAAATAACATGCGTTATGTGAATGGTATGATCATAGACACTCTCAAATGTATCTTCGGCAAAATCAGCACGTGCTGTGAAAGTTGTCCAATCAGCCCGACGGAGAAACCATCGACTTGGTAATTCGATGGCTCTCTGGTTCGGAAGAGTAACGATAATCGGGAAATGGTCACTAATACAAAGGTCGTCGTGTACACCCCACTGTAGCAGGGGAACCAACGCACGACAGCACAAGGTGATATCGACATTTGAATAAGTGCCGTGTGCAATAGAGAAGTGCGTAGGTTCCCCTGTGTTTAACAAATACAGCTCCAGCCACCTGATCAGTCTCTCAAAATCTCTCCCTCCATCACTAGTGGTAGCGGAGCCCTAGATGGTGTTGTGGGCATTAACATATCCCAGAAGGAGAAAAGGATGGAGGGAGGGGGGAGCTGAGAGACTAGATCCACCAGCTGGTTTCAATCCAGTTGAGAATCAGGTGGAATGTACACGTTACATACTGTTGCCATTACTGGCGACGAAGTACGAACTGCAACTGCCTCTAGCTGAGTACGCAACGGCACCTCTTCACTAAAGAGGCTAGAGTGGACGAGAATGCAGACGCCACCGACGGCCACAGCTCCATCCACCGGGTCTTCAGAGAAGAGGTTGAAGTAACGCATTATTGTCTCACGTCCAGGGCGAAACCTGGATTCCTGAAGACAGACAATGGTTGCCGAAAACGAAGATATTAATTGACGTAACTCATTGAGATGACCAGAATAGCTATTACAGTTCCCTTGTAAGTAGAAGTGGGTCTTCTACTTACGCTTGACCGTTTGCCACCATTCCTCATCTCTAGTTGGATATGATGGGGCAGGAGAGCGCACCTCAATCTCCACATCTCGGTCCGAAGACGAAGAAAATGGAGCGGGCAGTCCCCTGGATGGCGCGCGGTCCTCGTCGGACTTCACGAGTCTCCCCCGCTCCTGCTGACACCGCTCCACTGGTGGTGGTGGGAGTGGAATGGCCAGCAGATACCTGAGCAGCCCTGTCTCTAGGAGAGGAAGAGAAACGGCGCTGAACCGTTCCTCTCTCCTCCGCTGATGTATTTTCCTATTTGTAGGGGAGTTCCTCCATACGGACGAGTTTGGCTTCAGCCGGCTTCCCTCCCTTGATGGTCGTGGGAGCGGGAAGGCCAGCAGAGACAGTAGCCACTCCGTCAGGAGGAGGGCGAGAGAGATGGCGACGAACCTTCTCTCTCATCTCCACTACTACTTTTGTCATATCGGGTGGACTGGAAGAAAGACCAGCCCTGGTCGGCAAACTCTTCTTTCCCCTGTTAACTGAGGAAGACATGTTAGCCGACCGGTTCGAAGAAGAAGAGGACTTCTCCGATTTCGCCGGTTTAGATGATATAACTGTCGCCTTCTTTTCCTTGCCCGAAGAAGGTTGTGGGACCTCCTTCGGGCAGACAATTTTCGCTGGTACAGCGAGGGGTGATTTCAAATCTGCTGAATTACCGGACGTCGAGGTTACTACACTGGGAACTGTGGCAGCAGGGGTGAATGAGGGCGTCGCTGCGGCCACAAACGTCACCCAAAATTCGGGGGCATTAATATCACGGTACCTCTTGCGAGCATCGTGATATGAAAGCAGATGCAATGTTCTGATTTCTTGGATTGTGGCTTCTTTACAGAACTCAGGGCACTGCTTCGATCGTGGAGAGTGGCTTCCTTGGCAGTTATACCAGGCCCAAAATAACTGTGAACATGAGGGAGGAGCCAGATTCACGCGCTCACCCGCGCCAGCCAATTGCATAGCGCGGCGTTGCCTAGTTAACTACGCAATCTGGGCTCGCTGTGCCGTACGAAATCCCTATTTCTCTCCACGCACGAAAATCATTAATTATCCAATTATTTAGATGAACCTATGTTACAGAGCTAAACATTCTGAAGCTGACTGTGCAAACCCCATGACGATACGACGAGCCGTTCGGGAGATATCATCTGCTCTTGAACTGAAGGGATAATTAGAGCGAAGAATGGTTAGGTGTTGAAATATTTAGTTTCGCTGGGGAAGATAACAGTGACAGCATGGCTGTCTCAATTCAGTAGTGGAGCTTATAGAAGTTAGTGCTGTGAGCTGAAGTTTTGAACACATAACAATGTTCCGTAGCAAGCCGAGTGGCAGTCGAACAGCGAGGCAAGAACAATATTTTTCAGGGTATACGGCCTTTTAAAGAATCTTTCGAATACAGAAGTACGTGAAAACATAACATCTGATAACCTGTGTTGTTGTGTTGTCGGCAAATATGTTTTCTTTTTTAAAATTGAGTCGAATAAAACTCACCTCTTCACAGTCTTACCTCACGAGGCATAGAGTACCCGGTTCTAACCCTAAGACCAGAACTAAATGTCTTGATTGAGCCGTGAATCGAATCTGGACATCATGGGTGAGAGCAAGAGTTGTTGTTGTTGTTGTTGATTATTATTGTTGTAGGGGTTTTGTGACATCGTGGTCATGTAGCCCCATAAATTTGGGTGTGTGTGGAATTTATCTGATAACCTGTGACACTGTGATGTCTCTACTAGTGTGTATATTTGTAATTGAGGAAGGATTTGCGTAGGAAGCGGCCGTGGCCTTACGTTAGGTACCATCCCGGCATTTGCCTGGAATAGAAGTGTGAATCCACAGAAGAACCACTTCCAGGATGGCTAAGGTAGGAATCCAACCCACATATTCCTAGGTTTGCATCACGAGGCTGAGTGTACCGTGTTCCAGCCCTCAGACCAGAATTACATTTGTTGGGAATCGTACCCGGGACTCCGCGGTGACAGCCAAGAATGGACAGCAATGTGCTAGCCAGTACACCACAAGGTGGTCTCCAATAAACAAAAACTGATCCCAAAAATTGTATTCTCTGTTTCTATTACCTTATAAAGGGCTACCAAGCAATGTTACTCAGAATGGCTTGGGGTGTAGATTACGTCATGTGATATAATAACGTTGTAATTGTTGTTTCATTTGAGGGGCTTGGACATATTGGTACTTTAGCCCCGTGTACTTGTCTGAAAATCTGGGTTACTGTGGTGTCTGTATTAGAGTGTGTGTATTATTATTATTCTGGTGAGGATTGGGAAGGAGGCGGCCGTGTCCTTAAGTTAGGAACCATCCCGGCATTTGCCCGGAGTATAAATGAGAAACCACTTTCAGGATGACTGAGGTAGGAATTTTACCTACATCTTCCCAGCTTTGCCTCACGAGATTGAGCGAACCCTGTTCTAGCCCTCAGACTAAAATTAAATAGCTTGGCAGAGCCGGCAATCGAACCTGAACCTCCTGCGCGACAGCCAAGAATGCTGGTCGCTGGTGGTCACTTTCACGAATAACGTTTGTGTGGCATCTTATATCTGCCTCATATCACATTGTGTGCAATCCGTTGTGAGGATAGATATTCGTAGGATCAGGTCCCCCAGCTCGTACATGCGCTTGCATTCGGAGCGCCTTGTGTTCTGGGGGAAGGTCGTGTGTATACTGCGAGCGTAGAGCTGTGTCATCTCTGCCAGTCTCACTGTGGCAACAGCGCTCCGCTGGACGCACGCTAATGGGCGAGCCCATGTTCACAGTTGTTTTGGGTCTGGTATAGGACAAATCGGGGGAGGCGTACACCTCTCACCCTCATGTGTCCCCTTGTCACACTCTCTACACACGGCCTTGGCAGTGCACCTGGCAGAAACATGCCCGAATTTCTGGCATTGATAACATCACATAGGTGGAGGGATGTACGGTCGAACATCGCAGTGGTTCGATGTGACCTACATCTGCTTAGGTAAAACATCACCCTCAAAATGGAGAATAAAAGCGCCGGTATCGACGCTGTTCTCTCCAATCTTTCGGGTGATGCGCCCAATCTTGGTGACGCCTATCTTCCCCAGATTCCGCAACAATTCCGCATCGCTATTCAAAATGAATTTACGATGGAAAATAACTCCACGGACCTCATTCAGCGTTTCGTGTTTTGAGACCTTAACGGGAATTTCGCTGAAATGCGTGCATTCCAGCAACGTTTCGGTTCGCTGTCAGCTAATTGTATGCAGTAGGAGCTGTCCGTTCCGGAGCTTGGAAATCCCGTTTAGATCTCCAAATTTCCCCTCGAATTCCTCGGAAAAGATCATTGATTTCACCACTTTGAAATAATCCCCGTCTGTCCTGATAGCTACCAGGTAGCGATGTGACGTGTCAACAGGGAAACGTGCATTGAAAGTTTTATCCCTGATCCGACACTCAAGAGACGGCTATTTAAGGGGGACACCCTCTGATGATTTATTGGGCCGCTTTCGCGTCATCCCGAAATCACCCTCCCCGAATACAACCTACTCCGAACGAGGGTCATCACTGTGGGCGCCACCCAGCCAAGGCAATACCTACCTGGCATAGCAGGTATTGCCCGGGGTCCCAGTGCCTTGAATAGGCACTTCCCCCTCGGCATGCACAGTGATATGTTTGGCGAAATTATTCGGCCGTGCAGGGACCTCCGTTGTGAAGCGGATACCACTGCAAGGGTACATGGCGCATCCACCTGACGGGATGGGGAATACCGTCCAGGCTTTCTGGCCAGATGGCCAAGTTGGTGGCCCTTCCGCAGGCAGCATGACGTTTATTTCTAAGGGTCAAACCAAAAATGGGACCGGAAGTCGGAAAAGACCTTTTACAGGCAGGGGATACCGTAGATGAATTTTCTCTTCCCATCAACAGGGAGTCTTCAAAATCAAAGTCAGTCATGTCAGTCTGTCTTGTCGGCCCTATTAGTGTCCTCCTACGACAAGTAGAGCATACCGTGTGTGTATTCTAACCCGCAACCCACACGGGGGTGTACCTAAAAGGATGTCTGTCGCACCCAATGGGGATTACCCACACTCCAGTAATGCATATTATGACGAAAAACGGTTCCATTGTTGTGGAATCGTGCTTCGTCCGTAAATAAGATGGTCGCTAGAAAAGCCGGATCAGTTTCCACAGAACGCCACCCGTGCTTCAAAATCATGACCATGTATCTCCAGGTGTAAGTGCAGATGGTACGGGTGAGACCAGTGGGAGTGCATTATCCGCATAACAGACACTCGGCTGATGTTCGTCTCCAGTGCAATGGCCCATGTGATAGTATGAGGGTGACGCCGGATATCGTCAAACACAACCTCTTCATTGTGAGCAGACGTCACGCGATGATCTCAAACAGGCCGTGTTTTTCCCAGGGATCCAGTATCTCCCAGGCGTCTTTCCACACTCCGAAATACCATGCCTGTCGGTCGTTGTCTATCCGGATAGAGTTCTTGGTACAGGCGATGTGCCTGGTATGCATTCTGTCGAGCTCCTCCATTAATATAACATATTCAGGCGCTGATTCAAGGGGGGGGGGAGTCACGGGGGTCATGACCCCCCCCCCCCCCCAAACGGAGAACAAATTTTTTACAAACTCAAAAAACCAAAACACAATAACCAGACAAATGAAACTTAACGAATTTTAACTGAAAAACAGGTTTTTTTTTTTTATTTTTATTTTATTCAATACTGAAAATTTCTTTATTGCAATTTCTGTTACAACTGTACTTATTTACTACTTCATACCTGTTATATAAAAACGAGTATTTATATAACAAAATCAACTCGTCTATTTTGTTTAGCAAACCTTGTGATTACTGAATCGATGTTTATAGTGATGTCACGATGAATGTGCAGAAATGCACGAATAGGAATTTGGGGCTTTTTTCGCACCAAAAAAAATTTCCGACGTCCAAACTGCAAGCTTGGTTGGCAATTTAAGCTGTGACTTTCTCCCTTTGTCGGTACCAACCCGACTTGCCGAAACTGCAACGTACTTTGGTATTTTTCTCGAAGCTCGATGTAAAAGTCGCAAAACACGCCGTTGCAATTTGTACGAATATTTTAGGTGCGCTAAACGCATCAAATTTCTATCCATGTAGCTTGCAAAAAATTGGTCTGGTTTTGTACGTTTGGTTATTTTGTGATTGCGTTTTTAGTGATACCATTTTGCTTAACTATTTCGATTCTCTGACCCCCCCCCTCCCCAAGCCAAACTCTAGATCCGCGCCTGAACATATTCATATGCTCTTCGCTGGAATACATCTCGAGGCAGTGAATACGCTTCGTGTTGTGAATTACGTCGAAGGAGCGAGTTCGCGCAGCTACATACTGACTTGCCATCGCATGTTGTTTTCGTTCCAATGGGGCACACTTTGCCCCTAACTGTGGTCTACGAAGCTTGGAACATGTACGACGTAGCTAACTGGTTGCCTGTGCCCTAGCCAGAGACAATCACCTCCTCATCCTTGTCCAATCCAGCACCTTAGCTTATGCAACGATACACACGGTCTTCTTTTCTTTTTCTTTTTATTTGATCGCTTACCCTCCAAGCTCGGCTTTACCCTCGGACTTTGCGAGGGATCAGTCCTCTACCGTCGAATTCCAGGACAGTGCCTCGGAGCTGAACACACCTTGACAGCAGATACAACTGGGGATGGTGACAAGCCAATCGCCTAAGTGACCACGAACTTGGGTCTAATGAAGGAAAGGGCAGCGAAGGGAGTGGGAAGAAAGAAGCCGTGGTCCTGTCGAAAGGAACCATCCCAGCAATCGCCTGGAGGAGACGTGGGAAACCACGGAAAACCACTTCTAGGATGGCTGAGGCAGGAAGCGAACCTGCCTCTACTAAGTCTGTGTGCCCCACGAGGTTGGGTGAACCCCGTTCCAGGCCTCAGACCAGGAACAAAATTTCGTGGCAGAGCCGAGATTTGAACCCGGGCCTCCGCAGTGACATGGTCTTTTACAGAGCCAAATAAACAAATCGTGTCGCCTCCGTGGTGTAGTGGTCAGCGTGCATAAATGCCACCCCGTAGGTCTGAGGTTCGATACCCGGCTCTAACAAGAAATTTGACAAGTGGTATGAGGGCTGAAACGGGGTTTACTCAGCCTCGGGGAGAAGAGTAGAGTGGGTTCGAATCCCACCTCAGCCATCTTCGAGTGGTTTTCCGTGGTTTCCCACTTCGTCTTCGGGCAAATGCTGGAAAGGTACAGTACCTAACCAAAGGCCACGACCGCCTCCTTCCCTCTTCCTTGCCTATCCCTCTCACTCTTCTCATCCCCTCATCAGGCCCCTGTTCACTTCGCAGGTGAGGCCGCCTGGGCGAATTGCTAGTCACACTCCCCAGTTGTATCCCCTCTTTCAGAGCCTCAAGTTGCAGGACACCGTCCTTCGCTTAGTCCGTGGGAAAAGCCAACCCAGGAGGGTAAAAAGATAACGAAAAAAAAAAACTAATCAGTCTGTGAAAACGATTAAGTATATAACCTTGCCACTTGCCAGGCAACTCCAATCGCGCGCTTGCCATGTGAGCTACTGCGACATTTGACCTGCAGCGCGCACCTCCCGGTCTATACAATACCTGCTCTTGGTGTGTGCGTGCACCTCTTGTTTTCAAGTGTGTGTTCTGCGTATCTCGGCTCGTTTAACGGGTTCATTCGAGGTACCCATACTGAATTAATAGTGGCGCTCACGATTCCTGCTGTCTTCTAGCCCGTAAACACACATCTCGTTATATTACCCCGGTTTAGGGAGAGGGACCTATGGCTTTCAGAATTGTAGTACATGTGACAGAATGCATAAAACTGGATCGCAAGGGGCCAGTGGACCGTTCGGTATGTAGGCCATAGAGTTTTGTAGACTACTATTACCTGAAGATACCGGTTGAGTTAGCCGCGCTCGTTACGGCGTGACTGCAGGCAGTCGCTCACATCCGGTAGGCGAGGAGGCTCGAAACCCTCCACCGGCAACCTTGAAGATGGTTTTCTGTAGTTTCCTATCTTCCTTCCAGGCAAATGCCGGGGTTAGTCCCCAACAATAGGCCACAGCCTCTACCTTCCAATTCCTCATCCTTACATTCACACTTTCCTCGCCAGACAACCACCACACGGGACGGTACTTGTAGCTCACCCCATGGGTGTCCGCATAGAAGTAGCTGAAAACTTGAGCGAGCCGAACATGCACTCGGACACTCCCGGCACTAAAAGCCATACGCTTAAAAAATATAATATAAGAACATGAAGATTATTGCGTAAATATATTATTCAAACTTCAATCGCATAATTAGGACACAAGAAATAACAAGTATTTCCGTGAAGAAATGTGTAGCCCAGTTTCATTTATCCTGCTTATGTTAATTGCCTCTATCAACATACAAAATTCAGTTTGATTGCTGTAATAGATTCGTAGATATTGAGAACCGTCTAAATATATCGGATAGTCGACATGTTGGATTGTTATATATGTAGGCCCTAGAGTTATGTACTATTACATGAAGATTATTGTGTAAGAGTATTATTCAAACTTCAATTGCATGATTAGGACACAAGAAATGGTAAAAACGAGATTTTAAAATTTTGCACAGCCTCCATCTTCTGGTTCTGAAAAAAAAAATGAAATAAATTAGATGCCAGTGGATTAAAATTTGTATAAGCTTATACCATACCAAGTTTCACTGTGCTCATCCTTTTCAATATTCGCATTTCGCGTCGCCGGCAGGTTGGATTTGTGATCACCAGGTTATGAAAGTTCCATAGGTGAACTTATGTTTATAGCCTCTATCAACACACAAAATGTCAGTTTGACTGCTGTCAGATTATCAGATTTTGTGATCCGTCTAAATATTTTGGATGCTCGCCATGTTGGATTGTAACATATGTAGGCCATAGAGTTATGTACTATTAGATGACTATTATTGCGTAGGTTCATTTTCAAACGTTGATTTTGATCGCATGATTGCGACACAAAAAATTAAAACGTAATTTTAAAAATTTGCACAGCTGCCATCTTGAGGTTATGTAAACAATTTGACAAAAATATATGTCAGTGCATTGCAAAGTGTATAAAGAATTGCTGTACCAAGTTTCACTGCGTTCGGATTTTTAACCCGCCAGAAAAGTCTATTTAAATGTTTCAAATACGCATGGTCGCCATGTTCGTTTTGTAGTTAACAGATTTCTGAAAGTCCCTTGAACGATTTTGTAGTAGTGCCTTTTATCACCGTACAAAATTTCAGGTTGATATGAGTAATAGATTCGGAGATATAGAATGACAGTGAAATATTTCGCACAGCCGCCAGGTTGGATTGTTGAAACGTAATAAAATTTGTAGGGCACGGTCGGGGTCGGCCAGAATAGTACTATGACCTTACCGAATTTAATTGAAATCTATCCAGCCACTTAGATTTTATTAGTGGGGCGTGGAGGCTCACACACGGACGCACACACACGGACAAAAGGTGAACCGTAAACCTATGTTTTCATAAATAGAAATAGGCTAAAAGCGAGATTTTAAAATTTGACACTGGCGCCATCTCATGGTTAAAAAAACAATTAAGTTTGATTGCTGTCACAGATTAGTTGACATTGAGAATCGTCTAAATATTTCGGATGGTCACCATATTGGATTTTTATATACTTTGTAGGCCATAGAGCTATGTACTATTAGATGATGATAATTGCGTAGGTTCATTGTTCAAACGTTGGTTTCGATCGCATGATTAGGACACAAGAAATTAAACCTTAATTTTAAAATTTCGCACAGCCGCCATCTTGACGTTATGTAAACAATTGAGCTGAATAGGATGTCAGTGCATTACAAGGTGCATACCATTTGATGTACCATGTGTGACGGCACTCGGATGGTTTAAATTCGATAAAAGTCTATTTAAATACAACAACTTCGCTTGACCGCCATGTTCGTTTTGTAAAGAGGTTTTTGAGAGTCCCATTGTTACACTTCTATTAGTGCTTTTTTTCCACCATACAAAACGTCAGGGTGATATCTGTAATAGTTTCGGAGATTTGGAATGCCGGTGAAATATTTCGCGTAATTGCCAAGTTGGATTGGTGAGATGTAATAAAATTTGAAGAGCACAGTCGGGGTTGGACAAAATAGTACTATGACCTTACCAAGTTTCGTTGATATCGCTCCAGCAGTTTAGATTTTATTAGGGGGAGGAGCGAGGCGACGGTCACATGCAAACACACACATACGAATACACACACGGTCTATATGTGATGTCATAGTCCTATCTTTCATAAATGTAGATAATAAAGGAAGCTTTTCAGTCGGTCAACACGACTGAATAGCTTTCATTATTAGAATTAAGCATCACTGAAAAATGGCTTCTATCACTACTAAATGACAATAGGCCAACAAGTAAACGAAAAGCAAGAACGGGAAGTTTAATTTAGAAAAGAAATACTATTATTGGTCACAAAGGAGCTAAAGTTCCGCTTACACGTACCTTGATGCTCGGTACAGCTGGGAGTCGAGTTCCGACTGTAATGTTCCAGGGCTGTAACGTTCCACACGCTCGTTCTGAGTTCCAAGTTACAGTTCCGGAACGATACCGCAAGCCAGCTCGGGGCAGCGGTATGGCGTACGTTACGTAACGTGGAACACAAGCGGTACGTAACGCATTTCAGTTCTGTTCCGTGTCCCTGATGATTAGTTTAGTCGTTTATTAATGTTAAGTTTTGTCCAATTGAGTAGCTACAATTGAGATTTGGTAAAGATGGCGGCAAAATAAACATGACACTGAGGTGCCCTTTTCTAGTGCTACTTCTGTACAAAATGTCGTGTTTCAATTGATAGGGGGGAGCCGACATATACACACACAGATACACAATGTTTCTTGAAAAAAAAAAAGTCCCTTAATACTAGCCACGTTCTTCTACTGGCAGTGATCTGTAAGAAAATCAGGCATTTTTAGTCTACTTTTGACATTTTGCAAAAATTAGGAAAAAGTAGACTTATGAGATCGATCCGGGAAAATGTGTTTCTGTCTGGCTACCTGTCTGTCTGTCTGTCTGGCTCTGTGTGTGTCTCCCCCCCCCCCCCTATCAACTCATAAACGGCTTCAGCAATCGAAACCATTTTTTAGTATGAGTAAAGATGAATACCGGAATATCTCAAGCCCATATTTGAAAATGATGTCAGTGCTACCAACTGCTGAAAAAAACGCACTAGATATTTGAGCTCCATGTTGGATATCTTGCAAGGTATGCATGGGAGCTATTCCAAAATTGGCACACAAGTAGATAATGCTATTTCTGTTTAATTTCCAGGAGGCCATGCGTGACAATGTTGCCAAAATAATTTTAAGCTTTCTGATAGGTCAAGTTTTTAAATGCATATAACTTTTGCACTATCAATTGGATTTCAACCAAATTTTGTATGTAATATTTGGACATAAACAGATATGGCTGAGCGTATTCTTAAGAACCACCAGGGCTGCCAATAGTTAATAATTGCTCTCTCTATTTTTTATCCAAATACCAAAATATCAGAAAGTATGCAAGCCGACAGTTTTAAACTATGCACACGTTTAGTACCTTAAATTTTAGATTAATTTGGAGTAACTTATATAGTCAGTTCTACCAACATGATTCTAAGCCTGCTGATAGCACCAAATTTTAAATACATGTAACTCCTATACTGTCAGTTGGATTTCAACCAAATTTCGCATGTGCTATGTGTACCATAACAGATATGACTATGCTTATTCTTAAGAGGAATCAGGGCTGCCAACTGTTAATAAATGCTGTCTATATATTTTTTCCCTAATATCAATAAATCAGAAAATATGCAAGCCAACAGCTCCATAATTTGCACACATATAGCACCTGGCATTCTAGATAAATTTGGAGTAATCAATATAAGACAGTGCTACCAACATGATTCTATGCCTGCAGATAGGTTCAATTTTAATAAACATATAACTTGTATACTAAAAATGGATCTGATCCATAATTGGCTCAACAAAATATCATAATATTTCAGATCATTTCTGACCAGCACACGCATGACCTTCTTGCCAAACATGCTTTTGCGCGTGCTGATAAATCCAGAGTCTAACTGCATGTAAAGTTCATTGGAATTCAACCAAATTGTGTATTCTGTACCTTAAGAGATGGAACGAAGATGTATATATTAAGTCGCCAGGGCTGCCAACAGTCTTGCTCTATTAGGCTATATTATACCAGGTATATTTCGAACTAATTAGACATTTCGATATTACCAACTTAATTTCGTCATTATTCTAGATAGGTTCATATACTGTAGATTAATCATTGGCATGAATCTTAATTTTAGGAAAAGTAGGCTCTTTAGTTCGTCTCGGAACTTCTTGTTAGAGTTTTAATATGTGTTTGAAATTTGTTGCAGATGATTATTTTATCATATTTTCATACACCATGTTACGGTATGTTGATTTAGGCGTTCAATTTTCTATCCTTCTTTATGGTGCACCATATAAGGTTTAATACCAAGGGACTTTTTAGTGTTACGCTATACATTTACCTTGTGTCTTTGATATTTATCAATTCATTCATATCGGCTGATGTTGTTGTTTGAGTCTTCAGTCTTTTGACTGGTTTTATCCCGCTCTCCATGCCTCCCTGTCCTGAGCTAAGCGTTTCATCTCCACACAGTTACCACACCCCACATTCGAGGCAAACTGTTTAACATATTCTAAT
The DNA here is from genome assembly GCA_946902985.2 of Meconema thalassinum. Classification (NCBI taxonomy): domain Eukaryota; kingdom Metazoa; phylum Arthropoda; class Insecta; order Orthoptera; family Tettigoniidae; genus Meconema; species Meconema thalassinum. Next base: position 1,733,099,944 of record OX336388.2, on the reverse strand, counting down.
CTCGGTCTACCCCTACAGTTCTTGTCCTCGACCTTCCTTCCATAACTAAGTTTGCTATTTCTGGGTGTCTTAGTATGTGTCCTACCAACCTATCCCTTCTCTTCATTAGCAGTCGCCAGAAACATCTCTCCTCTCCCACTCTCCTTAATAGCTCTTCGTTTGTAACCCTCTCTTCCCATCTGATCTTCATCATTCTCCTGTAACATCACATTTCAAACGCTTCAAATCTCCTCTTTTCTGCCGCATCAATAGTCCAATTTTCACTTCCATAGAGTGCCACGCTCCATGTCAACAGATTCCTTTTCTGTAGAAATGCCTTCCTTGCCTGAGCCAACCTAATTCTTATATCCTCTTTCCTCCATCAATCACTTGTTATTTTGCTTCCTAAGTAACAGAAGTCTTCTGAGATTCGGAGATATAGAATGCCAGTGAAATATATCGCACAACCGCCATGTTGGATTATTAGAACGTAATAATATTTGTAGGGCACGGTCGGGGTCCGCCTGAATAGTAATATGACCTTACCGAATTTAACTGAAATCCATCCAGCCACTTAGATTTTATTAGTGGGGCGTGGGGGCACACACACGGACACACACGGACAAATGGTGATCTCATAAGCCTATTTTTTTCATAAATAGAAATAGGCTAAAAACGAGTTTTTAAAATTTGACACAGGCTCCATCTCGTGGTTAAGAAAACAATTAAGTTTGATTGCTGTCACAGATTAGTTGACATTGAGAATTGTCTAAATATTTCGGATGGTCACCATATTAGATTTTTATATACATGGTAGGCCATAGAGCTATGCACTATTGGATGATGATAATTGCGTAGGTTCATTGTTCAAACGTTGGTTTCGATCGCATGATTAGGACACAAGAAATTAAACCTTAATTTTAAAATTCCGCACAGCCGACATCTTGAAGTTATGTAAACAATTGAGCTGAATAGGATGTCAGTGTATTACAAGGTGTATACCATTTGCTGTACCATGTGTGACGGCGCTCGGTTGGTTTAAATGCGAGAAAAGTCTATTTAAATACAACAACTTCGCTTGGCCGCCATGTTCGTTTTGTAAAGAGGTTTTTGAGAGTCCCTTAGTTACAATTATATTAGTGCTTTTTTCCACCATACAAAACGTCAGGGTGATATCTGTAATAGTTTCGGAGATTTGGAATGCCGGTGAAATATTTCGCGCAATTGCCAAGTTGGATTGGTGAGATGTAATAAAATTTGAAGAGCACAGTCCGGGTTGGACAAAATAGTACTATGACCTTACCGAGTTTCGTTGAAATCGCTCCAGCAGTTTAGATTTTATTAGGGAGGGGAGCGAGGCGACGGTCACATGCAAACACACACACGGACTATATGTGATGTCATAGGCCTATCTTTCATAAATGTAAATAATAAAGGAAGCTTTCCAGTCGGTCAACACGACTGAATAGCTTTCATTATTAGAATTAAGCATCACTGAAAAATGGCTTCTATCAATACTAAATGAAAATAGGCCAACAAGTAAACGAAAAGCAACAACGGGAGGTTTAAGTTAGAAAAGAAATAATATTATTGGTCACTAAGGAGCTAAAGTTCCGCTAACACGTACCTTGATGCTCGGTACAGCTGGGAGTCGAGTTCCGACTGTAATGTTCCAGGGCTGTAACGTTCCACACGCTCGTTCTGAGTTCCAAGTTACAGTTACGGAACGATACCGCAAGGCAACTTGGGGCCGCGTTATGGCATACGTTACGTAACGTGTTACACAGCGGTACGTAACGCATTTTCGTTCTGTTCAGGGTCCCTGATGATTAGTTTAGTCGTTTATTAATGTTAAGTTTTGACCAATTGAGTAGCCACAATTGAGATTTGGTAAAGATGGCGGCAAAATAAACAAAACACAGAGGTGCCCTTTTCTAGTGCTACCTCTGTACAAAATTTCGTGTTTCAATTGATAGAGGGGAGCAGACATATACACACACAGACACACAATGTTTCTTGAAAAAAGTCCCTTAATACTAGCCACGTTCTTCCACTGGCAGTGATCTGTGCGAAAATCAGGAATTATTAGTCTACTTTTCTCATTTTGCAAAAATGAGGAAAAAGTAGACTTTTGAGATCGATCCGGGAAAAAGTGTGTGTGTCTGTGTGTCTGTCTATCTGTCTGTCTGGCTGGTTGGCTGTGTGTGTCCTCCCCCCCTATCAACTCATAAACGGCAGCAGCAATCGAATACAATTTTTAGTATGAGTAAAGATGTATACCGGAATATCTCAAGCCCATATTTGAAAATAATGTCACTGCTACCAACTGCTGAAAAAACGCACTAGAAATTTGAGCTCCATGTTGGATATCTTGAAAGGTATGCTTGGGAGCTATTCCAAAATCGGCACACATAAAGATAATGATATTTCTGTTTAATTTCCATGAGGCCATACATGACAGTGTTGCCAAAATAATTTTAAGCTTTCTGATAAGTCAAGTTTTTAAATGCATATAACTTCTGCACTATCAATTGGATTTCAACCAAATGTTGTATGTAATATGTGGACATAAACAGATATTACTGAGCGTATTCTTAAGAACCACCAGGGCTGCCAACTGTTAATAATTCTCTCTCTATTTTTTATCCAAATACCTGTATATCAGAAAGTATGCAAGCCGACAGCTTTAAACTATGAACACGTATAGTACCTTACATTTTAGATTAATTTGGAGTAACATATATAGTCAGTTCTACCAACATGATTCTAAGCCTGCTGAAAGCACCAATTTTTAAATACAAGTAATTCCTATACTATCAGTTGGATTTCAACCAAATTTTGTATGTGCTATGTGTACCTTAACAGATATGACTATGCTCATTCTTAAGAGCAATCAGGGCTGCCAACTGTTAATAAATGCTGTCTATATTTTTTCCCCAAGATCAATATATCAGAAAATATGCAAGCCAACAGCTCCATACTTTCCACACGTATAGCACCTGGCATTCTAGATAAATTTGGAGTAATCAATTGAAGTAAGTGCTGCCAACATGATTCTATGCCTACAGATAGGTCCAATTTAAGAAAACATGTAACTTCTATACTAACAAATGGATTTCATTCAAAATTGGCACAACAAGATATAATATTTCAGATCATTTCTGACCAGCACACGCATGACATTCTTGCCAAACATGCTGATAAATCCAGAGTCTAAATGCATGTAAAATTAATTGGACTTCTACTAAATTGTGTATTCTGTACCTTAAGAGATGGAACTAAGTCGTATATATTAAGTCACCAGGGCTGCCAAATTTAGTGCTCTATTAGGCTACATTATACCAGGTATATTTCGAACTAATCAGACTTTTCGATATTACCAACTTAATTTCGTCATTATTCTAGATAGGTTCATATACTGTAGATTAATCATTGGCATGAATCTTAATTTTAGGGAAGGTAGGCTCTTTAGTTCGTCACGGAACTTCTTGTTAGAGTTTTAATATGTGTTTGAAATTTGTTGCAAATGATTATTTTATCATATTTTCATACATCATGTGACGGTATGTTGATTTAGGCGTTCAATTTTCCATCCATCTTTATGGTGCACCATATAAGGTTTAATACCAAGGGACATTTTAGTGTTACGCTATACATTTATCTTGTGTCTTTGATATTTATCAATTCATTCATATCGGCTGATGTTGTTGTTTGAGTCTTCAGTCTTTTGACTGGTTTGATGCAGCTTTCCATGCCACCCTGTCCTGAGCTAAGCGTTTCATCTCAACATAGCTACCACACCCTACATTCGAGATAAACTGTTTAACATATTCTAATCTCGGTCTATCCTTACAGTTCTTGTCCTCGACCCTTCCTTCCATAACTAAGTTTGCTATTCCTGGGTGTCTTAGTATGTGTCCTACCAACTTATCTCTTCGCTTCATTAGCAGTCGCCAGAAACATCTCTCCTCTCCCACTCGTCTTAATACCTCTTTGTTTGTAACCATATCTACCCATCTGATCTTCATCATTATCCTGTAACACCACATTTCTAACGCTTCAAATCTCCTCTTTTCTGCTGCACCAATAGTCCAATTTTCTCTTCCATAGAGTGCCAAACACGATGTCAACTGATTCCTTTTCTGTAGAAATGCTTTCCTTGCCTGAGCCAACCTACTTTTTATATCCTCTTTCCTCCAACCATCACTGGTTATTTTGCTTCCTAAGCAACTTAACAGAAGTCTTCTGAGATTCGGAGATATAGAATGCCAGTGAAATATTTCGCACAGCCGCCATGTTGGATTGTTGAAAAGTAATAAAATTTGTAGGGCACGGTCGGGGTTGGCCAGAATAGTATTATGACCTTACCGAATTTAATTGAAATCTATCCAGCCACTTAGATTTTATAAGTGGGAGTTGGGGGCAAACACACCGACACACACGGACAAAAGGTGATCTCATAAGCCTATTTTTTCATAAATAGAAATAGGCTAAAAACGAGATTTTAAAATTGACACTGGCGCCATTTCGTGGTTAAAAAAACAATTAAGTTTGATTGCTGTCACAGATTAGTTGACATTGAGAATCGTCTAAATATTTCCGAAGGTCACCATATTGGATTTGTATATGCATTGTAGGCCATTGAGCTATGTACTATTAGATGATGATTATTGTTTAGGTGCATTGTTCAAACGTTGGTTTTGATCGCATGATTAGGACACAAAAAATTAAACCTTAATTTAAAAATGTCGCTCAGCCGCCATCTTGATGTTATGTAAACAATTGAGCTGAATAGGATGTCAGTGCATTACAAGGTGTGTACCAATTGCTGTACCATGTGTGACGGCGCTCGGATGGTTTAAATGCGAGAAAAGTCTATTTAAATTCAACAACTTCGCTTTGCCGCATGTTCGTTTTGTAAAGAGATTTTTGAGAGTCCCATCGTTACACTTCTATTAGTGCTTTTTTCCACCATACAAAACGTCAAGGTGATATCTGTAATAGTTTCGGAGATATGAAATGCCGGTGAAATATTTCGCACAGTTGCCATGTTGGATTGGTGAGATGTAATAAAATTTGAAGAGCACAGTCGGGTCGGACAAAATAGTACAATGACCTTACCGAGTTTCGTTGAAATCGATCTAGCAGTTTAGATTTTATTAGGGAGGGGAGCGAGGCGACGGACACATGCAAACACACACATACGTACACACACATGGACTATATGTGATGTCATAGGCCTATCTTTCATAAATTTACATACTAAAGGTAGCTTTTCAGTCGGTCAACACGACTGAATAGCTTTCATTATTAGAATTAAGCATCACTGAAAAATGGCTTCTATCACTACTAAATGAAAATGGGCTAACAAGTAAACGAAAAGCAAGAACGGGACGTTTAATTTAGAAGAGAAATACTATTATTGGTCACAAAGGAGCTAAAGTTCCGCTAACACGTACCTTGACGCTCGGTACAGTTAGGAGGCGAGTTCCGACTGTACCGGTTCATACGTAACGTTCCGCTAACACGTAACTTGATGTTCGGTACAGTTGGGAGTCGAGTTCCGACTGTACCGTTCCAGGGCTGTAACGTTCCACTTGCTCGTACCGAGTTCCAAGTTACAGTTACGGAACTATACCGCAAGCCAGCTCGGGGCCGCGGTATGGCATACACAGCGGTACGTAACGCATTTCAGTTCTGTTCCGGGTCCCTGATGATTAGTTTAGTCGTTTATTAATGTTAAGTTTTGACCAATTGAGTAGCCACAATTGAGATTTGGTAAAGATTGCGACAAAATAAACATGACACTGACGTGCCCTTTTCTAGTGCTACCTCTGGACAAAATTTCGTGTTTCAATTGAAAGGGGGGAGCACACATATACACACACAGACACACAATGTTTCTTGAAAAACGTCCCTTAATACTAGCCACGTTCTTCCACTGGCAATGGTCTGTAGGAAAATCAGGCATTTTTAGAGTTTTAATATGTGTTTGAAATTTGTTGCAAATGATTATTTTATCATATTTTCATACATCATGTTACGGTATGTTGATTTAGGCGTTCAATTATCCATCCTTCATAATGGTGCACCATATAAGGTTTAATACCAAGGGACTTTTTAGTGTTACGCTATACATTTATCTTGTGTCTTTGATATTTATCAATTCATTCATATCGGCTGATGTTGTTGTTTGAGTCTTCAGTCTTTTGACTGGTTTTATCCCGCTCTCCATGCCTCCCTGTCCTGAGCTAGGCGTTTCATCTCTACATAGCTACCACACCCTACATTCGAGGCAAACTAACATATTCTAATCTCAGTCTACCCCTACAGTTCTTGTCCTCGACCCTTCATTCCATAACTAAGTCTGCTATTCCTGGGTGTCTTAGTAAGTGTCCTACCAACCTATCTCTTCTCTTCATTAGCAGTCGCCAGAAACATCTCTCCTCTCCCACTCGTCTTAATACCTCTTTGTTTGTAACCATATCTACCCATCTGATCTTCATCATTATCCTGTAACACCACATTTCAAACGCTTCAAATCTCCTCTTTTCTGCTGCACCAATAGTCCAATTTTCACTTCCATAGAGCCCACGCTCGATGCCAACAGATTTCTTTTCTGTAGAAACGCTTTTCTTGCCTGATCCAACCTACTTTTTATATCCTCTTTCCTCCGTCCATTACTGGTTATTTTGCTTCCTAAGTAACAGAAGTCTTCTGAGATTCGGAGATATAGAATGCCAGTGAAATATTTCGCACAGCCGCCATGTTGGATTTTTGAAACGTAATAAAATTTGTAGGGCACGGTTGGGGTCGGCCAGAATAGTACTATGATCTTACCGAACTTAATTGAAATCTATCCATCCACTTATATTTTATTAGTGGGGGGGGGGGGGCACACACATGGACGTACACACACGGATGAAAGGTGATCCCATAAGCCTATTTTTTCATAAATAGAAATAGGCTAAAAGCGAGATTTTAAAATTTGACGCTGGCGCCATTTCGTGGTTAAAAAAACAATTAAGTTTGATTGCTGTCACAGATTAGTTGACATTGAGAATCGTCTAAATATTTCCGATGGCCACCATATTGGATTTTTATATACTTTGTAGGCCATAGAGCTATGTACTATTAGATGATTATTGCGTAGGTTCATTGTTCAAACGTTGGTTTCGATGGCATGATTAGGACACAAGAAATTAAACCTTAATTTTAAAATTTCGCACAGCCGCCATCTTGATGTTATGTGAACAATTGAGCTGAATAGGATGTCAGTGCATTACAAGATGTATACCATTTGCTGTACCATGTGTGACGGCGCTCGTTTAAATGCGAGAAAAGGCTATTTAAATACAACAACTTTGCTTGGCCGCCATTGTGGAGAAAGTGAACTAAAGCTCTTTCGAGCAATCTACTTCCTGTAGAAAATAGACAGTGTTTTGATTTACATAGTTTTGATTTTGTTATCTTTGAGTGTAGTGTCTTTGGAATGTCTTTGGATGCGATGTTGATTTGTGTTAATAAAATATTGATTACTGTATATTAAAATGATTTGGTATGGCATATAACTGGCGACCGTGACAGGACTACTGGCAATCTCAACATCAAATAAAACAGAACAACGATGACCGAACGTCGAGTATTACGCGGCGTATTTACTCGTGAGGTAAACAAGCTTGAAGAACTGTTGGCGCTTGCTGATGGTGACCACGAGGAGATTCGTAGCAGATATGCTTCACTTGTGGAACGCTACGAGAAGTTGAAACGTCTGGATGATGAAGTTTACAATGAGCTGCTGCTAAAGGAAGACCTTGAAGACATCGTGCTTGAAACAGAGATCAACAATTGCAGTCAGTTCGACTTGAAATATTTTAAGGATAGGGGAAAGGTGCAGGCCTTACAAGTTGGAGATCAAGCCGTTTCTGAAGCTAAAATGAGTAAACGTTCACGTACTTCTAATCAGAGACTACTAAGACTACCAAAACTAGAACTGAAAAAAATTGACGGAAACGTGAAGTGGTGGATTGGGTTTTGGGCGCAATTTACTAAAATACATGAAGATAGCAGGCTTAAAGATGAAGATAAATTTGTTTATTTGATTCAGTGTAGCTGGTAGATAACTTTCCTCCTTCAAAGGAAAACTACAAAAAGGCTATAGAATTGTTGAAGTCTAGGTATGGGAAGGATGAGTTGCTCATTGAGTACTATGTTAGGGAACTTTTATCCTTGGTGTTAAAGAAGGATAGTTTAAGATTCATAGCCCAACTGTATGACAGTCTGGAGGGACAGTTGAGAGCACTTGATTCCTTGTGCGTAACAAAGGAGAAATATGCTGCAATGTTATTTCCACTAGTAGAGAGTGCCTTGCCAGAGGTTATGTTTAGAACTTGGGACAGGTATCGTGTATCAAAAGAAACGTCTACCAAGAAACCTGACTGTTGCTTGAGTGAATTGTTAGCCTTCTTAAAGACTGAGGTAGAAGGTGAAGAACGGCTTAAGCTAAGACATAGTTCTTTTGAAGTTAACGAGAGGACGGATCGAGTTAAGCAAGATGATAGGACCAAGACTAAGAATAGGGACATACCTTCAGCGGCTTCTTTAATTTCAATAGAGGATGTTTCAGTTAGTAAGGGAAACAGAAATAACAAAGATACGGCTTGTATATTCTGTGGCAGAACCTCACATCTTTCTCAAGACTGTGCTGTAGCTATTGATTATTCTCAAGAAGAACGCCAAGTAACGTTAAAGAAAAAGGGAGCTTGTTTTAGGTGTCTACGACCGGGACATGTCAGTGTTAAGTGTAAGATGTTTGTGAAGTGCCCATTTTGCAAGGGGAAACATTACGTTTTGATGTGTGCGAAAACAGACTCAGATGAACCAAAAGGTAATTCGGTTCCAAAAACAGTTAGCATGATGGCAGGTAGTAATAAAGGACATGTGACCTATCTGCAGACTTTAGTTCCTAGAGTAGTTGTTGGTGGATCCACGCACAGAGTAAGAGTTCTGTGTGACAGTGGATCGCAGAGAAGCTACATAAAGAAGTGCTAAGAAATTAGAGTTGGAACAAACTGGAAAGGTAACACTAAGTCAAGAATTATTTGGAGGTAGGAAAACAGCACCTGTTTGTTTCGAGTCCTGTCAAATAACTTTGCTGGGTATGAACGAGGAAAACAGATGTGAGGTTGCAGTGTTAGGCTCTGATAGTATCTGTGGAGGTGCTCCCCTAGTTGATGCTGACTTGTTTAATTTACTGAGGGACAAGGGAGTTGAACTTAGTGATGTTGGCCAAGATAATGGTGGCAACAGTACTGACATTCAGGTATTGTTAGGAGCTGACGTGTGGGCTCAGATAATCACGCCAGACTTTCTATATGTAAACAAGAGTCTAGTAGCTGTGAGAACTTGTTTAGGGTGGACACTTAAGGCTCTTCTGAGATCACTTCAACTACTGCCTCGTCTTACACTCTACTTACTTTAACTCAATCAACAAGAGTGGCGGATTTGTGGGAAATTGAGACTTTGGGTATAAAAGATCCTGGCGAACAGATAAAAAAAGGAAGAAAGGGAACAAGAAGTTCAGATGTTCTTCGATAGGACTGTGAAGAGAGAAGAGGAATCTGGGCGCTACATTGTCAAACTACCCTGGAATGATGGTTGTACTTCTCTGGAAACGAATCGTGAAATTTATCAGAAACGATTATTGAACACTTCAAGAAAGTTACGAGTGATGCAGAAATTTCAGGATTATGATGAGGTATTACAGGAATGGGTAAACAAAGGGATTATCGAAGGTGTTGAAAACGAGGTTTTGGATGGACCTACACATTATTTGCCTCATAGAGCTGTGCTGAAAGATGGTGGCACTACAAAGATAAGGCCGGTGTTCGATGCTTCCAACAAAGACAGAAATGGTCATTCCTTGAATGATTGCCTCGAGCCCGGACCAACCTCATCGACCTTGTTCCATCAGTGCTGACCAATTTTCGAACCTATCCTATAGGTCTAATAGCTGATATAGAGAAGGCATTCCTGCAGATTGATCCTGAAGACAGAGATATGCTCCGTTTTCTCTGGTGGGATAATGATACGATTACCACTTTTCGACATTGCCGGGTAGTTTTTGGTGTTTGTTCCAGTCCCTTCCTATTGGTTTCTGTACTGAACAACCTTCTGGAAGAGCCCCCAACTCATTTGAAGGAAGTAGCTACAAAAATGAAACCTGCATTTTATGTTGACAACTGTCTTACTGGAGTCGCTTCAAAGGAAGAAATTGGACCCTTTATTTTAAAGGCACAAGAATTGATGTTATCCGCAGGTTTCAATTTGAGGGGATGGGTGAATTCCTTTGATTGTGGTGTTGGTAAAACTGAGAATGTTTTAGGACTTCGTTGGTATTGCGACGTGGATGAACTTGGATGTAACTTCAGCCCGACTACCGGTTTAGTAACCCGAAGAGTGGTACTATCCAGCGTGCAAAAAATATTTGATCCGATTGGATTTTCAGCCCCAGTAACTCTGATTCCCAAGCTCATTCTGCATAAGACATGGCAGAAAAGTATAGGATGGGATGAGGTTTCACCAGGAGACATTTGTGAGGAATTCTGTCGATGGAATCAGCAGTTGCAATACCTACATGACTGTCGGATACCTAGAAGGATTTTCCTGAATGACAACAGCACTTTGCATGTATTTGTGGACGCTAGCAAAAGAGCGTTTGGTTGTTGCATATTTCTGAGAACGGAAGAAGAAGGTAAGATCAAACTGAGTCTTCTGATGGCTAAATCTAGAGTGGCGCCTCTCAAAGAACTGACACTACCCCGCCTTGAACTGATGGGAGCGCTCCTTGGAGTTAGAATGTCTCGGTTGAGCCTTCGATGCCTACACCGGAATGACATACACACAGTGTTTTGGTCCTATTCAACAGTAGTCTTGGCTTGGATTGCTAATAAAGGGCTTTGGTCGGTGTTCGTAGAGAATCGGGTAAAGGAAATTCATGAGTACAGTAAGGCTAGTTCATGGAGACACATACCGGGCAGCCTCAATCCAGCAGATCTCCTGTCTAGAGGGTGTTCACCAACACAACTTTGGAGATCCAGATGGTGGGAGGGTCCGTCTTGGCTTAAATGTAAAGAAGAAGAATGCGTATTTAATCGTCCTGAACCATTGTTGGAATAAGTCAACAGGGAAAGGTGGAAAACAGTTGTAGCTGCTAAGAACACTGTTGTGGAAACTATTTTACTGCAATTAAGTTCACGATTCTCTGGATACATCAAAATCGTTAGGACCATTGCTTGGATTTTGAGATTGAAACAAAGGAATCGTAGAGACCACGTATCAACGGAAATTGATAGCGAAGAGTTTCTCGATGCAGAGAAGAAACTGTACTTCCTTATCCAGAAGGAAACGCTTTATGAAGAAGAGAGAAAAGAACAATTGAAGAATCTGGAGGTGTTCACAGACGATGAAGGAATTCTACACATGAAGTCAAGAGTCGTTGATTCTGACGACACTCCTGAGTATATCTATCCAGTTGTACTTCCTTCAAAACATGTGATGGTTGAAAGAATGATTGAACAATTTCATCGATTCCATAACCATGCTGGGACGCACACACTGCTTGTTTTGTTGCACCAAAGGGTTTGGATAATTAGAGGAAGAAGGACGGTGGCAGCAGTTGTTCGGAAATGCGTGATCTGTCGTCGTAACTCTGCTAAGGGTTTTGAGGTACCTTTTCCTCCGTTGCCACAGGATCGAATCAAGGCATCGAGACTTTTCCAGATCACGGGCACAGACTTGGCCGGCCCTGTATTTCTACGAGGAGGAGAAAAGGGATGGATTGTGATATTCACTTGTGCAGTTTATCGGGCTGTACATCTGGAATTGATCACTTCACTTAGTACAGTAGCGTATATCCAAACACTACGCCGATTTGCGGCAAGAAGAGGAAGAGTGAATACCACGTATTCGGACAATGGGACAAATTTCACCGGACTTCGCAGAACCATGGAGCAATTGGTTTGGACTGAAATAGAGAGGACGTGCAGCCTTCTGAAGATTAAATGGAAGCTGAACCCTCCCACTGCAGCCTGGTGGGGAGGATTCTGGGAAAGGTTGATTAAGGTTCTAAAGGATTTGCTTCGCCGTAATTTGGGTAAAGCTTGCCTAAATTATGAGGAAATGTGTACTCTTCTGTGCGATTGTGAGAACCTGATGAACAATCGACCTTTGACTTATCTTTCTGAAGAAGATGAACTCAGGCCACTCAGACCCTCCATGTTCCTACAGAGCTTAGAGGGTAATGATGTAGCCGACTTAGACCAAATTCAAACCAGCAGTTTAAACGACAGATGGCGTTATCTACAAGCTGTTCGGGAGAGCCTGAGAAATCGCTTCAAAAAAGAATACCTGGGATTTCTCCGATCACGGAGCAAAAAGCAACAGGGATCCATACAAGTAGGAGACATAGTACTGGTGGAGAGCGACAACAAGAAACGTATCAACTGGCCCTTAGGGAGAGTGGTGGAGCTGTTACCAGGAAGAGACAATGTGACTCGTCTGGTTAAAATTAAGACAGCAACTGGCATTCTACTTCGTCCAGTACAGCGACTTTATTCGTTAGAGATAAACTGTCTTAACAAACGTGATTCTATCAACACTTCACAACACCGACTAAGTGAGCCGGTCCTTAATGAAGATATTCCCTGCAGTAACTCAGGAACTGAAAAGGAGAGTGAATTCAAGACTCGTTGTGGTAGAACTGTAAGGCAACTCAAGAAACTAGACTTATAGTGGTTCACATTCCTGAGCTCAATGTTCAACTATAATTTTAGAATGTTTACTTCAGTTTATGAGTGTGTGTTGCAAAACTACCTTTTGCAAGGTGGGAGAATGTGGAGAAAGTGAACTAAAGCTCTTTCGAGCAATCTATTTCCTGTAGAAAATAGACAGTGTTTTGACTTAGAAAATAGACAGTGTTTTGATTTACATAGTTTTGATTTTGTTATCTTTGAGTGTAGTGTCTTTGGAATGTCCTTGGATGCGATGTTGAGTTGTGTTAATAAAATATTGATTACTGTATATTAAAATGATTTGGTATGGTATAGCCATGTTCGTTTTGTAAAGAGGTTTTTGAGAGTCCCATCGTTACACTTCTATTAGTGCTTTTTTCCTTCATACAAAACGTCAGGATATCTGTAATAGTTTCGGAGATATGGAATGCCGGTGAAATATTTCGCACAGTTGCTATGTTGGATTGGTGAGATGTAATAAAATTTGAAGAGCACAGTCGGAGTTGGACAAAATAGTACTATGACCATACCGAGTTTCGTTGAAATCGCTCCAGCAGTTTAGATTTTATTAGGTAGGGGAACGAGGCGACGGACACATGCAAACACACACATACGTATACACACACGGACTATATGTGATGTCATAGGTCTATCTTTCATAAATGTAAATAATAAAGGAAGCTTTTCAGTCGGTCAACACGACTGAATAGCCTTCATTATTAGAATTAAGCATCACGGAAAAATGGATTCTATCACTACTAAATGAAAATAGGCTAACAAGTAAACGAAAAGCAAGAACGGGACGTTTAATTTAGAAAAGAAATACTATTATTGGTCACAAAGGAGCTAAAGTTTGCTGTGTAGGTTACACTCTGCCTTATATGGCAACACTGCGAGAAGGTGAGTTGGATTCCCATCTAAGCCATCTTAGATTGGATTTCCGTGGTTTCCAACTTCTACTCCAGGAAAATGCGTGGGTAGTTCCTAAGTCAAGGCCACGGCCTACTCCTTCCCAAGCCATGCCATCATTACAAATACACACGTTACTACAGACATCACAATTACAAAGTTTAGACCTATCAGACAAATTCCATAAAAACCTCAACTACATGGACCGATGAACAATAACCTATGTTCCAAACCTCTATATGGAGCAACAATAAATATTTCGAATCAATGGGATCCATCGTATTGTTTTCAGGAAACATATTTCTAACGTAGGCTACAGTATGACCGCGATCGAAACGAGCAACGTGCCTTGCCCTGTCTGATGCGGCACGCACTCAGACTGAAATCAGTATTTTTATTTTTATTTTTATTGATATTTCAAGAAGTAATTATCCTATGTTTGAATAAATAATTTGCCTGGAATTGCATATGGCATCGTTCAAACTGGGATAGTTGTTGACGCAGAAAAGAGGATCTTTTCATCAGGGTTCTAGGGAGGACAGTAGATACTGACAAATTTTCTTAGGCTAGATAGAGTATTTCGATATCATGAAAGAAATGCCCCTAGATTAGATAACAGGTATGTAATTGATGTAGTTGTTGTGTAATTAGGCTATTATGTGACAGTTTGTAACAACCAGCGTAACAGTGTAATAAACGCAGTGTTACAATTGCCGTGGTAACTAAATAGACTGTGTAATAGCCGTAATAGTCTACGTAAAAATTCGGTGTAATAGCCATAATGGTTTTAATAGTTAATGGACAGTAGTTCCGGTAACAGTCCTGTAATAGTCTGTAGGCCTACATACATTTTGGGAAATGCTGCTGTACTGTTACAGGCTCTGTACCGTTCCACTTTCCGTTGGAACATGAGAACCTGGAACGTTACGCATAGATACCGGGTGGCTGGTTGGTATAACCTGGAACGGTACACAGTGTAACCGGGTACTGGTGGAAACGTTACTCTATTTCGATAACCAAGAACGGTACGCAGAGTAACTTTCCAACTGGTAACGCTGAGGAATCGTTCCAGTCATGTACCGTTCCATACGTAACGTTCCGCTAACACGTACCTTGATGCTCGGTACAGTTGGGAGTCGAGTTCCGACTGTACCGATCCAGCGCTGTAACGTTCCACATGCTCGTACTGAGTTCCAAGTTACAGTTCCGGAACGATACCGCAAGCCAGCTCGGGGCCTCGGTATGGCATACGTAACGTAACGTGGAACACAGCGTTACGTAACGCATTTCAGTTCTGTTCCGGGTCCCTGGAAGAAGGTACCTTAGGACATGCCTCTCCAGCTTAATGGCACGCTTACCGAGTATCGGAACAAGCAGGCTGTGAATGGGCTGCGTTAGAGCTCGATGGAAGAGAGAACAACAAGTATATTGTGATTGGGAGGTGTTAGTTATTGTAGTTTTAAGGAGTGGATCGGGAGGTGACACGAGCTATGAGATTGGGAACCAATCAGAGAAAGCCCTTTTGGTCTGGTGAGACAAGGCTGCCAATAACTTCGTGACGACAGCTCGGAGCCAAGTGAGCCGTCCATTCTCATTGGACGCAGGTATTGATTTTATCCAAAACATTAGGAGGAACAAATCTTAGGATTTGAAATACACACCTCAAAGGAGCACAGTGACGACGGACTTATTTATTAAGCAGTGTCCACGGTTGCGGGACACAATTGAGATCGGGAGAACAGGCAGGCCATTCCATTCTGTGAATACCATTCTCCTGAAGCAAGGCATTGACAATGTGCGGGCGAGCGTTATCGTCCACGAAAGTGAAATTTGGGCCGAAATTGTCAGCATAGCTTTACACTACAGGTGCCAAGAAAGTATGGCTGTAACGTGTGCCTGTCATACCTCCTGGGATGTACACAAGAGGGGTTCGGCGACCATACATGATGCCACCCCAGAACATTGCATCACCTCCTCCCTGTTGGTACCGGTCTCGAGTGTATTGGTCGAGCATACATTCACCGGATCGTTTCCTCACTCGCACAGATCTATCCTCATTGACACAGGCAAGTGTACACAGCCGATATACACGCACGAAAGAACGACTAATGGGTTTGGCACCACTACGACTCTTGTCCAGCAATATGCAAAACTTTTTTTGATGTGTGTATAATACTTGAGCAGAATTTCCCGTGCGTTTGGGAGGAATGTTTTGGATAAAATCAATACCAGCGTTCAATTATATCTGCCGTGGCGAAGATTTGGAGCACTGATCTTTTTCTTCCTGTTTCTCTAATAGGAAGTACAGAATAGCTATGGTGGCAACTACAATACTATTCCGAAGTGATGATGAGTTATAGAAAAACCTATTAAGTTACTCACGTTGTTTTAGGTGAAATATAAGGCTTAGCCGAACTATCAACCATCCTATGAGGTGAACCAGTAAATACGAGACCATGCGCAAGAAAGGAAGATTTAAGGTTAGTCCTGTGACGGTTCAGTTTCACATAATAAACAGTAAGATAGAGCTTTATTAGCCCGGCTCAAACACTTGGAATTCAGCGGGCATGGCCCATTAGTCTGTCAGCCGGTTCTGGCGATAAAACACCTGCACTCAAATATTTATGAGGTCACTGTATATGAGTGAGCTCTCCGCGGCTTGGGCTAATATCAGCTAACAGCGAGGAACACTTTAAAGTATTTAAGTGGCATTCAGGGACATGAGGCTTGGTGGTATAGTAACTCAGTTACAAGTATCCAGACAGAAGGGGATGACCATTCCATCCCTGATAAAGGAATGCAACTTTATTTTACCTTCTTTCCACTGGATTGATCGAGGCAAGTATTCCTGCTTTCTGTTGTTGTTGTTGTTGTTTAATTTTAGGGGTTTGGACATCGTGGACATGCATACCCATGTTCTTGGGCGTGTGTGTATAAATACGTTGTAAATATATTCAAATACATTTAAAAATGTATTATAACCTGTCTTATTGTGGTATCAGTAACAGTGTGTATACTTGTAATTCAGGTGAGAATTGGGAAGGCGTTGGTCATGGCGTTACGTTAGGCACTGGGAACCACGGAAAGTTCCTTCTTTCTAAGTGGGTATTTGTATTGTCTACTATACATTCCGTGTACACCTAACGTTAATTTATTAATGTATTTATATATTTATTTATTTGTTTAAATGTTTATTCATCTATTTGTCTATTTATTTGTTTATTTATATATGAATTTAATTATTATGGTGTTTGAAGCCATTTTTCAGTGTTGCCCAACTCAATCAAGCTGACCGACAGAAAAACATTACATTTTGATTATTTATTAATTACTCAAGAGAAGAGAATATGTCTCTGTAAGGGCCGTATTTTAAAAAGAAAATCCCTAAATTTTGTAATCGCTCAAAACTGAAAATTTAGTAAACAAGTAGTTCCGTGAAGAACTATACAGCCTATTTTCATATATCCTGCTCATGTTAATTGTCTCTATCAACATACAAAATATCAGTTTAATTGCTGTAACAGATTCGTAGATATTGAGAACCGTCTAAATATTTCATATGGTCGCCAGGATGGATTTTTATTTTTGTACTATTTCATTAAGATTATTGTGTACGTGTGGTATTCAAACTTCAATCGCATGATTAGAACACAAGAAGTAAAAACGAGATTTTAAAAGTACGCACACCAGCCATCTTGTGATTATGCAAACAATTGAAATAAATTACATGCCAGTGGATCAATATTTGCGTAAGCATTTAACGTGCAACGTTTCACGGCACTCGGATAGTTAATTCGCGAGAAACGTCCATTTAAATATTTATACTTCGCGTCACCGCCATGTTGGATTTGTGCTCACCAGGTTACTGAAAGTCCTATAGGTGAACATATGTTCATAGTCTCTATGAACATAACAAAATCAGTTTGGTTGCTGTAAAAGATTCATAGATATTGAGAACCGTCTAAATATTTCGGAAGCTCGCCATTTAGGATTGTTATATGTATAGGCCATATAGTTATGTACCATTCAAGGACAATTATTGCCTAGGTTCATTATTCAAACTTTCACTTCGATCGCATGATTACGACACAAGAATAAAAACTTAATTTTAAAATTTCGCACAGCCGCCATCTTGAGGTTATGTAAACAATTGAATTAAATTAGATGGCAGTGCATTACAATCTGCAAAATCATTTACTGTACCACATTTTACTGCGCTCAGAGTGTTAAATCACGAGAAAAGTCTATTAAAATATTTCAAATTCGCTTGGTCGCCATGTTCGTTTTGTACTTTACAGGTTTATGCAATATACATAGGTAAACTTGTATCAGTACCCTTTATCACCGTACAAAATTGCATGATGATATCTGTAATAGTTTCGGAGATATAGAATGTTAGTGAAATATTTCGCACAGCCGCCATTTTGAGGTTATGTAAACTATTGAAGTAAATTAGACTCCAGTGCATTACAATGTGTATAATCATTTGCTGTACCAAGTTTAATTACGTTTGGATAGTTAAATCGCGAGAAATGTCTATTTAAAAGTCTCAATTTCGCTTGACCGCCATGTTGGTTTTGTAGTCACCAGGTTTTTGAAAGTCTCATTGGTGAACTTCTAGTAGTACCCTTTATCACCGTACACAATTTCAGGGCGATATCTGTAATAGTTTCGGAGATATTGAATGCTAGTGAAATATTTCGCACAGCCGCCATGTTGGATTGGTGAGACGTAACAAAATTTGAAGGGCACGGTCGTGGTCGCCGGGAATAGTGCTATGAACGTACCGAGTTTCATAGAAATCGCTCCAGCCGTTTAGATTTTATTAGGGGGGGGGGACACACACACACCTCACACACACACACACACACACGCACACGCACACACACACGGACAAAAGGTGATCTCATAAGCCTATTTTTTCAAAATTGAAAATAGGCTAAAAATCAAAGAATCAATATTGATGAGAAATACTCTTTCTAATCCCAATCAAGGAGGGATAACCTACTTGTATTTCATATTTTTGTCACGTAATTGCAGATTTTAGGTATTTGTGTTCAAATATCCTGATTTATTAGTTACAAGCTGTACCCGGCATGCGTTGCAATGCCAATCAAAGAAAGTGTTGGCGTTGAAATTCTGTTTCTTGAAGTGATTTTGGATACACAACATGTTTTTCAATTTCCGTTCACTGCCTCTAAGCTATCGTAAAATGGATTTTCTAATTTAGAATCATTCGTGGGAGCGTGCACAACAACTTTCAAAAGTTTCATCGCAATCGGATGAATGGCATATGAACGTATACGGGATTTTGTTTGAACGATTCGTGCGCTGTCACTCATTTGTTGATTCTACTCATACGCTTCCTACTTGAGAAATGGATTTACTAAGTCGAAACCCTACCCTGGCGTGTACACTCATCAAGGTTTCATCACAATCGAAGAAGGTTATATGAACGCATAGGGGATTTTGTTGAAACGCTTCGCGCGTCGTCACCCATTTGTTGCATATACTCGTGAGCTACCTATTGTGAAATGGATTTACTAAGTCGAAACCCTCCCCTGGCGTGTACACAATAACTCATCAATGTTTCATCGCAATCGGATGAATGGTATATGCACGTATACGGGGTTTTCTTAAAACGATTCGTGCGCTGTCACTCATTTGTTGAATCTACTCGTGCGCTACCTATTGAGAAATGTATTACTAAGTCGAAGCCCTTCCCTGGCGTGTACACAATAACTCATCAAGGTTTCATCGCAATCGAAGAAGGTTATATGAACGCAATAGGGGATTCTGTTGAAACGCTTCGCGCGTCGTCACCCATTTGTTGCACCTACTCTTGCGCTACTTATTGTGAAATGGATTTACTAAGTCTAGACCCTTCACTGGCGTGTACACAATAACTGATCAATGTTTCATCGCAATCGGATGAATAATATATGAACGCATACCGGATTTTGTTTAAACGATTCGCACCCCGTCACTCATTTGTTGAATCTACTCGTGCGCTACCTACTGTAAAATGTATTTACTAAGTTAGAAACCGTCACATAAGTGTCCACAGCATCTCACCCAAGTTTCATCGCTATCGGACTAATGGGATATGAAGGCATAGGGGACTGTATTGAAACGCTCCGCGTGTCGTCGTTCATTTGTCGAATCTACTCGTGTGCTACCTACTGTGAAATGTATTTACTAAGCCAGAAACCTTCCTTGGTGTGTCCACCATATTTCACCCAATTTTCACCGCTAACGGCAGAATGCTATATGACCTTATACGGGACTTTGTTGAAACGCTTTGCACGTCGTCCCTCATTTGTTGAATCTATTTGTGCGCTGCCTATTGTATAGTGGATTTACTAAGGCAGAAACCTTCCATGATGTGTACACAATATCTCACCCAAGTTGCATAGCTATCGGACGAAAGGTTTATGAATGCATACGGGACTTGTTTGAAACTCTTCGCGTGTCGTCGCTCATTTGTTGATTCTACTCTTGCGCTACCTATTGTGATATGGATGTACTCAGCCAGAAACCTTCCCTGGAGTGTACACAACATCTCACCAAAGTTTCATCGCTATCGGATGAATGGTAAATGACCTTATATGGGACTTTGTTGAAATGCTTCGCGCATCGTAGCTCATTTGTTGAATCTACTCGTGCGCTGCCTATTGTAAAGTGGATGTACTAAGCCAGAAAATTTCCCTGCAGTGTACACAACATTTTACGCAAGTTTCATAGCTATCGGACGAATGGTATATGAATGCATACGGGACTTTGTTGAAACGCTTTGCGTGTCGTCGCTCATTTGTTGAATCTACTCGTGCGCTATCTACAGTGAAATGTATTCACTAATTTTGAAACCTTCACGTAAGTGTACACAACATCTCACCCAAGTTTCATCGCTATCGGACGGATGGTATATGAACACATACGGGACTTTCTTGAAACGCTTCGCGCATCGTCGCTCATTTGTTGAATCTACGCGTGCGCTACCTATTGTAAAATGGATTTACTCAGTCAGAAACCTTCCTTGGAGTGTACTCAACATTTCACCCAAGTTTCATCGCAATCGGACGAATGGTATATGAACGCATAGGAGACATACACACCCACAGACAAACTATTCGTAACATTGATTTATATATATACAAGCTGTACCCGGCATGCCTTGCAATGCCAATCAAAGAAAGTGTTGGCGTTGAAATTCTGTTTCTTGAAGTGCTTTTGGATACACAACATGTTTTTCAATTTCCGTTAACTGCCTCTAAGCTATCGTAAAATGGATTTTCTAATTTAAAACCATTCGTGGGAGCGTGCACAACAACTTTCAAAAGATTCATCGCAATCGGATGATTGGCATAGGAACGTATACGGGATATTGTTTGAACGATTCGTGCGCTGTCACTCATTTGTTGAATCTACTCGTACGCTACCTATTGAGAAATGGATTTACTAAGTCGAAACCCTACCCTGGCGTGTACACAATAACTCATCAAGGTTTCATCACAATCGAAGAAGGTTATTTGAACGCATAGGGGATTTTGTTAAAACGCTTCGCGCGTCGTCACCCATTTGTTGCATATACTCGTGCGCTACCTATTGTGAAATGGATTTACTAAGTCGAAACCCTTCCCTGGCGTGCACACAATAACTCATCAATGATTCATCGCAATCGGATGAATGGTATATGCACGTATACGGGGTTTTGTTTAAACGATTCGTGCGCTGTCACTCATTTGTTGAATCTACTCGTGCGCTACCTATTGAGAAATGTATTACTAAGTCGAAGCCCTTCCCTGGCGTGTACACAATAACTCATCAAGGTTTCATCGCAATCGAAGAATGTTATATGAACGCAATAGGGGATTTTGTTGAAACGCTTCGCGCGTCGTCACCCATTTGTTGCATCTACTCTGGCGCTACTTATTGTGAAATGGATTTACTAAGTCCCCTTCCCTGGCGGGTACACAACAACTGATCAATGTTTCATCGCAATCGGATGAATAGTATATGAACGCATACCTGGTTTTGTTTAAACGATTCGCGCTCCGTCACTCATTTGTTCAATCTAGTCGCGCGCTACCTACTGTAAAATGTATTTACTAAGTTAGAAACTGTCACGTAAGTGCCCACAACATCTCACCCAAGTTTCATCGCTATCGGACTAATGGGATATGAAGACATAGGGGACTGTATTGAAACGCTCCGCGTGTCATCGTTCATTTGTCGAATCTACTCGTGTGCTACCTACTGTGAAATGTATTTATTAAGCCAGAAACCTTCCTTGGAGTGTCCACCATATTTCACGCAAGTTTCACCGCTAACGGCAGAATGGTATATGACCTTATTCGGGACTTTGTTGAAACGCTTCGCGCGTCGTCCCTCATTTGTTGAATCAACTTGTGCGCTGCATATTGTATAGTGGATTTACTAAGCCAGAAATTTTCCATGACGTGTACACAACATCTCACCCAAGTTTCATAGCTACGGACGAATGGTACATGAATGCATATGGGACTTGGTTGAAACGCTTCGCGTGTCGTCGCTCATTTGTTGATTCTACTCTTGCGCTACATATTGTAATATCGATGTACTAAGCCAGAAACCTTCCCTGGAGTGTACACAACATCTCACCCAAGTTTCATCGCAATCGGATGAATGGTATGTGAACGTATACGGGACGTTGTCGAAACGCTTCGCGCGTAGTCATTCATTTGTTGAATATAAACGTGCGCTTCGTATTGTAAAATGGATTTACTTAGCCAGAAACCTTTCCTGGAGTGTACACAATAATTCACCAAACATTTATCACTATCAGACGAATGGTATATGAAATTATATGGGACTTTGTTGAAACGCTTCGCGCGTCGTCGCTCATTTGTTGATTCTACTCGTGCACTACCTATTTGTAAAGGGATTTACGAAGCTAGAAACCTTCCCTGGAGTGCATACAAAATCTCAGCCTAGTTTCATCGCTATCGGACGAATGGTATATGAACGCAAACGTGACTTTGTTGAAATGCTTCGCGCGTCGTAGCTCATTTGTTGAATCTACTCGTGCGCTGCCTATTGTAAAGTGGATGTACTAAGCCAGAAAATTTCCCTGCATTGTACACAACATTTTACGCAAGTTTCATAGCTATCGGACGAATGGTAATGAATGCATACGGGACTTTGTTGAAACGCTTTGCGTGTCGTCGCCCATTTGTTGAATCTACTCGTGCGCTATCTACTGTGAAATGTATTCACTAATTTTGAAACCTTCACGTAAGTGTACACAACATCTCACCCAAGTTTCATCGCTATCGGACGTATGGTATATGAACACATACGGGACTTTGTTGAAATGCTTCGCGCATCGTCGCTCATTTGTTGAATCTACGCGTGCGCTACCTATTGTAAAATGGATTTACTTAGCCAGAAACCTTTCCTGGAGTGTACACAACAATTCACCAAACATTTATCACAATCAGACGAATGGTATATGACTTTATACGGGACTTTGTTGAAACGCTTCGCGTGTCATCGCTCATTTGTTGAATCTACTGGTGCGCTACCTATTGTAAAATGTATGTACTAAGCCAGAAACCTTCCCTGGAGTGTACACAGCATCTCACCCAAGTTTCATCGCTATCGGATGAATGGTATATGAAATTTAATGGGACTTTGTTGAAACGCTTCGCGCGCCGTTGCTCATTTGTTGATTCTACTCGTGCTCTACCTATTTTTAAAGGGATTTACTAAGCTAGAAACCTTCCCTGGAGTGCACACAAAATCTCAGCCTAGTTTCATCGCTATCGGATGAATGGTATATGAACGCAAACGTGACTTTGTTGAAATGCTTCGCGCGTCGTAGCTCATTTGTTGAATCTACTCGTGCGCTGCCTATTGTAAAGTGGATGTACTAAGCCAGAAAATTTCCCTGCAGTGTACACAACATTTTACGCAAGTTTCATAGCTATCGGACGAATGGTATATGAATGCATACGGGACTTTGTTGAAATGCTTTGCGCATCGTCGCTCATTTGTTGAATCTACGCGTGCGCTACCTATTGTAAAATGGATTTACTACGTCAGAAACCTTCCCTGGAGTGTACTCAACATCTCACCCAAGTTTCATCGCAATCGGACGAATGGTATATGAACACATACGGGACTTTGTTGAAATGCTTCGCGCATCGTCGCTCATTTGTTGAATCTACGCGTGCGCTACCTATTGTAAAATGGATTTACTAAGTCAGAAACCTTCCTTGGAGTGTACTCAACATCTCACCCAAGTTTCATCGCTATCGGACGAATGGTATATGAACACATACGGGACTTGTTTGAAACGCTTCGCGCATCGTCACTCATTTGTTGAATCTACGCGTGCGCTACCTATTGTAAAATGGATTTACTAAGTCAGAAACCTTCCTTAGAGTGTACTCAACATCTCACCCAAGTTTCATCGCAATCGGTTGAGTTGTATATGAATGCATAGGAGACATACACACCCACAGACAAACTATCACGTAAGATTGATTTTTATATATATAGATAGATTTCCCTTTATATGATATCAAATAATGTACCAAATTCATTATATCTGAGTTATTGCTAATTTGTCTAACTTACAGTATATGCTACTGTTCATTTAAATTCTACTCCTGAAGTCTCATAAAACAAACATATTTCTACACGCTCAGCTATTGCTAACGAACAATACATTACAATGGAACACTTACGATAATTACTTTTGTTGTTGATTCATTTAGGGCGTTGCGAAATCGTGGCGTTTTAGCCCCGCGTACTTGCGTATGTGTGGTATTTGTCTTATTATGATGGTTGTATTATTGTGTGTACTGTATTTATAAGTCAAGTGAGGATTGGGAAGGAGACGCCCGTGGCCTTTGCCTGGAGTAGAAGTGGTAAACAACGGAAAACCCCTTTCAGAATGGCTGAGGTGGGAATCAAATCCTCCTCACCTTAGCTTTGTCTCACGAGGCAGCCCACATACCAGTTTTTTTTTTTTTTTTGCAGTGCTGCGAATCGAACCAGGACCTCCGGGGCGACAGTCAAGTATGCTAGCCGCTACTCCACGAGGGGTTCTAGGCCTAAGCTAGTGGATTCATCGAAGAATGGTTGCTGTATACAGCGACAAGTGCCTGTTAAGACAACAGTTACCGACTGGACGCGAATGTTCATTGATCGCTGTAAGTAAACGACAGATTTGCCCCAACCTGCGACTTCCATTCGTTTGGACTGATAAAGGGACAAATATTTCGCTCCAAGACAGAGGTAGAGGCTGCAGTTATGGAATGGGTCCAGCAGCAACTAAAAACAAGTAGTTCCGTGAAGAACTATACACCCTATTTTCATATATCCTACTTATATTAATTGCCGCTATCAACATACAAAATTTCAGTTTGATTGCTGAAATAGATTCATAGTCCGGCTCCGTGGCTAAATGGTTAGCGCGCTAGTCTTTGGCCCAAAGTGCTCCGGGTTCGATTCCCGGCCGAGCCATCAGGGATTTTAATCACCTGGGGTTAATTCTCTTGGCTCGGGGACTGGTTATATGTGACGTCTTCATCATCACTTCATCCTCATTAAGACGCGCAGGTCGCCCACGGGCGTCAACTAGAAAGACCTGCACTCGGCCTCTCCGGAGATCACACGATCATTATTATTATTAATAGATTCATAGATATTGAGAACCATCTAAATATTTCGGTTGGTCGCCAAGTTGGATTTTTATATATGTAGGCCATGGAGTTATGTACTATTACATGGCGATTTTTTATTCAAACCCTCACTTCGATCGCATGATTAATAAACAAAAAATAAATACTTTATTTTAAAATTACGCACAGCTGCCATCTTGATGTTATGTAGACAATTGAACTAAATTAGACGCCAGTGCATTACAATGTATTTAAACATTTGCTGTACGAAGTATCAATATGATTGGATGGTTAAATCGCGAGAAAGGTCAATTACAAGTTTCAACTTCGCTTGGCCGCCATGCTCGTTTTGTACTTACCACGTTATTGAAAGTCTCATGGGTACACTTCTACTAGTGCTCTTTCCTACTGTACAAAAGTTCCGGGTGATTTCGGTAATAGTTTCGGAGATATAGAATGCCGGTGAAATATTTCGCATAGCCGCCATCTTGAGATTATGTAAACAATTGAACTAAATTAGATTGCAGTGCATTACAACGTACAAAAACATTTGCTGTAGCAGGTTTCTTTGCATTTGGATGTTTAAATTGCGAGAAAAGTCTATTTGAATGTATTAACTTCTCTTGGCCGCCATGTTCGTTTTGTAGTTAACAGGTTTTTGATAGTCTCATAGGTGAACTTTTAGTAGTGCCCTTAATCACCGTACACAATTTCAGGGTGATATCAGTAATCATTTCGGAGATATAAAATGTCGGTGACATATATCACACAGCCACCATGTTGGATTGGTGAGACGTAATCAAATTTGAAGGGCACGGTTGGGGTCGGCCAAAATAGTACTATGACCTTACCGAGTTTCATTGAAATCGCTCCAGCCGTTTAGAAGTTATTAGAGAGGGACACACATCCTCATACACACGCGCGCACCCACACACACACGGACAAAAGGTGATCTCATCAGCCTATTTTTTTATAAAATGAAAATAGGCTAATAATTCGTCGAAAACGGCATTCGCCACCCACCTAAACAGTCAGATGCTTGACTCAACGTCACGAGTGATTTTTAAACAAATGTAAGCAGTGATGTGTAAAATAAGTACTACTCACTTTGAGGTCAGATGACGTCACTGTTTTGCCCCTTCAAACTACAATCATCACCTTCTCATACTTTCATAATTTCTTTTGAACATCCTTCATACGCAGTTCTGTGTAAAATTCCGACACTGTGTGCCTTTGTTTTCGTTGATTGATTTTAGGGGTTTTGCGACATCGTGGTTATGTCGCCCTGTGTATTTGAGTGTGTGGAGTTGTTTTGTCCAATAACCTGTGCTATTGTGATGGCTGTATTAGTGCGTGTATTTGTAATTCAGGTGGGAACTGGGAAGGAGGCTACCATGGCCTTAAATTAGGAACCATTCCTCAATTTGCCTTGAGTAAAAGTGGAAATAACTTGGAAAACCACAACCACCAAGATGGCTGAAATGGGAATCAAACCCTCTTCTTCTGTTTTGCCTCCGAGTCTGTGTATTACCCGTGCCAGCCCACAGACCAGAATCATAATTTCTTGGCAGAGCTGGGAATTGAACCCGGACCTCTGGGTGACCGTCAAGAATGATAGCCGCTACACCAAGGGTCATTGAAAGTCACAGTGTTGAAGAGGCGTTAACTTTGTAACAACCTAGTAGATTCTTCCGAATTGTGCCCTTTACTTAAATCCAGTTTGACCACCTGGCGCTAGGGTCCGGGAGTTGACTCTTATGATATCGGTTTGGCTGTTCGGGCGCTCCTTACGGCAACACGCTGCATTATTGAACAGCGGGGTCTACATTGGCTGGGCCGCTCGTAAAAGTAAAGTGACTGTACTGAAATCAGTTGTGGCTATAAAAGACAAGAGGCTTGGGCCCAGTGTGTTGCTACTGTAGTGCGTCCATTACTTCAATCCATTTCTCCAATGTCACACTTCGCTGCAGAAATAGCGGCTACATCACAATAAACTTCTTCTGGCCACTTTTGGAGAAGAAAAGTGAACACGAGAGGCTATTTCTGGATCGCTCAATTTGAGGGTTATTTGAACGTATTTAGAAAATTCTGTTTACTGCAGATTGTTGGGAATTGTGACTATAACGTAAAACCATAAACTATTAGAATTTATTCGCGGTATTCTTTTGAGTTTGTGGAATAATGAATAATTACTAACGGACCCGTGCGCCCCATGTGTACAGACTACCCGCCTGGCACTTGCGCTATGTAGGCTATACGTGGCACAGTTCTGGCAGGGTCTTGTTTATTTGATTAAACACACTTTATAAACAAATAAATATATTTCCGTTAACTTTTCAAGAAATGCAAGATTTCGGTACTATTGAGACGATTTGGAAGATTTTCGTACTAACCACACCTTCTAACTCACTCTGGGTTAGAAGCTTGACTTTTGTGAAACATACACCTTAGCGTATTATATAATAAGATATTGTTGGTTTTATGTCTCATTTAACTACTGTGGCCGGGGTTCCAGAATTTTTTCCCGAAGGAGATCTTTAACGTGCCAGTAAATCTACTGACACTGCTCCTCGCATCTGCGCACCCTCAAATGGCAGCTGACTGCGGCAGGTTTTGATCCTGCAACCATAGCAACAGCAGGCGAGAGCGTTACTGCAGCACTACGCAGCCAGTCAGTTTGTGACAGACTGTGGTAGTAAGGCCATTGGGCCAGGCTGCTCTAGACTCAGTAGACCATGGATTTGAACTCTATCATCGGTCTGCCATCAGTCCCTGAAGTGCTTGTTATTTTTATTGGTTCACTTGGGGCTTTGCGACATCGTGAACATTCAACCCAGTGAGATTGGTGTGAGTGGAATCTGATAATCTGTGTCTTTGTGATAGTAGTGTGTGTGATCGTAATTAAATAGAAATTAGGAGCAGGTGACCTTGGCAATAAGTTGGGACCATCCAGGCATTTTCTTCCGAGTAGAAATGCGGAATCACGTAATTCTACTTCCAGAACAGCAGGTGTGGAACCGAACCTAACTCTTCTCAATTTTGCACCTCTTGGCTAAGTTTATTCCGTTCCAATCCCCAGACCAGAAATATTGGAAGAGCCTGGATTCAAACCCAGGACATCTGGAAATGGGGTCTTAATACGTATCCCAGGGACCTCAAGTTAGTTCTTTACAACATACTTTGTTTGGAATTTAAAAAAATATAAGGTGTAGTTTCAGTCTTATTGTATGTTTTCCAGTCATTAATAGGATAAGAGTGGCCACCACGTGATGTAGTGGCTAGCGTTATTGTCTGTCGCCCCAGAGGTCCGGGTTTGATTTCCGGCTCTCCCACAAAATTGTAATTCTGTTGTGAGGGCTGGAACGAGGTACACTCATCCTCGTGAGGCACAACAGAGAAGAGGAGAGTTCAGTTCTCCCCTCAATTATCCTGGAAGAGTTTTTTCGTGTTTCACCACACCGATACCAGGCACATGCTGCGATGGTTCGAAACGTGAGGCTACGACGGTCTCTTTCTCAATTCTATCCCCAATTTGCAAATAAACACAATAGTACAGCCATCAAAATAACACTGGTTATCACACAAATTATATACACACAGACACCCAAACTACACATGGTTATATGTCCACGATGTCGCAGCACCTCAAATAAGCAACAACAACAATAGGGTAATAATTAATTTTGTCCCTTCAGTTGGACTTTATTTTTGACGTAGAACTAAGTCCATCCCCACGCTACGAATGGAAGGTAAACTTAGAGAGTTTAATGTCAGTTATACATTTGAACACTGTGCTGTTTTGAGATATGGAAATCCATAGACAACGTTGACTGTTGTTATTGATGGTTCATCTTAGGTGCTTAGACATCGTGGTGGTTTATCTCCGAGTACTTGGGTGAGTGTACAAGTTGTATAACAACCAGTGTTATTGTATTGTCTTTAGTAGTGTGTGTATTTGTAATTCAAATGAGGATTGGGAGGGAAGCGTCGGCCCCGTGGTGTTGGGGTAGCACTCATGCCTCTCAATTGGAGGCTCCCGGTTATTTCCTGGCTCCGTCAGGGATTTTAGAAACTAATGTGAGGGCTGGAACGGGGTTCACTCTGCCTCGTGAGGACAATTAAGTAGCTGTGTGACAGTGAGGCAGCACCCCGGTTACAAAAACCTTGAATAATGGCTTAGGGGACTGGATGTGCTGACCATGCGTCACCCCTATTTATGCAGGCAAAATGGCTGGGCAGCGGTCGCTTGGTAGGCATTGGCCCATCAAAGGATGTAGTGCCAGGGGTTATTATTGGGAAGGAGACGGCCATGGTCCTAAGTTGGGAACTTTCTTGGAATTTGCCTGGAGTAGAAGTGGGAAACCATGGAAACCCGCTTCCAGGATGGCTGAGGTGGAAATCAAGCCCACCTCTTTTACGATTTACCTCACGAAGCAGAGTGTATCCCGTTCCAACCCTCAGACCAGAATTGAATTACTTGGTATAGCTGTGGACCAAAGCCAGACGTCCGGGACGATAGCCAATAATGCTAGCCGCTGCACTAGGAGGTGGATAGGACGTTCATGGTGTGATTTTCCACCCTCCTCCGGCGTCTGGTTGAGATCGAAGGAGGATAATGTTTTTTGTTGATAATTCCTTTTCCGGCTTAGGGACATCATGTTCATAAACTTATTGTTCTTGTTGATTCATTTTAGTGGCCAGACATCATTGCCACGTAGCTCTATGTACGAGGCCAATCCAAAAATCACGTTTCCCTATCTTTGAAATAAAAATAAATCTTACATGAAAATCTTTATTGGCACCAGGTACAACAATGTTTGGAAAATATTTCGACATAATTACGGCCCGAATTGAGACTCCTGTCATATCATGGGATTAACTTTTGTATTCCTGTGTAGTAGAAGTCTTCGTATTCAGCTCTTTGTTAATGTGAAAATGCTGACAGGAAATGGAGGACAGGAATTACTTAATTACTAGGTGAAAGTGTTATGCTGATCCATGACAATGCTCGACGACATATCGCTCGGTGCACAGCAACTGTTCTGCAGGATTTCGTCTGGGAGCTGTTTGATCATCCGCCATACAGTCCTGATCTTGCTCCCAGTGATTCTCGTCTTCTTGCTCCTGAA
Source organism: Meconema thalassinum (assembly GCA_946902985.2). NCBI lineage: Eukaryota > Metazoa > Arthropoda > Insecta > Orthoptera > Tettigoniidae > Meconema > Meconema thalassinum. The sequence goes on along the minus strand of OX336388.2, from coordinate 1,733,069,467 downwards.
AACATTCCTGTCCTCTGGTCAACATTTTCACACTGACGAAGAGTAGAAGACGAATGCCACACAACAATACTGATGTTGATCCCACGATATAACAGGTATCTCAATTCTGGTGGTGATTATGTACGAATATATCTTTTAATTTAATAAATAGGGAAACGTAATTTCTGGATGGGCCTCGTACTCGAGTGTGTGTAGAGTTTGTCCGATAACTGATGTTATTGTGATATCAGTAATAGTATTGTGTGTATTTGCACTTTAGGCTGGGATTGGGAAAGAGGTGGTCGTGGCCTTAAGATTGGTCAAATCCTAGCATTTGAATGGATAGAAGTAGAAAACCATCCGATAAACCTTCATATTATTACAAAGGTGAGAATTGAACTCGTCGCACCTTAGTCCAGATCAGAATTAGAAAGCTTTGCAGAGCCAGTAATAGATTGGCATCTATTGTAACAACGCTAGCCACTACAACACGAGTCGGGTTCTCAGTACTTCAGACTTGTTTACTGTTGGTCGTCCTTGTATTCCCACGTCTCTGGTGTGATGTAAACGAGTGTAACAATATTGCAGAATAAATACAGTATCTGTATTAGACTCCACGTCCTGGAGCAACTGACAGCAGCTTTATGAAACCTACGCTACAAAGCCCACGTTTAATAACAGAGCGTGCGTCTGCCCACATTACACATCCCACCGGGATGTTTTTATCTCTGATACTTACTCCACTGAGAGTAAAATACAATTTATATTTTCCCATCTACTGTTATGTTTATCTCTTTCGTAATACTAATGATTGGGAAACATCGCCTCTGGTTTACGTGTTTCCAAAATTCAAGTCAAATTCACTCCCCACCATCATACTTGGGATTTTGAGTCAAGACCCCTAAAACCTCTAAAAAATGAAAAGCATAAACTTCGTTTACTAAAGGAACACTAAAACCACTACCTCAATTACAAAATACACACACTAGTACAGATTTCACAGTGATACGGATTATGAGACAAATTATACACACCCCCAACTACACGGGGCTACAGGACCACGTTATAGCAAAGTCACTAAATGAATCATCAACAACACAAAACGGTTGTGACGGACCGGAACCGATTTATGAACTCTGTTTTCTGGACCGGTGAATAACGTTATCAACAATATCGGGAATCATTGTAACTGTTTGAACAGGATCAGAATGTAACTGTAGGTAACTCTGTGCTACGAGGCAGGAATCTTGGGATCTTGGTGTTATTGCGCCGAGGTTTGGTCGTTAGGTGACGATGAGATAATTGCAAAGCAAAACTCATTACCATAGTAAATTTGAACTGTTTGCACAGTGATGGAACTAAAGTCAATTATAACTCGAGCACAGCGCGTCCGGCAAGGCAAGACGAGCGAGGGAACTGCGCGCTTCCTCCAAGGAAACAAGCACATCTCATCTCTGGGTTTAGGAAAGATTATTTTATGAACTTATTGGGGTCTTAAATTATTCTCCCCGTACTTCCATAATTCTATATCAAGAGGGTGATTCATAACTTAGGAAGACCGGCGAATGTTTTCTTCCTTATTTTTCTTACTCTTAGATTAATTGCTCACATTTGAACATCTTAATATTCCTTCCATAATTAATATAATTATCTAGAATTTTAACGACCATAACCATAATAGTAATGATCGTGTGGCCTCCTGAGAGGCCTAGTGCAGATCTTTGTAGTTGACGGCCGTGAGCGACCTGTGCTCCGTAATGAGGATAAAGTGATGGATGAAGACGTCACATACACCCAGTCCCCGAGCCATGGAAATTAACCCCAGGAGATTATGTTCCCAGATGGCTCGGCCGGGAATTGAACCCGGGACACTTCGGGCCAAATCCTAGCGCGCTGACCAATTCGCCATTGGGCCGGACACCATAACCATGAAACAACTGTTGAAAATAATTCGCTTTTATGACATTAAGTATATGACTAAATAAATGAAGATACATTGAAATTCGGATACTGCGTCCACCAATGTATTTTTACCTTTGCTGACTGGGTGTTCTTACCACTAAGCTATGGCAAAATCCAAATTTTAGTTGGCTGCACGAAGGCAACCTTTAGTGCTTGCTGTATCGCAAAGGAATGCATTAATGTTGCCATTTACCCACTGTAGGTTAGATCCTGCGTTCACGGCTCGTACATATAAATACTAGGTTGCCCGATGAGAGCTAGGTGTATGGCTCTGACCAGTCCCCTCTACTCGGTAGTTTACGAAGCAGAATAGCATATTAGTCAGTACCTAGATGGCCTATATAGCGTCCATTGCGTTAACATTGCAGCGGTCACTAACGAGACTGCCACGTGGAATGCTAAGACAGTACGGGTACATTTGCACATCACACGTCTACACCACAATATACAGGGTGTAACATAGAGGTACGGCACAAATTGCAGGACACATTCCTCACACGTAGACGAAGAAATTATGTTATATGAACATGGGTCCGTAAACGCTTTGTTTCCATGCTATACCTCATTGTTTCCAACTCATTTATCATGGGAAACTTACAAGAACAGAACGTACCAGTATACCACATGCAACTCTTTCTCACAGGAAATGTTCAATATGCCCTACGTGAGCATTGATACTGTCATCAACCCACCATCGTAGTGAATCTCGGATGCGCTGATGTATCCCTGGAGTACTGCATATGGTTTTGTAGCCTTTCATAATACGGTCACGGAGACTCTAAACATCTTGTACTGAGGTTCGATACACAAGAACTTTCAAATGCCTTCACAAATAAAGTTCAGTGATTTTAGGTCCGGAGAGCGTGGAGGCCAGGCAATTGGCCCACCTCTACCTATCCATTTGTCACCAAATCTGTTATTTAGAAGCCGACGGACATTATCACTAAAATGAGGAGGTGATCCATCGTGCATGAAGTACATGTTTTGTCGCACAGCTAAAGGCACATCTGCTAAGTCGCATGGCAACGGGGCCATGTAAAAACAAACCACTGGCGGTGCAGCTACGACAATGCCAACGTAACCAGACGTAACCAAGAGTGCATGTTCCCCACGATTCTAACGTTCTGTTCTTGTGTGTTTCCCATGCGTAATGAGTTGGAGACAATGAGGTGTAACATGGAAACAAAGCGTTTCCGGAACCATGTTCACTTAACATAATTTCTTCGTCTACGTATGAGGAATGTGTCCTGCAATTTGTGACGTACATTTTTGTTACACCCTGTATACCAATATAAGTAGTTCCGTGAAGAACTAAATAGCTTATTTACATATTTCCTACTGGTATTTTCCATTTAAAACTCTCCCGGTTGTTATATGAATTTTTCATGTGATGTACTCAACAGCTTTTGGTACACAACCTGTAGGCTTATCTCAACCAATAGCACTTCGAAGGAGGAAGTAAAGCCGGCGATCCCATGTCATAGATTTATGGCATGAAAAAAGATCCTTCCACTAATTTATTACACTTGTGTGAAGCTAAATTATAAGTTAGATTGGACTAACGCTCTTAGGTTCCAACGTTCGTCGCCTGGAGTCGACTGCGGTGGCATCTAGTACCAAGTTCAGAACTAGTTGGTCGTTGACGGTGGCGTTTGGTAGCAAAAGTTGGAACTACTTAAAAATTTATTTTTTGCAGTCCTTACTTGAATTAAAAACAGATAGCACACACTAATACAGCCATCACAATTAGGGCCTAACACCGGTTATAATACAGATTCTACACACACCCAAAGTACACGGGGCTACATGACCGCGTTGTCGTAGCTCCTTATACTGAGGAACCAACCAACATTGAGAATTGCGCTAGAATATAACCTTCAATATCGGTAATTAAGACTCCTCCCGCTGGCTGGTATCTTCCTGTCACGAGTCAGGGGAGTTTATTTTAAGAAAAATAAAATGCACGGCTTCTACGATGTACTAGGACATTCGATAAGTAAAGGTAATACTGCTACACCATCACAAAGAACATTATTTGGTTAATTTTGACATTACGAACTTCATTTATAGTCTCCTGCTAACAATACGTTGCCAAATCCGTGGAAGACGACGCACTCCATCTGCAGCACATTTCTGGATATCTCTCTCACTCATCGATCTAGAGCTCTCTGGATGTCAACTCTTGATTGAAATCGAACGCTTCGTAGAAGTTCTTTGATCTTTGAGAATAAGTCATAATCACAAGGGCTCATGTCAGGTGAATTTGGTCAGTGATCGAGTACTTCCCAGTTCCACCTTGTAAACAAATTCATCGCTGTTGCGTGGCAACGAGCATTGACATGTAACACAATATGACTCCCAATGGCCTGAGATCGTTTACGACGCCATGTTGGTGCAAATGATGTTCCAAGTAACGCAAGTAGTAGTCTGCATTTACTTTTATACCATGAGGTACTGTATGTGCCAATATTATGCCATGAAAATCATAACACACAATAATCATCAGTTTCAAAGAATCCTGCAATGCTAAACATCTTTTTGGGCGTGGTGATTCTGTATGTCGCCATTCGCTTGATTGTCGTTTCAGGTCAGGTGTATACGAACGTACCCATGCATCGTCCATTGTGATAACTAGGGCTGTGCTAAAAATCTGCAAAATATATATTTTTTTATGTATTAAAATACCTGAAATATGTGAAAAAAAAGTAAAAATATTTAATTAAGTTATAATTAAGTTTATTAATGTGAATATAAACAATATGCAGTACTCACGAATGCAATTTATTGTCTGTCTCACTGACTGCTGAAGCATTACAAGACACAATGAGATACATATTCAGGTTTTCCATCACAAATGACAGACGATTATCGCGAAACACGTATTCTGAAGGCGCGAAACTGCGGCAATATATTTCTTGTCTTTGAGGTGCTGTGTAACTTGGGATCACTGTTTAGCCTTGATTGCTTTCCCTCATGGTTGGCAGAACAGAACGCCCCCATCAGAAGTTAAATTATCTTTAAATTCTGCAACAGATGATAACTTGTAGTTTTTATTTTATTTTAGGCACTTCACAGTACCAGAAATGAACTGCATGTGAGTGACACTGGTTCCATGTAGCTGGGGGAGATGGAGGCCTAGCACGTGGTGCAATATGGCTATGGACAAAGAAATCCCCGGCTTCCACAGTGAGTGGCACGGGGCAACAAGTTAAGAATAAGGCAGTTGCAAGCTGACATACGCTCTGCATGAAGATTAGATAGCTCACAGGTTCTTCCCCGTTCACGTAGCACAGAACAAAATTGCAATAAACTGAAAGATCTAGCATACTGATTTTAAAAAATGTAAATAATATGACTTTTTATGTGCTCATAAGTGAAAAACAGGAATTTATGTATTTATAGAAAAAATGCTTAAAATATGTATTTACATTAAAAAATATTTATTTACCTAAGAATCCGAGCCCTAGTGATAACGCGACGAAGAAAGGCCTCACCTTCATGTTCATATCGCTCCAAATGCATTCTTGCTGTCTACATTCACTGCCACTTTCCAATTTCGGTTAGAGTGTGCGAAACCCAGCGGGAACAAACTTTTCGCAACTTCAGCTTTCTTCTGACGGTGCTGCAATACCAAGTTCCTTGGAAATCTCCACACATGTCCAGCGCCTGTCTTTTTCCGAGAATGCCCTTACAGCCGGAACATGGAGATCGTCAGTTGCAGCAACGGGTCTACCAGCACGTGCTATGTGTTGACATTCCTCTCTTCATTGACGGAAGGATTCCCCCCTTCTTGCAATAGTTCGATAAGGTAGGACTTCCCTCCCGAAAGATTCTTGCAATCCTCTAAATCACTGAAATGCACTTTTCCTTTTTCAACGTGGATACTTATGAAGCACCTTTGTTCATATCTACTGAACATCTCTTTAGGGCGGTATTACTTACTGAATTTGAGAAACAGTAAATGTATTCACAAATATCAGCTATTTCGAGACTTCCATTATTACAGATTTATACAACAAAGACTGCTCAACAATATACTACCAGATTACAACGGTCATCACCAGGATCGCTGATTGACAACAGTATTGCCATTATTTATCCAGGACCCTAGTATATATCACCACAAATATTGCTGCTTGATTGCTTAGTCTAAATAGTTTCAGAGATATAGTGAATAACTGAAGTATATCGCATGGGGGCAATGTTGGATTGTTTTATTTATAGGCTATAGAATTACATGCCATCAGATGGTTATTCTAATGATAATTCATTTACAGTCATCACATAAATACAGGTTATTAGACAAATTCAACACACACCCAACTACACGGGACTGATGACCAAGATGTAACAAGCCACTAAAATAGCAACTTATATCCCCAAAGTAGTTCTCTGCGACTTACAATCTCCTCAGTCAAGGGCTCGGGACCATCATTCTGAGTTGTTGAAACAGTTCTGAAGAAATGTGACACAATTTTCAAATATCTCACAGAAATGGTTGGAAGAAACGCGGGTTCTGAGTCGGTTTCTCTGCAAAATTGTGTCCGGTTATTAGGTTTCTAAATGTTATTCTATTGTGAATTATTTCTCAGTAGTACCGTATTCCTGTAGGAGTTGTATTATTCCTATCTGCTAATTGTTGTGTCTTTATCATCCTTGCGCATTTTCATCCATTCCATCTCCCATCGCGGCGCGCAGGTTGGCCACGGGCGTCGACTAGGAAGATCTGCACTCGGTCTCTCAGGAGGCCACACAACAAAGAAAGAAAGAAAGAAAGAAAGAAAGAAAGAAAGAAAGAAAGAAAGAAAGATAGAAAGATTATAGTTGTTGTACTGTAATAACTTACAGGGTGGGCACAAAGTCCCGTTACCCCTATACATTTCAGGAAATACATTGATATGTTTAACATTTTTCTGTTTCAGATATTATCAATGGCTGATACTAGTGACTATAGGATTGAAGAACGCATTGTCACAAGCACTTGGGTTCATGAGAGACCAAGAACAGGGAAAACGTTGGAACAGGTGCGTACTGACTTTGAGCAGCGATTCGGACGACAGCCTCCTCAAAAGTCAACTCTTTGGTCGATATGGATGCAACTGTAAGTCATGTTTCATGTGTTTGCGCAGAGCTGACCGGGGTATACGCAGTTCCGCGGATCGTTTACGAGTTGACTTCGTAGGTGATCTTTCCACTGACTTTCCACTGACTTCTCGGCATTGTTCCTCTCTTGTTGATGGTCGACCACTTCTTGGTTTGTCCGTCACGCTGCCTGTAGCGAACAGTTTCTTTTCCCAACGTAAAAGTGTTGTATTTTGAGGAGGCTATCGTCCGAATCGCTGCTCAAAGTCAGTACGCACCTGTTCCAACGTTTTCCCTGTTCTTGGTCTCTCATGAACCCAAGTGCTTGTGACAATGCGTTCTTCAATGCTATAGTCACTAGTATCAGCCATTGATTATATCTGAAACAGAAAATTTAAAAAAAATCAATGTATTTCTCGAAATGTATAGGGGTAACGGGACTTTGTGCCCAGGGTGTAGGTTAACCAAGTATGCGGGACTGATTTAGTTGGTTTCTTAGTTTAGGGGTTGCGACAATGCGGTCATGTAGCCCCGTGTACTTTGGGTGTGTGTAGAATTTGTCTGATAACTGGTGTTAATTGTGATGGCTGTATTAGTGTATGTTATCTGTGAATATGTGGGACTTATAACCTCGGCATTTTATTCTTCTAATTGGAACATGTAGCTCAAATAAAGTGTGCGTTCTTCTGGACGTGTTGGAACATATTTCTGTGAGTAATATTCACCGCTACGTTTCGCGTCAATAACAACGCTTGGAGTCCAGCAATTGCTATTTATCTACCGTTCAATCTTCATAAAGCTGGTGCCAGCCAGGAACTCGATCAAAGTTGAGTGCTTTCTGTGAAACTTGTTTCGTTAAACAAACTTGGTGTCTGGATGCCGGTCATAAAATATGAACTACTCCATTATTATATGTTGATTCAAAGGCTTCCGTGAGAAGCAGTCGTGATGTTTCCTGGTGCATAGCATTAGGTTCCATGGCTGAATTTGAAGAGTTTTCATAGGATATTCAGCTCCGACGTACTTATATGACCCATCATCGTAGCCGATCATGTTAAGTCACGTCCCACGATTGCAATGTGGAGTAGCAAGTTCACAAATCTGACGGTCGATTCCAGGCGTTGACATTGGGCATCATGGGTGAGTGGTTAACGTGTCTGACTACCAACCCCAAGCTTGTAGGTTCACTCCTGGCCGTGGTAAGTGATTTTTGAAGGGCGACAAAGATCACGACACGTTGTTGGCATTTGAATTCCGTAGGCCGTGTTCATAATGGAAACATTTATCTCTGAATTTTCCGCCAACACAAAGTTCCTCCTTTCTCTACTTGAAAGCGCTGTAGTGTCAAGGAGCTTGGATATCTAACCTCCTTGACTTTCATAGCGTTCCAAGGAATGACGAAATTCGACATGCCAGCTGCCCTCAGGGTGAAGAAAGCTTGCACCCGGCACCCAAGGCCATACGATATTATTATTATTATTAATATCGTGAGTGTGGTTCCGATGTTCTCCTCTGGATCTGGAGTGTCAATGCTTACCCTGTGACCACAGAATGTGCCTCAAATTAAAACAGGAGTGATCCAGAAAACATGTTCTTATGCATGTTTCGCTAGTACAGTTTTATGTGGTTTCATTTGAGGGGCTTGGACATCGTGGTCATTTAGCCCCGTGCATTACGGTGAGTGTAGAATTTGTCTGATAACATGTGTTATTGTGACGTCTTTAATAGTAGTGTGTGTATTTGTAACTTTGGGAAGGAGGCAGCCGTGACCTTAAGTAAGGAACCAACCCGGCATTTTCCTGGAATAGAAGTGGTAAACCAGGGAAAACCACTTTTAGGATGGGTGAGGTGGGAATCGAACCCACCTATTCTCAGTTTTGCCTTACGGGATTGAGTTTACCCCGTTCCAGCCCTCAGACCAGAATTGAATTTCTTGGTAGAGCTGTGAATTATTGTACCCGGACTTCCGGGGCGATAGCCAAGTAGAGTTTTATTGTTTCGTGTTTGCCGTAACCTTTGAAAATTATCTAAGTGATGTTTGACTCCAGTTTGTATCTGAATTGATTTCGTTGACTCACTGGGGATCTTGAACTACCGGCGTATAATGCATCACATTTCTAAAATATGGTAAACGTATCATGAAAATGAACAGCACTTCACTACGCATAATTCCAATATTGGGTTCATACATCCACGAAGGACCTGGACTATTCAAGCTAACCCACCCCCTGCCCTCAGGCACTCTCACGACGCCACTGCTTTCACTAGCGCACTCTGTTCACCCGATGCTAACTGGCCAATTTGATTCCTTACCGACACCAACATTTCCCGTAATTACGGCTAAATTGTGACTATGCCTTTGATGTAATCCAACAATTAATGAAATTTGAATGCTTTTCAGTCTGTCAACACGATTGCACTCCAAATGTAATGCTTTTATTCCTTAAAACTGAAAGAAAAATATTATATGCGATAAATTAATATCATTTTAATCGTTTTGAGTACAATCCTGTTCACCAATTGAAGAGCATTTAAATGTTATTTACTAAAGCTGAAAAAAGGCTTCCAATACCATAAGAAACAAATAAAATTGGCGCTAGCTAGATAACACTATATCAATTCACAAAACAAACTATTATCATTAGTAATAATAATAGTAATCATTGCAATAATAATAATAATTTTACATGGCTTTCTGGGAGGTTTCTATTTGATGCCCGTGGGCGACCGACACGCCCCAATGAGGATGATGTGATGATGAAGAAACCACATACAGTACACCCAATCACCGGGTCAAGAGATTCAAATGCCCGATGGCCCAACCGTGAATCGAACCCCTCTTCGGATCAAAGTCTATCGCGCTTACCAAATTGCTATGGGGTCGGAATATTATCAGTAAGTTGTCTCCATTAATTTGTCGAGAACTATAAAACCGAGAAACCTGCTTTGACATCAATTTTCGTTTTCGTTTTTATTTATTTTTATTTTTATAGCGGCATGTTTACTTTCAAAGCACTTTATTCCCGCAATTTTTAGCAAACTCAAAATACCTCTGGGGATGTAGAGATGACAGTTACTTAACTCGAGATTTATTTATTAAGTAGATTAAAAGAGATTGAATATATTTCTTCCTTGGTATTTGGACTAATTATGTTAATTATTTAATCTATTGTATTTATAAATTGGCCGGCCCCGTGGTGTTGGGGTAGTGCGCCTGCCTCTCACCCGGAGGCCCCGGGTTCGATTCCCGGCTCCGTCAGGGATTTTAGAAACTGACGTGCGATCTGGAATGGGCTGTACTCAGCCTCGTGAGGACAATTGAGTAGCTGTCTGACAGTGAGGCAGCGCCCCGATCACGAAAACCAAGATAAACGGTCGAGGGAACCCGATGCCCTGGTCACATGTCACCCTAATATCTGCAGGCCATATGGTTGGGCAGCGGTCGCTTGGTAGGCCTAGGCCCTTCATGGGCTGTAGTGCAAGGGAGGAAGGGGGGGGATATTTATAAATTAAACTTATACGGTAGTGGCAGTTAGTTGTAGCTTAAGAGACATATTCCTACGTAATTAATTAATTAATTAATTAATTACAATTTTCGTCTGTTTAAAGAATCAATAAACTATCGACTGCCACAGTGGCACCATTATGTGGAATCACAGCGATTCACTGGTAATCATTGGAGAATGGCAGTTTGAATACAGCATGAAATCGTCTCTGTGGTTATTTCCACAAGCCTTTGATGCAAGATGCCCGGTTGTCTGCTTGTGAAATACAGTGCTCTGACGTTCACATTCCTTTCTTCATCCGTACTCAAACTACATTACACCGTACTGAACTTTTTCAATGCTCACTTGCTGATATGTTTTGTGAACGATGGTTAACAGGAAGCAGATTTCAGTATCTTAGCTCAGACGTGACATTTGCTGTTAACCTTTTACCTCAACATGACCTAGCTTCGCGCTCCGTTGGTCTGCTTCCCGCTTGCATGGATTAAGCACATAGAGAGCTCGCAAACTTTCGTCAAGTATTTATGTCAATATTTTTATTTTCTTATTAATGTTTATAATCGAAAAGAGGGTGAAAACTTAGGTAACTCAGCTGCAATAAAGTTAAGTTTTGGAGACATTCTAAATTATACTCTCTCCATTGATCCTCTATCTTCTCACAATTGTAAGACGTGTTGTTTTTGCTTTATTTAGAGGCATTGCGATATCGTGGTCATATATCCCCGTGTATTTGGGTGTGTGTGGAATTTGTCTGATAACCTGTCTTATTGTGATGGCTGTATTGGTTTGTATATTTGTAATTATTCATGTAAGGATTGTGTGTGGAAGAGACGGCCGTGACCTCAAGTTAGGAACCATCCGCCCTTTCCCTGGAGTAGAAGTGGGAAACCATGGAAAATCACTTCCATGATGACTGAGGTGGGAACCGAACCCTTCTGTAGTCTGTTTTGTCTCACGAAGCTGAGTGTATCCCGTTCCAGCCCACAGACTAGAATTAAATTTCTTGGCAGAGCCGGGAATCGAACCCGATACTCCAGGGCCATACATAAGAATGCTAGCACTACACCACGAGGAGGTAGTTGATTGAAGTGCACGCGCAGTTGAGAGGTCGACTGTATTCCAAATGTATTGTTGTTAATTCATTTAAGGGTATGTGGACATCTTGGTCATCAGCCTGTGTACTTGGGTGAGTGTGCAATTTGTCTGATAACTTGTGTTTCTCTGATGACCTTAATAGTGTGTGTAGCTGTAATACACCATGGGACTTGAAAAAGGTAGCCTACTATCCTGACATTTGCTGGAGGGAGTGAGGAAAAACACGAGGAATGACCACACTCAAGATAGCCGCTTTCATCGCTGGGATTCGAATATCCGATCTCCAGACTTGCTGCAGTTTCCCACTGCGGTTGCGTTGTGCGATCTTAAGTGCACGGCCTCGCCGCCGGGATCCGTAAGTCTCTCATTCCTCCCGTACGTAAGGTTTGCTTGGATTCGTATTTCCTATAATGAAGCGTTCAGTCGATATTTGCTGACGGTTGAGGTTTGAAAATCATTTCTTTATACTACTAAAACTATTTTTACAGAAGCAATTATTGAAGCAACCCTAGAGTATGGATCGATGCAAGTGCTTCCAAACCAGGGCAAATTACATTCCTAGTCAACCGTATTCACATATGCATTGAAGGACCAATCTACTCAATTACACATGGCATTGTTGAGCAACTTCGAATGTAGGACATGACCACGAAGTCGATGAACTCGCATAGGTGATGAATTATAGCGGCAGTGATGATAAGACGTATTTGTCTTTTTTGTCAGCATTCTTCGTTCGATCAAAGCCCAGGGCTTGGTGCCGGATGCTCTTCCCGACACCGCATGATTGCTCATTCTGAAATTACCGGCATCTGAATTAGGGCTAATTGAATGGAAAGCGAGTAGGCCTACTTTGATCACTACATCCTCATTGCCTCCCCTCTTCCAACGTTATTACTTATAGCCTACTTTATTTCTTTCTGAATCACCAAATCGTTCTAACTATTACTCCTACTACTTCTGAGCCCCTCGTATTCTCAGTCTATCTATATACTCACCAACATAGTCGAGTAGTACAAGGGACTTTCAATGAATTCACTGTGCATCTCGCGTTCGGAGATCTGAGTTTCATACAGTAGGGCCTATATTGTCGTTGACAGAGGCCATTGAGAATGGGGCATTCATCCGTCTCTTTCTTTTATACACAATACAGGGAAATTCGCCTATTCAAATTCTAGACCCTACTATTATTTATAGTTACACGCCCACGATCACCACAATAAAACAGATTATCACAAACATGTTTTTTGTCATTTCTTTTAGCGGCTTATGGCTGTATTTTCATCTTTGTACTCCAGTATGTGTTGAGTTTCTCTGATAAGTTGTGTTTTTTCAGTACCGTAACTACGTGGCTGAAGTACGGAATAAAGTGATTGCAGTTTTACGTAACCGTTAACCTAGCGGTCATCCGCCACTGAACCTCCTTTTTAAGAGGAATCCAAATCATTGAATGAAGCTGCACCCGTCAAGGGGCAAAAATTGCAATAGTTACCCCAGAAGTTGAAATAATGTATCTTCTGTTCATATTTCTGGAGGAAGAAGTGTTCAAGGAAACACAGAAAAAATACACCCAGGATGGCCTCTTGTCAGCGTCGTGATTCAAATCCTTGATCTCCGGGTTTTCAGGTTTCAGTTGTGGTGTGTCACTTAACTCACACAGCTAGGCTGGTGTTCAGGCTCTCAAGTACACGAGGCTGATGATCACGAATCCACAACCCCTGAACAAAAACAAAAAAACAAACAAAAAGAAAAAAACAAAAAAAAACAAAAAAAATCAAAACAAAAACAAAGAAAACAAAAAAACACACACACAAAAAACACAAAAAAACACAACATCAAGAAATGAAATGAAATGAAATTAAATTAAATTAAACTAAATTAAATTAAATTACATTACATTAAAATACGTTACCATAACTATTACAACAACTCTTCCATTACCCAGCCGAAACTCTAAATCGAGGACGACCTTTGAACCTGAGGTTCATACATTGTTGCAGTATTATACACCGCCACCCTCCGATGTCTGCCACTGAAAACTAATCGTATGGTCGACTTGCACTACCTGATCAAATATTGATTAAAGTCCACGGGTGGCAGCTCAGTGCTCAACTTTGACCTATAGACTGCCAAAGCTCTCATTCATCTATTGAAGAATCTGAAATAACGGACACTTTCAGATTACAATCTCGTTGCAGGTGTTCTCTGGCAAATATATCCATTACGATCAGTATTCAGAATTTAAGAGGTATACATTTTCGGAATATAATACACATTTTAGTACTAACATCTTAATATTGGTTGAAAATATAGTTTTTACGGCCACTCATTCTTGGTAATAGCTCAGTTTTCTTTCTTTCTTTCTTTCTTTCTTTCTTTCTTTCTTTCTTTCTTTCTTCCTTTGTGTGTTTGTTTGTTTGTTTGTTTGTTTCTTTCTTTCTTTCTTTCTTTCTTTCTTTCTTTCTTGGTGAGACTTCTCTGTGAAAACCAGTTTTGCTGCAAACTCTTTATAAAGTACGAGTAGCTTTGCCATGGAAAGAAATCCACAAATTAATATCCCATTATCCATTTAGAAAACAATAATTCTGAGCAATTTATTATAGGAGAAAGGGAGAAATAGGAAATGTACTGAAAGTGTGACGAATAAAACGTATTACACCTGCAATTTGTCTCACGTACTCAGAAGTTTTAAGTTCTATTTGGAGCAAGAGATGCAATTCTTTAAGAAATTTGAACACGATGAACATGAACTAGTAATAATAATATCGTATGGCCTCGGGTGCCTGGTGCAAGCTTTGTTAATTTACACCCAGAGGGTAGCTTGCATGTCGAATTTCGTCGTTCCTTTGAACGCTATGAAAGTCAAGGAGGTTAGATATCTAAACTCCTTGGCACTACTACAGCGCTTTCAAGTAGAGAATGGAGGAACTTTGTGTTGGCGGAAAATCCCGAGATTAATTTTGCCATTGAACACGGTCTACTGAATTCAAATGGGTTCTTTAACATGCCAACAACGTATGACATGAGTATCGTGATTTTTGTCGCCTTCAAAAATCACTTACCATGGCCAGGGGCGAACCTGCAATCTTGGGGTTGGTAGTCCGACACTATAACCACTCACCCACCGTGGCAAGCTTCTGAACATGAACTGATAGGAATCTATAAAACGAGCTTGATAAGTTATATAAAAATAATTTATCACCATGCATATGGGAATTAAAGTCACCTCTGGTTAAATGTTTGTAGCTCATAGTTATAAAATTGTAACATATGTACTTTTAATTTTAGAATGCTACTCATATTTATTGTTATGCTATGATTGATTATTGAGCTGTGTATTATTGTATCGTCTAAATGCTTCTGAATAATATTGTCACTCTCAGAACTATAACAATAATATAGTCATGACGTTATTATTAAGATTATGGCAAACCGTACACAATTGTATATAATACAATCCACATCGCAATAACAATCAACTGGTCACCTGATAAATTTAATGTGCCTTTGTAGAGGCTTGCACAATGTCTTCCAGCGATCCCAAGTATGACCTATTACAACCCTCTGTAACAATATGACGGATGGTCTGTCTCTGCGCACCACAGTCACAGTTGGGTGACGTTTTCATGTCCCACTTATGCAGCAAAGAGCCACACCGCCCATTGTTGGTACCTACCCTGTTAAGGGCAACCCACCTTCTATGTGGCAGAACAAAACCTGCTGGTGGGTGTTGGGTACAGTACAAAGCAGTGACTGCCATTCCTTCGGAGCTGCGTTGTACACTCCTGTCGCTATTCTGTTGCAACGTGAAACCCTCTCCTAACCAAACTCTTGGGCTTTTAGCACAGATGAAGAACGCGATTTCAAACAAACAAATTTATGAAGTATGTCCTCATGAAAAGGAAGAGCTACGCTCACTGATATATTGTGAGCTCACTGATCAGATGGTTATATCTCCTTAGTCTTGGAGGTTTGACTTGTCTCAGCACAGGCAACCACCAGAAAAGAGGAGTAGATTTTACTGTACCACTGATTATGCGCATTCGTCATGAGTTGTTTTTTAAATTTATTTATCGTATGGCCTTTAGTGCCGGGAGTGTCCGAGGACATGTTCGGCTCGCCAGAGGCTGTATCTGCTTCGAGCGGACACCCCTAGGATGAGCTACAAGTTCCGTTCAATTTCAAGTAGTTCCAACTTTCGCTACCAGATGTCAATGATACCTAGTAGTGAAAGTTTGAACTTTGATAGAGCGTTTCAACGAAATCTAACCTACAATTTAGCTTCACACAAGTTTAGTCTGTGGAAGGATCTTTTACATGCTATAAATCTATGACATGGGACCGCCGGCTTTACTTCCCCTCCGAAGGAAGGCATACTGAGGGATTATTAACGCTCTTAAAAAAATCCGACGACTTCGGCCGGGTTTGAACCCGCTATCTTGGGCACAGCAGTTCAG
The DNA here is from genome assembly GCA_946902985.2 of Meconema thalassinum. Taxonomy (NCBI): domain Eukaryota; kingdom Metazoa; phylum Arthropoda; class Insecta; order Orthoptera; family Tettigoniidae; genus Meconema; species Meconema thalassinum. Next base: position 1,733,053,389 of record OX336388.2, on the reverse strand, counting down.
CATGCTACCGACTACGCCACCGAAGCCGCTCGTCGTGAGGTGTATTACAGTTTTTCATTTTTCAGGCTATTCAGGATATACTCATATCCCGGTCAAGGCTTAACTTGAATTGGAGTTGTTCAATTTGAATTGCAAGAGTAATCGCGATTTTCAAGTCCCGGTGTGTTTATTGAATTTTTATCCCATTCCCTGCGGCCCTCTGGTACCGTAACCCGATTCGTCGTTAATGTGCTCTGGTATTGATCTCCCCCACCTGTCACTCTCGCAGTATTTGATATCATCTATGAGGAAGGTTCCTGTATTGCTTGCAGTTATCTATTTCCACATCAAGGTCAATCTTAAATATGTTCGTATGGTCTTCTTGGGATGCAAACATAGTGCAGCTAACCCCCAGGTTCTATGTAAATTAATTCTACCGATTTGAACGTATCAAAAGTACCGACAGTCATGTACGAGTTCATTTTACACGTTCATTAAAAAGAAACTCGAAGATTGTAATGTGGTCCGCTTGCCCGTCGCCTCCACGATCTGACTGGCTAAGCTTTGTTGAATAAGTTTACGTAAACAGTCCTAAGACAGTCAGTTGTAGCCATTCAGTCGGTCAACACGAGTTTGCCCAAAGGATGGATGGGGTACTAATATGCCCAAGATCACGGGTTCAAACACGGCCGAAGTCGTCAGATTTTTAGAGCGTTAAAATCCTTCAGTATACCTTCCTTCGGAGAGGAAGTAAAGCCGGCGGGCCCATGTCATAGATTTATGGCAAGTAAAAGAACCTGCCACTACAATTGGTAATGTGTAGCAACATTTGTAGGTTCTATTTGCCTGGTTAGAAACGCTCTATCGGGTTCCAACGTTCGCCGCTAGGTGTTAGTGACAGTGGCATCTGGTAGCCAAAGTTGGAACTACTTGAAATTAAACTGGTTGGGAGCTCACGGGTGTTCAATTAAAATACCCTACTTTGGCCGTTCGGCTGCAATTCATATAGCCTATAATACGTTAACAACACTCCTAGAAACAATATATACAGTAAAGCACATATAGCCTACTTTCTCCTAAATGCATGGGTATTCTTATAACTCTTTGTCCTTTTCAAGGAGTATAATTTATTGAATGTTGGTTGTAGTAGCTTGTTGAAATAGGCTACAACGTGTTATACGGATATTAAACATGAATTTGATTTAAGCTTTTAACATTTGGGTGGCCGCCAATACGTTTCCGTCAAGACGGCGACGATATAAAACATGACACTAAGGTGCCCTTTGTTAGTGCTAAGTCTGTACCAAATTTCGTTCAATTCAGTTTCACCGTGTTTGAATAGATAGGGGGAATCGATTTGCACACATACATGGCCGCCATCCGCAAATTATGGGGCCAATGACCTTGTAGTTCGGTCAAAAGATTCTTCGTACATACTGTAAAGGTATAGTGTTTCAAAAATTTGGTAGAGATCAGATGATTAGGTTGGTCGTAATTTGATTTAAGCTTTGGGTGGACGCCATTGCGTTTCCATCAAGTCGGCGGCGGTATAAAACATGACACTGAGGTGCCCTTTGCTATTGCTACCTCTGTACCAAATTTCGTTTTTTGCAAAAATCGGAAGTAGGCTAAAAATTGCATGTATTATTTTGATCACTATTATAATGGGGCAATATCTAATCATAACTATTACATGTAAGTTCTTCCAGGAGTGTTATTTACTAATTGTTGATATATTATATAGAGTGTAGGTCCCGTCCAGTCTTTGGGCAAATTCGTGTTGACCGACTGAAGAGTTACAACTGACGGATTGTTGAGGCAACACTGAAAAATTGGCTTCAAGACTACATTTTTATAGTCCTTAATAGGCGGCAATGACGTGGAAGGTAGATATTGTATCGTCAAGGACATCACACAAGGAGAGTTACTATCTGTTCTTGAATACATTCTTCTCTTGATGTCTAATACATTAAATATTAAATTTGTCATGCAATGTCATGTACTTTATTGATTAACAACTAAGAAAATGAGTTCTGAATGCCAACATTGCCATTTATGACTTTTGGCTTTGATTTCCCTGTTTTAAACATCTACAGTAGTTTTTGCTACGAAAGAACATTTAACATTGTTTATCGTTTTTATAGGACATGCAGACAACATGTAATTAGCGGTAACCAAATAATAATAATAATAATGTTATTGGTTTTACGTCCCTTTTAACTACCCTGGCTTTTAGAGACGCCGGGGTGCCGGAATTTTGCCCGAAGGGGATCTTTAACGTGCCAGTAAATGTACTGACACGGCTCCCTCGCATTTGCGCACCCTCAAATGTCAGCTGACTGCGCCAGGTTTCGAACCTGCAACCTTGGGCTCAGCAAGCGAGAACGTTACCCCTGAGCCACGCAGCCAGACTTAGCGGTAACCAAGAAGTAATTCTCATTGATGATATTCGTACAATGAAGTCGTTCTTACTTACAAATACAGAGGGCTATGTGGAGGCAAACAACAGCCAGAGATCAGACGAACTTACCTGTAAAGAAAAGAAGAGTACAATTGATTATCTTGTAATAATAATAATAATAATAATAATAATAATAATAATAATAATAATAATAATAACAATGATACGCTCTATGCACAGCATTTACGATTTGTCCTATCTGTAGGCTGTAAGTATAAAATACTGGAACAACCCTCAGTTATCCTGTATTACCCTATCAGACAATTAAGTGCTACGCGCTTTATAAACGGGTGTAATGCAGGGACCACTAATTATAACAATACTACTACTACTACAAATAATAATAATAATAATAATAATAATAATAATAATTATTATTATTATTATTTAGCGTTTGGCAACACATTGTAAAACACAACAATATTCAGAATACATACCAGCAAAAAAACTAGGACATTTTTACAATAGAAGCAAAACAGAGAATAGTAGTGTAACCTACAGTCACGATTGGCACTTATAATGTTAAGGTAATAATACTAATGTTCTAGAATCAATGTTTGGATAGATCATGACAAGGGAAAGAGTTTATGTTTTAAATAAATACAGCCGTATGGGCTTAGTAAGAAAAAGGTACGGTACATCGCAGACTTACAGAGCAGAGTTTGTGATGTCCAGTGTGTTTCAAAATATATTAATCTAACGGAATAACAGAGGTAGTTATGGGAAGAAAAAGTTCATAATGGACTCGCGTCTAAAAGAGTGAGTACTAGGCGTGCTCTACTACTGTATATGCTGCCGGTTATCTACAGTATATCAGCGATCGTCGGGATGGGTCCATGCGATCCGGCTGCTCTTGCTTTAGCTTCACGACGTTCGTGACCTGAAGCGCCAGTCACTGTGGGTGAGTATGACGTTACGTAGACGAGACTCTTACGAGCTCAATGTGTGTACGTGACGTCATGTAGACTGGGCTCCTAAATGAAATGTTATATCCGTCGCCTCCTCTTCATAATTTAATACCCATCAGGGTTAGGGTAAGCAGAAGATCATCCTATTGTTCCGCCTCTTAAAATATGAATCATCATCATAATCATCATCATACAGTTAGGGTGATGAATTTGTATACATACAACTCCTCATAGTGTTAATGATATCGAAATAAGATTAGCAAACATAATGATACGTTGGGGAACTTTCAAATGGCTTCTCAGCGACTGCTTGGTCGACACATTGACGAAGATCTTGCCGGAGACGAACAATGAGACACGTAAATGCTGCCAACCTTACGCTATGGTAATTGGCCGGCACCCAAGAGGGTGGAAGTGGCGACTGATCGGTGCAGGTGAATAATGCGACGCTTGGCTCGACGCCGGTGACGCCCCCTGGGCCGTGCCAATAGCAAGCATCCGTTCTGTTCTGAAGGCATCTTCATGGCTCCATCCTACTTGATACAGTGCTCTGTTCCATTCCTTATGTTCTACACAAATAGATAGGAAAATGATCACTTTCTCAAAGTAGAATGGAGCTGAATACATTACTCTTCCTTAAGATTCGCAACCAAAGTTTCCGGACGTCTAACCAAGATCGTTCACCCTCCACACCAGTGAGATTAAAGCTGGAAGCAAAAATTATTGCTGCTTTAAGGGACTCTGGAATTTCCTATATTGTCCAGGCTAGGTTCCAACTTTTTATTTAGCCTTTAGTCAGAAACTATTTACAGGAACAACGCAATATTTTCGGGGATGTTCTTCAAGATTATCTCCTTACCCTGACACAGGCTTTCTGAAAATAAAAGTAGTTTTGAATTTTTATTAATCTCTTTAAAGTTACGTAATTTAAACATCACTTTCATAAACGTTTACATCGGGAAAAATTAAACTCAAGTAATTTAAAAAAACGAACGTGTTAAGATATAATAAATATCAAGAGGAATTACATCTAAAAATTTCAGCTTTGTATATTAAAAGGTTCCGGAAAAAGGATAACAAATATAGAAAAACATAGCGAGAGATTGGAATCAAAGATTTTTCTGGTATTTAGGATATGCCATAACCAGAGAATTTCTCTTCCTCCATTTGAAGCACTAGCATTCATTTTGCTGCTGTTCCACGTCCCTTTGCCCTTGCTTCTAACACTGCCACATTCTTGTTGATTTTTTGTATCTATCGCCGAATAGAAATAAAAAATAAAATGTACTTTGGTGGGGTTACTAATATGACGCATGATTGTGGGAAAGTAGTAAACACAAGATTGAGATATTAAAAGAGTAAAGTAACGTTAGAAAGCTAAAAGTCCGCAGATTAATAGCAAAAACAAAATTTCAAACATTTTGAAGATTTTTGGCATTCTGAATCCCCTTAAGGTGAAATAGAATCGCCTATCTTCACAATGTTAATTTATAGGTAGATTTACTTGGAAACCATGATAGCTAAATAGCCCAAATATTTACAGCGTATCAACACAGGCATTGTGCGTATACTGAAACGATAATATTTTTTATGAAAATGATGAGGGAGATATTAATCTTGTTTTACCTAAGACGGGAGGTAAAAAAATTGATAAGTAAAAAGGAATCTCCCTCATTAATCCCATTAAAAAGATATTATCGTTTCAGTACACGCACAATGCCTGTGTCCTTGCGCTGTAAACATTTGAGCTATGTAGCTATCATGGTTTCCAAGAAAATGCACCTCCAGTATAAATGAACATTGTGAAGATAGGCGATTGTATTTCCCTGTAAGAGACAACCATTGCGAAGATCTAACCCTCACCTGATTTAAGCTTGGAGTAGTGCTAGTAGTAGTGGTAGTAACAATTTAATTTGGGGCGTTGGTACATATTGATCACCAGCCAAAAATATACGCCTTATAGTGTGGTAATTTGTGTTCTTGGCTACCATATCGCAGTCAATACTGGTCTGAGGTACTGGAACGCTATCATTGACATGAGAGTCACCCTATTGTTGTCCATTTTAAGGAATTCCACCAGGCTTATAAGCTCCAAGCACTTCACGTCAGTCCCAAATTCTGAAAATACTATCTTCAGCTCGAAATACGACTTTTTATTTAACCTTCTAGATCGTTAGCATGAAAATGGTCCTCTCATACTGCATAAGACTTATTTTGTCATGATTTGGAGGAAATAAATATTGAGGTTATGATTAATTCAATTCTGAACTCAAACGGTTTCATGCCCAGTCAAGCATTGCTTAGCTTTACACCAAAGAGTCAAAATTTCAGGGCAGAACATGTGAATATTTCATCACGGATAATTCTGTTGAAGAATGTAATCTTTTTCGAAGCAGCTCCCACCTGTTTGAAATATCGTCTCTTCCAGCCAATATTTGAGAGATAGGTGAAAACTGCCTTACATTCTTTTAGACTTGTTTCAGATCTCTTATTGATGATCCAGATACCTGTACATGAGGATATCGAAGTCACAAATAACTAGGTTAGGTATTTAAGGATGATGTGATAAACGAGTTATATTTAGCCCAATAGTCCATGACTAAAAAGATGGTATATTGGCTTTCACGGCCGGTGAATTAAAACTCAGCCCGCCGATGAGCCTAGCTTGGAGTCCTAGGCGAAACCCCACACAAGACACGGCACAAACCTAGAAGAATTGCTGAGTTTTAATTCACCGGCCGTGAAAGCCAATATACCATCTTTTTGGAAGCCTTCATAGGGAGGTTAAGGCTGCTTGAGCTTTTAGTTCTCGTAGTCAAGTGGTGCAGTTGCACCTTAGGCTATATAAAAGGAGGTGGCGCGCAGTTCGTCACTCCTGTGGGGGTCCGGGCGGGGACACCAAGAGCCCGCCGATGAGCCTAGCTTGGTGCCCTAGGCGAAACCCCACACAAGACACGGCACAAACCTAGAAGAATTGCTGAGTTTTAATTCACCGGCCGTGAAAGCCAATATACCATCTTTTTGAAAGCCTTCATAGGGAGGTTAAGGCTGCTTGAGCTTTTAGTTCTCGTAGTCAAGTAGTGCAGTTGCACCTTATATAAAGGGAGGTGGCGCGCAGTTCGTCACTCCTGTGGGGGTCCAGGCGGGGACACCAAGAGCCCGCCGATGAGCCTAGCTTGGTGTCCTAGGCGAAACCCCACACAAGACACGGCACAAACCTAGAAGAATTGCTGAGTTTTAATTCACCGGCCGTGAAAGCCAATATACCATCTTTTTGGAAGCCTTCATAGGGAGGTTAAGGCTGCTTGAGCTTTTAGTTCTCGTAGTCAAGTGGTGCAGTTGCACCTTAGGCTATATAAAAGGAGGTGGCGCGCAGTTCGTCACTCCTGTGGGGGTCCGGGCGGGGACACCAAGAGCCCGCCGATGAGCCTAGCTTGGTGCCCTAGGCGAAACCCCACACAAGACACGGCACAAACCTAGAAGAATTGCTGAGTTTTAATTCACCGGCCGTGAAAGCCAATATACCATCTTTTTGGAAGCCTTCATAGGGAGGTTATGGCTGCTTGAGCTTTTAGTTCTCGCAGTCAAGTGGTGCAGTTGCACCTTATATAAAGGGAGGTGGCGCGCAGTTCGTCTTTCCTGTGGGGGTCCGGGCGGGGACACCAAGAGCCCGCCGATGAGCCAGCTTGGTGTCCTAGGCGAAACCCCACACAAGACACGGCACAAACCTAGAAGAATTGCTGAGTTTTAATTCACCGGCCGTGAAAGCCAATATACCATCTTTTTGGAAGCCTTCATAGGGAGGTTATGGCTGCTTGAGCTTTTAGTTCTCGCAGTCAAGTGGTGCAGTTGCACCTTATATAAAGGAAGGTGGCGCGCAGTTCGTCTTTCCTGTGGGGGTCCGGGCGGGGACACCAAGAGCCCGCCGATGAGCCAGCTTGGTGTCCTAGGCGAAACCCCACACAAGACACGGCACAAACCTAGAAGAATTGCTGAGTTTTAGTCCATGACTAAATTTGCCACAGGTGATCATATATCGTTATGATGCAGATGCCTCCCGTTCCAACGAAGTTGAGGTCGTATTTATTACCAAGTTCCTTTTGGGCTTTGGTATGGCCTGTAATACTGAGATGTACAGTAGCTGTAATGTGTGGGGGTACATAATGTTCTTAAACCAATTAACCGTCAATTTGTTATGTGTGATGAATGGAATCAGCGCCTTCGACAAAGTGTATTACTGCTAAGTGAAGAATCAGATGGTGTTGCCATCTATATGTACCATGTGATCATTAAAAATGAAAATGAAAATCCACAGCCTGTTTCCAGTCTCCGACCGGGTCAGGAATGGTATGAATGAAGCCCCCGTCTAGCTGCGAGGACATGAACTGTGCCGGCTGCCGAGGCCTGACGCACTTCTCTGGGGCAATGATTAAATGAATGACAGATGAAATGAAATGATAGTGGAGAGTGTTGCTGGAATTAAATTTTGACAGGGAAAACCGGAGTACCCGGAGAAAAACCTGTCGGCCTCCGTTTTGTCCAGCACAGATCTCACATGGAGTGACCGGGATTTGAACCACGGACCCAGCGGTGAGAGGCCGGCGTGCTGCCGCCTAAGCCACGGAGGCTTGATCATTAAAAAAAAAAGTTTTTAAAATAAGTTCTGAAGAAAGATCGGATTCCCTGTTTTTGACCTGTTTTTGTACCGTATTTTAGTTTCGAGGAGTTCCGCTATGTATTTCAAAATGTACGATTTATTTCGAAATTGGAGAAACGTGGTATTCAGTTATGGTAGAGTACTGGTATACTACTAATAATGCATAGGCAATGTACTGCTGTGGTAATGAATTGTGAGGACAACATAGTATCATTACAACATTTATCAAATAAATACCAGTGATAACCTACTCGGTATCTTATCTTATGTAATCCTCTTTCGCAACACAGTTTGGGAGGCATATTTCTCGTTTAGTGGATATTTTAAGACTTGTCCTGGAATGGTCCTATTTTACACTAATAGGACGAAAACGTAAAAAAGGAAACGCATTGAAATGTGGAATTTGAGACACGCCATGCTGATTCCTCATCCAAGGCAGTTATTCCAGGCATCTCTGAATAAAATATGCCTACTTGATAGATGCCGTATGGTTTTGTGTAAATGCCATCAGTAGAATGCCGTTCGACCAATCAGCCAGCATTCCTTAATTATGCTTCGGATGTCAATCTGTGGAATGTAACCCGATCCTATCCGCCACGTATTTGTAGTGTTCACCATTCCCTAGGTGATTAAATAGGAAACGAACTATTTGATGTGAGAGCCTGAGTGGGGGAGATGGAAATGCCGGGAAAGTAAAGTATGTTAAGTACATTGTAGTATTTCCCAAGAATACAATTATTACTGAATTACCATTTTTGCTTCTTCTCTCAAATGCAACCCTTTGTATGAGTGGATAAGTCATTTTTTCAAAAATACATTGAATGAAATATAGTGGCACACTATTCTAGATACCACTGCGTTTGTTGAAATTAATGCCATATCGGTGACTGCGTCCCTCGCATACTATTATTTTCGTATGTTACGTTGGTAACTGTGAGCACTAATTCAATTGGACATATATTTGTGTTGGTCGACTGAAAGTTAACTTTCAATTGTTAGTAAGGCAACACTGATACATAGCTTGAAAGCTCTCTAATCAACACATGTGCAAAATGTCTTCTCAATCGGGGAGTTTATTTCACGAGGAAAACAGGGAGTCATTACGGTGAGGTGAATCCCTCAGGTTAATGACTGGATACCCTTCAGAAATAATGGCATGGCAGACTTAGGCCGAGAGCCATTAACTATACTCATTAGCAATGTATCCATCCTTTTCTTTCTTTAAGATTTCGATTTCCCTTCTTTCCTAAGCTCGTCTAACGAGACGATAATCCTCCAGTCTCTCATTAGTATCCAGCAAAGGTCTAGCTGTGTTTCTGGGACGGAAGAAGTTACCATCTTGACGTCAAAATGGTCATTCTGCTCCAAAACCAAACCTCTCTAGAAAGAAAAACTATCAGCCTCGATCAACAGAAGTAGGCTATCAACTAATATAAATTATCTTTTCACAAAATTCTCACTAGTCTTACGATTATGAGTTAAAGTTCTTGTTGTTGTAGATTTGTGTAGGGCTTTGCGACATCGTGGTCATGCTTGGGTATATATATTTTTTTCGATAACCTGTGTTATTGTGATGACTGTTGTAGTGTGTGTATTTCTAATTCAGCTAAGGATTCGGAAGGAGGTGGCCGAGGTTTTCAGTGAAGAACCATTCCGGCATTTACTTAGAGTAGGAGTGGGAAACCAATGAAAACCACTTTCAAGATGGCAGAGCTGAGAATCGAAGCTACGGCTTCTGAGTTTTGCCTCACGACACTGAGTGTATCCGTTCCATCCATCAGATCAGAATTAAATTTTCTTGGCAGAGCCGGAAATTGAACTCGGACCTCCAGGGTGACAGCCAAATACATTAAAGAGACTCAGTGCCTAGGTTTGATCCCTGATAATGGCAGGATGAATCTTTGTTCACTTTCGCTTTAGAAAACTTTCAAAATGAGCTACAAAGGAATTATCTCCATCAGGTGCTTCCTCTGTGGATCAAGGGTCATGGTCTCGAGATTGCGGGATTCATTACTGGCTAAGGAGGTCGGATTTTTGGAGGGCGAGAAAATTTCACTGGACTCCGAGTAGTACGACGTCATCTCATCGTGCCTGTAAACTTGAGTCCCTTGCTGACGGCAGATTTCTATGAGAAGGTACACCAAACATCGCGATACACAAAAGCAAATAGTTCAATAGAAAGGAAAACTATGTGGTAGATAAAGTCGTTAGAATGGGATAATAGTTAATAACAAGTAAATATTTTCTCATTTACTTAGAAATAGCGCTCGGGGTTGCTGGGAAATTGTAGAGGTGCTGTAAGCTAAGAATTTTCAGTGAATTTAGGCTAGAAGGTAAAACAAACAATCGCCATGCATCACTGGGACAGCTCAGGAGATGAAAGAATTAGGGGTTGAGGAGAGGGTGGGGGAGAGAAATAGCAGTGTGCACGAGACACGCATCGCGACGAGGAGATGAAGTAAGTAGAAAGAGACGGATAGGCAGCTCGTGTATTGTAAATTCCTCAGGAAGAGTAAGTTAGAGGCCGCCAGAGGAGCGGCGCCATATTGATTTTCTGAGAAGCATCCTTGGCCTAGTGCAGGTCACATCGTGTGCAGTCAGGGAGAGTAGAGAGAGAAAAAAAAAGAAAGAATATATCAAAGCGTGTTTAAAAAGCGGTAGTAACGCCAAGCCTTTGGCAAACGATAATTACCGATATTGGAGTGCAGTTCTGTTCAAAGAGGCTAGCAGGTGATGGGATAATCGCAACGTGACCCCTCCCTCCACCAGGAGAGGGCGCGACTGTCTGATTTCCTCTCTGTGATAGCTACCTCGCCACCCAGCGTACTGTACTGTACATGCGAGGCAAGTGAAGCGCACATAACAAAATAGGAAGGGAAGTGGCGGTCATGAAAATGCTTACCATTAATTATGTTATGGAGATCAAAGGTAGGCCAAGCCTATGTGGAGGACGACGTATTACCGAAAGAAGCCGACACCTGTATATTTTATCGTGTAAGCTTAACATTTTCTCTCTACAAGAGCAGGTCAAACGTGAAATAAATATAGTTTTACTGAGCAGCACATGTAATTATCCCCCACACCGTCGACATTATGAACACCAATTATGTCATATCGTATACGACTAAACAAGTGGGGAGCGCAAATTGAGAACGCTCAATGAGCTTACGATCTACTCAAGGTGGTTTGCGAGGAAGATATACCAGGACGGATCGAAAACTCTTTGTCCATATTTTTTTTAGCTAAAATATACCTACAGGTAATTACAAATATACGTAGGCCTACTGTTCTACGTACCGTACAGTATTTTCCCACATAGTCTCCACAATTGTTCAGACATTTGTCCTATCGCAGAACTACATTTGAGGTGCCCTTGTGGTAGAATTCAGCCAGCTGACTGTGGAACCATCGTCGGATTGCTATCTAGTCGTCATCGTGGCACGTGAATCACTATCCTGCCAGGAACTTCTTCAGCGGACCATGACAATGCTAGACCACATGTGGCAACCTGAACCGCCAACAAGCTCCAGTCACTTCTCTGGGAGAGTCTGGACCACCCACCAACAGTCCGGACCTTGCCCCTAGTGATTTCCATGTTTTGTGCCCGCTGAAGAAGTTCGTGGCACGTGAATCACTATCCTGCCAGGAACTTCTTCAGCGGACCATGACAATGCTAGACCACATGTGGCAACCTGAACCGCCAACAAGCTCCAGTCACTTCTCTGGGAGAGTCTGGACCACCCACCAACAGTCCGGACCTTGCCCCTAGTGATTTCCATGTTTTGTGCCCGCTGAAGAAGTTCCTGGCAGAACAGCGATCCACGTGCAACGATGACGCCAAGACACAACTAGCACAACTTGTCAAGATATGTGATTTTATGTAGAGATACTGATAGTGGTGATTGATCTTCAAGTTGTTTGCTTAGTGAGATTATGTGATTGCCATTAACTGGTCTGGTTATTGTGGATTGTACACCTAGCTGTTTGAGCGATGTGTGGTCCGTTTCAGTGCAGGTGTTGTCTCTCTCGCTGCCTGCACTGAACTGGAAGGTATCACATGTGCTAGTTGAATCACTACTGCAACTAAATAAGAGTTGTGAATACCATAACCCATACTTATTAGCATAGATTTAATAGCCTAAGAGTATAGGATCTGATGATGATCGCTTGAGGATCGATACATGCCATCCAAGTTTATTTAATAATGCCATGTATTTTTTTTTTCAGGATTAGAGAACCACCAATTACAATTGGGTACAATCGTGTTGACTGACTGAACAACATAACATTTACTCTACGCTGCTTGAAAAGTGCCTTCTTTAAGTTGTACAATATCTCCCACTTTATACACACGTCTACGTTTCTGAGGCAGTCTCTAGTGTATGCTTCAACCTTGTTAGTGGCTATCAGTAACATCAACACACTGTCGTCTCTACTAGCTAACAAATTGTACTCCAGGGCTTTACAGCAGTCACTCAGATATAATGTAACACAGCGTATTATTTTGAAACCACGTATATTGAAATAAATATCCCACAAGTACGAGGACAGATCAAAAAAGAATTTGCACTTCCCAGTTATGGCCATTTATTACACCACCTATACAACAGAAACATGACTATAACGGCATACAATGGAACGTCACTTTTCCACATAGTTTCCAAGAGACTCCAAACATTTCTGCGAACGCACAACCGACTTGTCGATGCCGGATGCATGGAAAGTTCCTCCAGCGTTCTGCAACTACACGGAGACAGCGGCCTTCACCTCCTCATCGGTCTGGAAACGTCGACCACCGAGCTCCGTTTTGAGCTTACCGAACAGATGAAAGTCAAATGGCACTAGGTTGGGACTGTAGGGTGGATGTTGCCACGCAACCGGTGCAACGTTTGACAATACGACGCGGGCCTGCTTTCGCGATATTCATCCGTGATATCCGTGCGTCCGGCTTCGAATTGCTGACACCACTTTACGATCCTTTGCCGGGAAATGGCCCGCTCCTCATACACAGCAATAATTTCACGATGAATGTCCGTGCAATTCTTCCTTTTGGCCCATAGGAATCGGATTGTCGCACGCACCTCATATTTGGAGTGAATGTCCAGTCTACGCGCCATTGCATTTGGCCGCTATTCACACCATACAAGACGAGACACCACAGCGACCTGCCTAACAGACGTGTGTGCAGAGTCTGTCCCTTTCTCCGCTGTGCCCACGTTTTCGACACACAGCGCGCTGCTGCAGCGCGTTAGTGCAACTAACTTTTTGATCCACCTTCGTATTTCGTTTTATTAAATACGCTGTAACACAAAATTATTCGTTCTAATGGAAGTGATGAAATGTTGTGATATGTGAAGCTTAACTTACCTCAGCAGGGGGAATAATCCACGGTGTTTCATCTTGGAAGTTACTCTATATTAAATTAAAGGCTACCCTCTGTTCAAGTTTATTTTTCTGTGTGTGGGCTATAACCGTGGAAAGCATTAGTGCCTGGGGGTTCATAGCATCAAGTATTTCTCAGTCTATTAATCTTCATACACCCTTCAATCATGCTACATTTTGAAGCTAAGTTTGCATTAGCTTAATGGCCAATAATATTAATAAAAATAAAACTAACAAAAAATTGAAATGCACTCGAAGTAAATTAGAAAACGCTATGGACGTCAAATTGACCGGTGAAAAGCTGAAGGAAGTAGGATACTTCTGTTACTTAGGAAGCAAAATAACGAGTGTTGGAAGAAGAAGCAAAGAGGATATAAGAAGTAGTTTGACTCAGGCAAGGAAAGCATTTCTACAGAAAAAGAAGCTGTTGACATCGAATATAGATTTAGATATTACGAAGTCATTTTTGAAGCCTATGTCTGGAGCGTGGCACTCTATGGAAGTGAAACTTGGACTGTTGGCGTAGCAGAAAAGAGGAGAAGAGAAGAGTTTGAAATGTGGTGTTACAGGAGAATGATGAAGATCAGATAGGGTTACAAATTAAGATGTATTAAGACGAGTGGGAGAGAAGAAATGCTTATGGCGACTGCTAATGAAGATAAGATAAAGGTTGGTACGACAGATAGGCCTACTAAGACACCCAGGAATAGCAAAGTTAGCAATGAAAGGAACGGTCGACGACAAGCAGTGCAGGGGTAGACCAATGTTAGAATATGTTAAACAGAACGTCTCGGATGTAGTGTGTGGACTACGTAGAGATGAAACGATTAACCCAGGATAGGGAGACATAGAAATCTGAATCAAACCAGCCAAAAGAGTGAAGACTCTAACAACAAAAATAAAATGGCGAACGTCTTGGGACTAGTATTTAAACTCAGCTGGACAGGGATGAAAAAGTTTGAGTCATGTATAGACAAACTACTTTTAGTGCTTCAAAATGTGAGAAGTAAGAATTGAAGTGATTCTTATGCCGATATGGACGTATCTGGTTTGAGAACTATAATAAAAGGCTCAATTCTTTGGTTTACCGAAAGTTATTAATATCATCATTAGTATTAGTATTCTTTTACATTTAAATTGATCCTTTATGGACTGCATATTAACAATCAATTGCATCTGTGTCTAGATCTTATTCTCTAACAGTTTTAACATCCTCCCAGTATTTCTTGAGTTGATCGATCAGTGCCTTCTTTCGTGTTTCTGGTAGAGGCACTCTCTGTCTCCTGGGCTTGGATTCCACTTTAAAATGTTGACGTTTCTGAAATACCAATATCTCACACTCTTGGAACCATTTGGTTGCTTTTGGCTTTGTGAAATTCTCGATTTTCTTAGTGAGTCGGTCATCAGTCTTAGTGGAGTATTATTATTATTATTATTATTATCATTATTATATTATTATTATTATTATATACGTAATTTACATAAAATACGAAGGAGCCACCGCCAGATTCTTTCGATCTGGATCTGGATCTCAAGATGGTCAGAGCAAGTCACTGGAGAGACAAAATCTTACTTACAATACTTACAGTAGCAAGAAGGGCAGCCTTTTCCATTATCTGCATGTAGTGTTTCAACATGCCGCTTCTACTTTGTATTTTCACAGTCTTCCGTATCTAAATCATTCACAGGAACAACCTGCTTGTTGTCAAAAATACATTTCTTATCTACCCAGACATATATTATTTTATTATTATTTTTACTGATTATGGGGAAGCATGCTCGTGCGATGAGACTCTCAGTCGCATTACCTTGCTTTTAGTACATGGAGCTCTATTTTTCGTATGAAGCAGATACTCGATTGTCCTCACGAGACTAAATGCACCTCCTGTCAGATTTTCAATTTCCAGCGGAGTCGGGGATCTGTTGTGGGGCCTCATAGGCTAGAGACAATTGTGCAAATCTTGCTCCACAGGACTTAATAATAATGATAATAATAATAATAATAATAATAATAATAATAATAATAATAATAATAATAATAATAGTAACAATAATAATAATAATTCATCTGTGAAATAGGTTCAATCGTGCTTCTTAGTTGAGCATAACGTCGTAAAATAATAATAATAATAATAATAATAATAATAATAATAATAACAACTTTCTCTCTAGGTTACATAACATGGATGTGAGTCAGACAACCCCGTTGCGATACTATACCGTGCCGTGGTTACGGCGAAACGCTTCTTACCGCTATAGTCGATGCGTCCCCCGTTTGTACGCTAATGAACGTATTATTCGAGTATGGCGCGATACATATCTGATACGAGGTAAAATAAAACCTTCATATCTCCATTGGGAATTAGAATTCATCCATCGATATAATTAACAGGGAATTATTGTGATTCTAATCTAAAGTACAGTTTTGATGCACGTCATATTTGAAAAAAACTAAGAATTATTGATTTAAGAGTTTTGGAGGAAGTTATCTATTTACGCTCGTACTTATTTACTGCGTGGCTGTAGCTGTTTTTAATTATTTTACGCACCATACAAATATGAGATTTCAAACAGTTCAACTCAATACGTTAAAAGGCTAAGGGGGCTACATCCAAACTCAGGACACAAGGAGGATCTAACTCCATCGTCGACCGTACGGGAAATGGCTTCCCTAGGTTTCCCCATTTTCAACTACCGGCAAATGCCCGAACGGCTTTTCCTAATACAAAGTCCCAGCAGCTTTCTTCAAACACCGTTTGCAGTTTAAGCATATCTCATTTCCTTATCTGATAACAAAGGCGTTAAGAAGGACATCCAGCCGTTGAAACAGTTCGCCATTTAAAGACTTATCTCACCTCATTCCCGTCCACATACAATGGGAATAATCTGGGATATACTGAAGATAGCACAATAACATTTAAGAGAAGGCAGTTTTAAACTAAAAATTTCCCACCGTTTTTTACGTAATCCGAATAAACGCTCACAAAAATCAAAAGAAACTTCGCCGTCTGTCCGTATAACGTGTGGCCGGCCGAGCAGTCTTGCCTATAGTGCGGGACAAACCATTGCAAGCCTGAAGGTCAGGCGTAGTCGGTGCGGTGTTGTCCTGTACGTTCTCGCAACCAGCACGCGACTGAAGGTACGGTGCAATAGCATGGCAACACCGACAAAATTGTATTTTGATAAGGTTGTTTGGAGTAAGTTGTTTGACATTTTGTAAACAATTGGAATAATGTACAGGGATAGGAGGGTGCTCTACAATCTATACAGAAACAAGACAGCAGTTATTCGAGCGGAAGGACATGAGAGAGTAGCTGGTATTCAGAAACGTGTAAGACAAGGCTACAACTTATCACCCATACTTTTCAACCTATACATTGAACAAGCAATGACAAAAATTTGAGAAAAATTCAAATGAATAAATGTAAAACAAAAATATTGGAATGAAGTCGAAATAAATCAGATACCCCAATGGATGTAGAATTGGCAGGTGAAATGCTAAAGGAAGTAGGTGACTTCTCTTACTTAAGAAGCAAAGTAACCAGTGTTGGACGAAGCAAAGAGGATATAAAATGTAGATTAGCACAAGCAAGGAAAGAATTTCTACAGGAAAGGAATCTGTTGACATCGAATATAGATATAGGTGTTACGAAGTCATTTTTGAAAGCCTTTGTCTGGAGCGTGGAACTCTATGGAAGTGAAACTTGGACTGTTGGAGCAGCAGATAGGAGGAGTATTGAAGCGTTTGAAATGTGGTGTTACAGGAGAATGATGAAGATCAGATGGGTTGATAGGGTTACGAATGAAGAGGTATTAAGACGAGTGGGAGAGGAGAGATGTTTCTGGCGACTGTTAATGAAGAGAAGAGATCGGTTGGTAGGACACATACTAAGACACCAGGAATAGCAATATTAGTTATAGAAGGAAGGGTCGAGGATACGAACTGTAGGGGTAGGCCAAGGTTAGAATGTGTTAAACAGATTGCCTCGGATGTAGGGTGGGGTAGATATGTAGAGATGAAACGATTAGCTCAGGACAATGGGATGGAGGGCTGCATCAAACCAGTCGAAAGAATGAAGACTCAAACAACTACTTAAGTTTGTGTTGACGTCTTGTCTGATAACCTGTGTTCTTTTGATGACTGTATTAGTGTGTGTTTTTGTTATTCAGTTGAGAATTTGGAAGGAGGCAGCTGAATACCATTCCGGCATTTTCCTGGAGAAAGAGTGGGAAACGACAAAAATATACTTCCAGGATAACTGAGGTGGGAATCGATCCCACTTAATTTCAGTTTTGTCTCACTAGGCTGAGTGTGCTCCGTTCCAGCTCTCAGACCAGAATAAAAATTTCTTGGTAGAGCGGGGAATCAAACCCGGTCCTCTGGGGGCGACAGCCGAGAATTCTAACTGCTTCACTACGAGGGGGTCCAGTCAATGATCAATTACAGCATTAAGGATGTGTCCCAAAGCTCATGTTGGTAGCTGCTAGCAATTGCACACTAAGTAGGCCTACTACCAAATGCGGAGCTTTGGAACATGTGTGCTTGAAGCATGGCCTCCTTCATAGACTAGTGTTCTGAACCACACTAGGATTACATCATGCTGGTGCCAAACTGAAGTGCAAGAAGGCAGTGCTCCGCACCATCTCTTGTGTTTAGGGCATGCATTTTTCTTGATGCGGTATCCATTTTTACTTCGAGTAAAAGTCAAAGACTAAAGACCAGCTACATCTATAAATTATTTGTACAAGCCTACAATCACGCAATCACTTTCGTTCACTAGCTACTACAGACTTGATTGCTATGTTCTAAACAGCTTTCGACCATGACTTGTGACATCATATCCGGAATATTATTCATCTCTTTAGTTCACCACGGCAGAAAATGTAGATTTCGGACAGAGCCTGTGCTTGTGATTTAACCTTTTATAAGGCAGACTGAATGAAATGAAAATCCACAGCCTGCTTCCAGTCTCCGACCGGGTCAGGAATGGAAGGAATGAAGCCCCCATCTAGCGGCGAGGATATGAACTGTGCCGGCTGCCGAGGCCTGACGCACTCCTCTGGGGCAATGATTAAATGAATGACAGATGAAATGAAATGATAGTGGAGAGTGTTGCTGGAATGAAATGTTGACAGGGAAAACCGGAGTACCCGGAGAAAAACCTGTCTGCCTCCGTTTTGTCCAGCACAGATCTCACATGGAGTGACCGGGATTTGAACCACGGACCCAGCGGTGAGAGGCCGGCGTGCTGCCGCCTAAGCCACGGAGGCTACTATAAGGCAGACTATTTTTTTCTAATTTTTATTTCAATTGTTTTTATTAAAATTTTCATTTCAGCTCTAATTTTCACTATTTTATTTATTATGATTTTTAATGTTGATTCTATTTATTATTATTTAATATTATTAATTTTATTTAAATACATTTTAAAAATTGTCATTATTTATTATTTCAAATGTAAACATTTTAACTTTATAATTTTTATAATCTTAATTTTAGTTTAATTTCTATATTTATTTTAATTTGCTTATTTATGTTTTATTTTATTGTTTAATTTTGATATTTTTGATTATATTTTCTTTTCTTTACTTATGTTAGTCGTTTACCCTCCAGGTTGGTGGAACCCACGGACTCAGCGAGGGAACTCACCACTACCGCCTCTACGGGCAGTGTCCTAGAGCTGGGAACATCGAATCGGAGTGGATACAACTGGTGAGGTGTGATTGGCACCTCGCCTAGGCGGCCTCACCTGCAAAGCGAACAGGGGCCTCACGAGGGAAGGTAATGGATGGTCAGGATGGATAGGCAAGGAAGAGGGAAGGAGGCGGCCGTGGCCTTGAAGAAGGTACCATCCCGGCATTTGCCCGTAGACGAAGTGGGAAACCACGGAAAACCACTTCGAGGATGGCTGAGGTGGGAATCGAACCCCCTCTACTCATTTGGACCACCCGAGGCTGAGTAGATCCCGCTCCAGTCCTCGTACCACTTTTCAAATTTCGTGGCAGAGCCGGGAATCGAACCCAGGACCTCCGGGGCGGCAGCTAACCATGCTGACCGCTACGCTACGGAGGCGACATTTTGATTATATTTACTAGTTGAAATGTTATCCAGCACCATAGTTCAAGGAGATAGATATACTATTTGCCTTTCATTAATATTACATCTTCAAGAAACTTTGTTGTAATTTTGCTGAAAGTTTCAACTATTAGAACCTTTGATAATAACATACAAACTCTTTTTACAGTAGGTGGTTAATATATAGACCACTATCCTATGTATAAAGGGTTAATAAGAACATAGCCCATCGCTAGAGGTTGCCTACATTGCCAAAGATGGCTCTGCATAGTTCGAAGCAAGTTGGAGCAGAAGTATGCTGCTACTAAGGGCGAACAATGACACGTCTGTTTTGGATAGTTCTACGAATTAGAATTCCCAAACACATTTCCGTGTCGCGCACTAGTTCTTTTGTGTGCTAGTCCTCACTGTGTGCTATTTCTGTGAGACAACATAACTGGGGACAGAGGTCATCCGTGCGTGAGTTTTGTCTCCTTTCCGTACACCGCGCTCAACCACTACGAGGTGATGAAAAATGCGACATGAAATGTGTAATATCTATTACACTACTGTGCACGGCCAGCTTACTCCTAGGCTGACATATGGGGTAGGGCTACAGCACATTTGCTAAATGTCAAATGAAATGATGCAACCTGAACATGTAAATAGGACTAAATGAATTATTTATGATCACACCCGGCCAGTGTCTCACTATCTCACTTCCTCTCATTCTCTATCCCTCATACAGTACATTCTCTTTGTTTCGCATCGAATTACAACTCAACTGACTGCTAATCCCAGAGTTGCTCTCCATTGTTCAGGCTCTTCCATATCCTATCTTCATCTACTTCGCTATATCTCATTCCCTCTCTCGCTTTTCCTCGTACCCAGTGATATACTCATGTGCGTTCAATTGTGCACCTCGAATACGATGGGAAGCTGGAGAAAATCTGGAGATCAAAGGTTCGAATAGCAGTGCTGACAGAAGTCATATTGAGTGTGGTTATTTTTCGGGATTTTCCACACTATTTCTACCCCACATTCAGGTCAAAATAATTACAATCATGTGCACTGCTATAGTTCCCACAATAACACAGTTAATTGGACAAATTCAAGTATATGGGACTGATGATCAAAATGTCCCAGACCCCATCAAACAAACCAGCAACTACAACCATTCTGGTATCTAATCAATCCGCGCAGCATGTAGACTCGGGTTGTGTGTATGGTGACTGGTCACAAAAGTCCTAGGTTCAATTCTAGTTCGAGGGTTGGAATGGGGTATGTTTAGCTTCATGAGGCAGAACTGAGAATAGAAAGGTTCGATTCCAATATCAGCCGACCTGAAAATTATTTTCGACCACCTCGTGGTGTAGCAGGTAGCATTCTTGGCTGTCGCGTCGGAGGTACGGGTCCGATTCCCAGCTCTGCCAAGAATTTTAAATCTGGTCTGAGGGCTGGAACGGGATAAACTCAGCCTCGTGAGGAAAATCTGAGAAGAGATGGATTTCGATTTCCACTTCAGAAATCCGGTAAGCGATTTTCTGTGGTTTCTCACTTCTACACCAGGCAAATGTTGGGGTGGTGCCTAACATAAAGACACGGCCGCCTATTTCCAAATCCTCACCTGATTTAAAAATACATACACTACTACAGACACCATAATAACTCAAGTTATATAAGACAAATTCTACACACACCCAAGTATTCGTGTCTGAATCACCACGATGTTCAAGGCACTGAAATGAAACTACTGCTACAACAACTACAACAGCAACATAAATTATTCCCGTACATTTTTACTATTTGCGCATGTCCAGCAATTGGAATTACATCATGTTGACCGACTGAAGAGTTGTAATATCAATTATCAATATTGCAACACTGAAAAATGGCTTCAAATCTATTTATATTTTATTTTTCTGACAACCTGTGTTTCTGTGGTGACTGTTGTATGTGTACAACCACAATTTATTATCGCGGCCGGGTTGTGGTAGTTGCCGCAGGACTTGGAATAAGGCACTATTCCTGCATTTTCCAGGAGGGAGTGTGGAAAATCCCAGAGAAAACCACACGCAGGATAGCCGCTGTCAGCATCGGGATTCGAATCTCCGATCTCCGGACTTATTTCAGCTCCACATCGTGGCCGTGATGAGCGATTTAACGCACACAGCTACGCAGAGGGGTGGATTATTAGAAGGTACTACTCCAGAAATTAAACACAGGAGCGGAAAAGTCTTACAAGGAATCTTGACCATGGGATACGAACTCAATGAGTCCAGAGCAACCTGGTGCTATGGCCTTGCACTTAAGCGCACAACTACCATTGCCACTGTTGGAAAGTACGTAAATAAATTACTGTATTCTAATGAAACTAAATTTGAGAAACTTCACAGAATTAATGGCCTGTTTGCCATCTCTTGATGAATGCAGTACATTTGCATTTGTCTGTTGGCACAGGCTAGAGTAAAATGTGGCTTTTCACCGATGTCTCAGTCTCACTTATGGCTCTGATTATATGGAAGCTACTGAGGTATGGGTGGTGCTTAGTAATGACATTCAGGGCACAGTCAGTGCCTGTGGATACTGTGAAAGGTTCTACTCATAGGGTTAGTACTGCTGTACTGACTCAGTGAGGAAGGCAATGGCAAACTACCACACTCCTCTTCTTGCCTAGTACGCCTCAATATAGTGCTGCCTTGGGTATCTACCCACATAACCTACGCGGCAGGACTTTTTGAGGCTCCGACCAGCCTTCCGGCTGACTATCTAACAGTCAGACACAGAATTAAAAGTAATTTTGATTCTGCTACATGACTGACTATTAGAGAATATTTCTCTTCTTACCCAGTGGATGTACTGTAAGTACCATGACACTGAACATTGAGAGTCAAGGCTTTCATCCCCAGATTAAATCCGGTCTACATATTGTAACTCGCCGTTGTATTATATTTTAACATAGGAAGAATACGTCGCGGACAAAAAAGAACATGGAAGTTCGATAATTTTAATTGGATTTTTGTGGGTAAAGAGCTACAGTAGCCATCAATAGTGGAACAGCGGGAAGTGTCTGGCTCTAGCCACAAACGATGAACTCAACAGTTTCTCTTCAGTTGTGACAGCCGAGTATTTATTTTCATAGCAGTATCCCTTTATCAGCCCAGTCAGTCTCGTCGCTTTGTCACAGCGTTCAGTGGGTGCTGTTTGAATAGAGGGTGGATTCCGGGGGAGGAGGCTATGGTGGGGAATTAATTTTAAAAGGAAACCTTCGCTGGGCGCTAGTACAAAATAACACTAACCTGGTTACCAAGAACAATACTGGAACGTAGAATCTTGAAACTTGATATCCATTAAATACATGTTTTAAGAATTGGATTTTTGTGACCGCAATTACCGTCGATAATAATAATAATAATGTTATTGGTTTTACGTTCCTTTTAACTACCCTGGCTTTTAGAGACGCCGGGGTGCCGGAATTTTGCCCCGAAGGGGATCTTTAACGTGCCAGTAAATGTACTGACACGGCTCCCTCGCATTTGCGCACCCTCAAATGCCAGCTGACTGCGCCAGGTTTCGAACCTGCAACCTTGGGCTCAGCAAGCGAGAACGTTACCCCTGAGCCACACAGCCAGCCAATTACCGTCGAATTTCGTTAGAAGAACATTGAAGGGGAAATTTTTATTCTTTCTTATATAGAGGTTTTCGTTATACCCAGATTGTCTTATACCCATGTTTAGCCAAACCACTTTCTTATATGGAGGTTTTCGTTATACCCAGGTTGTCTTATACCCATGTTTATCCAAGCCACTTTCTTATATGGAGGTTTTCGTTATACCCAGGTTGTCTTACACCCATGTTTATCCAAGCCACTTTCTTATATAGATGTTTTCGTTATACTCAGGTTGTCTTATATCTATGTTTATCCAAGCCAATTTCTTGTATGGAGGTTGTAAGTCAGATACATACTGTACTGTACATACTATAGCTGAATATTGCAAGTAAAATATTGGTCTTTAATACAGTTCATACAGTAATACAGTATTCTGTACACATACATTACTTACAGGATGTGTAGGTACAGTGTTACAGTTATTGGAAGTAATCAGTCACATGCCTTTGTTTTTCCAAAGACGTGTGGGAGACAAATCGTTCAACTTTATACAGTACATCGAATGCTGCTGGGTCACTTTCATACAATTAACTCTCTGCACACTCCTTTGCGTGACCTCCCACTTTCAATTTTCTCAATTCATTTCAGTTTATCACTTAAAGAAAACTCTTTCTGCTTAGTAGACATTGTAATGATACCGTAGCGCCTTTACTCCTAAAATCAGACTGAACTCTGACAATAGAAACAAGGCAGCAGAGCACAACAGGTATGGATAATACAGTTCAGATCAGTACGTAGTCTGATGCAGAGAGTCAACCGGAAAAACGAGGCACCACTTCCTTATGTAGAGGTCATTAACCTACTTCCTTTCCTATACAGAGGTAAACGATTCCTATATAACTTTCTTATACTCAGGTACGAAAGCTTCTTGTATAGAGTCTCTCGCCATAAAAATGACGGGACCAAGAAATCTCTTTCCAATACAGAGGTTCACCATAACCAGGTTAGACTGTGTTATTATTATTTATCGTATGTATATATTATAACAATGTATAAAAAATCAAGTATATAAGGAATATACAAAAGCTCTGGTCTTTAAGAGTGATGTCGAGTGAGCCTATCCATTCCAGTGCTTGATGACATCCTTACAGTCACCACTGGAACGTCTCTTGGACATTCCTCTACAATGTGGTCTATGGTCTGCTCAGAAGCTTCACAGTCGCACAATGCGGAGTCTAAGAGTCCCCATTTGTGCATGGAGTACTTAGTTCTTCTGTGTCCACACTGGATTCTGTTTAGTTGACACCAGGTTCTTCTAGGCAGTTGCAAACCTGCGAGGCCATGATGATGTATACTGGCGTTGCTTTTCCATGTTTCATTCTACAAATCATCTATCGTGAGTGGTTCCAACTCACGAGCAGTCCAGAATGGTTTCCTTGATTTGAGACGCATGTTGGGTGGACTGAGCACTATTTTCTGGACAGATAGCCTTTGGGAAAACTTAAAGCTATTAATAGTTTCCCATTCACGGGTCACTGCTTCTTGACGTCTCAGATGTGGTGGAGCAATGTTGCTGTGAGTAGGCAGCCAGGGTAGAGGTGTTGATCTCAACGAGCCTGTGATGATTTGTATGGTGTTGTTCAATTGAACCTACTGACATGTACACTCTGGTACCATACTGGCCCACAATATTCAGCCACTGAGTATACAAGAGACAAGGCCGCATTGATACGTTCCGATTGATTACCTTCAGAACCAAGATTGTGGATCTTGTTGAACAACGGAGAAATCTTGGTCCGCAGAATACACTCAATCTTATAGGCTTCTAGCCGATGATGTTGTTGTTGTTTGAGTCTTCAGTCTTTTGACTGGTTTGATGCAGCCCTCCATGCCTCCCTGTCCTGAGCTAATCGTTTCATCTCTACATAGCTACCACACCCTACATCCGAGGCAATCTGTTTAACATATTCTAACCTTGGTCTACCCCTACAGTTCTTATCCTCGACCCTTCCTTCCATAACTAAGCTTGCTATTCCTGGGTGTCTTAGTATGTGTCCTACCAACCTATCTCTTCTCTTCATTAGCAGTCTCCAGAAATATCTCTCCTCTCCCACTCGTCTTAATACCTCTTTGTTTGTAACCCTATCTACCCATCTGATCTTCATCATTCTCCTGTAACACCACATTTCAAATGCTTCAATTCTCCTCCTTTCTGCTGCACCAATAGTCCAAGTTTCACTTCCATAGAGCGCCACGCTCCAGACAAAGGCTTTCAAAACTGACTTCCTAATACCTAAATCTATATTCGATGTCAGCAGATTCCTTTTTTGCAGAAATGCTTTCTTTGCCTGAGCCAACCTACTTTTTATATCCTCTTTGCTTCGTCCATCACTGGTTATTCTGCTTCCTAAGTAACAGAAGTCTCCTACTTCCTTCAGCTTTTCACCTGTCAATTTGATCTCCATACAGGCTTCTGATTTATTTCGGCTGCATTCCAGTATTTTTGTTTTACATTTATTAATTTTCATCATGAATTCTTTCCGTAAGACGGAGTCCATACCATTCAAAAACTCATTCAAATCCTCAGGCTAGTCGGCCAAGATGACGATGTCATCAGCAAATCGCAGAGTTGAAATTATTTCTCCTTGAATCTTCACTCCCACTTTAAATTTTTCTCTAATTTCCTTCATTGCTTGTTCAATGTAAAGATTGAAAAGTATGGGTGATAAGTTGCAGCCTTGCCTTACACCTTTCTGAATACCAGCTTCTATCTCATGTCCTTCAACTCAAATGACTGCTGTCTGGTTTCTGTATAGATTGTATATCACCCTCCTATCCCTGTACTTTATTCCAATCGATTTCAAAATGTCAAACAATTTAGTCCAATCAACGTTATCAAAAGCCTTTTCTAAGTCTACAAAAGCCATGAACGTTCTCTTATCTTTCCTTATTCTACCTTCCAAAATCAGCCTAAGACTTAGTACAGCTTCCCTTGTTCCTACATTTCTCCTGAAACCAAACTGGATGTAGTGCCCGCTATTCGCGTCATCCACTTAATCATAGAGAGTGGGTTAGGGCCAGCAATCTACATTTTCAAGTATTCCGTGACTCAAATAAATTTTGTTTTTAAATGTGAATTTCTATATTTTCTATCGCATATATTATTGTTTGTAATTACAATTATATTGTTAGTTTTTTTTATATAGCCATGCTCATTAAATCGTGCACCACGACCGCACGGACAGCTTCAGCAAGTCAGGAGACCTTATGTTCGAATCCCGGCGCTGACAATAGCTATCATGAGAGTGTTTTCCTCCGAGTTTTTCCACACTCCCTCCAGACAAATACCGGAATATACTTTATTTCAAGTCCCGGGACAACTACCACATCCCTGTCCATAAAGCAGCTACACACACTACTACCGTCATATCACAAACAGGGATTATCAGAAAGAAATCAACACTTACCAAACTACACGGGACTGATGATCAAGATGCTCCAAGCCCCTAAAGTGAATTAACAACATCAACAATTAAATTAAATCTAATCTTAACTTGTATTTTTAAACGGTGTTACGAGGGGCAGATGAAATCACTGTTACGCCCATTTAAAACCAACCACCATCCCATTATTAGATCGTTTAATGCACAAAGAGTGTATTGCAAATGTAGATTGCGGGATTCGAACGCGTGACCTTGAGGTTTACTAACCCCGCTGCTTTGATCACTGAGTTATAGGAGGACAATTTAATTCTTACATTGGCAACGATACATCTATGACGCAGTCTGGAATCTATAGGTAACACAATACTGTATGCTTGGTTGGCTGAATGAATGCGGTATTTGCGGGATTTGCTACGTATTGACATCAAACGCAATTTCCAACACCCTGAGTTGCAAAGAGTGATCCGATTTTGCTATTTAATTTTCTTACTCTGGAGCATCTTATCAAAATCTCAAATTATCAATGTTTGGGTTTGGTACATTTTAGAAATAAGCTTCTCATATACCCTATCTTTATTTGTGTGGCATTAATTGACAGATTTATTATAACTTAGGCGATAAATTTCCCCAGCTTTACTCAATCTACTATACTAATCAGGTGGAAGTTCAGAAGTTGTAGGCATGCAAAACTTTGGCCCACCGAGTTCAGGCTCGATCCTCGGTCGCGCTGTGGTGATTTCAATCTCCATTGATTTATTTCCCTGGTTCAAGGACCCCATTTATCGTTCATTTCATCCTCATCACTACACGCAGGTCATCCATGGACGTCTGCTAGAGATGACTAAACCAGGCCTCCCTTATGGCCACACGCTAAATAATGAACCAGATGAAAAAAAGAAATGCCAGTCGTAGTGGAGATGTAAAGCCACTGACATAGTGGGGCATTAGGCTACGAATGTATGAGGAGTCAAAGTCAACCCCTGGCACTATACAGCCCATGACGGGCTAAGGCCGACCAAGCGACCACTGCCTCGCCATTTGGCCTGCAGATATTGGGGTGACGCGTGATCAGCGCGTCGGGTCCCCTCGGCCGTTAATCTTGGTATTCATGATCGGGGCGCTGTCTCACTGTCAGACAGCTACTCAATTGTCCTCACGAGGCTGAGTACACCCCGTTCCAACCCTCACGTCAGTTTTAAAATCCCTGACGGAGCCGGGGATCAAACCCGGGAATCGAACCCGGGGCCTCCGAGTGAGAGGCAGACGCGCTACCCCAACAACACGGGGCCGGCAATGTATGAGGAGAGATAGACTAAATTATAAGAGTAATATAATACAGGATTGTTATAGAGGACAATGGTTTGATTTGGATTTTAATGGTTTTGTGGCTATATAATTGTACTAGCAACCCACCCCGGCTTCGCCCGGGAACAGTTATGAATGCGTTACGTGATAAGCGCTTTTATTTTCGATGTCAATGAACTACGACCTATATCCGTTTTACGTCTCGGCATGATGGGTTAAAATCACTGATTGGACTATCTTTATATATATAATTCTTCGACACGTGTGTATGTGACTGAACTCCTCCTAAACGACTGAACCGATGTTGATGGAATTTGGTATGTATATTAGTGTGGGTCCATGTATGGTTTAGATTCACAATCCGACCCGGTAGGTGGAATGAACACAATTTTAGAACCACAATTTACACACAATTTTAGAACCACAATATACAGTCAAAAACAGTCGCCATGGAAACCAATAGCCTTGGCCTTCGTGAAAGCAGATGTCTTTGGACGGTTTGTCTCTGCACGTTAGAGCCACCTGGTCGCTATCTGTGCAACTACCGCCATTACTTACACTCCGCCCGTGGCGGAAAGTTGTGTTTTATACCAAAGGTGGCAGTGATGTCGAATTCTACTGTTTGTCTCTACACGTTAGAGTGTTTCAAAGTCCCGTATGCGTTCATATACCATTCATCCGATTGCCATGAAACTTGGGTGATATGTTGAGTGAGCTCCAGGGAAGATGTTTGGCTTAGTAAATCAATTTTACATAGATAGCGCACGAATAGATTCAACAAATGAGCGAAGACGCGCGAAGCGTTTCAAAAAGGTCCCGTATGCGTTCAAATACCATTCGTCCGATAGCGATAAAATTTGGGTGAGATGTTGTGTACACTCCAGGGAAGGCTTCTGGCTTAGTAAATCAATTTCACATTAGGTAGCGCATGACTAGATTCAACAAATGAGTGACGACGCGCGAAGCGTTTCAACAAAATCCCGTATAAGTTTATATTCCATTCATAGATTGAGATGAAATGTTGATGAGTTATTGTGTACACTTAAGTGAAGGCTTCTAACTTAGTAATCCATTTCACAGGAGGTTGCGCGCGAGTAGATTCAACAAATGAGCGGCGACGTGCGAAGCGTTTCAACAAAGTCCCGTATGCGTTCAAATACCATTCGTCCGATAGCAATGAAACTTGGGTGAGATGTTGTGTACACTTACGTGAGGGTTTCTAACTTAGTAAATCCATTTTACAATAGGTAGCTCACGAGTAGATTCAACAAATGAGCAACGACTCGCGAACTTTTAATCAAAGTCCCGTATGCGTTCATATACCATTCATCCGATTGCAATGAAACTTGGGTGAGATGTTGTGTACACTTACGCGAGGGTTTCTAACTTAGTAAATCCATTTCACAGGAGGTTTCGCACGAGTAGATTCAACAAATAAGCGACGACGCGCGTAGCGTTTCAATAAGGTCCCGTATGCGTTCAAATACCATTCGTCCGATAGCGATGAAACTTGGGTGAGATGTTGTGTACACTCCAGGGAAGGCTTCTGGCTTAGTAAATCAATTTCACATTAGGTAGCGCATGACTAGATTCAACAAATGAGTGACGGCGCGCGAATCATTTAAAGAAAATCACTTATGCGTTCATATGTCATTCATCCGATTCCGATGAAACTTTGATGAGTTGTTGTGTACACGCCAGGGAAGGTGTTCAACTTGGTAAATCCATTTTACAATATTGGTAGCGCACGAGTAGATGTAACAAATGAGTGACGACGCGTGAAGCGTTCCAACAAAATTCTGTATGCGTTCATATACTATTCATCGATTGCAATGAAACATTGATGAGTTGTGTACACTTACGTGAAACTTTCTAACTTAGTAAATCCAATTCGCAGTTGGAAGAGCGCGAGTAGATTCAACAAATGAGTGACAGCGCACGAATCATTTAAACCAAATCGAGTATGCGTTAAATGCCATTTATCCGTTTGCGATGAAATTTGTTAAGTTGTTGTGCACGCTCCAACGAATGTTTCTAAATTAGTTAATTCAATTCACGATAGTTTAGATGCAGTCAACAGAAATTGAAAAAAGAATTGTGTATCCAAAAGCACTTCAAGAAACAAAGTTACAACACTTTCTTTGATTGGCAGGACAACGTCTGCCGGGTCAGCTTGTTAATTATATTATTATGGAGATGCATGTGTAACGAATTCTTGTCAGACGTAATTTAAGAATGGTGAGGTGCATGAAACACAAATCCCCCTTCCGTCCAATATAAAAACACTTACTGTGGGCGATGTATTGAAGATAGAGATATGCTCTCGCGGACATTTTTGTAGAACTTTTCATGCTGAACAATTCTTACACTCATAGTATATTGATATTTTTAACGATTTGCCCAGCGTAAGCTTAAAAAACGCACGGATGCCAGTTCTTTTTTTACTTTTTCACTGAAATCGATACTGCGTGGCTACCGTTGATCATAAATAAATTATGTTCCACAGAAATCTTACTCGAGATATGCTTTACAGAATGGTGAAAACCGCATAAAAATCCATCCAGTGATTCTCGAGATTACAAGTGACATCCAGGAATCGGGGACTTGGTATAATTATATTGATACAGAGGAGACTGCAATACTAATGGTGAAGGAGTTGCCTAGTATTCTTAACCTACTTATACGAATTGCAAGAAGTAGCTCCGTGAAGAACTAAATAGTCTATTTTCATATATCCTACATACGTTTATTGCCTCTATCAACATACAAAATTTCAGTTTGATTGCTGTTTAAATTCTTAGATATTGAGAAACGTATAATATTTCGGATGATCGCCATGTTGGATTTTCTTATGTATCTAGGCCGTAGGGTTAAGTACTATTAGATGAAGATTATTGCATTGGTTTAATATTCAATTTTCAATCGCATGATTAGGACACAATAAATAAGAACGAGATTTTGAAATTACGCACAGCCGCCAGCTTGAGGTTATGAAAACAATTGAAATGAATTAGATGTCAGTGGATTAATGTTTGTATAAGCATTACCGTACCAAGTTTCACTGCGCTCGGAAGGTTAAATCGCGTGAAACGTCCATTTAAATATTTAAATTTCGCGTCGCCACCATGTTAGATTTGTGCTCACCAGGTTATTGAATTTTCGATAGGTAACTTTATGATAATAGCCTCTATCAACGTACAAAATTTCAGTTTAATTGCTGTCATAGATTAATAGATATTGAGAACCATCGAATTATTTCGGATGGTCGCCATGCTGGATTTTTTATTTGATGAAGATTAATGCATAGGTTCATTATTCAAACGCTGACTTCGATCGCATGATTAGGACCCAAGAAATAAAAACGTAATTTTAAAATTTCGCACAACCGCCATCTTGAATTTATGTAAACAATTGAACTAAATTAGATGTTAGTGCATTAAAAAGTGTATAAACGTTTGCTGCACTATGTTTCACTACGCTCGGATGTTTAAATCACGAGAAAAGCCTATTTAAATGATTCAACTTCACTTCGCCACCATGTTAGTTTTGTACTTAACAGATATTTGAAAATCATATAGGTGAAATTCTAGTAGTGTCTTTCATCACCGTACAATATTTAAGGGTGATATCACTAATAATTCCGGAGATATAGAATGCCGGTGAAATATTTCGCACAGCCGCCATTTTGGATTGGTGCGACGTTATAAAGTGTAAAGGACACGGTCGTGGACGAACAAAATAGTGCTATGTCCTCACTGAGCTTCATTGAAATTTGCTCCAGCCTTTTAGGTTTCATTAGCGGAAGACACACGCACAGACATATGCACACACATACACGGACAAAAGGTGATCTCATAAGAATATGTTTTCATAAATGGAAGTAGGCTAAAAATGATGAAAAAGTAGACTTATGAGAACAATGTAGGCCTGCTGTATATCTGTATATATGTAATGTGTGTGTCCTAACCTATCAACTCCTAAACAGCAGCAGCTATTTTTACCAAATTTGGTAAGAGTGGAGACCTATATCAGAACATCTCACTACCATATTTGAAAATGACGCCAGTGCTACCAACCACTAAAAATCACAATTGAGTGTTAAACTTTATCTTGAATATTTCTGAATATGTGCATGGAAAATGTTCCAAAATTGGCATACTTATAGATGATAGTATTCAAAACTATTTTCTTTTTCAAGCCCATACATGACAGTTTTGCTAACATAATTCTAATCGTGCTGATAGGTTCAATCTTTATATACATGTAACTACCATTCTATCAATTGTAACTTCTTGTTTATTTTTCTTTTTTTCTTCTTAACGACTTGCTGACTGAAGCTTTAGCTATTCTTTCATCGCGTTAACATGCGAAGGTGAGAAGCTGACCCTTCCTGATTTGAAAACAGGGAATTTAATGTACTCGAAATGTAATTCGAATATGGTTCAAGTTTGCTACGAAGGTGTGTGTTTCTTTCATACAAACAAAAAGAAGATTTTTTAAACTTTACAATTACTAGTTATCAGAATGTATTAACCCACTTTGCCTTTTCCCTCGTACCTTTGTTGGCCTGTATGTATCAAGGGATACTAATCTGACAGTTGACATCATGGAACAAAGCATTTGAAATGATAATCATATCTATTCTGTGCCAATATGTGTTTTGTGTCACATATGTGAACTGCCATCAGGCACATCAGTTAAATTTCACGCAGCGATATTTATGTGAAAGGAACTTTAATAAACATTTCAATTATAATCAGGGGATGATCATTAATCCACTGAATTATTATGAAATACGTAATGTATATTGATACCTGAGTGATTGTAAATTCTCTGCCTACTGAGTGCTGTTGACCATCATCAAAATTCCTTTTATGGTCATTTCATATCCACAATTAAATTCAGTGTGGATATTAAAGTGTTACTAACTGTACTTATTTTCAACACCACAGCAGTATTATTATTATTATCATTGTTACTTGTATCATTATGAAACACTAAAAAACCAAGCATTCAGATTGTGTTCCTGAATGTATTTAGAATCCGACAAAAGATATTTTAGTGTTAGCAGTACTTTATTTTTAGGCTACCGACAAAGCCTTCAAATTCGTTTATTTGGGTGAGAGCAGTATTTTCCGTAGTGTCAGCACCAATGTATGCAATTGTAATTGGTATCTGGATTTGTGATAGGTATCTCAGGAAGTGATTTGAGATAAGGTGCTGTCCTAGCAAACACCAGAAGTAAGGGATGTGAAGACCAATCTCAGGAGGCTGTTGTCATCTCAGATTTCCAAACAATTACAGGTCCTTACCATTGACACAAATTATTCCACACACTACCGTTACTATTATTATTATTACACCATTTAGCCCTTATGGACAGTGTTTGAACTCGATAATCTCACGATGGCACAATTTTCACTTATTTCCCTCCTCTTCTCTTCCCAAAATCTCTTCATTCTTTGACTGTGTTCCTGTTTGCTTTGTTCTGTCCACGATGTTCCCGTATTATTCTCTTCACGTACTATACATTTTGTATTCTTAATTTTGTTTCTAAATTCTCCTATATCGCCATTCATGCCTCGTGATCCCTGGCTGCAATCCTGAAATCCAACAAGGCGACCATCCGAAATATTTAGACGGTTCTCAATATCTACTAATCTATGACAGCAAACTGAAATTTTGTAAGTTGATAAAGGCTATTAATATAAGTTCGCCAGTTGGACTTTCAATAACCTGGTGGGTACAAATCCAACATGGTGGCGACGCGAAATTTAAGTAATTAACCGGACTTTTCTCGCAATTTAACTATCTGAGCGCAGTGAAACTTGACACGGTAAATACATATATGAATTTTAATCTACTGACATCTAGTTTATTTCAATTGTTTTCATAAACTCAAGATGGCGGCTGAGCGAAAATTTAAAATCTCGTTTTTATTTCTTGTGTCCTATTCATGCGATTGTAATTTTAATAATAGGCCCTAATCCTACGCAATAATCTTCATTTGATAATACATAACTCTATGGCCTACATATATAAATATCCAACATGGCGACTATCCAAAATATTTAGACGGTTCTCAATATCTACCAATATATGACAGCAACCAAACTGAAATTGTGTATGTTGATACATGCAATTAACATAAATAGGATTTATGAAAATCGGCTATTTAGTTCCTCATGGAACTACTTGTCTTCTTGTTAGGTAATCATTCATATAATAGCCTATGTCGTTTAACTACTGTAGTATAGACCTATTAGTTTTGTAATAAACCCCACACCGACTATTTATTTATTTAATTATTATTTATGTATTTTTAGTACCTTATATTGCAAATAAACGTTATGTTTAAAAATTTGTTAGGAATGTTGAAGTTAAATGCATAACTTCGTATCTTTCCCTCCTTTTGCCTGTGAGTGACTTGCGTTAAAATGTTCACATTTCCTTAATTTTGTTCGTTGCTACAATTCAACGTAAATAATTACGATCAACACTGTGTCTTTACAAAATAAACTCCCCTCCTCAGTATTAAACAGCATCTTTCATATTTAGTTATTATTGAAAGCTCACGCAGGAGTCTGGTTGGTTGGTTCTTAAGTTTAGGGGCTGCGACAACGCGGTCACGTAGCCCCGTGTACTTTGGGTGTGTGTAGAATCTGTCTGATAACCGGTGTTAACTGTGATGACTGTATTAGTGTGTGTTATATGTTTTTTTAATTCAAGTAATGACTGCAGACTTTTGAATTTTTCAAATAGTTTCTACTCGTCAAACGCTTCCGTTAACGACTACTAGTTCAGAACTTAGCTACCAGACGCTACTGCAGTCGACTCTTGGCAACGAACGTAGGAATCTAAGAGCCTTGTTTACATTCTTAACCTATACAATTTAGCTTCACACAAGTGTAATTAATGGAAGGTTCTTTAACGTGCCATAAATCTATGACATGGGACCGCCCGTTTTACTTCCCCTCCGAAGGCAGGCATACTGAGGGATTTTTAACGCTCTGGTATGGGAATGATGCAAGCGTGGCCACAAACATTTTAAGGGTGATTTGTCTCCAATTAAAAATTCATATAAAGGTAGAATTTTGAATTTATATTTGGAATAACAAATATCCACAGCTTTTTTCAGTCGACCGTCCTGGTCAGAAATGGAATGAATGAAGCACTCATCTAGCAGAGAGGATATGAACTGTGTCGCCTGTCGAAGACTGACGCACTTCTCTGGGGCAATGATTAAACGAATGACAGATGACATGAAATGAAAGTGGAGAGTGTTGCTGGAAGGAAATATTGACAGGGAAAACCGGAGTTGCCGGTGAAAAACCTGCCTGCCTCTGGTTTGTCCAGAACAAATCTCACATGGATTAACCGGGATTTGAACCAAGGACGTCAGCGGTGAGACGCTGGCGTGCTGCCTCCTAAGCCACGGAGACTACCCATTTAGAATAATATAGGCCTAAAACCTATAGACATAGCTTATCACCAACCCCTCCGCTGATAACATATAAATTACTGCGTCTACATTTCTTTTTAATGCTAATGAAAAAACTCAACAATGAGGTGGAAAACCGCTAACTGGGTAACTCAGCACTTAAAAGGTTAAATGTTGTACAATACTCGTACTTCCAGTGTAGGAAGTGCTGCCTCGGCTAGCTGACACCTTAAAATGAAATTGCCATTCACTCGACGCAGTTCATGGAATTATTGTTTCATTTGAGGGACTTGGACATCATGGTCATTCAGTCCCGTGTACTTGGGTGAGTCTGGGGCGTTTGTTGGACAACCTGTGTTATTGTGATGACTGTATTAATGTGTGAATTTGGATTTAGATGAGTATTAAGGAGGCGGTCGTGGCCTTAAGTTAGGAACCGTCCCAGAATTCGCCGGGAGTAAGATTGGAAACCACGGAAAATCACTTCCAGGATGGCTGAATTGGGAATCAAACCCATTTATTTTCAGTTTTGCCTTACGAAGCTGAGTGTACTTCGTTCCAGCCCTCAGACCAGAATTAAATTTCTTTGCAGAGTCGAGAATCGAATCCGGACCTCTATGGTGACAGCCAATAATAGATGGGGAATCACCGTTCTCACTCTCGCCATTCCTCTGCCGAGACTGAAGTTAATTCCACCTCATTTCATTAACTTTTCAGACAGATTATACTTATCCACACAATGACTCTTCTTCATCTATTAGATGATGATAGGGGCCATGTGAGTGACCCGCCCAGTTCACACAATGATAACAAGTCGTGCCTAAAGAGTGCCGCCACAGTGCACGCCCCCTGCGTGAGAGAGCTCGGGTCACGAACCTGATACGAGTACAAACAAACATCAAGTATCATGACAGGTGCGAGTGGGAACCAAACATACACATACACGCGTCTCCTTTCATTAGAGCAAAGTAGATCAACCGGCGGTCCCATTTTGTGTCATACAGCACATCAATCATATCGACATTCCACATCACCTACATTATGGCTGATGTTTCACCAGAGATCTGTCAGCACCTTTCCTCCGGTGATGATCCACTCGGGGGTTCACAACTAATGAGACGTGGATTGGTAACCACGGGACCCCAACTGAGTCTTATATGCCAGGCTCCTCTGTTTGATATTTCCCCTCAGGGGCTCACAACTTGTGGGACGTGGGTTGGTGACCATGGGACACCAACTGAGTCCGGTATTGGTTCCACTTACGTGTGTTGGGCTCCTCTCTTTCACCTTTCCTATCGACCTCCCTTGGTTAACTCTTGTTATCTTCCAACCCCTATGGTATTAGGGTAACCTAGGCCAAGGGAGTCTTACACTTTCCCGCCTTGCCCCTTGTCTCATCCTTTCTGATATCCTCATTTTTCGAGGGGGTGAGACCTCTTGTTAAAATGAGATGCGTGCGATTCACACCTCACCCATCCTGGTAGTGGCTTGCCATGGTTTCCCCACATCTACTCCAGGAAAATGCTGGGATGGTTCCTAACTTAAGGCCACGGCCGCCGCCTTCCCAATCGTTCACCTGAATCACAAATACACGCACTATTACCCGTCTGACAAATCCTTGCCGGCGGTAGATTTATGGACTACAAGCTGTCACTGTGTGACACAATCGGCTTTCCCAGATATATTGGCACACTCTAAACTGTATATCGATAGATCACTGTGGCACAAGTATTGCTATTGGTCCATTGGATGTTTCAAATTTGTGATAAGGGAATAAATTCAACGGATTCATACCCTTAACGACAGAGTAGTGTATTATTACAGTAGAATTGGTATTAGCATCAGCAGCAGAACACTGCACAATCTCCTAGTGTCAATACCGCTTGATGTGGCGTGTGCATATCTTCCCTCTTGCCCCACACTCGCCACGACTCGCCGATTGACAGATTTAAACTGTTGACAGAACACTCACCACAGAACGGCAATGGCTCATCAGACGAGTTATACTACTGACACCACAATAACAAAGGTTAACAGACTGATTGGGATCATTACCTGATAAAGCGACCATAAACCCATGCGGCTACTATTATTAAAATATTATTCTCGTAATTGCAGATATCACTTGCAAATTAACGAGTCTCAAAGCCACTCTAATGTATGAAGTGCCTTCAACTGAGAACATACATTAGTGGTGAAGGTCGTTGGAGCCGCACTGCTATCAATTATCAATGTGGCCCAATGGGGCAGTAGGATGTCTCCTGCGTCCCAATAATGAACTATCATTTGTTATGTTAATGTAATGTTCCGTCACCCAGCCCAATAAATTCTGAGCCAGCTAATATATAAACAAACCGCTGCCTCGCCAAACTAGCGGTGTGGAGAGTGGTCAACGTTTGTTTGTCGCTGTCACCATCAATAATTTATATATCTTTATTAATCATGATAAATGATTTAAATGGCTGTGTTGTGCAATTTTCATTAGTGGAGGATTGGGTATTATATGGAACAGTGGACATATTATTTAAATAGTTCATGGGAACAGGAACAGCACTTCAAAGGATTTCACATTATCATCCGTAATTATATGAACTTAATTATATTTATCGTTTCCTTATTGACATTCAATCTAAAAAGCTATACCCACAGGTATCTAATAAATCTATTACACCTTTGTGAATACAATTTTTTATTAATATTTACAAATTAATAACTAGTTTCGGTCACATTATGGCCTTCTTAAGTTCTTCAAAGAAGGATACAAAAATCTAATGGAAAATTACAAGCAAAGCTTTTGAAAAAAACCACATTTAAACTTGGTCCTTCCTATTAAAAATGATTTGATAAAATATATATTAAACAAGATGTTCAGTAAAAAACATATAGCCTACTTTCTCCTAAATGTATGAGTATAACTCTTTGTCTTGATCAAGGAGTATAATAGAATCATGTCTTGGTTGAAGACGTTAGAAACCATTTACCTCTACCAAACACTAGAGCCTCGGAAGAACTCCTACCTTCATTGAAGAAAAAACATATCTCAAGAATTTTATGGAACTGGAAATATAATCGACCGGACGTGGGCAACTTTGATTTGAGGCATGTGTTTACACGTCTGGCTGTCCATGATTTTCACGACTTTAATTGCATTAACAAATCTTTCCATGACCCTACAGTGACGTGTGTATGCCGACTATGTGGACAAGCATGTGAACGCTACCACTTAGAGCTCTGTAGTAAAAGAAACAATCAATCAAGGACTATGCAAATCAAATCCCCTGAGCACAATTTTAGTGTACATGTTCATTCTTTATTTTCGATTGCTATTTGGCTGCGATAAAAGTATTAATTAATATCCCGAACTAGCACCAACAGCTAGAGTACAGGTAGTATGTGAGATCGTTTTGTTCTTTAGATCAAATAATTCACAATAGACTGTTACAATTCCTTTAAAATAAAAATGTATCGCATTATCAACTTGTCATTCTTCAAATTCGATGCGTATAGAATGGCAATGCTATGATAACCAATGGAGTTCCACATATACCAGTCATGGCATCTGGCGGAAAAGTTTAGGATATGATAATCCTAATAAGGCAAGTGCATTCTAGCAGCCATAAAAATAAACTTTTCAATTAAAGCTGTAAGGTAATCTGTGTGCCGGTGCGCAGTTCGCAACCAGTTGGAAAGTATAGTTTACCTGGTTGCTGTTGGATGTCTCGTTCATACACGTTGGTGGTTTTTGCTTTAATAATATATATATATTTTTCCATTGTAATATGCATAATATTTTCGCTTAATTTTAAAACATCTGAGTAATTACAAAACAATATATATTAAAAATTCAAGCAAAATAAAACCATCTCTGATAGGATTTGAACTTCAGTCATACGGGTGAAAGGCTAACGCATTACTGCACAGCCAAACTTGTCATCCAAAATTCGCCTATATCAATTGACTTACATACAGCGTCTTAGCAAATAAGACTAAACGATTCCAGTTGAGTGTATTTTTATATATAAAGCATTTCATACAAAGTATTTATTATTTCTATCAGTAGGCTATATAGCATGCAATATTCAAACTAGTGAAATATAGGTCAGGCACAAGATATCAGCTGCCATCTTGTCATGTAACTGAGACGGCTCAGTTTCTAAAGTCACCTATGCACTATAATATTACAATATAAACTTTTAATTTCAACGGGCCACGTTTGAGAGATCGCCATTCAGATTTGGTAAAGATGGTGGCGATATAAAACATGACACTGAGGTGCTCTTTGCTGGTGCTACAACTGTACCAAAGCTTTTCTAAAATCGAAAGTTGGCTAAAAATCAGATCTATCACAGATGAGGGCTTTAAATTGATAATATAAAATAATTATATGAAAAACTAACCTATAGCGGTTTCGGAGGCGTAGTCGCATGCTGAGCTACTATGCCCATGGTCCTGAGTTCAAACCCGGCCGAAGTCGTCGGATTTTTTAAGAGCGTTCAAAATCTCTCAGTATGTCTCCCTTGGAGGGGAAGTAAAGACGGCGGGCCCATGCCATAGATTTATAGCATGTAAACGAACCTTCCACTAACTACAAATGTTTGAATTAAATTTGTAGGTTAAATTTGATTAACGCTCTATAAATTCGAACGTTCGCCCCTTGGTGCCAGTCGCGATGGCATCTAGTAGCCAAGTTCACGGTGTGTCGTTGACGGTAGCATTTCGTAGCAAAAGTTGGAACTACTTGAAATTGATCGTCTGCAGTCCTTACCGGAATTGCAAATAACACACGCTAATACATCCATCACAATTAACACCGGTTATCAGACAGATTCTACACACACCCAAAGTACACGGGTCTACATGACCGCGTTGCCGTTGACTGAGGGACCACCCAACCATAAGTGACATAAATGTAAACAATAATCAGTGATTGTAGTCCCATGACAAAAGAATCTTGATATGGCCTTTCTCTGAGATGAAAAATACTCTTTGCTGTGTGGAGCATGGGTGGGAATGTTTATTGTAATTATCCTCCCTCCAATGAAAATTTCTGATGCGATATGGGAAATGTTGATAGTCGTGTTGAGTTGTAATCCATGTTTGTTTAAATTTTATTGTCGATTTTACCCTTCAGATTGGTGTTTCCCACGGACTCAGTGAGGGAACTCACCACTACCGCCTCTACGGGCAGTGTCCTAGAGCTGGGAATATCTGGTCGGAGTGGATACAACTGAGAAGGTGTGATCAGCACCTCACCCGGGCGGCCTCACCTGCAAAGTGAACAGGGGCCTCATGAGGGATGCGAAGGGAGGGGAAGATTGGGATGGATAGGCAAGGAAGTGGGAAGGAGGCGGCTGTGGTCTTACAGTAGGTACCATCCCAGCATTTGCTCGAAGACCAAGTGGAAAACCACGGATAAACCACTTCGAGGATGGCTGAGGTGGGAATCGAACCCCCTCCACTCATTTGGGCCAACCGAGGCTGAGTAGACCCCGTTCCAGTCCACACACCACTTTTCAAATTTCGTGGCAGAGCCGGGAATCGAACCCATGACCTCTGGGGCGGCAGCTAACCATACTGACCGCTACTCTACGAATGGTTGATTATAAATAGTTTTATAAAGTATTGATTCAGGCGGTAATATAAACATTTTAAAAACTATTTAAGCACATCAATACTGAACTATTATGAGTGATTCAAATTATAGAATTGTTGATTTTGACATTATGCTATTATATGCGTTGGTTTTCAATAGTAGTGTCAATTATTATCCTTCCAATATCTCTCTATATACAGAGGTGGCCAAATGTTTATGGCAAAGCTGAATAGAACCATAATCTTTATTGCAAATTAAGATACACTACTTTAAAATGAAAGATTTTATTTCAATCCGAGTCTCCATAGCAGGACATTTCTTGGTAGTATTTTGTCACGTATTCACCAAACGTGCTCCAAGGGATCATTTATGCAACACCATCATATGAATTTACACATTTTGTTAGGCTTTTTACTTTAAAGCACTTTTATCTTATTTTATTTTCTACTAGCAGTCCGCTCCGGCTTCGCCCGGTAATCATTATTGGTTTACCCAGCGTATGCTTGAAAGGCGCACGGACGGCAAGTCCCAGACGAAATTCTGAAAAGCCTAGGTGAACAGCGAAACTCCAAATTAATAACTCGACACGACTCAACAGTGTGATGTTGGCCGAAGCTGGGGTGATAGGCTCGCTCGATAGCTCGATAACTCGCTCCTAGACTAGTAATTTAAAATTCCATGGAATTGAGATTGTTGGAAGAAATTAAAACGTAAAAACACTTACTGTATAATGGGCGATGTATTAAGGATAGAGATATGCTGTCGCGGACTTCTTTGTAGAACTTTGTGGGTGTTAGGAGGAAAAAGACGACAGCAAATATAGGCGGGAAACAGGAAGACACCCTAGACCTCGGATCGAAAAGAGAGCAAGAGTTGACCAAGGGAGATCGACAGAAGAAATGATAGAGGGGAGCCAGGCACAAGTACTTGGAAACAATGCTGGAGTTCAGTGGTCACCAATCCCCGTCCCACTTACTGTAAGCTCCTGGGAGGGGTACGCCTATTTGAGAATACGCTCATTTATACTCATTCTATACACAACTCGTCTAGAGTATAAGTGACTAAATAAGAAGGAACATTTTTTAGTTAGTGGAGATAAATATTCACTTTATTAATGTCTTCTTTAGTCTTATTTCTGAATCCCATTTATATTCATAAGCTTTTAAGACGCACTTAAAATTTATTTACTTCTTTTAGTCATATATTGTTATTCAATGACCTTCGTCTCCGTCAGAATATCAATTATATTTATTTAAATACGTATTACACGAACCAGATCACTGCTCTGCTTGTCTACATGAATATCGACATTTCTTTAGTATACATTGGAAATGTATCGTTAACTGTTACATTTATCATGAAATTCCTGACGAGGAGTATCTCAACTATGTAAACTGTGCTAACCATACCTTTTCTGACTTATTATACTTACGATTACTGAACACCAAATTGAACCAACCATCGCACCTGCGATCTTGCTCGGCAAGTTCAAGTGAAGCCCAGTGAGGGCGCTGCCAGCACGAGTGAGTGAGGGAGGGAAGAGGGAGAGCACGTGGTGGATGAGGGGAGAGAGTGACACCATTGGTAAAACATCCTCACGTGCGCGATACCCAGCGGCAGTGGGTTTATGTGCATGTCACGCCTTTCGCGTGCAGTAAATAGCAGTAGATCCAGCAAAATGATGACAGGAGGGGCAAGGGGAAGCCTAGTAGTTCGCCTATTTTCCGGGGCTTCAGATAAACTTGTCGCGCTATAGAGTAGAGATGTACTTATTCAAACATCGAATTATCCAAATTTCTCGAATGAATTTGAATACGAATATTTCATTGATACAAACGAATAGTTCGGTTATTCAAATCACAAACCTTTTCCAATTTTGAAATATTCGTATTAGCGAAATAATCCAACTATTCATTCAAAAATTGAATGATACGACGAACAAGACAAATCATTCAAATGCTCGAATAATAAAAATAAACACAGAAACGAGAGAAAAGAAAGTATAAAGGGGAAAAGAAAAAAGAAGGCAGGAAAGAAAGAAAGAAAGGGGGGTA
The DNA here is from genome assembly GCA_946902985.2 of Meconema thalassinum. NCBI lineage: Eukaryota > Metazoa > Arthropoda > Insecta > Orthoptera > Tettigoniidae > Meconema > Meconema thalassinum. The sequence goes on along the minus strand of OX336388.2, from coordinate 1,733,010,501 downwards.
ACAAGTGATATTTCCTTTGAACGATATTTATCAGGATCTATCAGGCTGAATGAGGGAGGGTTAGCCGCCATCTGACCCCTTGGATTCGCCCTTGTTTCGAACAACTCGTCCACTAGGCATATTTCTTTACACAAATTGCCATAATATTCGGGTACTTATCATCTTCACATAATTCAAATATATGAACTGATCGTTTTGTTTTAATAATCAGCTATACGAAAAAATTGAATAATATTCGGACACCCACATTGTTCGAACATTCGAATTATTTATTCCAATTTCGATTTGGCGTATATCGAAGTAGTTTGAATTAATGAAATATTCGAATGATATGTCAAGCCCTAACGCAAAGACTTAAGATTATTATACCAGGCAGTCACTGCAGTTGGAAGACGAATGATAATAATAATGTTATTTGTTTTACGTCCCTTTTAACTGCTGTGACTTTTTTTAAAGACGCCAGGGGGCCAAAATTGTTCCCTGAAGGGGATCTTCAACGTGCCAGTAAATCTACTTACACGGCTCCCTCGCATTTGCGCACCCTCAAATGCCAGCTGACTTCGCCGGGATTCGATCTTGCAACCTTGGCCACAGTAGGCGAGAACGTTGTCGCTGAGCCACGCAGCCAGTCAAAAGATGAATGAGATCATACTCCTACGTAAGCGTCCTTCAAATGGTTTTTCGTGGTTTTCCATTTTCAACCATATATATATATATATATTTTTTTTTTTTTAGCGTATGGCTTTTAGCGCCGGGAGTGTCCGAGGACATGTTCGGCTCGCCAGTTTTGTAGCTGCTTCGAGACGGACACCCAATGGGTGAGCTACAAGTACCGTTGGGGAGGAAAGTTGGAAGGGAGGGTCGAGGAGTTGGAAGGTAGCGGCTGTGGCCTATAGGTAGGGACCAACCCCGGCATTTGCCTGGAAGGAAGATGGGAAACCACAGAAGACCATCTTCAAGGTTGCCGGCGGGGGGATTCGAACCTCCTCGCCTCCCGGATGTGAGTGACTGCCAACAGTCATGCCGCAACGACCTCGGCTAACTCACCCGGTTTCAACCATTAGTTAAATACTGGGATGGCACCTTAAAATAGGCCAATCCCGATTTCTTTCAACTGCACCGCAAGATAATAATAATATAGATTGCCATTTTTTGTCCTGTAAGGCATTTTTTATGTGCACTTGGGTGTCATAATGCCAATTAACTTTCATTGAATTTGATCTCTGAACTTTGGGTACACTATGCGAGACATCCCCAGGGACTCACAATTTCTGAGACATGTAAGTCGTCCATGTTGAAACTCTGAATCTCTAGATTACCCAAGTTAAGCAACATTAGGTGTGGTCAGAACGTGGATTGATGGCCAGTTTTGAGAAAGAAAGGCTCTTTGAAAGAAGGACTTCCTATTGCTAAGAATATGAAATGTGCTAATCTTCTTTTACTTCTTAGGAATGTGCAATAAAGACGCGCCTCCAGGAGAAGTTTTAAAATGAGAATAAAAGTTAAAAGTAAGCCAATAAAATGTTCTTTATCCTTACTCCGCCATATACTTACAGGGAGACAATTTCGTTACTGTGAAGGAGCTTCTCTGTCATAAAGACGAGCTCTTTATTCCCTGCCCTGATGCCATAGGCAGTCTCCCTTACGCGCTAGATACAATTATTAAAAGTTGGCTAAGAGCTAAGACATTAGCACAAAGTTCAACAATTCTACGTGACGAAATTTGAATACGCTGGTATAATGCCGTGGTACAAGTTAATGATTACACAATTTGTGTCTTTATGTGCGCGTGAAAATGCTACTGTTTTTCTTTTATTCCATTTACAACAATGACAAAAAGAGAAATGAAGAGGAACTCCGTTTTCCACGAATGTCGTCTCATCCTGCGAATGAGTTTTTCCATGGTCACCTCATGCCGTACCGAATAACATTCTGGGCGTGGTGGCGCAGTGGTCAAGCTATTCACCTCTCCCTAAGGTGGACTGGGTTCGATTCCCAGTCAATTCATGATTATTTTCGAAGTGAAAATGCCGTGTCCTGTGGATCTTATTCCAAGTAAATAGGAGGTCCCGTGACTCATGATCACAAGATTAACTGTCAGGCAAAACTATAAAATTCCTACCTATCTTCAGTTGAGGGTGCGCAAATGTGAGGGAGCAGTGTCAGTAGACTTACTGGGGAAGAATTCTGGCACCCTGGCGTCTTTCACATTACTAGGACAAACGAAAAAACAACCTAAGAAAGTTACATGTGAATAAAAGCTATGTATATGTACATATTTTAATGGATTACAGAAGAGTTAAGATGACATGTTTCGCTCGTCAAGCGAGTATCATCAGAACCAAATAGGCCTACAGAAGACAAAATAGCTCTACAAAACATTACCGAACCCATAATGTCACCCACAAACGGTTGCTGCCTTCCAAACATTAAATGCACAGCAAATATTTAGAAAGTGTGGCAACTATTATTGATAAATACTTAAGTATTAATATCCCGAAAATATAAATTAATATCTGCTAGGTTGCAAGACAGAGAAATGACGATCCCATCAAGAAACAGTCTCCCTCCAGCAACTACAGTAATCTGTAAAGTTATAGCCACTACTGCTGTGATATACTTAAGCAATAAGCAATCTCTGACACCTGGTTACTATGGCAACCTCCTGCTCATTAAAATGTGCGTGATCACAGAGCACAAGTCGATAATTATAAAAGTACACAGCGATTGAAGGATTCAAAGAAGCTTAGAAGTCAGAAAGTTGAAAACATATTATTGATTCTATGCATTTACGTGTAACGGAGAAAATGTACTTAACAGTGCTAATTGCCAATAGGGGATCATGGAGGCGACTTGTTCGGAAGCAGAGATTTGCAGACTAGACTGGACGCTGAATGGCAAAACACTCATTAAATAATTTACTTCATTTACTGAGGGTCGGAAATGATAAGATGTTCTTAATCTTTGAAGAAGAACTAAGAGGAAAAAGGCCAGTAGGAAGTCCACGAAATTCCTGGAAAAATGAATTCTCCAAACTTTGTAGACATCTGAATGTAGATGACTGGCAAGAACTCGCACGAAACAGAGTTCAGTGGAGGCATTTTGTGAGATCGGCGCAGGATCTTCGTGTTCCATAGAAGCCTTCTGAGTGAGTATTATTATTACGTAGGCCTAATCTCCTTTTCAAATCTTCGTTACGGTCTATAAATGTGATCTGAGGAGACATTTTCGTCAGTTTGATTGCGCTGGGTTCGGCACTTGGTTGGTTGGTTCCTCAGTTTAGGGGCTGCTACAACGCAGTAATGTAGCCCCGTGTACTTGGGTGTGTGTAGAATCTGTCTGATAACCGGTGTTAATTGTGATGACTGTATTAGTGTGTGTATCTGTTTTCAATTCAAGTAAGGACTGCAGACTTTGAATTTCAACCAGTTCCTACTTTTGCCGCCAAACACCACCGTCAGCGACTACTAGTTCAGAGCCTGGTTACCAGACGCCACCGCAGTCGGCTCCCGGCGACGAACGTCGGAACCTAAGAGCGTTTGTCAAATGTTTAACCTAACCTAATTTAGCTTCACACAGGTGTAATTAGTGGAAGGTTCTTTAACATTCCATAAATCTATGACTTCCCTTTCGAAGGAAGGCTTACTGAGGGATTTTTAACGCTCTTAAAAATACGACGCTCGGCACTTGTGATAAATAACACCGATGTGTACTATAAGCCGTTCTTATTCCACTCGCTTCATATAATCTTGCTATATTATTGCAATAATCATTCATTACAAGGTCACGGTAACAAGTTAATTTACTGTACATATATTTTATACATGGCAAACGCTTATAGACACAGCAGAAGCGTGTACCTCGTTTTCCTTTTGTCAGAATGTATGCAAAGTAATGAATATTAATTTTAATGAATATCGTTAAAATTACAGTGCAATGTAATTACACATTAATACACATTTGTATTATGCATATTTTGTGTAATATATTTATCCTACAAACAATAAATGAAATGTTATAACAGCAACGCTCATTAGTCACCTTTAAAATGCTGCTAAATCCAAGGTTTCCAGTTCAAGCACGTTATTAATATCCTTTATGTTCGACGATGTCAAAATGCAAATATTATATGTCAGAAAACTGCATCATAATGAGGGTCATTATAACACTATTTTTCATTATGAAGCAGTTTCTCCCACCAATCAGAGCTCAAGAAACAGTTGTGTGACCAATTAGGTAAGGATAGCATCGCACCTGCGCTGAGTACCACAGCCTCCTAATTAAAATTTCACAGCGTGACTACTGTCGACCAAAGTATTATGTGCACTCGAGTTTGAAGGTTGTTTGTGAAGTAACCAATAGACCTACATAAAATCCAATAACATCATCATTTTCTTCGTTCTATTTTACGTTAGTTCATGTAGGTTTGGAATTTCTAATTTATATTTTAATATTTTTCATCGCAGTTGGAACACAAAACGTGCACGTTTTTAAGCGTGTTTCAACCATGCGTCACATTTAATAATTATTATCTCAAAAACCCGTCATCAGATCGAATCCAAATTTTAACACAATACACAGTGGAATGTTGTATAACTGGTTTATCAATTTCAAAATTGTGTGTGTCCAAGAAACAAAGTTGTTATCATGTTTGTAAGGTAATTTTTTCTCGGCTCGGGATGGATGGAAAATGTAGTTCTCGGTTGCGTTGTAATCGTTATATATCAAAAAGTTATGCTGTATGACTGTGAAATACGTAAATTAATTCACTTATTTTATATCGGTTTGTATTTGTACGAAGAAATAACACATGTTTCACCATCTAGCCGCTCCGGCAAATGCTGTACAGCGTTGCTGAGATGGAGCCCATCACTTCCGAGCGAGACGCGCCATGATGCGTGTGGGCACCATTTCGGCAACGCTGTACAGCTCTTTCCGGAGCGGCTAGCAGGTGAACCATGTGTTATTTCCTCGTACAAATACAAACCGATATAAAATAAGTGAATTAATTTACGTATTTCGCAGTCATACAGCATAACTTTTTGATATATAACGATTACAACGCAACCAAGAACTACATTTTTCATCCACCCCGAGCTGAGAAAAAGTTACCTTACAAAAATGATTACAACTTTGTTTCTTGGACACATACAATTATGAAATTAATAAACTAGTTATACGACATTCCATTGTATATTGTGTTAAAATTTAGATTCGATCTGATGACGGGCTTTTGAGATAATAATTCTTAAATGTGACGCATGGTTGAAACACGCTTAAAAACGTGCACTTTTTGTGTTCCAGCTGCGATAAAAAATATTAAAATATAAATTAAAAAATCCAAACTTACATAAACTAACGTAAAATAGAACGACGAAAATGTTGATGGTATTGGATTTTATGTAGGTCTATTGGTTACTTCACAAACAACCTTCAAACTCGAGTACACATAATACTTTGGTCGACAGTAGTGTCGTAGTGGAGTAATCGAGGAGACCATGGTCAAATACAAGGTATTCTCTGCGTCCCATGCGCTCTGTTCAGTACATAAAACCGGCTAAATCTCGACAGATATTTATGAATATTTATGTTCGAACATAAAATAGTTATAATTATCGTCGAATATAAACAGTCGTATGCAACTCGCCTATAATGGAACTCGAATGGAACTCGTGTCTTAATTATTGCCATTGTAGGCTTGTTGCATAATGTACTACGAGTATTAATCCTAGAATAGTAGCGTACGTCTCCGCGACGGAAACGGGATACACTTCTCCTTCCCCCACTTCTTCCTTTTGTCCAATTCCCAACAGTGTTCGGCAGTCCTAAAATACAAAGCAAATTAGTCAAAATTAAAATAAAAAATAAAAATAAATGTCAAAATCCATTAAAAAATAGTACATTATGCAACGAGCCTATAATGGCTATAATTAAGACACGAGCATTTTTTATAAAACGAGCGTATGCGAGTTTTATAATTTCCATACGAGTGTCTTAATTACCATTATAGGCGAGTTGCATACGACTGTTTATGTTCGACGATAATTATAACTTTATTATATGTTTTAACATAAATATTCATAAATATCTGTTGAGAGTCAGCTACTGGAATTTTGTGATCGCAGAGCGAGCGTTGGGTGTTATATCTCTGCCTTTCAAGAGCTTTGAACGACCGACGCATGCGCTCTGTGTGTTTGCAATGCCATATGCAAACCATATATTTACATCTGCCGTCCCTCAGTAATATTGTCACCGGTGTCAGTTGAAGACAATGCGCTGTGTAGAAATTAGTGTTGGTGATTTTAAGGTACAGTGCTATTTCTTGTCTCATATTCGCCAGTTTATTTACGCGAACATATGAACGGTGCGTAATCCATGTCGGTAATTTATTATAGTTCGATGTTGTGTTTATGTCCGACATGTTGGATTTTGAGCGCATGCGCGAAGTTATCGTTACCTAATTGGTCAATGAACGAGCTCTGATTGGCTGGAGAAACTGTATCATAATGGAAAACAGTGTTATAATGACCATCATTATGATACAGTTATCTGACACATAATAGTGAGGGTCGAACATAAACAAACAATCAAAACTAGTCAACATTTGTCAGTAAAAAGCTCTAAAGTAAAAAATATATACTTGAAATCTAAAAGAACAGAAAAATCAAAATTAGTCAAAATAAAAAACAAAACAATCAAAATTAGACAAGAAAGCTCAAAAAGTAACAAAGTCGAAATCCAAAAAGAAAACAATCACAATATTAGTCAAAATTAGTGAAAACCAGCTCAAAAATTCCAAAACATAGACAAAATCCAAATAATAAGTTAAAAAATCATACAAAATTATTCATAAATAGTCTCCGTTCTGTTAGCGGCGTAGAGAGTGAATTTAATGTTGACGTAGCCTATGTGGTATTTATTATCGGTTTCTAGAATCGTAGTCGTCGCCGATGCGAGGCGCAGCCGATAACTACGTTGCAATTATAGTAAAGCCATCATTACTTCTAACTTGACATTTCAGTTTTACCCTTGAGTTATGTAGCGGTCAGAAGGAAAACACTTTATCTAGCCAATCACAGGCACTCATTCAAATCAATATATCACGACAAATCGTTTCGTTCGCGATGTCGCAATTTAGCGAACGAAACTCTAGCCTAGTGATGAAACGTCAAGTCAGAAGTAATGATGGCTTTACTATAGCGCTAACGTTTTAGGGTTAACGGCAACATTCGAACACTACAGCGTCTTATAAATGAATGTTGGCTGCCATTTGATCTGCTGTGAAGTTAACAATCACTGTAACAGATGGCAGCTGATGTGAATGTTAATGATAACTGATAACAGTAAAGCATCTAGACTGCCTACTGGTCTCGAACAAATTACTGTTACGGTGAGCCATGAAATCAAGGAAAACTGAAAGCGTAGGTCAAGACTGAAGAGTCATAGTTTTTAATAGAGTTCGTCCATTTTGTTGGTCCTGTCCCGTTGTCCCGAAAATATTTATTGTGACGTCAAAATTCCCGTCTTTTGCTCAGCTTATAATAATATTTAATTAACTTCAAAGTAATAATTAGAAGTAATACGCAAGTATCACGGTTTTCCAACGGGGTCGGGGATGAGGTGCGATGAAAGTCTTTGTGGCGGATGATTTTTACGGCTGGATGCCCTTCCTAATGACAACCTCGTGAGAGGAGTAAATGAGAGATTAAATAAATGATGGTGAATTAAACTGGGCAAGGATGTGGAAGGATGTGTCCGTGGCCTCTCAGAAGGTACCATCCCAGAATTTGCCTGGAGTTGATAATAGGGAAACCACGGAAAACCATTTCAAGGACGGCGACAGTGGTCCGAGTCCACAGAGAGCTTGGCAGCGCGTTAGCAGGTATAGCTACCGCTGGCGGTCAGTTTGCAACAATCACTAACCCCACAATGTCCTCAGGCGCCGCGTTTCGGGACACACTAGCTTTGTAAGATAATACTCAATGTGGCGCGAGGTTCGGCGCCTTTTCATGACCATACTGTGTAGGCCTACATAACAACGTTTCATTTCTTGGCTTCTAATAACATTTCAGTTTAAACAGGAAGCAGGCAAAACTTAAATTCTGTTCTTAACAATATTGAATTTTTCGAATTCTTAACTAAACGTAGACTAAGAACCTTAAGGGAATGAACCAACATATGAACTTAAGTTGTTTAAGTTAGTATAATGTTTGTAGCTTAATTCATAACATTTGAATTTCCAGGTTAAAAGATTAAGCTCTAAATGGTATGGTAAAATATACCTTCCAGGTATGGCAGGGTCAAATATAACACCTATGGTTTCAAACCCCTAACTAATATGTCTAGTTAGTGTAGGATCATACTTAATAAGGATTATCTCAAGAAGACTGTTTATAATTTAAATTATATATAAACACATTGAATTCATTTTAGTATGCCCAAAAAATATTCAGATTAACATTCATATAAAATTGCATAAAGGGTTTTTTCAATCCCCACAATGTTGCTTTTATAAAGTCACAATTAGATACTGGTGACAATTTTAAAAAAAGATACGAGCCTTACAGTAGTCGCATATGATGTGTAACATCTGACATGTTATCCTACTCGTATACTACACAGCTTGGACATTCTTAAATGTTAATTTACACTCCATTTTCATACTGGTACTATGATGAATGTATAGATTGAATTGGAGATATGCTACTGTCACATTTGTGGCGCAGCGGTCAAGCTGTTAGTTTCTCACCAAGGTAGACCGGGCTTGATTCCCGGTCAATACATGTGAGATTTTCGAATTGAAATGCCATGTCCTGTGGTTCGCATTCCACGTAAAAGGGAGGTACCGTGGATCATGATCGTGAGATTAACGGACACGCAAAACTACAAGCTTCCTTCCTTCCTTTTACATTAATAATTCATAATAACAAAGTGACACACAACGTCGACAGTACTCTCATATACTGTGAGCACATTCCTCAGTAACTATAACATTCATTATTCTCAAGGCTCTCATACAGTTCGTCGTAAACAATCAAAACATGGCTGCCTACAATCATGAAATGACCTAGTCTCACATATGATGAAAATACTGCTTTTATTCCTCTCATATAACAACATTCTGTTATGCATTTAATATTTGACTACTCACCCACAGCTTGACAATAATGCCGCTTACTTAAATGTCATTTGTCGTCTTTGTCCTACCCCATGTGATATTCAACCTTGAACGTGAAGCTTCATAAACTGCTCAATGACAAATGAAAGTCGATGAAACATTTGCCACTATGCTCGTCAAACCAGTGCCTGCTAAATGCACTGCCTACTGTATTACCATAACATTCTCGCGCTACAGAGCACACACTGCCTTGTTTCCAATACACACATTTTCAATTGTAAATCCAGCTGGCAGTGCGTCTTCACTCCCGTCCGATCCACTTCCGTTCGATCCACTTCCACCCGATTCACTTCCGTCCCATTTTCTGGCAGTGCGTCTTCACTTCCGTCCGATCCACTTCCGTTCGATCCACTTCCGCCCGATTCACTTCCGTCCCTAATTTTCTAACTCACTCCCACAAAACTATCCAGCAACCGAGCAGAAAGATGTTACACATCAAAAACCTGTTAGATGCATAAAATTCAATCATTATATCTCAAATGACCATGTAACCATTACAGACGATTCTGACAAGGGAGTCTAAAAGGACTGAGCCAGTTGTTGAAACTCTTACACAGTTTCAGCTACATGTATTACAGGTTATCTGAGTTGTGGTGATCTGAGTTGTACTATGGTTCTTACACACAAAATTTCCACACTGTTAACATATCAGAGAGTATTTTGATTGGTTGTAGGGACATTTGTGACTCCTTTTTATTTTCGCTGGTCCTCCTGAAGTAGTGGATAGTTGTGTTGGTTGATGTCTCATTTGGTATCAATGATCGCACGTAGTTCCTTGGGTACACTGACCATCCCACCTCAACGAAACATGTGCTCCTCAATAAGATCCCTTCCTAAGGAAATTGTGAATTGCTTGCGTGATAGTTTGTTGGGATTTTGAGGGAGGGTGTCAAATATTAGTTGAGAATTGACAGTGTCAATATCCATTATTCTGAACCAAATTATTAGAGGCCATTGCTTGGTTCGCCGTCCTGTTCTATAGATCGTAGTTCTTTGGTCTATTGCACCTACTCTGACTTTAGTGATGTTAGAGATGTCATTGAATTGAGTTATATTTGGAGGGGTATCTAATATTGAAGCAATGTGATGCATTGAATATACTAAAACCACTGCTTGGTTCTTTTTCGACACATAGGAAATGAAAGTTGATTGACTGGTAAAACCGAAGTTAGATCATTTAGGGTTTAGAATTGTTTTTAAATGATAATAAAGCTTAAATACTGAGAATATTCGTTGCTGTCGTTGTTGATTCCTTTATGTACTTAGTGACATCATGACCATGTAACCTCGTGTACTTGGGTAAGTGAGGAATTTGTCTGAACACCTGTGCTATTGGGCCCACTATATTAGTGTATTCATGAACTCGTCGATACAAGTGTATAAACCCCAGAAATGATGCTATATAAATACTACACAACTGAATCATTTTCACTCACTGGCACACACATTTTTATGACACCTCAAAATATGACAAACGTGAAATTGAAGATATTGTAAAATAATAAATAAATTTATTAAAGCACAAAATATACAGTATGAAATTACAGCTAGTTTGCACAGAACTGAGACAGAGATAACCTTCTCTGCCCACACCACATCACGTGGTATCGATCACATCTTCTACCACATAGGGCACATACACAATTTAAGTCTGGCTGATGAAATCTTCTGTTAATACACACTTTGAAGTGGAAACCATGTATCGAGAATCTCGTTACCAGGTGCCTCAGCTCGTAGGAGCTCTCTGCCCAGTCCCGTGATGTCATCGCATCAGTCGCGTAAAATTCTTGCCAGATGCTATCTTTCTTAGACTTCATTTTCTGAACTAGTGTCTCATAACCATGTGTTGTTGGCAAAAGCATCTGCAGTCTCAGTTCTTCAACAAAGGGAAGCTCATTTGAGAGCTCATAAACCAAACGAGAAAGAGTAAATCGGGAGAGGCCTAAGACTTTCTTTAGGTAGACGGCCTTGACCTTCTCTATCTCCACTAGATGTTTACGCTTTAGGTGGGACCAAATGTTTTCCAGACCATATGTAATTATCGGGGCGATTTTCAGCCAGAAGAGTTTCATTGCAGTCTTGAAGGAAAGTGTTCTGAGATGCCATATGTCATTCATGGATAAACCGGATAAAAATGTTTAAAAAGCAACAGCACACCTGGAAGTATTATTCCTTGCGGGTGACTCACGTCGAAAAATACTCGAGGATTGATTATACAGTAAATTAGAAATCATATGCAATTTCTTGTGATAGAAACTATGTAACATAGGCTATATATGAAAAATTCCAATGAAAACAAAAAACTAGATTATTTTAATCCCTTTGCTGATCTCATTAATTTCAAGTTGGTAAGCCTACTAAAACCAAAATGTGTCAACAAAAGCAATAAATAATGGTGATTAATCCCGTAATAGCGGTACAAAACAAATGTTTAATTTTAGACTCCACTCGGCTCTAACAATGAAAATCCTTTAATTAATGCTGCTCAACATACAGTAGTTGGATGTAAAGCCAACTAACAGTTTCAATTAAATACCGCTAGCTCTCTGTGCTCCATCACACCTCAGCAACATCCTAGCTGGAGCTGAAGAGACTCACCTGTTATCAGATCAACAATTACCAATTGTAACCACCAAAATTAATAGTTGACAATATGGGTAACTTTTAACTTATTCTCCAATTTCAAAAACAATCAACTCTTCACTTTTCATCGTTACGGCATTGTTTTATGACAAAATCTAACGTAAGTTAGTATTTATTGTTGTTAGAAAAAAGGAAGGAAATGTGTAGTATAATGTGACCGTTATCTCGCAATCATGAGCCACGGGACCTCATTTTCACCTGCAATCTGAACCACTAGGCATAGCATTTCACTTCTAAAATCTAACATGACTATTGACCGGGAATCGAGCCCGGTCTACCTTGGTGAGAAGGAAACAGCTTGACCACTGCGCCACCACGCCCCCTGTTTTTGGAAACACAGATGTTACAACTGAAGTACATAACAGCATATATACATCTGTAAATATTAAAACAAACGTGGACATTATTCAAGGCCAGTATTTTGATGCAGTTTCACTATACAGGCCAGACGTTTGCTTTAGACGAGTGAAAAATCATAATGGAAGCCTGGAGGCGAGTTACTACAGTACCTGTGTTTCTGTCACCTGCCCCATGTGGTCAGATGATTAACAAAACTATCTCACACTTCTGCTGAAGTACAGTCATTGGCAAATATAATGGCGTTTTGTTTGTAACTATGTAACGTGTACTTCCGCGTCACACAATACTTAGACGTGGACTGTACTGTCTGCACAGTGATATCGTCACGTGCCCAAGTCTGGAATTTCTTTACTTCAGACCGGTGGTGACAAATGTGAAGAGATAGGGCTAGAGAGTGACTGTGTACAGGCTCACCCGCAAGCTTCAAGGTCAAGGGCAATCGTCTAAATCAAACGTCCGGCTTGTAGATAACACTATTGAGCTTGTCCTAGACACTACAACACTCTACACTTCTTCGTATTTTCTTGTTCGCCGGAAATCCCATTACAGTAGAAATGTGTATTAATAATCATAAAGGATTGTGAAGTCCCTTTGTTATTGTCTATGCAAGAAAAATGGTACAAATATATACATTCTGCAGTCTGTATGGTGAATATCACATTCAGCATAGTAAGGGAAGAATGCTAGTGAATTATACCACAGATGGACAAGCCTTGAGGGTGGTGCATTACATACTTATAAGTTGTAATTCTTGAGAATATTTACACCGTTTTAAGAAACTTGTTATGTCCCTGGCGTGTAAGTGGCAACAGCACTGCTACCTCAGAAGTTAATAACAGTGGGAACTCCAAGCCCGATGGACTCATTTTTGGCCTGTGAACCCGTACATCAAGACCAAGTACACGCTTTCGATGAAAGCAACAGAATATCACCAAGGCTGTCAAAATAAATCACTGCTCCTGCTGCTTGAATACCGACCTTTCCCGTTTTCTTCATACAACAAACATATCCCCAAAATGTCATGATTCTAACATTAATAGCTTTTGCTGGGCGATGATGAGATGAGCGAGTGAATCAGCCAGGACACTTTGTTTTATATAAGAGATTATATTGTAAGTCGTAAATCAAAACAATAGAAGCCTCCTTGGCTTAGGCGGCAGCACGCCGGCCTCTCACCGCTGGGTCAGTGGTTCAAATCCCGGTCACTCCATGTGAGATCTGTGCTGGACAAAACGGAGGCAGACAGGTTTTTCTCCGGGTACTCCGGTTTTCCCTGTCAAAATTGCATTCCAGCAACACTCTCCACTATCATTTCAATTCATCTGTCATTCATTTAATCATTGCCCCAGAGGAGTGCGTCAGGCCTCGGCAGCTGGCACAGTTCATATCCTCGCCGCTAGATGGGGGCTTCATTCATTCCATTCCTGACCCGGTCGGAGACTGGAAGCAGGCTGGGGATTTTCATTTTCAAATCAAAACATTAATGTTAATTATTTCCACCTAAATACTATCAAGTGAGCAAGATGATTGTATTAATAAATGTATTACCCATTTAAGATTTGATTGCCGCTGAGCGTGGCTGCGCCAGTGCTTGTTGTTTACTGTCGCAGCTGCCCAGTGGGGCGAAGCGGGGAACACAGCGATGACAGAGTGCATTCTGCACATAAGTCAAGGAGCATTGTGCGTCACGGGAGCTCATGTCACCACGGTCAGTTAAACGATGACTGAGGCTACTGGAGCTGAGTCATATCCTAGTCGCCCAACTGTACCTGTCAACGAAGCAGGCTGACGTGTGACACAAGTAAACAAACAATAGTTCCCATCTCGAAAACCGGCAATCAATTCGTGAAGGGTTAATAACATAAAATGGTCTTAGTTGTGTTTGACATTAACGAAAGTTAAAACATCACAACAAATTGGTTGAAATAGTGATGCCACATAGCCTTAAAACACATCATTTTGCACCAAATAATACATAAGTTTATCTGGGAGGAACCCCGCCCCCCCTTTCCTTTGGGGTCTATTCCATGCCCCCAAACCCCCGGATAGCCCCCCTCCCCAAAGAAAGAAACTCTATATACTGTACGCTCCTGATCTCCGGGATGAATCCACGTACATCGAGTGGTTCTCCCAAAAAGCTATGTCAATGCACCTAGTCTGTCGTTAGAATGGCGTCTCTGCCTAAGAGGTTAATGTGGTTAGACGGGTTATCTCCCTCTCCGTATGACCAGCCTTTTCGTGACTTCCTGCGTGTCCTACACTTGAATACCGGATAGCTTCATGTACAGTATGTTACGTTTTATTGTAGTTACAATTCACACATTGTTGATGTTCTTCATACAAAACTAGTTTGTCAGGTCTCATCTTCTGGTTCCTGGGTTTGCGCACAGTAGTTGACCTGTAAGCGGTGTTGCCAAATGTGTTGTACTTATTCTTCTGTTTTCTCAGAAACTACACACCTTTTTCGATGGCTCTTGACCTGGAAAATTGTATGTTTCTGTCTCCCTAGCAATACTCCACCCACCCTGCGTATGAGAACTCCACTTAGTCTTAACAGCTCTACTTCGGGGTAGTTATAGGAGGTGAAGCCAGATTTCTACAATCATTCACAAGAAAGAGCGTTTTCAATTTAGCACACGGTTTAGCATGTTTGACGGTAATAGGATTTTGCAGGTCTGTGAAATTAGGTCAGTGTCTCATCGCAGAAGTGCATGGTTATCCCAACGGGATATACCTGTTCAGGGGTGTGGGCAGTGGTGTTGGCATGACAAGAGTGCAAATTGTCAACCGCATTATGAGCAATCTGTAGAGTAGCACCTCCCCATATATGACAATGAACACTATTAGCAAAGCTAAAGCAAGGCAATTAGGTAAGGATGGCACTCAGTACCAGAGTTCCCTATTGTTTCCACTAAACGTACTGTGATACATCGCATCGCACAATATGATTCATAAGGCTGCTACCATATGTTTCGTGCTGCTCGGCGATTAGCTGCTGCTGTGTTTCAAAGAGCTTAAAGCTTTGCAGATCATTTTGGGCTTGTGCTCCGCCGGTATAAAACGAACCCAACACGTTAATTGATGGCTACATATTACCCCCAGTGCGGCTAGGCCACGCATACAGTCCCAGCACAAAAACGGGAAATTAACTAGGTCTGACATTGCAGGTAACTCATCTGCTAGCTAAGGATTTAAATGCTAACTTGCCGAACATATTACAAAACAATCTACACTGCAGTGTTCGCAGACTGTGGCGGATGGAGATTCAGACCATTCCAGGTTAGGTGCTGGATAATCTACGCCAGGGGTGCCCAACCTTTTTTTTAACCAAGGGCCACATTGTAAATAGTTAGGGGACCTTGCGGGCCAATGACACACCGGGGGTTTGAGGGGTATATTTTTTTTTTTGTTAAAAAGAGAGTTGCAATATGGTGAGTTTTGTGGCTGTCTGAGCTTAGTTTTCTTAGTATTCTTGCCATTTTCTATATTTATTTGTAGTGGATAAAAAATAAAACACTAGAAATAAATTCAGATAATCTTAATAAATCCCTTTAAAATAGAAGTATGATGATATTCAATACAGTCATATAGCATGAATGACAAACAGTGAGTATTTATATTAATTTGACACAATTAATAATCAAATTATGAAATAATGATAATTTAGTTTAGTGCGACGACTGGAACTTGTTTCAAAGTTTTGGCGAAACGGCGCGGACCGGAGAAAATAGTCTCGCGGGCGTAGGTTGGACAGTCCTGATCTACGCGATCAAATGGCTGGAGTCATCTTAATTTCTTTGACTGAAACAAAAAGACTCGCCAGGCCAAAATAATTATCTCCGTTTGATAGAGCATTGTTGATGTGACCAGAGCCATTGATGTTACGTGTGTGTGTCAGTCTTCGAGCTGCATGTCGTAATTGATGATGATAGTTGTTCTAAGGGGCCTAACATCCAGGTTATCAGTTTTATGTCTGCATTGAACCAAACGCACTGAAACTGGATAAGTGGCAAACTGGAAGCCTGTACACGAATTTTCCTGTTTTCAAATGATCCAAGGCGTCGAGTGTATCGACGGAACAATGAGTCGCTTAACCTACAGGATGTGGAGGGTGTAGTTCAGGCTGGCGATGGTTCTGTGAAAACAAACTCAAGAGCGTCTAAGAAGGTAATATATAGGACGGTGATTCGACCAGTGGTAACATATGGTGGGGAAACATGGGTGTTGAAAAAGAGGAGGGAAGATATTTTGAATAGATGGGAAAGGAAAGTGCTCAGAAAGATTTATGGTCCAGTATGTGAGAACGGAAAGTGGAGAATACGAACTAATAAGGAGGTGTACAGTTTATATGGGGAACCAACGATTGTGGCAGAAATTAAAAAGAGTTGAATTAGGTGGATGGGACACGTAGAAAGAATGAATGAAGAGAGGCAGACCCGACAAGTGTACCTGGAAAAACCGAGTGGGAGGCGGCTTCCTGGATGACCAAGAAGGAG
Source organism: Meconema thalassinum (assembly GCA_946902985.2). Classification (NCBI taxonomy): domain Eukaryota; kingdom Metazoa; phylum Arthropoda; class Insecta; order Orthoptera; family Tettigoniidae; genus Meconema; species Meconema thalassinum. The sequence goes on along the minus strand of OX336388.2, from coordinate 1,732,993,824 downwards.
ATGACAGGACGATGTGGAGAAGGATCTTCGAGATCTTGGAATTAAATCGTGGAGGAGGAGAGCGCAGGATAGAGAAGATTGGCGGTGTGTGGTGGAGCAGGCCAAGGTCCTTCAAGGACTGTAGCGCCTCGGGGTAATGTAAGGATGGTTCTGTGAAGCATTACGGGTGTTTTTGTACCATGATTAGAGCCCACTCATTCAGATCACTGTGAGCGTAAAGCGGGATTTCTATTTCAACACTCTTGTCGACCAAGTGTTGTCTTTCATTCAAAATATGATTAGCTTGCTATAGACACTCCCGGTTTCCAAGATATCTACAGCCGTGCTCACTGGGCTGCAAGCAAATGTGAATGGTTAGACAAACACACTGTTGCACCTTGAATGGCCCATTAAGTCACCCGACATTAATAACATAGAAAATGTGTAAGACTATTTGGAACAGCTTGGCTCTATGAGACCTAATCATCATTGACGGACTTCAACTAAACATGACATAGGCTAGCTACAGAAACGTGCGGCGGTGTTTCACGGTATTAGAACGATGTCCCCAGGGGATGATTAATGTTTACCCTGTGATCTTACATGTGAATGTGTTCAAGGATCCAACTGGTCTTGAGGATGACTAGCTAATAGACCAGGCGTTCTCAACCTGTTTGAGACTGTGAGCATCACCCTCATACCATACGAAGTACTCAAGCACAATTAAATTGAATATAATAATAATAATAATAATAATAATATTACTAATAATAATTATTAATAATGTTATTATCCGTGAGTGGTGCAAAGCAATGAGTGATGAAGTAGTCCAAAATGGAATCAAACTTGGTCACAAGAATAAGAACCTATCAATTGACTGTCTAGCTTTGGCAGATGACCTTGCGGTTTTTGCGGATTCATCGGATACGGCCAGGAAACAGATCAACCAGCTTCAGACACAAGCTGCAAGGGCGGGCCTCCTGATCTCTTTCGAGAAAACAGAAATTATTACTAACATCAAAACAGCTCCAAAACATATAGAAGTGAATCAGGGGAAAATCAAGCGGGTTGTGAAATTTAAGTATCTTGGTGAATGGATAGACCCTATAATGTCCCAAAACAAGGCTTTTTCGTCACGCTTGAATAAAATTGAAATGGCTTACCATCTAATTAAGAATGTGTATATCCCTGAATGAAAAACTCAAGCACAACTGCACGGTCATCCAGCCAGAAGTTTTGTATCCAGCGGAATATCTCACCATGAATAGAAAAGGTATAATGGAAAAAGTGGAGACCAAGAAAAGGAATATATTGAGGAAGATCCTGGGACCAGTCAAAGAAAATGGCGAGAACTGACGTGATGAGGAAAAGAAGGATTTCTTTTTATGTACATATAACCCGAATGAAATCAATACGGCTATCCAACCGAATTTTTGCTTTTCTCCATGAGAAAAAGGCAAAGGGGGCCTGGTTCAGTGAAGTAGAGAAAGATCTGTTGGAGACTGGGATAACATGTGAAGATATCCTGGAGCGTGGCCCACTTGGGGAAAAACTTCAGAAACATCGGAGTTTTCAACTTAAGCCGAAACTAAAAACCCGGAAGGCGTGGATAACGGAGAGAAAGGTGCAACATCGATTGCGAATGAAAGAGTACTGCGCCAACATTAAAATGCAGAAGAAACAGTTGACATGACGTGGTCCTTAGTTGGCCGTAACGAAGGAAGAAGGAGAATATTAATAATAATTATGATGATAATAATGCAACAAGAATGCGCCTCTTTTTCCATTTTATATTTCTCTCTCCCTCAGAAGTGCTGAAATAGCTAGGGATTCACCACTCACCAGGCATGTTGCAACTGATTGCCTGACTCATCCAAACAACTCATAATTTTTCGTAATGCTAATAAAACAGGGATGTCCACGTATTTTTAATGTAAATTAAAAATACTATTTCACAAAATGATTATATTTTTTTGTCATTTGTATCTCTTCAGTCGGCCAGCACGATTATGTCCAATGAATGGGCGGGGTACAAGATATAAATATGTAATAGACTCTTGGAAAACAATACATCCATTAGTTAATTATTACTATTAAATGGGGCAATTTAGGAATACATATTTCGACCCTCAAGTGGCCATCATCAGATACTGATCTCTGTGTTGAGGATCGAAACGTGTAATCCTAAATTGACCCATTTAGAAGTGATATTTAGCTAATACATGTAATTTTTCCAGGAGTGTATTTATTACAAATTACAATTTTGAATAGGCAACTGTGAAAGAAAGGCTTCAAATCTCTATATTTCTATCTGTCAAAACGTGTAATGAAAACACCATTATTCCGATTCGTGCAACCTAATTTGATTTGAAGAAAGAATCACGGGGGACCTTGTGCTTGCAAGCACTTTTTAGTTCGTATGAAGGGAGCACCAAATTGCATTTAAGTTTGAGAACGCATGTAATAGACATATCCTTCAAATTGTTTATTATTTTCTCTGATTTTCAAAATATTCCTCTACATAGTAAATAGATACCTATGTATCAACAGTATGTAATATATAGGTGATGTGTAAGGCTATATTTTGAAGTGAGTCAATTGGAGTGTAACTTTTGCTGTAACCAAAGCAGAGGCAAAATCGACGTCACCTCTGGAGTAGCAGACGGGATAGGCAATAAATTTCAATTCTTCTTAAGAGAAATCTATGTTTCACCTGAGCGGACTGGCAGAGTAATTCCTTCGTAAGACAAACAGGCCGTCGGAAAGCCGAGAGCCATAGCCAGTAGTTAAATTCCTTGGTCCACCGCTGCTCTGTCTATCCGAGCGTTCTCACCAAGAGAAACTTCACTTCATGAATTAAATATCACATGCGAGTTAATCTCTTTAAACATTAGTCTTGACTTCACTTGGGACGAAACCGCCTACATTGAAAGAACTCGTGTAGCCTATACCACTACTCACATACTTTCCTGCCAGTAAAGATGCCACTTTAAGATTTCCCGCAAGAATATGTGGCAAAAAGTATATTTACAGCCTTTCTTTTAGACCTGTTGAAATTCTAACTTTCACTTTATCAAGGGAATACCTCAGAAATAATTTATAATTTGGAATTAATTAGATGATTATAATTATGCCAAAAATCATAATAAATCTCATTTGTATGTAAAATTCATATCCGTTATGGTATCTAATTTGGCAATCAAAATTTAACGCTACCTTACGCCAATTTCCATCATATAAAACACATAATTATAAAAAAGATTTTTGTGCGTGTATGTGTATATACAATATGTGTGTATCTATGCTCCCAAATACCGTTTAATTGACTGGAGAGATGATGAGGAAATTGTGGACTAAGTTAGTTCAACCTTTCAAATTTTCAGTATTCACAAATCTAACAAGGTGGCTGCGCAAAGTATTTCATTAATACTCAATATCTTTGAAACTATTTCAGCAATCAAATTCAAATTTTGTTTGGGGATAGACGTCTGCGTGATTGGTAGTATGTGCAACATTCAAAAATTTCATAATTACTAAGATAATATTACGGACATGCAAATTTCAAATATTTATATTGCCTTTTCTGGGAATTTAGTCATCCGTACAGAAAGGAATTTGACACTGGAAATCATTGTTTAGGCGATGTACAATCTACTGATCCGATTCCAGGAGTGCCACTGTGGAATAGAAAACAGTCGATTCGTAAGGACAATACGCACTTTTTAGGACTATGAAAATTAATAGTTACGGAGCTATACTGGAATTAAATTGACGGAAAAGAATTGAAAGCCCGAGGAATACCTGTCCCACTGTGGTTTTATCCCGCACAAATTGTACATAAACCGACCGAAAACTTGACTGAAGGTGCAGCAGTGAATTGCCAACATCTGTCAAGGAGTTTAATTCTGATCTGAGGGTTGGAACAGGGCGCACTCGACTTTCTTGAGGTTAAACTGAGAAGAGGCGAGTTCGGTTCCTCCCTCCCCAAGCTACCCTAGAGGTGGTTTCCACTTCTATTCCAGGCAAATATCCGGATGGTTCCTAACTTGAGACCTCAGTCGCCTCGTTTCAAATACTAACCTCAATTACACAGGTTATCAGACAGATTCTACATGCATGGAACTACATGAACAGGATGTCGAAAACGTCCTAAATGAAACAACAGCAACAAGTCTCAAGAGAAGTGATTTCATTAGTGGGATGGAGATTAAGGGTTGTGGCCAGAGGCAGGCAGACACGTATTTGACTCGCAGGGAGCAGGGCACTCCGCAAACAGGGTGGGTGTTCTATTGACATCCACACCATTCCCACGCGGTGATCTGTCAACCAAACACACAGAGCCATTGTTCGATATACCCCACCCAGACTCCATCAAGACAGTCCAACTAATTAAAAGTAAGGCTTTGTATACCATCATTAAGAAAACTGAAGCTATACAAAACAATTATTACCACATAAAATTCTACCTCAGAATAAAGGATTTTGAATTATAGCCTATGTAAAATAAAGAATTGTCTTCCGTAAGATTGTTCCCTTGTGCAGAGAAGAGGTAGACATTTGAGAAAATGTGAGTCAGGTTAAGATAGACACACAATACAGGTATGTTACGATGTGGGGTGAAGACAGGAGAAGACCTTAGGTAATAATAATAATAATTATTATTATTATTTTTCTAATTATTATCATTATAGCAAGCCAGTAGTTGTATTATGTACTGATGTATACGTAAAACCCTTCACAGTCCGTCAGTACCGTGCTGAATCTGCATCCGCAGATATACGGTCTTTTAAATCTACAAGCTACCTTCCTTCTTTTGGATATACATTGAAATGGGATGAGATGGAGGTAGAAGAACAGTTAGACGTAATAAATGAAAACATTGAGCAATGGGCATTGAAGATAATTGTGGAGAAGAGTAAAACAGTGGTGATAAGTAGAGGTAAGAAAGAAGGAAAAGGAGTAATCAAAGTAGGAGATAATGAATTGGAAGTGGTGAAACACTTCAAATACTTGGGATGTGAACTGACTGAAGATGGACGACTAGATTTGGAAATTAGCAGAAGAATACAACTCGGGAGTGCTTTCTATCAACAGGTACGGGGACTAATAAAATACAAGGATATACCAATTAAGGCTAAAGAAGTTATGTACAAAGGATATTATGTTCCTATAATGACATATGCAGCAGAAACTTGGACAATGACTAAGAGAGATGATAGCAGAGTACAGGCAGCTGAGATGAGATTCCTGAGAAGTATGGTCCAGAAAACGAGGAGAGACAGACTGAGAAATGAAGATATACGGAAAGAACTGGGAGTACAGTAACTAAATTACAAACTGGAGCAAAACAGATTGAGATTGTTTGGACATGTCAAACGGATGAATGAAGTATGGCTACCAAGACGAGCACTGGAACGACGGATGACAGTGAAGAGAGGACGAGGAAGACCAAGAATGCGTTGGATGGACTCGGTGAACAATAGTATTAGAAAACGTAACCTGGATTGGAACACCATGTCGGTAGAGGAAAGGTGGAATGACAGAATAAAGTGGAGAGGAACCATATTTGCCCCACCCTGTGTCAGCTGGAAAAGGGGAAAGGCAAATGATGATGATGATGATGATGATGATGATGATGATGATGATGATGACTTAACTGCAGGAGGCACTTTTCACTTCATGAAGAAGTTTCTTGCTCATTCTACAAACGAAGGAGTCTCGTGAAGAGCACGAACATCAATTTAATGTTATGCGAGATTTAAGTGCAGTGTAATTTACACCCAGTGTATCAGTAGGCATGGGTCCATGCTAAGGCCAAACCAGGTTGTAGCTATACATGTAACCAGGCTAAGCCGTAAACAATACATTAATATATTAATTGATTGAATCCTCACCTAAAATATGGATTATCGAGCAAACGGTAGCCTCCATTTTTGCCCAACGGGACGGCACGGTCCAGCACGATACGGCACGGTCAGCCTGAATTGTTAGTCACTGCTATGGTATAATAATTCTATTATAACATTTTAATATCCTAAGGGTCACCTCCTTGAGGACAGTTTAAACCACCCTCTGTACGATAAATGGATTTGATGAGGCCGGGCCTTGTTGAATCGTAAGTAACTTTTTTTTTTTAAGGAAACTTGTTTATTGTCTTGATATATTTAAGACACACAGGTGATTGTGAGGTGGTAGATGAATAACAATCGTGGATATTGATGAGTTTATCACAGTTATACTAGTCTACTTAATGTTCAATGTTCAATCACTATCACAAAACACAAAACACTCACATGATGCGGGTGAGCTGCTGGGCATAGTCCCCCAGCCGGCGAGTTCTTGTAGGACAGCGAAGGCTCGTGAGGACACACTCACTTACCTCGGACAGCATTTCGAGTTCTGTATATGGCCCCTTAGTTTTCAGCACACTGTGCACATAGCAACCGAGGAGTAACACTACCGCACTGTTCAGTTGGGGCGGTTGAAGGCTAAATGTTGGGCGGATCACCCATTCAGGAGTGATGTAGGTAGTAGAACAGTTCAAGAAGCTATTCAGGACCCGGGTGAAGCGGTTCCAGGTCGATCGAATCGGATCACACTGCGTAAATCGGTGCAGGATTGTATCCTGATGGGAACATGAAGTGCATAAGGCTGTCTCCACCATGTGAATGCGATGGAGTCTGTTGTTTGTTGGTATAAGGTCATGGATTACTTTATACCAACTTTCCTTCGCTGCGCTGGGTAGAATGCGATTGGAGACATTCCTCCAGACTCGATTCCAGTTAACGATCAATGCGGATTGCATAATTCTGGGGGCAACATACTGTTGTGCCATGATAGAACGATACAGCTTTTTCGTTGAGATAGACCTGATGACGTCTTGTGGCACGTAGCTTAATTCAACTCTCAGATACCCGACATGAGGTGCATGATGATTGATATCATAATAAGCCGGTGGGTTCGAGCAGTCATGGGGACTACACCATCTCCGTAGGAAGTTATGTGACTCATCGGTCCCGAAGCCTGTAAGCAGTTGAAGGTGTCGTTTGAGGAATAAAGTTCTAGCTTTCTTTTCAACGTCGATGAGTCCCAGACCTCCCTGGGAATTATGCAATGATAATGTGCTGCGGAAAAGACGTAATAGAGCTCCTTGCCAAATAAACCATCCGACGGCGGAAATAATACGTGTACCCACCATTCTTGGCATAGGAAGAATTTGACTGAGATACCATATTTTACTTAAGCTGAACATATTCACGTACATTGTTCGTTGGTGTAAGAGGAAGGAGCGGTACCGCACTTGTTGCAAGGCACCACGCACAGAATGTAGGGCAACGTCCCAGTTCTTTTTAATCATTTGGTGTACACTATTCAAGAAAGATATGCCCAATATTTTGAGTTCTGAGGCGATCGTTACCCACGCCGGTAGAACCCCTTGGACGCGGTCCAATTTCCCAATCCACATCGCCTTTGTTTTTCGTCGGTTCAGCCGCGCACCAGAATATCTCCCGTACTCATCAAGGTCCGTGAACAATTGCTGCATGTCAACGGTTCGATCCACCACAAGAGTGACATCATCCGCATATGCAAAAATACTGATCTCCGTGCCATTGAAAGATGTATGGAGATTACAAAGAAGGGGTTCCAGGGATAGAACAAAAAAAAAGCATGGACATCGGACACCCTTGCCTGACTCCACAATGGATGAGGAGAGGTCGTGTAAAATACCCATTTACATTCACCTTTGAAGATCCACCATGAAGAATTTTGCTCACGAGGGCAATAAACCGCATATCGAAGCCAATAGCTTGAAGGGTCGCAAGGATGTATTTATGGTTTACCCTATCAAAGGCATGGTCAAAATCCAGTGATAATAACAGTTTCTTCTTATTGCCGACCAGCGACTCACTAATGACATCGCGAATAGCACATGTAGTGTTGACAATGCACCTGCCTGGTACCCCACCCGATTGGTGGCGAGATGTGGCTTCCTCCATAAAGGCCTGAAGTCTCGTTTTCATCCATTTCGTGAAGATCTTGTAGTCAAAGTTTAAAAGCGTCAGTGGGCGAAAGTCCCTGAGCTGTGTTGGTTGTGTAATTTTTGGGACTAATACCACCAGGCCATCCTTCAGGGTGTCGATATTATGTCCAGGACGACAAGCATCATTCACTACGGATATAAGTTCATCGCGAATGGTGGTCCAAAACGTCATGTAGAAAGCTCTCCCCAGGCCATCAGGACCAGGACTCTTGTTCGGCACACTGTGGAGTATGGAGGTATATATTTCTTCGGCGGTGATGTCCTGGGTCAAGCACTCTTGTCCTCTGTGCAAAAGTCTTCCTCGTACACCATCGAAGAACGGATGCTGGTAGTGAAGTGGGACTGGGGCGTCGTCTGTGTACAAGGACTGAGAGAAGTTCTCTGCCGTTTCTGTGATTAAGGTATGACTAGTCACCATTTGTCCCTCAGGTGTCATAATGCGGTTGATGTACTTCTGACGGCCTTTGCGGCATGCCCGTATAAAATGATAAACGGATGGTGCCTCTGATGCCAGATGTTGATGATCATGGGCTTGAAGTTTGAGTCCTTCCAATGCTTTGCGCTTCAGCGTGAGGAGCTGCGCTCGGATTTTCTTTATTCTGCGATATGTATTAGGGTTGGTAGGGTCTTCATTGTATAACTGTCGTAAACATTTATAGTAGAAATCTGTCGTCTGATGGATGTGGCGTCTTCTCTCGGCACTGTAGGCCTTCAATAACCTAACAGCTCTGGGTTTCGCATACTTCAACCACCACTCAAGAGTATCTTGAAACTGGTGAATGTGGCGTTTCCAGTTATGCCATTCAGTGTCAAAGCTATCTTTCATGTCCAAGTGTGTCAGAATATAATCATTTAACCTCCATGATCCTCTCCCACGGCGAGGTCCCAATTCTGGTTGGCGAATCTTGCACAGATACGCACAATGGTTTGAAAACTCCACCGGGCATACATCTGTTTCCCTCACGTGTTCTTTCTATTCCTCGCTGACATATATTCTATCCAGTCGAGAAGCACCATTATGGTAGTAGAACGTGTAACCGGCTGACCCCGACGGCTTCAGTTCCCATGTGTCTTTTAAGCGTAACCCTTGTATTAACGCAGATAGCGCAGGGCAGCCCTGAAATTGGCCGCTTTGGTCTTTGGGCGATAGCACTGCGTTAAAATCCCCACCCAGGATTATATTGCCTGTATGATTATGGAGAAGTGGGAGAATATCTGTGGTATAAAAGAGCCGGCGTTGTATCCTGGCCTGCGAACCAGAGGGAGCATATACATTTACTATCAAAAGATCTCGAATACGGATACTGAGTCCGCGTGAGTTGACTAACTGAACTGGATCCGCATATGGTATATGGTCCTTAATGTAGATGGCTGTACCACGTTTGTGTTCATTGACATTAACTATTTTATCATAGCCAGAGATGGTAAGGAGGTCTTCAGTAGCCACTTCTTGCAACAGAACAATATCCACATCTTGGTCTCGAATGAGGTTGCGTAAGAGCGACTGTTTACAAGCAGTTTGAATGCAATTTACATTGAGTGTTATTAGAGTATATGTCAACAACATCGTCAGATAGATAGACATGTTTCTTACCAAAATAAACAAGATGGAGATGGGGTGGTCTTTAACGCTTGTCGCTCGACTTCCCGCCTTGTAGTCGGGGGTCCCTGACACTCGCATAAGGCTTGTGCGTTCCCTCTTTTGACGCCCGGATTGTTTTAGCTTTGGAGGTGGTTTTCAAAGGTACCTGTTCTTTAGGAATTAGTTCCTTGGTGTACATGATATCCGGGTCCTGTGACTCCATCTCATCTGTATCCATTTTGCTGGAGTGGTCGTCTTCTACTTCATCCGACCATCGTATACCAGCGGTCTGTGGTTCACAACTAACTATGGACTGGTTTGAGGGTGGCATACTGGTAGCATTGTCTCCTGAGGTGACCACTTTTTTTTTTTTTTCGTGTGGTCTCCTCAGATACCTAGTGCAGGTCTTTCTATTCGACGCCCGTTCTGTGACCACTTCAGGGCTGGCAGTGCTAGTGTCAGGTTTCTGGTCAGTTTTAGGAACTAGAGAAGTGGCCGTCCTACCTAGACAGCCATTGGTGTATTGGCTAGTATCAGACGAAGGTGGCAACGCTGGCTGCCCGTGGAGTTCCTGTTATAATGTGGGAGTATGTTGTTGTTTACTAGTGGCGGGCAATGGCCCAGCTGGTTGCGGCGATAAGGCGGTGGAGTGAGGAGTCAACAGGTCCATCGTGTCTTGTGCTACAGCTGACGTATCAAGTGGGGCAGGTTGTTCGGGAGAAATACTGACGTTAGATTAACAAGGTGCCGATAAGGCAGGCGAGACAATGTCACTTTCCTTGTTGGCTGCAATTTCACTGAGAAGCTTAGGGCCGGTTTTGTTTTCAGTTTCACCGCGCCTCACTGGGCATTCCTGTCTAAAGTGATCAGTTGCATTACAATAAAAGCATGATCGAGGTTGTCCTTCATACACCACCTGTGCTTTGTAGCCATCGATAGAAATAATGGGTGGAATTGCAGTTTTTAGTTCAATCCGCATAGCCCGAATACCACTCAAAATATTGAATAGGTAGGTAGCTGACCATCGTTCGTTTCTAATTTCACGAACCTTCCCGTACTTACTAAAGTACGACATTATCCGGTCATTCGGCAGTTCAATGGGAAGGTTCATAATTCGGATTAGTTTGGTGTCAACATCCGCACAAGTTATATTTACCTCAGATATAGAGCCATTAAATTTCCGTACCTGAGATTTGCCGTTGGTACTGTTGAGTACCTTCCCCATCAGTAGTTTGCTGGTGAACTTGATGAAAACAGCAGTTTCCAGATTGTCGAGTTGAATGGCTTCTAATTGGTCCACGTTGAGTTTTAGGGTGTACTGAATCCACTCATGTATTTCTGCGGGGCCTGGTTTATTTGCCTTGTCGGGGAAAGCACATTTTATCGTGTTTTTCCTAATGCTGTTGGTTGCCATTTTTACTGTACTTGAAACGACTTGAAAGTTAGACACTCGAATACGTCACTCACATCGAAGCAAAGCGCAGCGAACCGGTCGCTGCCACGGTTCAGACCGGACTGCCGTTTAGGCTATAATACTTGCACGATTCATACATCTCCCATACGCGGCTGCCATCTTCAAACTATTTGGTTGATTATCTTTTAATTTGGTCGCAAGACGCTTCCCACATGAAGGTATGCTGTTGCAAAATTTGGCACAGAACAGATGGATGATCAGGTCAGTCGTAGTTTGATTTAAGCATTGAACATTTGGGTGGCCGCAATTACGTTTCCGCCAAGATGGCGGTGATATAAAATATGATACTGAGGTGTCCTTTCCTCTACCTCTGTACTAAATTTCGTTCAATTCAGATTCGTCGTGTTTGAGTTGATAGGGGGGGGGGGGAGGGATACACACACAAGCAATTTGCACACTTACACGGCCGCCATCTTCAAACTATTTGGCTAATGACCTTATAATTTCGTTGAAAAAACGTTTTCATCATAAATGTATGTTGTTTAAAAATTTGGTGGAGATCAGATGATTAGTTTAGTCGTAATTAGACTTAAGCTTTGAACATTTGGGTGGCCGCCATTACGTTTCCGTCATGATGGTGGCGAGAGAAAATATGGCATTGAGGTATCCGTTGCTAGTGCAACCTCTGTAGCAAATTTCGTTCAATTCTGTTTCGTTTGAATTGATTGGGGGGGGGGGGGGGGGACAGTTTCACACACACACACACAGACAGACTGACAACTTTTGGCCCGTGTAGATCTCATAAGTCTACTTCCATTTTTTTTTTGCAAAATTCCAAAATTGACAAATAAATAAATAAAAAATAATAAAAAAAACGATAAATTAAAAAAAATAATGGACGGTTATCGACCAATTACTTTGTTAGGATTTGAAGTTCATCTTTTCCAATATCTGCATATTCGTAGTCATTCGGGTCTGCTGTCTTTGCTATGACAAAAGAGAATGGGATTGAACGGCAAAGGAAGTAGATATTGATGTGTCAACAGACCAGTCATTTAGGTCTTATATCCCATCTAAGCACATCTCAACCGGATTTGTGCCAAGAACCCCATGACAAGTACAGGCAATTATAGCTCCATCAAACGATTAATTTGGCTGGAGGGCGTCTACACATCCTGCTGATGCTCAGCACAGTTCACATGTTATTGCGAGCGATGCCCTGGAGCCATGAAAAGCTCTCTCTGTGTCGGTGAAAGGAAATTTAAAGGATAAGTAGCTTGAATGTAAGTGTGCCAACTTAAGGCCGGTCCTAAGGTATTGGGATGGCTCAATTGCTTCCTGCAAATGAGGCTCCGGTTTCGATTCTCAGCGTCAACAAAAATAAGTGAAATCTGCCATGAGGCCTGCATTGGGATACACTCAGCCTCGTGAGGATAATTGAGTTGCTTTAAACTGAGGCCATGCGGCTGAGGATTTCATTGTGCGGCCTTGTGTCTATCCGCCATAACACGCAGGCCTTGGATGCATGCAACTCTCTGGGCCCAATCGTGAGTGTATTTAGTTTTGTTTAGCTGCTGCGAGAGGTAGCATCAGAAGATTAGTTGGCAGCACGGTGTCCTGGACAGGGTAGCAGTACATTGAAGGCCACATGTGTGGGCTGTCGAAATTGTCAGTGTTTTGCAGTTAGCGAGCGTTCAGATAGCTTATTGGAAGAGTTCAACAGTATACAGTATACGGGCAGTAATTTTTACTGCTGAAGAGTGAGTTTCGTTGGTGGATTTTCGCGAAGGTGATAGGTTCACAGAAAATGTAAAACTAAAATTTCAGGTGCGGTTTCCTAATTCAGAGTGACCAAACCGGGATACCGATCGGGATTTGATAAGTAAATTTCTTGTGACCGGCTCAAATCACGTAGTACCGGGGACAGGCAGGCCTACGCTTTTAACACACCAAAAACTTAACGAAATCTCCGATATAATGCTGCGTAGTCCAAGAAAATCAACACGCAAATTAACTCAAGAAACAGAATCTCTAAGTGGACAGCACATAGGCTAAAGCTGAAAGAGACTAGATTCAGTTGTTCCCTTATAAAGTTACTAGTTGATACAAGCGGCAGCCGTGCTACCAACGTAACTGCTGATTCTACGTCTCGCAGCAGTATGTATGCGCTGCGGAGAACATTCCCTGGCGTCCTGTATAAAGTCTGTATGAATCTAAAATTTGCAACGTCTAATTAACTACAACAGTGCACGACCATCACCGCATATGTTGTTATTGTTGCGGTTATCTTTGCATTGAACAATCAATGAAGGAAATTGGAGACAAATTTAAAGCGGGAGTGAAGATTCAAGGAGAAATAATTTCTACTCTGAGATTTGTGATGACCGTCATCTTGGCCGAAACGCCTGAAGATTTGAATGAGTTTTTGAATGGTATGGACTCCGTCTTACGGAATGAATAATACATGATGAAAATTAATAAATGTAAAACAAAAATACAGGAATGTAGACGAAATAAATCAGAATCCTCTATGGACATAAAATTGGCAGGTGAAAAGCTGAAGGAAGTAGGAGACTTCTGTTACTTAGGAAGCAAAATAACCAGTGATGGACGAAGCAAAGAGGATATAAGAAGTAGGTTGGCTCAGGCAAGGGAAGCCTTTCTACAAAAAAGGAATCTGTTGACATCGAATATAGATTTAGGTATTAGGAAGTCATTTTTGCAAGCCTTTGTCTGGAGCGTGGCGCTCTATGGAAGTGAAACTTGGACTATTGGTGCAGCAGAAAAGAGGAGAATTGAAGCATTTGAAATGTGGTGTTACAGGAGAATGATGAAGATCAGATGAGTAGATAGGGTGACAAACGAAGAGGTATTAAGACGAGTGGGAGAGGAGAGATGTTTCTGGCGACTGCTAATGAAGAGAAGAGATAGGTTAGTAGGACACACACTAAGACACCCAGGAATAGCAAGCTTAGTTATGGAAGGAAGGGTTGAGGACAAGAACTGTAGGGGTAGACCAAGGTTAGAATATGTTAAACAGATTGCTTCGGATGTAGGGTGTGGTAGCTATGTAGAGATGAAACGATTAGCTCAAGACAGGGAGGCATGGAAAGCCGCATTAAACAAGTCAAAAGAATGAAGACTTAAACAACAACATTCATTTGAGGATCTTAGGACATCTTGGTCATCATCCCCGTACAGTTCGGTGTGTGTTGAAAATTGTATGAAAACCTTTGTTTCTGTGATAACTGTAGGCTAGTAGTGTGTGTAACTGCATGAGGGACAGGGATGGAGTAGGTACCGCAGGACTTGAAACACTGTACAGCACTATCAGGGTATTTGCCTGGTGAGGCAGACTATGGATAGCCACTGTCAGCGCCAGGATTCGATACTACGATCTCCATACTTGCGTTACCTGCCCGCGTGGTCCTGGTGCACGATTTAATGAGCACGGCTACGCCGTGGGGTGTTGGATTATTTAGAAACTTATAATTTTGCCCAATGTAGTTGGGTTTATGTGGAATCTGTCCGATAACCTGTGTCATTGTGATGGCTGTACCTGTGTGTGTTTGTATTTGTAGGTAGGGTGTGGGTAAGAGGCGGCCGTGGTTATAATTTACGTACCATCTGGGCATTCACCTGGAGTAGAAGTCAATACCCACGGAAATTCATTTAGGATACCTGTGGTTGTAAATCAACCCACCTCTTCTCAGTACTAGTCTACCTAGCGAGGATGAATGAACCCCGTTCTACCCCTCAGACCAGAATTCAAGAGTTGACAATTCTCATGAGTACCAACCAGCATTTCTGAACCTTATATGTGTTACAGTGAAAAGCAAGCCTTTCGTATTGAATGTACTGTATATCATCACTATAACTATAAGTGAAAGGTTACCATGAAAGAGTGACAAGTGAAGGTGTACGGTCACTGGTCCCGGGGGGTGGATATGTACTACAGAAGTATCTTTGCAGCTGGCATACTAATTGTGTTAAGATGACTTGAAGCAGAGGTGTCCATACAGCACGCCGGGTGCGCTGGCACGCCGTCTGAACGCTGGCGTGCTTCTGGTGCATACGGCCTTGCAGCGATAGTGGGGGAAGGCTATATGTCTGTCTGTCTCTCTCTCTCTCTTTCCCGTCTCACTTCCTCCCGTACTGCTTTTGTTGTGTTGTGGTTGATCAGTCAAACGTCAAACGGTATTCAGTATATTGTAAATACGAAAACAAATTGAAAGAATAATAATACCAGGGGGGAAAACAATAATGTGACCGAAATTGCAATGCCTTAAATGAGTTCCGTGATACCATATCAGTGTTTCTGACTGTTTTAATGCTAAGCACGTAATGTTCAAGTACCGGTACACGGAGAAACACGTGAAACACGATCTAGATGTGTCACACAACCGTCGTATTGGACGAACAGTTTGTTTTGTTTATTTACATTATGCCCGGTGCGCTAGCGATCCCAACTTGACTATGTCAGACACGGCAGTCGCAGCGCTGGCAGTCAGCCAAGCCGAGAGAGGCAGGGACCAGCCTGCCTGTGTGCGGCGTCACTTAGCTAGCATGCCAAGAGTGCAAAGGCTGGACGCCGCTGACTTAAAGGTTATGATAGTTTCATATTAGAAGGGCAGTTGTGATGGCGTAGTTAATGGTAAACTGCCAGCAATTCTTCAATTGACACTAGTAGTAAAAGTATCAGACTTTGTGAGGTTTTTGAAAGAAGAACTGTGCATGATTTCATGGTCCATGCTCTTGGTAAAATAAATGATTGTTCAATTGTGATCTTTTTCCTTTTAAACTACTAGCTATACCCCGCATACATTGCAATGCCAACATAATGAAATAAATTGTTTGTGTAGTAATTTTGTTTATTGAAGTGATTTTGGATACATCATGTTTTTTTGTTTTGTTTCTCATGTCTGGTGCGTACATTAATAAATCAGAAGGCTTTCCGATGCTTGAGACCCCTTTACAAGCGTGCGCACAACAACTCACCAAAGTTCATTTGTTGAAACATCTTGCCACGGTGGGTGAGTGGTTAACGTGTCGGTCTACTAACCCCAAGCACGCAGGTTCGCTCCTGGCCGTGTTAAGTGATTTTTGAAAGGCGCAAAAATTACGACACACATGTCATACTATGTTGGCATGTCAAAGAACCCATTTGAATTCAGTAGGCCGTGTTCATAATGGCAAAATTAATCTCGGGAGTTTCCGCCAACACAAAGTTAATCATTTCTCTACTAGAAAGTGCTATAGTGATCAAGGAGCTTGGATATCTAACCTCCTTGACTTTCATAGTGCTTCTAGGAACAACGAAATTCGACATACAAGCTACCTTCTGGGTGTCAAATAACAAAGCTTGCGCCCGGCATCCGAGGCCATACGCTATTATTATTATTTGTTGAAACTATTAGTGAGCCAACAGACACTCTTTTGTTGAAACGACTAGTCCATCACCTATTGTAAAATTGATTTACTAATTTAGAAACCTATCCGGGATTGTGCACAACAACTCACCAAACTTTCATTGCAAATGAATGAATTGTATATGAACGCATACGGGACAAACAAACAAACAAACGAACTATCAAGACATTAATTTTTGTATACAGAGGAATAACAAGTTTCCATAGTACGGCAATATTTTATTACTGCTGCACCTCGGTTGACTTTCCCCAACTTAATGAGGTGAAGCTATACAATGACTAGCAATGGTTCAGTATCCCTCGTGAATGCTTATTGTTTGGCAAAAGTTAGAATCAATAATTCACCGTCACTAAAGGGTTAGTAAAGGTCTACCATCACCTAAAACTTTCACTTTTACTATTACCTAATTATGCACCCCTCGGATTCCCGCACTGGAAGAAACGCACTAATTAGAAGTAGCTTGTAGATGAGAATCCCAGCCTCAGAACGTCCCGCGTTCGTGTATTAAAGCGATATCCTGGCTGGGGCAGGAAACACGCTACACTAGGCTACCGGGACAAGCCGCGAAACGAAGAATTAATATTTCTTAGCAAGGAGCGAAAATGAATTAATGCTGGCGTGCCTCTTGGCAGTTTGTTCCCTACTTCCTCCCTCACGCATGCGTGGTGGCGTAAAACAGCCATAAAACAGAAACAGCCAGTTAATACTGAAACATTCCTTCCACCACACATGTGTGTGATATCAGAGTCTGGCGTGTTGATTGAGGGATAACGCTCACTTGCCGCAAAAAGAAATTGCAACTTACAAAAGTACTTTAGTAGGTTATTTGTGATTTGTGGATTTCTTAAAAGACGTACTCACAAATTCTCTCTTTTATTTCTCGCTCTGTGACTGGTAATCGTTTTCTTAAAGTGAAGCTTTAGAGGCGTAAACGGTTAAGAAAGGCGCTTTATGTGATGTACTTACTGCGTTTGAGCATCGCCTTGGGTGGGCTACTATAGTGTGGCTGGCGAGGTACAGTATGTGACTTAAACCTTGTCGGCAAATGTTGATGGGATCGTAATTCCTAAGTTATGCAGCATTAAAGTAAATATTTCATTCTTCGGGTGTTTAATGCCATAATATTTATTAGTAATAATTGCCACTCTAACTGAGTTTTAGACAGGTTTTCTTTGTTTGTTTGTGGCGGGCAGATGCTATTTATGGGTGTCACTGTTGGTTTGATAGTGTTTTGTAGAGCCATTCATCTTCTAAATTTGGATCTGACGATCGAAACATGTCATCCCTTTGTTTTCTCCTTTTTCAACTGTCAATAACAATATAGGCTATTCTTAGGCTATATACAGGGTCTTTCTAAATTCCCATTACAGACTTTGAGAGTTTGTAGTGGGGACCAAGAAGGTTAAGTTTAGCATAGGAACTTGAGTCCGGAAATGAACCATCTTCCCGCAACCCGCAATGAACCCCCACAGCACATGTTAAAATCTCCCGAATATTCGGCGCCACTGACTAGACCGTACGTCATTGAGCGATCAACTGATGTCCCATATCCCCTACAGGTTTGTTGACATTTCTTGCCATTCAGTTCAGGGTGTGATCCGCACGATGGCGCACCACCTCATTTTTCACTTGCACTCCGAGATCATCTGCGCAACAGATTTGGGAACAGTGGATAGGTCGTGATGGCCCGATTGCTTGGCCTTCATGTTCAGCACTAGCCTACTACCTGTGGGATCAAGTAAAACCCCTTGATTTACGAGACCCCTGTGGGATCCGAGGAAAACCTACTGGCGCGGGTCATAGCTGCGGCGGATGTTGGAGGACCTGGGATTGGTCATCGTGTGTATGGTAAGAAGGTACCAAGTCTGTGTTGATGTCGCTGGTCGTCTCATCGAGCCTCACCTGTAATTGGACAAGGACGACAAGCAGCAAGAGTCGGAACTGTCTGTCTTAGGTAGTCAGCCCGAAGGCTGGTTGGATCCTCAAAAAGTACCGCCGTTACGTTATGTGAGTAGATACCCACAAAACCCCAAGGCAGCGCTATTTTGAGGCGTTCTAAGCAAGAAGAGGAGTGAGGTAGTTTGCCATTGCTTTCCTCACTGAGTCAGAACAGTAGTCCTAATCCTATGAGTAGAACCTTTCACAGCATTCACAGGCACGGACTGTGCCCCGAATGCCATTACTAGGCACCACCCATAACTCAGTAGCTTCCATATAATCACAGCCATGAGTGAGACTGAGACATCGGTGAAAAGCCACCTTTTACTCTAGCCTGTGCCAACTGACAAATGCAAATGTACTGTATAGAGCGCCGAAAATGCGGGTGCTATTTTCCATATAGCTCAATCTATGCAAAGAAACAATGAAGTTTCAACATGACACCCGTTTAGGTTACAATATTTCTGGTGTATTTTGGGCAAGATATTCATGGCAGTTTTACCAATATAATTCCGTATATATTTGTAACATTCTCAATAGATGGTTTGTAAACAACTTGAATATTTAGAATTAGGTTCTATCATTCTTCACAAAACTTCATGTTAGCTTTGTGATCGTATAATCTCGGCAAATGGCTACGAAAACACTGGTCCCTATTGATTTCAACTATAAATCTATTCGCTGAGACAACCTTTCTGTGGTCACATGAATACATTTTGAAATCCTAGCAGAGCGTTTGGAAACGCCTCCTACATTAATCTCTTTCGACTGCTTCCCGCAGTTCCTATCAGAGAAGCAAGAAGTCCCACCGGCCCCATCTCATACATGACACATGATGGTGTTAGGATTACCTCCAGGTATACCTCTTAGTTCGCTAACCCTCGTTGAATAAACGTATTGGAAACACATTTGATGTTCTAAATGTTACTTAAATGGGCAGGACTATGATGTAAGGTTATGTTCTCTGTTTGATATTCATGTCACATGCGTTAGAGAGCCGTGTATCATGGTAACCAGAACAGGTAATGTGAAATATGGACAGGAACACCATATGGTCTACAACCTTAGTCTGCGTCCTTCCTTCACCACTAGGGGCTCACATGGTCTGGGACGTGGTTTGGTGATAAAGATAGCGATTACGTAGTGATTTGTATATTTGAATAGCTCGCCTATTCACCATCTGGAATGGATGAAGTCAATGTTTATCTTTGGGCAAACGAAGTGACTTATAAGATTCAAATGTATGTATTTATTTATTTATTTATTTCTGTAATTGCAAAATAGTAGCTGTACACTATACAGTAATATCCTGACGTCTAAAGCTACTGAATCTCTTATAGGCTATGATATCCATCTCTTGCCAAGACTCGTCATAGTTGTAGCATCACATTCTGAGTTGTGGATTTTAATGTCCTAATAGTTCGCCCTGCCACCATCTTGAATGCATGGAATCACTGTTCTATTGCCTTTGGAGTAAAATATCAGTTACACGTTCTTACCTGGTAACTAATATTAGCTATCATAGGTCTTGTGTGTTGAGAATTATTTATTTTTATAAATTGTAATTTAAAATGGTCACCATGTGTAATATTCCATTTCATAAAGTCATCACGTTGGTAACACAGGTCCCTTATATAAAACTTGCTTAATGGCAATTACTTTAAGTATCGCTTCATTGGACCAGCCCCGTGTACTTGGATGTGTGTTGAATTCGTCAGATAACCTGTGTTCCTGTGGGAACTGTAGTGGTGTGTTTAACTTTAATTAATCGGATAGTCTAGGTTATACGCCAGTTATCGGTACGGCAAGCGTTCTTCTGCCTGGATTTGAATCTAATATGGTGATGAAGAGATGTTTAAATTAATACATTTTTCTAAGAGTGATTAATATTTTATGTTATCGTTACTATTTAATTTGATTTGATTAAAGGCTTTGACAAAGGCGATTTGAATTAATGTTCGCAAAGTGACTTAGAGGGGATGTATAATTTCGTGAATTGACTTAGTTATTGACTGCCCAGTTCGCTCATTGGTTCACTGTCAGTTTGAGATGATGTTCGCTTATTATGCTAGATGGAGCATAGCTACTTATCATCCCAGTTCGCCATGGTTTGGATGGTTTGATAGTCGTTTACAGCGGCAGCTTCAGCTTGATAATAATAATATAATAACGAGAGAATGAATCTGTTTAAGTTTTAAGTTGATACTTTAGGAAGTAAGAGAGACCTTTAGTAGGTTGGTTTTTGAAGTATGAAAGAAGAATAGACCTATAGTAGGTGTCTGATTGAAATAATAGTTGTATTCAATAAGCTTCGCTTTAATATGAGGAATAATTTTATGAAATTAAGTGTGTAGTGAATGAGTGGTAGTTTCAATCGAACCCACGACCCACAGGGCACAATCCCGAACAAGTCGGCCGTGGCCAACCCCACGGGCAGGCCACGGGACGAGTAAAATCAATGTAATGTGTTGACGGACAGTGTAATTGTTGTGTAAAATACTGTATGATTTTGTAGCGGGGAATTTGAATTTGGAAGCGCTCTGCTCTGATGACCGTTAGGTCTGGAGCAGCCAATCAGAACCTGGCAGTGCCTGGCTGCTTTGAATGTGTTTTAAAAGTATTTGCGAATGTAAAAGTTGAGTGTAAAATTCACAAGGTCGGGATGGGGTAGGTGCCTCGTGACATGAACTATGATACTATCCTGGCATTTGAATGGAGAGTGTGTGGCTAAGTTGAGGGATAAACCACACTCAAGTTGTTGGTGCCTGTATTCGAAACTCCGGACTTGCTGCAGCTCCCCAACAAGGATGTACGCTGTGGGGTCCAAGGAATTGTAAAATTCTTATTCTCTAAAAGTCGATTACTAATCTGATTTTCAAAATTATCCCATAGCAGACTTGGTCTTAATTCAGGATTTCTATTCTAGCCACATGTTACGCAATCACTTGTTGGTTAATTTTGACACCCTCCCCCCAATGTATTCATGCGTACTGTAGTCATCGCATCGCATCACCTCTCCTCCCCCCCCCCCCTGTAATACGTAATCACTTAGCAGTACCTAATTCGGTATTTCTAATTTCGTCACGATATATCCCTATAAAGCGGCTTCGGTGGCGTAGTTGGTAGCATGCTGAGCTTCAATGCCCAAGATCGCGGGTTCAAACCCGGCCGAAGTCGTCGGATTTTTTAAGAGCGTTAAAAATCCCTCAGTATGCCTTCCTTCGGAGGGGAAGTAAAGCCGGCGGTCCCATGTCATAGTTTACGGCATGTTAAAGAACCTTCCACTAATTACACCAGTGTGAAACTAAATTAGGTTAAAAATGTAAACAACGCTCAGGTTCCTACGTTCGTCGCCAGGAGCCGACCGCGGTGGCGTCTAGTAGCCAAGTTCTGAACTAGTAGTTGTTGACGGTGGCGTTTGGCGGCAAAAGTAGGAACTACTTGAAAAATTCAAAGTATGCAGTCCTTACTTGAATACAGTCATCACAATTAACACCGGTTATCAGACAGATTCTACACACACCCAAAGTACACGGGGCTACATGGCCGCGTTGCCTCAGCCTCTAAACTGAGGAACCAAACCATCCTATTCCTATAAATAAATGGAACAAGAAACACAAGTTTGGAACTCAGGGACATCAATTACTGTACAAGAAACATAACGCTGCAGCTTCCTGAGGCGATTGTTGCTGCTTATTTTATGGGCTGCGACATTGCGGTCATATAGCCCCGTGTATTTTTGGGTGTGTTTGTAATTTATGTGATGGCTGTACTAGTGTGTGTATTTGGGGATAGGATTAGCAAGGAGGTGGCTATGGTCTTAAGTTAGGAACCATCCCAGCATTTTCCTAGAGTAGAAGTGGGGAAACAACGGAAAACCACTTTCAGGATGGCCGAGGTGGGTATTGAAACCTCCTCTTTTCCTGTGGTGCATCGGAAGGGGGTAGGGGAATAAAGGATGAGGAAATGCCTCCGTGGCTTAGGCGGCAGCACGCCGGCTTCTCACCGCTGAGTCCGTGGTTCAAATCCCGGTCACTCCATATGAGATCTGTGCTGGACAAAACGGAGGCAGACAGGTTTTTCTCCGGGTAGTCTGGTTTTCCCTGTCAATATTTCATTCCAGCAACCCTCTCCACTATCATTTCATTTCATCTGTCATTCATTTAATTATTGCCCCAGAGGGGTGCGTCAGGCCTCGGCAGCCGGCACAGTTCATATCCTCGCCGCTAGATGGGGGCTTCATTCATTCCATTCCTGACCCGGTCGGAGACTGGACGCAGGCTGTGAATTGTGATTTTTCATTTACAATTGACGAATTTCCTACTTTATTTTTATCAAAAATAGTTTTTATTTTATATGAATTGCAACTGAATGGCCATAGCTGGGTATTTTTGATTGAACGTCCGAGGGCTTCCAACAAGTTTAATTTCAAGTAGTTCCAACTTTGGCTGCCAGATACTATTGTCACTAATACCTAGCGGTGAACATTGGAACTTGATAGAGCGTTTCTAAATAGACAAATATCACTTGCGAATGTAGATACACACTACCAATTGCACTGGTAGCTTCTTTTACATGCCATAAATCTATGACATGGGGCCACCGGATTTACTTCCCCTCCGAAGTAAGGCACACTGAAAGATTTTAACGCTCTTAAAAATCCGAGAACCTCTGCCGGGTTTGAACCCACGATCTTAGGAATAGGAGCTCAGCATGCCACATACTACGCCACCGAAGCTGCTATTATATTCCTGCAACTCAATATTTATGGGCAGATGAGCTCTCTGTTCCGCCCCTTAAAACTCCAATACCAAACTAACTAACTAACCTATATATGATCTGAATAGAAGAAGGCCTATTATTTTAACAAGGTAAGGCTTCTGCTGATTTTATATGTAAAACAAAAATGATCAGGAGAATATCCCTACGTCCCGCCACGCGGTTGCTTCGCTCGCGTCTTTTGTTAATTGTTAAGTGATTGTGTAATCATTTCTTTTACCCCCGACCCCTGCACGTCACCAACGTTATCATAGACTTAGAACCCCAAGTCCCCCTTTTGCGTGTAGGCCTACGTAATAAGTGGACGGCCCCCTTGCGCCTCAAGTCAGCAGCCTGTAGATCTCTTAAATAACCACAGTTAGATTGGCATGGTTAGTAATGGCACGGGGAAACTTTGCACATTGTCTCACGAGCCTCAAAAACTATGCAACTGTGTGACATGTGCTAAAAACTGACAACATTTCTCACAAGACCACGTAGAACACGAGCAGATCGCGTGTCTAACCCCGAGTTATCCACTGTTCTCAAGAGACCCTACAAATCGCTCCCCTGTCTCCAGAGAGCTATTCAGACAATAATGCCGAGCACTTGACTTGACCAAGAATTGCCGAGTAGGGACTTCGGTTACGATCATATCATTAATATGTTTTAGGAAAGTGGGTAGTTACTGCGTTTTGATGATGCATGGCTATAATCTTGATTGCTTTTCAATTATTAAAAATGAATAATAAAAATTCGCAGAACTCGTAGAAGATGAAAAAAAAGTTTTGTCACTGAGAATAATAAATCAAGAGAAAATCACTTGTAGATTAAAACAAGTAGTTCCGTGAAGAACTATACAGCCTATTTTCATATATCCTACTTATGTTAATTGCCACTATTTAACATACACAATTTCAGTTTGATTGCTGTAATAGATTCGTAGATATTGAGAACCGACTAAATATTTCGGATGGTCGCCATGTTGGATTTTATATATGTAGGTCCTAGAGTTATGTACTGTTACATGCAGATTATTGTGAACGTGTAGTATTCAAACTTCAATCGTATAATTAGGATACAAGAAAAAACAAGGAGATTTAAAAATTTTTCACAGCTGCCATCTTGAGGTTATGGAAACAATTGAAATAAATTAGATGCCAGTGGATTAACATTCGGATAAAGATTTACTGTACCAAGTTTCACTGCACGCGGATGGTTAAATTGCGAGAAAAGTCTATGTGAATATTTATAATTCGCGTCACCGCCATGTTGGATTTGTGATCACCAGGTTATTTAAAGTCCTATAGGTGAACTTAAGTTCATAGCCACTATGAACATTAAAAAATGCAGTTTGATTGCTAAAATAGATTCGTAGATATTCAGTATCGTCTAAATATTTCGGATGGTCGCCATGTTGGATTGTTAAATGTATAGGCCATAGAGTCATGTACCATTAAAGGAAAATTATTGCGTAGGTTCATTATTCAAACTTTCACTTCGATCGCATGACTACATCACAAGAAATAAAAACTTAATTTTAAAATTCGCACTGCCGCCATCTTGAGGTTATGTAAACAATTGAACTAAATTAGATACTAGTGGATTACAATGTGTATAAATATTTCCTGTACCAGGTTTCAGTGCGCTTGGAACATTAAATCGCGAGAAAGGTCTATTTAAAATGTTCAAATTCGCTTGGCCGCCATGTTCGTTTTGTAGTTAACCGGTTTTTGAATATCTTATAGATGGACTTCCAGTAGTGCCCTTTATCTCAGTACAAAATTTTAGGGAGATACCGCTAATAGTTTCAGAGATATAGAATGCCGGTGAAATATTTCGCACATCCGCCATCTTGTGGTTATGTAAACAATTGAACGAAGTTAGATGTCGGTGCATTACAATGTATATAAACATATACTGTACCAAGTTTCATTGCGTTTGGTTGGTCAAATCGCGAGAAACGTCTATTTAATAGTCGCAAATTCGCTTGGCCGCCATGTTCGTTCTGTAGTTACCAGGTTTTCAAAAGTCACATAAGTGAACTTATGGTAGTTCCCTCTATCACCATAGAAAATGTCAGGGTAATATCGGTAATAGTTTCGGAGATATTGAATGCTGGTGAAATATTTCGCACAGCCGCCATGTTGGATTGGTGAGTCGTAACAAAATTTGAAGGGCACGGTTGAGGTCGCCGGGAATAGTGCTATGAACTTTCCGAGTTTCATTGAAATCGCTCCTGCCGTTTAGATTTTATTAGGGGGGGGACACACACACGAATCACACACACACACACACACGAATCACACACACACACACACACGCACACACACACGGACAAAAGGTGATCTCATAAGCCTATTTTTTCAAAATTGAAAATAGGCTAAAAAATTATAACCTAATTTTATAGGCATATAACGAAGGTACAGCCAAAGAGTTATCCGAAGTCTTTCTTCTGGTGTTAAAGAAAATATTTTAATTTCGTTTTGATAATGGTCCTGGTGGGTACTGTAGGACCGCTGCTACTTGTTCTACGGCGTGGCTAGCATTCTTGGCTGCCTCCGTGGAGGCTCGGCTTCGATTTCCGTCTCTGTTAAGAAATGTAATTCTTGTCTGAGGGCTGGAACGGGGTACACTCAGCCTTGCGAGGTAAGCCTAAGAAGAGGTGGGTTAGATTCCTACCTCAGTCAACCTGGAAGTTGATATCCGTGTTTTCCCACTTCTACTCCTGGCAAATTCTGGAATGGTACCTTACGTAAGGCCTCGGCCGCTTCATACGCAAATTCTATCTCGATTATTAATACACACACTAGTACAGACATCTCCGTGACACATGTTATCAGACAACTTCCACACACACCCACGTACACAGGGCTACATGATCTCGATGTCGCAAAGTACCAAAATAATAACACCAAGTATGGCGTGGAATCCTGAACACTCACTGAAGTATTTATTTTTAAAGATAGGCTACTTTCAAAATTCGGGTGTACTGAAGAATGCTCCGGATCAGACGGACTGAGAAGGTTTGCAATGAGGAAGTACTTAAAAAGTGAGGAATTAATAGAGAAGTCATGAAGACGACGATAATCCCGAAGCATATTTACTTTTGCACGTGATCTGCCATTCATAAGTATATAGCCTGCTCCATCTCGTATTAAAAGACAAAATAGCTGGAAACTGAGGCCTCGAGAGACCACGAATATTGTGGCTGTTGATCCTGAGACAGTAGTATGGGATGACAAGATTAGTGAATCCCTGTTCAGAACTGTCGTCAACAAAACTGCCATTGCCAGCATGATCGCAAACTTTTGCTGAGTGAATACGGCAATAGAAGAAGATGATGATGAAGATTAAGAAGAAGAATAAGAAGAAGCAGAAAAAAGGATGGTGAAGAAAAAAGAGTAGAAGAAAATAATAATAATAAGAGTCAGCACAAAATAGGACTGTTGACCGATTACGTCGTATGACAACCATTTTGAACTGAAAACACCTTTGTGTTCGCCTTTGCAAACAAAGGGTTTATTTTGATCATCAATAAAGCGTCCTCAAATTAGTCTACTGCTTTATGAATTCAGGAAGTAACTGTTAGCATGAACGCTGCACAGTCTAGTGTTGGTTAAGAGGCCTAAGTTTTACATTATCCTCCATCGGTGCAGTTCAGTGAGAGTAGGGACTTCGGCAGAAAGACCTGAATCTTGGCCGTGTGGGCTATCGAACCTTTGGGACAGATAGTAATTAAGGTAAATATCGTCAGCTGCATGCCATTACAATGGATGGGCAAACTTGTTCTTGAGAGAAATATTTTTATCATGCTGGCTGCATATTGACATTATAACATACAGGGTCTTTACTCGGGCAGGCATCAATTTCATCCGGGAATTCCAGTCAGGTAGCCAGGGTTACCTCAATTCCACCCGGTCCTCCAAGGGACCCAGAAATGAGTTCCTCAACTCC
Source organism: Meconema thalassinum (assembly GCA_946902985.2). NCBI lineage: Eukaryota > Metazoa > Arthropoda > Insecta > Orthoptera > Tettigoniidae > Meconema > Meconema thalassinum. The sequence continues at coordinate 1,732,966,725 of OX336388.2, read as the reverse complement.
GCGCAGGCTTTTCCCCAATGACGTAAACAAATGTCATAACCCTCCTGCTCGCATACCAAGGGCCGTGTCAAACACCTTATGCAGCGCATGAGTAGAAAAAAATAGAAAACTTGGCAGACTTATGTAAAAGAATATTATGATTAATTTTAAATCACCACCACCAAGTCCGCTCAATCGTTAAATCAGATTTAAACATAATACAAAGAGCTAGATATTAATCACTGGTGTTAAATAAAAATATGGACAGGAAATTTAATAAAATAAGAAAAATCAGCATCTTAAAATCACATAAATCTTTACTTCATTTCAAACTAAACAAAAAACATTAGATGAAACTCTTTTCATTCCCTAACTATTGTGTGAGAAACACACTTTACAAGATCTAATCTACTCATTGTTTGGTTGGCGTACTGCATGAGCTTGTTTTCAATGAATTCTTTTCTCACACGACTATTCTTGTCTTTGCTCGACACCCGCCCGCTGCTGTTAAGTAGAATGTACGTGTCTGTATGTATCTGATGTAGGCACTTAAAAAAACATATTTGGATGAGATGTTGTACTTTGTGCTTTGAATTTTGAGTGAAAAACCTTGCAGGCATTAGTTGTTCTCCACAACTCTGCAGACGGTGACGCCCACAGATGTCATTGGGGATAACCCCTTTGCCGACCCCCTGTCAAAGCCTGAGCGGAGTTGAGGAACTTATTTTTGGGTCCCTTGGAGGACCGGGTGGAATTGAGGAAAATCGGGCGGAATTGATGTTCGACCCTTTACTAAAAGTGGGGCCCAGGCCGCGTGGCGCGTGGAGGGTCAGACGAGCACATGGCAACTCACTGAGCTTGGGATCGAGAGAGAGCTCGTACGAATCGCATGTAAATAACAAGCACACATAGACTAATAACACATAATCAATGTAAAATCTTTGTCACAGAAGATGTTGAAAATGTCTTCCACCTGCATCTACACGTTTCTGGCATCTTCTACGGAAATTTTCATTCACACGCATTAGTTCATCTACCGAGATAGCCTCAATTTCTCTAGTGATATTTATTTGAGTTCGTCTAGTGTGTGAAGGTTTGTTGCATAAACCTTATTTTTCATTTTTTCCCATCAATAAAAATTGAAGCAATAGGCTTTAGCAATTAGCAATAACCGTTATAAAATGTTGAAACACAATAACGATTAAACAATAACCACGTACACACGTTATAAACTTATAACACGTGTAACTTAAAATAGGCTATACACTAAATCAGGGACGGTGCGTCATTAAGGGCCAAATGGGCCCTGCCCACCCAAGGCCCTTAGGCAGCATTGCGAATAATTTGTTTAATTAATGTGTTTTAAAATTACTTTACATTACAGATACTCAACATAAAATAAGTGTTTTACCCTTCTAGAATCTCTAAAGAGAATTCATTATAAATAACTCATCCCTAGCTTAAGATCCTGACAGTCTCGTACGGTGTATCGTCATAGCGAGGGCGCTCCACAGCAAGTCTGCTATGAAGGGAATTTTCTCTCTCTTTAAGGGCCAGCAGATTGGGCCCATAGTGTTGCTTTGAAGCTTCCTGCTTCTGTCTCTGTCAAACAGGATTACGGGAGAAAGGTTCACCCCACCCCACGCTCTTAAACAGGTATTCAGCTATTGTTCGCAGATTGCTGACATAAGACAAACATATAATTATACATTTTCAGTTGTCTGATAATCCAAGTACAGTACAAATGTGTTAGTGAATTCTGTCGATGAAGCTGTAATTTCTACTGTATATTTTTTTTTTACATTTGTGGCACGGTACGTAGTTATTTAATATGTCGATTGTATGCCGAAATAGGAAAATGAAAGTGGAATTTTTAAACAAATCCATTTTCTTATATAGCTCTCAACACAAAGTTAGAAATTAAATATATATGACCTCATCAACCAAGCCGATGGATACATTTGCTTCATCCAAGCACAGGAGAAAATATTATGTATTAATAAACAGCCATGTTGGTACAGTTGTTAATGCATCAATTATTTATTAAAACTTGTTTCAAATGTTGTGTTGTGTTGTGTGGAATTATGATAATGTCAATATTGGCAACAATAAATGCAAAATATAAAACAATATTTAATATGTAACAACAATAGTATCATCTGGCCCACCCTTGAAATCTAATCAGGAGCCGCCCCTGCACGAAATAACGAAGTCAACTTTACTCGTCAATCCCGCGTCGTAACTGTCTCAGCTCAGGGTTGCAATTGCTCGTCTGATCTTTGGCTCCAGCCTCTACATGCAGTGCTGCGTCAGCCGTGCGGCCGGCCCCACTTTGAGTGAAAGACCCTGTATAAGTGACACAATTCATGTGGGAACCTTAAATTTCTAATATCTTTAGCTCACCTATTGATTTGCAAATTTACTGTTTCTTGAATTTTGATTTTCTAATAATTACATAATTTAAATATATTAGCGACGATACGCTGAAAATCCCGTTCAAGAAATTGTCCATTATGAAGAATATATTTAATTTCGCGGCCGTTGTTTCATTTGAGGGTCTGGTTGCGTGGCTGAGCGGTAACGTTATCGCCTGCTGTGCACAAGGTTTCAGGATCAAATCCCGGTACAGTCAGCTTGCATTTGAGGGTGCGCAAATGTGAGGGAGCCGTGTCAGTAGATTTAAGTTAAAGATCCTCTTTGGGGAAACATTCTGGCACTCCGGCGTCCCTAAAAGCCGCAGTAGTTAAAAGAGACATAAAACCAACATCATTTGTATATATCATTTGAGTGATTGGACATCGTGCTCATATTTCCTCGTGTACTTGGTGTGCAATTGTGTCTGATAACCTATGTTATTGTGATGGATGTACTAGAGTGTGTATTTGTAATTCAGATAAGGATTGGGAAGGAAGCGCTCTAACCTAGAAACCACCCTAGCGCTTACCTGGGGTAGAAGTGGGAAAGCACGGAAATCCTATTCCCGGGCGGCTGAGGGGGAGATCGAACCCACCTCTTCCCAGTTTTGCCTCACGAGGCTCAGTGTAGCCCATTCAGCCCCAGACTAGAATTAAATTTCTGGGCAGACCCGGAAATCGAATCCGGAGCTCTGGGACGAGAGCCAAGAATGCTAGCTGTCACACCACGATGTGGTCATAATGAATTTCATGTGAAAGAGTAATCCAGTATTTTAAAACTCTTGGAGTTACGATAAATTCTGTGATAGTATTATATCTTCCTCCATTTGTCTTCATGGCCTACAAGGAGGTGGGACAAATCGGAATAAAATGCTGAATACCTTACATCCCTTTTAAATACCGATCAATAGGATATTGTAGTACGGGTCATTCCATGGGGCCCCAACATCGGTGTCCATTTGTTCTCGGTTTGTTCTGTAGAAAATACTTTCATCACACTCAGAACAGTCTTAGTGTTATATTGATTGCTCTACAAACAGTAAAATGATATATTGGAATTATTGATCCGTATGAAAAAAACAACAACACTGTAACAGGTTCCTATCAATGTCGAGTATGTGCTGAACGAAGTGAGGTTAGTAATACATAAGGTTGAATAAGGCAAGGAAAATTGGGGTGCGATTCCAATTAGGTGATCAGCGTCTGTCGTGTAGTTAATGCATGTAATTTTACATAATTAGATGAGGGCTCACTGAATTTGTTCATGAAACGCTTCTTTTTCTACTTCTTTTAAGACACCACCTCCTCACGGAGGTTGGCGGTCATCTGGTGTGGATACTTCAGCCCGAAAATCATCTTCTGAATTACAACTGAAACATTTTCCAATGTCTTTCAGCCATGAAATCCTCCATTTTTTAACGGACCTTTTCTCTTGAATCTTTCCTTTAAGTTGTATTAATAGAATCATTCCACCTATCGATGAGGCAAATAACAGCGCTGTTTCGCCTCTTAAAACTACAAACTAACTAACTTACTAAACTTACACCTTTCGTATTATGTTGGAGGTATAGCGTCTTTCTTTTATTTAAAGGGAGCAGTAGGTTTCTTTGTTATGCGATGAAGGATCTCGACATTTGTATTGTAAGCACCCAAGATGAGCGTAGCAGACTGTGATATAGATAAGTTATGTTTCAAAGGGTTCAGTTGCTTTTTTCGATGTTTCAAACCTTGATCAAGCTTTTGCATCCAAAAACGAAATGATTGGTTGGTTGTTTCCTCAGTTTAGGGGCTGCGACAACGCGGTCATGTAGCCCCGTGCACTTTGGGTGTGTGTAGAATCTGTCTGGTAACCGGTGATAATTGTGATGGCTGTATTAGTGTGTGTCATCTGTTTTTAATTCAAGTAAGGACTGCAGACATTCAATCTTCAAGTAGTTCGAACTTTTGCTAACAAACGCCACCGTCAACGACCAACTAGTTCAGAACTTGGTTACTAGATGCCACCACAGTCAGATCCTGGCGATGAACGTTGGAGCCTAAGAACGTTAGTCAAATCTAACCTATAATTTTGCTTCACACAAGTGTAATTAGTGGAAGGTTCTTTATCATGCCATAAATCTATGACATGGGACCGAAGGCTTTACTTCCCCTCCGAAGGAAGGCATACGAAAAGAACAGAACATATTGCAACAGATCATTATTTGAAATATTTCATGCAAACTAAAATCTGATTCTACAAATAATGTTTCCATGCTATTAAATTGCCTTCTGGGTTATTAGATTCTCAACTTTATCTCTCTCTTGGAATCAGTCTTTGTATCATTCTTTCATTTTCTTATCCGATACGGTGCTCAGGTATTTGGTAGAGGTTATTTTCTCAATTATGTTACCATTTATTTAAAGGCTTTCCTGGATTCTATATTTCGAGAACACTATAGACCTAACCTTACCCTTTACTGTATAGACCAAACGTTTTACTGCGCTGAAATAAGCGGGTACGCCGAAGCTATCACAACTGTGTTATCCGCATATCAGTGACCACGTTGTAGTGTAGTGGCTGTTGTCCTGGAGATTCGGGTTTGATTCCCAGCTCTGTAGAGAGATTTATTTCTGGTTTGGTGGCTGGAACGAAGTTCACTCAGCCACGTGGGGCGGAAGTGGTTTTCTGAGATTTACCATTTCTACTCCAAGCAAATGGACGGATGGTTATTAACTAAAGGCCACAGTCGTCTCCTTTCAAACCCTCACCAACAACAACGCATATCTGATGTTGTATTTCACCTTTCCCACCTCTTTCTTCTGTCAGCTCTTCCCTAAATATCACCTCGGAATAAATGTTGAACAAAGGAGGTGGAAATAAGCACTCCCATCGAACACTTTTCCTAATCGATGTCACTTCAGATGTTTCTTGATTATAATTATTATTTACGTAACTCTCTTATCAACATCCTGCATGCGCAAATTTCAGCTCGATAGGAAAATCTACAATCGCAAGGTCACCAAGTTAGTGATAACTTACATGGATAAAAAATTGTATAAAAATACCAGGGTTCAATGTTAGAAACAAAATTCCTTGGATGTCAGAAGCAATGCATGTCCATAGGTGAAACAATTAGTTCAATACAGGTTAAAGGGACGCTGCATCAACCAATCAGCAGTATACACACACACAGTAACACCCTAGACTCGAGACTTATTTAAAACTATATACTGTATACCACGCAACGAACTAATAGACGGGGTTGCTGCGCTCGATACACAGAGGGACATATGTGAAAGACACAACTCAATACTGCGTCTGTGTTTGACAGCTGACATCCATCATGGCAGGAGAGAGCATGACATCATTTAGTTGTGGATATTTATAGGAAGTACGAAATAACTCTGGACTACTGTGGGCATAAAATGTTATTAGCGGAATCCATAAGAGAAGAACTGTTTCAATATTTTTGAACCACACTTAGACCGCGATAGTATTTTCAAATCAGTATCCATTCGCATTAATCATTTAAACGAAGAGGTATTAAGACGAGTGGGAGAGGAGAGATGTTTCTGGCTACTGCTAATGAAGAGAAGAGATAGGTTAGTAGGACACATACTAAGACACCCAGGAATAGCAAGCTTAGTTATGGAAGGAAGGGTTGAGGACAAGAACTGTAGGGGTTTTTCTCCGGGTACTCCGGTTTTCCCTGTCAAAATTTCATTCCAGCAACACTCTCCACTATCATTTCATTTCATCTGTCATTCATTAAATCATTGCCCCAGAGGAGTGCGTCAGGCCTCGGCAGCCGGCACAGTTCATATCCTCGCCGCTAGATGGGGGCTTCATTCATTCCATTCCTGACCCGGTCGGAGACTGGAAGCAGGCTGTGGATTTTCATTTCACATGATTTTCTTCTTTATTACGATTGTTATTATTAATAATGTATTTATTTAAGCAGTGTAGACCAATAGGATCACATAAAACATTATGATCTGCTGCTATTTTCCTTGGTAAATTATAATAATAATAATTATTATTACTATTATGAATATTACTGTTATTGTGTGGTAAACCGACGGTAGTGGCTACGCTGGCTAACGCGCAGCATTAGGTCATGAGGCCAAGTTCTCTGCTGACTCGGTAGACGCGTGGGTTCGAGCCCCACCGTCGGCCGTCCTTGAAATGGTTTTCCATGGTTTCCCATTTTCAACACCAGGCAAATGCTGGGACGGTACCTTCTGACAGGCCACAGCCGCTTCCTTCCACATCCTTGCCCAGTTTCATTCGCCATCATTCATTTCATCTCTCATTAACTCCTCTCATGAGGTTGGCGTCAGGAAGGGCATCCGGCCGTAAAAACCATCGCACAAAGACTTCCATCGCATCTCATCCCCAACCCCGTTGGAAAAAACGGGAATAATAAGGGGTAGACATACATACATACACTGTTATTGTGTGGGAAGTCATTTTTCAGTTTTGCCTTAGTAATCAAAATTCATTCACATACTTGACATTGATCAAAACTTGGGAACTGTCAGTGCATTAATTTGGATTTTGAATGTCTCTTTATATCGTTCTAAACAATATCACATAATTGACATTTGTTAAATGCGCGGTCTTGTTACCTATTGGTATTTGCTTCAACAACAATAAGGATAATTAAGATGATCTGTGCTCGACAAAACGGAGGCAGACAGGTTTTTCTCCGGGTACTCCGGTTTTCCCTGTCAACATTTCATTCCAGCAACACTCTCCACTATCATTTCATTTCATCTGTCATTCATTTGATTATTGGCCCAGAGGAGTGCGACAGGCTTCGACAGCCGGCACAATTCATATCCTCGCCGCTAGATGGGGGCTTCATTCATTCCATTCCTGACCCGGTCAGTCGACTGGAAACAGGCTGTGGATTTTCAAGATACGTGAAGATGGTCATTAAGAAGACCAGATGACTGACAAAATCAGTTACGTAAAATTGTTGCTTTATTAACGACATCCTGTGAGATGATGATCTTGTGAAATAATTTTAGGGATTGGGACACCTTAGTCATCAGCCCCGTGTATTTAGGTGTGTGTGTTGAACTTTGTCTGTTAACCCGTAGGCTATTTCTGTGCAAACTGTAGTAGGGTGTGTAAGTGTGTGGGTGACAGGGATGAGGTTAGTGCCCCGGGACTTGAAATAGACTACTATCCCAGCATTTACAGTACCTGGATGGTGAGTGAAAAAAACCTGGGGGAAAATAACACTCAAAATATCCGCTGTCAGCGATGGGTTTCGAACCTCCAATCACCGGAATTGCTGCAGTTGGCTGGGCGGCCGTGGTGCACGATTTAATGAGCACGGCTACTTTGTGGGACTGGTCTTTATGAATCAAGAAATTGTGAAATTGTTGCTTAAAAGACGATATCCTGTAAAGAGTGATCAACTACGTATATGTACAGCGATTTGTATTCAGTAAGCTGTGAGGATTTGAACGAATGTAGCATACTTGAAGTGGAGGCCCGTGTTCGATTCCGGCTCTGTCAAGAAATGTAATTCTGGTCTGAGGGCTGGAACGGGGAACATTCAGCCTCGTGAGGAAAAACTGAGAAGAGGCGGGTTCGATTCCTACCTCAACAACTTGGAAGTGGTTTTCATTCATTCATTCATTCATTCATTCATTCATTCATTCATTCATTCATTTATTTATTTGCAATGGGGGGAGTGTCCCCCGGTGGCAAATTGGATACACATAACAAATAAATAATTATACATAACAATTCAATAACAATTATACAACAATTAAACTGGAGTATTTACACAAATAGTCAGTCTTTTCTTAAACACACCTATATGTTTGGGAAAAGGCTCTAAGACTGCGGCAGGTAGAGAGTTCCAGTTATCAATGGCACGGTTTACAAAATAATATTTACCATAATTTGTTCGCTGTGGTCGGCCCTTAACTTTGAAAGGATGATCGCTCCTACCCATGTAAGTGGGCTTTCCCAATCGTTTGCTAATCTCAACCCATGCTGGTTGATTTGTATACGTGTTGTACACAGCGCAGAGTCTAGATTTCATCCTCCTAGCCTCCAGTGATTCCCACCCAAGTTTCTTTAACATACGGCTCACACTGCTCCTGGGATTAAAGTCACTGAGCACAAATCTAGCGGCCTTTTTTGTACCATTTCCAACTCATTGATGAGACCTACTTGATATGGATCCCAAACCGCCGAGGCATATTCCAGAATAGGTCTTACAAGTGACAAATAGCCTAATTCTTTAGCAGAGGTACTACTTCCTTTTAATACCCTCATTACAAAGTGCAGGGATTTGTAAGCTTTTGAAACTACACATCCTACATGACTACTCCATTTCATATCATTCCTTACATGAACGCCCAAATATTTGCAAGAATCTTCTTCTACAAGTATTTCTGAGCCAATGTTATATTGAAAATCCTGCCTCCGCACTTTCCCTATTTTTAAGAGACTACATTTTCTTGTGTTTATTTTCATTTTATTTTCAATCGCCCACTTATAGACCAGGTTCAGGTCCTCTTTGAGCACTGCATTGTCTTGTGAGTCATGTATCTTTCGATATATTACACAATCATCCGCAAACAATCGACAGTCACTGCGAATCCCATTTGGTAAGTCATTTATAAACGCCAAAAATAACAAAGTTCCGATTACGCTGCCCTGAGGGATACCCAACGTTACGGTAATTTCATCCGAGAATATGCCTTCGACTTTCACTTTCTGTGAACGACCCGTCAAAAATTCTTGGATCCATAAAATTACTCTTCTATCAATCTTCGTCGAAGCTAATTTATGGAGTAGCATGTCATGCGGCACGACATCAAATGCCTTCGCAAAATCTATAACCACGGCGTCGACTGAAACTCCATGGTCTAACGATTCGCTAATGTCTTGAAAAAGTGATAGCATCTGACTCTCGCATGAGTAACCTTTCCGAAATCCATGTTGCCTATCATTAAACCATGATAATGTTTCCCACTGTTCCCTCAAGTAGTCGCAAATGAGATGCTCCATCTGTTTACAAACGATGGACGTAAGGCTATCCGGCCTGTAGTTGCCCAATTCAAGTCTGCTCCCTCCCTTAAATATTGGGACTACCGTAGCTCTTTTCCAGTCATCTGGGATTTGCGCATTGTTTATGGACACATTAAACATCACCTCCAAGTATCGTGCCACGGCCCTACCCCCTAGTTTAAGTACTTCACTAACAATATTATCAGGACCCTTTGATACATTGAAACGTAGTTTTTGTATTAGCTTTACAATTGCTGACTGGTTTATTTGGAACAGGGGAGCCCCTGATTCGTCGTTAAGGTCCAACACACAGCTATTTGATTTATTGAACACACTACCGTAAAAGACATTTAATTCATTAGCAATGGCCTGTTTCTCAGTAATTAATTTACCGTCACCGGACATTATCATCGACAAATTATTTGGATTTCCCTTTCTTCTCCTAACATAACTGTAATTTTTTTTCCACCCATCACCTCCCGAACCAAGTAAACCTTGCATATAACTGTCATGAGCAGCCCTCTTTTTTAAGACGAGCTCTCTTGATAAGGACTTAAATTTCAACATACTCTTGTCACTATCATGTCTTTTATTGTATAATTTCCTAATTTTCCGTTTTAGACTCCTAATTTCACGTGTGTAATACTCAGGATCTGGGTTTTGTTTCAGCAATTTAAATGGGACAAATTTATCAACAGCGCTATTTAAAATTTTCAAAAAGTTATTCCACAGGATATTAATGTGATTTCCTTCCGATGCCCATCCTACAAATAGCTCATTCAAATACCCCTGAAACTTGCCCTGATCCGCCCTGCGATACTGGAATATGATCTTTTTTGCTACATCAGAGTCTAATTTTGTAATGTCACCATATCTAATATTTAATTCAACCCCAGAATGGTCACTAATTCCTGGTACTTTCAGACAGTTAATATACAGCTCTACAGGCCTTACGAGATAAACATCTAAGGTATTATTGTCTCTAGTTGGGAAGTCAACTACTTGGGAAAATCCCCCCTCCCTTAAGAATTTATTTGCAGCGCTCTGAGCTTGACTACAGCTAGTTGACTCACCAGACCAGTCTACTTTGGGGAGGTTTAAATCTCCAGCAATTATTATGCTCTTTTTCATAGCATTACCCGTACAAGTTTTATCATACAGTGTTTCGAGGAGAGAAAAGTTATCTTTCGGTGCTCTATACACTCCTATCACCTGAAGAGGGAATTTATTTCCTTTATCCGATATTTGTACACATAACATTTCATGATCCATATCAGCCCACTTTAAGAAACTAGCTATATTTTTGCGCACACAAATAAATAGCCCACCACCTCGCTTCCCCCGATCTCTTCTGTACATTTCGTAGGTCCCTTGAATTATTTCGCTACTATTTATGTCCTCATATAACCAAGATTCAGTTGCAATGACAATGTCCGGAGAATACGTCTCTACAAGATTCCAAAATTCAATTAATTTATTTCCTAAACTTTGACAATTAACCTGCAGTAATCTTAGAGTCTTACCTCTGCAGCAAATATCTCGAAATTACTCCTTCTGTTCCCATCGGCTGGCAACCTCTGGACCTGCTCCTCCTCACAAAAGCCGGCACGAACCGATGACCCTGTCATGTAGGCTCCATAGGTTAAAAGCACCCCGTCGATTTAGATGCAGCCCGTCTCGGGCGAAGTCACGGCCACCAATCCAGCAGTCAGCTTCTACGTACACTAAGCCCAGTTGTGCACATACCCAGTCCATGCGGTCATTTACAGACTTAACTCGCCTTAACGGAACATCTCCCCGCCGAACAATGCCACTCATTATAATTTTTGCATTTCGAAACTTGCTTTTAGCTTTTCTGCCTAGTTCGTAGAGCTCCCCCATGATGTAATCAGCTGTAGCCCTCTTCTTCAAATCGTTCGTCCCAACATGTAGCAACAACACTTTAACTTTGTCACAGTCCTCTACATTTGATTGTTCCACTTGCTGGGCAAGCTGGTCAATTTTAATCCCCGGATAACACCGCACTTTCGCACCTGATTTCCTCGAGATATTCGCAGTCCATCGTATCATTGAATCACCCATTATGATAACGTCATCCTCAGTTTGCTCCTGCACGCCCTCTTCCACACTGATCCCAGTAGAAAGCCGTTCAGTCACATCCTTCACCCTTTCTTCTGATTCACGAAGCTTTGCTCTAAGTTCCTGTATTATTTGATCCCTTGCTTTGATTTGCACCCTCAAACAGTCCGGCGTATCACATACTTTACAAAACCAATTTCCGACATCACAATCCTCCTTCTTGACCTTAATACAGCCGAAGTGAAACCATTTCTCACATAGTCCACACTCAACACCATTCTTCAATGTTTTACTGCACGTCGAACACTTTAAAGCTGCCACTGGATCATTTGCCTGATTCACATTTGGAGTAACAGGCCCTGGATTCACTTCCACTCCACCAATAACTAGCAATGCAGCTATCACTAGGGCTATGAACCACAAGTTGCTAGGTCCCGTACGCACACACAAACACCGGAAATCCTGACTACCCTTCGCATACCACAGTCCGATCCTCGCCTGATAACACTCCAGAGAACAACCCATTTCAACACACCTGAGAGCTCGGGAAAAACACGACCTTTCACTTTGACTGCCAAGTTTCCCACTTCTACTCCAGCCAAATGCCGGGATGGAACCTAACTTAAGGTCACGGCTGATTCCTGCCCCAGTCCTACCTGAATTACAAATACACACTCTAGTACAGGTATCATATTGACACTGGTTATCAGACGAATTCTACACATACCCAAGTACATGGTTCTACATGACCACGAGGTCACAGCCACTAATATAATCATCATCAACAAAAACAACAACAACAAAATATAATTACATTGGTTTCCCGGTGCACAATTGAAACAAATTAAGTTTTAAATATTTGTAACTATTCACGTAGCTGATTATAGAGTTACAACGTCTTATCATATAAACGTTGAAATTGCCCTTGAAGGTGATTTAGGTTAGCCGTGTACTCTGTACCTTCAAGTTGCTTTCTCATGCATGTATGGTGTATACATTTGAATATCATCTGAATATCGATCAGGTACCGAAATGAACATCGCTCTTAGCCTGTACAGCCAAAACTGTGAAGTATTATCGGTGTACATGGGTCAATCCTTAACATTCAGCGCTTCCTTGAAAAAGTTTTGTTTTTTGTCGTGTGGCCTCCTGAGAGGCAAAGTGCAGGTCTTTCCAGTCGGTGCCCGTGGGCAACCTGCGCGTTGGAATGAGAGATGAGATGAATGGATGAATTGAGCAAGGATATGGAAGGAAGCGGCCGTGGCCTGCCAGAAGGTACCGTACCAGCATTTGCCTTGAGTTGAAACTGGGAAATCATTTCAAGGACGGCCTATGGTAGGACTCGAACCCACGTCTGCCGAGTCACCAGAGAGCTTGGCTCCATAGCCTAACGCTGCGCTTTAGTGAGTGTAGCCACCACTGTCGGTCCTAAAACAAGTGAATATGGCCATTAGCAGCTATACCTGTGTTGTGAATACCATATATCACTATATCTTTGATCAATTCCAGGCAGTAGCGTCACTAGGGGGTGCCGGGGGTGTGGACACCATCAAAGGTGGGGGACACCCAAGTTAATTTGTTGATTTCCATGATCAATGACTGGGCACAGTATATTTTCTTTTCAAACACAAATAACTATTTGTAAAAGTACAGATAAAAAGAGAAAGCCCTCATCAGTATGAAATAAAAATTACGAGCCTTTCAGTAGTTGCATATGATGTGTAACATCTGACATGTTATCCTACTATGTGTCTGCCGAGAGCGCAAATCTCCTGTTACTGTAATAGTGAACTCTGTTGGTCATTGACATAACTATTTGTAAAACTCCAGTGTCAAATCCTGACCGGTGCGCATACGCGAGGTACGTTGTGGCACCAATGATTTATTGTAGGAATATCTTCAATGCGGCCTCCAAACCTTGAAGTAAACCGTATGCGATATACATTCCACAGCAAAAGTATGAAGATTTAATAAATCATAATTGTTTTCATCAAATATGATATAATTAATATTTTCACACCTAAGAACGACAGTTTGAAGATGATTTATTGTAGGCATATCATTAATGGGGCCTCCAAACCTTGAAGTAAACACAGCCAAATGGCCGAGAGTATGTCGTGGTATCAATATCCGCCACCGCGCACCCTCATTGTTTCCGTCTCATCCATTTCCGTTTCATTTTTCAAAATCACCCCCCAAAAAATATACAGATACCGAGTAGAAAGATGTTACACATCAAAAATAGAAAACTCTCAGCAGTATGACAGAAACCTCCAGAGCAGTTTGTCTGAAGTGGGAATTGGACACATCACTCCTCAATTTTGCCTCACTAGGCTGAGTGAACTGCATTCCAAGTCTCAGACCAGAATTACATTTCTTGCAAGAGCCGGTATTCGAACCCAAAACTCCGAAAATAGAAATGGAAACGATAACTCAAATTAAATGGAATCAAATCTAATAAGTAATTATTTTCGTGAATTTATTAGGTATGTAAAGTTTTGAAGCCAGTTTTTCAGTATTACCTGTACAAACTGTTAGTTCTAACTCTTCAGTCGGTCAACACCAACAGCAGTGGCTCAGCTGGCTAAAGCGCAGCGTTAGGTCATGGGACCAAGCTCTCTGCTGACTCGGTAGACGCGTGGTTTCGAGCCCCACCGTCGGCCGTCCTTGAAATGGTTTTCCGTGGTTTCCCCATTTTCAACACCAGGCAAATGCTGGGACGGTACCTTCTGATAGGCCACGGCCGATTCTTTCCACATCCTTGCCCAGTTTCATTCATTTTCATCCATTCCATCCCGACGCGCAGGTCGCCCACGGGCGTCGAAAAGAAAGACCTGCACTCGGCCTCGGAGGAGGCCAGACGACCAAAAAAAAAAAAAAAAAGTCGGTCAACGCGAATTTGCCCGATGGGCAAGGTTTAGTCTATAATAGAAAACGGTATGTAAATAAACACTCTTAAAATATATGCATTAATTATGCCCACTCTTAATAATGGGGCAATTTAGGATTACGCGTTTTTACCGACAAGCGTCATCATCATATCCTGATCACTGGGGTTGAGGTTTATATTTATATGCAAATTGTCCATTATTAACAGTGATCACAATTAATACATGTATCCTTCCCTGGAGAGTTATTTACTTATTTATATTGTACCCCCACCCAGACGTTGTGCAAATTCGTGTTGACCCACTGAAGAGTTAGAACTAACAACTTATTGGCAGGCCGAGCCCTTGGATATCCGTGGTTGTGGTGGTTATAAATTAGATTTCCTCTCCGAAACATACAACTTGTCTCAAATGTTATAACCACTACTGTGACGGCTTCGGTGGCGTAGTTGGTAGCATGCTGAACTGCTATGCCCAAGATAGCCAGTTCAAACCCGGCCGAAGTCATCGGATTTTTTAAGAGTGTTAAAAATCCTTCAGTATGCCTTCCTTCGGAGGGGAAGTAAAGCCGTCGGTCCCATGTCATAGATGTATGGCATGTAAAAGATCCTTTCACGGACTAAACTTGTGTAAAGCAAAATTTGTTAGGTTAGATTTCGTCAGAACGCTCTATCAAAGTTCCAACGTTCACCACTAGGTATCATTGATATCTGGTGGCGAAAGTTGGAACTACTTGAAATAGAACGGAACTTGTAGCTCACCCTTTAGGGTGTCCGCTGGAAGCAGCTACAGACTCAGACGAGCCGAACATGTCCTCGGACACTCCCGGCACTAAAAGCCGTACGATAAATAAATAATAAATAAATAAATAAATAACACTACTGTAGTAGATAAAGTGATAGAGCAAAGCAATGCTATTTTTAATTAGATTTCCTCTCTGAAATAGACAACTTGTCTCAAATGTTATGAACACTGGTAGATAAAGTGATAGAGCAAAGCAATGCTATTTTTAATTAGATTTCCTCTGCGAAATAGACCACTTGTCTCAAATGTTATGAACACTCGTAGATAAAGTGATAGAGCAAAGCAATGCTATTTTTAATTAGATTTCCTCTGTGAAATAGACAACTTGTCTCAAATGTTATGAACACTACTGTAGTAGATAAACTGATAGAGCAAAGCAATGTTCTTTTTAATTAGATTTCCTCTGCGAAATAGACAACTTGTCTCAAATGTTATGAACACCACTGTAGTAGATAAAGTGATAGAGCAAAGCAATGCTTATGCTCCTGAGCCGGTCCGTGTAGCTTACCTTCTCAAATAATTCAGACAATTATTTTAACTTTGAAAGAATAATGGATTTTCCGCCTTCAATACTGTTTATTACTATTACTTACAGGGACTAGTTTCGGGGGTAAATACTCCCCCTTCCTCAGCCTGTCCATTATGACAATTATTTTCTCCATAACGTGTATGTCAAAGCCTATGAATACACTTCTACTGTATCTTAATTTTTATGTGCTCTACAAATCCCTCAGCTTATTATGAACCACAAAACTATCACTGCAATACTACAAGCAATGGCTCAAAACTACCAGGGATTTCTAAATGAACTGTGCTGGCATTTGGTAAAGTATAGCGCCTATATAATGAAAGCTGTCGTTTGATTTCATTACAGATTTAATTCAAATGTGTGTGATGTATTGATTCATTCCGATGGCGCAAGTGCAGCTACAGTCCACGCATAGTCTCTATGGATAACTATTTCCAATGAGAATACTGTTTGTATTCCAATCCACATTAAACGTACAAATCTCCCAACTGATTAGTTTCATCTGGCACCCCTATCGTATAATAGTGGTCTTAATACCAACAATGTTCCTGCTGATGGCTGAATATAATCCAAACAAATTGTGTTCTTTCAAGGAAATTGTATCGGATTATATTATCAACAATGTAATTCCTTCAATAATTAAATTAACCACACATATAGTCAGTGCGATTAGTGTGACAGCAATTTGGCTGCGTACATTCATATTTCAAATTTTAGAAATTACATTCGTGAATAAAATAATGTGGATGTTAATTACAGGATACAAATAAAACAATCAACATTCAAAGTTATCATCGACATTTAATATATTTCAGTCGCTCAACCGGAATTGTAACCGATTGTAATAGGTGTTTTCCCTAATCCTGAAAAAAATTAATGCACTTTGATGACCAGTTTCGATCGTCAAGCAATCACCATCAGATCCGTTAAAATTAGTCATGTACCATTAAAGAAAAATTATTGCGTAGGTTTATTATTCAAACTTTTACATCGATCGCATGATTACGACACAAGAAATAATAGGCGGTGGTATTAAAATATATACACTGATTTGGTTGCAGTAGTTATTAAACTAGCGCAACTAGTCACGATTTGTTGCTTATATGTGATTGAAGCAAATTTGAAGGTAAATCGCGACTATCAATATCATAAAACAAGTATTTCCGTGAAGATTTATACAGTCTATTTTCATATATCCTACTTATGTTAATTGCCTCTATCTACATACAAAATTTCAGTTTGATTGCTGTAATAGATTCGTAGATATTGAGAACCGACTAAATATTTCGGATGGTCGCCATGTTGGATTTTATATATGTAGGACCCAGAGTTAAGTACTGTTACATGAAGATTAATGTGTACGTGTAGCATTCAAATTTCAATCGCATGATTAGGACACAAGAAGAAACACGGAGATTTAAAAATTTCGCACAGCTGCCATCTTGTGATTATGGAAACAATTGAAATAAATTAGATGCCAGTGGATTAACATTCGTATCAGGATTTACTGTACCAAGTTTCACTGCACTCGGATGGTTAAATTGCGAGAAACGTCCATGTGAATATTTATACTTCGCGTCGCCGCCATGTTGAATTTGTGATCACCAGGTTATTTAAAGTCCTATAGGTGAACTTAAGTTCATAGCCCCTATGAACATAAAAAAATCAATTTGATTGTTATAATAGATTCGTAGATATTCAGAGCCGTCTAAATATTTCGGATGGTCGCCATGTTGGATTGTTAAATGTATAGGCCATAGAGTCATGTACCATTAAAGAAAAATTATTGCGTAGGTTTATTATTCAAACTTTTACATCGATCGCATGATTACGACACAGGAAATAAAAACTTAAATTTAAAATTCGCAAAGCCGCCATCTTGAGGTTATGTAAACAATTGAACTAAATTAGATACCAGTGTATTACAATGTGTATAAACATTTCCTGTACCAGATTTCATTGCGGTTGGAACATTAAATCGCGAGAAAGGTCTACTTAAAATTTTCAAATTCGCTTGGCCGCCATGTTCGTTTTGTAGTTAACCGGTTTTTGAAAGTGTTATAGATGAACTTCCAGTAGTGCCCTTTATCTCCGTTCAAAATTTTAGGGTGATACCTCTAATAGTTTCAGAGATATAGAATGCAGGTGAAATATTTCGCACATCCGCCATATTGTGGTTATGTAAACAATTGAACCAAGTTAGATGTCGGTGCAATACAATGTTTGTATAAACATATACTGTACAAAGTTTATTGCGTTTGGTTGGTTAAATCGCGAGAAACGTCTATTTAAAGTTCTCAAATTCGCGTGGCCGCCATGTTGGTTCAGTAGTTACCAGATTTTAAAAAGTCACATAGGTGAACTTTTAGTAGTTCCCTTTATCACCGCAAAAAATTTCAGGGTGAAGTCGGGAATAGTTTCGGAGATATTGAATGCTGGTGGAATATTTCGCACAGCCGCCATTTTGGATTGGTGATACGTAACAAAATCTGGAGGGCACGATCGGGGTCATCCGAAATAGTGCTATGAAATTACCGAGTTTCATTGAAATCGCTCCACCCGTTTAGAAGTTATTAGGGACACACACACACACACACACCTCTCTCTCTCTCTCTCACACACACACACACACGGACAAAAGGTGATCTCATAAGCCTATTATTTCAAAATTGAAAATAGGCTAAAATCACATACTTGTAGGCATAGATTTAATAGCCTAAGTGTAAAGGATCTGATGATAATCGCTTGACGATTGAAACTGGTCATCCAAGTGTATTTATTAATCTCATGTGTATTTTTTCAAGATTAAGGAAACACCCATAACATTTGGGTACAATCGTGTTTACCGACTGAAATACATTAACATTCGATTACTAAGGCAACACTAAAAAGTGGCTTCGGATACGGTTATGTTACTTTTAACATTATCTTATTGAAGAGACCTGGATTAATTGGAA
This sequence comes from Meconema thalassinum, assembly GCA_946902985.2. Taxonomy (NCBI): domain Eukaryota; kingdom Metazoa; phylum Arthropoda; class Insecta; order Orthoptera; family Tettigoniidae; genus Meconema; species Meconema thalassinum. The sequence goes on along the minus strand of OX336388.2, from coordinate 1,732,948,057 downwards.
ACTAGTCTGCTTGCTAATAGAAAAGACCTGGATTTGGAAAAAATAGCAAAGTCGACACCATGTTTACTTTTAGGAAACCTAAAATGAGGAACTTAATCTCCTACCCTATTTCCGGAATACTGGGAGGCCAGAATATATCGATGCGGGATGTGAACGAAAGGTCTAGTATAAACCAACACAACGACTGTTGTAGTACAAACCATAAATTATGGATGGATTGGCAGCCAACAACAACAACCACTGCACCATGAGGTGATGCAAATGGATTAGAGTCGATTTAGTCCTCTGAGCAAGGATTTGTGAACACACTGCGTGTTGTACTTGGTTTGGAATTTGGCGTAGGAGTGGTCGAGTCATATTAATACCAAGAACAGGCTTCACCATTTTCATGTGTCCAGCTGTCCATTTCTCTTTCTCTCTACAGTATCTAATGCCTCTATCTGTGTAAAAAGAAGGAACTGGAGCAACTCAAGGAGAAATCTGAAAGACAAGATGACATGTCGATACTCTATGTTAGAAAATAAAAATGTTACAGAGTGCCATACAATCCTCCAGGCTGAAGTGCTTTCGGTGCGCAAATGGACAGCAGTCCATTTGACCGACTGGTCGGTCATTCCTGGTGTATAGTGGCTTTATATTCAGTCAAATATTAGCTGTGTGCACCCATAGTTGAGGGACTTGCATGCATTTCAGTATATAACAGTATGACATATGTTTGCGGGTATTAACATAAAGACACACCAAATAAATGGCTGAGGAATAACAATAATAGAATGCAAATACATTTCCTATCATATCATTTTTAGCCTATTTTCAATTTTGAAAAAAATAGGCTTATGAGATCACCTTTTGTCCGTGTGTGTGTGCGTGTGCGTGTGTGTGTGTGTGAGGTGTGTGTGTGTGTGTGTCCCCTAATAAAATCTAAACGGCCGGAGCGATTTCAATGAAACTCGGTAAGTTCATAGCACTATTCCCGACGACCTCGACCGTGCCCTTCAAATTTTGTTACGTCTCACCAATCCAACATGGCGGCTGTGCGAAATATTTCACTAGCATTCAATATCTCCGAAACTATTACCGATATCGCCCTGAAATTGTGTACGGTGATAAAAGACACTACTAGAAGTTCACCTATGAGACTTTCAAAAATCGGGTGACTACAAAACCAACATGGCGGCCAAGCGAATTTGAGAATTTTAATAGACTTTTCTCGCGATGTAACTATCCAAATGTAATGAAATTTGGTACAGCAAATGTTTATACACATTGTAATGCACTGGAGCCTAATTTAGTTCAATTGTTTACATAACCTCAAAATGGCGGCTGTGCGAAATATTTCACTGACATTCTATATCTCCGAAACTATTACAGATATCACCCTGCAATTTTGTACGGCGATAAAGAGTACTGATACAAGTTTACCTATGTATATTTCATAAACCTGTAAAGTACAAAACGAACATGGCGATCAAGCGAATTTAAAATATGTTAATAGACATTTCTCGTGATTTAACTCTCTGAGCGCAGTGAAATGTGGTACGCTAAATGATTTTGCAGCTCGTAATGCACTGCCATATAATTTAAATCAATTGTTTACATAACCTCAAGATGGCGGCTGTGCGAAATTTTAAAATTAAGTTTTAATTTCTTGTGTCGTAATCATGCGATCGAAGTGAAAGTTTGAATAGTGAACCTAGGCAATAATTGTCCTTGAATGGTACATAACTCTATGGCCTATACATATAACAATCCTAAATGGCGAGCTTCCGAAATATTTAGACGGTTCTCAATATCTATGAATATTTTACAGCAAGCAAACTGTTTTTTTTATGTTCATAGAGACTATGAACATATGTTCACCTACAGGACTTTCAGTAACCTGGTGAGCACAAATCCAACATGGCGGCGGCGCGAAGTATAAATATTTAAATGGACGTTTCTCGCGAATTAACTATCCGAGTGCCGTGAAACGTTGCACGTTAAATGCTTATACAAATGTTGATCCACTGGCATCTAATTTATTTCAATTGTTTGCATAATCAAAAGATGGCTGCTGTGCGTAATTTTAAAATCTCGTTTTTACTTCTTGTGTTCTAATCATGCGACTGAAGTTTGAATACCACACGTACACAATAATCTTAATGTGATAGTACAAAAATAAAAATCCAACCTGGCGACCATCTGAAATATTTAGACGGTTCTCAATATATACGAATCTGTTACAGCAATTAAACTGAAATTTTGTATGTTGATAGAGGCAATTAACATGAGCAGGATATATGAAAATAGGCTGTATAGTTCTTCACGGAACTACTTGTTTTTTGTTGATATCCATATTGATAGATGAATTTTAATTTCTTAAGTAAACGCCAATCAATACTTGAATTAAAACATATCTATTATAATATAGTACATTATGCAACGAGCCTATAATGGCAATAATTAAGACACGAGTATGTTTATAAAACGAGCGCATACAAGTTTTATAATTTCCATATGAGTGTCATAATTACCATTATAGGCGAGTTGCATACGACTGTTCATGTTCGACGATAATTATTATAACTATTTTATGTTCGAACATAAATATGCATAAATATCTGCCGAGAATTTGCCAGTTTTATGTACTGAACAGAGCGCATGAGACGCAGAGAATGCCTTGTATTTGATCATGGCCTCCTCGATTACCCTACTATGACACTAGGCCAGGCAGTGAAATTAAAATTAGAAGGCCGTGGAATTCAGCACATCTAATTATCTAATTGGTCAAACACCTGTTTCTTGAGCTCTGATTGGTGGTAGAAACTGTTTCATAATGAAAAATAGTGTTATAATGAGCCTCATTATAGTACAGTTTTCTGACATATAATAGTCAGGGTCGAACATAAAACTATTTATTAACTTAAGTCAATATTCAGTACATTAAGCCGTACTGGTTCCGGTCACATCGCGACCTTCTTCAGCGTGGTATAGGATAACAGTAACATACGACTAAATAAAAGTTTTGTCATAATAGAGGATACTATAAATATTTTTGTTCCAAAACCTCACAGAGTAAAATTTCAAAAAACAGATCTGTTACAAAAATTGTTTTGTTAATAAAACATAAAATGTCTTGATAACACAGCGTTGAATTGAAGAGATCTAAAAAGATGAAATTAAACTGAGAAACAAAAACATGAAAACCGAACAGAAAGATATTTAAGAAAACTTACACTTATATTTTCACATACACGTAAGTGTTATAATTTATTTTCTTTTATATATTTTAAGTCTAGAATTTTTCGTATTCCCATTGATAAACCATAAATTGTTCTTAAAAAGGTATGGTCATTTCCTGAGTGGAGCATAGGTTGGAATGTTTATTGTAATTATCCTCTGCACCAATGAAAATTGTTTTGATGCGATATGGAAAAAGTTGATGGTCCTTGACTAATAGCTGTAGTGTTAATTTATGGTTGATTTTGATGTTATTGTATTTGTTGTTTTTGATTAGTAGTGTACATGGAAAGTAATGTAACACGTTGTTGTTTAGTTAAAATGTTGCTAAGAGTTTTCATGGCAAAGGAATTCATGCCAGTGGAGATTCGGGCGAGGATTAACTTAGTGGCTTCCGACTATGGGAATAAGTTTTATTTGCTTATAATGAGTTTTAATCTCTCGGTGTTGTTCTTGTTGTTGTTGTTTGAGTCTTCAGTATTTTGACCGGATTGATGCAGTTCTCCATGCCTCCCTGTCCTGAGCTAATTGCTTCAACTCTACGTGGCTACCACACCCTACATCCGAGGCAATCTGTTTAACATATTCTAACCTTGGTCTACCCCTACAGTTCTTGTCCTCGACCCTTCCTTCCATAACTAGGCTTGCTGTTCCTGGGTGGCTTGGTATGTGTCCTACCAACACATGACTGTTTCTTCATTAACAGTCACCAGAAACATCTCTCCTCTCCCACTCGTCTTAATACCTCTTCGTTTTTAACCCTATCTACCCATCTGATCTTCATCTTTATCATGTAACACCACATTTCCAACGCTTCAAGTGCTGGTTTGGACTAAACAGCAGATGGTCCAAAACTTCACACTTAAATTCTTTGTAAAAGTCTATCGTATCGTTGGTACAGTGTGGTCGTAAATGATTTTCACCTTTTTCGAGAATAGAAAGTATGGTTGGGCAGCAACGCCTAGCCAAAAAGGAAAAACTTCAGGGGACTGTCCAGGGCATTAGGAAGCTGGTGTAACGATACGACGAATGTTTTAATCGTTTTGGCGATTTTGTTGAGACATAAGAGTATAACAAGCAAACATTTAGTAGTAAAATCAGTTTGGTATGTCAATATTTTATTTTTATACAGTCCATCGGAACTTGAAAAAAACAGCCCTCGTATGTACTAAGCGCGCGCTTTCAATAGTACAGCAGGGGCCATGGCGCGCCACAAGCTCGGCCAAGGCCACCGCAGCAGCGAATAACAAAACTGCCACTTGCCATTCTTACTTTATATGAAAGAGCCTGTATATGTCAAAGTCCCTAACTAAAAATTCGAACTCCTTTTCAACTTACTGCCAAGAGTGACTGATGATTTCGATGTTCCACTTGTTGTAACAACAATTACCATCACCAACAAGCACACACTGAGATTTAATTATCCTCCTACCGCATCGTGGGTTAAAATTATATTGATGCTCAAAATGTGTTTGCAGAAAGTTGTTGCCTAAAACCTCATCCAATATTCTTAAAAGTGCCAGTTAAAGCTACTTTCTCCATTACTGAAAGCAAACTTGGTATTTAAGTAAATTGGGATAATGTTTCAACACGCCCATCATGATCAAAGCTGCCGTCATTAAGCCACCTAATAACATCACGCTTAGCGCATCGATTTAAACCAGCAATAATCGTTCCGCAAGCTCCAGAATTACTTTTATGTCACAAGTTTACGTACGAAGCAGGCTTTTATAGAGGTTATTCACAAAAGACTGCAAAAACGGGCGCTGTGAATGAAAACGGCAGACTAAAACAAGTAGTTCCGTAAAGAACTATACAGCCTATTTTCATATATCCTGCTCATGTTAATTTCTTCTAACAACATACAAAATTTCAGTTTAATTGCTGTAAGAGATTCGTAGATATTGAGAACCGTCTAAATATTTCAGATTGTCGCCAGGTTGGATTTTTATTTTTGTACTATTACATTAAGATTATTGTGTACGTGTGGTATTCAAACTTCAATCGCATGATTAGAACACAAGAAGTAAAAACGAGATTTTAAAATTACGCACATCAGCCATCTTTTGATTATGCAAACAATTGAAATAAATTAGATGCCAGTGGATCAACATTTGTATAAGCATTTAACGTGCAACGTTTCACAGCACTCGGATAGTTAATTCGCGAGAATCGTCCATTTAAATATTTATATTTCGCGTCACCGCCATGTTGGATTTGTGCTCACCAGGTTAATGAAAGTCCTATAGGTGAACATATGTTCATAGTCTCTTTGAACATAAAAAAAATTCAGTTTGGTTGCTGTAAAAGATTCATAGATATTGAGAACCGTCTAAATATTTCGGAAGCTCGCCATTTAGGATTGTTATATGTATAGGCCATAGAATTATGTACCATTCAAGGACAATTATTGCCTAGGTTCATTATTCAAACTTTCACTTCGATCGCATGATTACGACACAAGAAATAAAAACTTAATTTTAAAATTTCGCACAGCCGCCATATTGAGGTTATGTAAACAATTGATTTAAATTAGATGGCTGTGCGTTACAATCTGCAAAATCATTTACTGTACCACATTTCACTGCGCTCAGAGAGTTAAATCACGAGAAAAGTCTATTAAAATATTTCAAATTCGCTTGGTCGCCATGTTCGTTTTTTACTTTACAAGTTTATGAAATATACATAGATAAACTTGTATCAGTATCCTTTTTCACCGTACAAAATTGCAGGGTAATATCTGTAATAGTTTCGGAGATATAGAATGTCAGTGAAATATTTCGCACAGCCGCCATTTTGAGGTTATGTAAACAATTGAACTAAATTAGACTCCAGTGCATTAATATGTGTATAAACACTTGCTGTACCTAGTTTCATTACGTTTGGATGGATAAATCGTGAGAAAAGTCTATTTAAAAGTCTCAACTTCGCTTGGTCGCCATGTTCGTTTTCTACTTTACAAGTTTATGAAATATACATAGCTAAACTTGTATCAGTACCCTTTATCACCGTACTAAATTGCAGGGTGATATCTGTAATAGTTTCGGAGATATAGAATGCCAGTGAAATATTTCGCACAGCCGCCATTTTGAAGTTATGTAAACAATTGAACTAAATTAGACTCCAGTGCATTACAATGTGTATAAACATTTGCTGTACCAAGTTTCATTACGTGTGGATAGTTAAATCGCGAGAAAAGTCTATTTAAAAGTCTCAACTTCGCTTGACCACCATGTTGGTTTTGTAGTCACCAGGTTTTTGAAAGTCTCATAGGTGAACTTCTATTAGTACCCTTTATCACCGTACACAATTTCAGGGCGATATCAGTAATAGTTTCGGAGATATTGAATGCTAGTGAAATATTTCGCACAGCCGCCATTTTGCATTGGTGAGACGTAACAAAATTTGAAGGGCACGGTCGAGGTCGCCGGGAATAGTGCTATCAATATACCGAGTTTCATTGAAATCGCTCCAGCCGTTTAGATTTTATTAGGGGGGGACACACACACGAATCACACACACACACACACACACACACACACGCACACACACACGGACAAAAGGTGATCTCATAAGCCTATTTTTTCAAAATTGAAAATAGGCTAAAAATGCTGAGGTGAAGTCTAGGAGGTCACTGACTTACACAATCAAGGTTTATAACAACTGCTCTCTACACTCAATTTTTCATTTTCATCTGAATGGCTTTCATTAACCTTGCTGTTGTTATTAATTTAGTTTAGCGGCTTGGGATATCTTGGTCATCATCCCAGTGTAGTTGGGTTTGTGTTAAATTCGTCTGATAATCTGTATTTACGTGGTTAGGGACAGATATGGGGTAGTTGCCCTCGGACTTGAAAAAAGGTACTATCCTGGAATTTCCTCGAGAGAGCATGGGAAATCTCGGGGGAGTACTCACTCTGGATAGCCGCTGTGAGCAACGGGATTCGAACCTACGATCTCCGGACTTGCTGCAGCTACACAAGCGGTTGAGGTGCACGATTTAACGTGTTCGGCTACGTCGTGGAACTTTCATTAAGCAGTCACAGTAGTCTATTGAGTGAGTTGACGCACGAATAATTTAAATTAACAGACGTTGACAAAATATTAAGCAACTGACATCCTTGATTGCCATTTATTGAGAACAGGAGTGCCTGTGCGAGAGTTCTCGCATGCGTTAATCTACCCGCCCTGCCTTACTGTTATACGGGCTGGATGCGACACAGTCTTGGCAGGATCTATCGTATTGTATATTTTCTTAAACGTATTTTATAAACAAACTAGTAACCCGGCCCGGCTTCGCCCGGGAACAGTTGTGAATACATTACGTGATAAGCGCTTCTTTACAATGTCTATGAACTACGATCCATATCCGTTTTACGTCTTGGCATGATGGGTTAAAATCACTGACTGGACTATTAACTATAGTATCATGGAAATGCATGTGCAACAAACGCTTGTCAGACGTAATTTAAGAATGGCAAGGTGCATGAAACACAAATCCCTCTTCCGTCCAATCTAAAAACACTTATAGTGGACAATATATTGAATATAGAGATGTACGTTTTTGTAGAAATTTTAATTCTGAACAATTCTTACACTCATTGTATATTGATATTTTTACCGGTTTGCCCAGCGTAAGCTTAAAAAGCGCACGGACGCCAGGATTCTTTTTCGACTTTTTCTCTGGAATCGTTACTGCTTGGCTTCTTTAGATCATAAATAAATTATATTCTACAGAAACCTTCCTCGAGGTATCCTTTACAGAATGGTGAAAACCGCATCAAATTCCATGCAGTGGTTCTCGAGATTACCCGTGACATCCAAGAATCGGGGACTTAGTTTTATTCTAAGCAGAGATTATAAGCCAATCAGTATAATTTGATACAATATAATCCCCCTTCCGTCCAATCCTAAATTGACTGTGAATTTTGCGGAACGAATAGTTCACAGGCGAAATGAGAGTTGCACTTCCAGGGAATGGCGAGGTGAATGAAACTCAAATCCCCCTTCCGTCCAATCTTAACTTGACTGTGTTTCACAGGCGAAATGAAGAAAACCCGAGCTGCACTTCCAGGGAAACTCCAAACACAACCACCCTTCTCAGAAGTCTAAACTCAACACGACTCGACGGTTTGCTGCAGGTTATATCTGGGGCTATAGGTTCGCCCGCTAGCTAGGCTGTAGCAGGGCCCTTAGCTAGCTCGTAAACTGTTGCCTCAGTAGTTAAATGGTCATGGTTGGAAGAAATTAAAACGTAAAAGCACTTTTAGTGGGCGATGCATTAACGAAATACAAATGCTCTCGCGGACTTTTTGTAGAACTTTTCATACTGAACAATTCTAACACTCATAGTATTTAGATATTTTTAACGGTTTGCCCAGCGTAAGCTTACAAAGCGCTCGGACGCCAAGTTTTTTTTCTTCAATTTTTACACTGAAATCGTTATTGCTCGGCTTCCTTTGATCATAAATACATTATTTTCTACAGAAATCAACCTCGAGATATCCTTTACAGAATGGTGAAAACCGCATCAAAAACCATCCAGTGGTTCTCGAGTTTACCCGTAACATCCAAGAATCGGGGACTTTGTTTTATACTAAGTAGAGATAGCGTAGAGAGTAGAGAAGTAGAGATAAGTAGAGAATCAGTTGAATTTTCAGAAATGTAAGATTTTTCCTCTACTATTGAGACAACTAGCGGACCCGTGCGTGAACTCTCGCATGAGTAAAAGCCACCTGCCTGGCTTTACTGCGGGCTTCTATAAAATATGTTTATTTGTTTAAACGCACTTTTTAAACAAATTGTAGGTTGTGCGCGCCACATGTGTACATATTACCAGCCCGGCCCTAGTGCTATGCAGGCTATACACGGAAGAGTTCTGCCAGGGGCTATCGTCTTGTTTATTTGTTTAAAAGTACGGTATAAACAATAAATGTATTTCCGTGGAATTTTCAAGAAATGCAAGATTTTTCCTGTACAATTGAGACGATTTGGAAGAATTTGGTACAAACCACACCTTCTAACTCACTCTGGTTTAGGAGATTGAGTTTTGTGAAACATACACCTTAGCGTATTATATATAGAGGTTTGGAAGATTTTGACACGAACCGCACTTTCTAACTCCCTCTGGTTTGAAAGGTTGAGTCTTGTAAAACATACACCTTAGCGTATTATATATTTGTGGTTTTAAAATATTCCTCAATTTATGGCAGTGAATTGCATAATTTTAAGATATTTTATTTATATAATTCCTTTTGAATCAGTAACGGCTCTATTAAGAAAAAAAATATAACACTACAGTACTTCCCTCACAGAATCTAAGAATTTTGCTAATTACACAACGATATCATTACCCAGGGAAGAAAATAATCAAATTTCATTAATTCAGCATTTATGTTCAGCGCCCACTGTATATACGCTGTAGGCTTACTGCATGCGGAGTGCGATAATTGGTCACCTTGGCAACAGGTGCGGAAACCCATTGAAACCACGCTCTGTCAAACCAAAATACATAGGCCTACCACGCACTAGAGCACGATGCCCCAGGCATGTCCTTCTCTACGCAAATTCCGAACTCAAATTAATGTTCTCTTTTCAAAATGACCAAAGTATTGCATTCAATAAATATACATTTCCCTAAGCAATTAAATTACATCAGCCAAACAACACGCCTACTAAAATAAATAATACCTCCAACAGTGCACAATTAAAACACAACGTAAAGACAAATTTTGATCCTCCCTACCTTTTAAACTTTAAGAAAGATTGACATCTAGCATATTTGAAATAAACCAACTTTCTGAAAAATCCATTTAGACACGTAATCACTTTAAGCTAAGATTTAATTAAATCAATTAGATTAAATTAGCCCTTTCTCTAACATGCTGTTTAGCGAGGAAAGTAGCACTCTACGGATATCTTGCTGCAACATATACGCATTTTCGAACTTTAATATTCCTGTCTAAATAAAATGGCTTTGTCATTATGTACTGCAGAAACATATTTGGTTTGCATTTGTAATACGGGACGTCCTACTTTACAAAGTTATATCTTTGGGGAAAATCTTGGTTTGTTTCTTTTGCCATGTTGTTGTTGATGATGATTTATTAGGGACTATGAGACATCCTGGTCATGTGGCCTCGTGCACTTTGGTGTGAGTGAAATATACCTGATAAGGGGTATCATTATGATGACTGTACAAATGTGTGTATTCAGGCAATTGAGGATAAGGATTGGGTGGGAGGTGGCTGTGGCCCTAAATAAGGAACCATCCTGGCTTACACCTGAAGAAAAAAGTGGGAATCCATGGAAAATCACGTTTAGGATGCATCGTTCGAGAATCAAAATCGCATCTTCTCTGACTGACCTGACATACTGTACAGTAGAACCTTCAGATTTAAGGGATCTCTCTCTGCCTCGACCGTGACGAGTCAGGTGTATTATTTATATGAAGCTACGTTTGTTATGAAGGTAAATAATATTATTTATGTTCGACGATGTCGAAATGTAGATACTATATGTCAGAAAACTGTATCATAATGAGGGTCATTATAACACTATTTTTCATTATGAGACAGTTTCTCCCACCAATCAGAGCTCAAGAAACAGTTGTGTGACCAATCAGATGAGGATAGCATCGCACCTGCGCTGACTTCACGGCCTCCTATTTTAAATTTCACTGCGTGCCTCGTGTCGTAGTGGGGTATTTGAGGAGGCCATGGTCAAATACAAGGTATTCTCTGCGTCCCCATGCGCTCTCTCCGGTACATAAATCTCGCGATATCTGGACAGATATTTATGAATATTTTTGTTCGAACATAATATAGTTATAATTATCGTCGAACATAAACAGTCGTATGCAACTCGCATATAATCTATATATTTAAAACAGTAAGGTGATTTTTGTTATCACGAGATTGAGAGAATGGCAGAACCGATTTACTTCGTAGAGCACTCTAGCGAAAGCTCTTGGCCTCTAGATTTGCAGAGTGTCTCTAAAATAAACAAATATATTACGGTATATTTTTGAATTAATATAGAAAATAGCAGATTTCTGGCCCCTCACGCATGCGCACAATCCGCCTGGGGTCATGACAAAATGGTGGTGAGAAGTCCATTAAAATGTAAGTTATTTAATAAGCTTCCGTGTAATTGAAAACATACATTAACGAAGTTCTGACAATAAAATATAATAACAGTATGAACGTATACGAATGTGCAACATTGATTTATTTGGAAAATGAAATGGATGATTTCCTTCAGACAGCGGCTTTTGATGATAATGAATGGCTGCGTCTGCTATTAAATAAGAGTGCGCGACTAGCTATTTGGTTAAGGCGACTGACTGTTGTTCCAAGGTTCACCGGTTCGATCCCAGCCCTCGACATTATTATTTTTTTTACCACTGGAATATTGTTTAATCAAGGAGTATTAGTAAGGTTTTATGTCTGTTAAAGATACATATTTCTACATTCCCTCTCAATACGTTTTATTTCCGTTTTACCATTGCATTACAGCATGTGATCGAGAGAGCAAACTGTTGTCCTCAGTACGCCATTTAAATATCTGCAATCAGTTCCTATAACTGACAACAGATGGCAGTACATCGCCCATATAGTTCCAGTAACTGACAGCAGATGGCAGCACCATTGCATCAATATGAGAATTATAAAGGAGGGGAATATTTAAGAAGGGAAATTTTGAGGAACATTAACCGACAGTTGAATGTGTAGGCGATGTTGTTTATGTACCTTAATATTGCAATTTCTTCCCAATGCTTCGGTGGTCAAGTTATTAGCGTCCTAGACTAAAAGTTATAATTATGCATCGTCGATATACTCTTAAATTATTAAAGAAAAAAGTAGTTTTCTAGGCACTCGCGCGTGTCCACAATTGCATTCGCCATGAGAGACACTTGGCAAACATAATTCGTTTGAAGGGCTCCGACATCGTGGTCACTCATCCCCGTATACTTGGGTGTGTATGTGTGAAATTTTCTCTCATAACCTGTGTTATTGTGATGGCTGCATTACTGTGTGTATTTGTAATTAAGGTGGTAAATGGCAAGGAGACGGCCAAGGCCTTAAGTTAGGAACCATCCCGGTATTTGCCTTAAGTGAAAGTGGGAAACCACGGAAAACCACATCCAAGATTGTCGGGGTGGGAATTAAACCTTCCTCTTCTTAGTTATACCTCAACAGACTGAATGTGCCCCGTTTTTGCCCTCAGACCAGAATTACATTTCTTGGCAGAGCAGGAAATGTAATCCGGGTCTCCGGGGCGATATACAAGAAAAGGTGGGCCTCCATGTGTTAATACGATTTTTGACATGCACGGGACATAGAATTCAAAAACTGCCTCCATTAGGGTGACTGCCGAAGTGAGTATTGAGTATAGGCCTAGGGTCGTTCCAGTAGTTGGCGAAGTGATTCTATGTTCCCCTGCAAAATATACTGCCATAACCTATAACAGGTGATGGAAATTGCTTATTTAGAGCGTTTCGTACTGTTTATAACAAAATGAAGAACGTCATTCTGAGCTGCGTTTTCAAGCTATTGCAAAAAATTTCGCTGGCAGGAACAATTATAAGGAATTTATTTTAAGCGATCAGTCTCATCGCATTCTCCTCACCAACCAACTTGAGTATGAAAGTCTCTGGACGGTCATGTTGAACTTCATTGTATAAGACAATTGTTTAATGATTATTTGTTTAGAGTACTGAGTCTAACTACGCAGTTGATTTCGGCAATGGAAGTATAATTTGCCATTTAATATTTAGCGGCTCCGTTATTGCAGGACACTATAGTGCTATCGAAAAATACGAAGCCACATTTAAAATCCAATATAAATAGGCCATTTCAGAAACAATTCCAGATATTATGCAGTACAGTGTACTCTAAGGTCTTTGACGATCAAATGTAAACATTGTTCTACATTGTATTTCTCTTGCGTAAAATCTATGCGTGGTTACATTGGTCTTTACTGTTGTGAGGGTAAAATTGATCTGCTGGAATATAACATATTTGCCAAGCTGCAACAATGTAATGATATTAATTTAAAAGTCATTGAACTTATATCCAGTAGTTCAAACACATACATCAGCGTTAACAGATTGGATACTGTAGATGAAAGCCAGCTACTTCATTTCCCTATTATTGAATTTTTCAATTCCTTGGAATTAAGTGATTCGCCTCCACATACTCCGAACGTTTGAGCCATAGTTATGCTCCTTAGAAATCTGAACGTTTCCCAAGGACTCATATATGGTAATATATTAATTGTAAGAAATATGTAAGAAATTGCTTGGATTCGGATATAATAGGTGCAGTAATATTAGGCAGAGAGCTCAAATCCTACGAATTGATTTAGCACCTTCCGATAAAACACTTTTAGGTACAGTACATTTTCTTTTAATAGGCAACAATGTCCTATTCGCTCGGCCTACTTTATCACAATCAATCAAGCTCATGGAGAAACTCTTGAACGTATTGGGCTATTTACCTCATCACGTTTTAAGTCATGACCAGCAGGATAGTGAAGGTGCAAAAAAGGTCCTGTATGGGATGGTAAAGAATAAGAGGCGGAAGGATCCTGCGGATTATATTAGAATGGTGAACAAAAGAGGACAAGAGATAGAAAATAGGGAAGAACTGAAGAAAATGTGGAAAGAATATTTTGAAGAACTCCTGAACCCAAATGGAAAGCACGGCGAGGAGGAAGAAATCGGGGAAGAGGTACAGTAGATGAACTGCAAACAGAAAAGGACTTAACATGGAAAGAAGTGGAAGATGCAGTGAGGAAGATGAAAGGAGGGAAGGCACCGGGTGTGGATGAGTTGAGTGTGGAGATGGTGAGAGCAGCAGGAGAGGTGGGGATACAATGGTTGTACCGAGTGATGAAGACAGCATGGAAGGAAAGGAAGACCCCAGAGGACTGGAAAAAGTGAATAATTGTCCCGATCTGCAAGAAAGGTAGTAGAACAGAATGCAGAAACTATCGGGGAATAACACTGATGAGTCATTGTGCAAAAATGTTTGAGAAAGTTTTGGAAAGGAGAATTAGGACAAGGATAGAAGGAGGGATGAGGGAAGAACAACATGGCTTCAGAGCAGGAAGGTCCACAGTGGATTTGATTTTTGCTGTAAGGCAGTTGCAAGAACAGCACTATGAGTATGGAACAGATCTACTGATGGCCTTCCTGGACACTGAGAAAGCATATGACAGTGTATGCAGAAACAAAGTATGGAAGTCCGTGGAGGATAGGGGAATAGAAAAATGGACTATAAGGAGGATAAAGGAGATGTACAAGGGAAGCGTGAGCTGTGTGAAAGTGGGAGGAGAGAGATCGGACTGGTTGGAAGAGAGAAATGGCCTGAAACAAGGAAGTGCACTGTCACCGTTACTTTTCATTGTAGTGATGGATGGCATAATGACCCGAGTGGCACAAGTAATTGGGGAAGGAAAGATGAACGCAATGGTGCTTGCAGATGATTTGATGATTTGGGGAAACAAGGAGGAGGAGGTACAGGAACAGTTGGACGTGTGGGAAGGAATAATACAAGGTTATGGGATGAAATTTAGCATAAATAAGAGTGAGATGGTGATCACAACAAGGAAGAAGGAAAAAACCACAACAGGAATAACAATTGGTGGGGAACAGCTGAAGAAAATGGAGAGTTTCAAGTATCTGGGAAGCCTGATACAAGAGAATGGAAGAAACGATAGAGAAATAAATGAGCGGGGGAGACAGGCAGAAGCATTCCGGAGGAGTGTGAGAAGCATGTTATGGAGCAAGGATGTCCCTCAGAACAGCAAAAAGACCATATATCGGACGTTCTATGTCCCTATCCTGACGTATGCCTCGGAGACCTGAGTTACGAAAGGAAGGGAGAAGAGCAAAATACAGGCCAGTGAGATGAGGTTCTTGAGAAGCAGTATTGGAGCTACAAAGAGGGACAGAATAAGAAATGAGAGGACCAGAGAATTAATGAAGGAGGAACCATTACAGGATGGTATAGAGATATCTAGACTTAGATGGTATGGACATGTAAAACGAATAGAGGAGAAGAGGATACCCAGGAGGATACACGAGATGAAGTGGGAAGGAAAGAGATCAAGAGGGAGACCGAGAGACAGGTGGCTGAGGGGGTGGAAGAAAGCGTGAAGAAGAGAGGAGAAGACTGGACAAGGGTGGAGGCTGAGAGATGGTGGGAAGACAAAAGACGTTGGAGAGGCTTGTGTTCCAAACAGACCCGGCCAGTGGCTGGAAACTGTGCAAGATGATGATGACCACATCACGTTTTCAGTCATGACCAGCAATATGTTGCAATGCTGAGAGTGCTATCTTTTGACGCCCTTAAAGTTGAAATAGTGCTAAAAAGTAATCGTACAAAGAATGTAACTTATATAAGAAGCATCTTCATTAATTTTTTTTTTCCATTGTCCGTCATGTTTTGACGGGTTTCATCTAGTCTATATATTTAAAACAGTAAGGTGATTTTTGTTACCACGAGATTGAGAGAACGACAGAACCGATTTACTTCGTAGAGCACTCTAACGAAAGCTCTTGGCCTCTAGATTTGCAGAGTGTCTATAAAATAAACAAATATATTACGGTATATTATTTAATTAATATAGAAAATAGCAGAATTCTTGGCCCTCACGCATGCGCACAATCCGCCTGGGGTCATGACAAAATGGCGGTGAGAAGTCCATTAAAATGTAAGTTATTTAATAAGCTTGCATGTAATTGAAAACATACATTAACCAAGTTCTGACAGTAAAATATAATAACAGTATGAACGTATACGAATGTGCAACATTGATTTATTTGGATAATGAAATGGATTATTTCCTTCAGGCAGCGGCTTTTAATGATAAAGAACGGCTGCGTCTGCTGCTAAACAAGAGTGGGCGAGTAGCTATCTGGTTAAGGCGACAGACTGGGGTTCCAAGGTTCACCGGTTCGATCCCAGCCCTCCCTGATATATTTTTTTACCACTGAAATATTGTTTAATCAAGGAGTATTAGTAAGGTTTTATGTCTGTTAAAGATACATATTTCTACATTCCCTCTCGGTATATTTTTGAATTAATATAGAAAATAGCAGAATTCTTGGCCCTCACGCATGCGCACAATCCGCCTGAGGTCATGACAAAATGGCGGTGAGAATTCAATTAAAATGTAAGTTATTTAATAAGCTTCCATGTAATTGAAAACATACATTAACCAAGTTCTGGCAATAAAATATAATAACAGTATGAACGTATACGAATGTGCAACATTGATTTATTTAGATAATGAAATGGATTATTTCCTTCAGACAGCAGCTTTTGAAGATAATGAATGGCTGCGCCTGCTGCCGAACAAGATTGCGCGAGTAGCTATGTGGTTAAGGCGACAGACTGTGATTCCTAGGTTCGCCGGTTCGATCCCAGCCCTCGCCGATGTATGTAATTTTTTACCATTGAAATATTGTTTAATCAAGGAGTATTAGTAAGGTTTTATGTCTGTAAAAGATACATATTTCTACATTCCCTCTCAATACGTTTTATTTCCGTTTTACCATTGCATTACAGCATGTGATCAAAAGAGCAAACTGTTGTCCTCAGTACGCCGTTTAAATATCTGCAATCAGTTCCTATAACTGGCAACAGATGGCAGTACATCGCCCATATAGTTCCAGTAACTGACAGCAGATGGCAGCACCATTGCATCGATATATTTAAAACCCAAGACATGGCACGTTTTCACGTGATGGAGAATGATAAAGGAGGGGAATATTTAAGAAGGGAAATTTTGAGGAACATTAACCGACAGTTGAATGTGTAGGCTATGTTGTTAATGTACCTTAATATTGCAATTTCTTCCCAATGCTTCGGTGGTCAAGTTATTAGCGTGCTAGACTAAAAGTTATAATTATGCATCGTCGATATACTCTTAAATTATTAAAGAAAAAAGTAGTTTTCCAGGCACTCGCGCGTGTCCACAATTGCTTTCGCCATAAGAGACACTTGGCAAACATAATTCGTTTGAAGGGCTCCGACATCGTGGTCACTCAGCCCCGTGTACTTGGGTGTGTATGTGTGAAATGTTCTCTCATAACCTGTGTTATTGTGATGGCTGCATTACTGTGTGTATTTGTAATTAAGGTGGTAAATGGCAAGGAGACCGCCAAGGCCTTAAGTTAGGAACCATCCCGGTATTTGCCTTAAGTGGAAGTGGGAAACCACGGAAAACCACATCCAAGATTGTCGAGGTGGGAATTAAACCTTCCTATTCTTAGTTATACCTCAAGAGACTGAATGTGCCCCGTTTTTGCCCTCAGACCAGAATTCAATTTCTTGGCAGAGCAGGAAATGTAACCTGGGTCTCCGGGGCGATAGACAAGAATAGGCGGGCCTCCATGTGTTAATACGATTTTTGACATGCACGGGACATATAATTCAAAAACTGCCTCCATCAGGGTGACTGTCGAAGTGAGTATTGAGTATAGGCCTATGGTCGTTCCAGTAGTTGGCGAAATGATTCTATGTTCCCCTGCAAAATGTACTGTCATAACCTATAACAGGTGATGGAAATTGCTTATTTAGAGCAGTTTCGTACTGTTTATAACTAAATGAAGAACGTCATTCTGAGCTGCGTTTTCAAGCTTTCGCAAAAAATTTCGCTGGCAGGAACAATTATAAGGAATTTATTTTAAGCGATCAGTCTCATCGCATTCTCCTCACCAACCAACTTGAGTATGAAAGTCTCTGGACGGTCATGTTGAACTTCATTGTATAAGACAATTGTTTAATGATTATTTGTTTAGAGTACTGAGTCTAACTACGCAGTTGATTTCGGCAATGGAAGTATTATTTGCCATGTAATATTTAGCGGCTCCGTTATTGCAGGACACTATAGTGTTATCGAATAATACGAAGCCACATTTAAAATCCAATATAAATAGGCCATTTCAGAAACAATTCCAGATATTATGCAGTAAAGTGTACTGTAAGGTCTTTGACGATCAAATGTAAACATTGTTCTACATTGTACTTCTCTTGCGTAAAATCTATGCGTGGTTACTTTGGTCTTTACTGTTGTGAGGGTAAAATAGATCTGCTGGAATATAAAATATTTGCCAAGCTGCAACAATGTAATGATATTAATTTAAAAGTCATTGAACTTATATCCAGTAGTTCAAACACATACATCAGCGTTAACAGATTGGATACTGAAGATGAAAGCCAGTTACTTCATTTCCCTATTATTGAATTTTTCAATTCCTTGGAATTAAGTGATTCGCCTCCACATACTCCGAACGTTTGAGCCATAGTTATGCTCCTTAGAAATCTGAACGTTTCCCAAAGACTCATATATGGTAATATATTAATTGTAAGAAATATGTAAGAAATTGCTTGGATTCGGATATAATAGGTGCAGTAATATTAGGCAGAGAGCTCAAATCCTACGACTTGATTTAACACCTTCCGATAAAACACTTGCAGGTACAGTACATTTTCTTTTAATAGGCAACAATGTCCTATTCGCTCGGCCTACTTTATCACAATCAATCAAGCTCAAGGAGAAACTCTTGAACTTATTGGGCTATTTACCTCATCACGTTTTAATTCATGACCAGCAGGATAGTGAAGGTACAAAAAAGGTCCTGTATGGGATGGTAAAGAATAAGAGGCGGAAGGATCCTACGGATTATGTCAGAATGGTGAACAAAAGGGGACAAGGGATAGAAAATAGGGAAGAACTGAAGAAAATGTGGAAAGAATATTTTGAAGAACTCCTGAACCCAAATGGAAACCACGGCGAGGAAGAAGAAATCGGGGAAGAGGTACAGTAGATGAACTGCAAACAGAGAAGGACTTAACATGGAAAGATGTGGAAGATGCAGTGAGGAAGATGTAAGGAGGGAAGGCACCGGGTGTGGATGAGTTGAGTGTGGAGATGGTGAGAGCAGCAGGAGAGGTGGGGATACAATGGTTGTACCGAGTGATGAAGGCAGCATGGAAGGAAAGGAAGACCCCAGAGGACTGGAAAAAGGGAATAATTGTCCCGATCTTCAAGAAAGGTAGTAGAACAGAATGCAGAAACTATCAGGGAATATCACTGATGAGTCATTGTGCAAAGATGTTTGAGAAAGTTTTAGAAAGGAGAATTAGGACAAGGATAGAAGGAGGGATGAGGGAAGAACAACATGGCTTCAGAGCAGGAAGGTCCACAGTGGATTTGATTTTTGCTGTAAGTCAGTTACAAGAACAACACTATGAGTATGGAACAGATCTACTGATGGCCTTCCTGGACATTGAGAAAGCATATGACAGTGTATGCAGAAACAAAGTATGGAAGTCCCTGGAGGATAGAGGAGTAGAAACATGGACTATAATGAGGATAAAAGAGATGTACAAGGGAAGCGTGAGCTGAGTGAAAGTGGGAGGAGAGAGATCGGACTGGGTGGAACAGAGAAACGGCCTGAAACAAAGAAGTGCACTGTCACCGTTACTTTTCATTGTGGTGATGGATGACATAATGACCCGAGCGGCACAAGTAATTGGGGAACGAAAGATGAAAGCAATGGTGTTTGCGGATGATTTGATGATTGTGGAAACAAGGAGGAGGAGGTACAGGAACAGTTGGACGTGTGGGAAGGAATAATACAAGGATATGGGACGAAATTTAGCATAAATAAGAGTGAGATGGTGATCACAACAAGGAAGAAGGAAAGGACCACAACGGGAATAACAATTGGTGGGGAACAGCTGAAGAAAGTGGAGAGTTTCAAGTATCTGGGAAGCCTGATACAAGAGAATGGAAGAAACGGTAGAGAAATAAATGAGCGGGGGAGACAGGCAGAAGCATTCCGGAGGAGTGTGAGAAGCATGTTATGGAGCAGGGATGTCCCTCAGAAGAAGGAGAAGAGGATACCCAGGAGGATACACGAGACGAAGTGTGAAGGAAAGAGACCAAGAGGGAGACCGAGAGACAGGTGGCTGAAGGGGGTGGAAGAAAGCGTGAATAATAATAATAATAATGTAATTGGTTTTACGTCCCTTTTAACTACACTGGCTTTTAGAGACGCCAGGGTGCCGGAATTTTGCCCCGAAGGGGATCTTTAACGTGCCAGTAAATCTACTGACACGGCTCCCTCGCATTTGCGCACCATCAAATGCCAGCTGACTGCGCCAGGTTTCGAACCTGCAACCTTGGGCTCAGTAAGCGAAAACGTTACCCCTGAGCCACGCAGCCAGACCGTGAAGAAGAGAGGAGAAGACTGGACAAGGGTGGAGGCTGAGAGATGGTGGGAAGACAGAAGACGTTGGAGAGGCTTGTGTTCCAAACAGACCCGGCCAGTGGCTGGAAACTGTGCAAGATAATGATGACCTCATCACGTTTTCAGTCATGACCAGCAATATGTTGCAATGCTGAGAGTGCTATCTTTTGACGCCCTTAAAGTTGCAATAGTGCTAAAAAGTAATCGTACAAAGAATGTAACTTATATAAGAAGCTTCTTCAGTAAATTTGTTTTCCATTGTCCGTCATGTTTTGACGGGTTTCATCTAGTCTATATATTTAAAACAGTAAGGTGATTTTTGTTATCACGAGATTGAGAGAACGATAGAACCGATTTACTTCGTAGAGCACTCTAACGAAAGCTCTTGGTCTTTAGTTTTGCAGAGTGTCTCTAAAATAAACAAATATATTACGGTATATTTTAAAATTAATATAGAAAATAGCAGAATTCTCACCCCTCACGCATGCGCACAATCCGCCTGGGCTCATGACAAAATGGCGGTGAGAAGTCCATTAAAATGTAAGTTATTTAATAAGCTTCCATGTAATTGAAATCATACATTAGCCAAGTTATGACTATAAAATATAATAACAGTATGAACGTATACGAATGTGCAACATTGATTTTTTTTTAATAATGAAATGGATTATTTCCTTCAGACAGCGGCTTTTGAATGTAGTGAATGCTTTTGTCTGCTACTGAGTGAGAGTGCGCGAGTAGCTATGTGGTTAAGGCGACTGACTGTGGTTCCAAGGAGCACAGGTTCGATTCCATCAATCGCCAGTTTTTTTTTTTTTACCACTGAAATATTGTTTAATCAAAGAGTATTAGTAAGGTTTTATGTCTGTTAAAGATACATATTTCTACATTCCCTCTCAATATGTTTTATTTCCGTTTTACCATTGCATTACAGCATGTGATCAAGAGAGCTAACTGTTGTCCTCAATACGCCGTTCGAATATCCGGCCGTGGAATATCTGCATCAGTTCCAGTAACTGACAACAGATGGCAGTACCTCGCCCATATATTTCCTGTAACTGACAACAGATGGCAGCACCATTGCATCGCTATATTTAAAACACAAGACATGGCGCGTTTTCACGTGATGAAGAATTATAAAGGAGGGGAATATTTAAGAAGGGAAATGTTGAAGAACATTAACTGACAGTTGATTGTGTAGGCTATGTTGTTTATGTACCTCAATATTGCAATTCTTCCCAATGCTTCGGAGGTCAAGTTATTAGCGTCCTAGACTAAAAGTTATAATTATGCATCGTTGATATACTCTTAAATTATTAAAGAAAAAAGAAGTTTTCCAGGCACTCGCGCGTGTCCACAATTGCTTTCGCCACGAGAGACACTTGGCACACATAATTCGTTTGAAGGGCTCCGACATCGTGGTCACTCAGCCCCGTGTACTTTGGTGTGTATGTGTAAAATTTTCTCTGATAACCTGCGTTATTGTGATGGCTGCATTAATGTGTGTATTTGTAATTAAGGTGGGAAAGTGCAAAGAGACTGCCAAGGCCTTAAGTAAGGAACCATCCCGGTATTTGCCTTGAGTGGAAGTGGGAAACCACGAAAAATCACATCCAAGATTTTCGAGGTGGGAATCAAACCTTCCTCTTCTTAGTTATGCCTCAAGAGACTGAATGTGCCCCGTTTTTGCCCTCAGACCCGAATTAAATTTCTTGGCAGAGCAGGAAATGTAACCCGGGTCTCCGAGGCGATAGCCAAGAATGGATGGGCTTCCATGTGTTAATACGATTTTTGACATGTACGGGACATAGAATTCAAAAACTGCCTGCATTAGGGTGACTGCCGAAGTGAGTATTGAGTATA
Source organism: Meconema thalassinum (assembly GCA_946902985.2). Lineage (NCBI taxonomy): Eukaryota > Metazoa > Arthropoda > Insecta > Orthoptera > Tettigoniidae > Meconema > Meconema thalassinum. The sequence goes on along the minus strand of OX336388.2, from coordinate 1,732,925,706 downwards.
GGCCTATGGTCATTCCAGTAGTTGGCGAAGTGATTCTATGTTCCCCTGCAAAATGTACCGCCATAACCTATAACAGGTGATGGAAATTGCTTATTTAGAGCAGTTTTGTACTGTTTATAACAAAATGAAGAACGTCATTCTGAGCTGCGTTTTCAAGCTATTGCAAAAAATTTCGTTGGCAGGAACAATTATAAGGAATTTATTTTAAGCGATCAGTCTCATCGCATTCTCCTCACCAATCAACTTGAGTATGAAAGTCTCTGGACGGTCATCTTGAACTTCATTGTATAAGACAATTGTTTAATGATTATTTGTTTAGAGTACTGAGTCTAACTACGCAGTTGATTTCGGCAATGGAAGTATTATTTGCCATTTAATATTTAGCGGCTCCGTTATTGCAGGACACTATAGTGTTATCGAATAATACGAAGCCACATTTAAAATCCAATATAAATATGCCATTTCAGAAACAATTCCAGATATTATGCAGTACAGTGTAAGGTCTTTGACGATCAAATGTAAACATTGTTCTAAATTGTATTTCTCTTGCGTAAAATCTACGCGTGGTTATTTTGGCCTTTACTGTTGTGATGGTAAAATTGATATGCTGGAATATACTGTATAATACATGTATTTGCCAATTTGCAACAATGTAATGATATTAATTTAAAAGTCATTGAACTTATGTCCAGTAGTTCAAACACATACATCAGCGTTAACAAATTGGATACTGAAGATGAAAGCCAGCTACTTCATTTCCCTATTATAGAATTCTTCAATTCCTTGGAATTAAGTGATTCGCTTCCACATACTCCGAACGTTTGAGCCATAGTTATGCTCCTTAGAAATCTGAATGTTTCCCAAGGACTCATATATGGAAATATATAAATTGTAAGAAATATGTAAGAAATTGCTTGGATTCGGATATAATAGGTGTAGTAATATTAGGCAGAGAGCTCAAATCATACGACTTGATTTAACACCTTCCGATAAAACACTTGCAGGTACAGTACATTTTCTTTTAATAGGCAACAATGTCTTATTCGCTCGGCCTACTTTATCACAATCAATCAACCTGAAGGAGAAACTCTAGAACGTATTGGGCTCTTTACCTCATCACGTTTTCAGTCATGACCAGCATTATGTTGCAATGTTGAGAGTGCTATCCTTTGACGCCCTTTAAGTTGCAATAGTGCTAAAAAGTAATCGTACAAAGAATGTAACTTATATAAGAAGCTTCTTCAGTAAATATATATTTCCATTGTCCGTCATGTTTTGACGGGTTTCATCTATGGTAATTAAGACACTCGTATGGAAATTATAAAACTCGCTTCGCTTGTTATTATTTTTACTATTACTGTTATTATTATTCGTTTATGTTGTAAAGTATGATTTACAATATAAAGGGCGGCACGGAGAATAACTTCCTATGCCCGGATTGCCATGTAACTAACGGTTGCAGCTATGAAAGCAACAGATCTCTATTGAACTGTGGGTTCGCTGACATGCGGACGACATGAAGCACTTAAGAACATGTAAGAGCAAACGTGATGACGTCATGAATACAATAGACTCATTACAAGGGCATAATGGTACTCCGTGACACGCAAACAGTACATTATTCCATGAAACTCATTCTGACAGGGAGCGCTGCCTAATTTCTAAAATTAACATTTAACTTATCCTCGCTACGTCACTACGAGGCGTGGTGTGCTAGTTTGCCCATAATTATTCCATGAGTTTCAAGTGTACGGATTTCGGATGTTGTGTGTTGCTTCACCTTACTCTGTGGTAGAATTCAGACGGCAGTACAATCCAAGCTAAACATTACATGTTATTACCTGTTTTGCTATTGCCAACGAGGAAGTTAGACACTAAGCGTTGTTTACTGACTGTCCCTCCTTAACCCCGCTAGCCTACAGCAGTTAGGATATACAGACCGTAGCGCAGCCGTGCTTAGCGGTAATCGTATCTTTAACAGGTAATTCACCCAATCGACGGTGCGGCGTAGCTGTCCAATTGTGCTCATGACTACCTCGTGGTGTAGTGGCTAACATTCTTAGTAGTCGCCCTGGAGTTCCAGATTCGGTTCTAGGCTCTGCCAAAAAATATTAATTCCTGGTGTGAGGGCTGGAATTAAGCACACTCAACCTCGTGAGGTAAAATTGAGAAGGGGAGGGTTCAATTCAGACCTCAGCCATCCTGGAATAAGATTTCTGTAGTTTCCCACTTCTACTCCAGGAAAATGCTGGGATGGTTCCTAACTTCTGGTCAAGACCACTTCCTTCCCAACCCCATCCCCAATTTACAAATACACACACTCCTACAGCCATCGCAATAACACTCGTTATCACACAAATTACACACACACACCCATGACCACGATGTCACAAAGCTCCTGAAATGAGCAACAACAACGAAATTGCTCATCACGACCAAGCAACAGTCGTATACACTAGGCAAATGCACGTGAACTTTAATAATCAGCGTTCAGTACCGTCGTGGATGGGTTTTTGCAGCAAGTAAGGGGATCGGATGTTCGAATCCTTGTGCAGATAGCATATATTCTAAGTGTGGTTTTCCTCGGTTTTTTTCACACTCCCTTCAGGCAGGTGTCGGGGATTAACTTATTACAAGTCCATTGGCAGCTACCCCATTCCCCACCCTAATATCGACAGCAGTGGCTACGCTGGCTAAAGTGCTGCGTTAGGTCTGTTGACTCGAAAGACGTGAGGGTTCGAGCCCCACCGTCGGCCGTCCTTGAAATTGTTTTTCGTGGTTTTCCATTTTCAACACCAGACAAATGCTGGGACGGTACCTTCTGACAGGCCACGGCCGCTTCCTTCCACATCCTTGCCCAGTTCCATTCATATTCATCCATTCCATCTCTCATCCCGACGCGCAGGTCGCCCACGGGCGTCGACTAGAAAGACCTGCACTCTCTCTCAGGAGGCCACATGACAAAGGGGAAAAATACTAATAATTACAGTTACATACGAAGGTAATTCCAAAAGTAAGGTCCGATTCGCCGTAAATATTTGAAAGCGGCGCCGAGGGCGAAACACGCATGCCTTGCGCGGCAAAAGTCGCCAGTAGCGTTGTGACTGTTGCTGTGTGCTGTTGATAGTGTCAGTTCACAATGTTTAAGACAATTAATCAGCCCGCCGATTGTGAAGTAAGGGCAGTGATACGGTTTCTGTCTGCAAGAAACATTTCTGCGGCAGAAATTCATCGGCAGATTACTGAAGTGTACGGTACTAACATAATGAGTGACAGTAAAGTGCGCAAGTGGGTGCGAGCCGTTAATGAAGGACGGGAAAATGTGCACGATGAACCCCGCTCTGGCAGACCATCAGTGATTTCAGACGAGTTTGATTCATGCGGTTGACGACAAAATTCGTGAAGATCGACGATTCACTATTTCAGATTTAGAGGAGAAGTTCCCGATGATGAAGTGAAAGAAGCTGTTAAAGACTGGTTAGCTTCGCAGGCGGGCGAGTTCCACGACTTAGGCATTCAAAAGCTTGTGGAACGATGTGACTAATGTGTAAATAAGTATGAAAATTATGTATAAAAATAGATCTAGACGTAAGGAATGTCAATAAAACAATTGTTTTGGAAACAAGTTTTATTTTGGATGTTTTTTTAACCGGACCTTAGTTTTGGAATAGCCCTCGTACATTATTATAGTCAGCACAAAAATGTAAGTTATGACAGAATATGTTGTTTCAATCGAGTGGCCTGGGGTAGCATAGTCATTTAGACCCGTATACTTGCGCGAGCTTTTTCTTTTAATTCTTTAAATTCATCTAATAGTCTGTGTTATTGTCGTGTTTATAGTAATGTGTTTGTTAGTAATTCAGGTGAGGATTGGGAAGGGGGCGGCCGTGGCCGTAGGTTATAAGCCATTGCGGCATTTCCAGGATGGCTGAGGTTGAAATTGAAGCCACCTCTTTTCAGTTTTGCCTCACGAGGCTGAGTGTTTCCCATTCTATCCTTCAGACCGGAATAGAGAAAATGAGCATAGCTGTAATCAATAGAGTGAAGGGAAGTTTAGGTTCCCCGGGACGTCAAATAAGGTATTATGGGAGTAAAACCCGGGGATAACCACAGGCAGGATGACCGTTGTCAGGGCCAGGATTTGAATCATTGATCCCGAGGCACGCTGCGGGGTGGCAGGGAATGGAGAGGCAGGGTAACCGCAAGTACTAGAGTCCTCTTTTCGACACGCTTGGTCTAACTCCAACCGCTGACAGGAATATTGGAGATGGTAGAGCAGTGAGCGGAGCTGATCCCATCTGTAATAACACGTCGCTCGGCACACCTGCACGGCCGTGTCGCGCCACCTGACTGCTCGGACCGGACTGTGACCGGAACATCCTCCTCTCACAGCTGGAACGGAGGTCTATTTCCAAGGGGAACATAAATTATTGTTAAAGCTTCTGTAACCCTTTTCCCGAGTTCAGTAATAATAATATTAACAATAACAATAATACTGCTATGCCCAACACCGCGAGTTGAAACCCGGCCGAAGTCGTCGGATTTTTAGGAGCGTTAAAATCCTTCAATATGCCTTCCTTCAGAGGGGAAGTAATGCCAGTGGGCCCATGCCATAGATTTATGGAATGTAAAAGAACCATCCACTAACTACAATTGTGTGAAGCTAAATTTGTAGGTTAGATTTGATTAACGATCTATTAAGGTCCAACGGTCGCCGTCAGGTGCCGGTTGCGGTGGCGTCTAGTAGCCACGTTCTTAGCTAGGTGTCGTTGAAGGTAGCATTTGATAGCAAAAATAGAAACTACTTGAAATTGATCGTCTGCAGTCCTCATCTGCCTTACAGATAACACACACTAATACAGTCATCATATATACTGCTCAAAAAAATTAAAGCACCACTTTTTTCAAAGGCCACTAAATTTTGAAAAGTTGACCTACAAGCTCGAAATCTCAGTATGACGTTTGTCCTGACGCCTACCAATCATAGGCTCCAGCACTACTCCCCGACGTGAGTAGTTTCAGGGTAGCACCCCGAAAACCAGCCCATTTTCGAAAACCGCAAAGTGAAGTTTGCGAAAAACGCTGCAGGACTTGTCGCAGGTTGCCAAAGCAGTCGAAAATGAATGAGTATTGCTCTTAAAGGTTCCACAAACACGTAGAAATCGTTACATTTGACGTTTGGGCATTTTCAACCCCCTTCATCATCCCCTAAACATGGACTGCCATTGGGGGCGTCTGAGAAGGTACCGGGTGTGTTTAACCATCTGAAAACCTGCACACCGTCCTCAGTTGCTGATAGCAGTAAGTTCTTAAGGCCTCCGGCAATGCCCACACCCCCTAACACCCTCAACTGGCATGGGACTAAACCACCCCCTCTCGATTCACCCCTAAGGAAGGTTTTAATCGAGATGTTTATCAGTGCTGTGAATGCGGGGGTCTTCCCCTACCGTTTCAAAAAAGGAGCTGTGCCTTTGTCACCACCCCTTCCCCTGCAACCCCCGTTTGTATGATTTTTCGAATCGGGCCCTTTTTAAGGGCTGAAACGAGGTCTTAATCGCTGAAAGAGCTGTAAAGGTCCTTAGAAGTAGTGGTGACACGAAATCAACCCTTTCCGATCGATGATTGACATTCCGTCCCCCAAATTCGAAATTTTTGCATCCCCAACCCTCCCTGTCTGGACGCGTAACGCGTCATGGCAGAGTTTTCAGAGTTGGATGGAAATGAAGCTTATGGCCTGCAATGGAGCCCAAAACAGCAGGTTGGATAGAAATTCATCGGTAGGTTGGGAAACGGGACCAACATTTTTCAAAAAAGTGTACAGCCTACAGTAAGTACGCCCATGCATAGGCAACCCACATCACGTCCGTGCATGTGGGTTGCCTATGATCGGCAATAGGTTACAAAGTTTGGCAATGAGAGAAAAATGACGTGATGTGGGTTGCCTATGCATTGGTGTACTTACTAGAGGCTGTTAACTTTTTTGAAAACATTTTGGTCCCGTTTCCCACCCTACCGATGAATTTCCATCCAACCTGCTGTTTTGGGCTCCATGTCAGGCCATAAGCTTCATTTCCATCCAACTCTGAAAACTCTGCCATGACGCGTTACGCGTCCAGACAGGGAGGGTTGGGGGTGCAAAAATTTCGAATTTGGGGGACGGAATGTCAATCATCGATCGGAAGGGGTTGATTTCGTGTCACCACTACTTCTAAGGACCTTTACAGCCCTTTCAGAGATTAAGACCTCGTTTCAGCCCTTAAAAAGGGCCTGATTCGAAAAATCATACAAACGGGGGTTGCAGGGGAAGGGGTGATGACAAAGGCACAGCTCCTTTTTTGAAACGGTAGGGGAAGACCCCCGCATTCACAGCACTGATAAACATCTCGATTAAAACCTTCGTTAGGGGTGAATCGAGAGGGGGTGGTTTGGTCCCATGCCAGTTGAGGGTGTTAGGGGGTGTGGACATTGCCGGAGGCCTTAAGAACTTACTGCAATCAGCAACTGAGGACGGTGTGCAGGTTTTCAGATGGTTAAACACACCCGGTACCTTCTCAGACGCCCCCAATGGTAGTCCGTGTTTAGGGGATGATGAAGGGGGTTGAAAATGCCCAAACGTCAAATGTAACGATTTCTACGTGTTTGTGGAACCTTTAAGAGCAAGACTCATTCATTTTCGACTGCTTTTCAACCTGCGACAAGTCCTGCAGCGTTTTTCGCAAACTTCAATTTGCGGTTTTCGAAAATGGGCTGGTTTTCGGGGTGCTACCCCGAAACTACTCATGTTGGGGAGTTGTGCTGGAGCATATGCTTGGTAGGCGTCAGGACAAACGTCATACTGAGATTTCGAGCTTGTAGGTCAACTTTTCAAAATTTGGTGGCCTTTGAAAAAAGTGGTGCTTTAATTTTTTTGAGCAGTATATTAACACCGGTTATCAGACAGATTCTACACACACCCAAAGTACACTGGCTTACATGATCGCGTTGTCGCAGCCCCTAAACTGAGGAACCAACCCAACCAACCGAATTTCATTAATAGCAACACTATTTACGGAATAAGGTAATACATATTATAATATTCCGAATATTAGTTCACAAATTATATTTTGTTCTTAAATCTGCAAATTAAATTGATTTATGTTTCTTAATATCCCAAGAATTTGTAAGCACTACTTAATCGACTAGAGGGTATTTGTAGTCAATTGACAGCAATCAACACCAATTACCTACCGTATACATGGTGGAACAAAGTGGCAGATCGAAACCTTAGGAACATATTGCGCACATACACACACGTAGAGGATGCAAATTATTATGTCATAATATTAATTTGAGCTCGGTAATGTTTCATACCCTTATTTAGCGACATCTAGCACTGCATCATTGTAGAGTATGATAGCATGAATACGAGTATTATAATCAACAATCAAATAGCATTCTGTAATTGTTATAGACAGCTTTCCAGTCGATCAACATAAATTGGGCCCAATCACTGTGCATTAGGCGGTAAATCAAGTATTTAATCACCATAACCCGAAACTAATATTATATCAGATATTTATATAACACGGTTTTATGTAAAAGAAAAGGGAGAAATTACATCGAAGCCTGTTTTCTTTTGTGACACATACCGGTATCTCATGTAATATTTATTTCAGGTTAGTGTATTTAATACTTGTTTTCCCGTCTAATGTAACTTGGCACAATTTGTGTTGACTGACTGGAAGGTTTTCTATATTAGAACTGTAAAGTGGCTTGGAATATTTTAATATTCCATTATTGCCAATATATACAATTATAAATCAACCCACCGTCGCAGTGGATCTCATATACTCCGGATGTATCTCTGGGGAATTGCAAATTTTCTCACAAATTGCTCAACAAGGACACAAATAGACTACTCTCTTCAACATTCATTCGGGTTCCATACAGAAGAATCTGTCGATGGAAGTGCACTGTTAGTAGGCACGAGGGGTTCAGATAATCATTGGCTATAGAGCGTCCATGGAGACGTCATGTCATGTCAAATGGTTGGGCGCTGGAGGTCAATGTTTAATGAAGGATGGCAGAGTGTAGAAGATGAAGGCCGATCTGAGCGCCCCTTCACGTCCACGATTGCAACAAACATCTACAGGGTACAGGTGGCAAGGAAGAGGAAAAAGAGGCTGTGAGGTGTGTGTGTTTGAGTCTTGAGTCTTATGACTGGTTTGATGCAGCCCTCCGCTAATCGTTTCATCTCTACATTGCTACCATACCTTACATCCAAGGCAATCTGTTTTACATATTCCAAATTTGGTCTACTCCTACAGGTCTTGTCCTCAATCCTTCCTTCCATAACTAAGTTTGCTATTCCTGGGTGTAGCCTATTAGTATCTGTCCTATCAACCTATCTCTTCTCTTCAATAACAATCGCAAGAAAAATCTCTCCTCTCCACTCGTCTTAATACCTCTTTATTTCTTACTCTATCTACCCATCTGATCTTCATCATTCTCCTGTAACACCACATTTCAAATAGTTCTATTCTCCTCTTTTCTGCTGCACCAACAGTCCGAATTTCACTTCCATAGAGCGCCACGCTCCAGACATAGGCTTTCGAAAAAGAAATTATGTTGGACGATGTCGAAATGTAAATATTATACGTCAGAAAACTGTATCATAATGATGGTCATTATAATACTGTTTTTCATTATGAGACAGTTTCTCCATTCAATCAGAGCTCACTCATTGACCAATTAGGTAAGGATAACTTCGCGCATGCACTCAAAATCCAACATGTCGGACATGAATTACATGATTAGAAAGTTTAAATTGGATATCGGATCAACCATTGTAGTTACAATCCCAAACACAAAACAAAATCAGCACGAACCTTGACGGTAACAAGAAAATACTATGACATATGCAAAAAAAAATATGAATCTACGTCCAGAAGTTATCAACGCAGCATCCTTCTACATAAATTATCGACATAGAAAGTGTACCGACTCATATGTTCGCGTAAATAAATTGGCGAATACGAGACAAGAAATAGCACTGTACCTTAATATCCCCAACCCCAATTTCTACACAGCGCATTGCTTTCAAACGACTTCGGTAACAATATTAGTGAATGCCAGTTCTGATCGGCACTAGACATCATGCAGGCTGCAAACAATAGCATTGCCAAGCAAAGTAAATGGTCTCTGCTTTCGAAAATCTTTGACCCACGCATGCACTCTGTTCAGTCAGCAAACCACCCAGCGCGCTCTGTTCACTAACTGAAGTTACTGAATACCATTTATTTTAAAACATATAATAAAGTTATAATTATCGTCGAACATAAACAGTCGTATGCAACTCGCCAACTCGTTTTATAAACATACTCGTGTCTTAAATATTGCCATTATAAGCTCATTGCTTAATTTACTATTTTAATATTTAAATCTATATTTGATGTCAATAGATTCCTTTTCTGTAAAAATGCTTCCCTTGCCTGAGCTAAGCTACTTTCTGTATTCTTGTCAATCACTACCTATTTTGCTTCCTTAGTAGCAGAAGTCTCCCACTACCATCCTTTAGATTTTCACCTGCCAATTTGACGTCAATATGGGGTTTCTGATTTCTTTCGGCTGCGTTCCATTATTTTTGTTTAACATCCATTGTTTTCTTCATCATGAATTCTGTGTATTGTTCAAGTTAATAAAAGACGAGTTAAGACATTGTTGAATATAAGGCATGTTTATAAATAGGAACTAAAGCCGCTGTGGACAGTGTTAGCAATAACAGAGGTAGTAAATTAGCTATGGTGGTTTCTGAAGCACAGTAGGCACCTCGCAGTAATCCCGGGCTCGGCCGAGAGAGCAAGTAATTCACTCCCGCTTCCAATATGCTGGAATTAGCGTCACAACTAATTGAGATATATCCAGGCTCACCAAACTTCATAAATTAAAACACACTGCTTGCCAAGTCCTAAATCAATAAAACACTACCACGGTGCGAAAAAACAACTACTCTTTTGTGCCAGTATGAGATTAAAAAGGACTTGTTCCAGCATAAATTTATCTAGCCGTGACAGTATTGCAAGCTAAGAAAGTACATCAATCATATGTTATTAGGTTGCTTCGTTTCGCTGCACACATTGCCCGTCTTGGAAGTTATTAGTTAACTAGTACAGTAGTCGTATCATGTTAGTCTACCGAAACCAAATAAAGTCCAGTGTATATTCTTGCATTATGTACTGCAGCTACTATTGCAGTATTCATAAATTACAAGGCAACAGAAAATGTATTAACCCTTTGGCGATCGTGCTCGAAAATACGAGGCACGTCCAGAAAGTAAGTTCCGTTTGGTTATAAAATTGAATTGTGTACAGATACAGAAAAAATATTTATTGTACAGCATTCTACACCTCTTAAACTACTTTTCCACATAACTGCCGAACTTTTGCAGGCATTTGTCATAGCGTGGCACAAGTTTTTGGATACCTTCTTCATAGAAGTTTGCCGCCGACCGTAAACGAGAGTGAAGACCCCCCTGTAAGATATCCTACCGTTAGGTCACCACTGTTAGGCAAATTGCGTATGTGGTCAAGAGAACTCCTAAACATACGCAGTTCTCCTGGTAAGCACGCAATTTGCCTAACAGTAATGGCCAAACGGTAGGATATCTTACAGGGGAGTCCTCACTCTCGTTAACGGTCGGCGGCAAACTTCTATGAAGAAGGGATCCAAAAACTTGTGCCACGCTATGACAAATGCCTGCAAAAGTTCGGCAGTTATGTGGAAAAATAGTTTAAGAGGTGTAGAATGTTGTGCACTAAATAATTTTTCTGTATCTGTACACAATTTAATGTTATTACCGAACGGAACTTACTTTCTGGACGTGCCTCGTATAACGCCAGTAGTCGCGTTGATTATAATCGTAAGCCAATTTTTAATGTGTATTTCATTAGTTTGCTTTGGTATTAAAAGTTTTATTTTCTATTTTATAAGAAAAATGGAGTGTGATATAAAAGCAATAGCGATCAAGTGCATGTCATAGTGTTTTCTGTTCGTGGTATTAATTCAACATGTCCAGCAATTCCTTGGAGGAATTGCTTCTTCTGTATCCTTTGAGTCAAGCGAGACGAAAAAGAAAATGGGTGCATGATAGAATACTAATAAAAAATGACAGGAGTTGGGCGAGTATCACAAATTATGCTGTGAGTTGAGGTCATTTCCAGACCGTCTTTTCGTATATTTTCGAATAACTGTAGAACGCACTCGCGCACAAGGTCAATAACTTCTCCGTTTCGTCGGCCATGCTTCGAGTCCGCGCGGACTTTGTGGAAAAACACAACTGCTCACTTGCACGCCACGAACTAGATTGGTCCGCCGCGGTAGACCGCCTTCTGTTTAACCAGGATGATTCAATATTACACAATACAGAGTTCGCAGCGGTAGGGCGGGCTGGTTCGCGCGGGCAGCCCGTTTCCTGTTTGACCGAGCCTTAAATATACTTATCATAGATTAATACAAGAAAACCCAAATATTTAGATATACAGTAGATTGAAAAATTCTTTAATTTGAAGTTTTGAAAGAAATTTTGTAATATTTCCCGTATTGAGTAAAAACATGATATATTTGTGAATATATGAGTATTTTCCTACAAATAAGTAGGCTATTCATAGGCTAATATAGTCAAGTTCCCAATGCTATACCTATGCAAGCAAACGAACGCAGCTGAGGCGTAGTTCCGTAAATAATCGCGTGGAGGACAGCTGTTGTAATCCAAGTTAACTCTTTGGTATGCCACTGACACGCTAGTGGTCATTGATGTAAAATGTCACGGTGACAGTGGTGGGAAGATCTTCTAGGGAAGATATGTACCAAAATCTAGTGTATAGTGTTCGCAGATATAAAACAAATCAACCTATATTACAATAGCAATCCATGCGACCAACGTGGGGTTAAAACTCCTGCTGAGGACTGAACCCAGTGGCGTAGCCGAGTACATTAAGTCATACTACTCGACTGCAATAAGGAGATGCAGTACGGATATCCATCCTGAGTGTGATTTACCTCAGGGGTTTCCCTAGGTCTATTTACTCCAAGCGAATGCTGCGATTGTACTTTCTAAGTCCCGGTACGCGTAGCTAAATCCGAAACCCTTCGATTGCGATTTCATACACTAACCTATAACATAAGATATCAATAAGTAAATTATTGTTATTTTAAGGGGCGAACAGCGAGGCGACCTGCCCCATAGGTTATTAGACAAACAATAGTTTGATACTAATCTCAAGTAAAACTTTTTTCTGGATTAGGATACAATCGTGTTGACCGACTGAAAAGTACCAAACGTTATTTTTAAACTATTATTTACATCATATGGCAAAATGAGGGTACATGGCGACAAAGAATTCAAAATAAGTGAATAATAATAATAATAATTAAGCATCCATGATAGCTTCTCCCTCCCAAGACCTGGACATGCTTCGACATGGGCTCTTTCAAAGCATCAAACTTTTGTTTACTAAGGCAACACTATAAAATGGCTTCAAACACCATAATGTTATTAGACATAGTACACACATTGTTGAGAGCTACCAGTGTTGCCATATTAACAATTGCTTGATTTATTTCAGTCAGACAACACAAATATATACCCAATTATACTACTTAGGGGGGGGGGGGGATATAAGATTTTACTGGAAGACATACTGTAAATTCTGGTCTCAGGGGTCGGACGGAGTATAGTCTGACTTGTGAGGTAAACCTGAGAAGAGGCACGTTCGATTCCTATCTCAGCCATCCTGGAAGTCGTTTTCCGTGGTATCCCCACTTCCACTCCAGGTAAATGCCGGGATGAGGCCTAGGTTAAGGACACAGCCGCCCCCTTCCCAATCTTCATTTGAATAACAAATACACACACCAATACAGTCATCACACTAACAAAGGGTTATCAGTCAAAATTTCACACACTCCCAAGTATACGGGGATGAATGTCCACGAGGTCGAAGCACCTCAAATGAAACAACAACAACAGCAAGAACATCCAGAGTAAAAACCAGGGTCGAGAATCGAACCTGGACCTCTGGAGCGTCTGCCAAAAGTGCTAGCCGCTACACCACGAGGTGGTCGTTATTCGGATGGGATACTGCTTAGAGACATTTGTTTCTCTTTATTGTGTATGTGACATAAGCCTGTTGACTTGCACTGCCAACATATAAACACTGGCAGATCAATGTTTTTCATTTGAAATCAAATAATCCAACTTTCGGTACCTCTATAGCAGGCATTCTCTACCTTTTTGATACTGTCAGCACCACCTTTATGCCATACCAAGTACCCGAGCACCATTAAATCGAATATAATAATAATGATGATAATAATAATAATAATGATAATAATAATAATAATAATTACTAACAGGCCCAACGATGATCTATACCTGTAGCAAGAACCTCTAATGGACACAATCATCAAGAGACGCCTCCAATTCTACGTAAACCTTGAGAGAATGAACGAGCCAAATTGACCAGTGTAATCCACAGATCCAGCTCCTGCATGAAAACAACATCACTGTGGTACCAGCAAGTTAAACAAGATCTGCAAAGCTTTAACATCCCTGAATCCGTTATACAAGTCAGACAAGCATTCCGGAAAATGTTAAAAGAAGACCCACAGATTAAGCTAAAGAAAGGGCAGAGACCAAAGAGGTCAGAAGCAGCTAAACAACTACCAAGTCAGAAAATGAAGGAGATATGGGCTAGGAAGAAGGCTCTTAAGAACGTGAAACCAATCCAAACTCAACAAGCTGAAAACCATTTTGGTTAACCTACGTAGTCCATAGTTGGCTCATTCGAACAAAGAAAGAAAGAAAGAAAGAAAGAATACTAATAATAATATCTCTCCCTCAGAAATGTTGAGAATGCTAGGGACTCACCGCTCATCAGGCTTACTGCAACTGCTTGCATGACTTACACAGATAAGATACATTTACGTGTAGGTAGTCGAGTCGAATCAACGACTTTCCCGTTACACATAAAACAGGGTTGTCCATTTATTTTTGACATAGATTTAAAAACCCATTCCATAAAATTATAACATTTCTGACTGTTAAAACTTGTAATGAAAACACTATTATTCCGATTCGTGCAACAAAACATGAATTGAAGAATGGATCTCAGGCGAGCTTGTGCTCATGAGCACTCTTCGACTCGTATGGTGAGAGAACCAAATTTTATTTAAAGAGCATCGAAGTGTTCGCGAGCATCAGGTTGAGAATGCCTGCTCTATAGGAAGTTTGAAAGTTTGATGCTTTTCAGTCGGTCAACACGATTGTACCCAAATGAGATGAGTTATTCCCTAATTCTGAAAAAAAAACATTAGATTAATAAAAAAATACGAGCCTTACAGTAGTCGCATATGATTTGTAACATCTGTCATAGAAGAAACCTCACCTGAAATTGTTGATACACCGGTATTTTATACTATTATTGGCACAAATATTAATCTACTGTAAAAAGGAGTGTTTTACAGATATTGTAGTTTATAATACGGAACTCATTTTATTAGATGATATGTAGCTTCCACCAGCACTAGCCTAAATAAAGAATACGATATGGATCAACTAGATTAATAGACGCGACACCGCTCATAACCTTAAATTCCTTATAAACAGGTCCTCTTCGTTCACAGACCAACACGTAATTTCATACGGATTCTGTTAAAATGAGTCATATTGATATGATAAATATCGTTTTAAGTGATAATCTGGTAGCAAAAATATCTACCCCGTCCGGGATTCGAACCCAAGATCTCTAGATTCACAGTCATAAGGGCTAACCCCACGGCTATTTCAACGACGAAAACTTCGTGCACAAGATGGTGACTTATTTCTACGTTCCAATAATACTGCATTACGAAATTAAGTTTCATTTATATTTTGCTTGTTTCGATAAAGTTCCTGCGTGAAATTGAGTTTAAAATGCCTTATGAATAGGCCCTCTTGTGAGTAAAGAGAATGTATTGAGTAATAGTTCATGAAGGCTTGCTCAATTCTCGTATAACCACAAAGATTATATTATATTGATGACTGCATTACCGTTATGTGGGTTAATATTTGAATAGCCATTGTGCAGAAACATAATACCGGCAATGCCGACTACTTACAATGTTTGATATTAAGGCATTTTACCATTTAAATACTGATACGAAGACTTCGAACATGTACCATGTCATTTGTTTCAATCACTTGACACCAGAGTTCGCATGAGCGTTTTCCGTTCAGTATGTCATATACATTCCACATGGCCGAGAGTACGTCATGGTATCAATTTCCGACACCGCACGCTCATTGTTTCTCGGACCACTGCCAACTGGGTCTTACCCCTGTCCGCTGGATCGATCGATCGAGCGGGCAGTGCATACTTCCGTTTTCCACCACTGCCAGCTAGTACACTTCCGTTCGATCGATCGAGTGGGCAGTGCATACTTCCGTTTTCCACCACTGCCAGCTAGTACACTTCCGTTCGATTGATCGAGCGGGCAGTAAATACTTCCGTTTTCCACCACTGCCAGCTAGTACACTGACGTTCGATCGATCGAGCGGGCAGTGCATACTTCCGTTCGACCCACCACTGCCAGCTCGATCGTTACGATCCTCTTCCGTCCCCAATTTTCAAAATCACTCCCACAAAACTATCCAGCAACCGAGCGGAAAGATGTTACACATCGAAAACACTTGGATGACCAGTTTCGATCGTCGAGCGATCATCATCAGATCCATCACACTTAGGGTCTGAGGGAGCTCAGTTAAACACCGGTCAAGTACTACTATGTGATTCATATATTGGACGTAGGACAAGGAACACTATTGCTGTGGAGTCCCAACTTGATACACCAGGGTGAAATACAACAAACACGGCAAACAAATAATGATTTGCTGGCGTTTAATGATAACACTAATTAATAATAATAGTAATACAGCACGCTAATTAAACCTGGGGCATTATATGTATCCGAAACCGTGATCATTGGAGACAAATCACTAACTAAAAATTTAGGAAAACAACAAAGGAGAATCCTCAGGTAAATTTTTGGCCCAGTGTGCATAGAGGGAGTATGGATGAAAAGGTCTCAAGAGTCATACCAACATTCCGAGAAAATATCAGACACTATTCGGAAAAGACGATAAAATTATTTTTATGTACATTTTTAAAGAATGGACAATGGATGACTTACTAAAAGGATATTTAATCATGTCTCGTCATTAAAAGCCAAGAATAACTGGATAATGCAAATTGAAAACTACCTTCAAGAAATCAACGTAACATACGAAATTTTATGGGACAGGCCTAGATTCAGTTCGTAGGTGGACAAACATCATTTTGTCGCAAACCACCGAATGAGACATGGACAGCAGAAAGTAAGAAAAATTATAGTGAGAGAATGAGATTTAGAGAAGAGAATAAAGCTAATTCAAATTCACACGTGAAATTCATTCAATCGCGCTCCTTAATTGGACATCACGCTGTAATAAAATAATAATAATTATTATTATTCATTATGCAAAGCCTCCGTGGCTTAGGCGGCAGCACGCCGGCCTCTCACCACTGGGTCCGTGGTTCAAATCCCGGTCACTCCATGTGAGATCAGTGCTGGACAAAACGGAGGCAGACAGGTTTTTCTCCGGGTACTCCGGTTTTCCCTGTCAAAATTTCATTCCAGCAACACTCTCCACTCTCATTTCATTTCGTCTGTCATTCATTTAATCATTGCCCCAGAGGAGTGCGTCAGGCCTCAGCAGCCGGCACAATTCATATCCTCGCCGCAAGTTAGGGTCTTCATTCATTCCATTCCTGACCCGGTCGGAGACTGGAAGCAGGCTGTGGATTTTCATTTTTCATTATTCATTATGGTTTTTGAAGCCATTTTTCAGTGTTGCCTTAGTAAACATAAGTTTGGTGCTTTTTCAGTCGGTCAACACGATTGTACCCAAATGAGATGGGTTATTCCCTAATCCTGAAAGAAATTACATGAGATTATTTATTATTTATTTATTATGTCATGTATTTTAGCCTACTTTCGATTTTTGCAAAAATTGAAAGTAGACTTATGAGATCAACACAGGGTGAAAAAAAGTGTGTGTGTGTGTGTATGTGTGTGTGTGTGTGAGTCTGTGTGTGTGTGAGTGTGTGTCCTCTGAATGTCTGTCCCCCCTATCAATTCGAACACGGTGAACGCGAATTGAACGAAATTTGGTGCAAAGGTAGCACTAGCAAAGGACACCTCAGTGTCATGTTTTATATCGCCGCCATCTTGACGGAAACGTAATGGCGGCCACTCAAATGTTCAAAGCTTAAATCAAATTACGACTAACCTATTCATCCGATCTCTACCAAATTTTGCAACAACATACCTTTATGGGTGAAGCATCCTTTGACCAACCTAATAGGTCATCAGGCTAATAGTTTGCGGATGGCGGCCATCTTTGTGTGAAAATCTATTCCCTCTATTAATTCGAACACGGTCAAACCGAATAGAACGAAATTTGGTACAGAGGTAGTACTAGCAAAGGGCACCTCAGTGTCATATTTTATATCACCACCATCTTGACGGAAACGTAATCGCGGCCACCCAAATGTTAAAAGCTAAAATGTAATGACGACCAACCTAATAATCTAGTCTCTACCAAATTTCGCAACAACATATCTTCATGTGGGAAGCATATTCTGACCAAACTGCAAGATCATCAGCCCAATAGTTTGCAGATGGTGGCCAAGTATGTGTGCAAATCGATTCCCCCTATCAATTCAAACACGGTGAAACCGAATTGAACGAAATTTGGTACAGAGGTAGCACTAGCAAAAGGCACCTCAGTGTCATGTTTTATATCGCCGCATTCTTGATGGAAACGGAATTGCGGCCACCCAAATGTTAAAAGCTTAAATCAAATTACGACCATCCTAATAATTTGATCTCTACCAGATTTTGCAACAACATGCCTTTTTGTGGAAAGCATCTTATGACTGACTACAAGGTCATCAGCCCAATAGTTTGCAAATAGCGGCTGTTGGCAACTCTGGCACTGTACATACTCTAATGACAGTTGGTCCCCCTGCTGGAGGGTTGTTGACCCATTAAGAGGAAGGGTCGTTTTCTTACCTGCGTCAAGCAGGACTCACTTGCAAGCAGGTAGCATTGGCTACCGGACATGGTGTCATAGCACGCATGTAATATCTACTGTACTTGTTCAGTGTTTAATCATGTACATACAGTGTAAAATATATTTCTTTATACAGTCCACCACATCGTATTCTATGTATTCGACATAAGTTTTGGTCCTCCGGGCACGATAAGATGGCAAGGAAAACAGTGAAAATTGAACTCTGTGATCCCAAGACAGCATGGCTTCGCACGAATGCCGTGGGTTGCTGGCGGCATGGCGACTACTGGACAACAGAATTCATCATCCTGGTAAGTCACCGATCATCCTTAATTATTCCTTGTGACTCATATGCATTCCTTTGTTTCTCCATTCAAAACTGTTCGTTTTTACTTGCAATGTATTGGTATTGCTAGTGATCACACATGATTTCGCCCGTAAAACTGTATGTTATTTGTATGCAGTTTTCCCGCAACTCTTTGAAACAAAACCAGGAGTTCATCTTTGTATTATGTAAATATGTTAGGTATTTGTCTTTTCGTTTTGTCATTCTTTTACGTATATGCATTTGGTCTATTGTGATTTTATATCATTCAGCAGTTTATTGGGAATTGCTAGTGAAAAATGGAACAAAAGATAAAATCACTGTGTAGCAAAAGTGGTAGGTTAAAGGCTAGCTTATCTCGCATACAAGGCTTCGTAGAGAAATTAGATTCTCAATCTAAGGACGTAGATCAGTTGGAAGATCGACGGGCTCACTTATCAAAAATCTGGGAAGAATATGAAACAGTTCAATCACAAATAGAGGATTTGAAAGAGGATGAATCATTTCAAGCAGAACAAGAATCTTATCGCTCCGACTTTGAGGAGCAATACTTCAAAACATCTGGTCTTATAAGATCCATAAACAGTGCAATTTCCAAGTCAGCAACTTCGCTAAGTGATTCTATTGGTGAATCAACTTCCAGTTCGCAAACACGTTCAGTTAAACTGCCTCAAATAAGTTTACCTACATTCGCAGGTGATTATTTAGAATGGCCCAATTTTGCCGATACCTTTAAGAATCTCATTCATGAAGATGCAAATTTGTCAAAAATACAGAAATTTCATTACCTAAAATCAGTGGTATCAGGCAGGGCGGCAGACGTGTTACAGTCTCTAGAAATATCTGCAGCGAATTACGACATAGCGTGGAACCTGTTAAATGAAAGGTTCAATAACCGGCGAGCAATTGTTTCCTCCCACATTAATTCGGTCCTTCAGATTAACAAAATAGAAGTAGAATCTTCCAAGGCATTAAGAGACTTGTATGACGGCTTCAGAAGGCACATACAGTCGCTATCAGCGCTTGGTCTGTCTTGTGAAGAACAATTAGATGCCATTTTGATACATTTAATAACAAACAGATTTGACGCTGAAACATTAAAAAAATGGGAGACCTCGTTACCAACCTTTGATCTTCCATCGTATCAGACACTGGACAAATTTCTACTCGAAACATGTAATGCATTGGAATCGATCGAAACTAAGAATTGTGATCGCACAAAACAGCTGAAGCAGGTAGGCGTTTCATCTAAACCGAATGCATCTGGTTTCAAACCGAGGCCATTCACGAACCCAGGAAAAAATTGTTTCCTTTCACAGAAAAATCAGAAATGCCCGCTTTGCACGGAGGAACATCCCATATTTAGATGCAGAACCTTCACTTCTATGGGTGTTTATGACAGATGACGGGAGATCAAGAAGCATAAGCTCTGTGTTAATTGCCTGTCTGGAAATCACTTCGCTAACGAGTGCACTCGTTCATGTTGTAAGCTGTGCAAGGATAAACACAACACCTTGCTTCACAGGGACCAAGGGTCACCGAACCACAATAATTGTCAAACTTCAAACAAGAGTATTGTGTCCAATAATACTTCATTGTCTCCCCTTAATGAGCAACATAGTAGTAATGCTGTTTCATTGCACAATCACAACAATGATGTTTCCTCTCATGTATTGTTGTCGACAGCAGTAGTGAATGTCAACAATTCAGAGGGAAAAACCCGTCATGCTCGGGTTGTGTTAGACAGCGGCTCGCAACTCAACTCCATAACCAGGGAATTAGCTCATCAATTACGATTGTTAAAGACAATGACTAATATTCCGATACATGGGTTGCATAACACTACCATCAAGGTGGGGTCGGTGGTAAGAACAAAGATTTCTTCGCGGTTCGGTTCCTTTGAACGAATCATGACATTTCACGTAATACCTTCAATTACTGGTCAGTGCTTACCCACTAAAAATATCAACATCACAGATTGGAGTATTCCAGAGTTTATATTAGAAAACCTTGCGGATCCTCAATTTAATGTGTCATCATCCATAGACATTCTCATTGGAGCAGAATTCTTTTACGATCTTATCGGCGCAGAACAATTTCAGCTCGACAGTTTCTCAAACAAACTACCGTTCTTTCGCAACACGGCTCTTGACTGGGTAGCAGCAGGTAGTGTTGGTTTGTCTGAAAAGCACGCAGATAACAGTTCTTCCTGCCTCTTTGTGTCAGGTAAGATATTCAATGAGCCGGGGAAAGCACTGCTTGGCCAAGGACATTCTGAGCAAGAGATTAGTGAGAGGCTATTTACTGACGGTCACAGAAGGAATCCACAGGGTAGGTTCATAGTCCCACTACTCCTTAAAGAGGACCCGAGTCAGCTAGGTAGCAATGTTAATGAGGCAATTAGACGGTTTCACAGCCTAGAGAAGCGTTTTGAAAGGCAGCCCCAAGTCAAGTCGGAGTACGTACAGTTTATGAGAGAGTACACTGACCTGGATCATATGGAGGAAATTCCCAGTAATGAGATAAACAAACCATTACAGTACTACCTTCCGCATCATTGTGTATTTAAGGGTAATTCATTGACAACGCGCACTCGCGTGGTATTTGATGGCAGCTCGAAGGGCGATTCTGTATTATCCCTCAATGATTTGTTATTAGTAGGACCGATCGTTCAAGATGATTTATTTTCAATATTGGCTAGATTTCGCATGCATCGCTATGTATTGACCGCTGACATAGAAAAAATGTATCGGCAGGTCCTCATAGAACCTGCACATACTGACTTTCAGCGTATCGTGTGGAGGGAGTCCCCTAAGGACGAGCTTAAACATTATCGTCTCAAAACAGTCACATATGGCACGTCATGTGCACACTTCCTGGCCACAAGATGCCTCTCTCAATTGGCGAATGACACTAAGGAGGAATTTCCTGAAGCTTCGAATGTAATACGGCGGGATTTTTATGTTGACGATTTAATGACAGGTTGTGAATCAACTGACGGCTTAAGAACCACTCACAAGTGTGTTTCAGATATTTTATCCAGTGCGGGTTTTACCTTAAGAAAATGGTGTTCGAATGAGCCCAATGTACTAACGAGCATTTCTAACCACGAAACAGATCCCAAGTACATTATTAAGGTAGATGAGGGTGACGACTTGAAGTTGTTGGGGCTATCTTGGAAACCCATCACAGACACTTTTCAGTTTGAGTTGAGAAGTGATTTCAGTTCGACACAGATAAACAAAAGAATAATTCTATCAGACCTGGCTAAAATATTTGACCCCTTAGGGCTTTTGGCCCCAGTATTGATTAAGGGTAAGATTTTTGTCCAGCAACTGTGGCAAATGAACTTAAATTGGGACGACGTTCTCACAATAGAACTGCAAATTAAATGGATTCGTTATATGCAGGATATTGCTAAATTGAAGGAGTTCAAAGTGCCTCGTCATGTTAGGGCAGTAGAATTTGTGGAGTATGAAATTCATGGATTTTGTGACGCGTCTCAGATTGCTTACGGCGCTTGTGTTTATGTAAGATCTCAGACAGGAGATGGTAAAATAACAGTTCACTTATTGTGTTCCAAGTCTCGCGTTGCGTCATTAGGCTCAGTAACTTTACCAAGATTAGAACTATGCAGTGCTGTATTACTTGCTCAGTTGGTCGAAAGAGTCATGAGATCCATAAACGTAACTAAAGACAAGTGTTTTTGTTGGACTGACTCCACAATAGCATTAGCATGGATTTCGGGCCATCCACACCAGTGGAAAACATACGTCGCTAATCGAGTGTCGCAGATTCAACAGTTGACAAATATTGATTGTTGGCAGCACGTCTCTACTCATCATAACCCAGCAGATATGATCTCGAGAGGAGTTACCGCGGAGAAGCTGTTAAATTCATCATTTTGGTTATCGGGACCATCTTGGCTTTCAAATAATAAAGACGAATGGCCTTCACAGCAGAGGCATAGCTCTCAAGAATTACCTGAAGTTAGGAAAACTAAAATCGTTGTCTGCAAAATACTAAACTATCGGTCAACAGAAGACATCCTATTTCATTACCTGGCAATAATCGCATTACAATAATGTTATTTGATCATTTTCATTTTGTTTTTCTTCATGCTGGAGCTCAGACTTTATTGACAATGATGCGACAGCAATACTGGCCTCTGTGGGAGGAACGGTGCTCGAAAAGCAGTGTATCGATGTAAGACGTGTTTTCAATTCTCGTGTCGGCCGTATCAACCGATACCATATGGGATCGCTACCTGAAAGGAGAGTAGTTCCCAGTCGACCATTTGCATCTTCAGGAATAGATTTCTGTGGCCCAGTATATTTACGGCCTTCCTCCAGGAAGGGCGCTCGGATTGTAACCTATATTTTATGAGTCCCCCCATGACAGTTTTAATGTAGGCTCGTGGGTTTATTATTTCTTTATATCATGTTATCGTGTTGGCAACGTGTTCAATTGCATTGGACACGTCTGCAGTAGACGCAGTGTCATTATTATTATTATTACTATTATCATATACGTATGCTTTTTATTATTAATTATTCAATGTATTCTAGGTCACTTTTGACGAGATTCTGAAGCTAGCTCTAATCGTATGTTGTCTAAGAAAGTTTATTAATATTGTTCAGACCACCGAACCAGGAGTCAGGTTAATGTTCTGGTCACACGTGCAGGAGGCAACACTTAATGGACACTATTGTCTCGAGCAGGTATGCTCGCTCACCCAGAGGGGGTGATGAGGAAGCGGCCGAGAAAATGCAATGAGTTGCCTGTACAAACAGGCGTATGACAATAGCAATTCTGAGAAGACTCCCTGGCAGAGGTGCGGCTTGAGGGACGGGCTGTGGCATTCAGACTGACTGCACTGCTTAAAGAGATTGTCTCGCTGGACTTTGAGATGTCAGGTTGTGTAGGGTGTCTCTCTTGAGCTGAGCGCTTGGTGTTTCTACGGAAAGCTTGAAGACCGTACGGTACCTCCGAATTGTTTTAGTATGGAGGGTACCACGTGATTGGGTTCTGGCTGTAATGCCACAATCATAGTAGGGCTAATACCCATCAAGATAACTGTGCTAAGTTGAAGAAGACCTTCATGGCGGTAAACCATAATGGCATGGCTGGCCAGCTTCAAAGTGGTGATGAAATGGACATATTGGGCAGACGACGGCATTACCGGTAATGTGAAAAACAAATAATAAATCTTTAAAGGCCTAAATATTATTATTATTATTATATTATATAGTTTTAATTGCATTTCTTGTGTGTCACTCTTTTTATTATATTAATCAATCTCTTGCATGCAGCTTCAGAACATAAAGTAAATTTAAATTGGATAGTTTCTTTTTAGTTAGATGCATGTAAACCTTCCTTCATCTTTATTCATTTATAGGAGGTTTTGGTAAGGCCTATGTACGAGCCAGTCCTTTCAGAATATCTGCACACGCCCGGAGATAAGAAGAGTTTCGATAAGGTGGATTTGTTTAATTACAATACCAATTACAGTCATTTGCTTAAATTTTAAAGAAAGGCCATTTATGAGGCAGAACATTCATTTTTATTTAATTTTTGTATCTTCAAAGTTACAAATGGCTTCTCTGGGTGAAGCCATCTTGTGGCTAGAATTGAAAGATTACAAATGGCGCCCAACTATGGAGTGTGAATAAGGCTGGCTGGTGCATAGTATGGTAGTACGCACAGGTAATTTGTGAAATCTGATCGGGTATTTTAGGAAGGGTATATATGTTCAGTGATTTTGGAGGGTATGCTAAATAATAAGAGTGAGCCTGATTTATTAAAGTTGAGATCTAGAAGTGTTGACAGAAGCACTCTTGGTCATTCTAGAAGAGGCAGGAGTCAGTCAAACAGGCAGACCAATAAGCGGTCAGATTCCACACATTCGAGAGTAGTTCTTAGTAAAATGGCAGATAAGGATGTGATTTCTGGTACGTTGGAGGGACGTGAGGGGGCCGAGAAAGATGATGTTGCAACTGGCAAGGAGTTAGGAATGGGAGAGAATAGTGAGGAGGGAAATGTAGGGCTGGGGGAAAACTCACAGATGTTCAAGTTAATGGAGCAGATGATGTCTAAATTCAGTAGTAAACTAAGTGATTTAAGTAATAAAATGGATACTCAGAGTAGTGATTTAAGTACTCAAATTAATAATCAAAGTAGTGAATTTAGTACTAAGATAGACATTCAAAGTACGGATTTAGAGAGCAAAATTAATAAGATTGTAGAAAGTATGAGTAAAGGCTATAAGGAAATTCGTCAGGAAATTGCCAGTAGAATTGATATGGTAGATAAAAGATTCGAGCAAGTTGAGGAGAAGATGAGCTTACAGAGGCAGGGCATTATGGATACTGTTGATAAGCAGATAGGCGAGGTGAGTAATGAGGTAGCCATTGTCAAGAAAGAAGTTAGTGAGAGGTTGATAGTTGTAGAGGAAGAGATGAAGGATATAACTGAGATTAGAAATAAGCAGGTGTTTTTGGAACAGGAGCTAGCGGTGTCTTCAGCCAGAGTAACGATGGTAGATAAGAGTGTAAAAAAGGAGATTAGTGAACTTAAATCCTTTAATGAGAGCGAAAATTTGAAATTAAGAAGAGAGCTGAATCAGGCCAAGTCAAATAAGGAAAATTGTAATCACTCGGTAGGACATAGTAACTTCTATCGGGAATCTGACTTACCTAAATTTAGTGGAAGGCAGTTTAACCCTATGGAGTTTGTTAAAGTTGTTCAGAAGAGGTTTTCGAAAGGGTTAGAAGATGGGACTTTAGACTGGGATATTGTTGAGGAAATGATATCATTAGCTTTTGTGGGGGAGGCTAAATCTTGGTATCAAGTTTTTAGGGGAGGTTTTCAGGGGTTAGAAGATTTTAAGCAGAAGTTTGAGGGAAAGTTCTGGAACGAACAAACTAAAGGAAGAGAAAGAGACAAGATTTCTTTTGGGAGGTATCAGTCGAATCAGGGGGTGAGCATGACGGAGTATTTCCTCACACATGTCCTTATCAGTCAGAATTTAGACACTAGTTCTTCTGAAGGTGATATTGTTAGGCGTATGGGCCGTCATTTTTCTGATGAGGTGAAGATGGCCGTAGTCATGCAGGATGTAAGTACGATTAAGGACATGGAACGTGTGTTAGAAAGGTTTGATACTTTGGGTAGAATGGGAGGCAAACGGCAAGAACAGGGAAGGGAAGGAAATTACGATCAGGGGTATCAGGAGGAAGGGAATAGGCATTATGAGCGTAGGAATATTGATAGGCCAGGTAACTCTGTGAGGAATGATAGAGGAAATTTTGTAAATAGGGATAGGGGTGACCAAGGGAATTTTCGGAATAGGGGGCGCGGAGAACAGAGGCAGGCAGAAAATCGGGGACCTGGGGAACAAAGGCACTTAGAGAATAGGGGGCGTGAAGAAGAGAGACAGCCAGCTCAGCCGAGTAATTTAAACGGGAACAGGGCTCTTTAAGACGGTCAGATAGAGGGTCCCATCCCAGTATTCAAGTTCATGTGTTGAAGAAGATAGAATACGACCTTGATGTTAGAAAGGAATTATTAGATGACCAGGTTGAGGTTATGCAGGAGAGATGTGAGCCTACGTTGATCAGTCCTGTGATTAAGGTGAAGATATGGGGTCAAGTCGTCGATGCCTTATTGGACTCAGGGAGCATGTGTTCTTGCATTAAGGCAGGCTTTTATGATGAGGTTAAGAGTAAAGGAGAAGTCATAGAGGAGATTCCTGTGTCCAATATATTTATATTGTCTGCTGTTGGGACTAAGTCACAGAGAGTGCGTAGACAGGTTGTCGCACCTATGTACATTGATGAGAAATGTGGTCGTCAGAGCTTTCTAGTGGTCGCGAATTTAGTGTATCCTGTCATATTGGGTGCGGATTGGTTAAGCAGTCAGATGTGTAAGCTTGATTACGGCGAATCTAAGGTGAGATTCAAGTGGGGTGATAATTTTGATACGATTAGTCTGAGTTATCAGGTGGACTCGGGAACTTTTGTGAGTATATCAGTGTGTGTCCAGGTTTTTAATGAAGAGGAAGAAGTCAGTGAGGTTAGTAGCGACATGGTATCAGAGGATATTCAAAGTTGTAGTATGGTAGTGGAAGAGGAGCGTGAAGGCGAATTTTCAAGTGTTGTGGAAGATACCATGTTGGAGGTAGAGCAGAAGGCTCAGTTGTTAGAGGTCTTGAGAGACCACAGTGAGGTGTTCTCTGACAAACCTGGTAGGACACATGTTTACGAGCATAGTTTCGAGATCACCGATAGGTCTAGTTTTAATGGTGTTAGATACCCGATACCACACGCCCATGTCAAAGCAGTACATGATGTCATTTCGCAGATGCTAGACGATGAGGTGATCGAATTCAGTAGGAGCCAGTATGTCAATCCGTTGGTAGTAGTGATTAAGAAAGATGGGTCAGTTAGGCTATGTTTGGATGCAAGACAAGCTAATAAACGCATTGCGCCGGATCATCAGCGACCGGAAACTACTGAGGATTTAGTTCAGAGATTTGGGGGTAAAGAATGGCTGTCCACATTAGATTTGAGTGCTAGTTTTTGGCAGGTACCCCTACGGAAGGAGGATAGGCAATTCACGGCTTTTTGTTACAAAAACCAGCTGTTACAATTCACACGGATTCCTTTTAGTATGAAACGTCAGAAGCAGCAAGGGAAGCGGGCAGGAGATAAGTTAGATGTAGGTGACCTTGTGCTTTTGAGGGTGCCTCATGTCTCGTCCGCAGACCAGAAATTGCTGAGTAAATTTTTTCATTTGTATGAAGGACCGTATGAAATTGCACGGAAATTAGGGGCCTGTGCGTACGAGCTCCTTACAAAGGACGGAAGGGTGCTAGGGATTTACAATATTTCCAATCTGAGGATGTACATATCCTAGTAGCCCTGTTGGTTGTGTATATATTTGTGGAAGGAAGGAGTTAGGATTTTGGAAGGGAAGTCATGCCTAAAAGGATTGCTTTTTATTCTATGGTATAGGACCAAATGAATGAAAAGCAAGGGGGCGTTCTGTAACCTATATTTTATGAGTCCCCCCATGACAGTTTTAATGTAGGCTCGTGGGTTTATTATTTCTTTATATCATGTTATCGTGTTGGCAACGTGTTCAATTGCATTGGACACGTCTGCAGTAGACGCAGTGTCATTATTATTATTATTACTATTATCATATACGTATGCTTTTTATTATTAATTATTCAATGTATTCTAGGTCACTTTTGACGAGATTCTGAAGCTAGCTCTAATCGTATGTTGTCTAAGAAAGTTTATTAATATTGTTCAGACCACCGAACCAGGAGTCAGGTTAATGTTCTGGTCACACGTGCAGGAGGCAACACTTAATGGACACTATTGTCTCGAGCAGGTATGCTCGCTCACCCAGAGGGGGTGATGAGGAAGCGGCCGAGAAAATGCAATGAGTTGCCTGTACAAACAGGCGTATGACAATAGCAATTCTGAGAAGACTCCCTGGCAGAGGTGCGGCTTGAGGGACGGGCTGTGGCATTCAGACTGACTGCACTGCTTAAAGAGATTGTCTCGCTGGACTTTGAGATGTCAGGTTGTGTAGGGTGTCTCTCTTGAGCTGAGCGCTTGGTGTTTCTACGGAAAGCTTGAAGACCGTACGGTACCTCCGAATTGTTTTAGTATGGAGGGTACCACGTGATTGGGTTCTGGCTGTAATGCCACAATCATAGTAGGGCTAATACCCATCAAGATAACTGTGCTAAGTTGAAGAAGACCTTCATGGCGGTAAACCATAATGGCATGGCTGACCAGCTTCAAAGTGGTGATGAAATGGACATATTGGGCAGACGACGGCATTACCGGTAATGTGAAAAACAAATAATAAATCTTTAAAGGCCTAAATATTATTATTATTATTATATTATATAGTTTTAATTGCATTTCTTGTGTGTCACTCTTTTTATTATATTAATCAATCTCTTGCATGCAGCTTCAGAACATAAAGTAAATTTAAATTGGATAGTTTCTTTTTAGTTAGATGCATGTAAACCTTCCTTCATCTTTATTCATTTATAGGAGGTTTTGGTAAGGCCTATGTACGAGCCAGTCCTTTCAGAATATCTGCACACGCCCGGAGATAAGAAGAGTTTCGATAAGGTGGATTTGTTTAATTACAATACCAATTACAGTCATTTGCTTAAATTTTAAAGAAAGGCCATTTATGAGGCAGAACATTCATTTTTATTTAATTTTTGTATCTTCAAAGTTACAAATGGCTTCTCTGGGTGAAGCCATCTTGTGGCTAGAATTGAAAGATTACAGGATTAAGGCATATATAGCTATGTTTGTTTGATTTGCCACAAAGGCTGTACATATTGAACTTGTAAGCGATCTGTCTACAGCTGCTTTTTTAGCATCACTGAAAAGATTCATGGCTAGACGAGGAACTTGCACCCACATATTCACTGACAACGCAACTAATTTCGTAGGTGCATCACGTGAGCTAAAGAAATTCTTTAATGATATGAATACCAAGCAGTCACTCATAAGCTTTGCTACTGAGAAGGGGATTCAGTGGCATTTTAGTCCTCCTGGTTCACCTCACTTCGGAGGGTTGTGGGAGGCTGCAGTTAAATCAGCTAAGTATCACCTTAAGAGAATAGTAGGAAATGCTGCATTGTCGTTTGAAGAAATGACTACAGTGCTTGTACAGATAGTGGCAGTTTTGAATTCGCGCCCCCTCTGCCCACTATCCTCTGATCCCAATGATCCGGAAGTATTAACCCCATCCCACTTCCTGATCGGTGGCTCATTTCATCTTCCTGTGGAAGAAGATGTGTCTCAGACTCCCTTGAATAGACTGAAGCGCTGGCAACTGCTTCAGGCTATGTTCCAGCAATTTTGGCGTCGATGGTCCAAGGAATATCTCGGACAACTCCAACAGCGTTCTAAATGGCGGTCGCCCGGACAATCCCCACAAATCGACACTCTGGTTGTTCTGAAGGAAGAGGGCGTGCCTCCACTTCATTGGAAACTGGGCCGTGTCGCAGCAGTGCATCCAGGAACCGACGGAGTTACGAGGGTTGTTACCATCAAAACACCCAGCGGAGCTCTTTTGAAAAGAGCAGTGTCAAGACTTTGCCCATTGTTGAGTGAAGAGAAGTGAATTGTTTAAATGTTTGTGTACATAGTGTTTATTTCAACTTTTATTCCAGTTAATAGAACAAAGTGACAGTATTTAATTGTTGTTTGAAATTTTTGCTATTTCAAGGGGGGGAGTATGTTGGCAACTCTGGCACTGTACATACTCTAATGACAGTTGGTCCCCCTGCTGGAGGGTTGTTGACCCATTAAGAGGAAGGGTCGTTTTCTTACCTGCGTCAAGCAGGACTCACTTGCAAGCAGGTAGCAGTGGCTACCGGACATGGTGTCATAGCACGCATGTAATATCTACTGTACTTGTTCAGTGTTTAATCATGTACATACAGTGTAAAATATATTTCTTTATACAGTCCACCACATCGTATTCTATGTATTCGACAGCGGCCATGTTTGTGTGCAAATCCATTCCCCATATCAATTCAAACACGGTGAAACCGAATTGAATGAATTTTTGTTCAGAGGTAGCACTAGCTAAGGGCACCTCATATTCATGTTTAATATCCCTATAGCACGTTGTATTTCAACAAGCTACTACAACCAACATTCAATTATACTCCTTGAAAAGGACAAAGAGTTATAACAACACCCATGCATTTAGGAGAAAGTAGGCTATATGTTCTTTACTGAACATCTTGGTTTTTTTCGGGATTAGGGAATAACCTATCTCATTTAGGTACAATCGTGTTGACCGACTGAAAAGTACCAAACTTTATTTTTAAATTATTGTTAATTTATTTCGTATGACAACAAGAGGGTACATTGCGACAAAGAATTTATAATAAGTGAATAATAATAATAATAATAATAATAATAATAATAATAATAATAATAATAATAATAAAGCATCCTATGATAACTTCTCCCTCCCAAGACATGGGCATGCTTCAACATGGGCTCTTTCAACTGGGACACTCTGTCGCCCTCACCTTGTTTGTATAGAATAATCTGCAAGTAAAATTACATTTTCAACCGTGTTATCTTCCGTCCTTGAGGTAATCTGTTCCCAGAAAACTCGACGCCTTAAAATACATCGCAAGCAGGCCTAATCAATGTGTAGAGTCCGATTAAGTTACTGGAGCGTAAAGACGAAGCGGAAGAAGAGTCTTGCCTGCTTGTCTCGAGGGCTTGAGTAATTCCATAACGTGCCATGAAGCACGAGTTCAATGTGGATACAGCAGAATTACCTCAGGTGAGAATCACAATGTATTTCAGCTTTATTCCTCTTAGCAAATTAGATAAATCCCTTTTGCAGTTCCAAGGTTTATATGGAACAGGGCTTCGTGTCAAACCATGCAAAATGGTATTCTGAGCTGGATAATGTAACTGGGGATTAAGCCATTACTTTAAAATGAGATGAAATATTATAGAACCTAAATGAAAATTTCTCCTTCTCAGGTATAGAAAGCCTAATCCCTAATCGCCCTGGTGCAATAAGTTAGAGTGTATGTGAAATATTCATTCATTCATTCATTCATTCATTTATTTGCAATGGGGGGTGTGCCCCCCGGTGGCAAATTGGATATACATAACACATACATAATTATACATAACAATACATAATTATACATAACAATACATAATTATACATAACAATTCAATAACAATTATACACCAATTAAACTGGAGTATTTACACAAATAGTCAGTCTTTTCTTAAACACCCCTATATGTTTGGGAAAAGGCTCTAAGACTGCGGCAGGTAGAGAGTTCCAGTTATCAATGGCACGGTTTACAAAAGAATATTTACCATAATTTGTTCGCTGTGGTCGGCCCTTAACTTTGAAAGGATGATCGCTCCTACCCATGTAAGTGGGCTTTCCCAATCGTTTGCTAAGCTCACCCCATGCTGGTTGATTTGTATACGTGTTGTACATAGCGTAGAGTCTAGATTTCATCCTCCTAGCCTCCAGTGATTCCCACCCAAGTTTCTTTAACATACGGCTCACACTGCTCCTGGGATTAAAGTCACTGAGCACAAATCTAGCGGCCTTTCTTTGTACCATTTCCAACTCATTGATGAGCCCTACTTGATATGGATCCCAAACCGCCGAGGCATATTCCAGAATAGGTCTTACAAGTGACAAATAGCCTAATTCTTTAGCAGAGGTACTACTTCCTTTTAATACCCTCATTACAAAGTGCAGGGATTTGTAAGCTTTTGAAACTACACATCCTACATGACTACTCCATTTCATATCATTCCTTACGTGAACGCCCAAATATTTGCAAGAATCTTCTTCTACAAGTATTTCCGAGCCAATGTTATATTGAAAATCCTGCCTTCGCACCTTCCCTATTTTTAAGAGACTACATTTTCTTGTGTTTATTTTCATTTTATTTACAATCGCCCACTTATAGACCAGGTTCAGGTCCTCTTGCAGCACTGCATTGTCTTGTGAGTCGTGTATCTTTCGATATATTACACAATCATCCGCAAACAATCGACAGTCACTGCGAATTCCATTTGGTAAGTCATTTATAAACGCCAAAAACAACAAAGTTCCGATTACGCTGCCCTGAGGGATACCCGACGTTACGGTAATTTCATCCGAGAATACGCCTTCAACTTTCACTTTCTGGGAACGACCCGTCAAAAATTCTTGGATCCATAAAATTACTCTTCTATCAATCTTCGTCGAAGCTAATTTATGGAGTAGCATGTCATGCGGCACGACATCAAATGCCTTCGCAAAACCTATCACCACGGCGTCGACTGAAACTCCATGGTCTAACGATTCGCTAATGTCTTGAAAAAGTGATAGCATCTGACTCTCGCATGAGTAACCTTTCCGAAATCCATGCTGCCTATCATTAAACCATGATAATGTTTCCCACTGTTCCCTCAAGTAGTCGCAAATGAGATGCTCCATCTGCTTACAAACGATGGACGTAAGGCTAACCGGCCTGTAGTTGCCCAATTCAAGTCTGCTCCCTCCCTTAAATATTGGGACTACCGTAGCTCTTTTCCAGTCATCTGGGATTTGCGCATTGTTTATGGACACATTAAATATCACCTCCAAGTATCGTGCCACGGCCCTACCTCCTAATTTAAGTACTTCACTAACAATATTATCAGGACCCATATGAAGCATTCTAATCGAGATTGGCATAATCCCTACAAATAATAGTCTCTAATAGTAGTAGCTTTTCAGTCGGTCAACATAAGTGTCCAAATTAGATTGGGCGGGAAATTATAACTAATTTCCTAGTGCCTGAAATAAATACATGAATTATTCTATGTACAGTATTAACTTCTTAAAACACTTCTCAAACAAAGGGGGGTTCATGTTACTAAGTGCCTACGTATCATGATTTACTTCTGATAATACAAAATTATAATGCATATACATTAACCATTCTACCAAATGTAAGAAAACTATCCGTATTGACCTTAAGTATATTAAAGTAATTAATATTGTATCTGTTAATATACATAATTAAAAACTTGTTTAAAAATTTAAAACACAAGTTTAATTGTGTAGCTACATTGTTTCGACACACAACTGTATCTTCATCAGCACAAATATCTTAAAAGAGCTAAAAAAAAAGAAATATATATGAATTATTTAATAATGATCAAAAACAAAAGTAAAACTAAAGTTAAAAATGACGAATATCCTTGTGTTGTTGTTGTTTGAGTCTTCAGTCTTTTGACTGGTTTGATGCAAATCTCCATGCCTCCCTGTCCTGAGCTAATCGTTTCAACTCTATATAGCTACCACACCCTACATCCGAGGCAATCTGTTTAGCATATTATGACCTTGGTCTACCCCTACAGTTCTTGTCCTCGACCCTTCCTTCCATAACTAAGCTTGCTATCCTTACAATCATGAAAATATGCTAAAAACAAGGTTGAGTCTTTAAAATGGATAGAAAGTACAGGTATACTTTATATAGGCGGCTTCGGTGGCGTAGTCGATAGCATGATGAGTTTCTATGCCCAAGATCGCGGGTTCGAATCCATCCGAAGTAGTCGGATTTTTAGAGCGTTTAAAATCCCTCAGTATGCCTTCGTTCGGAGGGGAAGTTAAGCTGGCGGTCCCATGTCATAGATATATGGCATGATAAAGAACCTTCCACTAATTACACCTATGTGAAGCTAAATTGTATTGGTTAAGAATGTAAACAATGCTCTTAGGTTCCTACGTTCGTTGCCAAGAGCCGACAGCGGTGGCGTCTGGTAGCTAATTTCTGAACTAGCAGTCGTTGACGGTGGCGTTTGGCGGCAAAAGTAGGAACTATTTGAAAAATTCAAAAGTCTGCAGTCCTTACTTGAATTAAAAAACAGATAACACACACTAATAGAGTCATCACAATTAACACCGGTTATCAGACCGATTCTACACACACCCAAAGTACACGGGGCTACATGACCGCGTTGTCGCAGCCCCTAAACTTAAGAACCAACCAACCATACTTCATATACATCGGTACCTAAATCACTCGTGAGGGACCTTGGACGAAAGGCAAATTTACTCCAAAATTAGAAGCAAACTAAAATTTGAAGAGACTTGCTGTAAAATAATTTGTAATTCTCAATCAAAGAAAATGTTATCTAAGATTTAAGTTGGATAATGTGCAGGAATCATATTATTCCAAATGAGGAATACGCTGTGTTCTCAGAAAAAAAAACTGATTGTATTTCAGTCAAGGTTATGAAATCTTTCAAGGTGCTGGAAGAGCATTCGTAATACCCATTCATATCTGAAGAGCTGTTAAATATGTTATATCGGTGTTTGTAATGAAACCTATTTGTTAGCCTACTTTCGATTTTTGCAAAAAATGAAAGTAGACTTATGAGATCAACACAGGGCGAAAAAAAGTGTGTCTGTCTGTGTGTATGTGTGTGTGTGAGTCTGTGTGTGTGTGTGTCTGTGTGTCTGTGTGTGTGTGTGTGAGTGTGTGTACTCTGAATGTCTGTCCCCCCCCCCTATCAATTCGAACACGGTGAATGCGAATTGAACGAAATTTGGTACAAAGGTAGCACTAGCAAAGGACACCTCAGTGTCATGTTTTATATCGCCGCCATCTTTACTAAAACTGAATGGCGGCCACTCAAACGTTCAAAACGTAAAATCAAATAACGACTAACCAAATCATCCGATCTCTACCAAATTTGGTAACAACATACCTTCGTATAGGATGCGTCTTGTGACCAAACTACAAGGTCGTCCGCCATACCATTTCAGGATGGCGGCCGTGCGAATTATGCAAACTTTATAATCCATATCATGGGACCCACCAGTTCCGATTATCGAGCCGAGAATCGTTTTAACTGTTCTAAAGGAAGAGGCACGTTCGAAATTAAAAGTTTATTTTGTAATACTATAGTGCAGACGTGATTTTAAAAAGCTGAGCTGATTTAGTAATAAGACAAGATGGCAGCGGATATCTTGTGCCTGACTTATATTTCACTAATTTGAGTATTGCATGCAATATAGCGTACTGATATAAAATAAATAAACTTTGTATGAAATGCTTTATATATAAATAATATACTCCAGTGATGAAATCGTTTAGTATAAATCACTATTTGCTAACAAGTTCTATGTAAGTCATTTTATATAGAACAATATTCGTTGACACAATTAGCTCAGTGGTAGAGAGTTTGCCTATCGCTCAAATTCCTATGGTTCAAACCCGATCAGAGCTTTTTTTTTTGCTTGAAATGTTATATGTTTATTGTTTTGTAATGACTCAGATGTTTTAAAATTAAGCGTTATATTGTGCATATTATGGTGTAAAATATATATTTAATTAAAACATAATTCGCCAGCAGATTTACTCGAGACATCTAGCTGCCAAAAAGGTAACTGCACGCCGACCAGATTTTATTGAAAAGTTTCTTCTTCTGGCCGCTAGAATGCACTCGCTCTGTTAGGATTATATTGTTAGATATTTCACCACTAGATATCACGACTAGTCTACGTGGGGCTCCATTGATTACTATACCATTTGCATTCTATGCGCATCGAATTTGAAGAATGACAAGATGATACTACGATACATTTTTACTTTCTATTTTAAAGGGTTTGTAACAGCCTATTGTGCGTTATTTGAAAATGTTAATTGAAGTAAAGAACAAAACGATTTCACATAGTATCTGAACTCTACCGTTGGTGCTAGTTCAGGATATTAATTAATACTTTTATTTCAGCCAAATAGCAATCGAAAATATCCACATAGTTGGTATACACACGTCTCTGTAGGGTCATGGAAAGATTTGTTAATTCAATTAGGGTTGTGAAAGTCATACGCAGCCAGACGTGTAAAGACATGCCTCAACTCAAAGTTGGATGTTGCCCGCGTCAGGCCGATTATGTAATAATAATAATAATAATAATAATAATAATAATAATAATGTTATTGGTTTTACGTCCCTTTAACTACTGTTGCTTTTAGAGACGCCGGGGTGCCAGAATTTTGTCCCGAAGGGGATCTTTAACGTGCCAGTAAATCTACTAACACGGCTCCCTCGCATTTATGCACCCTCAAATGCCAGCTGACTGCGCCAGGATACGAACCTGAAACATACGGTCCAGCAAGCGAGAACGTTACCGCTGAGCCACGCCGGCAGTCCGGTCGATTATGTCTCCAGATCCATAACATTCTTTAGATACTTCTTATCTTTCTTTCTTCAATGATGGTAGCAGTTTTTATCTAGGTTGTGGCGTTTGGTAGAGGTAAATCGTTTCTAAGGTCTTCAACAAAGAATAGTTCTATTATACTCTTTGATAATAACAACGAGTTATAACTATACTCATACATTTAGGAGAAAGTAGGCTATATGTTCTTTACTGAACATCTTGTTGGATTTTCAATCTTACTATTAAGATATTTGTGCTGATGAAGATGTCATTACCAATCGAAATAATTTACACGATTAAACTTGTTCTTTAACTTTAAACAAGTCTTTTAACTATACGTATTGACAGACATAGTCTAATATCAATTGTTCTAATATACTGTATTTGGAAATTAATTGTAACTTCCCTCCCTCTTGATCTAAATGGGCATACTCGTGTTGACCGCCGAAAAAGCGTCTACTAATAGAGTACATAAGCAAGCAACACTGACAAATGGTTTCAAATTTTTCAACAATATTTTCTGGTCGGTGAACCACTCTAAACATTTCTGTGAGGAAATATTCTGAAACGAAGAGGATTGGCACCCCTACGGCATTGTCAATTATGAGAAATAGAAAATCATTCCTACACTTCCTAATCTGGTATGAGGTACTGTATACCAATTAACAGCTACCTCATCATTAGCATACTTTGCCATCGAGATGAAATTAAATTCTGAAAATGATTTAGTGGGCCACCTCTAATGTCCAAGTCTACATGTATAAAATCTATATCTTACTACACACAACTCATAGATGGTGCGACGGGGATTCCTCAAACTCATCTCTGAAACCGATACCTGTGAAACTATGCCCAAGTTATCCGGGCGTATAGGACGTGGTCCAGGCAGGATATTAGCTTCCGTTGTTTCACCGAAAACTGCGTTGAGCATTATCAAAGAGTTCGCGCATGCCGTTAGCCTACAGTGGACTGTCCATTGTGGACGGAAGGAGCTGCCCCTTGAAATTGCCAAACGCAGCCTTAGGTCCAACATCATAAAATAACATCCTACTCGACCACGGCCTGCAAACCCGGACACGGCTGTGAAAGTCTAGGCTGTTACATCGATGCCTGTGTAACTATTATTATGAAGCCATACTATGATCTATATTTACAGATACGTACGTGTAATGCTTCATTTTCAGAAATTACACGGTAGATGGCGTGCATATCAATTCTTTAGAAATTAATTTTCTCCAAATCGTCAGGGAGTGAACCAATCACCGTAAAACTTGTTAGTTATCGTTGTTTTAAGGGGAAAACTACGAGGTCATCTGCCCCACCGTGAATATTGGTATGGCCCCCTGATGCTATGGATATAACTAGCCTATGTGGCTGTAGAGCGCTTGTAGAATAGTTCTTATAAATTATCAATGATGCCCAGGTTGTTATCTAAAATAAACACTTGGGCTACTTTTTTTTAGTGTCTGTTAATCCTATCACCGAGAAAGTTGTACGCAGACAAAATTAATTCATACATTTCTTGCATCTTGTTTCTCCGAAAACTGCGTTGAGCAGTATCAAGAGTCCGCTCATGCCGTTAGCCAACAGTGGACTGTCCACTGTTGTCGGAAGGAACTGTCCCTTGAAATTGCTAAACATGGCAGATGGCGTGCATAAATGTTTCTCAAAATATAGCCTACTCATGTATTTCTTATTGTTGCCTAATATGTCATTATAATGCAGGTCATAATCGGAGAGCTATTTAGTCCCTCACATGGAAAAGCTATTTAATTGAAATAAGAATATTCAGGTGTACAATAATTGTACAAGATATAAATATAGGCTTAGGGCCTTCGGGACTCATGCTCATCAGCCCTCTGTACTTCGATGTGTGTAAAATATACCTGTTAACCGGTGTCCACAGTATGCAAGAGTAAATTTGTAGATGGAATTAGGAGGAAGGAGTTGAACAAATTTTGAGCATCCTAGAATACGCGAGGAACTGGAGTGGGGCAACTTGGAAAACAACTTCCAGTAAGACTGAGGTTGGAATTCGAACTGGCCACTCTTGCCAGTTGTTATGGTAATGATGAGTGCACGCTGTTTCAATCCACATAGCACGAATTTAACTCCTGTATGTGAAAGCCGTCTGTGCGAGGAACTAGTTCACCCTGGAAATAAGTTGTCAGAAAACAACGAGTTTGTCGCAATCTGAATACCTTTAAATGACATCGGGTCGAATGGGAATCGAGCCTGAGATCTTGCCGTTGGAAGCGAAGACCTAACCGACTCTGGCACTCAGCTTGAATATAAAGGTGTGCAGCAATTATTTCTGGTCTCGGTGCAAACAAAATAAAATTTGAATTCAAAGTTACTTATTCGTTGTTTGTAAATCATCCAGATGGGGTGTTTGCTAGTCATTTGATACTATTATATAAAAATACTGATCACTATTTGCAATTTGTTCACCACGTTGTTCCCCTTGACGTAGATGTATAGAGATAACGATTGATAGCCTTATCAGATTGGCCTACACAGCTGCAGGTAAACAATACAGTATATTGAATGAGGTCAGAGTTGAAGCGTGGATATAAAATTGTATCTTGTCTCGTATCAGTATTTTGCGTAAATATAAAGCGCATAGATGTT
Organism: Meconema thalassinum; assembly: GCA_946902985.2. Taxonomy (NCBI): domain Eukaryota; kingdom Metazoa; phylum Arthropoda; class Insecta; order Orthoptera; family Tettigoniidae; genus Meconema; species Meconema thalassinum. The sequence continues at coordinate 1,732,886,875 of OX336388.2, read as the reverse complement.
TTGCACGACAAATTGGCTGATATGAGGTAGTATAATTATTGCAATTTGGGGTGCCTTAAAGAGGATGGAACTCATTGACACTTCAATAATAGTCACAGATATTACGAATGCGATTTAGTGAAGCAATTTTTCTGAGTAATTTCTCTTTCCATTTTGAAGAAACACATTTTCGATAATTGTGCCAAAGTGAATCCCCCTAAACAAATATGTTTTTACATTAGAGTATGGAATAGGCAGCTTTGGGCAGAGGAAGTGAGTGCTTCAATGATCCAAGTCGTCCTTTTTACAATGATAGGCTACACCTTCTGTAGGAAGAAAGGAAGAACACTTATAACTAGGGCCCGGATGTTGATGACATGTCATCTTTTTACTGAGCCGTCTAAAACAATGCTGAAGTACATAGAAACTCTTGTCTTCAAATATGTCATTTTTATTTTGCATCTTTTTTGCATTTTTTGCTATTTTTCCATTTTAAGGGCATTTGTTAAAGTTTGGTAGAGTTTTTCGGTCATATTTTAGAGAAATCGGCCTTTTAAGGTCTTCTTTTCCAATTTAGTCATGTCACAGCTTTATATGAGGAAGTAAGTCTCTCAGAGTTAAGAAGAAGCTAGTAGCTATGAATATAAACCTTTTGTTAAGTGCTAGAAATCTATTTTGATTGACTTTTCAGTTTGAACTTCAGATGTCATTTTTGAAATATTGGTGAGTTTATTATTATAAGATCATTTTCTCCATTTTATAATGCATTTTTGGATTTTTTGGAATATTGGTGAGTTAAGTCTAATATTATAAGACCATTTTCTCCATTTTATAGTGCATTTTTCGATTTTTTTAGGTCATTTATTACAGTCATTTTTGAAAATGTTTAATGCATTTTTTAACTTTCTTACTGCATCAACATCCGGGCCCTACTTACAACTAATGTGACCGTCAATTTCACACAGATAAACCACGAGAATTCCTTTTTATGTGGAAAAAGAAATTTCAACTTGAAAGTCGTACAGGTGTTTACCCGGAATCAAACATGGTCCGCTTCAGTGAGAGGCAAGCAGCCTGACCGCTGCGCCATCACGCCCTTTGCACCTGTTTTCTTTTTACTTCATGTAAGGACTCTTGGTAAGTTATGGTCAACATCCCCGTACACTTTTGCGTGTGTGCAACTTGTATGGTAATCTGTGTAATGGCTGTATTAATGAATGCAGTTGTAATTATTGTAGTCTAGAGTTGACGTACGCAGCGGTTACTTGAATCGAAGAACCTATTATAATAATGATACCTTACGTTCCTTTAACTACTGTGGCTTTTAAAGACGCCGGGTAACGGAATTTTTCCCCTAAGGGGATCTTGAACGTGCCAGTAAATCTCCAGACATGGCTCCCCCATATTTAATCACCCTCAAATGCAAACTGAATGCACCGGGATTTGATCCTGCTATCTTGGGTTCAGCAGGCGATAACGTTACCGCTGAGCCACGCAATCAGTCAAAAAATCAAGTACTAACCTGCCTGGGGTGAGTGGAGAAATTAAATGGGCACTGTAGTCGCCGGGATTTGAAATCGTATTTCCGAACACTGAGCTACCCAGTCGAACCTTGGGTCGTGGTTTTGAATACGTGGTTACACAGATGGATTAATGACTATTAACACAACCTGTACAGAATATTATGCCAGTACGTACAAATACTGTATATTATAAGCAATGTAAAAAAATTATTATGTGATATTTTACATATTATTAAGCTTCCACAATGACTTTAGCCAACACTCCTGATGAGTGTATCTGACCTACAATGTTCATTATTTATGTCAGTTGCCCAGTGATGTCCTTCAAATAATATAAACATTCGTTTCGTATTATTTCACTTTTTGTTTGTGCCTATGCGAACAATATGAAACCGATTTTAAACGGCATTACATTATGGCTTTCTCTTCACATGAATCCTCTTGGTGTTCGTCATTTGTTTACGGTGCGACCTGCCACTTCGACCCCAAGAATCCATTATGGTGCGACACTAATGGTAGCTTTAATAGTACTCGCTATGTTATTCCGTTATTCTTTTCAATCTTATGGGCGAGTTCAATGCGGGACATTCCCTGTAATCTGGAGGCTAGATCTCTTATCATCGCGTATCAAATAATATACATCATGACTCATAACGATTTACTCAGAGCAACAACAGTGAAACAACATTAGGCTGGAGGGTAACGAATATACGAGGTGCATCCAGAAAGTAAGTTTACCTATAAAAAATAATAAAAAGAAAATTACGAGCTTAACAGTAGTCGCATATGATATGTAACATCTGACATGTTATCCCTCGTTAATAGTGAACTCTGTTGGTCATTGAAATAACTACTTGTAAAACTGCAGTGACAAATCCTGACCGGATTTCAGCAAATATGATATGATGAATATTTTCACACCAAAGAACGACAACTTGAAGATAATTTATTGTAGGAAGATTATCTTTAATGGGGCCTCCAAACCTTGAAGTATTTTTGTATGCGATATAGATTCCACATAGCCACATGGCCGACAGAACCTCGAGTGTTTACATTAAATAAGAATACAGCAAAAGTATGAAGATTTAATAAATCATAATTGTTTTCAGCAAATATGATATAGTGAATATTTTCACACCAATGAACGACAACTTGAAGATGATATATTGTAGGAATATCTTTAATTTATACTGGGGTCAAAAGGCTAGTATCAGAATTGATGGACATATATCGAGATCAGTGGAAATAATGCGTGGTGTGAGACAAGGATGCATTTTTTCACCGCTTCTTTATAATATCTATGCAGAACAGATTTTCTCTGAGGCATTTGATGGCATTCAACAAGGTATTAAGGTCAATGGTAATTATATTAATAACTAGCAGAAGTACCCGCTCTTCGAACGGTCTTTGGTATTAATAACCAGACGTTGTCAATTGAGCTACTGTTGCAATGGTTTGGGGCTTGTCATTCCATCATAAGTTTATCAGAACGAAGTTAGTTTTCTGGGTATATCGCAGACACTGCTAAGTTAAGAGCCATAATATGTGGTTTTCGGCGACCCTTTATAGACTCCCTAGTTTTGTGTCACACATTGAGAAGCGTAACGTATGCTTTGGTCGTCCTTCTAGGATAATTTTTATTTTTCTCCTATTTTAGCATGTATTTTGAAAAGTTGTTCCTTATACCCACCCTTCTACGAGAAGTACGTTGAAGAGTTTTATAAATGATTGGTGTATTGACTCATTGTTAAAATACCTAATTTTACGATGCTCCAAGCACCCGAACATGAATTATAGGCGTACATAAACATAAAGATATATCAACCACACAGTATTAAACAAAATCATCTTTACGATGCTCCCGTTTGCCGACAAAAATATGATTAGTTAAAATGTGCTCTCAAACTAAATTCACCTAACGTGTACTTCCTGACATGAAAATAATATTGCATACGTCGTAGACGAAACGCAATATATGTCAAATTAAAACTGACCCTCACCGTTGTGGAAAGTCCCCATCCCCAGGAAGACCCCTATAATAAATTATAAAGGCTTGTGGTGCGTGGAAATTCGGGATTTTTAGACTCAAATGACCCAAATTCCCAAAAGCTGCAAAGAACACTATTCCAATCCAGGAATTTTTCAAAATAATGTTGCTGTTTGGAGATATAATAGACCTTCTGTACAACATATCGCATATCGCACGTATAAGTCACCTGTAAAAATTGTAGGGTACCCCTTGACCCCCTCAATCGCATTGTTGAATTTTACAGTCTATGTTTGATTCCACGATAACCTTATAGCCATTTGCAAACTTTCACAGAAATTTAATAAATTGAGTGGCATTGCTTCTGACAGAAATAGATGGAAAGTTGGAGGTCACCTCTTGTGATAGGCCTACTGTTGTCATGGTTACTGGCTTGCATTACTTCATTCGTTTCTTCTTGTTCTTCTACTTTCGGATGGGCCAGCTAAGGACCACGACGCTCAACTTTTCAGCTTGGCGAGGGACATGATGTTTGCCCAGTATTCGCGCATTCTCTGGCTATGTTACTCCTTTCTGTCTTTTGTCCAGATGATGCCGGTTTTCTTACAGGATGATCTGTCCTGAATACTCTTCTGTTTAAGTATCTTCCTGAGATGTGATCGGCTTCTAATATCACTTTTCATTATCTTCAGTTCTTGGATATCCTTGTTAACTACTGTTAGCGACGGTGTCACGTTCTTTCTATTCCCCCAGTAGTAGAGAAACCGGTTGGTTAGTCTTGTTGGGTTCATCCATGAGACATGTCCGTAGAAAGCCAGACGTGTCTTCCTGGTCACATATGTGATTTTCTCAGTATATCTATATAGCTCCTGATTTGGCCTTCTTCTGTACTCGTCATCTATTTATTAGTTTATTAAATGAAATTAGTTTTCTGGGAATATCTCAGAAACGTGGTTTTAGAGCCTTAAAATATAGTAGCCACCGAGGGGCTGAAAATGAGTTTTATCTCGTCCTTGTACGCCATAATATAATCATAATCTTAATAATAATTTAATAATATAGGGATGGAGATATAATAGACCTTTAGTACCACACCCGCCCGTGTAAATCATGTGAAAAAATTCAAAAGTACCCCTTGACCCCCTTAAGCGCATTATATACGTATTGATGAATTTTACAGCTTAAGTTGGTTCCGCGATAACCTTATAGCTGTTTGCGAACGTTCACAGTAATATAATTGCGTCTTACAGAAATAGATGGACTTCCGAGATTGTGTTGCCATGGTTACCGGCTCGCATCATTTCAATAGCTTAATACATAAAATTAGTTTTCTGGGTATATCTCAAAAACTGTTGGTTTTAGGACCTTAAAATGTGGTTTTCGGGGCCCGTAGGGCTCCCGGGTTTTGTTTCTCACATTGATACGCTGAAAATGAGCTTTGTCTCTTCTTTCTACGCCAATTTCAGCATGCATTTTAAGGGGGTAGGCCCTCTTTTATGAGAGGTAGGGAGAAGATTTACATCAATGATTACTTTCGTGCCTCTGATGGACTTCTGCACCAAATTTTACGTTAATCCACTCAACCGTTCTCGAGTGATGCGCGTGCAAAATTGTACACAGACAAACAAGCAAACAGACAAACTGACAGACAGACAAACATTTTGTTTCTGCGCGCAACCGTCATAGACCAGTCTGAAACGCGTTAATAACTCAAATTTCCGTGGAAATTCAGAAAAAATAGACAAACTTTCATTTTATATATATAGAGATAGAGATAGAGATAGAGATATAAGGTACGCTGATGATATTGTATTGATTGCAAATAGTTTCGAAGGGCTTAAAGAGATTGTTACTATGGTGTATCAAAAGAGTAAACAATATGGCCTTGACCTCAACATTAAGAAAACAAAATATATGATAATATCGCGAAAACCAGCATTGTCACAATTCCTTTCAGTCGATGGACATCAGATTGAGCGAGTCAAGAGTTTGGTTTATTTAGGACTGAATATTAATGAGAATTGGGATCCTTCGGTTGAAATAAGATGCCGTATAGAGACGGCTAGATCCATCTTTATGACAATGAAACAACTACTATGCTGTCGAGACCTCAGTATGACGCTTAAGAAAAGAATTGTGAAGTGTTTTGTTGTCTCCACCCTTCTTTATGGTGTTGAAGCTTGGACCTTGTCCGTAGCTACAGAAAAGAAGATTCGAGCTATTGAAATGTGGATATTCCGGCGGATTCTTAAAATCTCGTGGACAGAACATGTGAGTAACGCCGAGGTTCTTCAGCGTGTGAGCAGCCAACCTGAGCTGTTAAACACAATTAAGAAGAGGAAATTGGAATACTTGGGACACATGATGAGGAATCCAAAATACCGTCGACTCCAAGTTATACTTCAGGGTAAAATTGAAGGTAAGCATGGACCGGGAAGGAGACGAATAACTTGGATGGATAATTTAAGAACGTGGTTTGGGCTGTCTTCCACGGAACTCTTCAGGATTGCACAGGATAAGACGGAGTTAGCCATGGTGGTAGACAACGTCCGTATCGGATAAGGTAGAAGAAGAAGAAGAAGAAGAAGAAGAAGAAGAATAAGAAGGGGCCTCCCAACCTTGAAGTTTGCGATATACATTCCACATAGCCACATGGCCGTCAGTACGTCGTGGTATCAATCTCCGCCACCGCGCGTGCTCATTGTTTCCGTCCTATCCATTTCCGTTTCATTGTTTCCGTTCCATCCATTTCCGTTTAATTTGTCAAAATCACCCCCACAAAAAATATACAGATACCGAGTGGAAAGATGTTACACATAAATCTATATATACAGTGTGGTCCACCCTCCCCTTATTATTTAGTTTTATGAAACCCAACTATCACTGCATTTCTCTTGATGGTCGATATTGCTCTGCCCTCTGACTGTGTGTCTGCAATGTAATTGGGTCATGGGTCCAGCAAAGAAAAATCGACCTTAACCTTTTTCCCCGCCAAATACTATGGCCCATTCTACTAACATATGACTTATTGCTCCTTGAAATAACACACATCCACGTAATACGATCGAATTAATAGCTTACGCCACGTGATCTGTAATAGTAGAAAGTTAAATCAATACCATAAACCGTGATTGAAGACTTTGAGATGGAGTTAAACGTTTGAGGTGGGACGGCTACAGTAACAACTGCAAGTGCAGTGCGCGCTCTCTACCATGCGTTGTTGACTGATTCGGTAGTTGGTCACTAGTCGTGGCCGAGTGAGGTGCGTGTGTGCGAGCTGTGTGACCACATTGGAAGAGTGTACGTTTCCTAATACCGGTGCTTCCGATAGTTCCACGGGTGTACTGACCTTCCGTGTGTCATTCGGACAATACTTTTTCAAGTAGTGTTCCAGATAGGACAACAAAACCAGAAACCCAGAAAACCCCGCTGAAAATCATGTCCGGATACCAGAGGAAAAACACCGTACGCTGTCAATGGGACAGGCAGAGTTCTCGCCCCACACCAGGAGAAATTCACCGCTGGATTAGCGATACCCTCCGGTTGACTGTCGACCAAGTAGAAGCCATCCAGTTAAATGCGCAAGAAAGAACCATGTACATCAAGGTAATCAGGATATCTACTTATCAGAAATTGCTAAATACTTTTGCTGCTCCTATTAAATTTCAGTATGGCTCAGGCGAAATGACAAATATTAAGCTCTCCACAGCGGATTCAAATTTTACCACAGTGCCTATATTTAATGTCCCACTCGAAGTTCCCCCTGAAATTTTCAAATCCGTCCTGTCGAAATATGGCACTGTGAGTGACGTCAGGAAAGAACAATGGTCTTCTGCTTATCAGTTCCCGGTGTATAATGGAATACGTGCAGTCACTATGGAAATCAAACAAGATATCCCCTCCACCGAGACTTTTGGTGGCCTTTCTGGCTACATATCTTAAAATGGACAGAAACAGACCTGTTTAATTTGCAATGCTAACACACATCTACGTATCAACTGCCCAAGGAAAATGATTCCCCTCGGTATAACTCCTACACAACAACGACGTGTCCAATACTCGGATGTTGTGACACAGCAAACGTCACATGAAAACATGCTTATTGATCAGTCAGCTGGGACACCAGCAGAAGTGGCCTATGACACACATGACGCAGAACACGTACCTTGCACTGACCAGATCAGCGAGCCACAGAGTGCCCCTGTGCTATCGGCCACCTGTATGGCAGCCTTAGAGCCAACTCTGCCGTTACTACAGGCTGCCACAGAAATTTTGTCTTCACTGCCCCCACCTTCTCTGGTACCTACCGACTCACTTAAGCAGGTTGATTGGGGATCTGAGAACGTATCTAAGAAGATTAAAACAAATGCCTCGATTGCTGTCCCAGCCCCGAAGAATCAAACTGGTTCTACAAACGTTCCCGCAGCTGTGAAAAAGAAACAAAATCTTCATTCTACGTCATCTAGGGACCCACGAACGCTCTCAAACGCTGACAGCCGGCCTATGAAAGGCAGTCATAAGAAACTATCTCACCCTAATTTGACATAGTGCACCAGTATATTTCTCACCCGTGTCTTTTTTTTTTCTCGAGGCCACCTTCCAGTATGTCTAGCACAGCTTTTATACTTCTCTTAATGGCGCAATTTCTCACTGTGGCCACTGTGAATATCAATGTAATAGAATGCCCCCTGAAATTTCAACTGTTGGAGAGATTCCTTCGAGATGCAGACATTGACATTGCTTTCATTCAAGAAGTTGCTATACCCTGTCTTCCCATATCTGCCTTCTACAAACAATACATCAATACCGGTACTACGAATAGAGGGACCGGGTTACTCATAAGACATGATGTCCCACTCGAAGGTGTGCTATGTCATCCATCAGGACGCATAATATCTGGACACATAAACAATACCACACTGATAAATGTATATGCCCCATCCGGGTCCAATAAACGTGTGGAACGGAAAATGTTCTTTCAACAGAGTATACTGCCTCATCTGCACGACGGTAAGGAAACACTTATTCTTGCAGGGGATTTCAATTGCATTCAACGCCCAGAGGATTTCACTAGTCCATAACAAGGTGTCAACCCGACTCTCAGGACCCTCCTTACCTCCCTACACCTCATTGATGCTGTGGATAGTTTAAGGGTGCCCCTGCCCCATTACACCTGTATAAGTCACAAATCCTCATCAGGAATTGACCGCATTTACTTCTCCCAGGAACTTATCCAGCCTAGACGATATGAAGTGATACCTGCCAGTTTCACTAACCATCATGCAGTCGTATGTACAATCTCTTACCCCCATCCCATATTTCACATAGGATGAGGTTATTGGAAATTGAATTGCTCGCTGTTACTGGAGGAGGAATGCCAAGATATTTTCAGACAACACTGGACTCGATGGGTCCAACAAAAATGCAACTTTCGCGACTGTGCAGACTGGTGGGATATTTTAGTTAAACCAGGGATCCGCCGCGTCTTTAAGAACATATCCTACCAAAGAGGTCGGGAAAGACGGGATACAGTTGAATTTTACTATCGAGTTCTTCGCCAGCTCCAGCAAAGTTCTGATGCTGGGGAGCGTATGTATGGCCAGATTCGGGAAGTTAAAACCAAGCTCCTGTCTCTACAGCAACGAACGCTCGCTCATATAAACGTGCCTTTAAAAGATCGTACAGTGCTCCCGGACGAAAGTGCAAGTGTATACCATATCGCCAAAGGACAACGTGAGCGGCAACGTAAATATATCCACCGCCTCCGCACCAGTACTGGAAGTGTCGTCACCTCCCCTCACGCTATACGTAGTGAAATATCATTATTTTATCAACGGTTCTACGCTAAGGCTCCAATTGATCCACAGCAGGTGACCCTATTGCTTTCATCTTGCAGTACCCAACTATCTCCGGACAACAAAACTCTGCTCAGCGAGGATATTACGGATGAAGAGATTCACTCTGTGGTTAACCACCTCCCAAATAACCGCTCACCTGGCATTGATGGACTGCCATATGAACTGTATAAACACTTCTGGCCTCTCATTGGCAAAGAATTTTGTCACGTCTTGCGTACCATTCTCCAACGTCGTGCTCTTTGTCAATCACATCACGAGGGTACCATAGTCCTCATACCAAAAACATCCTCTCCCATGGCAGCTGGTGACTTCCGCCCAGTTACTCTGCTCTGCAGTGATTATAAAGTCCTTACCAAAGTACTTGCATGCCGATTGAAGACTGTTCTACATGATATCATTGGTGATGAACAATGTTGCAGTATTCCTGCAAGAACTCTGTTAGCAAACTTAGCGATACTACGGGACCTACACCTAAAAGCCGAAATGCTCCCCACTGAGCCAATGAGTTTTCTCACCTTAGATCTTGATAAAGCTTTCGACCGCATCAGTCATGAATACATATACATGGCCTTGCAGCACTTTGAATTTCCTGCAATCCTTATTGACTGCATTCGTATGATAAATTGTAATGCTACGTCTCGAGTGCTCGTCAACGGTTTTCTTTCCCCTCTGATTCCAATACAACGATCAGTTAGGCAAGGATGTCCCATTTCCATGCTACGTTTTGTCATTGGCCTTGAACCGTTCATTCGGACTACCCAGGTGATGCTACAGGGTTACAAACTGTCCACACATGTTTTTGGCATGTGCGCCTATGCTGATGACGTATCAATATTGATCCGCAATAATGAAGACATCTCCCACATCGATAGCGTCCTTCAGCTCTACCATATCACCTCTGGAGCACAATCGAACCCCCAGAAAACTGCTTTGCTTCCGCTCAATACTAACTCAGTGATTACCCAACAGCCCTGGTTCCGGATAGTAAATGAGGTGAAAATTCTTGGCATTACCTGGAAGCAGTCGCTTCTGGACACAGTGCAAGCAAACTGGACTAAGGTCATTGCCAAAGTTAAGGGAGTGCTGATCCAATTTGGTCAAAGAAACCTCAATATAGTGCAACGGGTCATGGTCCGCAACGTGTTTGCGCTCTCTAAAATGTGGTATGTCGCACAACTTTTCCCACTTCCCAAAATGTTTGAGAGCCAATTGTCAAAATATACAGGTTGGTTTATATGGCAAGGATTTCTGTTTCGAGTACAACGGGAACAGTTGTATCTCCCATCCCGGCAAGGCGGGCTAGGGCTAACAGCTCATGGCATGAAATGCCGTGCACTCCTCTGCAAGAACGATATCACCATCCTTTCCCAACATGACACTTTTACGAAAGCGCTATACAAAGATATTCGAAACACAGCCCGTGGTTGTGGTACAGCTTTGCCGATGATATTTAGGGACCATAACAGCACCTTCTGGAAATTGTTCGCCAAATGCCTTCAGGGACTGTTCCAACGACGAAAAGTATTTATAACATGTTGCGGCAAGTGGTACACTCCAAATCGCGAATCGAGGCCACCACCCTCTACGCCCATTGGCCCACTGTTTGGAAAAAGTTTGGGGCGATGACTATTTCTTCTGCTGTACACTCCCAGGTTTTCATCTTCCTCAACGATCTCATCCCAACGGCTCTACGGCGATATACCATCCGTTTTGAAGCTTACCCATGGTGTACTATATGTGGTCAAACTGATACGGCGATACACCGCTTCACTTCATGCACGCGAGTTGCCTCCACGTGGCTGTGGTGTAGGGGAAAAGTATGTCAACTATTAAATGTGCCCACTGATGACCTTGATGACAGGAAGTTGATTCGTTTGTCGGTGACCGCCTTCCCCCAAATTAAACAGACTGCCATTGTGTGGATAATGGGCCAATATGTACACTTCGTGATGGACAATGATCAACATTTCGCGTTCCTGGATCTCATGTATCACCTGCAGAAAGAGCGTTGGAAGCTTAGTGAAAGTGGACAATTGTACGATAAATATGGACACTATCTGGATTTACTTGTGATGTAATAGTATGGTATTTATTGAACCAGAGGGGGTCATGCTGACTGATATCGAAAGTGGATCTCGGAGATAAGTTGAGCTCAGAAGGAAGGTTCCACTAGGGAACGAACCCGAGATCTGTTGAGGGAGTTTCGTTGTAAAAACCCCTAGAGGAAAGTATATGTTTAATCACTGGTGTGATATCAGTTGATACTGGCATTATTTGGTGAAATAATGCAGGGGAAATGAGCGGAATACAGCATTAGTGGACTACATGGAGTAGGCTATGCTGGACTTGGAACACAGAAGTGCAGAGTTTGACAGTTTACTAATAGCCCCAGAATTGTGGGAGGAGACTCATGGAGCCCTGTCAATCTCGTTGACCTACTTAAGTCGTCTGAAAGATGTCGGGGGGTTGAATAATGACCCAGTTCTTCCCCGTTTGAGAATAAAACCAAGAAGGGAGGGGAGAGATCCCAAGGAAAATCATTGATTACTCGTGGTTGGAGCAACGCAATGACATGAGAGTTGCACACAGGTGAATCTTTAGCCAGGAGGCTAATTTTAGAGCCATTAAACTGCGAAATCAAGGCATATTTAATGGAGTGCGTAAGAGCCCAGGACTATGGATGTTCGCGGCATGGTTTGACTATGTCACCGGGGATTTCCACTGGAAACCGCGTCCCCACGCTATGGCAAAAGCAATTAATATTAATTAATTGGCCGATCGATCCTTAAGCACGCAGATAGTTTTGGGACCGGTGAAGAAAAAGGAACCCGATGAGCATTGTTTCGAGACCAGAATCATCCTGGGAGAGGAGATGATATAGCGCGGGAATACTAGGTCTACTTTTTCGTGTGAAACGGATATAAGGGTGTGGACCCAGTCAGGAGGTCAGTTGGAACTTGTAGTTGGAACAGACTCGAGCGCGGAACGTATGTCGCTCTGGCTCAGGAAAGGACGCTCACACAAAGACTTGAATATTTAGTGTTAATCATTATATTCGCCGTGCAGTGTAATGCACCAAGTGATAATATAATCATGCATGGTCATGAAGTAATAATAAGTACGGTAATCAACGAACTTTATTGTGTGAAATGCGTATTACCGAAGTCAAGGAAGGAGGCCCGGACTTCAGTTTGGGAAGCCGTGCAGTAAAACTTTTAGAAGGCTTTTATTAAGGACAGTCGTGCTGCATGTGTATAGTCGGCAGTACGAGCAATGGTTTGTGCTCACATAGGAAGTACCGTGTGATATAAGTTGCAGAACATTGGAAGTAATAATTTGTGTAAAGTCTATGTACAATGTTAAGCGCAGTGTATAATATATGGATTGGTTATACATGTCTTATTACGCCGGACTGCGCTGGGAGAAACTTTATGATGTATTTGGTGAAATGTCTTAAGAATACCAAATAGTAACGCTCAGGACGAAAGTAAGCATCTTTATGCAAAACAGGAAGTTTATCGTAGGATAATTGATAGACTGTTGGTGAATCCGTAGGCAGATCACCCAGACTTTCAATCAGGAGTTGGTAGGAGCATGGAGTATGCCGTCAATACCTGTAATTCTGATATTTTGCCAGGGAATTTCAACCAATGAAAAGTGTAAAAAGTGACGTGTGTTATGTAGAAATCATATGTGAAATATCTTTTAAATTAATGGTATAATAAGTGTTATAAAGTGTCATGTGTTTTGGAAGCAATAGCTTCATCATAGAAATGGAAAGTGCCGTGTGCTTGGTGAAGGAAATGTATTATAAAATGTGTATATTCAGTATGCAAATGTCGCGCTAACTCTGCAAATGGCAGGTGACATTGGAGAATATGAGTGGTTGGAGCCACCAGAATACGCCGAAATGTGAGTACCCCACAAATTATGATTATATAGAAGTATAGCCCACTGCATATAATGTGATTTCAGAATTATAAATATGCCAGTAAGAATCAGTAGTAGGAGATAGACCCTCCAGGTTTAATTGTTGTTGTGTTGATTTTAGTAGAGTTGAGATGTTGTTATACATCAGTGAGTGGATTAATCGTTACCACTATTAATAAAATGGCTAATCAGTTATGTAAACTTAACGTAACCAACACGGATGTTCGATTTTTAAGATGGTTATGTTGTGTCGGATTATGGTAATTTATGTCAGTAATAATAATAATAATAATAATAATAATAAATAATAAAAGGTATGAATGAATACATCAGGTAAAATGTTGTAAGTAAGAAATATTTACGCTAATTGGAAGACTTATCGATCTAAGCAGTGAGATTACATTAAGGGATGAGAAAAGAGTTTAATATCAGAATATATTGTGTTAATGGGAATATAATTATTCAAGGAAATGGAAGAGCTTTCGAGTGAATTGAATTTGCAGCTTGTGTAAAAGCTTATAGAGTAATTGATAGATTTATCTTAATAATCAAAGGACGAGATCATAATATCAGGTCAGGGAGCCAGGTAATCTATTCGACGTATGAAATCTCGTATAGCCGTGGGCATACTGAGATATGTACTTTGTGCCAGAGTGTATTTAGTGATTGGACCCTAACTCTGATGATGGATATGGAATGGTCCGGGTTCGAATCCTGTGATAGGTGAGAGGAGAACAATGGACACCTCTGCACCATATCTGATCGCCCGAGAACTTATTATTGAGTGATTCGGCTCTTTTGAAGCGAATCTTATGGACGGCAGCATGTGGCTGACCGCATAATTTATTAAGATACCGGTTATCCAGATCGACGAATGTTTTTATGAACCTCGTGCCTTCATGTTGAAATGGACCTGTTGGTGCCAGTTATTATTATATCCTCAGGGTATGAATAAATGTTAAGCTCATCCAGTACCTATTTGCATACCATTCAGTTTAAATCCATTGGATATGTGCGTCATTGTGACCACGGTATTGTCTTTAAAATCGTACTACTGCTTGGGGAGATATAAGCCATGAGGCAGGAAGGCGGGGGACGGTTTACTGAGTAACCTCACTCCACTCCATTGTATACAAGCCGCTCGGAAGGGGGCTGAGCTGTCAAGCGAACCGTGAAAGTTAAGGTTTAAGAAAAGGGCAGATTTAAGACCCTGTTAGTAACATGAAAGGAAACATTGTTATATTGAGTAATGAAGTCATGTGGTTTAAGAACACATTGGTAATTATAGATCACCCTGATGGTTTAAGATTTTAGCAATCTAACGAATGGTTGGAAGTTGCATTTTTACTGTCACTGACACGGATTTCAGAAGTTGGGCACTTGACGCCACAGGCTACGCTCGCATGGGTAGCTTAATAATACCATCCGACACAGCGATAACGAAAGTTTTGAAGATGAAATCACAACGGCATGCAGTGGAATTATAACTAGAGAGAATTGTAGGGGATATTTACATAATTATGGAGTTGCACGTAGATTGTTGTGCAACACCTGAATAGGCTAATGCATGATAAGCATTTGGTGGGAAGAGAGAGACCAAACACACACGGTACACATAATTGTCAAAGTAAGACAAGGTTTAAGAAACAAGTAATTTTGTGAAATTAAAGAAGTCACATAAGATGACAGAAGAGTAAAAGTACAGTTTTGTTTATGAAAGTTGTATGTGCATCAGCGCACCAGAGTGAAGTGTGAAGTCAATATAAGGGTAAAGGTTTGAGTAATGATATGAGTTTATTATGATGATATTATGCTAATATTAGTGGATTGTGGAAGTAGTTTTTGTTTGATTTTGTTTTAGGTTTGTTGGGATTGTTTTTATATGTTTGAAGCCATGATTTTAGTACTGAATTAAAATCTTTAGAATAGAGTTGTGCCTTATCATTGTAGAGTTGATACCTTTTGGTCTCAAATCCAAAATATGCAACTGCTCAATGGGGGAACGGTACACGCCTGAGACCTGACACTAGCTGGAGGCGGAAGCATATTTTCCATGGAGATTACTCACATGGGTACATTAACATATCTGAAAATTCTGTAATTCTGTAGAGAGCTAATAAAAGAGAAAATCGGTTAAAGCATGGCCGTAGACGGCGTTTGAGAATGGGTAGAATGGTGCATCGAATCCAGTAGTAGGCATACTTTTTTGAATGAAAGCCCACGCTCCATTTTAGTGGGGATGTAACAACATTCATTCCCTTACGATGTATTTTTGTGAAGATTAGGTTGAATTTTGCCGATTTATAAGGGGAATACGACCGAATTGATAGCTTTTACCACGTGACCTGTAATGGCAGAAAATTAAAAAACTGTCATGGATATTAACATAACATATCGACGTGTCTCTCCGGAGGACCAGGTTCGATTCCCAGTTCTGCCAAGAAATTCAATACTGGTCTGAGGGCTGAAATTGGATACACTCAGCTTCTTGAAGCAAATCTGAGAATAGGTGGGTTCGATTCCCACCTCAGCCACCCTGGAAGTGGCTCTCTGTGGCTTCCCACTTCTGCACCAGGCTATTGCCTGGACGGTTTCTAACTTAAGGCCCGCCTGCCTCCTTCCCCATCCTCACCTTAATTGCTAATACATACATAATACAGACACCGCTATAGACAGGTTATCAGAGGAATTCTACACACCCAAGTACACGGGGCGAAATGACCGCGAAGTTCTAGCCCCTTAATGAAACACGATTCTGATCACCAGTGCTAGCATCAAAGTATACGTATTCCTTAAAATTTCCCGTGGTATTATTTTGTTCAGGGTCTACTCAGCCACGGGTGATCCAAATGAGCATGCAGGGTTCGATTTCCCCTTCAGCCATCCTCGAAGTGGTTTTCCGTGGTTTCCCACTTCGTCTCCAGGCAAATGCCAGGATGCTACCTAACGTAAGGCCATGGCTGCATCCTTCCCTCCTCCTTGCCTAACCCTCCCAATCTCCCCATCCCACATAAGGCCCCTGTTCGCTTTGCAGGAGAGGCTTTCTGCGTGAGGTGCTCGTCCCCCCCTCCCCAGTTGTATTCCCATCCTATGTTTTAAGCTCCAGGATATTGGGTGACAATCTAATCTGACCATATTTCTTCGACGGCCATCTTACGGGAGCACGCTACCTTCATTTTTTGCAAAAGGAACTCCCACAGTTGCTAGAAAACGTGCCACTGCGCGAGCGATTGCGAATGTGGTGGCAACAGGATGGGGCCCCACCTCACGGATCATTAGTCGTCAGGAACCATCTTCATGATAAATATGCAAATAAATGGATAGGAAGAGGAGGACCCGTTCACTGGCCTGCCAGATCACCCGATCTTACGCCACTTGACTTCTTCCTGTGGGGTCACTTAAAGCACAGGAGCCTGAAGATCCTGACCACCTTCGGCAACTAATCACCGAGGCATGCCAAGCTGTTACACCTCAGATGTTACAGCGTGCAAGACTGTCTGTAATACGTCGTGCTGAAATCTGCATCAACCAAGGTGGTCAACATTTCGAACACTTGCTACACTGAATATGTAGAGTACCTTGCTTTATTCCTACAGGGGGGTGTGGTGGCGCAGCGGTCAAGCTCTTTTCCTCTCACTAACGCCATGTCCTGTGGTTCGAATGCACGTAAAATGGAGATCACGTGGCATATGATCGCGAGATTAACAGTCACGCTAAACTACAAGCTTTCTTCCTTTTCTTCGGACAGACCATTATGTCATCGTCTAACCTGCCTACGTAGCATCGACCAAATAAAGCTTCATTCATTGGAACAGGTAGATATGTGTCCGTAGTGGAGCTACTGTAAACGGCATTAAGCGAGAAAAAAAAGAGACTTGATTGCCTTGGGATCGAACCTGCTACATTGCAGCATGGCTGACGTTACAGCAGAGAAGCACGATTTAACCATCTTAGCTACCGTGAGCCGTGGTGCAATACCCACACGTATTGAGTCTATTTGTAGTCCTCATAGACACTTCATGTCCTTCGTATGGCAGTGTTGTTCGGATGTGTCGATTTACACATTCGTTATAGTTAGTTGATGGCATTGAAATAACACTGCTGCCAATGATTTCGACTATATTCGCGAGCATGAACTCAACCGTAAAGTTGTACTAAGCCGTAAAGAAGCAAGTTCTAATGTTTTTAGGACGACTATGATATACGCGTTAGTTGGGCTGCCTTCCTCCAAAAAAAAAAATAAGGGGCTGGTGGACCACACTGTATAAAAGAAAGTCGTGTTAGTTACACTATTTATAACTCAAGAACGGCTGAACCGATTTGGCTGAAAATTGGTGTGGAGGTAGATTAGAACAGGAAGACGGACATAGGATCCTTTTTTTTTAAATCCCGTGACGGTACATAAAACGTCAAAGAGAATACAAGTCACTATAAAACGTAACGCAAATGACAGCAAAGGCAAGTCGTTTCCAGGCAACAGTAGCTCTTGACGAGACACGGCCGACTGGATGCGAGTAGCGCTCTCCACTACCGGTATAGAAAATGAGGCTCTTAACATGAAATCCCGTTAGTTACTCAACGTAATTTGTATAGGGGTAGTAAATCAAATTTACAATAGATGGCGCGAGTAGCTTCAATAAAATGGCGTGCGTTTGTTTCAAGAAAGTCCCACATGCGTTCAATACCATTCATCCCATTATGATGAAACTTGGGTGAGATGTTCTGTACACTTAAGGTAAGGTTTCTGGCTGAGTAAATCCACTTAACAATTGGTAGCGCACGAGTAGATTCAACAAATGGGCGACGACGGGCGAAGCGTTTCAACCAAGTCCGGTATGCGTTCGCATACCATTCGTCCGATAGCGATGCAACTTGGGTGAGAGGTTGTGTACATTACAGGCAAGGTTTCTGGCTTAGTAAATCCATGTTATAATAGGTAGCGCACGAGTAGATTCAACAAATGAGTGACGACGCGCGAAGTGTTTCAATACAGTCCCGTATGCGTTCATATACCATTCGTCCGATACCGACTAAACTTAGGTCAGTTGTTGTGTACACTTCAGGGAAGGTTTCTGGCTTAGTAAATCCACTTTACAATAGGTATCGCACAAGTAGATTCAACAAATGAGCGACGGCACGCGAATCGTTTATACAAAGTCCCGTATGCGTTCATATACCATTCATCCGATTGCTATGAAACTTTGGTGAGTTGCTGTGCACCCTCCAGGGAACGTTTCTGACTTAGTAAATCCATTTTACAATAGGTAGCGCACGAGTAGATTCAACAAATGTGTGTCGGCGCACGTATAGTTTTAAAAAAGTTCCGTATGCGTTCATAGTACCCGACATTCAAGATTAACTTGGAGTAACTAATGGACCTCAGTACTACCAACATGATTCTAAGCCTGCTGATAGGACCAATTGTAAATACATGTAACTTCTATACTATCAATTGGATTTCAACCAAATTTCGTATGTGGTATGTGTACTATAACAGATATAATTATGCGTATTCTTAAGAACAACCAGGACTGCCAACTGTTAATAAATGCTGTCTCTATTTTTTACCCTAATATCAGTTTATCAGAAAGTATTCAAGCCAACAGCACTAAACTTTGCACACGTATAATAACTTACATTCTAGATTAATTTGGAGTAATTAATATACGTCAGTGCTTCCAACATGATACTAAGCCTGCTGATTGGTCCAATTTTAAAATACATGTAACTTCCATACAAATAAATGGATTTCATCCAAAATTGGCACAACAAGTGATCATAATAGTTCAGATTATTTCTGACCAATACATGCATGACATTGTTGCCAACATGATTTTACGTGAGCTGTTAGATCCAATGTTTAACTGCATGTAACGTCCTTGCTATCCATTGGACTTCAGCCAAATTTTGTATTCTGTACCTTAAGAGATGGAACTAAGAATATATTCAGTCACCAGGGCAGCCAACTGTAGTGCTCTATTAGGCTACATTATGCCAGTTATATTTCGAACTAATAAGAAATTTCGTTATTACCAACTCAATTTCGTCATTATTCTAATTAGGTCCATATAGATTAATCATTGGAATGAATCTTACATTTCGAGAAATATAGGCTCTTTAGTTCGTCACGGAACTTCTTGTTAATGATGAGTTTATATGCCGAGTATCACATCCCCCAATGAAACCAATCGGGAGATATTGCTATTCAATGAAAATGAAAATCCACAGCCTGCTTCCAGTCTCCAACCGGGTCAGGAATGGAATGAATGAAGCCCCCATCTAGCGGCGAGGATATGAACTGTGCCGGCTGCCGAGGCCTGACGCACTCCTCTGGGGCAATGATTAAATGAATGACAGATGAAATGAAATGATAGTGGAGAGGGTTGCTGGAATGAAATTTTGACAGGGAAAACCGGAGTACCCGGAGAAAAACCTGTCTGCCTCCGTTCTGTCCAGCACAGATCACACATGGAGTGACCGGGATTTGAACCACGGACCCAGCGGTGAGAGGCCGGCGTGCTGCCGCCTAAGCCACGGAGGCTTATGCTATTCAATGTATCTTTCAATTTTCTTTTTTCAGAATGTCACCCCCATGAACCCCTTAAATTTGATTTATGAAAAAAAAACTGTCGAACAGCTATTTACTTATTTTGAAGCAGTTTTTCCCCCTGAGTTTGATGAGAGAGTCAGTCAGTCAATCAGTTAGGACACTTTCTTTCCTGTTTTTTTTTTTCCCCAGAATTTCACCCCTCCCATGGGCCCCTTAAATTGGATTCATGAAAAAAACGGTCAAACACATATTTACTTATTTTTATGCTGTTGTTTTCGCTGAGTTTCAAACTACTCGCTTATATCGTTTAAGAGATACACGCTCTGTCAGGAATCCTTTAACCCCCACTTTTCACCCCTTTCACCTCATAATATACACCACATCGAAAAACCCTCAGACACATGTTTTCTTATTTTTAGCCTACTTTTCACATTTTGCAAAAATGAGGAAAAAGTAGACTTATGAGATCGGGCAAATGTGTGTGTGTCTGTCTGTCTGTCCTTCTGTCTGTCTGTCTGTCTGTGTGTGCCCCCCCCCCTATCAACACCCAAACGGCTGGAGCAATCGAAACAAAATCGGGTAGGAGTAGGGATCTATATCTGAATATTTCACTGCCATATATAAAAATTATGTTAGTGCTACCAACTGCTGAAAAACCGCAATTGAAATTTGAGCTCCATGTTGGATATCTTGGAAGGTATGAATGGGAGCTAATTCAAAATTGGCACACGTATACATAATAATAATGCAATTAAGTTTCCATGTGGCCATACATGGCATTGTTGCCAACATGATTTTACGCGCGCTATTAGATCCAATGTTTAACTGCATGTAACGTCCATGCTATCCTTTGGACTTCAACCAAATTTTGTATTCTGTACCTTAAGAGATGGAACTAAGTATACATTCAGTCACCAGGGGGCTCTTAAGAATACGCTCAGTCATATCTGTTTATGTACACATAGCACATACGAAATTTGGTTGAAATCCAATCGATAGTGTAGAAGTTACATGCATTTAAATTTGGACCTATCAGCAGGCTTATAATCATTTTGGCAACACTGCCATGTATGGCCTCCTGGAAATTAAACTGCAATATTATTATCTATACCTGTGCCAATTTTGAAATAGCTCCCATTCATAACTTCCAAGATATCCAACTTGGAGCTCAAATATCAATTGCGATTTTTCAGCAGTTGTTAGCACTGACATCATTTTCAAATATGGCCGTGAGATATTCAGGAATAGATCTTTACTCCTACCAAATTTTGTTTCGAATGCTGCAGCCGTTTAGGAGTTGATAGGGGACACACACACACACACACACAGCCAGCCAGCCAGACAGACAGACAGAAGGACAGACAGAAGGACAGATAGACAGACAGACACACATTTGCCCGATCTCATAAATCTACTTTTTCCTCATTTTTGCAAAATGTGAAAAGTAGGCTAAAAATAAGAATAAACGTGTGTAAGGGTTTTTCGATGTGGTGTATATTAAGAGGTGAAAGGGGTGAAAAGTGGGGATTGAAGGATTCTTAACGGAGCGTGTAACTCTTAAACGACATAAGCGAGCAGTTTGAAACTCGGGGGGGGAATCAGCATAAAAAATAAGTAAATAGTTGTTTCACCGTTTTTTCATAAATCCAATTTAAGGGGCCCTTGGGGAGGGGTGAAATTCTGGGGGGGGGGGGGGAACAGGTAATATGTAAAATTATACATAGCCTATGTTGTAGACAATAACACATTACATATTTTTTTGTTTCTTACTATTTCATCATACGACGAATACCTAAGGAGTTATTAATGATTTTGTACTTTTTGGCCGGAATTTTCTAAGTCCCAGGAATGACATAAAAATTGATTCGAATAAAATTTCAAAAAATAGCTTTTTTAATACTTTTATTATATTTTTCACGTCTTTTATGGTCCGAAACCAACATGATATTTTGAAGTTTTTTTTCGTCCCATGCATTTTTGGTTTCAGGTGAGAGAATTATTTTCCACTAGGACCCACGCTTATCTATCTATATAATTAATGTTATAACGGGATTCCAAATGTTATTGCGGGCGAAGCCGCAGGTAACAGCTAGTTTTACAATAGTTTAGAGGTGGTTAACGGAAAAAGAAAGAAATATTGAGAATCCAAAAGCACTTCAACAAACAAAGTTACAACGCCAACACTTTCTTTGATTGGCATAGCAACGCATGCCGGGTACAGCTAGTGAAAAATAAAAAGAGAATATAGTTATATGCAAAACTTTATTGGCATTGTGTCAGCTATTTTTCGACATAGGAACACTTTGTAGTCCTGTGTCATAAAAGTCTGCCGCCTGCGAATGGAACCAGCGTGTGATATTCATCTTCAGCTCTTCGTCAGTGCGAAAATGCTGACCTGAGAATAGCGGACTGTACGGTGGGTGGTCAAACAGCTCCCAGCCAAACTTCTGCAGAAAAGCTGTTGTTGTCCTGATCTTGCTCCCAGTGATTTCAACCTTTCCTTGTACTTAAAATAAATCTTGGCCTCCAGTCTGTAACTTCAAGGGCTTTCACGAAGAAGACAAGCTGAACAGTTGATGGACAGTGGAAAGGAGACTGAGTCTGGAGCATAAGTCTCACTGGGTAGGCCTGATGTTGTAGCCCATATAAAGTCTTATTAACATAAAGTAACAAGACGAAAAATTAACACTGAAACACCAGTGCTGTCCCCACGTTCTCTGCAATATTTCAAATAAATTGTTCACTACACATTTATCATAGCCTGTACAGTCATGTTGCCGCCACAAATAAATAAGGATTTGTGGTAAAATGTTGATCTCTTTCCTCCCAGAGAGATTATTCATTCCTGTAGTAAATTTTGCTGATTTTCAGGACGGCCGGCTACTGAAAACCGTCGTGCTCCGAACTACTATTAACTCCACACCCTGGGCTGGCTACGTGACTCAGCTGTAACGTTCTCGCCTGCTGTTCCCAAGGTTGCGGGATCGAATCCTGGCACAGTCAGCTGGCATTTGAAGGTGCGCAAATGCCTCGGAACCGTGTCAGTAGATTTATTGGCACGTTAAAGATCCCCTTCTGCGCAAAATTCCGGCACTCCGGCGTCTCTAAAAGCCACAGATGTTAAAAGGGACGTAAAACAAATATTTTTTTTATTATTATTATTATTATTATTATTATTATTATTATTATTATTATTATTATTATAACTCCACACCCAACTACAAACGTAGCCAATTGATTAAAATGAAAAATGTTTTTAATTAATTACAAATTTGTTTAATTATCTACAGAGTATTTTCAGTTGGCATATCAAAGAACCCATTTGAATTCAGTACGCCGTGTTCATAATGGCAAAATTAATCTCGGGAGTTTCCGCCAACACAAAGTTCCTCATTTCTCTACTAGAAAGCGCTATAGTATTCAAGGAGCTTAGATATCTAACCTCCTTGACTTTCATAGTGCTTCAAGGAACAACAAAATTCGACATGCAAGCTACCCTCTGGGTGTCAAATAACAAAGCTTGCACCCGGCACCGGAGGCCATACGATATTATTATTATTATTATTATTATTATTATAGTTGTTATAATTATCAATGGCTGTGATATTACTAATTTTTAATATACAAGGTATATTTCATGTATTGTGCAATAATTATGAATCAACAGTGTTTGATGCTAGTGTTTTTCAACACAATATCTCACCCCATTACTTCAAAATAATCTTAAACATTACTCGCATGTCACTATCCAGGAAGAAAAATATATAAATGCAGCACATGCTGTAAATGAATATGTATAATGTGATAGCATGATAATGCTATGAATATGGCGGCGTGGCCCTAATTTGGTTTGAATATTTACCAAACTCCGTGGAATACTGTACACGAACATCTAAGTATACCTTACAACATTAAAGAATGTATTTACATATATACCAGTATAAAAATAAAGGTATTTTCTGATATTTCATCAATTTGGAAAGTTAAAAGGCTAATGTCACATTATTCTAATAGTATGAACTCCTCTGCATTCCTTTCCATACTGCCCCACATATATCATACACCGTTTCGTTAGTCCCTTATATTTTATTTGATCGAGTCGTATGCAGTACAGTCACGTGAGTCATTATGGTACTATAAGCACACTATAAATTATATAATGCTACTGCTTTAATTGGCTTATTTGGAGGACCTGATTCACTCAGCATCACAAGTATAACGTAGCATATACACTTTGAAGTTGATGATTTTGCTAAACGAATCCACTCACGTTTCACCAGTGGTGGTAACGAGATGTACTAATCAAATGAGCACTTACTTCAAGCTCACTGACTGCTCGATCATATCTTGTTACAAGTGAGGTTCAGAATAGATTCATTTCCAGAGTCGCAATTTAATAATGTTCATAGGTCATTTTCATTCGTGTTCTGAGAGCAGTGGACGTATAATGGTGGAATCATCAGCTTCCTAGCTGGAGGCATCAAGGTTCGATCCACGGCAGTGATCCCTGTTTTCCAGGCTGACCGCATCACTCTCATTTTTAGCCTATTTTCATTCATGAAAAATAGGCTTATGAGATCACCTATTGTCCATGTGGGTGTCCCTCTAATAAAATCTAAATGGCTGGAGAGATTTCAATGAAACTCGATAAGGACATAGTACTATTTTGTCCGACTCCGACCAAACCCTTTAAATATTATTATTATATTACTGAAAGTCTCATAGCTGAAATTCTAGTAGCGCCATTAATCACCGTATAAAATGTCAGGGTGATATCAGTAGTAGTTTCGGAGATATAGAAGGCCGGTGAAATATTTCGCACAGCCGCCATCTTGAGGTTATGTAGACAATTGAACTAAATTAGTTGCCAGTGCTTTACAATGCGCATAAACATTTGCTGTACCAAGTTTCATTGCGATTGGATGTTTAAAACGCGAGTAAAGTGTATTTAAAAGTTTCAACTTCGCTTGGCCGCCATGTTCGTTGACATGTTTTCGAAAGACCCGTAGGTGAAGTTGTAGTAGTGCCCTTTATCACCGTACAATATTTCAGGCTGATATCAGTAATAGTTTAGGAGATATTGAATGCCGGTGAAATTTTTTGCACAGCCGCCATGTTAGATTGGTGAGTGGTAATACAATTTGAAGGGCTCGGTCGGAGTCGGCTGAAATAGTACTATGACCTCACCAAGTTTCATTGAAATCGCTTCAGCCGTTTAGCAATTATTATGGGGACACACACACACACACACATACGCAAACACGGACAAAAAGGTGATCTCATTATCACCTCATAAGACTCTTTTCATAAAATGAAAATGGGTTAAAAATCCAACACGATGACCATCTGAAATATTTAAACGGTTCGCAATATCTACCAGTCTATGACAGCAATCAATCGAAAATTTTGTATGTTAATAAAGGCTATTATACAGTAATTAGTTCACCTATGGAACTTTCAATAACCTGGTGAGCACAAATCTAACATGGCGGCGACGCAAAATTTAAATATTTAAATGGATGGTTCTCGCGATTTAACAATCCGAGTGCAGTGAAATTACGTAGGTAAATATTTATAAAATTTTAATCCACTGATATCTAATTTATTCAAATGCTTTCTTAACCTCATGACGGCGGCTGTGCGAAATTTTAAAATCCCGTTTTTAGCCAACTTTCTATCTTTGCAAAAAATGAAAGTAGAATTCTGAGATCTACACGGGCCAAAAGCTGTCAGTCAGTCTGTGTGTGTGCGAGTGTGTGTGATTGTGAATATCTGTCCCCTCTTATCAATTTAAACATGACGAAACCAATTTCAACCAAATTTGGTACAGAGGTAGCACTAGCAAAGAACACTTCAATGTCATGTTTTATATTGCCGCCATCTTGATGGAAACGGAATGGCGGCCACCCAAATGTTCAAAACATAAGTAAAATTACGACTACCCTAACCGACTGATCTCTACCAAATTTTGCAAAAATACACATTCATATGGGAAGCGTCCTTTGTCATCATCCAAACAGTTTGAATATAGTGGCCGTGTATGGGACATCTTTTCATTAGCATGTTGAATTTGTCTGATAACCTGTATGTATGTGATGACTGTAGTAGTTTGTGTAACTCTATTATGTACACTGCTGAAGTAAGTCCCTTTGGACTTGAAGTAAAGCACTATCCCGGAATTTTCCTGGAGGGAGTGTGTTAAAATCGTGAAAGAATCACTCTCAGGATAGCCGCTGCCTGCGCTGCGATTGGAACCAGTGATCTCTGGACTTACTACAGCTGTCCTCGAGGTCGTGGTGCACGATTTAACGAGCACGGTTACGTCGCGGGGTACTTACGGTGTTAAATGCCTCTTACAAGTGTTGTAGAAGGTGACACTTGTGGAAGAAAGATGCATTGCAGCTACATGGTTGTTGTTTCCTCTACCAACACAGCCAGTACAATCCATAGTTTTGTTGCCATTACCCTACAATCTACCTCTTTAAAAGGAAAGTGTTACCCTACAGAAGAAAGGGAAAACATTCTTATGATCAAGTTTACAAACTTTAGTATATTCTGGTGGATCACACAATACGGTACTTTCTTACACTGTAGCTTAGCTTCCTCAGGAATACAAAACTAAGAGATTATGGTGCTTAAAGATGCCTTAGAAAGTTAATAAAAGCGCATTGTGTTGGAAAATGGCCACAACGGCGGTTAAAACGTAATTCTGATGTTATCATATGACAAAGGTGTGGGTTTTCACGCCAATACACAGAATGTACTAATACAGAGAATACGTGTCCATTGAACGTTACTCCAATGCTGAAGAAATGTAGCTTTAAATCCAAATATACTCTCTTCAAAACATAGGATGGAATTGTGTATCAACTTGTATACGTAGGCCTACCTGTAGAATGATCTGTTGAATTAAAAAAACAATCAAATAATATAATTTAAATTAATATAAAAAACAAGTAGTTCCGTGAAGAACTATACAGCCTATTTTCATATATCCTACTTATGTTAATTGCCACTATCAACATACACAATTTCAGTTTGATTGCTGTAATAGATTCGTAGATATTGAGAACCGACTAAATATTTCGGATGGTCGCCATGTTGGATTTTATATATGTAGGTCCTAGAGTTTACTGTTACATGCAGATTATTGTGAACTTGTAGTATTCAAACTTCAATCGCATAATTAAGACACAAGAAAAAACAAGGAGATTTAAAATTTTTTCACAGCTACCATCTTGAGGTTATGGAAACAATTGAAATAAATTAGATGCCAGTGGATTAACATTCGGATAAAGATTTACTGTACCAAGTTTCACTGCACGCGGATGGTTAAATTGCGAGAAACGTCCATGTGAATATTTATAATTCGCGTCACCGCCATGTTGGATTTGTGATCACCAGTTTATTTAAAGTCCTATAGGTGAACTTAAGTTCATAGCCCCTATGAACAGTAAAAAATGCAGTTTGATTGCTAAAATAGATTCGTAGATATTCAGTATCGTCTAAATATTTCGGATGGTCGCCATGTTGGATTGTTAAATGTATAGGCCATACATTTACCATTAAAGGAAAATTATTGCGTAGGTTCATTATTCAAACTTTCTCTTTGATCGCATGACTACATCACAAGAAATAAAAACTTAATTTTAAAATTCGCACTGCCGCCATCTTGAGGTTATGTAAACAATTGAACTAAATTAGATACCAGTGGATTACAATGTGTATAAATATTTCCTGTACCAGGTTTCAGTGCGCTTAAATCATTAAATAGCGAGAAAGGTCTAATTAAAATGTTCAAATTCGCTTGGCCGCCATGTTCGTTTTGTAGTTAACCGGTTTTTGAAAATCTTATAGATGGATTCCAGTAGTGCCCTTTATCTCCGTACAAAATTTTAGGGAGATACCGCTAATAGTTTCAGAGATATAGAATGCCGGTGAAATATTTCGCACATCCGCCATCTTGTGATTATGTAAACAATTGAACGAAGTTAGATGTCGGTGCATTACAATGTATATAAACATGTACTGTACCAAGTTTCATTGCGTTTGGTTGGTCAAATCGCGAGAAACGTCTATTTAAAAGTCGCAAATTCGCTTGGCCGCCATGTTGGTTTTGTAATTACCAGGTTTTCAAAAGTCACATAAGTGAACTTATAGTAGTTCCCTCTATCACCATAGAAAATATCAGGGTAATATCGGTAATAGTTTCGGAGATATTGAATGCTGGTGTAATATTTCGCACAGCCGCCATGTTGGATTGGTGAGTCGTAACAAAATTTGAAGGGCACGGTCGAGGTCGCCGGGAATAGTGCTATGAACTTTCCGAGTTTCATTGAAATCGCTCCTGCCGTTTAGATTTTATTAGTGGGGGGACACACACACGAATCACACACACACACACACGCACACACACACGGACAAAAGGTGATCTCATAAGCCTATTTTTTCAAAATTGAAAATAGGCTAATAAAAATACAAAAACGACAGCAATCAAGGGACGAACAAAAATCAAGGAATTAGAAAATCAAGAGAGAGCAAATATGAGAAAGATCTACGGGTCAGATCAGAAAGAGGGAATATGGATAAAGAGACCGACAATAGAACTGTACAAACAGACAGAGACGATTACAAACAATATAAGGAAAATAATGGCAAAATTTTATGGACATATACTGTACATAGGATGACCGAAGACAGACTCACCAAGAAAATCTTTACGAATAGTTACGAATAGCACACTAAAAACCAATTGGGTGTAGGAAACCGTGGAAGACCTCAAGAAACTAAACATCTCTACAGAAGATATGGGAGACAGGAGCACATACAGAGAAAAACTTAGACAACAGAAGATTGACCAAACTCCCAAAGAGAGACAACCGGGAAAGAAGTGGACGGAGGAGAGAAAGAGGAAGCATAGTGTGTATATGAGAGTTTTGGGGGAAAAGAAGAAAGGGAGAGAATAAAACATGATAATTGATTGTGTTGTAACGCTCTCCTTATGGGGAATTAATGAATGAATAAATAATAATTATAAATAAAAACAAAAAAAAAATAAAAAAAAATAAAGTACGGTTGATAGAAGATTTTTACAATTAAAAATTAAAAATATAAAAAAACATTGAAAAATAAGAGAAAAAAACTAAAAGAAGATAATTATAAAAAATTAAAATGTACGGTCATATAGGACGGATGATCGACTCCCGATGGACGAAACGTATCTTCAGTATCTTTGACTCAAAAACGACAATGCCATGGTACGTTAACGCCCAGAAAGGGGACACGAGCAGAACATGCACAAGACCAACATCTTTATAGAGCATCCAACAAGACGTTTGGGACTTTCCTGGACCAAAAACGGACAACTGATGCGAAATGGACAGAAGAACGTCGTGCTAAACACAGTGATCTCATGAAGACAATGTGGATCAAGCGAAAAATGAACAAATGCCAGAATGTAAAATGAGGCTTATCGTGGTCCCTAGTTGGCCGATTAGCGAAATTGAATGAATGAATAAACCAAACAAATAAACAAAAACATT
The DNA here is from genome assembly GCA_946902985.2 of Meconema thalassinum. Lineage (NCBI taxonomy): Eukaryota > Metazoa > Arthropoda > Insecta > Orthoptera > Tettigoniidae > Meconema > Meconema thalassinum. The sequence continues at coordinate 1,732,857,506 of OX336388.2, read as the reverse complement.
GTTATAAATAAATGAATGAATACTGTAGTTCTATAATTTCGTCGAATATACTAATACCGACAGTAGGGTGAAAAGTGGTAAAGGAATGAGTTACCCTTCAGTGGTAGTTTAAACTGATTTTAGGTTAGTTATTTTATAGATTAAAAAAAGTCCTCTCGGCACGCCGGAAGGCGGAGGTAGATTTCACCAGACAAACTTGGGGATAGGCGAAAATAGGCAGAATATGCAGGTTTTCGTAGAAGGATCAGACTTCATTTATTGCGAGAAGATATTTTATAATTGGAGCTTAATTAACTTTGTTTTTCGTCATTTTATGCTTATTTTAAACATTTTATTGTCTTATGGGAACGGTAACCTACTTGTCATTTGGGGTCCATTTTTATACTTGTGGACACACTGTCCTTATGCAAGGTTTCGACACTGATGTGTGACTATGTAACGGTCTGTTACTTCTTCACGCAAAATTATATCTCCCGCAGAGTTTTTGGTTGGTTGCTCAGTTTAGGGGCTGCGACAACGCGGTCATGTAACCCCGTGTACTTAGGGATGGCTGTATTCGTCTGTAATTCAGGTAAGGACTGCAGACGGTCAAATTCAAGCAGTAGTTCCTAATGTTGGAACCAGGTACTACCGTCAACGACACCCAGTTGTGAACTTGGCTACTAGATGCCACCGCAACCAGCAACTCGCAACGAACGTTGGAACTTCCCCTCCAAAGGAAAGCATACTGAGGGATTTTTATCGCTCTTAGAAAATCCGACGACTTCGGCCGACTTTGAACTCGCGACCTTGGGCATAGAATTTCAGCATGCTACCAGTTACGTCACCGAAGCCGCTTCACACTTAGTCAGATGAAAATCTGAATCTGATATCGTGCAAGTGCGTTATCTTGGCAACGTCTGATGGCTCATCCCTCATCAATTTAGTAGTGTTGCCATGGCAACCACTGATAGCTCTTGGCATTTTCTTATAATTCCGAAATCATTTTTCTCATCCCTTGGCATAATGGTGGGTCATATCAAAAATTCTTTCAGACAAAAGATTTAGGTAATTATTAGGGGAATATTGTCCATTTTGTACGGTTTTGATATTGTGCCTATTAAGAGAGATATGATTAATGTTTCCCGAAAAACCCACTTTTCCCACCCCTTTGGTCAATGGTTGGTGCTATAAAAAAACTCTTCAAACATAAATTTTTGGGCTTTATCCGACACATAGTATGAACGTTGAACGGATTCGGTATGTCACATATTAAGAGAGTTATAGCAATATTTCACTTTTTAGAAAAAAAGCCCCCCATTTTCACCCCCTACGACCGATTTAGCCCAGTAACGAACTCAACCGAAATTTTATAGGTATACATATTCGGTAAAAATTCAAAGTGATTGGTGCAAAATTACGGCAGTTGTCGTGTCCACAAGAAACTGATATATGTATACATACATAAATTATATATACACTTTTGAACTGACGGTGGTTTTGGGGTCTGGGGGATGTGAAACGCGAAGATATGTCGAAATTTTCCGGAAGTCGAAACATGGTACCCATTGCAATAGTTAGCTTTCTAATGAAATCTACCTCTGGTTGGTTCCTCAGTTTAGGGGCTGCGAAAACGCGGTCATCTAACCCCGTGTACTTTGGGTGAGTGTAGAATCTGTCTGATAAACGGTGTGAATTGTAATGGCTGTATATGTCTTAATTCAGGTAAGGACTGCAGACGGTCAATTTCAAGTAGTAGTTCCTAATGTTGCTACCAGGTACTACCGTCAACGACACCTAGCTGTGAACTTGGCTACTAGATGCCACCCAACCAGCAACTCGCAACGAACGTTGGAACTTCCCCTCCAAAGGAAAGCATACTGAGGGATTTTAGCGCTCTTAGAAATTCCGACGACTTAGGCCGGCTTTGAAACCGCGACCTTGGGCATAGACATTCAGCATGCTACCAGTTACGTCACCGAAGCCGCTTCCCACTTAGTCAGATGGAAATACTGAATCTGATATCGTGCAAGTGCGTTGTCATGGCAACAATGAAGGCTCATCCCTCATCAATTTAGTAGTGTTGCCATGGCAACCTCTGATAGCTCTTGGCATTTTCTTATAATTCCGAAATCATTTTTCTCATCCCTTGTCGTAATGGTGGGTCATATCAAAAATTCTTTCAGACAAATGTTTTAGGTAATTATTAGGGGAATATTGTCCATTTTGTACGGTTTTGATATTGTGCCTATTAACAGAGATATGATTAATGTTTCCCGAAAAACCCACTTTTTCCCACCCCTTTGGTCAATGGTTGGTGCTATAAAAAATCTCTTCAAACATAAATTTTTGGGCTTTATCCGACACATAGTATGAACTTTGAACGGATTCGATATGTCACATATTAAGAGAGTTATAGCAATATTTCACTTTTTCGAAAAAAGCCCCCCATTTTCACCCCCTTCGACCGATTTAGCCCAGTAACGAACTCGACCGAGATTTTATAGGTATACATATTCGGTAACACATTCAAAGTGATTGGTGCAAAATTACGGCAGTTATCGTGCCCACAAGAAACTGATATACATATATATATACATATATATATATATACATAAATTATATATAAACTTTTGAACTGACGGTGGTTTTGGGGTCTGGGGGATGTGAAACGCGAAGATATGTCGAAATTTTCCGGAAGTCGAAACATGGGACCCATTGCAATAGTTAGCTTTCTAATGAAATCTACCTAATATTCATATCAGAGAGAAAATGTTCACAAAATACAAGCATAATGATTTGAAGTATATTTGAAATTTTACCGATATACCTGTATAAATTTTAGTGGAATGTAATCCGATAATGCAAAGTAGCAGTGGTTTTATGGAATGCTATATTGTGGTCATGACCCACAGAAACAAATTTGTACTGCGCATGTCCACTTCTTCTTGTAGGGCTAATGTGAAAGTCACCGCGATCAGAATCTGTTACTAGTTTCGTTGTTGTTGTAGTTGTTTCATTTGAGCAGCTTGGATATCGTGGGCATTTAGCCCCGTCTGTACTTGTGTGTGTGTGTGTGTGTGAAGTTATTACCTGATAACGTGTGCTATTTTGATGGTTGTACTAGTGCGGGTACTTGTAATTCAGGTAAGGTAACGAGGCGGCCGCGGCCTTAAGTTAGGAAACATCCCGGAATTTTCCTGGAGTTGAAATGGAAAACCACGGAAAACCAGTACCTGGATGGCTGAAGTGGGAATTGAACCCACCTCTTCTCAGTTTTTCATCACGAGACTGAGTATTCCCTATGTTATCCCTCAGACCAGAATTAAATTTCTTGTCAGAGCCGGGAATCGAACCAGGGTATCCTCAGTAATAGACAATAATACTACTCACTACGCCACGAGGCGAATGTGAAGCCTAAGAATTGAAAATGACCCCGGTAGAGTAAATGGCTTAGAGAACCTGTCCGGACAGCAGTGGTTCGTGTTTGAATTCGCAGAGGAGTCTCATTTTCAAGTCTTAGAGAAGAGATATGACAGCTCTCCGGGGTGCTAGTCTCTAAAATAATTTCTTCCAATAATAATAATAATCATTATGATAATAATAATAATAGTAATATAATAATATTACTATTAATAATAACAATAATAAAACTATCAATTTTAATAAATAATGTTATTGGTTTTACGTCCATTTTAAATACTCTGCTTTTAGAGACGCCGGGGTGCCGGAATTTCGCCCCGAAGGGGATGTTTAACGTGCCAGTTAATCTACTGACACGGCTCCCTCGTATTTCCGCACCCTCAATTGCCAGCTGACTGCGCCAGGATACGATCCAGCAACCTTGTGGCCAGCAAGCGAGAAAGTTACCGCTGAGCCACGCAACCAGTCACTACTGACAATTCTACGAACATATAGCTCGAATGGACAACTCCCGACTGACCAAGAAAATCTTCCTCATTGTCAATGGAACCCGACAAACCAAAGTTCGCTGGCTAGCAGGCACGCAAATGGACCTTACTGAAATCAACACTGACCCACTAACAACGACACGGACTGCATATGGACAGAAAGTAAATTCATATAAGTTTCCACCCAAGTTCCCTACGGGGCGGAATTTTAAACTCAAAGCTGCATGGACACAAGAGAGAAGACAGGCACATAGCGAAATGATGAGGAGGTTTTGGAAAGATAAGAACAAAGGACGAAGACCTATGCTAACTAATGGTTCGTCGTGCTTCTTAGAGGATCAAACGCATTATATATAGTACAACTGACATAACGACTCCACATAATAGACCAGACAAATTTAACTGGCAAGGAGAACCACCACACGTACTGTACATCATTGAGATCGCTGTCCCGAATGACCATTATGAAATGAAAATCCACAGCCTGCTTCCAGTCGACGACCGGGTCAGGGAATGGAATGAATGAAGCCCCCATCTATCGGCGAGGGTATGAACTGTGCCGGCTGCAGAAGCCTGTCGCACTCCCCTGGGGCAATGTTTAAATGAATGACAGATGAAATGAAATGTTAGTGGAGAGTGTAGCTGGAATGAAATTGTGACAGGGAAAACCGGAGTACCCGGAGAGAAACCTGTCTGCCTCCGCTTTGTCCAACAAATTCTCACACGGAGTGACCAAGATTTGAACCACGGACCCAGCGGTGAGAGGCCGGCGTGCTGCCGCCTAAGCCACGGAGGCTCTTTCGAAAGACCATAATATTCATCATAAATACTATTACAGGGAGAATAATAAATAATATAATCTATTATCTATAGAGGTAGCGAGAATCCGGAGGAAAAATAATGTGACAATCCTTCCCTTCCCCCCTTCTCCCGCTGGTCTGACACTTAAATCTTTTTCAGTTAAACTAGCCTTACTAAATATTCCCATAAATACCCACACTACTGCACAAAAGTCTGCAATTCTGAAGACCTGTAACAACGTTAGAGGATGATAGAATACGCACTACGGTTTCCTTGGACACTCTTGTAGAAAGGAGACGCAAAATATGACATTCCAGGATATAATTTTACTGTTCATCTTTCACACTATACAGTTTAAAAATGTATGATCTAGGCTCTTCAAAGTGGTATACTGAGTTTATTATTCCGATTTTAGTAATCATGCCAACTGTACAAAGAGAAAATAAGGAAATAATAATAATAATAATAATAATACAACTGAAAAATACTCAAAATTCGAAGTCCACTTCAGAAAAAGACGATTGAAATTCTTCGGGCACATAAGTAGACTGCCGAATACACGACTAACCGAAAGAATACTAGATTACATATCATTCAAGAGTACAGTACCATGGATGAAAGAAGTACAAAAAGACATGTGAACTGCAAACATAACTAACACATCAGACAGAGACTCCTTCCGCAACAAAGTGAACAATGGGAAGTCCAACCAGAGCAAGCAAAACCTACACCTTACAGACCTCAATGGTCTGAAGAAAGAAGATTGACATTCTCCAACAGAATGAAACAATACTGGCAAAATAAGAAGAACGTCAATAATTGAGTTAAATTGCTACACGCTTTCCATTATTGGGAAAATACGCTGTAAATAAATAAATAAATAAATAAATAATAATAATAATACACTACAACTCAGTCATCAATCCAGAAGCATTGTACGCATCCGAAACACTGATAATTGGGGGCAGGTCACAAATGAAAAGCATCGAGAAACAAGAGAGGAAAATTCTCAGAAAAACCCTAGGACCAAAGTTCGAAAATAGAATTTGGATGAGAAAGAAACCACATTAATTTTTTCAATCTGAAGAAAAAAAGTCACAGATACTATCATAAAATGACGATTAAAATTATACGGACACCTTCACAGAATTGACAACGACAGGCTGACAAAGAGAATTCTAAATCTAGCGCTAACCCTGAAAATCCACAATTGGTTAACAGAAGTGCATGAAGATCTACAAGAAATTGGTATTGCTAAGAAAACCATTCCAGATAGAGTAAAATTTAGAAGCCTGGTAAACAAACATAAATTTGCAGAGAAACCTAAAAGGAAGAAGTAGTTCCGTGAAGAAATATACAGCCTATTTTCATATATCCTACTCATGTTAATTGCCCCTATCAACATACGAAATTTCAGTTTGATTGTTGTGATAGATTCGTAGATATTGAGAACCGTTGAACTGACGTGGTCCCTAGTTGGCCGAATCGAAGAAAGAATAATAATAATAATAATGATGATGATCGTGTGGCCTCTGGAGAGGCCGAGTGCAGGTCTTACTAGTCGACGCCCGTGGGCGACCTGCGCGTCGTAATGATGATAAAGTGATGATGAAGACGTCACATACACCCAGTCCCCGAGCCACGGGAATTAATCCCAGGAGATTAAAATCCCTAATGTCTCGGCCGGGAATCGAACCCGGGGCACTTTGGGCCAAAGCCTAGCACGCTAACCATTTAGCCACGGAGCCAGACATAATAATAATAATAATAATAATAATATTAAAGATGTTCAAATAGCGTGAAGCTACGGTTGAGACAGCACTTTTGTTAACTCAACATATAGTATGGTTTGACACGCAACGCTTTTTAGCCTACTTTTCACATTTTACAAAAATGAGAAAAAAGTAGACTTATGAGATCGGGCAAATGTCTGTCTGTCTGTCCTTCTGTCTGCCTGTGTGTGTGTCCCCCCGGCGTTGTGTAGTTGTTCTACTTCTTGTTACACACGTACTTAATTGCTTGAGATGGTGCATTAATTCACTTGGAGTAGACACGTATTTGTGACGTCCAGAGCACTCAGAAGAGTCCACCATGACACAATCTTGAAGTGTACCGAATCGAGGATCCCAGTGATTGGAAACAAATTTAATCATTTAATTCTACGTAGGCCTACGAACGTTATCATCCCATTAGTAAAAGCGTATGAAAATGGATTAGTTGTTGATTATGAACTTCCGCTTTGTTGTTTTCCACAATACTACTACCCCGCCAGCGAATTGTTGCCGGTGGCGGAAATTAGAACTAAGGCGCTTTGCCTAGTCACACGCCTGGGATAGACGTGCAGTCGTCGCCAGCAAACCCTCATCCCATGGCGTGTGTGTGGATGTGTCGTGCTGGGTCATACGTTGTGCGGTGTGTTCTCATTGTATGACTGTGCATGCGTTCCCCCTCTTGACCCGCAGTAGCCTAAACGTGGCGAGATGACGTAATGTATGCACAACAGTCTCGCTCCACGTCTAGCGGTAACAATTCCCACGTAGGATAGTACGTACAACCGTTAAACCACAGATATTCGTTGTTTTCAAATCTACTTAGTATTTAGAGTGAGACCACGTAGTTGTGTAGCGACTAGCATTCTTAATTTTGACCCTGGAGATGTCGAGAGTAGAAATCTCAATTTCATGTCACTTCACAACCATTCCTCACGGCTCCATTGACCAGTTTGGAAACAGCATCTCCAGAGTGTTTTTGAAAATAGTTAGAACCTTTATTTAGTCAAATTATTTGTAAGGACTTCCATTTTATTTTATTTTAATATTGTATTAGCGCTGAAGATGATATCATCGTATATTGAAACATGTACTTACATTTGGATAGACTTTGTAGTCTATTAATTGGCGGAGCATTTTAATTAATTATTTTCAATAGCCCGATGAGCGCATCACGAACATGGCGGTGACGCGAAATGCAAATATTTGAATGGAATTTTCTCGCGACATAATCATCCGAGCGCAGAGAAACTTGGCACGGCATATCTTATACAAGGCTTAATATATTGGCGTCTAATTTAATTCAATTTTATCAAAACATATAAATGGTGGGTGTGCAAAATGTTCAAAATCATGTCTAAGCAAGCAATTGCAATGAACTGCCATTATAATATTCATCTGCTAGGCTAGCATATAATTTTATAGTCTATACAAAATGGAATGATCCAACTTGGCATCCATGCGATATATTTTACAACACCTTCTAAACTATTTAAACAATCAAACTAAAACTTTGTATGGTGTTACCGGACTATTAAGTACATATTTAGGCCTATGACTTTCAAAATTCTGAAAAACACAGAAACAACATGATGGCCGAGTGAATATCAAATATTTCAAATTACTCTTCTTAGCAATGAAACTTAGCGCAGCTAAATTTAAGAACCACGTTTTTAGTCTATTTTCATTTATGAAAGAAATAGGCTTATGAGATCACCTTTTGTCCATGTGTATGTGTGTGTGTGTCCCGCTAATGAAATCTAAACGGCCGAAGCGATTTCAATAAAACTGCGTAAGTGCATACGACTACTTGTCTGACCTCGACCGTGCCTTTCAATTTTCAATACGTTTCACCAATCCAGCATGGCGGCAACGCGATATATTTCACTGGCATTATATATCTACGTAACAGAAACAGATATCACCCTGAAATTTTGAACGGTGGTAACTTACATAACCTTCTGAAAAACAAAACGAACATGGCGGTCAAGGAAAGTTGAAACATTTAAATATACTTTTCGCATGATTTAACCATCCGAGCGCAGTAAAACTTGGTACAAGAAATATTCATACACATCTTAATACATTGACATCCAAATTAGTTCAATTACCTCAATATGGCGGCTGAGCAAAATTTTAAAATTAAGATTTTATTTCTTGTGTCCTAATTATGCGATCAAAGTGAAAGTTTGAATAATGAACCTACGCAATAATCTTCATCTAACGGTACATTATGAGTAGACTATCAGAAGCTATTTAGTACATCACATGGACATTTCCTGTAATTGATGAAGAGTTTTTAATAAAAAAAGGTCCAGTAGAATACATGAAAGTAGGCTATTTAGTTCCTCTCGGAAGTACCTGTTTATTCTTTGTTGCTAAAAATAACCCAACCCCGTGGCCAAACAGCCCATGAAGGGCCTAGGCCTACCAAGCGATCGCTGCCCAGCCATTTGGCCTGCAGTTTATGGGGTGGTGCAGGGTCAGCTCGTTGGGTCCCCTCGTCTGTTAATCTTGGTTTCCGCTGCCTCACTGTCAGATAGCTTCTCAATTGTCCTCATGAGCCTGATTGCACCCCGTTCCAGCCCTCACGTCAATTTATAAAATCCCCAACGGAGCCGGGAATCACACCCGGGGCCTCCGGGTGCGATATTCTTCGTTCTTCTGCAAGACAAACCCTCTCCAAGCCTGGAGACCATGAATATAAATCCTCTAAGTGGTTTATGTTGATGCTCGATTAAACTGAACATTATAGTGACCTACTCTCATAAACACGAGTCTCTCTTTTGAATTGCTAGGTTGTTCGGTTCCACTAAAAGGATTTAGTGAAAGACCGACTGTATTATACCAATGCTCCATCAGTTCAGACTGACACCCCTCCTGCCTTCACTTGTCAGCCCTGCTTTGCCCATTACTCCACTCGACTCGAGTCAGGAATATGCAAATGTCTGCAGGTACATTTGACTTTCTAACACTTCATACCCTAGCCTGTAATTACTAACCCCTACATTCCAATTCGCATCTGCAGGCGCCTGGAATTGCTAACAAGCACATTTTCGTTCCTGTTAACGGGATTCTACGTTTTAGTATATTCAAAACATAATGATTACCACCGGTCTCAAAGACTTCCCTCATTCACATTCCTCGTCTATTGCCAACATCTCCATTGAAATTTCTCCCCCCAAAAAGATCAAAAGAAACCAGCTGATAATGCAGCCCTTTCACTATACAGTATATAACCTGCTCCGTGTGTATGGAGGGTGATCTTCTCGCTTTAATTAGCTTCAGAGGCAATCCTATATGGAATTCAAAGTATACTCTGGTGATTTAAGCTATCAATTGATCACATCATTGGTGGAATGTAAAGCTGTATATGCCAACATACGGTTCCTTTTCATTCTTCACATCATGACTGTCCCAGATATTAGGGATACCTCTAGGCTTGGATTGGGAATAAGGTAGTTGTGGATTTAAATAAGGAACCATTCCTGCATTAGCCTACTAGAGGCATGTTTGTGGTGAGAATAGAACTCACATTTCCCCACTTTACATCTTGGTGCTGAGTGAACCACCTTCCAGCCGTCTCGATTTCTTGGCAGAGTCAGGAATCAATCCCACGGCGTTTGGGATGAGTTTCAATACTTACTCCTAAACCACTCAAGACGAACTGTAGTCTATGACACTTACCTGGACTTACATGGGAAAGAGCGAACAAAACGCCACTTAAACAAATGCTGAGAGAGGTATTCGAGCCCCACAACCATCTCAGTTCTCATTTTGTTTCAATTGAAAATCCACAGCCTGCTTCCAGTCTCCGACCGGGTCAGGAATGGAATGAATGGAGCCCCGATCTAGCGGCGAGGATATGGACTGTGCCGGCTGCCGAGGCCTGACGCACTCCTCTGGGGCAATGATTAAATGAATGACAGATGAAATGAAATGATAGTGGAGAGTGTTGCTGGAATGAATTTTTTGACAGGGAAAACCGGAGTACCCGGAGAAAAACCTGTCTGCCTCCGTTTTGTCCAGCACAGATCTCACATGGAGTGACCGGGATTTGAACCACGGACCCAGCGGTGAGAGGCCGGCGTGCTGCCGCCTAAGCCACGGAGGCTCACATTTTGTTTCAATTAAGGAATGCAATAAAGTTGTCACCCCCGTGTACATGGGTGTGCATTGATTTTGTCTGATAATCTGTGTTTATATGCTGACTGTATTAGTGAGTGTAACTGTAATTAACAGGATTGGGCTAGGTGCGCCGGGACTCCTTGAGACAGTCTGGAGAAAGAAAACTCAGGATGGCCACCGTCAGCACTGGAATTCAAAACTTTGATCCCCGGATTGTTCAGCTCCCAATTGAAATTGTGGTGTGCGACTTAACGTGCAAAGCTATACTGCGGAGTAAATAACAATAAATGACATAGAGCACAAATTTAAAAATATCTGATCTGAATGGAGGAGAAGAGGAAGAAGAAGAGAGGAAAAACGGAGGGAGGAATACTGGAAGGAGGGAAAGAAATTAGGGAAGAAGGGTGGAAGGAAGGAACGGAAGGAAAGGAAGGAAGATAAGAAGAGGAGGAAAGAAGAGAGAAGGAAATATGGAAGGAAGAAAAGATGGAAGGAAAGAAGGAAAGGAACGAAATGGGAAGAAGCGATAGAAGGGAATGAAAGTACGGAAAGAAAGAAAGAAAGAAAGAAAGAAAGGGAGGGAAAGAAAGAGGGGAATACAAGGAACGAATTAAGGATAGGAAGAAAGGGAAGGAAGGAGGCAAACAAGGAAGAAATAAAAAGAAAGAAAGAAAAGTAAGGAAGGAAATAAGGGAGGAAGGAAGGAAGGAAGATGGGAAGGAAGGAAGGTGGGAAGAATGCAAGGAAGGTGGGAAGGATGGATGGAAGAAAGGTGGGAAGGATGGAAGGAAAGAAGCTGAAGTTTTTTATGACTTGTTAATCTCGTGGTAATGAGTCATAGGAAGAATAAAAAGTCAGTTGATTCTAAATCTACAATGGTCTCGCGTATACTTCGTTGGCATCCTGATTCCAGAATTACAATTCTTGGCATATCCAAGAATCGAACACATGGCCTTGGGATCCAAGGGTTCAATGAATACTCCGAGACCACAGATGGCGGCGGTTTCTCAGTGAGTTCACTAATGAATAAAATACCTAGATATCTTATTTCTTGGTACGAAATGTCGTGAAATGGCTACTGGTCTGAAACTCTGCTAACAGAAATCTTCCGTCGTGTTGTGCGCGAGGGCTTAAACCACTGAGACAGAAAGGAGGGAAAGTCACGCGGTTTCTGTGGAAAGATAGTAATTTAAAATATGTAAGGGAGCTTTAGAGTTGGTGTGCGCGCAAAGAATGTGTTAAAGTGGGGTTGACACGAAACTTCAAGCTGTTTACTTTTGTTGCCCTTAGAGTGAGAGAGAGGTGGAGGCTGAAAGCCAAGTTTGTTCCTTGAAATTGTTCCGCAAACCATGTTTGCTTTGGGACGACCTGGCATCTACAACTCCCAACACATCTATAAATGGATCAGTTCAGAGCCGGATTCCATAGTGGCAATTTTGTAGATTGGTTCTCAAAGACGGGATAGCTACGGCCACCCCTTCCACTCATCGATTGCAAACAGCTACTAAGATAACTACACGTTCAGTTTTGTGTCATGCTTGTTTCTCTTACAGGTTAAACGGAGGTATTCACTAAATTCTCACAGTTAATTATTTGAAATATAATGTTAAATAATTGCAAAATTGTAGACATCATTATGGCGTGATCTACGACTTAGGTTTCTTTCTATTATACTTTTGAATACTCCGCAGTGAATTTCTACATTCAAATAATCGTAGCCACCTTTTGTACATATTGGAACACCGTATCCGAAGGTCCTGTATGTGACTCCTGACTCTGCCAAGAAATATAATTCTAGTCCTTGGGTTGGGATGGGGCACACTCTGATTCATGTCCCAAAACTAAAATCCTCAGCCATCTTAGAAGCGCTTATCAGTGGATTCACACCTGCACTTTAGGCAAATGTCGGGGTGGATCCCAATTTAATGCCATGACCGTCTCCTTCCAAGTCCTTTCCTCTATATTGGGGCCGATAACCTAGATGTTAGGCCCCTTAAAACAACAATTATCATCATCATCATCACCTTTCCTCTAAGAAAAATACACACTGCTACAGCCACCACAATAACACAAGTTATCAGTTAGACTTTTACACACATCGTAGTTCACGGGGATAGAATCAACAAAAACAAATAGACCATTAACCTTTTTAAACACATTATGCTTAGAATTTTATAAAATCTAAACCGTGCGTATGGTACAATTAATGTTTAAAAACATGAATTAATGTGACAAAATGAATGCTCTAGGAGAAGGTTTAGTAGCTCCTCTCTAGTTGTGGGGAGATGACCTCGCTGTTCCACCCTTAAACAACAACCACGATCTCTAGATTGCTCGGGTTTGATTACCGACTTTGGCTTATAGAAATTTAATACAGGTCTAAGAGTTGGAACGGAATATATTCCTTCTTGTGACAGATGATAAATAGTATCGTGTTGGAAGCCATTTTTAGTGTTGCCTGAGCTAACTAAACTTATGCTTTTTAGGCGATCAACACGACTGTGCCCAATTGTATTGGGTGTTATGCCATAACCCTCAAAAATTACATGAGATCAATAAATTCACTTGGATGACTAGTTTTGATTGTCAAGCGATCATCATCATGCATCATAACATTCTCCACACAAGAGATGCATTTGGCTTGAAACACACTTGTATGGATCGACACACAACATCAAACAATTAATTGCGTACATAGAGATTGACGGCAGTGACATACCAGAAATACGTTGGGGATTAACCACAATTCTGGTAACTAACGAGGCCAAAAATTCATCAAACAAGAATGCAACAGCAATAACACCCACGAAATCATACATTGAAACAAAATAAATAGGACTTAATTATAACAAAACCGGATAAAGGGAAATGACAAATATCTATAGTCATAAATACACAGTTCAAAAAAATTAGGGGAACATGTTTTTGAACTTATGCCGTGCTCCACAAACCAATACCTCACACCCAGGTATATTACCAACTAAGCCTTTATTCTTTACAATTGCCGTATACAAAAGAATATCGATGGATTCTTGTTAATTTTCAGAACACGAAAGGAAATGTTCAAATAGTGGCGAAAACAAAGTGAAAACGGTACTCCAGGGTGGATTTTATCACAGTTGGAGAGCTTCAGTATGATGTACGTCCTCCACGAGCATTTATCACAGCTTGGCACCTACGAGGCATGCTCCGTATTAGTCGACGTTGGGCACGTTACGGTATCAGGCCCCATTCTTCAATGAGAGCCTGTTCGAGGTCTCGGAGCGTCTGTGGTGAACAGGACGCCCACGAACACTTCTGTCGAGCCTATCCCACACATGCTCGATGGGATTAAGGTCGGGTCTCACTGCTGGCCATTCCATCTCCTGAATGTCCAGTTTTCGCAAGACCGATCTGGTGAAGCACGCTATATGAATCCTGGCATTGTCTTGCATGAAGACGAATTCAGGGCCAACACCGTATGCAGCAGGCAACACATGCTGTAACAGTATCTGCTCGATGTACCCCGCAGCATTAAGATTACCATGGAAGACGACTAGATCCGTAAGGCCATCACTACTGATGCCACCCCACACCATCACAGAACCTTGTCGACTTCCCGGACAACATTTGGCATGTACAGTACTGCTCACCACGGCGTCTCCATACACGTTGACGTCCATCACGATGTGTCAGGGGAAATCTGGACTCTTCTGTGAACAACACAGTTCTCCATTGGCGAAGTTGCCAGTCGACGTGGGTACGGGCAAACAGAAGGGGAGCTACGTGATGTAGCTGCATTAAACGGGGCACTCGAACAGGACGTCTGGGCCGTAAGGACACTTCTCTTAACCTGTCCCATACTGTCTGGTCGGACACCGTGACCCCAGTGACCCTCCTGATGTCTTATTGCAGTTCTCTGGCTGTTGCTGAATGACGCTGCAACGCACAGATGGTCAGATATAGGTCATCTTGTGGGGTTGTCATGCGTCCATGACCTTGTCCAACCCTCCTTGTGAACTGGCCTGTCTTATTGTAGCGATTCCACAAGCGTTGAATAACTGACGGAGAGACATCGAGATCCACAGAAACACGACGAATAGTCCATCCTTCCTGGATCAAAGTGACAGCCCTTGTGACTTGAACCTCGTTAAGATGTCTCATGCCATGTGCTGGTTTACATACTTCTTCTTCTTATGGTTCCTATCCGTTCCAGATGTTGGCTACCATCTTGACTGTGCTGTTCCTATCACTTGCAGCTCGGAATAATTCAGTAGATGTTTTTGAGGTCTAGGCTGTGAGATTTTTTAACCAGGATATTCTTCTTCGTCCAACACTTCTCTTCCCTGTTATTTTTCCTTGAAGAATAGACTGTAGGAGATGGTACTTGGTGGTATTCCTCATGATGTGTCCTAGGTATTGGATTTTCCTGATTTTCACAGTGGTTAAGTCTTTCTTATTTTATTTTTATTTTTTGGAGAACTTCAACATTTGTGACATGGTCTGTCCATGGTATCCGCAATATCCTTCTGTACAGCCACATTACAAAGGCCTCTAACCGTTTACACAAAGACTCTGTCAGAGTCCATGTCTCAGCACCGTAAAAAAAAGAGTAGAGAACACATAACAACGCAAAAGCCTGATTTTCGTAGTCATTGTCAGCCCATGATGTTTGAACAAATTCCGCATCTTATTGAAAGTTGTCCGGGCTTTCCCAATTCGAGACTTCACCTCATCAGAAGGGCCCCATTAGTCATTTATGGTAGTGCCAAGGTATATTTACTTATGCACTTGTGCAATGGGTTTCTGGTCTATATTTAGTTTGCATGCAGAGACTTTGATTTTACTAATGACCATCAATTTTGTCTTCTGAGTGTTTATATCTAAACCATATTCATAGCTTTTTTGATAACTTTATCAATGATATGTTGCAGGCTTTATTGACTATCCGCAAAAATCACAGTGTCATCGGCATATCGAATGTTATTTATCCAGTTACCATTTAAGAGCACTCCCATCTCAACATCCTCTAAAGCTTTTTTAAAGATATATTCCGAATAGATGTTAAATAACAATGGAGACAATACACATCCTTGTCTTACACCTCTTAGAATACCTATATCTTCCGTGTTCTCGTTACCCAACCTCACATAAGCAGATTGATTCCAGTACAAGTTCACAATTATTCGTAAATCTTTATCATCTAAGCCAATCTTTTGTAAAATTTCTATCATCTTATGATGTCTTACTCTATCGAAAGCCTTTTGATAGTCAATAAAGCAGGCATATATATCGCAGTTCACATCACGGCACCTTTGAAACAATACTTGAATGCTAAATAGGGCTTCACGTGTGCCAAACGCGTTTCTAAAACCAAATTGTGTAGAAGAAACTTGTTCTTCGCATATTTTGTATATTCTGCGATGAATGATCTTCAGAAATACCTTCAAGATGTGATTCATGAGACTGATTGTTCGGTACTCACTACAAAACTTAGCTCCGGGTTTTTTAGGTAGTGTGATGAATTCCGATTTAAGCCATTCCTGAGGAATGTTCCCAGAATTGTAAATGTCGTTGAATATTTTAGTCAACCATTTCACATTATCTTCATTCAAAAGCTTTAAAAATTCAGCATTCAGGGCCAGTGGCTTTACCATCCTTCATGGCTTTTATCGCGGTTTGTACTTCATCTACCAGAATTTGGGGTCCTGTATCACCATTTATTCGAGGTGGCTCCTGGCGAGTATCATAAAACAGGTGTTCTATATATCTTTGCCACGTATCTTTAAACTCTTCTTTTCCAACAATTAGTTTTCCTTCAATATTGACAAATCGATTTCCTTGTCTAGTTCTATAATTCCCTGTCACTTCTTTAACTTTTCGATGAACATTGAAGCTGTCATGTTTTAATTGTAACATCTCTATTTCATTACATTTTTCTTGCATGTCCCTTTCCTTAGCTAATCTTATTTCTTTCCTGATTTCCCTGTTGATGTTCTTATATTCATCAGGATTACCCTTTGCTTTCCTTCTCTTATCCATCATTTTAATAATCTCTTCAGTCATCCATGGTTTCTTTTTAGTGATATCTGTTACTAAGTGATCTTTCTTCATAGATTCAACAGTATTAGTTAATGTTTTAATTTTCTCATCGGTACATAAGGCATCAGATAGGGATCCAAGTTCATCATTGAGCTGCTCTTCTACATTTTGTCTTAGTGAAGGTTCAATTAATTTACGCATATTATACTTTATGGCTCTTCTCTTTGAATATTTTGCTCAAATGACCGCAGTAGTCTGTGTGCCTCACAACAACACCCGGACGCACAGCTATTCACTTTTTTTTGATGGGTCATCTGAAAATTTAATGCATGGCTACGCCTACAGGTGGAGTATAACTTCGATTTAACATACCCTGAGAATCTAAGGTCTCAAGGCATGCTGTACGACCATTGGAACCCCATCTAAAAAAATAACGTTCACATACCAGACGTTACAGAACATGTTCCCCTAAGTTTTTTAAACTGTGTAATATCTCCCTTCATATGCGTCCTATGATGAAATAGCAAGAGACAAAACATCAAACATATTGTATATAGGCTATCATTTTAATCTTATATTTATAAAACATTGTCAATCCCTCTTCACATCGAGCTGGTTTTGGAGAATTGTTCACATTAATTATTCAAATTTGTAACAGATCTGGCTTTATTTTTAAGTATTTTAGACGGAAAACATTTTGTAAGTATATTTTTCACTTTCACCTCATTATTAATTATATATTTAACTTAAAAAAATACGTATTTCCAACCTGTTGAATCTTTTCCCCTTAGTATATTATTGTTTGAAGCTATCAAGTAACTTTTTTGATTGACATGCAACTTAATACGGTACATGTTTATTTTAAAAATATACATTATTTTGCTGATTAAGTTTATAATGTGGACGAAACTGGTACTATAAGAATAATATTATTATTTATTGAATAAAGATCTCACTCTTAACTTTTTCTCTCAACTTTTTAATGTAAAATATTACAATTAGACTAATATGACAGGGAGATATTTGAGGCACTTATGCCAAATGATTTGTAGCCTAGATTTATTTTAGCGGTGCCTTCTACTGACATACGGAATATCGTGCCATTCGCTACAGTAGTTTTGACACCCATGGAAGTGAAACTTGGACTGTTGGTGCAGCAGAAAAGAGGAGAATTGAAGCGTTTGAAATGTGGTGTTACAGGAGAATGATGAAGATCAGATGGGTAGATAGGGTTACAAACGAAGAGGTATTAAGACGGGTGGGAGAGGAGAGATGTTTCTGGTGACTGCTAATGAAGAGAAGAGATAGGTTGGTAGGACACATATAAGACACCCAGGAACAGCAAGCTTAGTTATGGAAGGAAGGGTCGAAGACAAGAACTGTAGGGGTAGACCGAGGTTAGAATATGTTAAAGAGATGGCCTCGGATGTAGGGTGTGGTAGCTATGAAGAGATGAAACGATTAGCACAGGACAGGGAGGCATGAAGGGATGCATCAAACCAGTCAAAAGACTGAAGACTCAAACAACAAGATTGCTCATCCTAGATGAATACAAACTTGTAGCGAAAAAATCCAAGTGTCCAAACACAAAGCTTACGATACTTTATTTATAGAGATGGTTTTGCTATGTCCTGTGGCATCCGGGTGATATTTCACATTAATTTTCACAGCAAGTATTTGAGCACCATCTACTGGAGTATTTCTGTAAATACTTACCCCTTCAACACATATTTTTGCTTCCAAACTAAACAACACAACATGAAACACACAATGTGTTTTTCTTACTCGCTAGGCCGAGTGTCCTTTGTGCTCACTGTGGTGAAAGGTTATAGTGCAGAGTATCTTCATACAACAAACCATCTCAGGTCTGGTGAGTAATAGCTACTAATGTACCTGGAAACACGAGGCACTCCATTTATGCGAAGTGAGCTATCATACTGTACGTTATAAGATATTACACAAATTGCTGACATACTTACGAGTTCCAATGTTAGATGTCAGTCTACAATATCTACTTCCGTCAGTCTGTCTGTCCACTTCATTTATTCCGTTGGCAAATTCGCAGTTTGTACGAGGAATTAAATAATAAGTGCAGGTGCGCTTCATAAGAAGAAAGGCAGTGCACAGTTCGCCATTTCCATGGGGTCCGGGCACGGACACCACGAGCCCGCTGATGAGCCAGCTTGGTGTTTCTAGGCGAAACCCCAAACATGACACAGCATAAACCTAGATACAATGCTCAGTTTTAATGAAATAATTGTTTTCGTGCATTTATAAGTGAGTGTACCATTTTTTTACGCAGAGGAATATTGCCATCCATTAAAGCTAGAAACAGAAAATGACGTGAGTTGTCGTGAAGAGTGCCGCGATCCGGAAAACACTGACCTACAAAACCAAGCATTGTGAGTTCAATCAAGCTTCAGTTCCATGACCTGAAGGTGTCAAACTCTCAATTGATCGCGTCACCAGGCATACTATTTGTTTCTGCTAAAAATAATTAGTTTCATTAAAATAAGGTCCCCACAAAGTTTTAACAAAATGCCGAGATATTTCTAAATATTGCATTTTGAAACCCGGAACATTTAAAGAAAGGGACTTGATTGAACAGAAATGACTCAACCACACATTGTAAGTCACAATAATATCTAATTTAGTGCAATCTGAACATATACTGTACATAATTCAGGAATCCTGAATATGCTCAATATTTTTTCCTTTATAAAATTTGGGAAAGGAACGTCACACAAAAGAAATCACAGAAATGAGTTATCTCAATGGTGTATCCTATCACTGAATCAATTTTGTCTTCAGGAAGGACACTTCAAAAACGGGACACTTTGGAAAAAGGTGCAACACCGAGCCATTTCATTAATAATCGGGACTCTCCCGGGAAAAATGGGGCGAATGGGAACCCTACGATAAGACTATCCTCCCCCGAGTAAGTTCCCCTTACAATAACGTGCATACGTTACCAGTTTCACTCCACGCGCTTTGTTACCACAACCAAAAGGCAACACACTTAGTGTAATGTTCCGTCCAGGATACATTATAAATTATAACTATAACAAAATTTTAATTATTATTGTTGTCATAATACTTAAATAAACATACATACAAACATACATAGATTTCAGTTTGAGACTGTAGTTTAACCTTTCAGCGTCCAGCCTAGTCTGCAAGCCTCTTTTTGCCATTCTCTGATTTTTAAGAAATATTATTAATACATTAGCTTATTGTATTACAAATGTTTAAGTCTTCAGAACGGCTTGGGTTGTTAGAATGTGCTAAACGCTTCTTCATATCTGACGCTTCTCTAGCAAATGTGGCTAGTAATTTTAAGAACAAATATTTGACAATATCAGCCACACTTGCTGGGAAAACGTAAAATATCTAAAAATATCAATGACATTGAGGATTACGTAGTATAAATTTGAAGTGAATGTACAAGTATTCTTTTTAGTTTGTTATACGAACTGTGAAACATTCTACAATCCTTAACTTGACCATTTGCAGATATGAACGAGGGGAATAATAATAATCTCATTTTCAATTTTTTCAGGATTAGGGAATAACCCCTCATAATTTATTGGATAAAATCGTGTTGACTTACTGACAAACATCAAATTTCGTCTGCTAAGGCAACACTGAAAATGGCGTCAAACACCATATTATTATTATTATTATTATTAATAATAATACAAATCAAATAAATAAGTTTTATAATTTTTGATCGAATCTCCGAAAGAACGAACAACAAAAGAATAATGTAAACACACTCAGAATTCAACTCTCTCGACTCGACATTTATAAGCAGATTGAACACGGCAGCTGTAGAAGGCCCTTGACTCGACCTCTCCGAAACCATGGCACCAGTATTGTTGTTGCATGACACAACACAATACAACCTAAAAACTAAATAAAATGAAACGAAAATAATCCAATTGAAACGTAACGAAACGAATTAGAACGGCAGGAAATATAAAAGAACGGAACGAAATAAATGAAACGAACCAAAACGAAATGAAACGACATGAAGCGAAACGAACCGAAAGGAAATAAAATTAAATGAAACGAACCAAAATGAAACAAAACAAAACGAAATGAGACGACATAAAGCGAAACGACTCGAAACCAAATTAAACGAACCGAGAAGAAATGAAACGAAACAAATTGAAATGAAACGAAACGAAACGAAATGAACGAACAGATATGGAGTAGAAGTCGCTACCCACGGAATCCCACTTTCAGTATGGCTGAGGTGGGAATCAAACCCACCTCTTCCTCTTCCTAGTTAGTTTTCTCACGAGGCTCAGTGTACCCCGTTCCAGCTTTCAGAGCTGAATTAATTTCCTTGGCAGAACCGGGAATCAAATCCAGACATCTGGAAGAATTCTAACCACTACGCTAGAATGTGGACTAGAAAATACGAAAGTAGGCTATCAAATAAAATACAAGAGAATTTTGCAATAATGCCAGTCCCGTCATTATTTAGATTTGAAACTAATGTCAAAACACCTAACATGTAACTTCCATCGTAAGCATTACCAGGTAACCTCCACGATTACTAGCAAATCGCCCCGAATATCTTACGTGTTTAAGGAAAGAGTGCGTTTGCTGATCTATGAGGGACAAGTTTGAGTGTTTTCTTAATAAAACTATTTAGACTATGGATTTTAGAGGAAGAAGTGTCATCATTTTTCACAAAACAATGGAGTATAAACAACTCCTTTGGTTTGTTGCCCCATTTTAATTAGTGATAATTAACTAATACATGTATTTTTTCCAGGAATGTATTCCCATATTTACCCTTTGTACCCCGCCTAGTCATTGGGCAAATTCGTGTTGACCGACTGAAAAGCTGCAAATGACAATTGTATAAAAGCAATTTGGCTGATGAAGACCTCAATGAAAGGTTGAAACATGAATCAACGATTAAATATATATTCAAACATTTGAATGCATGTTCTTAATTTTGTATTAATAAGCGTTGTATTTTAGAGTTATCTATTATTAATCAAAACGGCAAACATAAAACATATCCTAATAATGCTAAATGTTATTGATTTTAACGTACTGGAATATGATGTGGAATGTTATCAATATCTTTTGGGGAATAAATATATATTTTTCCAACATGAAAATATTCGGAATAAAAATTTAGACATCTTTTTCTGATCCACTCTATATGAATAGAAATCCGCAAACAAATGTGTTGTTTTCGCCACTGTCATGGCTGTATCTTTTATATCACAATACCTCGTATTTCCTCTGCAACGTTCCCGGGTCTATAACCGGTCTGCCAGCAAGCTTCATCGCAAATCATAATATATCATCACAGTCCGCGCAGCACACGATGATGAAAGACAGAAAAAGAAAGCAATAATAGCTCAATTTCTATTCAGCATTACTGTTTGCTGAATCACTCACATCTAATCTATTCCTACTTCTTCCTCGCCTCTCTTCTTCATTTCGGAAGCTTGCATTCTTCTTTTTCCTTCTATTTCCTCTCAAGATATATGAAAAGCAGCTACACCATCTTGTGGCATATTAATAGTGTTCGTGTTGATTAATGATGTCCACGGGGATGAATAGACGAATGTAAAACCGAGTTCAGTTACAAAGAATGCTGGCTAAGATGTGAATAAATGCAGACTGCTCCTGATAAATGGGAGGAAGAGAGTGATAAAGGGAAGCAGACAGTGGTTACAGAAGGACACAACACATATTTTTTCCTGCGCTAATATTCTAGAACAATACGGACAAATATCTGTATTTACGTATGTATATGAGTTAGTTGATTCATTTAAGGGCTTTGTAACATCATGGTCATGTAGTCCCTTTTACTTGGGTGTGTGTGGAATTTGTCTGATAATCTGTGTTATTTTGATGGCTGAATTAGTAGGCCTATTTGTAATTCAGACGAGGATTGCGAAAGGAAACGGTCGTGGGCTTAATTTGTGTACCATCCTGGCATTTGCCTGCCTCTTCCCAATTTTTCCTCACGAGGCTGAGTGTACGCTATTCTAGCCTTCAGAATTATTTTTTTAGCAACGCCGGGAATAGAACCTGGACCTCAGGAGTGACAACTAAGGATGCTAGCCACTACGCTAAGAGGTGGTACATGTATATAAGTTGTGTGTCTGTATATTATGGGAAGACGTCAAAACTACTGGAGGAAATTACATACAAATTTGTATTCAGGTAGAAGTCATCTTCAGAGGAAACTCAAGTTACGAATTATGGATACGAGGTGAGGGGATAAGAGGACTTATTAATCATTATTCGCTCCTTTCTTCATATTGCTTGGTTTTATTTAGAAAATGGTCACAACAAACGCCTATGAAAATTACATAATGTACATTTTCAGTCGATTACTACTGTTATCGAACGTTTGGCCACCTATATCTGATCATACGAGGAATTGTAACTTTGTATGGGATTTATGTAAACAGAGAAGAATATGCCTCCTAGTTCTCCTTCGCCTTAAGTCCACTCCTTAACCAGCATGCAATTTTAAGTAGAACTAAGTACGAGGTAAGAAAAAAAAATAGTTCCGTGACAAACTGAAGAGCCTACTTTTCTTAAAATGTAAGATTCATGCCAATGGTTAATCAATGCATCAGTAATGAAATGTTACATTGGATCTATCAGCGTGCATAAAATCATGTTGGGAACAATGTCATATATGTGTTGGTCAGAATTAATCTGAAATATTATGATCTATTACTGTCCCAATTATGGATGAAATCCATTTGTTAGTATAGAAGTTACATGCATTTAAAATTGAACCTATCAAAAGGCCTAGAATCATATTGGCAGCATCGACGTATATAAGTTACTCCAAATTAATCTAGAATGTCAGGTACTATACGTGTGCAGAGTTTAGAGCTGTTGGCTTGCATACCTTTTGATATATTGGTATTAGGATAGAAATAGAGAGGGCATTTATTGACAGTTGGGAGCCCTGCTGACTCTCAAGAATACATATAGTGATATCTGTTATGGTACATAGACCATATACGAAATTTTGATTGAAATCCAATTGTTAGTATATAAGTTGCATGAATTCAAATATTGGACCTATCAGCAGGCTTATAATCATGCTGGCAACACTGTCATATATGGTCTCCTGAAAATTAATCTGAAATGTTTCTATCTCTGTGTGTGCCAATTGTGGAACAGTTCCCTTGAATAACTTTTGAGATATACAACATTGAGCTCAAATTTCAATTGTGATTTTTCAGCAGATGGCAGCACTGGCGTCATTTTAAAATATTACCGTGAGGTATTCAGGTATAGATCTCTACTCATACCAAATTTGATTTTGATAGCTGCAGCCATCTAGGAGAAGGGGGGGGGGGCACAGACAGACAGAAGGACAATCGGACAGACAGACACACATTTCAACATTTCAAGTGTACTTTTTCCTCATTTTTACAAAATGTGAAAAGTTGACTAATAATTAAATATGTACATGGAAGCTGACCGTAGAAAGCCAGTTAAGTTCGTCAGCCTGATCATAGCTCCTCTCATTCTAGGGAGCGTTGAGATTAGATGATTTCATATTTGTTATAGCTCGGTGTGAACAACGGGTATGCTAAGCTAGTGGAGAAATAAAGGAAATTTGGCCTAAAAACTATACGGTATATGAAGCTGTGTATGTGTGTGCATTGGTTTTTATGGTGGGGCCATGAAGTGATATAGCAATATGAACTACGAGAATAATGAACTGTACTGTAGAGGGTAGCAGAAGCTACTGTGCCCATAAAAGACGATGTTAGGACAAAGGTTTTAACGAATTTCAAGTGAAGAGGTGTAGATGCAAAAGAGGTTGAATACTAGCTGTACCTGACCGAATTTTATACAGCTAAAACATTTTTTGCTATAGGCAGGACACTTTCCGCTTATAATAATAATAATAATAATAATAATAATAATAATAATAATAATAATAATAATAATAATATCGTATGACTTATGCTTATACAGCAAAGCTGGCATATTCAGGGTTTTAGTCACTAACTACTGTATCCATCACCTCTCTGATAACTTCACAATACGTACCGTGTTCTGACTGTGCTGCTGTGTGATCCTAAGCCTGTATCATCCTGGCTATTGAGGTGTGGCCGGACACAGGATAAAGGCAGACTCGAACAGGAACCTGCTGCAAGGTGATTAGCATCAAGCGGTGACGTGCTTATTCCGCCAGCTCCCTTAGGTCGTAACTTTACGCTTCAACACATGTCAAGCTAGCCTGCCTGTGGTATCCATTACTCTCCCCAGGGCAAACCGCAAACTGAATACACCATACATACGTAAAAACATTCATTTGCTAGCAAGTAATTAGTGGAAAAGTATACACTGAAGGCACGTGCAGTTTTCAAATGAGAGCCGAAAGCAGTGGAACGAATATGGTTATAAGTTTTAAAGACCAGTTCAAAATGCAGGTCTTTACAAAGTGAACATTGGGAACAATGTTTCACAAAGCACTGATTAAGAATTTTCAATATTTTCAAAACAGACACAAATAACTTTTTAAATAAAAATGTTTAAAGAAAACTTTCTGAATATACGATTAGTCATCTGAAATTTTTCGTTTTCAATCTTTCTTGACCGGCCGCAGTGTCTTAGGCCGCTAACACACTTCCTCGTGCCTCGCTGGCATCGGGAAAGCGACGATTTGAATCCCTCCTCGGCTAAAAATGTTTTTTGTAGTTTATTATTTTCTGCACTAGGCAATGCCAGGACGGTTCCTTTCCTTCCAAAATCCCTTTCCTGACCCGTCCAGGAAATAAAATAAATGACCATTGGCGGCATTAATAAAATTTATCCAAGCGAAATTTGATGTTTTTCACTCGGTCAACACGATAGTAGTCAATTGTGATGGGTCATTCCCTAATCCTGAAAACATTTACATGAGATAACTAATTACACGTAGATTTTTCAGAATTAGGGAATAACTCATCACAATTGGGTACAATCGTGTTGACCGACTGAAAAACATCAAATTTCGTTCATTAAGGCAACCCTGAAAATGGCTTCAAACACCATATTGTAAAATAAATCTCTTTTGACTCGTTGAAGATATCAAAGTTCTGTTTCTCTCCTGATAACTACAGCAACAAGGAGTACCGGAACATAAGACAATTAATTCACAGTATTAATTACTGAGATAATAACACCAATTTGAAAGAATTATTTCCGTGAAGAAATAAATAGCCTATTTGCATATATCCAAATTACATTAATTACCTCTACCATCATACAAAATTTCAGATTGATTGCTGTAATAGATTCGTAAATATTAAGATCCGTTTAAATATTTCGGATGGTCGCCATGTTGGAGTTTTATATTTGTAGTACTTAGAGTTATGTGCTATTACATGAAGATTATTGTGCAGGTGTATTATTCAAACTTCAATCGCATGATAAGTACACAAGAAATAAAAAGGAGATTTTAAAATTTCGCACAGCTGCCATCATGTGGTTTGGCAACAATTGAAATAAATTAGATACCAGTGGATTAAAATTTGTATAAGCATATACCGTACCATGTTTCACTGCGCTCGGATGGTTAAATCGCGAAAAGAGTCTATTTAAATGTTTCAAAGTCGCTTCACCACCATGTTCGTTTGTTAGTAAACAGGTTTTTGAAAGTCACATAGATTAACTTCTAGGAGTGTCCTCTATCACGGTACAAACGTTTAGGAGATAGTTTCGGAGATATAGAATTCCGGTGAAATATTTCTTACAGCCGCCATGTTGAATTGATGAGACGTAATGCTATTTGGATGGCACGGTCGGACTCAGAAATAACAGTACTATGTTCTTACCGAGTTTCATTGAAATCGCTCCAGTCATTTAGATTTAATTGGGAGAGGATACACACACACGCACACACACACACATACACACAGACAAAAGGTGATTTCATAAGCCTATCTTTTTTATAAATGAAAATAAGGTAAAAACGACACTGATTTCACAAAATAAACAAATTCATTGGAGTAGATTTTTGAAATTGAGACGAGTTTTGGGAGGAAATGATCAAACAAACATTCACATAACAGGTATTGTATGGCCTTATTTCCTTGCAACATGCATGACTTTTTAACTCGAAGTGCTCTCAATTGAAAATCTGCTTGACTTTACAAGTTCTTTCTTTAAGGTACGTGTTTTACTTTCAAAGTAACTACACCACTATGTGTATTTAAGCTTTAATAGTTTTCTTTAGGCTGGGGTGTCCTCAGCACCCCACAAACCGAGTAATGTTACACATAGTTTCGAGTTCGTTATTACTTCGTAATCGAGCTGTCACTTCTGTAAGGTGTTGGAAGTGTGGGTAAAAATGAAAACTTGTTTGGATAAAAGTACAGGAACGTGTTAGGAAACTTATAGATGAAGTTTGAGAATATAGCGAAGAGTTGCGGAATTTGATGACAGCGAAACGGATATGTGTTTACTCAGCGCACGCATTTCTGAGAGTGAGCAGTTGAAATTGATATAAT
This sequence comes from Meconema thalassinum, assembly GCA_946902985.2. Lineage (NCBI taxonomy): Eukaryota > Metazoa > Arthropoda > Insecta > Orthoptera > Tettigoniidae > Meconema > Meconema thalassinum. Next base: position 1,732,830,389 of record OX336388.2, on the reverse strand, counting down.
GTCATGTGTCTAACATTTGTAAAAAGGAAATTAATGCAGTTTCCGGTTGGAGTGTTATGAGCACTCTACCTTCTTACGTTGAATCATAAAAACCACAAAAGTTATCAAAAGATAATTAAGGTATGTTATACCGAATAAAGACAACAGTATACTTCCACAAGAAAATGATGTTGGTACCATTGTCTCGATGTTTTGTAAAGCAACCGGATAACCTAATGCGATGAATTGTGAGGCCCTTATTACCGTTAGTGAGAATGAAAAAATAATAAGGATATGTCCAACAAATGCATTTAATTTCCCATTCAATCCTCACATTAGGTTGGTGTGTGAAAGAGCATCCAGACATAACAATCATCGCAACATAGAAAGCCATCCCAGTTAGCACCCTTAGAATCAGGGACATAAATAATTCACTTTATAATATTTATTAGCTGAACGCCCATTTATCTGTAATCACAGCTGTTTCCTGTTTATTGTTGTCACACTAAAGACACTTCTTAATCAACAAAATTGTTCTATGTAAACTAGATGCAGGGTGAGAACTAAATTTTCACATGGGTGATCGCCAAACAAGAGTCCGCTGGATCCAACGGATTGGCAAACTAACGCCAATCGCGGAAGTGTTGAAGTCAAAGGACTTAATAGTATGAACCCGTTAACGACGAGTGCACACAGTTAGTATAAGACAAGCTTATATTTTCAGGTCGAAAAGATAAACAAGGTAATACTGCAACATGTTGTCGTCTGGCAACAAATAAGAGAATTAATTCTCAAATTTGTAATGTTGTTTGTGTGCATAGTGTGGCCATGTGACCCAAAAAAATGCACCTTTTATGCAGTCCATAGGTTTTATTGTTTGACAAATTATGTTACGTTCTTCCTAAATTGGTAGGTATTATTATATAAGTATAAGTATATGTCTGACAAAATTCTATAAAAAGAATACATCCAGTAGAGGAATATGTGAAGAGTAAAAGTGAAAATTTTGGTAAGTTGCGTTCTGAATGAGAGTGAATTCATCCTATGTTTACTCTCACCGGTCAGTCTTCATTGTTTATTTGGTTACTATTCAAATGAATCATATGAGTTGCAGGAACAAGCTTATATTTTCAGGTCGATAAGATAAACAATATATACCCAACATAGATTTATTATATTCCACAAAATGGAATCACAAAAACAGAGCAATAATTTTGAATAGCCCTCATTATTAAGAAAAGGAAGGAAGCTTGTAGTTTTACGTGACCGTTAATCGTGCGATCATGAGCCACGGGACCTCCATTTTACTTAGAATCCGAACCCCAGGACATGGCATTTCAGTTCGAAAATTGCACATTCATTGACCGGGAATCTAACCCGGTTCACCATTGTGAGAGGCCTCTGCGCCACCACGTCCCCCTGGTTATTAAGACAACGGCCATCTAGGCTCACTTACAAATCATGTTTCAGATTTGAAGTACACACGCAGGTACATACTCAAACATCGTAATAGCATCAGTCATCAGACAGATTCATCATCATCATCATCTTCTTCTTCTTCTTCTTCTTCTTCATTTCTCCTTTTCCAGCTGACACTGGGTGGGGGCAAATATGGTTCCTCTCCACTTTGTTCTGTCGTTCCACCATTCCTCTTCCGACACGGTGTTCCAATCCAGGTTCCAAATTTAATGCTAAACTTCACCGAGTCCATCCAACGCATTCTTGGTCTTCCTCGTCCTCTCTTCCCTTTCATCCATCGTTCCAGTGCTCGGCTTGGTAGCCTTACTTCATTCATCCGTTTGACATGTCCAAACCATCTCAGTCTGTTTTGCTCCAGTTTATCATTTAGTTTCTGTACTCCCAGTTTTTTTCGTATATCTTCATTTCTCAGTCTGTCTCTCCTCGTTTTCTGGACCATACTTCTCAGGAATCTCATCTCAGCTTCCTGTACTCTGCTCTCATCCCTCTTAGTCATTGCCCAAGTTTCTGCTGCATATGTCAGACAGATTACACACAGAAATACATTACACAAGCCTGATATTGATGATATCTTGAAGTGTTAGAAGCCATGCTTAAGTGTTGCTTAATTCTATTAAAGAAAGTCGGTCAATAGAAATGGCGTCCAATTTAATTAGGCGGGAAATAAGTATGTATACAACCTAACCACAAAGAAATATTACACAAGATATTTATCATAAGATAACACGCTTTTATGTACAAAAATGTGTGTGTGTGTGGGGGGCTTGTTTATGAATTTATGAATGAAATTGGGCGCCATTTCTATTGACCGACTGAACAGTTTTCTTTAATCCATGACATCCCAATCCTCTTAATCAAACACCAACAACAGTTTGATGCTTTTCAGTCGGTCAACACGATTGTACCCAAATATTTTCACCCATACTTTCAGACATAGACTTTGTAGCCTAAGTGTACTGGATCTGATGATGATCGCTTGACGATCGAAACTGGACATCCAAGTGTATTTATTAATCCCATGTATTTTTTTTTTCAGGATTAGGGAATAACCCATCTCATTTGATTACAATCGTGTTGACCGACTGAAATGCATCAAACTTTTGTTTACAAAGCAACACTGAAAGTGGCTTCAAACACCATAATGAACACCAACATAATTTCATATTGCACTTCCGCTTTTATCACATATGATTCGATTTCCCATTCATCCTCACATGAGGTTTGTGTCAGGGAGAGCCTCCGGCCGTGACAATCATTGCAACATAGAAAGTCATCTCCCTTAGAACACTTAAAACAGGGACTGAAATTCACTTGATATCAAATTATTTAACAAGAAGTTCCGTGAAGAACTATACAGCCTACTTTTCATGCCAACGATTATTCTACAGAATATGAACCTATCTAGAATAATGACGAAATTAAGTTGGTAATATCGAAATATCTAATTAGTTCAAAATATACCTGGTATAATGTAGCCTAATAGAGCACTACTGTTAGCAGCCCTGGTGACTGAATATATTCTTTGTTCCATCTCTTTAGGTACAGAATACAAAATTTGGTTGAAGTCCAATGGACGTTACATGCAGTTAGACACTGGATCTATCAGCACGCGTAAAAGCATGTTGCCAACAATAGTCTACCATGCGTGTGCTGGTCAGAAATAATCGGAAATATTATGATACCTTGTTGTGCCAATATTGGATGAAATCCATTTGTTAGTATAGAAGTTACATGTATTTTAAAATTGGACATATCAGCAGGCATAGAATCATGTTGGCAGCACTGCCTTGTATTAATTACTCCAAATTAATCTATAATGCCAGGTGCTATACGTGTGCAAAGTATAGAGCTGTTGGCTTGCATACTTTCTGATATATTGATATTAGGGTAAAAAAATATAGACAGCATTTATTAACAGTTGGCAGCCCCGATTGCTCTTAACAATACTTATAGTCATATCTGTTATGGTACACATAGCACATACGAAATTTGGTTGAAATCCAACTGATAGTATAGAAGTTACATGTATTTAAAAATTGGTACTATCAGCAGGCTTATAATCATGTTGGTAGGACTGACGTATATAAGTTACTCCAAATTAATCTAAAATGTCAGAATATACGTGTGCATAGTTTAAAGCTGTTGGCTTGCATACTTTCTGATATTTTGGTATTTGGATAAAAAATAGAGATAGCAATTATTAACAGTTGGCAGCCCTGGTGGCTCTTAAGAATACGCCTAGTCATATCTGTTTATGTACAGATATTACATACAAAATTTGGTTGAAATCCAATTGATAGTGTAGAAGTTATATGCATTTAAACATTGGACCTATCAGAAGGCTTAAAATTATTTTGGCTACACTGTCATGGTTGACCTCCTGGAAATTAAACTGAAATGGTATTATCTACATGTGTGCCAATTTTGGAATAGCTCCCATGCATACCTTGCAAGATATCCAACATGGAGCTCAAATTTCTAGGGCGTTTTTTCAGCAGTTGGTAGCACTGACATCATTTTCAAATATGGACGTGAGATATTCCGGTGCACATCTTTACTCATACTAAATTTGGTTTTGATTGCTGCAGCCGTTTAGGAGTTGATAGGGGGGACACACACACAGCCATACAGACAGACAGAAGGACAGACAGACAGACAGACACACACACACACACATTTTCCCGGATCGATCTCATAAGTCTACTTTTTCCTCATTTTTGCAAAATGTGAAAAGTAGGCTAAAAATCTCATAGCAGTTGTTGCAGTAGGCGTAAGTCGACCGAAGAATATAGGCCTACGCTATGAAAGGAAGAAGGATCCTGCTTTATTTCTCACAAGGGCTATTGTTTGTTACCAGCACTCCAGTATCGATCCTCAGTTCACGGGCGTGTTGATGGAATGCCTGTGAAGTTCGAAGGTCACCCCGTTGACCACAGGCTCGCTGAATGTTGAGCGTACTTTGTTTTGATGGCGTCGTTTAAAGTAATTGTGCGAAAAATGAGTTAATTCTCTTGACGGGAAGGGCAATGACGAGGAATGAAGTGCGGCCATTGCTCATCGTGACGTGGACTGCACAGACCGCTCGGTCAACTCCTGCACAGATGCTGGTCTGCTAGACCGCAATTAGATACCAATTCTTGACGTAAAAATACCAGTATATTGGACCACATAAGACTGCAGCTTCTTAGTTAAGCTATTTCTTTTTAGAAGCTTTCCAATTCTTGTCATTGGCCCCATGCACTTGGACTAGAGGATAAATTGTCTGATAACCCATGCTATTGTGGTAGCTTATCTGTGCTAGTGTATTGCGTGCAATTGTGGTTAGTATTGGGAAGGAGGAGGCCGTGACTTTGATTTAGTTACCATCCATGATTACCTCGCTGCGTAGTGGCTAGCACTCTTGGCTATCACTGCCAAGTCCGGGGTTCAGTTCCAGGCTCTGCCAAAAAAAATATTCTGGTCTCATGGTCGGCACGGAGTACACTAAGTCTCGTGAGGCAAAACTGAGAAGAGGTGGGTTCGATTCCCTCCTCAGCCACCCTGTAAGTGGTTTTCCGTGGTTTCCCACTTCTACTCTAGACGAATGCCAGGATAGTTCCTAACTGAAAATCACGATCGCCTCCTCCCTAATTCTCATTTGAATTACTTCCACACACCTATACAGTCATTTCAATAGCACAGGTTAACAGATAAATTCCACAAACACCTAAGTACATGGGGCTACATGACCACGATGTCGGAAATCCCTTAAATGAACCAAGAACAAACAGATACTATCCATGCATTTATCTGGGGGAAAACCAAGGAAAACTAGTTCAAGGTTGGCTGAGATAGGAATCGAAATCACCTCTTCTAAGTTTTGCTTCATAAAACTAAGTGTAATCTGTTCCAGCCTTCAGACCTAAACTGACATTTCATTTTGTCACAGCGAAGAATAGAACCCACACCTTGGTACTGGTGTTTCAATACGTACCCTGATACAACCCAATTTCGGCACCACAGAAATTACAACGCAGAACCTGTTCTCACATGCACGGTATGTCCATAGTCATGTTATGGGTTTAACGTGCTCTGGACTACTGTGCTCTTAGAGACGCCATAATGTCAGAATATTGTTCTGAGGGGAGAACTTATAGGTTACATTAAATTAACTGACACTAGGTTGTCGAGTTCAAACATCTTTACAGGAAGGGTTCAATGTCGAACCTGCGATCTTTGATTTTGAAGGCTAACGCTTAGCTGAACTACCCTCATCCCAGTGATATAACTTAAGCCAATTATTGAAAATCCACAGCCTGCTTCCAGTCTCCGACCGGGTCAGGAATGGAATGAATGAAGCCCCCATCTAGCGGCGAGGATATGAACTGTGCCGGCTGCCGAGGCCTGACGCACTCTGGGGCAATGATTAAATGAATGACAGATGAAATGAAATGATAGTGGAGAGTGTTGCTGGAATGAAATTTTGACAGGTAAAACCGGAGTATCCGGAGAAAAACCTGTCTGCCTCCGTTTTGTCCAGCACAGATCTCACATGGAGAGACCGGGATTTGAACCACGGACCCAGCGGTGAGAGGCCGGCGTGCTGCCGCCTAAGCCACGGAGGCTTTAACTTAAGCCAATTATTAATAAGTCATATAAAATATTATATGCAGAAGAACGTGGTACAGATCGGATAGATCAGCGTATTGATGCGCGAGAGGCAAGGCTATCACGAGTTTGGAACTCCACCGTCAGGCATCCTTGAAATAAATTTCCTCTATTTTCCATTTTCAACACGAAGTATTGTAATTTGATTGTCTGTATAGCATAATAAGCTAAATAAAAAAATAAACTCGGAGTATGTGCTGGGATGACGATAGTAGTAATATTTCTTATTATTATTATTATTATTATTATTATTATTATTATTATTATAAGGACTGGCCAACAGAGAACCCTGATGCAGGCTCGTAGGTGATTTACGCATCGTGATGAAGATGAAATGAGTGGTAATACACCACTAAGCCCAGTCCTTGAGCAGGAGCATTAACCAACTGAAGTTAAAATCCCTCGTCTTGGCCGGGAGTCGAATCCGTGGCTTCTGGAACCTAACCATTCAGCAGTGAATGCGTGTTAGAGCTTGAATTGATCAATATGTAACTATCTCATGAGGGGTTAGTGAATTCAATTTATGAAAGCAGTAATACTTATTGATTAATTATTACTGATTATCTGAAAGATTTTGAACAGTCATAGTAAATCTAACGGAAAACGCCACACCTACCACGGTAATATTAATTTAGTCTCCTAACCCATGATGAATGGTGATCTGGGACTTTTACTTGCGTTATTAAGGGCTCTTTATATTAAACGCAACCTTTCAAATATAAATACAGTACATGTGTTAGTTTGGACTCGCAGATTATTTTAGGAGATTCTCGAGTTCAAAGAAAGAAACTGAGTTTTCTATTTTTATTTTTTTAAGATTTTAAAACTTTTCCTTCTTTTAGAGGGTCAGTGTTTGTGAGAAATAGTTATTGAACTGCTGTCGAAAATTCAGAAGCTTTGGGATGATGGTTCTAGAGATAAGAGCCTTTACGTTTCGAAACATGCCATAATTCAGTAAAGGAGGATTAAGTTGGAAGGTGTTAGAATTATCTCTTACATGATTATATTCTTTAAAAGGGTCACGGACGCTACAATTCCAATCATCACCTGTATTACAAATACACACACTACTGTAATCCAGACATCACAATAACACAGGTTATTACATTTTTAGTTTAGTTACTTTGTTTTGATGAGTAATATACCAAACTTTTATCATTTTTATAGAAAATTGATTTTACAACTTTTCAGTCGGTCAACACAAAGTACAATTACTGGGACATGCAAAAAAGAGAAAAAATGAAATGAAAACAAGATGTTCAGTAAAGAACATATAGCCTACTTTCTCCTAAATGTATGAGTATAGTTATACCTCGTTATTATCAAAGAGTATAATAGAACTATTCTTTGTTGAAGACCTTAGAAACGATTTACCTCTACCAAACGCCACAACCTAGATAAAAACTGCTACCATCATTGAAGAAAGAAAGATAAGAAGTATCTAAAGAATGTTATGGATCTGGAGACATAATCGACCGGACTGGCGGCGTGGCTCAGCGGTAACGTTCTCGCTTGCTGGACCGTATGTTTCAGGTTCGTATCCTGGCGCAGTCAGCTGGCATTTGAGGGTGCACAAATGCGAGGGAGCCGTGTTAGTAGATTTACTGGCACGTTAAAGATCCCCTTCGGGACAAAATTCTGGCACCCCGGCGTCTCTAAAAGCAACAGTAGTTAAAAGGGACGTAAAACCAATAACATTATTATTATTATTATTATTATTATTATTATTATTATTATTATTAATACATAATCGGCTTGACGCGGGCAACATCCAACTTTGAGTTGAGGCATGTCTTTACACGTCTGGCTGCGTATGACTTTCACAACCCTAATTGAATTAACAAATCTTTCCATGACCCTACAGAGACGTGTGTATACAAACTATGTGGATATTTTCGATTGTCATTTGCCTGAAATAAAAGTAGTAATTAATATCCTGAACTAGCACCAACGGTAGAGTTCAGATACTATGTGAAATCGTTTTGTTCTTTACTTCAATTAACATTTTCAAATAACGCACAATAGGCTGTTACAAACCCTTTAAAATAAAAAGTAAAAATGTATCGTAGTATCATCTTGTCATTCTTCAAATTCGATGCGCATAGAATGCCAATGGTATAGTAATCAATGGAGCCCCACGTAGACTAGTCGTGACATCTAGTGGTGAAATATCGAACAATATAATCCTAACAGAGCGAGTGCATTCTAGCGGCCAGAAGAAGAAACTTTTCAATAAAATCTGGAAGTTAATAAGTAGGTCAGCGTGCAGTTACCTATTTGGCAGCTAGATGTCTCGAGTAAATCTGCTGGCGAATTATGTTTTAATTAAATATATATTTTACACCATAATATGCACAATATAACGCTTAATTTTAAAACATCTGAGTCATTACGAAACAATAAACATATAACATTTCAAGCAAAAAACCTAGCTCTGATCGGGTTTGAACCATAGGCATTTGAGCGATAGGCTAACGCTCTACCACTGGGCTAATTGTGTCAGCGAATATCGTTCTATATAAAATGACTTACATAGAACTTGTTAGCAAATAATGACTTATACTAAACGATTTCATCACTGGAGTATATTATTTATATATAAAGTATTTCATACAACGTTTATTTATTTTGTATCAGTACGCTATATTGAACCCTTCAGAAAAGCAGTGTTTAATGTAAGAAATCTTAATCAAGGGGTCGCGCTCAGTTTCTATGTGATGTTTACGTTCGCCAAACAACATGCTCTACTGAGGTAAGGGTCATAGGATATAAACTATAAATTAAGAAAGAAAGGTGACAAGATGTAAAATAATAACATGATTTAATGACTAATAGTGCATAAAAAGAAATAAACAACAATAAAATATAAAATAATCCTCCCTGAATTTCCCATGATAGGAATATCTATAAATTTGAGGAGTCAGACGGATCTCCCCTTTTATTTAAAATGTGGATCCTGGTTCCACTACCTTGCAATTTGGGTTTTATGTGCGCGTAATGACTAACTACGAGGAATGGGTACTTTGGATGACTGTTCGTTTACAACGGGTTAACAGCCACGATGCTTACGAACAATCATCTCGTAAATCAACGTTTATGGATATGGAACATGACATTAATAAAAACCCTTAAAAAGTAATGCTGACACACGCACTAAATCTACTATTTACAGGAATCTCTCTCGGGACCCTCATTAGCGCGAAGACGCACTTGACTATGAGCTGCCAACACTGGCCAAATTGCTCAACACAAACAAGGAAATACAGCATAGCACGTGACTCACGGGTCACTGAATGAAATATAAACATGGAATAAACCAACAACAACAAAAGCCTGACTGGCTAACATTACTTTATATGAACAAAACTGCATGTTAAGCAAACGCTTCGGAGATTATCGTGATTCGTAGGCAACTCCCATTTATTTAAACAATTTTTATCATTGATCAGTTCTTATTTCTGTATTTAAAGTTATTACTGAGCCACACAGGCACTCTCCACTAATGACCTGGCTGGCAATCCTCAGTCCGTCTTGTGAAACATCACCCCTTTTCCTCAATCACCTGTCATTGTCCCACTCCAGTGTGTATAAATACCTGACCAGCTGTGCCGTTATCTCAAGGAATCAACAGCAACAAACTCAACCACTTCAACATATGGTCAGACATTAATCAAAATATCCAGAATTGCCATCTTGAGGTCACAATATGGATTTGTCATCAAGCTGCCAGAAATCAGTCTACGCTGAAATTCCCGCTTGTAATGACACAAATACACACACTCACACACACACATATTTGGGAACGACAATACGTATTTCACACAGATCGGCTGAATGGATGCTCGCCGACAATTAAAAAAATTAAAACCTACGATAGAGCTGACTGCTCTTCGTCACAAATCACATTGCTCCAAAGGCAATAATCTCATTGAATCTGATCAATAATAAAACAACAGAAATTAATTACCCTCCAATCTACTGTATAATTATTTTACTTCAGTCCTACTTCTGAAACACAACATATCTCCGAGAGACGTTTTTAACCGCATCGCGTAACATAAGCAAACACGGTCGTCCACATAGCTACGTTAGTTAAAACAACAAACAAGAAAAGAACCTTCTACTAATAATATATGCGAGCTGTTTCCATGCAAAAGGTGTGTCAGACCAAAACTAAATAGACTACGTTAATCACACAAGCAAATTATTTACAAAACAAAATATGTCCCATACACCATAAGTTAATTTATCAGATAATAATAAATATTATTCAGTACTCATCCTCAGTCAGCCACCCGTCAAAGAACATCCGCAGCCATCTCCCAACTGGATCCTTCTTATCTCATCTCAACCATCTTGACGGAGTCTTGATATTTCCAGGCTTCCTCCATGGTCAATGATGTCATCTCTCGTGCTGATTCAAAAATTAAATTATTATACACTTGATGTCTGACTACTAAATTCGCCGTTCGGGTACTTCTTTCCCCAAAACAGTTTGTTGGCGAATTATCGAAGATACTGCCCCTACGAATATAGTACTGTGACTATCTAACACTGAATTTAACACTTTTAATAATAATTTCTGTGTCCTTCATGACACGCAAAGTATAAATGTCAACGTCCTTAGACGCGCAAAGTATAAAAGCCCGTGTCCACTGACACACAAAATAACAGTCTACGTCCGTAGACGCACAGAGTAATAGTAAGCCCTCGACACACACAATAATAATCAGCTATGTCTTGGCTCTTCACACCGCTTATAAATGAACCAGCCCTAGGTGTAGATAGAGGGGGAAATTAGATAAAAATTTCACAAAATAATAGTGATACAGGAATGAAATAAATATCACTGAACTCGAAAAATAGCGCAGGTCAAGAATATGCCCATTAATCCTAGAATCGATCGTAGAGATGTTGTCTAGGCGATCTCCCGCGTGAATGCTAGCCGAGCGTGCCCACGCTAGACCTGCCGCGCTAAAAAGGCATTCTTCTCTCATTGGTTCCCACATTTTCTGTAACTTGGCGGTTTTTAGCTGATCTTGGCGTCGTAGGAGTGTCTAGCATGCTCATCAGCCACTCACGTTACTGCATCATATTTCTTCTAGGCGCGAATATTACAATGAACATACCAGCAGCATGTCTCACTGCGCGTCGCTTCTATTTTGAGGCGGCCACCACCTGTCCTTCTGAATCATAGCTATGGTCATTCTTTTCACAATCCTAAGTATTTAGCCTTTTGTCAAACAGCTTCAGGTATGTCCCCGCTGTCTCCAGCAACTGCTTGAAATTTCCTCATCTCCGTCTGGCTATTTTCATGATGCTTGTAGAAGTTTATTAATTTAAGAAATAAAACATCGAATAATTTAACCATCAGAGGTTAAAAGGGTTCAATATTGCATGCAATACTCAAATTAGTGAAATATAAGTCAGGCACAAGATATCCGCTGCCATCTTGTCTTATTACTGAATCAGCTCAGCTTTTTAAAATCACGTCTGCACTATAGTATTACAAAATAAAATTTTAATTTCGAACGTGCCTCTTCCCTTAGAACAGTTAAAACGATTCTCGGCTCGATAATCGGAACCGGTGGGTCCCATGATATGGATTATAAAGTTTGCATAATTCTCACGGCCGCCATCCTGAAATGGTATGGTGGACGACCTTGTAGTTTGGTCACAAGACGCATCCTATACGAAGTTATGTTGTTACCAAATTTGATAGAGATCGGATGATTTGGTTAGTCGTTATTTGATTTTACGTTTTGAACGTTTGAGTGGCCGCCATTCAGTTTTAGTAAAGATGGCGGCGATATAAAACATGACACTGAGGTGTCCTTCGCTAGTGCTACCTTTGTACCAAATTTCGTTCAATTCGCATTCACCGTGTTCGAATTGATAGGGGGGGACAGACATTCAGAGTACACACACTCACACACACACAGACACACACACACACACAGACTCACACACACACACATACACACACACAGACTCACACACACACATACACACACACAGACAGACACACTTTTTTCGCCCTGTGTTGATCTCATAAGTCTACTTTCATTTTTTGCAAAAATCGAAAGTAGGCTAAAAATGCATGCGATAAATATATATATATATAAATATTGATTTTGGAATACAGAAAAGGGAGAAAACTAAGGGATGAAATGTTTCGCTCATCAAGCGAGCATCATCATATCCAAATATATAAAAACTGTGCAAAACACTACCGAACCGACAATGACACCCACTAACGATCTCTGCCCTCCAAAAACAACAAACCCGTGAACAATTTAGAAAGTGTGGCAACTATTACTGGTAAAGGGCCTATATAGGCCTACGTGCGTACTATGTTGAGAGGAATACATTCTTTTAAGATTCCCAGAATGAAATTCAAATAAAATGCGTATTAACAGATGTGTAAAGGATTGATGTTTCCTTTGTGGCTGGGGGTTTAACATTCAGAGATCTTTAGTTGAAATTTTCCATAAACATGGGAGAAACGAGTGAAACGGTGAAAGACAGCTCAAAGCAAGCGAAAGGTTTTGAAAAATGGATGAACGTAGATATGATTGGAATTTTGAAAGTTAAGTAAGTATTTTTCTGGTGGAAAATTTGCATGAATTTTTCGAAAATGTATTCACTGTAATTGTTACAATATGCAATATTTAAGACAGCTACGATCTTAAAATTGCTATTATTACATCTTTGGTTCCCAGTATTTAAGCCATTCGTCCTAGAATATTTTGTAAGTTCTAGGTTGTTGTTTGTACGTTCAACGCCAGGTTACTAGATTATAGACAAACTTTAATTCCAGTACTCAGATACTTTAGTATAAGGTTTGTTGGTTCCTTAGTTTAGGGGCTGTGGCAACGCAGTCATGTAACCCCGTGTACTTTGAGTGTGTGTAGAATTTGCCTGATAACCGGTGTTAATTGTGATGGCTGTATTAGTGTGTGTTATCTGTCATTCAGGTAGAAGGACTGCAGACGAACAATTTTTCAAGTAGTTCCTACTTTTGCTACCAAATGCTACCGTCCACGACACCTAGCTATGGACTTGGATATTAGATGACAGCACCTGACAACGATTGTTGGAACTAATATAGCGTTATCAAACTAGCCTACAAAGTTTAGCTTCCACAAGTGTAATTAGTGGAAGGTTCTTTTTCATGCCATAAATCTATGACATGGGACCGCCGGCTTTACTTCCCCTCCGAAGGTAGGCATTCTGAGCGATTGTAACTCTCTTAAAAAATCCAATTACTTCTGCCGGAATTGAACCCGCGATCTTGTGCATAGAAGCTCAGCATGCTACCAATTACGCCACCGAAGCCGCCTAGAATAACGTTACTTTGTTCCATGAGGTCAAACTTAACTCCACTTAAAATTGTTCCGTGGATGTCAATCCAGCATTTGTAATTTCTTGTAATTATTTTTGCTTATATGGCAACACATTGCGGTTGGCAACCTTGCGTATTTATATACATTTCAGCGATTGCACATTATTTGTATATTATTTTACTAGTGGAGGAAAGTTTGACCCTATAAATTAAAGTACTGGCACAATCGTATACAGCCCACTTGTGGTGTCCACTCACTACTCGACAATTGGGTCATTGACCGCTTCAACAGGACTATTCATTAATTTCTCATCATCAGTTTTTTAGTCTAGCATCCTTGGCTGTTATCCCGGAGGTACGGATTCGATTCTTGGCTCTGCCAGGGCATGGGAGGGTCTGAGGGCATTAACGGGGTACAATCAGCCTCGTGAGAAGAAGTGGGTGTGTTTCCAACCTCAGCCATCCTTGAAGTGGATATATGTGTGATTTCCCACTTTCACCGCAGGCATATGCCGGGAAGATTCCTAAACTAAGGCCACGGCCGCCTCCTTCTCAATCCTCACCTTGATTAAAAATACACTCAGTAGTACAGTCACAACAATAACACAGGTTATCAGACAATCTATATACAAACACATCCACGTACACAGAGCTACAGTATATGAGGTGTGATTTAGAAATTCCGGAACTGATAGTGGCCAACGGGAGTGAATTAATAATCACTTCAGGTGATCTTGTAGATTTTTAGAGCACATTGCTAATGCATCCATCTCAAGAACGTTTCAAATGTACAAGCCCCTCAAATGAAAAACAAGCATGATGAAGATCACGTCTTGCTGACTTTGTCTATTTTAACGCAAATCACGATTTACTGACACTGCACTATGATGGATGCGAGTTCCTACAGACCTGACTGGTTCCAGAAGGTGTACCCGCCAAGTTCACAAACAAATGGGATGCGAACACCGCACGTCTAACCAAGACGAATCGCTAAGACAGGCCGCGCTTTTGACCCTGTTCAAAAGTCGCATCTCGAAGGCTCAGGTGTGGCTGGTGAGAAGCTCTGACACAACCAATTAGTCAAGGGTAACAGGCTGGTTAGACTACATGCTCATAGCATATCAAGCATCAATTTACTGAGGCAAACATAAGGCGACAACATTCATTATGTCGAGATGGTTACATTCGTTATCTATAAGGTACAACAATTAGTTCCGCGACGAACTAAAGAGCCTACTTTCTAAAAAAATTAAGATTCATGACAATGGTTAATCTATATAGACCTATAAAGAATAATGACGAAATTAAGTTGGTAATATTAAAATGTGTTATTAGTTCGAAATATATCTGAAGTAGTGTAGCCTAATAGAGAACTTCAGTTGGCAGCCCTGGTAACTGAATATATGCTTAGTTCCATCTTTTAAGGTACAGAATATACTTAGGTACATAAAAAATTTGGTTGAAGTCCAATGGAATGCATGAACGTTACATGCAGTTAGACATTGGATCTATCGGTGCACGTAAAATCACGTTGGCAACAATGGCATGTACTGTATGTGTTGTTCAAAATTAAGCTGAAGTACGAGTATTATGATCTATTATTGTGCCAATTTCTGATGAAATCCATTTGTTAGTATGGACGTTGCATGTATTTAAAAATTGGACCTATCAGCAGGCTTAGAACCATGTTGGCAGCACTGACGTATATCAGTTACTCCAAATTAATCTAGAATGTCAAGTACTATATGTGTGCTCAGTATAGAACTGTTGGCTTGCATATTTCCTGATATATTGGTATTAGGATAACAACAAGTAGTTCTGTAAAGAACTAAACAGTCTATTTCCATATATCCTACTTATATTAATTGCCTCTATCAACATACAAAATTTCAGCTTGATTGCTGTAATAGATTCGTAGATATTGAGAACCGTCCAAATAATTTGGTTCGTTGCCATGTTGGATTTTTAGCCTACTTTTCACATTTTGCAAAAATGAGGAAAAAGTAGTCTTATGAGATCGGAAAAATGTGTGTCTGTCTGTCTGTCTGTCTGTCCTTCTGTCTGTCTGTCTGGCTGTGTGTGTGTCCCCCCTATCAACTCCTAAACGGCTGGAGCAATCGAAACAAAATTTGGTAGGAGTAAAGACCTATACCTGAATATCTCGCGGCGATATTTGAAAATGATGTCAGTGCTACCAACTGCTGAAAAATCGCAATTGAAATTTGAGCTCCATGTTGGATATCTTGGAAGGTATGAATGGGAGCTGTTTCAAAATTGGCACACGTATAGATAATAATATTGCAGTTTAATTTCCAGGAGGCCATACATGGCAGTGTTTCCAAAATGATTATAAGCCTGCTGATAGGTCCGAATTTTAAATGCATATAACTTCTACACTATCAATTGGATTTCAACCAAATTTCGTATGTGCTATGTGTACAAAAAGAGATATGACTGAGCATATTATTAAGAGCCACCAGGGCTGCCAACTGTTAATAAATGCACTCAATTTTTAATACTCCAAATACCCATATATCAGAAAGTATGCAAGCCGACAGCTTTAAACTATGCACCCGTATAGTCCCCGATATTCTATATTAATTTGGAGTAACGTATATACGTCAGTACTACCAACATGATTCTAAGCCTGCTGAGAGGTCCGACTTTAAATACATGTAACTTATATATTATCATTTGGATTTCAACCAAATTTTGTGTGGGCTATGTGTACCATAACAGATATGACTATGCGTATTCTTAAGAGCAACCAGGGCTGCCAACTGTTAGTAAATACTGTCTCTATTTTTGTTACCCTAATATCATTGTATCAGAAAGTATGCAAGCCAATAGCTCTAAACTTTGCACACGTATAGTACCTGGCATTCTAGAAAAATTTAAAATAACTAATATAGGCCTACGCCAGTGCTGCCAACATGATTCTAAGCCTGCTGGTAGGTCCAATTTTAAAATGCATGTAACTTCTATACTAACTAATTGATTTCTTTCAAAATTGACACAACAATAGATCATATTATTTCAGATTATTTCTGACCAATACATGCATGTCATTGTTGCCAACATGATTTTACGCGCGCTGTTTGATCTAATATTTAACTGCATGTAACGTCCATGCTATCCATTGGACTTCAACCAAATTTTGTATTCTGTACCTTAAGAAATGGAACTAAGAATATATTCAGTCACCAGGGCTGCCAACTGTAGTTGACTATTAGGCTACATTATGCCAGGTATACAGTATTTCGAACTACGGTAATTAGAAATTTCGATATTACCAACTTAATTTCGTCATTATTCTAGATAGATCCATATAGATTAATCATTGGCATGAATCTTAAATTTTAAGAAAAGTAGGCTCTTTAGTTCGTCACGGAACTTCTTGTTATATATGTAAACCATAGCGTTATGTACTATTGCATGAAGATTTTTTTCGAGGGTGTATTATATAAATTCCAATTGCAACATTAGGACACAAGAAATAAAAAACAAGATTTTTAAATTTGGCACAGCCGTGGTTATAAAAACAATATTGAAATAAATTAGATGTCAGTGGATTAATACTTGTATGCGCATTTATCGTACCCTACCAAGGTTCACTGCTCTCGAATGGTTGAATCGCGAGAAATGTCCACTATATATTGAAATTTCGCGTCACCGCCATGCTGGGTTTGTGCTCACCAGGTTATTAAAAGTCCCATAGGTGAACTTATATTCATAGCCATTATCAACATGCAAAATTTCAGTTTGATTGCTGTCATAGATTAGATGATATTGAGAACCGTCTAAATATTAAGGATGGTCGCCATGTTAGATTTTTATATATGTAGTCCATAGATTGATGTACTAATTAGATGACGATTATTGCGTAGGTTCATTATTCATACGTTCACTTCTATCACATGATTACGACACAAGAAATTAGAACGAGATTTTAAAATTTCGCTCAACTGCCATCTTGAGGTTATGTAAACATTGAACTAAATTGGATGTCAGTGCATTAAAATGTATATAAACATTTGCTCTACCAAGTTTCACTGCGATCAGATGATAAAATCGCAAGAAATGTCTATTTCACCGCCATCATAACCAAAACGAAATGGCTCCCACCCAAATGTTCTGAGCTTAAATCAAATTACGACTTACCTAATCATCCGATCTCTGCTAAATTTTGCAACAATATGCCTTAATGTGGGAAACGTCACTTGTCCAAACTACAAGGTCATCATCCAAATAGTTTCAGGATGGTGGATGTATGAATCATGCAAGTATTATAGACCAACCGTAACTTACGATTCAACAAGGCCTTACATCAATAATTCTGCTTATCGTACATATGGAGGTTAAAACTGTCCTCAAGGAGGTGACTGGTAGAATATTAGCCCATTATAATAACATAACCGTAGAAATGATTTAACAGGTCCGATTGACCATGCCATGTCGTTGAGGGTCATCCCGTTCCGTAGCCAAAATGGCCGCTATTTGTGATCGTAAATCCATCCGTAACTGCGTAAGGTTATATATTTTTAGGAGTGTACTGAACAAAATAATACATATTTAGTATCAAATGGTTTATAGAAGCGCCAAAAAAAAGGCTAATGAAATCGTTGATTTTAACACACAAAAATATGATACATTTGTAAAAATTTAGAATTTTACGACCGGCGTTGAAATAGAAATCTCTGTTTCGCGGGCTTATAGGTCGTGTTCCAAGGACTTCGACAAAATGTCCTTGGAACACGACCTATAAGCCCGCAAAACAGAGATTTCTATTTATGATACATTTGTACTAAAGGCGTTATTTACACATCTTTATTGAACCGCATCCGTGGCCCAGTCGTACAGTTGGTCACTGGTCGTGGCCGAGTGCGGTACGTGTGTGCGCGCTGTGTGACCGCATTGGAAGAGTTTACGGTTCCTAATACCGGTGCTTCCTTAGTTCCACGTGTGTACTGACCTTCCGTGTGTCATTCGGACAATACTTTTTTAAGTAGTGTTCCAGATAGGACAACAAAACCAGAAACCCAGAAAACCCCGCTGAAAATCATGTCCGGATACCAGAGAAAAAACACCGTACGCTGCCAATGGGACAGGCAGAGTTCTCGCCCCTCACCAGGAGAAATTCACCGCTGGATTGGCGATACCCTCCGGTTGACTGTCGACCAAGTAGAAGCCATCCAGTTAAATGCGCACGAAAAAAACCATGTACATCAAGGTAATCAGCATATCTATTTATCAGAAATTGTTAAATACTTTTGCAGATCCTATTAAATTTCAGTATGATTCAGGCGAAATGACCAATGTTAAGCTCTCCACAGCGGATTCCAATTTTACCACAGTGCGTATATTTAATGTCCCACTCGAAGTACCCCCTGAAATTTTCAAATCCGTCCTGTCGAAATATGGCACTGTGAGTGACGTCAGGAAAGAACAATGGTCTTCTGCTTATCAGTTCCCGGTGAATAATGGAATACGTGCCGTAACTATGGAAATCAAGCAAGATATCCCCTCCACTGAGGCTTTTGGTGGCCATTCTGGCTATATAACGTATAATGGACAGAAACAGACCTGTTTAATTTGCAATGCTACCACACATCTACGTATTAACTGCCCAAAGAAAATGATTCCCCTCGGTATAACTCCTACACAACAACGACGTGTACAATACTCGGAAGTTGTGACGCAGCAAACGTCATATGAAAACATGCTCATTGATCAGTCAGCTGAGACAACACCAGGAGTGACCTCGGATACATCTGACGCAGAACTGGTACCTTGCCCTGACCAGAGCTGCGAGACACAGAGTGCCCCTGTGCTCTCGGCAACCTGTATCGCAGCCTTAGAACCAACTCTGCCGTTACTACAGGCTGCCACAGAAATTTTGTCTTCACTGCCCCCGACTTCGCTGGTCCCTACCGACTCACTTAAGAATGTTGATCGGGGATCCGAGAACGTCTCTAAGAAGATTAAAACAAATGCCTCGATTGCCGTACCAGCCCCGAAGAATCAAACTGGCTCCACAAACGTTCCCGCAGCTGTGAAAAAGAAACAAAATCTTCTTTCTACGTCATCTAGGGACCCACGAACGCTCTCAACCGCTGACAGCCGGCCTATGAATGGCAGTCAAAAGGAACTATCTCAACCTAATTTGACATAGTGCACCAGGCTAATTCTCACCTGTGTCTTCTTTCGAGTCCACCTTCCAGTATGTCTAGCACAGCTTTTATACTTCTCTTAATGGCGCAATTTCTCACTGTGGCCACTGTGAATATCAATGTAATAGAATGCCCTCTGAAATTTCAACTGTTGGAGAGATTCCTTCGAGATGCTGACATTGACATTGCTTTCATTCAAGAAGTTGCTATACCGTGTTTACCCATATCTGCCTTCTACAAACAATACATCAATACCGGTAATACGAATAGAGGGACCGGATTCCTCATAAGACATGATATCCCACTCGAAGGTGTGCTATGTCATCCATCAGGACGCATAATATCTGGACACATAAACAATACCACCCTGATAAATGTATATGCCCCATCCGGGTCCAATAAACGTGTGGAACGGAAAATGTTCTTTCAACAGAGTATACTGCCTCATCTGCACGACGTTAAGGAAAAACTTATTCTTGCAGGGGATTTCAATTGTATTCAACGTCCAGAGGATTCCACTAGTCCATACAGAGGTGTCAACCCGGCTCTCAGGACCCTTCTTACCTCCCTACACCTCATTGATGCTGTGGATAGTTTAAGGGTGCCCCTGCCCCATTACACCTGTATAAGTCACAACTCCTCATCACGACTTGACCGCATCTACTTTTCACAGGAACTTATCCAGCCTAGACGATATGAAGTGATTCCTGCCAGTTTCACTAACCATCATGCTGTCGTATGTACAATCTCTTACCCCCATCCCATATTTCACATAGGAAGAGGTTATTGGAAGCTGAATTGCTCGCTGTTACTGGAGGAGGAATGCCAAGATATTTTCAGACAACACTGGATTCGATGGGTCCAACAAAAATGCAAATTTCGCGACTGCACAGACAGTTGAATTTTACTATCGAGTTCTTCGCCAGCTCCAGCAAAGATCTGATGCTGGGGAGCGTATATATGACCAGATCCGGGAAGTTAAAACCAAGCTCCTGTCTCTACAGCAACGAACGCTCGCTCATATCAACGTGGCTTTAAAAGATCGTACAGTGCTCCCGGACGAAAGTGCAAGTGTATACCATATCGCCAAAGGACAACGTGAGCGGCAACGTAAATACATCCACCGCCTCCGCACCAGTACTGAAAGTGTCGTCACCTCCCCTGACGCTATACGTAGTGAAATATCATTATTTTATCAACGGTTCTACGCTGAGGCTCCCATTGATCCACAGCAGGTGACCCTATTGCTGTCATCTTGCAGTACCAAACTATCTCCGGACAACAAAACTCTGCTCAGCGCGGATATTACGGATGAAGAGATTCACTCTGTGGTCAAACGACTCCCAAACAACCGCTCACCTGGCATTGATGGACTGCCATATGAAATGTATAAACACTTCTGGCCTCTCATTGGCAAAGAATTTTGTCATGTCCTGCGTACCATTCTCCAACGTCGTGCTCTTTGTCAATCACATCACGAGGGTACCATAGTCCTCATACCAAGAACACCCTCTCCCATGGCAGTTGGTGACTTCCGACCAGTTACTCTGCTCTGCAGTGACTATAAAGTCCTTACCAAAGTACTTGCATGCCGATTGAAGACTGTTCTACCTGATATCATTGGTGATGAACAATGTTGCAGTATTCCTGGAAGAACTCTGTTAACAAACTTAGCGATACTACGGGACCTACACCTAAAAGCCGAAATGCTCCCCACTGAGCCAATGAGTTTTCTTACCTTAGATCTTGATAAAGCTTTCGACCGCATCAGTCATGAATACTTGTACATGGTCTTGCAACACTTCGAATTTCCTGAAATCCTTATTGACTACATTCGTATGATAAATTGTAATGCTACGTCTAGAGTGCTCGTCAACGGTTTTCTTTCCCCTCTGATTCCAATACAACGATCAGTTAGGCAAGGATGTCCCCTTTCTATGCTACTTTTTGTCATTGGCCTTGAACCGTTCATTCGGGCTACCCAGGTGAAGCTACAGGGTTACAAACTGTCCACACATGTTTTTGGAATGTGCGCCTATGCTGATGACGTATCAATATTGATCCGCAATGAAGAAGACATCTCCCACATCGATAGCGTCCTTCAGCTCTACCATATCGCCTCTGGAGCACAATCGAACCCTCAGAAAACTGCTTTGCTTCCGCTCAATACTAACTCAGTGATTACCCCACAGCCCTGGTTCCGGATAGTAAATGAGGTGAAAATTCTTGGCATTACCTGGAAGCAATCGCTTCTGGACACAGTGCAAGTTAACTGGACTAAGGTCATTGCCAAAGTTAGGGGAGTCCTGATCCAATTTGGTCAAAGAAACCTCAATATAGTGCAACGGGTCATGGTCCTCAACGTGTTTGCGCTCTCTAAAATATGGTATGTCGCACAACTTTTCCCACTTCCCAAAATGTTTGAGAGCCAATTGTCAAAATATACAGGTTGGTTTATATGGCAAGGATTTTTGTTCCGAGTACAACGGGAACAGTTGTATCTCCCATCCCGGCAAGGCGGGCTAGGGCTAACAGCTCATGGCATGAAATGCCGTGCACTCCTCTGCAAGAACGATATCACCATTCTTACCCAACATGACACTTTTACGAAAGCGCTATACAAAGATATTCGAAACACAGCCCGTGTCTGTGATAGAGCTTTGCCGAAGATATTTAGGGACCATCAACATCACCTTCTGGAAACTGTTCGCCAAATGCCATCAGGGATTGTTTCAACGACGAAAAGTATCTATAACATGTTGCGGCAAGTGGTACACTCCAAACCGCGAATAGAGGCCACCACCCTCTACGTCCATTGGCCCACTGTTTGGAAAAATTTTGGGGCTATGTCCATTTCTTCTGCTGTACACTCCCAAGTTTTTATCTTCCTCAACGATCTCATCCCAACCGCTCTACGGCGATATACCATCCATCTTGAAGCTTGCCCATGGTGTACTATATGTGGTCAAACTGATACGGCGATACACCGCTTCACATCATGCACGCGAGTTGCCTCCACGTGGCTGTGGTGTAAGGGAAAAGTATGTCAACTATTAAATGTGCCCTCGGATGACCTTGATGACAGGAAGTTGGTTCGTTTGTCGGTGACCGCCTTCCCCCAAATTAAACAGACTGCCATTGTGTGGATAATGGGCCAATATGTACACTTCGTGATGGACAATGATCAACATTTCTCTTTCCTGGATCTCAGGTATCACCTGCAAAAAGAGCGTTGGAAGCTTAGTGAAAGTGGACAATTGTACGATAAATATGGACACTATCTGGATTTCTTGTGATGTATTAGTATGGTATTTATCATATCTGACAATTCCGTAATTCTGTAAAGAGCCAATAAAAAAAAAAGTCGTAGTGATCTGCCTCATGGTCCGGGGATCCGTGGTTCGAATCCCTGTGGGTTCGATTATTTTTACTTTTTTTTGTATTTATTGATTCATAACTACTCACGCGTTATAATGTTAAGCATATATTGTGTGTATATGCAATAATAATAATAATAATAATAATAATATCGTATGGCCTCGGGTGCCTGGTGCAAGCTTTGTTAATTGACACCCAGAGGGTAGCTTGCATGTCGAATTTCGTCGTTCCTTTGAACACTATGATAGTCAAGGAGGTTAGATATCTAAACTCCTTGACACTACAGCGCTTTCAACTAGAGAATGGAGAAACTTTGTGTTGGCGGAAAATCCCGAGATTAATTTTGCCATTGAACACGGCCTACTGAATTCAAATGGGTTCTTTAAAATGCCAACAACGTATGACATGAGTATCGTGATCTTTGTCGCCTTAAAAAATCACTTACCATGGCCAGGGGCGAACCTGCAATCTTGGGGTTGGTAGTCCGACACTATAACCATTCACCCACCGTGGCAAGCAATAGAAAATATTATATACTGTTATATGCTGTACTCATAACACCACTAATGTCAACACTTCGACTAGAGCGATTAAAATTCTTTGTCCTTGATCTGCGGTAGAGTCCATTGTTGTTGTTGTTATTTTTTGTTGATTCTTTCGGGGTTTTGTGGCTCCATGGTCTTGTAGCCCCGTGTACTTGGATGTGTGTAGTCGTTGTCTGATAACCTGTGTCACTGTGAGGTCTGTAGGCTTACAAGTGTGTGTACTTTTATACGAGTAAGGATTTCGGTTAGAAGCTGTTGTTGTTGTTGTTTCATTTGAGATTCATGGATATCATGGTCATTTAGCCCCGTATACTTGGGTGAGTGTTGAATTTTGTATCATAACCCGTGTTATTGTGATGGCTGTATTAGTGTGTTTATATAGGCTATAGCCTAATTCAGGTGAGGATTCAATCAATCAACGTATAATATCCGTATAGCACGTTGTATTTCAACAACCTACTACAACCAACATTCAATTATACTCCTTGAAGAGGACAAAGAGTCATAACTATACCCATGCATTTAGGAGAAAGTAGGCTATATGTTCTTTGCTGAAGATCTTGTTACGAAATGTGAAAAGTATGCAAAAAATAACTATTAACTAGCAGCGTAGATACGGTTAAGTACGTTTGGGGGTGTGAAATACAAATTCTGTCACTGACAGTGGTCATCTGGAGGGTTCAAAACCCCTCCAGGTAAATTCCAAGACAATATCTCTTGTCGATTCTTAGAGCACATCACTAGCAAATCCATCTAAAGAACTCAATTCATTCGATACGATGTTGTTTTTGATTATTTTACGGGCTTTGCTATATCGTGAACATGTATCCCCGTGTACTAGAGTGCGTATAGATTTTTGACTGATAACCTGTGCAACTGTGATATCTGTACTAATGTTTGTATTTTTAATTGAGGTAGTATTTGGTAGGAAGTGGTCGTGGCCTTAAGATATGTACTATCCAGCCATTTGCCTGAAGTAGAAGTGGGAAACTACTTCCATTAGGGCTGAGATAGGAATCGAACCCACCTCTTCTCAGTTTTGCCTCACAAGGCTGAGTGGCACCCCGGTCCAGCCCTCAGACCAGAGTTAAATTTCTTGGCAGAGCTGGGAATCGAATCCAATCCTACGCGGTGACAACCAAGAATGCTAGCCACTAGACAAGTGCTCAAATACACACACAGTACATGGTGCTGATTATTTAAATTATCTCATATCCATTTACAACAACATGATAATTATTATTAATTATCTGTTGAGTAGGACTTAAACATTTGACCACAATCCAAATATTCTGGTGTCCGGGCAGGTTTCATTCCGAATGCCATTCTATCAAATACTTGAAATTTACCACGGTTAGAATGTGGTCGCATTGGTGTGTCTAAACGCACCTACTCGATCGGATGGAAAATCCGGTCGAATCGAAATTGTGGTCACATTTTCAAGTATTACTCTGCAAATATGACCGCTTCTAGTGCAGTTATGTCATAAACCAATTTTCATAATAAGAAAATAATTACTGATTCGAAAGATAAACATCAGAGCAATGTTCGGTTAAACTGACATTGGTCGCGCACAGTTTACAAAATCGATTGTTTCACTAGTGGTTCAAATTCATCAACTCTGACCCGTCTAGTGAGTTGTCTGCCCACTCAAGGATCAGATATCTGAAATGATAATTTCATCTAAGATACGTATTATAACTCCACATTTTGAAATTAGTGGAGAACGGAATTGTACATTTACAAAATTTGCATGCTTCTTATACGTTTATTACACTCATCAAAGAAAGTCTTTCATAATGCTGGCCAAGAGTCGTAGTGGTCTCAAACCAATTAATTAGTCGTTCTTGCGTGCGTGCATATCGGCAGTGTACAATCGCCTGTGAGGGGAGGTCTTTGCGAGTGTGCAGACGACCCAGAGAACGTATGCACCACCAATACATCCGAGACCGATACCAACAGGGCGGAGGTAGTGCAATGTTTAGGGGTGACATCATGTATGCTCGCCGTACCCTCCTTGTGTACATCCCAGGGCGTATGATAGGCATACGTTAGAGGGATATTACCCTGGTGCCTGTAGTGAAAGGCTATGCTGACAATTTCGGCCCAAATTTCATTTTCTTGGACGACAACGCTCGTCCGCACATTGTCTGTGCTTTTCTTCAAGAGAATGGTATTCACAGATTGGAATGGCCTGCCTATTCTCCCGATCTGAATTCTGTAGAGCAGACGTGGACACTGCTTAATAAATAAGTCCGTTCTCACTGTGCTCCATGGCAATATGCAAAACATGTTTTGATGTGTGTAGATTGACCTTGGCCATGCGTTTTAAAAATCGGATCATGAATGAGATAGAGAACTGCAATAGTATTGCGTTGTGAGTCACTCCGTATTGCTACAGTTTGTTGTTAATTATTTTTAGGGGCTACACACATATCGGTCTTTTTTTAATTTATATTTTTTAGCGTATAGCTTTTAGTGCCGGGAGAGTCTGAGGACATGTTCAGCTCGCCAGGTTGTAGCTGCTTCTATGCAGACGTCGCGTGTGGAGTGTTGTCTGGGGAGGAAAGTTTGAATGTAAGGACGAGGAGTTGGAAGGTAGTGGCTGTGGCCTATAGTTAAGGACAACCCCGGCATTTGCCTGGAAGGAAGATAGGAATCCACAGAAGACCATCTTTAAGGTTGCCGGCGGGGTATTCGAACCTCCTCGCCTCCCGGGTGTAAGCGACTGCTAGCAGCCACGCCGTAACGACCACGGCTAACTCACCCGGTATATCGGTGTGTGAATCATTAGTATGATAAGGTGTGTTTTTGTGGCGAGTGTAGTGTAGTATTGTTGTTGTTGTTTCATTTGAGGGGCTCGGATATTGTCATCATTTAGCCCCATGTGCTTGAATGTGTCTAGAAGTTGCTTGATAACCTGTGTCACTGTGATGACTATTCTAGAGTGTGTATTTGTAATCGAGGTAGGATTTGGTTTTGAATCAGCTGTGGCCTAAAGTTAGGTACCTTCCCGGCATGTGCCTGCAGTAGAACTGGGAAACCACGGAAATCCATTTCCATGATGGCAGAGGCAGGAAATGAATCCCGTGCCTTCCCTCAAACGAGAATAAAATTTCTTGGAAGAGCAAGGAATCGGACCCGGGCCTCCGCGGTGACTTTCAAGGATGCTAGCCAGTACGCAACGAGGAGGACAAGGTGTGGTTTCCATTTGTTATTCAGGTGAGGATTGGGAAGGAAGCGGTCTTGACATTAGAGTAAGTTAGGAACCACCCCAAAATGTGCCTGGAGTAGAAGTGGGGAAACCACAGAAAACCACTTCCAGGTTGGCTGAGGTGGGAATCGAACCATAATATATTTTCAGTTTAGCCGAACAAGGCTAAATGTACTTCGTTCCAGACCTCAGACCAGAATGTAATTATTAGGACCCGGGGCTGTGGTAGGAAGCCTGGAACTTGAGTTAAGGTACTGTACTATCCTGGCATTTGTTTGGAGGGAGTGTGGAAAAATCCGGCGAATAATCACCCTCAGTATAGCCACTATCAGCACCAGGATGCAAACCTTTGACTTGCGGAGTTGCTGCAGCCCCCCTTCTTGGTCGTGGCGAATTTATGCGCATCGATTCACTTCGGGGTGCTCCATGTTGGTTCAGTTTTCATCATCATGGGTGTAAATGAAATGGCATTCTGTGCTCGTGGTGATTTTCTAAGATTTCTCAAGAAGTTTATTTGATGGTAATTGGACGTTTGAGCGAAGCGGTGAGAAAGATGGAGTCAGAAGCGAAGAGAGAAGAGGGCAAGGATGCTCTACAAAGACATTCCATTCTCCGTTTCTTGTTATTATCTGTGGCTGTTTCGGAGAAGCATACGCTACTATTATACTACAGCCATCCATTGTAGATCCTTTTTAAAAATAAGACCATCAATTTATACTTAAGCGGTTTCGGTGGCGTAGTCGTTAGCATGCTGAGCTTCTATGCCCAAGATCGCGGGTTCAAATCCGGCCGAAGTCGTCGGATTTTTTTAGAGCGTTAAAATCCTTCAGTATGCCTTCCTTCGGAGGGGAAGTAAAGCTGGCGGTCCCATGTCATAGAGTTATGCCATGTACAGTAAACGAACCTTCCACTAATTAAACTTGAGTAAAACTAAATTTGCAGGTTAAATCTCGTCGAAACGTTCTATCACAGTTGCAACGTTCACCAATGGATGTCAGTGACATCTGGTAGTGAAAGTTGGAACTATTTGAAATTGAACGGAACTTGTAGCTCATCCTATGGGTGCCCGCATTGGAGCAGCTACAGCCCCTGGCGAGCCAAACATGTCCTCGGATACTCCCGGCACTAAATGCCATACGATAAATAAATACATTTATGTTTTTCAGTCGATTAACACCCTATTAGCACCCTATTGGGCAGGGGTACCTATAATTATATAAAACACTGTGATTAAACGAGTAGTTCTGTGAAGACCTATAATAGCCTATTTTCAGATATCCTATTGGTCTTATCTATTAAAATTTCTCCCGCCTATGAAAAGGATCGCCATATTGTATGTAGGCCATAGACTTCTGTAACATTCGATGACGAGTTTTGTGTAGATTCATTAAATGAAACATTTCCCTTAGGACACAAAACAATTTTAAAATTTCGCATTGTATAAACATTTACCGTACCAAGTTTCACTGTGCTGGGATGATCAAATCGCGAGTAAATTCTATTTAAATGTTTTAACTTCGCTTGGCCGCCATCTTGGTATTGTCCACTCCATGTTATTGAAGGTTCAATAGGTGAACTTGTATTAATAGTTTCAAGCAACATACACCCTAATCCTGAAAAAAAAAAAAAACAAAAAAAAAAACATGAGATTAATAAATACAATATTTATTACTCGTTTGGGTACATTCGTGTTGACCGACAGAAAAGCACCAAACTTTTTTTCAGTTTGATTGCTGTAATAGATTCGTAGAAATTAAGAACCGTCTAAATATTTCGGATGGTCGCCTTGTTGGATTGTTATATATGTAGGCCATTGTTTTATTTTACTAGTCCGACGGAACCAGCTAATGTTTTTAGAACAGTTTTCTCTGTGACTTTATCTGTTACATAAGTTCCTAACCTATCTTCGATAATTTTCACACTAGAGAGAACTTACGCTCCAATCACTGGTAAAGTGACGCTGTCAGTCGCCTTGATATTAGCTGCATCAAAGAGTGTACCACTTTGTAAAGTTCTCTTTACATAGACCCTGCAATGTCCCCTCTACCGAGGTAACATGTGAATTTGCTCTGGAACTGCCTTTGTTGCATTGGTCTCCTGTCCGGAAAGAACAACTGTCAAAGCCAGCGGGCAAGTACTCCACAGCTCGTCGTGTCTGAGTAAAATGGGGACGAAGAGACAAACGCCTGCACGGTTTACACCCATCGAGAGAGTTAAATACAAGATTATCGCAACTTACAAGTGTGAACTGACTGGAGAGGGGTCTTAGATAAATATTCGATTTCAAACCACTGGCTAAATGCTACACAAGTACAGTGCTGGCAAATGTTGCATCATCTTATTTGGTTTAGAGCAGAGGTGGGCACATTTTGGCTCATTGAGCAGCGCTCCCACTCCGGGAGGAGAAAGAGCCGAGCATGCGCTCTCACCGTAGTTAACCTTGTACCTTCTTGCACAGCTTGCCGTTACATGCGGAGTATCGCAACAGCTTTATACTTGTGCTGTTGTGCATTAGATGATTAGGTTATGGTGCTATGTACATACGCTTAATTATATTCCTTTTCTTCTTCTTTCCGATGAGGCCGGCTAGGGACCACGTGCCAATTTCAATTCTTCACACTTTGTTGTTTTCTCTTCCGTTCCCTCCAGTACTCCATCATCCGTTCACTATGCTGCTTCTTTCTGTCCTCGGACCACTTCGAACCAGGTCTCTTTGGCAATCTTCCTTGGAATCCTTTCATACTTAATACCCTTTTTCTAAAGATCTCTCTGTTCACCGTTTCTTCTTCTCTTATATTATTTCTTTCTAAATCTTTCTTTACTTTTTGAATCCAGCTAGTTGTTGCCCTTTTCTCCCAAAGGTACTTGAATATCCTTTTTGTTAATCTAGAATCATCCATTCTGTAAATACTGTATGTCCAAAAATTTGCAATCTCCTTTTTCTTATCGTTTCTGTTATATTTTCTATGTTCCTGTATATTTCATCATTAGATCTTAATTTCCATACTTCTGCTGTTTTCACTGGGCCTAAAATTTTCCTCATGATTCTCCTTTCTAGTACTTCAAGTTTATCTAATCTATAGTTTAGTACCAGACATTCACTTGCGTATAGGCATTCCGGTTTCACCACTGTAGTGCAGTGCCTTATTTTAAGATTTTTAGATAAGCACTTTTTGTTATAAAAATTCCTAGTGATACCATACGCTCTTTCCATCTTGTGTACCCTTTCTTCCTTTTATTAGGTTCTGTGTAGGAAACATAAATAATTACTTTGACAGCTGATAAGTATACACTCCTTTGCCCACTACCGATAGTCCTGAAACTGCAATAAGCCAACCTAACAACTTGTTTAGAACACAAGGAACGAAAACATGCTCTAGGAGTACAGAAATAAATACATAAATATCATTCACCATAAACAAAACATAGGCCTATGTGTTCTTATTTATATGAACCGTCATTCCACAGACGATGAGGAGGTGTGCGTATCCTTCCGCTGAAGCAGACGGGTTACCTTTGGAGCGATCGATCTTGCACTTGCAATTCAAAGAACGGCAGTGAGATGTGCGTCAGTTAGAGTGGCTCTTCGTGGAGATTTATTTATGTTCATTAGAGAGAACAGTTTCTCACACATATGTTGAACTAAACATTGATAGAAGTTTGGCAGTCATTTTGTGCATGTTTGGTAAATCTGTTTGCGAAAACTGATCATAAAAAATGTGCTAAGCTTGTTTGTGTTTCATATTTAGCGTACACATAATATAGGCCTACTCAGCCCGGTACAATGCTGTACCTATGCTTGCGCCTTGACTGCGCATATTGTCATCTAGTCGTTCCAGCACAAACTATTAGTGACCAGTTAGCTGGTCTCGGCTCCCTGGCTCCGCTCGCGCTCATTCAGTTGGCTCCAGGAGCTGCGCTCTCTCATTGCCCACCTATGGTTTAGAGATTCGCATAGAAACCTCAGAAGTCAATCTTTCAGTGTTGTCTTTGCAATCAAGAGAAAAATGTTTTCAGTTGATCAGCACGTCATTGTGTCAATTAAATTGGACGGCGAATACTTACTGCTAACCTAGAAAATTTCAAGGATTGTAATTACCATACTTTTTAAATTCAATTCTCAAAAGATGACAAGTTTCGTTTGTCAGACCAACATCATCGGATCATGATCACTTAATGCCATTTATTTAGGTTTATCGGATATTACCTAACACTTATGTAAATCATATGTTTACAATTTTATAATTACACGATCCACTTATAACGTAGTGGATACCATTTTTGGCTGTCACCCCGGAGGTCGTGGTTAGATTCCCGCGTCTGCCAATAATTTGAATGAATGTCTTTTATAATAATTTTCCGTGTTGACATTATATAAAATCTACTTTAATTATTATATCCACTGTACAACAAAACTTACTTTGCTTGAGGTGCTAACTCCTCTTCGGGGATATTTTTTGGACTCCCAAGCAGTCCTTTACTGAACTAGGCTGAAGAAGGACTGCTTGGGAGTCCGAAACATGTCCCTGAAGAGGAGTTAGCACCTCAAGCAAAGTATGTTGTGTTGTACAGTGGACATAATAAGTAAAGTAGATAAGAATTTTAATTCTGGTTTGAAGGCTGGAACGGGTTACACTCAGCCTCATGAGGCAAAACTGATAAAAGGTGGGTTCGATTCCCACCTCAGTCATCCTGGAAGTGATTTTCCGAGGTTTTCAACTTCTACTCCAGGAAAATGCTGGTATGGTTCCTAACTTATGGCCACGGACACCTGTTTCCCATCCCAATCCCCAATTTACTAGTACACACATTAGTACAGCCATCACAATAACACAGGTTATCACACAAATTACATACACACACACCCAAATACACGGGGCTACGAATAATATTAATGCATGCCTTCTTTTTCAATAATGTTATATGCGCAGAGGTTTATTTAAACAACATAACACACAATAAAACAACAGCAACAACAACATAAAATGAAGCAACGTTATCAAGAGCAGTAGAAAATGAAAGTGACATGAGGTTATTTTAATATTCAGAAAACGATATTGATTTGTACCTGAAGTCCGTTTGGATCACCAAGAAGCACCACCGTAGCTTAAGTGAGCCCTCACGTTGCTTGTCAAGATTCTAAGGTAGCGGCTTCGGTGGCGTAGTTGGTAACATGCAGAGCTTCTATGCCCAAGATCGCGGGTTCAAACCCGGGCGAAGTCGTCGGAAAGAACGTTAAAATCCCTCAGTATGCCTTCCTTCGTAGGGGAAGTAAAGCTGGCGGTCCCATGTCATAGATGTATGGCATGTTAAAGAACCTTCCACTAATTACACCTGTGTGAATCTAAATTATATATAGGTTAAACATTTGACTAACGTTCTTAGGTTCCTACATTCGTCGTCAAGAGCCGACTGCGGTGGCATCTGGTAACTAAGTTCTGAACTAGTTGGTCGTTGACGGTGGCATTCGGCGGCAAATGTAGGAACTACTTGAAAAAAAATCAATGTCTGCAGTCCTTACTTGAATTAAAACAGATAACAAACATTAATACAGCCATCACAATTAACACCGGTTATCAGACAGATCTACCCACACCCAAAATACACAGGGCTACATGACCGCGTTGTTGCAGCCACTAAACTGAGGAACCAACCAACCAAGATTCTTAGGACTTAACATCCGAAGTGTTGAATGCATTGATTAGCTTGAAGGATCCGTCAGGAGTTTCTCCACTGTTCCTTGCTTATAGCAGTGCTCATTGTTCAACGCACATGTAGAACACTCCTAGCGCCAAAGTCGGCTTAAACTCACCGCAAGTTCTAATTTGATGGAAACTGTGTCGAGACTTTCACGAAGTCTTACTCTGTTCTCGAGAGTGAAGTTGAATAGCATTGCATCTAGGGTATACAATAAATCTCTGCTTCCAGAGGCCTGTTTATTCGTGATTAGTGGGAAGTCCTTTCAACATTTAACTAAATCAGGAATGAGAACGAGTTACACGACCAATACTGTATATGAAATAATATTGAACCTCGAACTAACCCTTTGCTGTCATCGTATAACAATTATTACGACGTAGTCGGTAGCATACTGGACTGCTGTGCCCAAGATCGCGGGTTCAAAGCTGGCCGAAGTCGTCGGATTTTTTAAGAGCGTTAAATATTCTTCAGTATGCATTCCTTCAGAGGAGAAGTAAAGCCGGTGGGCCCATGTCATAGATTTATAGCATGTAAAAGATCCTACCGCTACAATTGGTAGTGTGTAGCCAAATTTGTAAGTTACATTTCGTTGAAACGCTCTATCAAGTTCCAACGTTCGCCACTAGGTGTCAGTGACATCTGTAGGTCAAAGTTGGAACTATTTGAAATTGAACGGTACTTGTAGCTGATCCCATGGGTGTCCGCATAGAATCACCTACAATCTATGGCGAGCCAAACATGTCCTCGGACACTCCCGGCACTAAAAGCCATACTCTATATAAATAAATAGATAAATATGACAAAGGAAAACTGTAGAAGGAAGTTTGCTACGAAGTGACAATAGAAATGCAAAATTAGGTATAGAGAGGCTAGACAGTCTGTAGCCCCGAAAAAATACCCGAAGCTGTAAGCTTCTCTTTCCCCCTAATTTCCACGTTTCAGAACGCATTGATATTTGCTGTTGTGTAGCCTGATACCACCAAAACCACCCAATCACAATCCAATTAAGAGCGAGTTCATTCGACACTGTCAAAAGTTGCATAATTGTAACTCTACTACAAGCTGAAACAACATAAATCTCATACTGCAAGCATTGTACCCTAATCACATTCCGGTTTATTTTAAGACTCAGTAGTTTGACAACAGTACACTACTAGGCTACATCTCTCGCCCAACATACGCTCGCCATCCCGCATGTGGAGTTAGCACCAATTGCACCAGAAGCTCGAAGTCATAGTTCGAGTTCCCACGCTCTATCAACGTAAGATCATCGGAGAGAACACTCAGTAAAATATTAGATATAAATCCATCCTCTCATTTATCTACCACTGTGAATTAATTTTTTACAATAGTTCAGCAACTGTACAATAAGATTGACGCGAATTAAAACTAAAATTAAAAGTTGAATTATCTGGTGTAGATGGTTAATGTATGCCTTTATAACAATTAATATCTAAAACAATGCGTGGCCTGTTCAGATTGATGCAAAATAGATACATTTAATGGGCTTCATGCACTAAAATAGAAACTGATGTGAGGGCTGAAACGGGGTGCACTCAGCCTCGTGAGGATAATTGAGTAGCTGTCTGACAGTGAGGCAGCGCCCATGTCATGAAAACCAAGATTAACGGCCGAGGGGACCCGATGCGCAGACCACGCGTCACTCCAATATATGCAGGTCAAATGACTGGGCAGCGGTCGCTAGGTAGGCCTAAGCCTTTCATGGGCTTTAGTGCCAGGGGTTATTATTATTATTATTATTAATATTATTATTATGCATTAAAATACACTTTTACTAATGAGAATTTCCCTGTGTAATGTTACTGTCTCAATTGATGCATGACGTGAGAGCTAAATTCATAAAATGGGTGGTCGAACTCGTATAAAGGCTACCGACGAAAGCACAAAACTTTGTAAATAACCCCCACCCCTTCCTCTGAGGAGAAGAAATCTGTACGTACAGTATGCTACAAGGTTCCCTACGAGAAATTCATGCGGATATAATAACTGCTATTTCCAAAGGAAATGATTCTATTTCATGAAAACAGTACCTTGCCACGATGGGTGAGTGGTTAACGTGTTGGACTATTTATCACTTATCACTGGTGTCGCCTTTATAGATCTCAGTGCTGCATATGATACAGTGAACCATAAGAAGCTCATAGCCAAGCTGTACAACATCACTAAGGACATGAATTTAACAAATGTCATACGTAGGATGCTCCTGAACAGAAGGTTCTATGTTACACTTCAAGGGAACAAAAGTCGATGGAGGAACCAGAAAAACGGGTTACCTCAAGGCAGTATGTTATCCCCATTACAATTCAACATTTATACAAATTACCAGCCAGAATATTTGGAGGCCAGGCGATTTATTTATGCGGATGACACCGCTATTGCTGTACAGGGTAGGAGCCTTGAGGAGGTGGAGGGAAAACTGTCCAATGCTCTTGAGAGATAAGACAATTATTACACCCAGAATCACCTGAAACCTAACCTAGGACACAAGTAAACGCATTTCATCTTCGCAACAAAGAGGCCCGGAGAAAGTTGAATGTTATCTAGAAAGGAGTGACACTCGAAAGCTGTCAAACGCCTCGATATTTGGGAATCAAGCTTGATCGTACCCTGAGATTCAGGAAACATTGTAGAGAATTGAAGTGCAAGATAAGCTCAAGAAATAGCATAATGTGGAAGTTGATAGGTTCAACATGGGGAGCGAACCCTCAGGTTCTACGTTCAACAGCATTGGGACTTTGCTTCGCAGCAGGAGAGTACGGATCATCAGTGTGGGGAGCATCTGCCCATACCAAGCAAGTGGACATAGCTCTAACGAGTCCACACGTATTGTCACTGGATGTCTGAGACCTACTCCAGTGCAGAAGATCTACCCTCTCGCTGGCATTGCACCTCCATTTATTCGACGCAGGGTGGCAGCAGAGAAAGAGAGACAAAAGCTTGAAACAGATCGCACACATTCTTTGTTCAACCACTAGGTGACCACTCCTCGCCTAACATCCAGGAAGAGTTTTATTAAAAGAACAGTACCCCTCCATACTGTACCCGATACCTAGTTTAGGCTATCGGCTACGCCAGCAGACATTAAGCTTTAGTTGAGGTTTTGAGAAGAGTTAGGAAAAGATAGCGCACCGATCGCGTCAAGAAGAATGTCAAGATGACGTAGGAGGTCTAGGATCAAGGAGGCATTGAAATCTGTAAGAAGATGGAATTATGGATAAAGATGTAAAGCTTTATTGAAATATTTATGGAATTATAGCAATTAAACATCTTAGAAGAGGATATATAACATGCATTGTGAGTGGAAATAATTTTATGGAAGTCCGATAACCCTTAAGTTATTTTATAACGGAATAGCCGAGATGATCTGGGTTCGAGACTATGATCGTGACGCAAGAGCACTGTGGTGGGGGACTACACCACGTGCCTGCGCCGAGCACATAAGCAAGAAGACAGTGCCAGCAAATTCAGTTGAGCTCAGTCAGACGAGCAGGTAGGAGCAGCTCTATAGCGCATGCGAGACGCACCGTGAAGGTCACGTAACATACAGAAACTGTCACGGCAAAGTGTAGGCGACAGTTCCTGCATCGCCGAGCAGCGAAGGCCAGGCGGGTCATTGATCCAGGCGGGCTGGCCGAGGAAGGAATCGCAGACGGCCGGGATATGTCAGAACCGCACTGCAAGTAGTTGAAGGCTTTATTTCAAGCGACATTTCAACACAGTTTGACATAGCTTTTATTGAATAACTTTATGACTATGCTTTTATATAATGCATTCGAAGCTACTTTAACTATTTCAAGTAAACGGAATGTTGTTAGCATAGGCACCGATGAACATTAGATCGTGCATTAATAAGATTTATTTCTTATGCAGTTTTCATGGGTTATCAGATACAGACAACTACAGGGTGTTTCGTAATCTTGAATACTCTCAAGTAAAATTTTATTTTACGAAAGTGGGACTTAGCAGTCATTTGAGATTGAACTTGCAATACTCAAACTGAACATTTAACGGAACAGTGGCGTATCTTAGAAGAGGAGTAGGGGGTCCGCTGTTTCCATGAACTTTTTCGGGAAGGAGTTGGACAATATCCGCTATGGGTAATCCGAAGTTCAACATGTCCGAGTAGACGCTGATAGAGACAAGATGGCACCGCAGAGCGATGGATTCGATTCCTGACGAGAGGAGTCCACCAGCTGATTCACTTGGGATTTCGAATGCAATCGTCATTTCATGGATGGAATGATATTCACGCCGATCTTTCGAGAAATTCTTTATGTAGGGAAAATCGACGATCTTGGAAATTTGATTACAGCTGATTATGAAAGGTACTGTAAGAGTCATAACTACCTGATACGATTATTTTCATGAATACTGGGCACACATGTATATTTTTCTAATAGGAGTGATACGATTATTAAGACATGGTTTGACTTTATATACTTCGAATTTGCTAGAATATGGAGTGACCATATGATATGGCAGGCATCATTATACGAAATTCTCACCATTGTTTGGCTTTATTAAGCAGATGTTTGGTCTATTAGACATTTTTCCAGCTAGGATATTTTTCATGAATAGTTTTTTTTGAGTAACGAGTATTTCGAACTCGTGATCTGCAATTGATTATCAAAAATTACTTCGTCAGTTCATTGCATACTAGCGAGTGTGTATTATTCATCAGTAGGGATTTTTTCCATTGGATTGTTTGGAGATATTAAGAAGTTATTCACTTTAGTGAATGAACATCGCTTTTATATGACAACTAGAAACTTGTTGATTCCTATCTGGTACATTCACTCATATAGCCTACGAGATGGGGTCCTTCGTATTTATACGATTGTATGGTGGCTACTCATCTTACCCATCGTTCAGGGAAATATCATCCAAGTCGACGGGGCGAGGTCTTTCGTATTTATACGACTGTACGGTGGTTACACATCTTACTCGCCATTGAGGGACTCATTTTTATCATCCGAGTGTACACGAGATGTAAGTGAATCAAACAAGGAACTACTAGTCACATATCAGTCGAAATTTTGTTAAATAAAGTAACGATAAATGTCAACAGGATTGCATTTAGTAATTCTTGTTTGCCAATCCAATATTTTGTTGCTATACTCTTTTGAGAGTGATTTCAGTTTAACAGCTGTTACAGCTGATGCTTTTGATGATTTTTATAAATGTGTTTGATACCTTTGAGAAGGATTTAAAGTAATTGAATCCTGTAAGATTAATCATTAATGGTCAAGAATTATTTTAAGGCAGATCAGTATTGCAGATTTTGATATGAGATTATAGCACATTGGTGTTTTTCTGCGATGTGAGTTATGAAAATTTGTAAAAGAATTTATGTTATTTGAAAGCAGATCATGAATTACTGAAGTAATATTTTTCCAATTGTTTAAGAAGTTGTCTAGATGTGATCAGATTAATTACAGTTATTGGAGATTATGTGCGTTGATAATTTGAAGCCAGTTATATATTTTTTGTAGATCATGCAACATGGTTAAGTGAAGTTTGTGATAGGCATTTTGTGGAATTTGCCATGTGATAGTTGCAACGTTGATAATGTATTTTGAGGCAGACATGAGGTCGTCGTACCCAGTCTAGCGTAATTGTTGAGATTCATGCTGTATGTGCTGAATATTTAGGGAGTTTTGTGGAGTAATTCTTGTATTCAAATGTGATATTTGAAGTATTGAAGAAATGTAATGTCGTTGTGGATAGTTTGATCCAACGTGATGTCGTGGAGGCAATAATATTTTTTGGCATGATAAATTAAATACTAGATATAACTTGGAAGTAATAAAACTGTAAGACAACGTTCTATAAACCATATTAAACAATTTGTTAGGAAATTAAACAAATAAATGAAGTTGATAATACAAGATTTTCTGAAAATAATAATTAACGAAATAATAATTTGAGATTTAAGCATATTAACGATCTGACCTAATGAAATAAAAATCAGAATGACTAGATGAAATAATAAAAACTTAAATAACCAGATGATTGAAATCTAAATAATTTGATAAATTAAATTTTTGAATAAATCGATGAATTAAATAGATGGATGAATTAAAGATTGAATAAATAAACTGATTTAAATAAATTAATAGACGATTGTAATGATGATGAATAACTGAATTAGAAGGTGATAATTAACTAAAGAAGCTGATGATTAATGAATTTATATGGAATTAAATAAATTTAATTGAGAGATAATTCGAAGGAATTACAACTTGAGTTGAGCATTTAAATGATGTAATGGTGATGAATCAATGATTCTGACAGGAATATGTAGAATTTTGAAGTGAGAATTAATGTGAGAAATATTTAATTTTGATGATGACGATAATGATGACCAATGAGAATATGAATTTTCTGTAATTCACAGATAAGCGATTATGAATGATAATGTAAATAGTGTAAATTAATTATTCGGTGTTTAGGAGCATTTGGTTAATATGTTCAACATTCAAATTATGCCATGCAAACCATAAATTACGTGATATTTAATATGTGTGATTATTATATGTGTATGTTTAGACAGATTAATAACATTTTTTAAATCCACATTGATGTTAAATTAAAGAGAAATTAGGTCTCAGGTTTCACAAATGTCAGTGACGAAAGACATAGTGCTACAGTGATCCTGAGAACCCAAGAGAACTTTATAAATTTTTCTTGTTATGTGGATAAAAATAATTTTGGATTAGAAAAGAGATGGTTCGATTTTTGGACAATGACAATTTAACCTTGGCATTCGACCATACCCTTAGGTAGGAATTATATTTAAAATGTCTGTCTGACTATCAAAGTAAAATAAATTGGTTTTTATCTTAGTTGTGATCTGATGATGGTGTGATGTTCCTTTTTCTTTCCTTGTCTTGAGTAAGGCTTATCCGGAAAGGAAGTGGTTTGCTAGGAATTCAGTTGATGGCGCCCATTTATATTTGCATTATTTTTTATTAAACTTAAGCCCGTAACGACCCTAGAGATACTTTGTCTCGTGATACCCACTGCTTTTTCGATAACTCAGCTGAATTTCCGACACATTCCTTATTTGACTAGAGGTTCATTTAACTCCGCTCTGTCCTGGAACTCCAGGAATGCGATGTTATAGCAGATGGGTCATCGCATCCCCAGGACGAACGGGTACAATACCAAGCCAGACGTCCGGCGTGTGTCACTCTGGAAACAAATAGTACCAGAGGGGTTTACCCCTAAAAAAAAACTGAGCAGTGGTAGTCATTTGCCTTATACCACCTGGAGGTCCTTAAACCGGATGAGAACAGGAGTGCCTAAATGTCGTAGCAACCTTGTGAAGTGGGGTTTTGCAGAAGATCCACGATGTGCCTGTGGAGAAATCCAGACTCCACAACACCTGCTCACGTGCAAAGATCTTAATGACACCTGCAGCCAGGAAGACCTTATGTTGGCCACATACCGAGGGATAAGAGCTGCAGAGTTCTGGAAAGGAAGATTTCAGTGCGTCTCCCAGACAAGGAAAGTAAGTACCTACCCCAAACTTGCAGGTTCGCTCCTGGCCATGGTAAGTGACTTTTTTTTTAAGGCGGAAAAAATTACGATATTCATGTAATACGATGTTAGCGTGTCAAAGAACCCATTTGAATTCAGTAGGTCGTGTTCATAATGGCAAAATTAATCTCGGGAGTTTCCGCCAACACAAAATTCCTCATTTCTCTACTAGAAAGCGCTATAGTGTCAAAGAGCTCAGATATCTAACCTTCTTGACTTTCATAGTGTTTCAAGGAACAACGAAATTCGACATGCCAGCTACCCTCTGGGTGTCAAATAACAAAGCTTGCACCCGGCATCCGGGGCCATACGATATTATTATTATTATTATTATTATTATTATTATTATTATCATTATTATTATTATTATTATTATTATTATTATTATGCAAATACTATTACTAGGTCGGGATGCAATATGCGCTGGGCTCAGTCGACTGACAAAGCGAGAGCAAAAGCCATCATTGCCTGAATTTGACATCGCTGACGTACTGTACATAATTAACAGGATCATGTGCGCTCCTTTTAGGATTATCAAAGCTCTATCACACTTGATTAAACATAAAACAAATAAACAGTACAGTACAATAAAAATGTGTTTACGCTTACACGGCATGTAATGAAAGGATGTAAAATGCTGGCTTGAGGGCTTTTTGTTAATTTTTTGCTATCGTTATCGACATTTGCTACATTTTGTTAGGAAATCAGATGGTACGATTTCAACGGAATTGGTTTGGAACAAGCATCCGATTACAAATAATCCAAACACCAGGCAACACATTCACAAATGACCATTTTCTTTCCATTGCGAATTCGTTTGAAATGAAGTCAGTACGATCAATATAAGCCTGCGGCGTCGGTGGGACAAGGACAGACATATAAAGAGAGAGAGAAAAGACCTGTGATTTTGTAAACCACATCGTGTAACAAAAAGGGGGTTGATGATAGACCAAAATAAAATTGAGAACAGCCAATACACACCCTGGGGTAATGCGACACAATGACTTGTAGGCATGAACTGAAGTTTAAATGCGCTTTAGTCACGACTCTCTGATCGACAGGGAGGAATATAAAATGAATTATGAATAGTTTTCCTTACAAAACAACGCTGTTGGCGGTGATGTATATCCCTGATTACTACGGACGTTCTATATTTACTCAGCCGCGATGAATTTTATACTGAGTATTGTAATGCCAGAGTGGTCACATTTTGACAGAAAATAATCCCACCCGGCAGGTATTTCTGGTGTTTCATCTGTTCGCCTTGGATCAAAAAAAAACTCTCCTGATACAGATATTGTTAAGTTTGAACGGAAATCAAATTTATTCACTCATTCATTAATACATTCACTCGTTGATTCATTGATTTATTAATTCATTCATTAATTCATTCATTAATTCATTTTATGTTCGACCCTCACTATTATGTGTCAGAAAACTGTATCATAATGATGGTCATTATAACACTGTTTTTCATTACGATACAGTTTCTCCAGCCAACCAGAGCTCGTTCATTGACCAATTAGGTAACGATACCTTCGCGCATGCGCTCAAAATCCAACATATCGGACATAAATACAACATCAAACTATAATAAATTTCCGACATGGAATACGCACCGTCCATATTTTCGCGTAAATAAACTGGCGAATATGAGACAAGAAGTAGCACTGTACCTTAATATCACCAACACCAATTTCTACACAGCGCATTGCCTTCAAACGACTCCGGTGACAATATTACTGAGGGACGGCAGATGTAAACATATGGCCTGCATAATATGGCATTGCAAGCACACAGAGCGCATGCGTCGGTCGTTCAAAGTTCTTGAAAGACAGAGATATCATATCTAGCGCTCGCTCTCCGATCACAAAATTCAAGTGGCTGACTCTCAACAGATATTTATGAATATTTATGTTAAAACATATAATAAAGTTATAATTATCGTCGAACATAAACAGTCGTATGCAACTCGCATATAATGGTAATTAAGACACTCGTATGAAAATTATAAAACTCGCATACGCTCGTTTTATAAAAATACTCGTGTCTTAATTATAGCCACTATAGGCTCGTTGCATAATGTAGTATATTAATTCATTAATTCATTTATTCATTCATTCCTTCATTTATTCATTTATGTATTTATTTATGTATTTATTTATGTATTTATTTTCGCGGAATTTGCCTTCTCATACCTTCCAACATATGCACATTTTGCCATTATTTGCAATATATGTATAGGCATATAGAATAATAGCCATCGATAATATATCGAAAGAGAACATAACCTCTTGAGGGCAACTCAAAAGAGACAGGATCACAAAGTGGGTCAGCATTCTTAAATGTAGCAACATCACATGTGACTGTGATGAAGAACAAACTATGCAGCAAATGATCCAGTGTTCATTGTGCCCATCTTACTGCACTGAAGATGATCTTCTTTATGCAAGACAAAATGCACTCGATGTTGCTAGGTTCTGGCCGAGATTGGTGTGAAGTGCTTTTTAATTTATTTGTGTTATGTAGTTTACTATGCATAATTGAACTGTATAAATGGTATTTCTGATACGATAATAATAATAAATTCTTAAATGTGGTTTGATGTCTACGACTGCCACCTTTACAATCCTAGCCCCAAGTTCAAGTGCACGGACACCACGACACAGGTGATAAGACAAATTCTACATACAACAAGGGGACGATGACCACGATTTAACATTTACGATTTCCCGTGGTGGGTGGATACTGAGGGATTACCGGGTGAGTTAGCCGTGGTCGTTACGGCATGATTGCTGGCAGTCGCTCACGTCCGGGAGGCGAGGAGGTTCAAATCCCCCCGCCGGCAACCTTGAAGATGGTCTTCTGTGGTTTCCCATCTTTCTTCCAGGCAAATGCTGGGCTTGGTTCCTAACTATAGGCCACAGCCGCTACCTTCCAACTCCTCGCCCTTACATTCCAACTTCCCTCCCCAACGGTACTTGTAGCGCCTCGAAGCAGCTACAAACACTGGCGAGCCGAACATGTCCTCGAACACTCCCGGCACAAAAAGCCATCCGCTAAAAAAATGAGGGATTTTTAAAGCTCTTAAAAAAACAACGACTTCGGCCAGGTTTCAACCCGCGACCTTGGGAATAGAAGCTCAGCATGCTACCAACTACGCCACTCCACCACGTCCTCCTAATCCCTAAAGCGTGTGTTTGATTCTCTGAAAAAATAATCAGATATTTGAAGGGCGCTACAAATTCACAGAGCCCCGTTTAGTTGTTGCTGTGGTTGTTCTATTGACATGGGAACAAAAGTTTGGTGCTTTTCAGTCGGTCAGCACCAAACGTTTGTTTACTGAGGCAACACGGACAAATGGCTTCAAACACCATAATAATACGATGGGAATTATAACTAAATTATTCATAATGTTGAATTTTAAGCTTATGCCGTGTATTATTAAAATTCGACGCGTTTCTAAAGAAACCATGTCTTTCTTCGTCAGGAATAATCTGAAATATGACAAAAGATTGCTAAGAGAAAGCAACAAAGTACATATAAAAGGTGCCCAAAGATGGACTCGCATTAAGGAACATAATAGATGTATCAGGCTCCTTCAACCTGATAAATCAGCTGTTGCGGATCATGCTTTAACATCTGGCCATGATGTCATGTTCCAAGGAGTGGATGTTCTTGCCCGTATAAAGCAATATCGTCCCAGAATCATCAGAGAGGCGGTTGAAATACGTAAACACCCAGGTAATTTCAACCGCGACACCGGCTACAATCTCAGTGAATCCTGGCTATCTATTATCAGAACCCTGAGAAAGTAATACACTGCTGCTTTTAGTTGTCCCTACATGGGGCTATAATGGCGTCTATCTTTGGGCACCTTTTATATGTTCTTTGTTGCTTTCTCTTAGCAATCTTTTGTCGTATTTCAGATTATTCCTGACGAAGAAAGACACGGTTTCCCTCGAAACGCGTCGAATTTTAATATAATAACACACGGCATAAGTCCAAAATTCAACATTATGAAAAATATGACGGGCCGTGAAAGTCTAAATGATAACTAAATACTTTGGTACAGATGAGGCTATAAAGAATACCTAGCTGACTTCGCTACGCGGGTCTAGTGCAGTTCAGTAAAAGTGGGAAACACACGGAAAACCAATTCTCAGTACTAATAGAATCATTTTCGGTGGCTCAATACGAGTGTGCCCGATTTGATTGGTCAGTTAGTTATTAATGTATTTTCCCAGTACATGTACAGTAATACATGAATTATTTATACACTTAATAAAACACTTCTCACACAAATGGGAGGGGGGATTTAATTGGACGACTAGTTTCGTTCACATTAGGAGAA
The DNA here is from genome assembly GCA_946902985.2 of Meconema thalassinum. Lineage (NCBI taxonomy): Eukaryota > Metazoa > Arthropoda > Insecta > Orthoptera > Tettigoniidae > Meconema > Meconema thalassinum. Next base: position 1,732,786,015 of record OX336388.2, on the reverse strand, counting down.
ATTTAGGTATGGCTGATACGTACATAAGTTTTATGCAATGCACAACAGTAGGTTAGAGAAGTGTTTTATTAAATTTTGTAATGAGTCGGTTTTTTAAACTAATTAATATTCATTTTGTTGGTCTATTACATTTCAGTAAGTGTTGCATTCTATGTTGTTAGCACATTATGGGCGTTTAATTATGAAAACCTTCCGAATCGTGAACTTCTACCGTAGCGAGCCCTTGAAGTGATTGCGTTTGAAACTAAGTTGCTAGTAACCAGTAGGCCTACTATTCAAATTTACAATTTACTTCATGAGCCTTTATAATTATTTAGTTAGGTTAATCACTTGAAAAAAAAAAACACTAAAATATAATTAAAGTAATGATCTTCAGTCGGCCAACACGATTGTATCCAATTGTAAATGCTGAAAGAATTTGACGGCGGCCTCAGTGGCGTAGTTGGTAGCAAGCTGAGCTTCTATTCCCAAGGTCGCGGGTTGAAACCCGGCCGAAATCGTTGGTTTTTTAAGAGCGTTAAAATCCCTCTGTAGGCCTTCCTTCGGAGGGAAAGTAAAGCCGGCGGTCCCATGCCATAGATTTATGGCATGATAAAGAACCTTCCACTAATTACACTTTTGTGATGCTAAATTATAGGAGATATTTTACTAACGGTCTTAGGTTCTAACGTTCGTCGCCAGGAGCCAACTGCGGTGGCATCTAGTAACAATGTTCAGAACTAGTTGGTCGTTGACGGTAGCGTTTGGTAGCAAAAGTTGGAACTACTTGAAAATCGAACGTCTGCAGTCCTTACTTGAATTAAAATCAAATAACACTAATACAGCCATCACAATTAACACCGGTTATCAGACAGTTGCTACACACACCCAAAGTACATGGGGCTACATGACCGCGTTGTCGCAGCCCCTAAACTGAGGAAGCAACCAAATAATTGGACAAGTTGTTAATAAATTTACTCAAATTTCTATTCTGGTGTAGGGAAGCACCTATTATATTTGGGCACAGTCGTGTTGACCGACTGATAAGCATTAATATCGATTACTAAGGCAACACTGAAACATGACATCCAACATGATAACAATAAAACTTAACTGAATTGCTAGTATATTATTCTAAACTTGGCTGATTCCTGGGAGATCCTGTAGAAACGTCCATTTCACTTCGCTTCACACTTAGGAATATCTCAATATGGATGATGCGCGTATCGAACCAACTTCTTTTCAGTTCCGCCTCACGAGGCTGAGTCAACCCCGTTCCGATCCTCAGATCTGTTTTTGACAGAGCCAGGAAACAAACCAGACCTCAGAGTGAGACTGCCAAGAATCTTAGTCACTTTGAAGCCCACCGCCAAACAGAATCGTGAAATATTTGTGCAGCCCTGGATTAAAGGATAGTCTATTCCTAAATCTTCTCAAGGGCTTACCAACGTGGGCGCTTGCTCCTTTCATAGGTGAATGACAAGATCCCAGAACACAAGAGGTCAAGCGCATTGAACACGATACCTCTATAGATCCAGAGAGTGTCTAATGCCCTCCGGCATTAAGGGGGATTACATCCCGCTATCCCCTACATTACATGCATTCTGAATAGGCACAGCTTAAAACACAATTATGTTTCATTTGCCGGAGGGGATGTTCGGAATTGAACTTGTAGTCAACGACATTTCTTTCCGGAACAAAACGAGGGACTAATTAACTTTAGCCCTAGCAATGTGGGCTGAAACTTAAAAATCCACGCGCATTGTAACTTTATAATCCTAATAAATTTACACTCCTAATTACACAGAAATATTAGGAAGGGAAATATTTTTTCTGTTACTTGCTCCAAATCCTTTCTCATTATGAGGTTTTTGTTAACAATGTGGCTATGCTAGCCAGTCTTATATTGTCTGGTGACTTTTTAACACTCCCATATTTTCTTTGTTGTTGTTGTTGAGTCTTCAGTCCTTTGACTGGTTTGATGCAGCGCTTCAAGCGCTAATCGTTTAATGTCTACATAGCTACATCGGAGGCAATCTCTTTTACCTTGGTCTACCGCTACAGCTCTTGTCGTCGACCCTTTCTTCCATAGCTATGTTTGCTATTCCTGGGTGTCTTAATATGTGTCCTACCAATCTATCATTTCTCTTCATTAGCAATCACCAGAAGCATCTATTCTTTCACACTCGTCTTAGTGCCTGTTCATTTGTTACTCTATCACAAATTCAAAATTCGAATAAAATTTCCGAATGTTCAAACAATGTGATTACTTCGGTGGTTGGAATCATTCTAACATTCGAAGTACTCAAGTATTTAGAATAGTCGGTTATTAAGATATATTGACGGTTAAAATATTTTAATTATTTAAAGATGATAAGTACCCGACAATTGCAGCAATTTGTGTAAAGACATATGTTCAGTAGACGAGTTGTTCGATGCAGGGGCGAATCTAAAAGATTGGAAGGGGTTTAACGCCTACAAACTGAGATAGGTCCTTAAAAATAAATATAATTCAAAACAGGCATCACTCGTTGTCTCTTTTTTTCTTACTTTATTATATTTATTTTCATTGATTTATTTATTTATTTGAGCCTCCGTGGCTTAGGCGGCAGCACGCCGGCCTCTGACCGCTGGGTCCGTGGTTCAAGTCCCGGTCACTCCATGTGATATTTGTGCTGGAGAAAGCGGAGGCAGACAGTTTTTTTTTCTCTCCGGATACTCTGGTTTTCCCAGTCACAAATTTCACTCTAGCCACTCTCTCCACTATCATTTCATTTCATCTGTCATTCGTGTAATCATTGCCCCAGGGGAGTGCGACAGGCTTCGGCAGCCGGCAAAGTTCATGTCCTCGCCACTAGATGGGCCTTCATTTATTCCATTCCCTGACCGGGTCGGTCGACTGGAAGCAGGCTGTGGATTTTCATTTTCATTTAATTATTTATTTATTTTTTTACTTATTTATTTTTCCCTTTATGCTTTATTTTCCTGTTGTTTCTATATTTATTATAATTATTCGAACATTTAAATGATTCGACTTGCTCGTCAGATCATGCGATTATTGACCCAATAGTCAGGTTATTTCACTAATGCGAACTAGCGAACCCGAGCGATAACTCTCGCATAATGCGTTGTGTGCGCCCCATGTGTACAGTACCCGCACGGCCCTAGTGCTATACGGGCTGTAGGCGATACATTTCTCGCAGGTACTGCTCGAGTCTAAGCTGCGTGAGCCTGAGAGGAATGTGCATCGCGGACTATGAGAAATGGTGTTGACCAGTGATGAGGTTTTTTGGTCCGTGCATAGTACCGAACCAAATACATTGGTCGGTGACTCACTGACTTAGTCGTAACACCACACTGGTTTCAGAAAATACCCTATATTAGCAGTATTGGAATAGACGAGAATGTCAGGTAACACGGCGGGCTGTCGACAGGCTTCTCAATTCTCGCCTGCTCCTACCCTGCCTCTGCCCTTCATCCCGCAAGTTCACAGAGCTTGGAACCCGTCTTGTTTATTTGTTTAAAATCATTTTATAAACAAATAAATATATTTCCCTTGACTTAAAAAAATGCAACATTTTTCCTGAACTAATGAGACGATTTGGAAGTTTTTGGTACATGCCACATTTTCTAACTCCCTCTGCTTTAGGAGCTTGAGTTTTATGAAACATACACCTTAGCGTATTATATAATAAGAGAAGCAATCCGCTCCGACTTCGCCCAGGAACAGTTATGAATGCATTCCGTTATAAGTGCTTTCTTTTTCGATTTCAATGAACTACGACCTATAACCGTTTTACGTCTCGGCATGATGGGTTAAGATCACTGACTGGACTATTACTTATAATATTATCATGGAGATGCATGTGCAACGAATTCTTGTCAGACGTAATTTAAGAATGGCGAGGTTTATGAAACACAAATTCCCCTTCCGTCCAATCTTAACTTGACTGTGTATTTTAAGGAACGAAACCTTCTCAGGCGAAATGAAGAAGACCCGAGTTGCACTTCCAGGGAAACTCCAAACACAACCATTCTTTTCTGAAGTCTTAACTCAACATGACTCGACAGTTTGCTGCTGGCTGTATCTGGGGTAATAGGCTCGCCCGCTAGCTAGGCTGTAACTGGGGTGAAAGGCTCACCCCTAGCTACATCGTAAACTGTTGCCTCAGTAATTGAATGGAAATTGATTGTTGGAAGAAATGAAAACGTAAAAACCCTGATAGTGGGTGATGTATTGAAGATAGAGATATGCTCTCCGGGACGTTTTTGTAGAACTTTTCATGCTGAACAATTCTTACACTCAGGGAATATAGATATTTTTAACGGTTGGCCCAGTGTAAGCTTAAAACCCCGCCAACACCAGATGTTTTTTCGACTTTTTCACTGGAATCGTCACTGCTTGGCTTTAGCCCAGGCAACGAAGCGAAAATAAAAATAATAAATCCGAAAGTTTTTAAATTTGGTGAAAATGTTTATTAGGGCTTAGTCTTGAACCTGTCAAAAGTCCTTCCCTATTAATGGTCCGCAATCGCCGCCATCATGGAAACAGGGTGCACTTTTATGGTTTTTTGACTGTAACTCTTTATTTATTAACTTAATCGAAACAATTGTAGTGATCAAAATTTGGGAACATTCAATTCTCTACTAAAAAGGTTCAATTCTTTTTTTTCTTCATAAAAGTAATATTTTCCGTGTGAATGGATGACAAACTTCATGCAGATCGGGGAATCGCTCTCACTGTTGGCTTCAGCAGCAACATATGAATTAAATGGTGCATAACGGTCCATATAAATCTCTGTGTAAATTCTGCAAACAGAAATTTATATTCGTTACGTAAAATTCAATCATTGTTATTATATTTTCATTTACCAAAGTATTATTATTTTTTATTTACTCACTTTATTATTACGTTTGAGTGCGTGTATTTCTTTTGCAGTCTGACTGTTACTGGGGCTATTATCATCGACTACATCAGCATAATCCGTCTCGAGCTTTTGGTTGACACTGCCCTTTCTTCATTCGCGTTATCGACCTCGTCTCCGTCTTCATTTTCTTCACCGACTATTTTCGATCCATGACAATTATTGCAAACCGTTGTACACCCACACAACCCTGCACAGCCAGTTGTACATTTGCAAAAATCAGATCTAATAAAGCCTCGGCTGCAATGGGGCCTATTGTTGTAATCGGACTGAAGTATCCTTGGACTCGTTTCCAACCCCATAATTTAGGGGGTAATTCATTTCCCAGCCATTTTTTCACTTGATTGTACACTCGAAAAGAATGTTACCTGGATGCACCTTCTGTTGGTGGTAGTGAGGCAACGTTGGGCTTTATTTTCTTCACAGATTTCGTGAAACAATGATATCGATGTTTATTCAAAGAATTGTCTGTAGAACGTGCACCGTAGATTTCAAGGGAAAAACGTTCTCCAGCTTCAACGATATCGTCGTGAGAAGAATCATGGTTGTTGAAACTTTCAGCGATATCATGTAACTCTTTACTTTTGTTAAATAACTTTACGCACCTAACTTTTCCTTTATTGAAAATCGCTGAAGTAGAGTCGCAGCCACTAAATGCATGCAACAAAAGAATGTTGTTCGCACGTCCTGATGATTGTGACTGCTGTGATGAATACACTCCTCTCGCGATTTTTCCCTTTCCCGGTTTGACAAAAAATATATATTTTTCCGAAGGAGCCAATGCAACCAGCAAAACTAGAAGATCAACATCTTCGCCAATAACAGCCACGTTACTTTTTGATGAAGATAATTGGATTGCAGTGTTCACGATCAAAAAATCTGCATCATCTGTGCTCTGTCGACATCCTATTCCCTGATCGTTTAGCTTGGTTGATAGCATGTCAATTAACCTGCTTTTGTTTGGAGCAATTCTCCGATCTACTTCAAGTTCGTCGTCCATTTACTCGGTTAATGTTGGTTTTATGAAACAACTGAACTGAACCCTTTTTGTAGAGAATTAAATGTTCTCAAAATTTGATCACTAATACTTTTTCGATAAAGTTAATAAATGAAGAGTTATAGACTAAAAACCATAAAAGTGCACCCTTTTTCCAAGAGGATGGCGATTGCGGACCTTTAATTGGTCAGGACTTTTGACAGTTTCAATAGTAAGCTCTAATAAACATTTTCACCTAATTTCAAAACTTTCGTATTTATTATTTTTATTTGCTGAAATTCGGCCTTCGTTGCCTGGGCTAATTCCTTCGAACATAAATAAATTATTTTCTACTGAACCCGTCCTCGAGATATCCTTTACAGAATGGTGTAAACCGCATCAAAATCCATCCAGTGGTTCTTGTGATTACCCGTGACATCCAAGAATCGGGGACTTTCTTCTATACTAAGTAGAGATATTTCAAATAGGTTGGAGTTCGAATATTTAGAATATTTGAATGTGCCAATCAAAATTATTTGCACAATTCGAATAATTCCAAGGTCGAATATGTACAGCCCGACTTGAAAGTTGGCGCATGAAGGACTTTCTTAGCGGTTGCGGTTCCTCGCGCGTGGCCCGTCCCATAATCCCTGCTGTAATTACGGTAATTACACACAGTGCATTACACTGATTACTGACCGGCGATAACTATTAATGGGATTACACGACACCTTTAAGAACACTCCATTCCTCAAGTGAGTGCATAGTATCACCTTGTTTACCACTAACTGCAGGCAATTGGATGAAAACATTCAACATATGTAGACTAATTCATCAAGCATGATTATAGGGGCAGTTGACCTCGTAGTTCCGCCCCTTAAAACAACAACAACAACAATATCTAACTAACTAATCTTAAAAATTCTGCAAGTCCTCCAGTCCATATAGAATACAGGTTGGCATCTCTGATGATAACTTATTCTTCCACTAATAACCCTCGGTACTACAGCCCATGAAGGGTCTAGGCTTACCAGGCGACCGCTGCCCAGCCATTTGGCCTGCAGATATTGGGGTGACGCGTGATCAGCGCATCTGGTCCCCTCGGCCGTTAATCTTGGTTTTCGTGATCGGGGCGCTGTCTCACTGTCAGACAGCTACTCAATGGCCCTCACGAGGCTGAGTGCACCCCGTTACAGCCCTCACGTCAGTTTCTAAAATCCCTGACGGAGCCGGAAATTGAACCCGGGGTGCTACTCCATCACCACGGGGCCGGCTATTCTTCCACTTGTCTCGGTCTTTTGCGGTCCGTAGCAAGTCGTAGCAGTTCAAGCCGGTATCAATGAGTAACTGAGCAGCCAAATGAAATTATGGGGTAAGTGTAAAAACTTAAACTGTGTTGTTGTTGTTTTATTTGACGGAGACCACCTCGTGGTGTAGCGGCTAGCATTCGTGGTTACCGCCCCGGAGGTCCAGGTTAGTCCTCCCGCTCTTCCAAGAAATTCAATTCCAGTGTGTGGGCTGGAACGGGGTCCACTCATCCTCGTGAGGCACAACTGAGAAGAAGTGGGTTCGACTTCCACCTCAACCATCCTGGAAGTGGTTTTCCGTGGTTTCCTACTTCTACTCCAGGCAGTTGCCCAGATGGTTCCAAACGAGGCCATGGCCGCCAATTCTCAATTCTCACCTGATTTATTTATTTATTTATTTATTTATTTATCGTATGGCTTTTAGTGCCGGGAGTGTCCGAGGACATGTTCGGCTCGCCTAAATCTGTAGCTGCTTCCAGTGGACACCCTTACGGTGAGCTACAAGTTCCGTTCAATTTCAAGTAGTTCGAACTTTCGCCACCAGATATCAATGATACCTAGTGGTGAACGTTGGAACTTTGATAGAGCTTTCCGACGAAATCTAACCTAACAATTTAGCTTCACACAAGTTTAGTATGTGGAAGGATCTTTTACATGCCATAAATCTATGACATGGGACCGCCGGCTTTACTTCCCCTCCGAAGGAAGGCATACTGACAGATTTTTAACGCTCTTAAAAAATCCGACGACTTCGGCCGGGTTTGAACCCGCTATCTTGGGCACAGCAGTTCAGCATGCTATCAACTACGCCACCAAAGCCGCTGAATTACAAATACACACATTAATATAGCCATCACAATAACACAGGTTATCAAACCACAATTTCCAGACTCTCAAGTACACAGGGCTAAATGAATATGATGTCAAAGCCCCTCAAATGAAACAACAACAACAACAACAACGTATTTGAAAGGCTTGGACATCGAGGTCATTCAGCCCAGTCTGCTTCAGTGTGTGTATATAGAATTTTGTCTGAAAACCTGTGTTGTTGTTTGGCTGTATTAGTGTGTGTATTTGTAATTTTAACTAGAGCGATGTGGACATTCAAAGGGCTGCAATGTTGTCTCGCCAATGACAGAAATGTTTACAGTACCTTTGATCTCATACTTATGACCTGTAGGAACATGTAGGCTCCTTTATGATTTCTAGTTCATATTGTTACAACATACTGTAATAGCATCAACAGAGAACCACATTGTTGCTTGAAAAAAAAAACGTACATCATACATAACCAAATACTTATACCAGTCACTCCTGAGGTCCAATTTCTATTCCCGACTCGGCCAAGAAAATAATTCTGATATGAGGGCTGGAAAGGGGTAGGCCTACATTCAGCCACTCTTCGGGCCATACCACATACCCGAGCATAGTTAATTTCAATATAATAATTATAATAATAACAATATAATAATAACAATATAATAATAATAATAATAATAATAATAATGAAAGTTTGGTGCTTTTCAGTCGGTCAACACATATGCACCCAGTTGAGATGGGTTATTCCCTAAAACTGAAAATATGTACATGAAAATAATAAATACATGTATTTTTTTTTCAGGATTAGGGAATAACCCATCTCATTTGGGTGCATATGTGTTGACCGACTGAAAAGCACCAAACTTTCATATATTAAGGCAACACTGAAAATGGCTTCAAACACCATAATAATAGTAATAATAATACCGGCCGCGGTGGCCGAGAGCGCTAACGCGCAACCTCGTGCTTCGTTGGCATCGGGAGAGCGTGGGTTCGAATCCCACCTCGGCCGTCCTGAAAATGGTTTTCGTGGTTTCCCATTTTCACCACCGGGCAAATGCCGGGACGGTTCCTTTCATTAGGTCCACGGCCAATTTCCTTCCAATATCCCTTCCCTGACCCGTCCTGAAAAGAAAAGTACATGGCCATTGCATTAATAAAAATAAAAATAAATAAAAAATAAATATATATAAAAAATAGTAATAATAATAAGGCCCTCAAAAACGCAAACATAAATTCAACAGATGTTTCAGAAAGGGACATTTTCAGACACAAAGTAGGCAAATGGGAAGTTATATCACAGCAACCAAAACAATAACAGTACAGACCAAAGTGGTCGGAAGAATGAAAACGAGCCTTCTCGGAAAGAATTAAAGCCTATTGGAACAACGAGAAGAACCAAATATACACTCTGTCTCAAAAGTTCGGTGGATGGGTCTATATTACGAATGGATTGTTGGCTTACCTGAAACAGCCGTTAGACAACTGTCCTTCGAAATAATCCCCGTAGATGGTTATGCACTGCTTTGAACGGCTGTGCAAGTCCTGGCATAGTCTTCCTGAGAGATAGCCTTCAATTGGGGTCGTCAAAACTCTACATTGAAAGCAAGAGAGAAGCGTGAATTTATGCAACATGCCTTGCACACCTGATAGACGGGCGGCAGTGAGAAGGGTGAATTTATGCAACCTAACGTGCACACCTGTTCGACGGGTGGCAGTGAGAAGGGTGAATGTTTCGTGGAATGGAATGGTCCTGAAAACCATCGTCACGGGTGACGAGACCTGGTGCCTGAGGTACGACCTCGAAGGCAAGCGTCAAAGTATGGAGTATCGGGGTCCAGGGTCGCCGAAAAGCCCTGAACGGCCAGAGGTTTTCGGACATTTCGGACTTACAACGTTATGTGACGACCCAACAGAAGGCTATCCCTCAGGAAGACTATGCCAGGACTTGTACAGCCGTTCTAAGAAGTGGATAATCATCCACCGGGATTACTTCGAAAGATAGTAACGGCTGTTTCAGGTAAGCCAACAATCCGTTCGTAATATAGACCCATTCACCGAACTTTTAGGACAGAGGGTGTAAGTTGAACGAGTTATTTGCTTAACGTCATCCATTTATTCGTTTAAAATAAATAAATAAATAAATAAATAATAATAATAATAATAATAATAATAATAATAATGATAATGCAACAAGCAGGCGCCTCTCTTTCCTTTTTATTATCTCTTTCCCCCTCTGAAGTGCTCAAATAGCTTGGGATTCCTCACTCACCAGGCCTGCTACAACTACTGGCATGACTCAGGCAGATAAGATACATTTACGTGTGGATAGTCGAGTCAAATCAGCATCTTTCATATTACACATAAAACAGGGATGTTCAATTATATTTTATTTTTATTTACAGTAATCGAATAGCACTATTACAGAGCATATAAACCAATACTTCAAATCTTACCACATGTCCTTTTTTAGTTAAACTCGGTAAGTTCATAGCACTACTCTGGGCGACTCCGACCGTGCCCATCAAATTTTGTTACGTCTCACCAATCCAACATGGCGGCTGTGCGAAATATTTCAACAGCATTCAATATCTCCGAAACTATTCCCGATATCACCCTGGAATTTATTACGGTGATAAAGGGAACTATCAGAAGTTCACCTGTGTGACATTTGAAAAACTGGTAACTACAAAACCAACATGGCGGCCACGCGAATTTGCGACTTTTAAATAGACGTTTCTCGCGATTTAACCAACCAAACGCAATGAAACTTGGTAGAGCATATGTTTATACACATTTTAATGCACCGAAATCTAACTTCGTTCAATTGTTTACATAACCACAAGATGGCGGATGTGCGAAATATTTCATCTGCATTCAATATCTCTGAAACTATTAGCGGTATCACCCTGAAATTTTGTACGGAGATAAAGGGCACTAATGGAAGGTCGTCACTAAGACTTTCAAAAACCGGTTAACTACAAAACGAACATGGCGGCCAAGCGAATTTAAAAATTTTAAATAGATCTTTCTCGCGATTTATTGTTCCAAACGCAATGAGATCAGGTACAGGAATTGTTTATACACATTGTAATGTACTGGTATTTAATTTAGTTCAATTGTTTACATAACCTCAAGATGGCGGCTGTGCGAATTTTAAAATTAAGTTTTTATTCCTTGTGTCACAATCATGCGATCGAAGTGAAAGTTTGAATAATGAACCTACGCAATAATTTTCCTTTAATGGTACACGAGTCTATGGCCTATACATTTAACAATCCAACATGGCGACCATCTGAAATATTTAGACGGCTCTGAATATCTACGAATCTATTATAGCAATCAAACTGAATTTTTTAATGTTCATTGGGCCTACTAACTTTAGTTCCCCTATAGGACTTTAAATAACCTGGTGATCACAAATCCAACATGACGGCGACGCGAAGTATAAATATTCACATGGACGATTCTCGCAATTTAACCATCCGAGTCCAGTGAAACTTGTACAGTAAATCACGAATGTTAATCTACTGGCATCTATTTTATTTCAATTGTTTCCATAACCACAAGATGGCAGTTGTGCGAAAATTAAAATCTCCTTGTTACTTCTTCTGTCCTAATCTTGCGATTGAAGTTTGAATGCTACACGTACACAATAATCTTCATGTAACAGTACATAACTCTAGGACCTACATATATAAAATCCAACATGGTGACCATCCGAAATATTTAGTCGGTTCTCAATATCTACGAATCTATTACAGCAATCAAACTGAAATTTTGTATGTTGATAGTGGCAGTTAACATAAGTAGGATACATGAATATAGGCTCTATAGTTCTTCACGGAACTACTTGTTTTTTCTCTGCTCACATTCGCTTCATCCTCTCTGATCTCTGCTTTCGGAGCTGTTCATTGTTCCGAAGCTGCTTTCGCTGTCTTTCTTGTTCGTCCCTGAAGATCACTTTTTGAATTTTGTCCCGAAAGAAAATCCTATTATATGTATCTGTAATGTCAATGTCGGCTCCCAAGATCCTTTAATATCTGTGTTAACCACGCTGGTTGAACTTCAAGTTTTAAAATTTTATTAAAAATGTGTTTTGTTACCTTGTCATTATTCATTCTACAATTATTTTTACTATAGATTAAGTGTACCATTTCACAAAATGATCATATTTCTGACTAGCAAATGTTGTAATGAAAACACTGTTATTCCGGTTCGTGCAACAAAATTTGAATTGAAGAATGGATCTCAGAAGTGCTGGTGCTCGCGAGCACATTTTGACTCGTATGACGAGATCACCAAGTTTTATTTAAAGAGAACCGTGGTGCTCGCGCGTGGAGCACCAGTTTGAGAATACCTGCAGTACAGTGTGGCTTCCATCCGCCGGGATTCAGGCGGGAAGAGAAGAACAGGATCAGCTCTGTCCGGAAGCGACAGCAACCTGAGGCGAGGCGAGCCGAGGTAACGATAGCAGTGCGACAAAAGCGACAGCATACTAGCTATTAGCATCTGAATACGTGACTCCACAATGGAGTTGCCGCCACTGACTTTTACATGACAAGTTATAGCCTACCTGCCTGGCAGCAGAACGTTAAAATGAACTCGATAAATCAAAAGCGAGTGCGGTGTCGAGGAAATCAGTATCATTGCGTGTGATGCATTACGACGATAAATCATCCAGCTGAACACTTCGGCTGTTTAGCACTGTAAGACGAGAGGTTGCGCTATTAAGACAAGTCACGCCTCATTAGCTTCCCCTGTAATGTCCGGAACAGTCGTATAATGGCTATAACTTTAATTTAAAAGTGATCTATGCTTTTTAAACAGCAAGGAAACGAACATAAGAACGCAATTTGTTTGGCATTTAGAAGTGTTTTCTGTCGCCGGTGAAATATGTAATTGTAGAAACAAAAAAGTAATATTTGTCGGTCTGCTTGCTGTGAGTTCCCTTATTTACACAATTATAGTGGAATAGAATATTTTCTTGTTCGATTTTTCTCGATATCAATGTTGTTGTTTTAACCCTTATAGTGTTATCGGCCGAGGGAGCTTCTACTAAATTTGCTACGGGCTATTCTATCGGCCCTGTTTTCGTAAGTTTTTATAATTATTCCCAGTCACACACTGCAGTCACAATCCTAACCGAGACAACGCAGGATCTTCTCTCTCTGGACATATCGATGTGTATATCTTCCGTGAACAAGAGCAGGGGAATTGCCCCCATTTGCAAATGATCTAAATAAATGAATGAATGAATGAATGAATGAATGAATTAATTAATTAATTAACTGGATTCTTAGTAAGTATCAAATTATCTAAATCAGCTGCAATGAGTTGACTTCCATTAGTAGTATTTGTTTGTATACGGGCTCATAGATAATTAAGATACGTGGAAATGAATTTGAAGGAAGAGGAAATAGATAAAGTTTTTTAACATTGCGTGACGTGTGTGAGAGTACGTTTTTGACTGTTGAAAAGTAATTCTTAAATTATTTTTAATGAAAGCAAATAACATTTAATAACTAACAATTTTAAATTTATCTGCTCCAGGAAAGACTATTAATTTGACTAAACTTGTCATTTTTAACGTAATCATTCATCAAAAACTTACCGTCAAAACTGTTAACGTCCTTTTGAAAAGCCGTGGTTTCAGAAATGCAGGGGTTCCTCAATGTTTTCTTGCAGGGCATCTATAACGTGAAGTTAAATAATTAACTGACTTGAGGCTGTTGGATATAGGTTAACATCTCGTATACATGTTTAACAATGTAAGTCTCAGCTCATCTCTAACCATATATAAGAATGAAAGTTTGTCTGTTTTTTCTGAATTTCCACGGCAATTTGTGATATTTGCGCGTTTCAGACTGTTTTATGACGGATTCACGCAAAAATAATGTTTTTGTCTGTCTGTCTGTCAGTCTGTCTGTCTGTCTGTCTGTCTGTCTGTGGACAATCTTTTGTGTCCTTATGACTCGAGAACGGCTGGGTGGATCAACGTAAAAATTGATACAGATATCCATCAGAGGCACGACACTAATCATTTATGTAACTCTTCTCCGTTCCTCTCATAAAAGGGGGCCTACCCCCTTAAAATACATGCTGAAATAGGCGCAGAAGGGTGAGACAAAGCTCATTTTCAGTCCCTCAATGTGAGAAACAAAACTCCCAAAAACCACATTTTAAGGCCCTAAAACCAACAGTTTTTGAGATATTCCCAGAAAACTAATTTCACTTAATTAATTAATGAAAGGATGCAAGCTAGTAACCATGGCAACGGAATCTCAGAGGTCCATCTATTTCTGTAAGACGCAATGCAATTCCATTTCTTACTTTACTGTGAAGGTTTGCAAACGGCTATAATGTTATGACGAATCCAAATTAAGCTGAAATATCTTATTCATCAATACATATAATGCGCTTAAGGGGTCAAGGGGTACTCTTGAATTTTTTCACGCGATTTACACGTGCGGGTGTGATACGGAAGGTCTATTATAACCCTTTCCCAATATTGTTATATTATTATTATTATTATTATAATTATTATTATAATTATTATCATTATTATGGTGTACAACGACGAGAAAATGCTCATTTTCAACCCCTTGGTAACAGAAACAAAACTCTGGGCCCCTAAAGAGCCGTAAAGGGTCCCAGAAAACTACAAGGCTCTATGAACAAAAAATTCTTAGATATTCCCAGAAAAATAATTTCATTTAATAAACTAATAAAGGAATGTAAGTCAGTAACCAGTACAACAGTATCTCAAGAGGTGACATCCAACTTTCCATCTATTTCTGCAAGATGTAATGCCACTCCATTTATTACATTTCTGTGAAAGGTTGCAAATGGCTATAAGTTTATCACGGAACCAACTAAAAGTGTAAAATTCATCAATGCGCTTAAAGGGTTCAAGGAGTACCCTAGATTTTTTTACACGACCTACACGTGCCATATGTCGTACCGAAGGTCTATTATATCTCCAGAGATCATCAATATTTTCAAAAATTCCTGATCTGCTTTTAGGACTTTGGGCCATTGGAGGATAAAAAAAACCTAAATTATCATGCACCACAGGCCTTTATAATATAAAAGGGGTCTTCCTGTGGTTGGGCACTTGACACAACGGTAAGGGTCAGTTTTTAATATGACGTGTATTGCGATTGGTCTACGAGGTTTTCAATTTCATTTTCACGTCAGGAAGAACACGTTAGGTAAATTAAGTTTGAGAGCACATTTTAACTAATCATTTTTCTTTGTCGACTAACAGGTTCCAAGCCCCTAACCATTGCAACAGTAGTTCAATTGATAACGTCTGATTATCAATACCGAAGACCGTTCGAAGAATGGGTACTTCTGCTAGTCGTATATAATACTAGCTTTGATTGCCCGACCTTGATGGGTACATAAAGGAAGTGACAGCAACTACTAGGTCATATGCCCTTCACTGGACTAAAGAACCAAACGTTCTATGACAGACAAATGAAGGACAGCCTTGCCTTCTAAATAGCTAACAGTGCAGTAAATTAGACTGACCGGACGTTCCATGGACGCATGGAGACTTACTAACATTGGACTCTATAGCAAGAGCGTTAACGCTGCACCAGGCAGCCTGTCTATGGACAGTAGTGTGAGTAAGGATTCACTCTAAAGAATATACATCATCTTACGACAGGTGTTCTCAACCTAGTGCTCGCGAGCACCACGATGCTCTTTAAATGAAATTTGTTACTCTCGCCATACGAACCAATAAGTGCTAAAGAGCAATCTACAATTCAAATTTTGTAGCACGCACCAGAACAATAGTGTTTTCAATGTGTAGATTTAGACCTTCAGCCGGCCCCTTGGTGTTGGGGTAGCGTGTCTGCCTCTCACCCGGAGGCCCAGGGTTCAATTCCCGGCTCCGTCAGGGATTTTAGAAACTGACGTAAGGGCTGGAACGGGGTGCACTCAGCCTCGTGAGGACTATTGGGTAGCTGTCTGACAGTGAGGCAGCGCCCCGATCACGAAAACCAAGATTAACGGCTGAGGGGACCCGATGCGCTTATCACGCGTCACCCCAATAGCTGCAGCCCAAATGGCTGGGAGCGGTCGCTTGGTAGGCCTAGGCCCTTCAAGGGCTGTAGTGCCAGGGGTTATTATTATTATAGATTAAGGCCTTCACGCCCGGAATACTATTAAAACTATTCATAATTTTGGTATATTGCCGTGTGAAAATACAAATTTAGAATTATCATAAGTTTTGAGAGGAACCTTGTCTTTTTCAATAGAATTAAAACAATGTGGCCAAAGATGTGTGTCAATGAGGTTACAAAAAATCTAGAGAAATTCCTCTGTTCGTCACCAGATAGCAGCCAGAAGCTACTGAAGGGGCCTTAATATGGCGCATTTTTCTACCAAGGTATCGTGACAGGCCCACAAATCAGTAAAGCCGGGTGGGGAATTACAAGTAACCGATCGTAACAAATGATCATTCAAAAGAATGAGTATTACTCGCAGCAGTGACGAATTGCAGTCTGATTCCATAAATATCAACAATTTATTAAAAAGTGCGTTGAAACAAATAAAGAAGACAATATCCCTTGCCAGAACTGTTTCGCGTTGAGTCTGCGTACAGATAAAGCCGGTCGTAAGGTTTATACACATGAAAGTTTTCTCACAGGATCCGGCAGTTAGAATTATTTTATATGATGGATGATACAGTCAAATGCCTATTACCTCCTGGTGATAATATCTCTTTTTTCAATTTTGCTGAACCTTTTTTCATGTTTCCGTAAGTTTTATTGCTGTATTCTTTGTAAACATCAACCCCAATTCATGTTAAATGATTTTGTCTAACGAAGGAAAACGAATACGGTAAAACACTCACTACTCATTTACGTGTGTAAACTCCAATGAATAAGATGGTATAATGGCTTTCGCGGCCAGTGAATTAAAGCTCAGCAATTTTTCTAGGTTTGCGCCGTGTCTTGTGTGGGTTTCGCCTAGGACACCAAGCTGGCTCATCAGCAGGCTCTTGGTGTCCTCACCTGGACCCCCACTGGAGTAGCGAACTGCGCGCTACCTCCCTTTATATAAAATGCACCAGCACCTATTTACTGTGAGAACTAAAAGCTCAAGCAGCCTTAACCTCCCTATGAAGGCTTCCAAAAAGATGGTATATTGGCTTTCACGGCCAGTGAATTAAAACTCAGGATTTTTTCTAGGTGTGTGCCGTGTCTTGTCTGGGTTTCGCCTAGGACACGGCACGGCACAAACCTAGAAAAATTGCTGAGTTCCAATGAATAAGTCTGTAATGAACAATATTTTTACCAAGAAAAATTGTATGATTGTGTCTTTAAGGTTCATAGTCACTAAAAGAAACGAAGAATAAGAGAGTTTTGATGCCCGTGTCTGCAAATTGCTGCAATATCATCCCAACTGGCAAGCTGTGCATGCTCTTCAACCAAACAAAGCTTCGTCAGAGCTCTATATAAAGCCTGAAATACGTCCCACGGAGCACGCAACGGCCATTTCACAAAAAACCTGGCTCATAAAATATTCTGCAGAAATACGTTTTACATATGGAGGTGTCTGGTAACTGTATCTACCCTAAGCACGTGAGGTCATAGCCAGGTCTTATCAATACTGCGCCTCGGGAATTCTTATCATATATCCACTTAAGCCATCATAAATCATAGCAGATTACTTTCTCAAGAAACAAACAGTGGAATATTGTAACGAGTTCTAGCTTATGGCGGTATCGTCACAGGTGACGGGTTGTTGCATTGAAAAGATAACGTAATCGCAATATTCGTCAAATATTCCAAGTTTTGACGTTTACAATAAGGTTTCTTCTTTATATAGTTAAATTCTCATTAATAGTTCCCTCAATTTGCATGTTTCTCGGCCCGTACTTCCTATAAATACCTACATATTTCTAGATTCTGTGCTTGATTTATTCTGTGTTAAGTTGCAGTTTATCTCAGTGCATTTGTTATTTCTTCCATTTGAGTGACTTGGACAACGTGGTCATTTAGCCCCATGTACTTGGGTGTATATAGAATTTGACTTATAAGCTGTGATATTGTGGTGCCTGTAATAGTTTGTGTGCGCATTTTTAATTCAGGCGAGGTTTAAGAAGGAGGCGTCGGTATCCTGAAGTAAGGAACCTACTTGGAGTAGAATTGGGCAACAATGAGAAACCACTTCAAAGATGACTGAAATGAGAATCAAACCCACTTTTCTAAGTTTTGCCTCACCAGGTCGAGTGTATCCTAGTCCAGCCTTCATATCAGATTTAATCGCAGAGCCGGGAATCAAACCCGGACCTCAGGGGTGGCAAACATGAGTGATAGCCAATGCCCAACGAGTAGGAGCAACTACATTAGTGAAAACACCTTCACCATTATGACAATTTTATCAAACGGGTGTTACAATTTTTAATAACCCAAAGGATTTTGGAGACGAACGCCAAATATAAATGGGGGCATCGTCATTCAAGAAAATAGACGATTAGTTCCTCTCGGACGAGGTTACCTAAGGTAAATATCTTGTTGTTTTCCTATATTTATTACGGTTTGAGAAACTTCATAAATCTTTTTTTGAGTACAGCCTACTAATTTTGAAAAGTTCTTTGTGGTATTAGCCATTGTGGTATACAGTATAATAGTCTCTTTATATTTGTGTTCGTGTTTGTCGTTTTTGTTTTGTTGATACTTGTAAATTTCACTCTCAATTATTATATTATTGTCACACGTGGAGTCTGATAATAATGAATACCGTACATACTGTAACGTTCCCGGTCCTTCTAAGTGACCAAAGGTTACGTTCCTGGCGGGGCTCCAATATTGCGTTCTCCTGGAGTACAGTAGAAGAATCGCAACAAGAACAAGCACCGCTTTACTCACACCACCAATAGCATACTTACCTCTTACCTGTTCATTAGCAATGATTATAATCAGCTCGTGTGGGCGCCAGGACACCTAACACTTACTTTAGATGTGCCAAAGTATTTAATTAAAATAGTGATAGAGCACTCGAAACGTCTTTCTCTCAAGCCGTGGTATAGCTGAGCCATTAACCAATTGTCTTATCGCTACTGGGAGAAGGTATGCATTATGTCTAAAGCTAGCTACTGGAAATGAAAGTCCTACCATTACTTAAGAACAAAATTTAATTGATCAAAATTTAAAGCAGCAAAAGACGTAAAAAGAGAAACAAATGAATTTAAAAAAAATCTGGAAGTTATATTAAATTGGCGAGAGTTACAAAATGGAATATGAATTAAATTTAAACAAAAGCTGGATTCTAATTTGCCATAAACAGAATTACAGAGACTTGATTGGATTTAGTAAAGGAACTCACGGCCGTCTTCTTCATAGTGGTAGTCTGGTTTTCCCTCTGATCTTGCTGGCGGATGTTGTTTGGTTCTGCCTCAATATTGTATAGATCCTTATCTTGATACGGGCAGGGAACCAATTTGTCCCGTCTCCCGACTGACATATGTGAATGGCTTTGCTCCAAAATTCACTTTTGTGAATATGATCAAGGACACGATCATATTCACGTCAGTAGTATTAATTTTAAAACTTCTTGAACTGATAAGTTGCGATCTCGCAGCGAAGATGTCTGATAGACGTGAAGATTCAGAAAATCTGAGAAGATTGGGGCTTGAGAGTAGATGACCATTGGTTTTTATGGAAGAAGAACTTCCCCACTCTGCAGTATTTCTCGACCAATCAATTAGGTATCCTTATGACGTAGCTCCCCACTCCAGATCCCTAAGTTCTGATCATGCCTCTTCATTAGTTGGGTTAACCACGTGGGGTTGCTTCTGAAGTAATTTTAAATCAGCGTCCTGATGCGATGTTCTTCCGAGAATTCGTGACGTCAGCGCTAACTGACCAACTTGCTTTGTCTTGGACCCTCGCGTCCCCGGAATGTTTGTACATATATCTCGAAAGTCAAGTCTATTTTTGGCGGACTACCCGTGGCGAAACTGACGACACGTTGAACGACATATTTCCCAATCAAGTCTTGTATAAAATATAACCTATAACGAATCTAACTAAAATCTCCATTTTATAACTTCCGCCAAACAATAATTAAACCCCTTCCATATATATATAAAGAAATTATGGACTAAATCTAGAATCGATATGATAATTAAAATATACATAATAATAATAATAATAATAATAATAATAATAATAATAATAATAATAAATTTTGCTGCTTATAAAACATATAAATTAAGGGGAAGTATTCGGACTGTTACATCGCCCTTAGAATTTTTTTTGTCCAATCTTAGATTTGGGCGAACAAATTATATACACATTTAACCTAACAATTAACAGCATCATACAAAATTATACCCTTCAACATTAAAAATATACATATATACCCTTCAATATTTACAACAATGAATACTTTGTTGTTGCTTTAAAGCGTCAATGTTCCTTTCTTTCTTCCTGATATGTATGATTTCATTCATACTAACACTCGTTTGTTAGGCTGATATTCTGAGAGACTTGAATCGTTTTAATTCAAATCGTTATTTTTCTTGTCTCCAGAATAATTATAATAAATATTGCCTTCACTAATTCATCACACGACACATCACACGCATGTGATAATCCTGCATACTTGATTCCTCGCAAGTACTCTGTAATGAATTTACAAAATTTTACCTACATCACATAAAACAAGAAAGCATAGTTTTATACATAGGCATAATATTTGAGTGCAAGTTACCCCATTAATTCCAAAATATAAGGTACTAGGTCACCCTTCGCTTATCTGATTCAGATAACTCACTCATTCCAGTATATGTGTCAACAGTCGGATATGCCTCTTGTAAACTTAGTTACCTATCTCTTTAAAACTACTAATTGTATACCAGGACATTGACACATGTTGTTCCGTTACACACGAGTCCTTACCTGACTCATTCCACGTATTTTCTTAAAGGGTGTACTCATCTTTAGGTACGGTACTTAAGGAGTTAGCATATGGGCTTAAGGATGGTTCAATGATTTTATCTCTTAACATGTCGTCAATCTGCAGTTGTACTGCCTCTTGGTATTTAAATGGGATAGGGTATCTATTACCTACAAAGACTTTGCGATCAATTACATTTAATGAGTGTGTGTAGCAATTGGCCTCGCCAATCCGATTCTCAAAAACTCTACTATTCCTTACTAAAACATCCAATAATTGATCCCTCTGATCAATGCCTAAAGAACTTTCTTCCACAGCCTGACATAATGCATCCTCTAGATTATCATTAGTCAGCAAACTGCCAATAAAATTAAAACCATCGTCACTACTTCCCACCTTATTGTCACCTGACAAAATCACTTTAATAACGCACACTCTTTGAGAATAATCACTCTTACCTGGCTCATTAAATGCAATAATCACAGCTTTCTTCCCCCATTTCATTCTAATACACCTCTCATCGTAACACACCTGAACCTGATTAGCAGACAACCAATCATTACCCAATATCAAGGAAAACACAAGGTTTGGGATCACCAAACATACCTGCATACCTATTACATTATTAATACAAATTTCCACCAGAACCTGCTTAGAAATGACATGAGACTTTTTACCTACAGATGTTATTACAAAAGTTGATTTGATAGGGATTTCTTGGAATATTACACCTTCGTCTCTCATCCTATTATAAAATGACAAGCTAATGCAACTCTTGACACACCCTGTATCTATAAGCGTATCTATACGCGCCCTCAACACATTTATGCTAATGACGGAATTTAAATTTTCAATATCACTAGGTTTTGTCACCTTTTCATCATAATCGCACAAGAGATCATCTCTTACATTTAGGTCATAACCACTAAATAGAGTATTGGCTGGGAATATCGACGACTGGAAATCTGACCTCGCATTACATGAATGCCCTACCGTGCCTTCCTAACTTTTTATCATCCTCCTCTTTTTCTTTCTCTCGTTTCACTGTAATTATTTCTTCTCTTCTAAGAACGATAGTTTCTCCCTCCTCAGTACTACTCTTATCAACCACAAAACTACACTTCCCCTCTCCCCTAGTTTCACCTACCGTAGCCACTACTGTAAGCCATTGCATTCTATATTCTTTATCTCTTTCTTTCAATCTTCCTTCCATTTCTTCTAGCATCGTAATCTGTTTCTCTACTTCCTTTCTACTCCTAGGACTTCTAACTTCGATAATCTGCTCGTTACTTACCTCTAAACTCCTCTTTCCTACATCCAGCATTTCTTCATCCTCTACACGATTTTTCTCTAACGTCTTCGTTAACTGCTGCTCTTTTTCTCTACTCTCATCTATTTCCTGCCCCTCCTCAACATCTATTCTATTTTCAACTAATGTCTTCTCTACAGTAATATTCTGCTTTTTCTCCTTCCTTCCCTTCCTGGCCTTCCCCCCTTCCACCTTCTGTTTTTCGTGCTTGTCTGAGACCCCTTGTTGCATTCGATCCAACATACGTTTCTCCATCCCAGCTAATTTAATGTTCATTCTTTCATCTACCATTCTCTGAAAGCTCTTCCTCATCTCCTGCTGTGATTCCTTTATGCTAACATTGAATTCTTCTTTCATCCGTCTATTTTCTTCATCAATGGCTTTCTGCATTTTCATCTCCTGAGTATTTACTACTTTCCTTATCCTCGTTATTTCTACTCTTATCTTTTCATTAATTCTCTTCTCCTCTCTCTTACTATGCTCTTTTATCTCAACCGTTACTTCCTTAACTTTCTCCCCTATCTGCTGGTTAAGCTCCCTAATTTCATTTCCTACCACCTGTAACTTTTGTTCAATTTCTACCATTATTTGACCTGCTTCCACCTTCATGTACCTCTGAATGTCTTCCTTCACTGTTTCTTTAAATGTTATAATATCTACTTCAAGCTGCTCATACATCTTACCTAACCTCTCTGTCTCTTTGACGACCTTATCTACTTTCTGACTATTATGCTTTAGTCCCTGATTTAATTTCGTCATCTCCTGTTTTAATTCTTTATTTAACTTCTGACTATTATTTTCCATCTCCTGTTTTAATTCTTTATTTAATTTTTGATTATTACTTTCCATTTCATGTTTTAATTTTTGATTATTACTTTCCATTTCATGTTTTAATTCTTTATTTAGTTGCTCAAATTTATTATTATTTTCCTGTCTCATTTGAACTAATATACTCAAAATGCTATCCTGTGCTGACATCTCCGATGAACTACCCTCTACACTAGTCGCATTATAATTTACCTCCGCTAAATTCCTAGCTTCGTCTATCTCCATCTCCAGATTCACGCTACTACCATTCTCTTCACCATCTCCCGTCACCTCTATACCACTTCGCAGCTTCATCTTATCTTTATCCGCCATACCGACACACACAAAAAAACTTATTATCACCCCCAAAAATACTTGCACTGAAATATATCCTTTTCCCTTCACGACAAACAATTGGTTTTCGGGCCTACGCTTGTGGCGCCAAATGTAACGTTTCGTTACCAACCTTGCAGGTAAACATACATATATCAAAATCTCCACAGTTGGGCGCCAGGAACGTAACCTTTGGTCACTTAGAAGGACCGGGAACGTTTCATTTGACGCCCAACTGTGGAGATTTTGATATATGTATGTTTACCTGCAAGGTTGGTAACGAAACGTTACAATACCTACACACATATAAATTGAATTTCAATTTTCTTAATGCAATGAAAGTAGGCTAAATAGTACTACATCAATATACGTCATGTATTATGCGTAAATATTCGCTCTTAATTTCAATAACTAAGTAACATGATTGATTTGAAAATACGACGAATACTTTTGGTGAAAATGAATATCTAATCCCACAGTTTTAGGGGGAAATGACCTCAAAAATCCATCTATGACACAACATGTTCAAATTCCTTCACCGTGTACATTAAATAAGAAATATAAATTAACGCTTATGAAAGTGATAAATAATGGAACTCAAGATACATGAGGTTATTAAAACAGCACCTGTTCTGTATATCCACGTGCCACAGTCTAATTTCACGCCATGAACACAATTACCTGAGTAGTTCCAACTTGGCCCGCAGTATCTCCCTCCTTATCTCGGCTGCACTCATTTACTTACCTGTAAAACAAAGAGACACCATAATATTATAATGTGCAGTCTGTTTAAAAGTAGCACATGCTAGATGAAATTACAAACAAATTTATTCAATTTAATTCATTTCATTTCAATATAATGCCAAGACATTTGCCATATTAGCAAAATATTTGAGATATCCGTATTGATAGAGTTCTCAAAAAATTGTTGAATTTACGGCAATCAATTTATAACTAAAACATAAATCCATATATCAAAGGTAAATGTTTCAACGTATCAATGAGGTCATCTTCAGCCAACATCAAGAAAAATAATTAAAATATTATTGTTTTATTTAAGTCTATCAACGAATTTTGGATAAGTAAGAAAATCTATATTAAATATTATAATTAAATTTAAAATAACGCCATGAAATGGACATCCTTACAAAGGGAGTACAAATATTTAAATGTATCAAAGGGTTTGTCATGAAAAATTCCAAAATCAAAATCAGGTACCGGTAATGTAGAATATCAAATATATTTTTTTAATTCAAAAGCGTTGCTAAAGCTGCAAGAGGAAACTGAATAATTTAGATTCTTAATGTTACGCTTTACATATGCAGCAGAAACTTGGACAATGACTAAGAGGGATGAGAGCAGAGTACAGGCAACTGAGATGAGATTCCTGAGAAGTATGGTCCAGAAAACGAGGGGAGACAGAGTGAGAAATGAAGATATACGGAAAGAACTGGGAGTACAGAAACTAAATGACAAACTGGAGAAAAGCAGATTGAGATGGTTTGGACATGTCAAACGGATGAATGAAGTAAGTCTACTAAGACGAGCACTAGAACGACGGATGACAGGGAAGAGAGGAGGAGGAAGACTCGGTGAAGTATATCATTAGAAAATGGAACCTTGTTTGGAACACCAAGTCGGAAGAGGAATGGTGGAACGACAGAACAAAGCAGAGAGGAACCATATTTGCCCCCACCCAGCTTCAGCTGGAAAAGGGGAAATGAAGATGATGATGATGATGATGATGATGATGATGAATGTTACGCTTTAAAGCTGTCGCGTTGTGTGATGTGTAAAAATGTTCAGGTGCCAACCAGTAGGTGCAAATTCTATAGATTCTATAGTTGAATTTGTCTCAGGTATTTCATCTAGAAACAACTAACTGAGCAACAAAACTGTCATGTTTGGAATGATATTTGACGTGCCAATGATGCAAGAAGAATCCGATGGCTGTAGTTTCTTTAATGTAGATGTTTGAGGTTATCGCGAGGTATGGTGCGTATACGTTTACCTGTGCCAACCAATGGGCGTGTTGTATAGTTGTTTACCAAGTAATGGAAGTGAGCAACAAGCGTTTCAATGAGGATTATGTCATATGTATTAAGTTTGTAGTAATTCCTTAGAAATATTGTCATGAAATGCTAACTCGCTGCTTAATAACTATATTCCCTATCATATCTTTCTTTCTAGTAATTGCAGGTTATATTTCGTTGAAAAGCTGTATCAACGTTCCAACATTCACCAGGTGCCAGTGACATCTGGTTGCGAAAGTCGGGACTACTTGAAATTGAACGGAACGTGTAGCTCACCCCATGGGTGTCCGCATTGAAGCAGCTACAGACTCTGGCGATCGAGCATGTCCCCGGACACTACCGGCACTAAAAGCCATACGCTAAATAAATAATAAATAAATAAATAAATCTTGTATTCAAAAGGTGCGTGTTATTCTTCCGAATTGTAATGCTTTATACTTTAATTGGCTTAATTGTTGGCAAATGTTTCATGTCTCATTGAACTTGAAACATTGCAATACTGAAAAATAATGCTTTGTCTGATTTGAAATTACATTTTCAGAGTAGGTACATAAAACCCTGTGATTTCTTTGTATGCATTATGGGGAAGATACAGAATAAAGATCAAAGAAGTAACAGTACTTAAGTTATGATTGTGCTTGTCTGAAATCTTGTAAACTTTACACACATTTCCAACGAAACACAGACAACTTTGCTGCAGGGTATAACTCGTAAATATTAAATATTATGAACATACCGTAACACTGTGCTTGGCATGTTGGCTTCCATGGCCAAGTAATTAAAACTCAGAAAATCTTCTAGGGTTTTGCCGTGTCTTTTGTGGGGTTTCGCAATGGTATAATAACTCACGCTCATCAGCGGGCACTTGGTACATCCTGTCCGTCGAATGTCCGAAAAAGCCAATGCGTCATACAGTATTTTGAAACCTCTATAGGGAGAAGAAGAGCTGTGGGAGCTGTTGGTTGCCGCAGTAGAGTAGCGCAGTGTTGTGCCATAAATATGGGACTTAGTGCACTGATGCACTATCCCAGTGGTAGTCTGGGCAGTGTGTACCAATCGTCCGCTGATGAACCTGACTTGGTGCATATAGACGAACCTCCGCAACAAATCCGGCAACAACCCAAAACGATTGCTGGAGTATAATTAAAGGCCATGAAAGCCAATTAGTCATCATTAATTTTTCCCAAGTTTATTTATTTTTTCTTACTTTAAGTTGCCCTACGCAGTTTCCCACACAAGTCCATTGTTTATAGGATTTATTTAGCTTTTAATTTTAAAAAGTGTATGTTAATCTTCAAGTAAACCTGAGTCACATACACTTCTGTAAATTAAGTATTATTATTATTATTATTATTATTATTATTATTATTATTATTATTATTATTATTATTATCATTATAATTATATTCTTGGAAAATAAAAACATACATTTATAAAAACGTTTTATAGAAACACTAGATACCCGCTCTGACTTTGCACACGAGCAGTTTACGGGTAAACGCTTTTTGTCATTCTAATGTGCTACGACCTGTAGGCCCTACTGGTTTCCTATCTGGCATGATGGGTTACAAAGAAAGGTGCTCTAATGATGCAATATAGTAAAATGTTTTAACAAATTCTAACTTATATCACTTACAGAGACAACACCTCTATTCTGCTCGGAAGTTCCAACGTGAATGATTCCCCTGGCCTTGATCGTTTGATCTGGGAGAGACTCTCTCACTAGCTAGCTGACTGACTTGCATTTTTAGCCTATTTTCATTTATGAAAAAAATAGGCTTATGAGATCAGCTTTTGTCCGTGTCTGTCTCTGTGTGCGTGTGTGTGTGTCCCCATGATAACTTCTAAACGGCTGTAGCGATTTCAATGAAACTCGGTAAGTTCATAGCACTATTCAGGACGACCCCGACCGTGTCCTTTAAATTTTGTTATGTCTCACCAATCCAACATGGCGGCTGTGCGAAACATTTCACCAGCATTCAATATCTCCGAAACTATTACCGATATCACCCTGGAATATTTTACGGTGATAAAGGGAACTACTAGAAGTTTACCTATGTGACCTTTGAAAATCTGGTAACTACAAAACCAACATGGCGGCTAAGCGAATTTGCGACTTTTAAATAGACGTTTCTCCCAATTTAACCAACCAAACGCAATAAAACTTGGTACATTATACTTTTATGCACATTGTAATGCACCGACATCTAACTTCGTTCAATTGTTTACATAGCCTCAAGATGGCGGCTGTGCGAAATATTTCACAGACATTCTACATCTCAGAAACTATTAGCGGTATCACCCTGAAATTGTGTACGGAGATAAGGGCACTACTGAAAGTTCGTCTATAAGACTTTCAAAAACCGGTTAACTACAAAACGAATATGGCGGCCAAGCGAAGTTGAATACTTTAAATAGACCTTTCTCGCAATTTAATGATCCAACGCAATGAAACTTGGTAAAGGAAATGTTTGTATACATTGTAATTCATAGGTATCTAATTTAGTTCAATGGTTTACATAACCTCAAGATGGCGGCTGTGCGAATTTAAAATTAAGTTTTTATTTCTTATGTCGTAATCATGCGATCGAAGTGAAAGTTTGAATAATGAACTTACGCAATACTTTTCCTTTAATGGTACACGACTCTATGGCCTATACATATAACAATCCAACATGGCGACTATCCGAAATATTTAAATGGATCTCAATATCTACGAATCTATTACAGCAATCAAACTGAAATTTTGTATGTTGATAGAGGCAATTAACATAAGTAGGATATATGAAAATAGGCTGTATATTTCTTCACGGAACTACTTGTTTAATAAGTGACACTGGATATTACGCTACGCTCTCTAAACTGTTACAGATAAATCAACTGTAAATCAATACTGTAATTCATCATTCACCCTGCATTGGCTGCGCTCCCTGAAGGAACATTTCCAGTTGCGCTAATTCTGAAAGGCTCTTCTTTATTTTGTAAACAATTTTCTAAATTTAGTGCCAACTATGTACTGTACGTCACTTTTTTCGCCGGATCTCTGGGCTCCCGACATCACTGACGATACCTGGAGTCTTCATCAACGGAGACATCATCACTGACCATCTCGCCATTGCCAACAGTATTGGATCGCACGTCTCCGTTGTATCCTCCTCTGGGAGTTACAATCCTACATTTCTGAATTTGAAGCGGGAGGCAGAGGCTCACTCCTTGTCCTTTGCCACTGCTGCTTCGGAGTCCTGCAATGTACCTTTTTCTGAATGGGAACCGCGCAGTGCGCTTGCATTGTGCAGGGATACGGCTCCTGGACCGTATAACATACATAATGAAATGTTAAAACATCTGTGCGAATCTAGTATAAAACAACTGTTGGTCCTCTTCAATCGTATATGGGTTGAAGGCGAGTTTCCATCTCAATCTATGGCGAGAGGGGATCGTGATACCAATTCCCAAGGCCGGAAAGGATCCCAAGTTTGTCAGCAGCTATAGGCCCATTGTCTGACAAATGGCCTATGTAAGCTACTGGAGAATATGGTGAACCGTCCACTGGTGTGATTCTTGGATGAGAAAGATCTCCTGTCTGAGTACCAGTGTGGATTTCGCTCTTATAGCTCCACCACCGACCATCTGGTGCGACTTGAGAGCGCCATACAGGAGGCATTTCTCCGAAAGCAGCACCTACTGTCGGCGCAGAAATGATGGGCACCCGAGTTTGGAGATTAATAGCAACACAACCGAAAGGCCCACAGAAAAACAAGTGACATCACCTTTTTCCTTGTTTATTTCTGCTTTGATTCATGATAAAGGTAGTTTTTAGCAACTTATTTTAATATCCCTTATGGGAGGTATAACGTAAAAAGTACCGTTTGTTTGCGGGGTTCGAGCGAAGTGTCGACTTTCGAGATTCACAACTCTTAACTCAGTTGTGCTAAAGAACCCAACTTTGGATATGTGTTAGATATGTTTTCTGTGTATATGTAAAGTGTCAATATTTGATCTGCAACACAAACATCGGAACAATCATTTATTGGAAAGGCTCCTATTTCGAAACGGGACTCCCGCAGAAGTTCGTACTGCAACCATTCTGATTGCAGGGCTCAGCTCTATTGTTAGGTACGAAAATGGCGCTTGCTGGGAGGGCAGTTTGCATCTCTGTGTGGCATGGCAGGTGGCCTTGCCAACGAAGTTCCCTTTATATGTTTTTTATGCTATTTTGTTTATATATCTTTGGCTGTTTTTGTTGGGAGTCCGTACTGAGGGATTTTGTGTTAGAGTATCTGTCCGGATTATCTTTGGAGATTGTAGGAAGCCATGTTAGTATCTGTTGAGATGTTTATTGTGTTTTTGGTCTTGGAAGTAGATAAGGTTTTGTGTGGAAAGATCCCGAGAAGTGAAGTGTTAGTGATTGATGCTTAGTGTTAAATACTAGAAGAATAAAATGGAGAAAGATGTTATTTTTAAAAGAAAACTCCCTAATTGTGAAATAACAACCACGCCCCGATAACCCAGAAAGAAGTATGTACGGTTACATTATGACGCACCAACGTGAGGCTCGAAAGAGGGACATGAGAACGAACAAAGAAATGAAGAAATATAGTGACTTAAGATGAAATATGAGTAACATAACGTGAGTACAATGAAAGTAGAAAAAAAAGTAGTTCCGTGAAGAACTATACAGCCTATTTTCATATATCCTACTTATGTTAATTGCCACTATCAACATACAAAATTTCTGTTGTTTGTTGTTTGTTTGAGTCTTCAGTATTTTGACTGGTTTGATGCAGCTCTCCATGCCTCCCTGTCCTGAGCTAATCGTTTCATCTCTACATAGCTCCGACACCCTACATCGGAGGCAATCTGTTTAACATATTCTAACCTTGGTCTACCCCTACAGTTTTTGTCCTCGACCCTTCCTTCAATAACTAAGCTTGCTATTCCTGGGTGTCTTAGTATGTGTCCTACCAACCTATCTCTTCTCTTCATTAGCAGTCGCCAGAAACATCTCTCCTCTCCCACTCGTCTTAATACCTCTTTGTTTGTAACCCTATCTACCCATCTGATCTTCATCATTCTCCTGTAACACCACATTTCAAATGCATCAATTCTCCTCTTTTCTGCTGCACCAATAGTCCACGTTTCACTTCCATAGAGCGCCACGCTCCAGACAAAGGCTTTCAAATATGTCTTCCTAATACCTAAATCTATATTCGATGTCAGCAGATTCCTTTTTTGAAGAAATGCTTTCTTTGCCTGCGCCAACCTACTTTTAATATCCTCTTTGCTTCGTCCATCACTGGTTATTCTGCTTCCTAAGTAACAGAAGTCTCCTACTTCCTTCAGCTTTTCACCTGCCAATTTGATCTCCATAGAGGTTTCTGATTTATTTCGGCTGCATTCCAGTATTTTTGTTTTACATTTATTTATTTTCATCATAAATTCTTCCGTAAGACGGAGTCCATACCATTCAAAAACTCATTCAAATCCTCAGGCTTGTCGGCCAAGATGACGATGTCATCAGCAAATCTCAGAGTTGAAATTATTTCTCCTTGAATCTTCACTCCCACTTTAAATTTTTCTCTAATTTCCTTCATTGCTTGTTCAATGTAAAGATTGAAAAGTATGGGTGATAAGTTGCAGCCTTGCCTTACACCTTTCTGAATACCAGCTCCTCTCTCATGTCCTTCAACTCGAATGACTGCTGTCTGGTTTCTGTACAGATTGTATATCACCCTCCTGTCCCTGTACTTTATTCCAATTGATTTCAAAATGTCAAACAATTTAGTCCAATCAACGTTATCAAAAGCCTTTTCTAAGTCTACAAAAGCCATGAACGTTCTCTTATCTTTCCTTATTCTACCTTCTAAAATCAGCCTAAGACTTAGTACAGCTTCCCTTGTTCCTACATTTTTCCTGAAACCAAACTGGTCTTCACCCAACTCCGTTTCTATCTGGCTTTCAATCCTCTTGTAAATTATTCTAGACAGGATCTTTGAAGCATGAGTAATCAAGCTGATTGTACGGTAATCTTCACATCTGTCAGCTCCCACTTTCTTTGGTATAGGGATGATTACATTCTTCTTGAAATCAGGGGGTACCTCACCTGTCTCATAAATCCTACACACCAAGTGAAATAACCTGATCAGACCTTCATCTCCTATGCAGCGTAGCAACTCAATCGGTATATCATCTATGCCTGGTGCTTTGTTCCTGCTTAAGTCTTCCAAAGCTCTATCAAATTCTGTTTGATTGCTGTAATAGATTCGTAGATATTAAGAACCGACTAAATATTTCGGATGGTCGCCATGTTGGATTTTAAATATGAAGGTCCTAGAGTTATGTACTGTTACAAGCAGATTATTGTGAACGTGTAGTATTCTAACTTCAATCGCATAATTAGGACACAAGAAAAAACAAGGAGATTTTAAAATTTTTCACAGCTGCCATCTTGAGGTTATGGAAACAATTGAAATAAATTAGATGCCAGTGGATTAACATTCGTATAAGGATTTACTGTACTAAGTTTCACTGCACTCGGATGGTTAAATTGCGAGAAACGTCCATGTGAATATTTATAATTCGCGTCACCGCCATGTTGGATTTGTGATCACCAGGTTATTTAAAGTCCTATAGGTGAACTTAAGTTCATAGCTCCTATGAACATTAAAAAATGCAGTTTGATTGCTAAAATAGATTCGTAGATGTTCAGTATCGTCTAAATATTTCTGATGGTCGCCATGTTGGATTGTTAAATGTATAGGCCATAGAGTCATGTACCATTAAAGGAAAATTATTGCGTAGGTTCGTTATTCAAACTTTCACTTCGATCGCATGACTACATCACAAGAAATAAAAACTTAATTTTAAAATTCGCACTGCCGCCATCTTGAGGTTATGTAAACAATTGAACTAAATTAGATACCAGTGGATTACAATGTGTATAAATATTTCCTGTACCAGGTTTCAGTGAGCTTGGAACATTAAATCGCGAGAAAGGTCTATTTGAAATTTTCAAATTCGCTTGGCCGCCATGTTCGTTTTGTAGTTAACCGGTTTTTGAAAGTCATATAGATGGACTTCCAGTAGTGCCTTTTATCTCCGTACAAAATTTTAGGGAGATACCGCTAATAGGTTCAGAGATATAGAATGCCGGTGAAATATTTCGCACATCCGCCATCTTGTGATTATGTAAACAATTGAACGAAGTTAGATGTCGGTGCATTACAATGTATATAAACATATACTGTACCAAGTTTCATTGCGTTTGGTTGGTCAAATCGCGAGAAACGTCTATTTAAAAGTCGTAAATTCGCTTGGCCTCCATGTTGGTTTTGTAGTTACCAGGTTTTCAAAAGTCACATAAGTGAACTTATAGTAGTTCCCTCTATCACCATAGAAAATGTCAGGGTAATATCGGTAATAGTTTCGGAGATATTGAATGCTGGTGAAATATTTCGCACAGCCGCCATGTTGGATTGGTGAGTCGTAACAAAATTTGAAGGGCACGGTCGAGGTCGCCGGGAATAGTGCTATGAACTTTCCGAGTTTCATTGAAATCGCTCCTGCCGTTTAGATTTTATTAGGGGGGGGGGGGGACACACACACGAATCACACACACACACACGCACACAAACACGGACAAAAGGTAATCTCATAAGCCTATTTTTTCAAAATTGAAAATAGGCTAATAAATGGCTGAAGATCTGAATCGGGATATGCTACTAATGAAAGAAATGGAGGAGGATATGAATCGGGATATGCTACTAATGCTGCTTAGCAAGTTCACTGAGATGGAAGAGTCAGTAAGCCAGAAAATAGAGTCTTTAAGTACGGAAATAGCATCAGTAAGAGAGTCTTTAAGTACGGAAGTAGGATCAGTGAAAGAGTGTATGAGTAAGGAAATAGGAGAAGTTAGGCAGCAAGGAGAGTCTATGAAAGTGCAAATAGAATCTATAGGTAAGCAGGTAGAATCTGTAAAGGTGTACGTAAAAGAAGCAATAAAGAAGCAGGCTGAAGCAACCAATGCTAAGATTGACGAGTTAAGCAAAGAAGTACAAGAACATAAAACTGTGATGAGAGAAGGAATAGCGAAAAATAAGGATAGCGTGAATAGCCTTAAGGAGGAACAGGTGACATTGATGGAGAGGAATGAGAAGCTCAAGGAAGAGAGAGAACGATGTGAAGAAGAACAAGGTTATATGGAGAAAGTGAATGAGCTATGTGCGATTAAGGAGCAGGAAAATTATCCTAGAAGTGGGGGGCATGAGAAAGCATGTGATTTGGAAGAAACTGAAGGAAAGGAGGCAGGTGAAAGAAAGGAAAGGGTACAAGAGAAAGGAGAAGCGGATAACGGAGAAGGTGAATTGGAAGAAACTGAAGAGAAAGGAGAATCAGATGAGGTTGGTATTGAAGACAGTAGCAATCAAGAAAAAGAGGCTAAAGATGAGGATGAACGTGCAAGAGTGAGCCATGGAGAAGACAACATACTAGAAGAAGATAAGGTGAAGAAGAAACAGGGGAAAACAAAGTGGAAGAAGAGAAAGGAACTGTTGAGTAAGACAAGACAGACGAGGAAGAGGTGGAAAATGTGGAAAGGAAGAAGAGAGAAGTGATTGAGAATGAAGACAAAGAGGACCAGGAGAATAGATAAAAGAATGAGTTGGAAAGCAAAGAGAAGGAGTAGGAAGAAGATGAGATGTCAGGCAAAGGAAGATAAGAGAGTGAAGGATCAGACCAAAGGAAGAAGAAGAAGAAAAAAGGAAAATATGATACTGAATCAGAGGAGACAGACCAAAGGAAGAAGAAAAAGAGAGGTTTGGAATACAGGAGACGGGGAGGCAGGAGGCATCGTAGAAGACGACGAGGAGGAAGGCGTGGGAGACGCAAGAATTACAGATGACGAAGCAGGCGTGGAGGCAGGAGGAGAAAAATGTATTATTTTCATTTGTGTATTTTTAATGTATGTGATCCTCACGTGCTTCTCACGTGAGAATCACATAGAGGAGCGATTGCAACCATTCTGATTGCAGGGCTCAGCTCTATTGTTAGGTAAGAAAATGGCGCTTGCTGGGAGGGCAGTTTGCATCTCTGTGTGGCATGGCAGGTGGCCTTGCCAACGAAGTTTCTTTTATATGTTTTTTATGCTATTTTGTTTATGCTGTTTTTGTTGGGAGTCCGTACTGAGGGATTTTGTGTTAGAGTATCTGTCCGGATTATCTTTGGAGATTGTAGGAAGCCATGTTAGTATCTGTTGAGATGTTTATTGTGTTTTTGGTCTTGGAAGTAGATAAGGTTTTGTGTGAAAAGATCCCGAGAAGTGAAGTGTTAGTGATTGATGCTTAGTGTTAAATACTAGAAGAATAAAATGGAGAAAGATGTTATTTTTAAAAGAAAACTCCCTAATTGTGAAATAACAACCACGCCCCGATAACCCAGAAAGAAGTATGTACGGTTACAGTACTTGGGTGCGTAGTAATCCACATATAATAACCGTTCGCGATATGTAACTATCCGTGATCTAAATAAATGGGTTTAGTTTATATGGATTCATATTTATTATGCGTTTGGTGTGTGTTGTTGACAGGCGAGGTCCCCAGGAAAGCTTGTGCTGTGTTGCCGCGTTAGCTTGCTCTGACCCGCCCGAGAATGCCACCAACGGATCATCCCTTCGTTCACTCTGCTTCGTCATGATTGCAATAAATCTTTTGGAATGAAGTACTGTACCTGCATTTTATTAAGTAGATGAAAATACTTGTACTGCCACCTGTAGGACGTTTTGTGAAATGGTGTCTGGCAGTAGGCCTATACCTTTTCAGTTGGTGTTTGTGTTCCGTGGATTTTAGTGGTGGAGGGTCATTTAAAATTTTAATTTGGTATACTGTACATGCCTGTGCCATTGGATTCCTCTTCTTCCATTTAATGCACTATCATCAATTTTGATGTTCTCGATGCCTCTTTGCCCTTGCTTCTAATGAAGCCTCTTTCTTTAAAAACATTTACTGTCTAATAGAAATAACAAGAAGTTCCGTAACGAACTAAAGAGCCTACTTTTCTTAAAATTTAAGATTCTTGCCAATGATTAATCTATATGGATCTATCTAGAATAAAGACGAAATTAAGTTGGTAATATCAAAATTTCTAATTAGTTCGAAATACTGTATATGCTACCTGGCATAATGTAGCCTAATAGAGAACTACAGTTGGCAGCCCTGGTGACTGAATATATTCTTAGTTCCATCTCTTAAGGTACAGAATACAAAATTTGATTGAAGTCCAATGGATAGCATGGACGTTAAAAGCAGTTAAACATTGGATTTAACAGCGCGCGTAAAATCATGTTGGCAACAATGACATGCGTGTATTGGTCAGAAATAATCTGAAATAATATGATCTATTGTTGTGTCAATTTTTAATGAAATCCATTAGTTAGTATAGAAGTTACATGCATTTTAAAATTGGACCTATCAGCAGGCTTAGAATCATGTTGGCAGCACTGGCATAGTTCTATATTAGTTACTCAAAATTAATCTAGAATGCCAGGTACTATACGTGAGCAAAGTTTAGAGATATTGGCTTGCATACATTCTGATATATTGATATTAGGGTAACAAAAAGAGAGACAGTATTTATTAACAGTTGGCAGCCCTGGTTACTCTTAAGAATCGGCATAGTCATATCTGTTATGGTACACATAGCACACACGAAATTTGGTTGAAATCCAAATGATAGTATAGAAGTTACATGTATTTAAAGTTGGACCTCTCAGCAGGCTTAGAATCATGTTGGTAGCACTGACATATATAAGTTACTCCAAATCAATATAGAATGCCAGGTACTATACGTGTGCATAGTTTAAAGCTGTCGGCTTGCATACTTTCTGATATAGGGGTATTCGGATTTAAAAAAATTGAGAGCATTTATTAACAGTTGGCAGCCCTGGTGGCTCTTAAGAATACGCTCAGTCATATCTGTATATGTACCCATAGCACATACGAAATTTGGTTGAATTCCAACTGATAGTGTAGAAGTTATATGCATTTAAAAATTGGACCTATCAGCAGGCTTATAATCATTTTGGCAACACTGACATGTATGGCCTCCTGGAAATTAAACTGTAATATTATTATCTATACGTGTGCCAATTTTGAAATAGCTCCCATTCATACATTCCAAGATATCCAACATGGAGCTCAAATTTCAATTGCGATTTTTCAGCAGTTGGTAGCACTGACATCATTTTCAAATATGGCCGTGAGATTTTCAGGTATAGATCTTTATTCCTACCAAATTTTGTTTCG
The DNA here is from genome assembly GCA_946902985.2 of Meconema thalassinum. NCBI lineage: Eukaryota > Metazoa > Arthropoda > Insecta > Orthoptera > Tettigoniidae > Meconema > Meconema thalassinum. The sequence goes on along the minus strand of OX336388.2, from coordinate 1,732,749,309 downwards.
ATTGCTGCAGCCGTTTAGGAGTTGATAGGGGGGGGCGACACACACACACACACACACAGCCAGCCAGACAGACAGAAGGACAGACAGGCAGAAGGACAGACAGACAGACACACATTTGCCCGATCTCATAAGTATACTTTTTCCTCATTTTTGCAAAATGTGAAAAGTAGGCTAAAAATATAAATCATCGTTAGTGGGTTAGCTAATAAGACAGTGGAAAGTTTCAGGAACGTAGCCTTAGGAATTAGCTATGAAATCAATTTTTAAAAGACTTTGATATTTTTTTGCATTCCTTAAATATTATTTCTCGGCTTCCTTTCGTGATAGTTGAACATTTCTACATATACTATCCTTTCATGAAAAGTTATTTACAGAATTGTGAAAACCGCATCAAAATCCGTCCAGTAGTCTCAAGTTTGGCCCGGACAAAAGACAAACTATATCTAAATTAATTTAATCCCTGCTGGTCTGAGTTAGGTTCAATTTGTAGCTGGAGGTATAACATGCACTAACAAAAAGAAAAAAAGAAAACAATACTATTAATATCATAAATGTGAGAGAAACGGCAAAGGACAGCTCTCAACAATAGCAAATTTTGATAATTGGATTTAAAGAAATGAAAATGTACGAGTAGTTTCTGCAAATTCGTGTACTTGTTGTACAAGATGTAAGTTATAACAGGCACAGTCATAACATTAATATTGTTACTTCTTTGGTTCTTTAAACTGTATCTCTCCCCTTAATTTGCAGTGAAACAACGAAACGCGACGACCATCAAATGAGTTTTAGAATGGTGAACATGCAGAACATGGCTAAACTTGTACAATTGCATTTCTTTTCAACTCTGACGTTTTCTTCTTTCTCCTCTGTGGTACGACTATCTCGATAATCCATTCAGCGTTGGAACTGTCTGTGTATATGTGTGTGTCTTCCTGGGCTGTGCAGTCAACTTGCCGTTGCTTTGCTGAATCTCTACAAGCGAAAGTTTGTGTTCGTTCACGATTGCTTCCTTCCGCCAACTTCTATTGCTTTCCTCAAAGGAAAATATACATGTACAACATCCCCTTTTCATTTCGAAGCAAGCAAGGCTGGGCTATGCACGCACGACTGAAACGTTGCCTCCGGCATCGCCAGACTTGTGAAGTGAATTCAAGTTAACTTTATTTGTAATTAGCTCTATATCATTAGCAGCAAGTATAACTTACTTTGACACTAGGAGAATACATTTCTCCATTGTTTACGATACTCAGGGAAACTCAAAGCTTATTTAAGAGACTTTGAAGTGAATTTAATACAATGTGCAATTTAAGTTAGTGAAACAAAATTATTCATATTGTATTGTATCCTTCGCCCTAAAATTCGATTAATTTAAATTGGATTACTTCTCCTTTAGTGAAACTTGAGCAAGTTTAACTGGAGTTTAATAAAAGAGTATTGTGAGAAAAATAGCTAACAAAAGCTGTATTTAAAGGGGGATATCCTCTTCCCAATTAGTAATCACCGTAATTTTATACTCGGATGAATATATCAAACTGCAGAGCATTTCTCGGGACGTTATAAGAGCAAGACATTGGCTTTCTTAGCTCGGATGGCAAGAGCGGGAGATTGACAATCGGCTCGAATCAGTTACATCAGGTTGTATCCCGGCACTGAGAGAGAACATACCGAGCATATATCCTTGATATTTTCTAAAACCTTCACGGGGAGATGTTGTGATGCTATCTTAGTTCAGGTTGAGTTTGAAGTACGTGTGTTCGGGCGTCCCTTGGACAATGGCATATTTTCAGATATTTTAGCCACCCTCAATCATCAGGGCATCCATAGAATTGGAGTCTATATGTTGGTGATCAGGGGGACGCAGCTGCTCACTTCCTTATGCCACGATCCTCTTTAACATCCTTCTTGTCAACCTCACTTGGTCAACAATTGTTTTCTTCCTACTCAATGGCTTAAGGATATCATTGATATGATTATGATGATGATAGTTGTAATTCTTATTTTGAGGGGCCTAACATCTAGGTTATCGGCCCCTAATGAAATGAAATGTTTTAAAATGCGAGCAGGAGTATAAAAATAGCCCACTGCTAGGGGATGAAAACGGAATTAGTTTATATAAAACTGACAGTGAGCCCTTATAATAATGCTTTATTTGGATAAAATTATAAAAAACGTGGATTATAAAAGCAATAAAACAAATAAGGCATTTGGAACAGTAAACAAGTAGTTCCGTGAAGAACTATACAGCCTATTTTCATATATCCTGCTTATGTTAATTGTCTCTATCAACATACAAAATTTCAGTTTAATTGCTGTAACAGTTTCGTCGATATTGAGAACCGTCTATATATTTCATATGGTCGCCAGGATGGATTTTTATTTTTGTCCTATTACATTAAGATTATTGTGTACGTGTGGTATTCAAACTTCAATCGCATGATTTGAACACAAGAAGTAAAAACGAGATTTTAAAAGTACGCACACCAGCCATCTTGTGATTATGCAAACAATTGAAATAAATTACATGCCAGTGGATCAACATTTGTATAAGCATTTAATGTGCAACGTTTCACGGCACTCGGATAGTTAATTCGCGAGAAACGTCCATTTAAATATTTATACTTCGCGTCGCCGCCATGTTGGATTTGTGCTCACCAGGTTACTGAAAGTCCTATAGGTGAACATATGTTCATAGTCTCTATGAACATTTAAAAAAAACAGTTTGGTTGCTGTAAAAGATTCATAGATATTGAGAACCGTCTAAATACTTCGGAAGCTCGCCATTTAGGATTGTTATATATATAGGCCATAGAGTTATGTACCATTCAAGGACAATTATTGCCTAGCTTCATTATTCAAACTTTCACTTCGATCGCATGATTACGACACAAGAATAAAAACTTAATTTTAAAATTTCGCACAGCCGCCATCTTGAGGTTATGTGAACAATTTAATTAAATTAGATGGCAGTGCATTACAATCTGTAAAATCATTTACTGTACCACATTTCACTGCGCTCAGAGAGTTAAATCACGAGAAAAGTCTATTAAAATATTTTAAATTCGCTTGGTTGCCATGTTCGTTTTGTACTTTACAGGTTTATGAAATATACATCGGTAAACTTGTATCAGTACCCTTTATCACCGTACAAAATTGCATGATGATATCTGTAATAGTTTCGGAGATATAGAATGTCAGTGAAATATTTCGCACAGCCGCCATTTTGAGGTTATGTAAACAATTGAACTAAATTAGACTCCAGTGCATTACAATGTGTATAAACATTTGCTGTACCAAGTTTCATTACGTTTGGATAGTTAAATCGCGAGAAATGTCTATTTTAAAGTCTCAATTTCGCTTGACCGCCATGTTGGTTTTGTAGTCACCAGGTTTTTGAAAGTCGCATAGGTGAACTTCTAGTAGTGCCCTTTATCACTGTACACAATTTCAGGGCGATATCGGTAATAGTTTCGGAGATATTGAATGCTAGTGAAATATTTCGCACAGCCGCCATGTTGGATTGGTGAGACGTAACAAAATTTGAAGGGCACGGTCGAGGTCGCCGGGAATAGTGCTATGAACTTACCGAGTTTCATTGAAATCGCTCCAGCCGTTTAGATTTTATTAGGGGACACACACACACACACCTCACACACACACACACACACACACACACACACACGCACACACACACGGACAAAAGGTGATCTCATAAGCCTATTTTTTCAAAATTGAAAATAGGCTAAAAATATGTATGTACACAGTAACAAACATAAAGCATATTCAACCTAAACTAAAATTCTTAAACTATATTAAAACTTAGAAAATAACCACTCTTCCGCAAGAACCGGATGACGAGGTCTGCTGACATCCCGTCATCACGTAGAACAAGGCAGATCGGCCAGGTCCACACACTCCTAGAGGGTGTGTGCTACGGTAAAGTGGGCGCCGCAAGCCTTCTCTCTTTAACAAGTGAGAGTATGTAGCAAACCAATGGCCGATATGGAGTCGACAGAGTACCACTGCTTCCTTCCGGCTAGATTGTAAGGAATATGTCCATACATTCGTTGTCTCCTAGATGACTTTCAGTTTATTGGGCAGGGGCGTGTAGGTGAGGTCGACAGTAAAATTCATGATCTAGGGTGGGCATTCGCAACCTTCTTGAGACTGAGAGCACCATCCTCATGCCATACCAAGTACCCAAGCTACATTACTTCGAATTAAATAATAATAATAATAATAATAATAATAATAATAATAATAATAATAATAATTGTTATTACTATTATTAATAATATAATTATTATAATGATGCAACGAGCATGTGCCTCTATTTACAATTCGTATCTCTCTCCCCTCAGAAGTGCAAAAATAGCTAGGGATTCACCGCTCACCAGGCATGCTGTAAATGCCTGCATGACTCGTGTAAGTAACGTGTATTTACGTGCGGACAGCTGAGTGGATTCAGCATCATTCGTGTTATCATAAAATAGGGATGACCAATTATTTAGACAATTATTCATATTCTGAAGGCTAATGCCTTGTCGATGCAACGACGCTCTTCTATCGTTGGTGGTTCATTTCAATTCCATGAAATTGTCACATCCCATTCTATTCTTGATGTCTTCCGAATATTTCATAGGCTACTAGGCCGTCCTCTTCCTATCTTTCCCAATTTAGACAATATTATTTATATTTCACAAAATAATAAAATGTCCGTCAAAACTTGTAATGAAAACACTGTTAGTCCTGTTTGTGCAACACAATTTGAGTTGAAGAATGGGTCTCATGGTAGCTTGTGCTCGCGAGCACTTGTTGGATCGTACGACGAGAGCACCAGATTTAATTTGAAGAGCACCGTGGTGCTTGCGAGCACCAGGTCGAGAACGCCTGACCTAGTGGGCCTTTTTCCAGTTTAACGGCTTTTTATCCCTAAAGTTTTCATTTTATATTATCTTTCTTCTCCCTGAAAATGGGTAGACCAACTCACTCCCGATATTTCCTGTCTGTCGTAAGAGCTGAATAGCAGAGTAGAGAATGAGTAGGTCAACACCATATAGTGAATCCTAGGTAACAGTAGAGGAAAGTGACCAAAGTCGGACCCCCATTTTGTTTTTTACCTGTATTGTTATTAATTTCATCTTTTTTAAATTTGAATTCTAGCTAGATGAGTTCTCTGATACGTTTTATAACGTTGTATCTGGTTCAGATTATCTTATAACAACCCAGTTTCTCCTATAATATGTTTTCATTAAAAGTAACAAAAATGACGTCTGGGAAAAAGTATGCCAATGACGGACCCCTCTTAAGAATGAACGTAAAATCACATGAAACCACTAGAAAAGTAATGAAGAACGTGAAAATACTTTATTTTTACATTATATAATTAGGAACATAACTTATTGTTATGACCACAAAATCCAGAAACCGACCACTTTGAGAGTTTCCCATTTTCTCACGCAAGGTCTGATATTTCTTGGGGTCATCTGAAACAATATTCTGAATGGTTTAAATAAAACCCAAGAAATTTTAATTTGAATTTCAGGAGCCCAACTCATGGTTATTAGGGGTCCGACTTAGGAGTTTTAGGGGTCCGACTTAGGAAAGCCGCGGGGGTCCTGCTTAGGACATCTTGTACTTGATATTTTCGAGGCTATGAAAAAAAAAAAGGTATTTCGACAAGCAAATACAACATTTATCAAGTGTATCGCTTACTAAAGACAGTACTGTAAACACAATGTGACTTACCCTCTTTGAAATATAAAACAATCACTATTCCATGAGCACGTGTAAAAACATCCACTCACATTAAAACCAGTAATGGCGGAACTGACGGGATACTTCCCACAGTCCAGTGCTGCCACTTCTACAACATAAAATTTCCTTTCATATCTTCACATTCATTATTGTGACACCATGCGGCAGTACTGTCCAAGCAAAATAAAGCAGGGGTCCGACTTCGGTCACTTTCCTCTAATAATAATAATAATAATAATAATAATAATAATAATAATAATAATAATAATAATAATAATAATAATAATAATAATAAAAATATCGTATGGCCTCGGATGCCGGGTGCAAGCTTTGTTATTTGACACCCAGGGGGTAGCTTGCATGTCGAATTTCGTTGTTCCTTGAAGCACTACGAAAGTCAAGGAGGTTAGATAATATCAAAACTCCTTGAACACTATAGCGCTTTCTAGTAGAGAAATGAGGAACTTTGTGTTGGCGGAAACTCCCGAGATTAATTTTGTTATTATGAACACGGCCTACTGAATTCAAATGGGTTCTCCGACATGCCAACGTCGTATGACATGCCTGTCTTAATTTTTTCCGCTTTTCAAAAAAATCACTTACCACGGCCAGGAGCGAACCTGCAAGCCTGGGGTTGGTAGTCCGACACTTGAACTACTCCCCCACCGTGGCAAGCTCCTAGGTAACAGTAAGTGATCTATACACCTTCATTAGCTCATGGCTTGTTTGTTCTGGAAATTACGACCTTGAGGGAGATCTGCTCTGGATTCATTACCGGTATCTCATTTGTTCAGGGTCATTGGGACAGACCATTTATTGTTTCCATCCTTAACTGTCTGTCACCTCTCTCGTATGTATAGGCTACATGTATGTGTTTCTACACCGTTTCTAAGCTATTGGGATGAAGCGATATGAGTAGTGGATCGTTGCTATGGCCAGGAGGCCATCCTGACGCCAACAAGAAGAGTTAATGAGATATGAAATGAATGCAGATGAATGAAGTAATAAAGAAGATCCCATGGCCTAAGAATTTATATTCCCTACATTTCCCCGAATTTTAAAACGAAAAACCCCATAATAAAATAAACTATACATTCATGTACGGCCGATGGGTTCGAACCCAATCTTCTTCCGAGTCCAAACATAGCCCGGTTATGACTTTGTACATTGATTCGCGTTGGTACCTCGATAGATTGCCACTTTTATGTATATAACGTAGCTTTTAATTAGGATCTAGGAGTAATTTAGTGGTGGTGGTAGTGGTAGTAATAGTAGTTGTGATATTAATAATACATTATTCATCATCATGGGCGGCTTCGGTGGCGTAGTTTGTAGCATGCTGAGCTTCTATGCTCAAGATCACGGGTTCAAACCCAGCCGAAGTCGTCGGATTATTTAAGAGCGTTAAAAATCTCTCAGTATGCTTTTCTTTGGAGGGGAAGTAAAGCCAGTAGGCCCATGTAACAGATGAATGGCATGTAAAAGAACCTTCCACTAACTAGAATTGTGTGAATCTAATATCATAGGTTAGATTTGATTAACGCTCAATTAGTTTCAACGTTCGTCGCCAGGTGCTGGTTGCGGTGGCATATAGTAGCCAAGTTTACAGCTAGGTGTCGTTGACGGTAGCATTTGGTAGCAACAATAGGAACTACTTGAAATTCATCGTCTTTAGTCCTTGGGGCCGATAACCTAGATGTTAGGCCCCTTAAAACAACAATTATCATCATCATCATCTTTAGTCCTTACATGAATTACAGACTACATCCCACTAATACAGCCATCACAATTAACACCGGTTATCAGACAGATTCTACACACATCCAAAGTACAGTAGACCTACACGGGGCTACATAACCGCGTTGTCGCAATCCATAAACTAAGGAACGAACCAACCAATTCATCATTATGATCATCAGCTTCATCTTTATTATTATCAACAAGGATACATGGCTGAGAATTGAGGCAATTTGAAGCACAAACCACCGCCATACTTGGTTAAATCCAAGGCACCTCTTACAAACCTGTTTCTTAATATTTACAGCTACCGCCATAGCCTAACATAGGTTACCAGACAGATGTAACACACACGTACAAAGGTATTGTAGATTTGGCAGGTGACTAAAATTACCATAGTCTCTGGACGAATCAATAGAAAGAACTTAATTTAGGTAAATTATTTATTAATAATAATGACATCAAATTACAAATAGGCCTACACATAGGTTCTGCGTAATAATTGGTACTGTACAGAGCTAAGCGACCAGCGCACGACAATAAATACTTTGTGATAATTTTAATGAATGTGGGTGCCCTATATTTCTTACCAGTACGTGCCAATGAGCTGTTTATGATATTCGCTACCTAACGTATTTATATGGAAATTATGACATTATGTTTTCATAGGATTCTACTCATGATGTATTATATACTATTTTCTTAACTAACTCTCTAAATATAGCAATTACGCTATCGCCTACCAAAATGAATCCATTTATAATCAAAACCTGGTGCGCATTTATATGCTAATACATTAGTACAATCACGAGAGGCGGAAATGTGTGGTTTTTGGAACATTAATATTCAAATTCAGTATAGTCACGTTGATAAATTGCCACCAGCACGGGATGAATCATTGATAGTATTACCTTGCCGATAGAAATAGAAACATATACCGAATAAAAGTGTGCCTGGAGTATTTAATGTAATCAACCTGTGCAAGTGATCCGTCCAGTATGGAGGTGGTGTTTGTAGGTTTAAATGATAGAATATCAGGGTCATCCGCCCTAATTTCCTCGTGTAGGTATTGATGATGATGATGATTGTTTTAAGGGAACTAACATCTAGGTTATCGATCCCTAATGACACGGCTGAAGGTGAAAACGAAAAACAAAAAGAAAAGGAAATGAAATGATCCCACTTCTAACTACTAACTTATGATTAACTTACAATCTGAATGACACCTGCAGCCAGGAAGACCTTATGTTGGCCACAGATCGAGGGATAAGAGCTGCAGAGTTCTGGAAAGGAAGAATTTAGTGTGTCTTCCGGGCACGGAAATATATATATATTATCTTACATATTAGAGTTGTTGTTGATTGATTAAGGGGCTTTGCGACATTGTGGTCGTAAAGCCCCGTGTACACGAGTGTGTATGGAATTTTTCTGATAACTAGTGTAATTGCGATGGCTGTATTAATGTGTGTAATTGTAATACAGATGAGGATTAGGAAGGTGATTGCAATGGCCTTCAGTTAGGAACTATCCCGGCATAGAAGTGGGAAACCACGAAAAAACACTTCCAAAATGGCTGAGATAGGAATCTAACCTACTTCCTTTCCGTTTTGCCTCACGAGGCTGCGTGTACCCCATTCCAGCCCTCAGACCGGAATTAAATTTGTTGGTAGAACCAGGTATCGAATCCAGACCTCCGGGACGATAGCCAAAATACTAGTAGGTAATGTGGTCTTACACATTATAAGAAGAAATGGAATAAACAAGAGATAGGTAAACAAAAGAAAAGAATAGCCGTCCCTTGCAGAATGAGGATTGAAGGACGTAGAAGGAGAAAGAGCCATGAAAGACAGATAGGGAAGGGAGAGAAAATCTGCCCCATAGTCAGAGGAAGAAGGGGGAAGACCGGATCCATCTCAGAAATCTCTTGGGGTCGCCAACTCTGAACTCACCAGCCGTGAGCCCTGGAGGGTGTGGTGCTACCCAAGATGCACCACAAGTGGTGGGGTTACTCAAACTCTGCCGCCTTTAGGGCCTTGACCAGAAGCCAGGAGATACCGTGAAAAGAAAAGAAGAGTTCTGACCCCCCGAATATCAGGAAAGATGAGACAAAGCCCAATTAAGGCGGAAAAGTCAAAGCCAATCTAACCTCATATACCCAAATACCGTTGGGGTCGGATGAGAACAGGAGTATGACGAATGTCATGGATTAAATGTAAAATGTTAATGTAAATGCTATGGATTGGGGTTTTTGGAGTTGGAAAGGAAGGTACCAACTTGTTTTGTGGAATTATGAACATGCCACCCCCAGTTGCATGGTACACTCATACATACAGATAACTCTTAGGTACCCTTGAGGAAGAATATGAGGATAATCTGACATTATCAGATGATGAATTTGGAAACAAAGGCTCATCAAAGGAGAAATTCAATGAGGAAAGAGCTGGAGGAAGAAGAGGAATCAGAGTAATATGGACATGGTCTGCACTACAATATAAACAAACTCAAATCTTTGATTTAAGTTTTCCATAACTTACATTTTTGGAATTTCACTGTGCCTTTTCTCCTACATCGTTAGAGATACAGCATTAAAACTAGGTATGTTGCTGTAAACCATTATTATAATTACCTTCCTGGAACAAATTTGTTTTAAAGAATATATTTCGGATTTTAAGGAGTAACATGCCATTCTTTTTTCAAATTAAGTCCATCAGATTTTGAAGTGCTGTTAAAAATAAAGTAAATACGATACCAAAAATTCGTTCCACAGATATTTTTGTTTAAATCTGGTCTGTAGATATTACATGTCAAATTTTGTAACTTACATTGTGATAGTTTTGTAGAAAAGGTGCATATTAAGGGTACATATTTCAGAAAATTCAAATATTTCTCGCTGAAGAATTTTTTGAATTATCACCAAGAAAATCAATACAGCACACTGGTAATCATGTGTGCCAAATTATATAGCATTAGCTTTAAAACTCTGGGCGTTACAATAATTATTTTACTTGAGTGCAATTTTGCATACGTCCCCCCCCCCCCCCTTAGTTTTAATGAATTACGTAAGTATACACGTGTGTATGATTTAGAAAACACAATAGAGTACTAAATCAATAACGTAAACAAATAAAAAGGTACGAGCCTTACAGTAGTCGCATATGATGTGTAACATCTGACATGTTATCCTACTCGTATACTACACAGCTTGGACATTCTTAAAATGTTAATTTACCATCTCTTGATGAATACAGTACTTTTGCATTTGTCAGTTGGCACAGGCTAGAGTAAAAGGTGGCTTTTCACCGATGTCTCAGTCTCACTCATGGCTGTGATTATATGGAAGCTACTGAGGTATGGGTGGTGCTTAGTAATGGCATTCGGGGCACAGTCAGTAACCTGTGAATGCTGTGAAAGGTTCAACTCATAGGGTTAGGACTACTGCTCTGACTCAGTGAGGAAAGCAATGGCAAACTACCTCACTTCTCTTCTTGCCTTGAACGCCTCAAAATAGCGCTGCCTTGGGTTTTTGTGAGTATCTACTCACATAACGTAACGGCGGTACTTTTTGAGGATCCAACCAGCCTTCGGGCTGACTACCTAACAGACAGACTATGATGAATATATAGATTGAATTGGAGATATGCTACTGTCACATTTGTGGCGCAGCGGTCAAGCTGTTAGTCTCTCACCAAGGTAGACCGGTTTTGATTCCCGGTAAATACATGTGAGATTTTCGAATTGAAATGGCATGTCCTGTGGTTCGCATTCCACGTAAAAGGGAGGTACCGTGGATCATGATCGTGAGATTAACGGACACGCAAAACTACAAGCTTCCTTCCTTCCTTTTACATTAATAATTCATAATAACAAAGTGACACACAACGTCGACAGTACTCTCAAATACTGTGAGCACATTCCTCAGTAACTATAACATTCATTATTATCAAGGCTCTCATACAGTTCGTCGTAAACAATCAAAGCATGGCTTCCTACAATCATGAAATGACCTAGTCTCACATATGATGAAAATACAGCTTTTATTCTACTCATATAGCAACATTCTGTTTTTGCATTTATTATTTGACTACTCACCCACAGCTTGACAATAATGCCGCTCACTTAAATGTAATTTGTCGTCTTTGTCCTACCCCATGTGATATTCAACCTTGAACGTGAAGCTTCATAAACTGCTCAATGACAAATGAAAGTCGGTGAAACATTTGCCACCGTGCTCGTCAAACCAGTGCCTGCTAAATGCACTTCCTACTGTATTGCCATAACATTCTCGCACTACAGAGCACACACTGCCTTGTTTCCAATACACACATTTTCAATTGTACATCCACCTGGGAGTGCATCTTCACTTCCGTCCGATCCACTTCCGCCCGATTCACTTCCGTCCCATTTTTCTGGCAGTGCGTCTTCACTTCCGTCCGATCCACTTCCGTTCGATCCACTTCCGCCCGAATCACTTCAGTCCCCAATTTTCAAAATCACTCCCACAAAACTAGCCAGCAACCGAGCGGAAAGATGTTACACATCAAAAATTAGCACGTATTAGAAAATTCTAATCGAATTGCTGAGTTACTCGCAGTAGGGTGTCACCGTACAGGTGTTGACTTGTCGCGTAATCCTAAATTGCCCCATTTAATTAATAGTGATGATTAACTAATACATGTAAGTCTTCCAGGAGTGTATTTACATATTTGTAACTTATACCCAGCCCATTCATTGAGCATAGTCGTGTTCACCGACTGAAGAGCTACAAATGAAAATGTTGTACATACAACACTAAAAGAATGGCTTTAGTTCTACGTATTAAGTTCGCTAACTTATTAAATTGTTTGAGTATTAACATGTGTCAAATATTTTAATACGTTAAGGTTTTATATTTTTGTTGATTGTCGAAAAATACCCACAATGTTTGTATATTCAGTTATTAGTTTCCCTGTATTTTATTACAACACAAGTCATAATCCAAAATCTATATACTGTAGTCCATCACGTGGTGGCACTGATGGTGATTACATTGGTGGGGTGGTGGAGTTGGAGGTGGTGGTGGTGGTGGTGATTGTATAGCGATTGTTGTTTTAAGGGTAAAACATTTAGGTGATCTGTCCCTAGTCCAACACATGGAAAAGCTATTTAATTGAAGGAATAGATAAGAGCTGAAAAGGACCAGCACGGTATATGAAAATAGGATATATCTTTTTATTCAGAGAACTACTTGTTAATTATAACAACTAACGGTGAAAACACATCAAATAAGAAATAAAGATTGTTCCATTGGGGGTTTTGACGTTTATTCCCCTTGTATTTCTTCTCACCGGCATCGTCGACGAACGCAATTAAAATTTACACCGTTATTCAAATGAATAGGTCCATAACTTCCCCCCATTACACAACGGCTTACTAGTAAAATCTGAATGTAGAATCAAACAAGCCACATCATCAGCAAATTTTCGGTGTATTAAATTGCTCATAATATATTTTATGATCAACAGAGTGCATTTGATAACCGATGTGTGATCACCGTTCTATTAAAGTTAGGAAGGCATGTGACTGTATACTGAGATATGTGATCTACCATCTGGATTTAATTCCACTTGATGGATCTTAAATCATGGTGATTAATGGAGACTGGCATCTTTTATTCCCAGTGACGCATGGATTGATAGCTGTGTTAAGTCTCAAAATAACACGAGTAAGAAACTAGACGCCTGTCGTTATGCACGCCCAGCTAAAATGTTGGGTCCTAATGCTTGGTGGATTCATTGTCCCATGATAGCACAGCTCACGCTGTACGCTTTTCATATCAATAGGTGGAGCATCCTAAAATATGGCTTGGGATCAACAAGATAGCCACAAAAATAAAGGATTGCTGGTGCTAGTTCGTGAGCCCTTTTGTATTGATCTCAAATTTGGAACATTTCAATTGAGAAAGGTGGAAATGTGGTGGCCGTGGCCATCCAGCATTTGCCAAGAGTAGAAGTGAGAAAGCACTTCCAGGATAGCTAAGTTGGGAATCTAACCCATATCTTCGCAGTGTTTCCTCTCGAGGCTGAGTGTACCCGATTCGAGTCCCCAGACCGGAATTAATTCTCTTGGCAGTGCAGGAAATTGAATTTGGACCTCCGAGGCGACAGCCAAGAATGCTAGCCACTAATCCACTGGGTAGGCAAAAGACCGTCATTTTCGGTGAGTGAATAAATATAAAGCATAATAATAATACTACTACTACTACTACTAATAATAATAATAATAATAATCTGTCTGATAACCTGTGTTGTTGTGGTGTCTGCAAAGCTGTGTGTACTTGTAAGTCGAATTAGGATTTGGAAGGAGAAAGCTGTGGCCTTAAGTTAAGTACCGTACCGACATTTTTCTGCAGTTGCGGGTGGAAAAACTGCTGAAAACTCACTTTCAAGGTGGCTGATGTGATTACCGAACCATCTTATGAATTTTATCTCAAGAGACTGAATGCACGCAATTCCAACCCTCGGGAGAAAAACCTTTTTCTTGGCATAGCCTAGGATCTAACCCGGATCACAGGGATATTATCCAATACCGCTAATTACTAGTCCACGAGAAGCAGGTCTCAACATGATGTCTAAATTGTGAAATTCATGATGATGAATCTCCAACTCGCTTTCACGTCTCTTCTGTGAGTTTTGCCTTCGCTTGACCACTCAATACTCAAGTGTGTTTGAATGAACTTCTTAAAAGCAAGGGTCTAGGATCGATCTATTGACTTGAGTAAGTGAGGGCGCGGTGCGATGGATATTGGTAGACCAAGGGACGGACACACACACACACTCGTGCAGAGGACAATATTAACTGACCAGGCACACTGTGCTCACTCTTCCCATCACGTCTGCACACTGTTTGCTCCAACAACCAATAACGGTCGTGAAGGACCTCCATTCCATCTCAAGTTGTTGAAATGTTCAACTACCTCACCAATTGAATTGGAGTAGTGAATCTGGAATCTGATTTCATTGTCATAGAGCGAAGAGATGTGTGTCCACACATCACAAAGCACTAAATGTAGTTATATTTCATTAGAGCAGTATTTGTTCGATACTTAAAGACATAAGATCATCTCGTGGTGTAGTGACTAGCATTCTTATCTGTTACCCCCTGAAGTCCGGGTTCGATTCCCGGCTGTCATGGAATTTAATTCTCTTCTGAGGATTGGAACGGCATTGTCTGCGTCGTGAGGCAAAACTGAGAAGAAGAGATGGGTTCGATTTCCACCTCAGCCTCCTTGGAAGTGGCTTTTCGTGGTTTTCCACTTCTACTACAGTCAAATACCGGGGTGGTTCCTAACTTTTAAGGTCACGTCTGTTTCCTTCCTAAAACCCACATGACTTACAAATAGGCTACACACACTGATACCGCCATCACAATAAGATAGGTTATCAGACAAATTTCACACGCACCAAAGTACACGGGGAAACATAATCATGAAGTAGCTAAACCTGTAAATATATCAACAACAAAAATACTTCAACCTGCCGCCGCTGTATTGTACAGTATTAAGATAATTTGGCTCCCCTATCCGTGTTGACCGACTGAAGAGCATTATACACAGAATCTAAAACGTCAACACTGAAGAAAAGACTTCTAAGTTTTCTATGTACCACAACAAAACAACAATTGGCAAATTTAGTGAATTGCTTTTTTTTTGTCTGGTGAATTCTACGTCCGCCTTCCAGGGAGGGTTATTATTATACATGCCGACTTGTGGGGTTGAAATAAGTTCAACCACTAGATTATGAAATGTATGTGCAGACAAGAAAGACAGGAAATCAAAAAATAAATATATTTAGTTCTTGTGCTTTGATTTTAAGGAACATTCAGACGCTATATTTGAAAAGCCGTTCAAAACATGTTCGGGGTGACGAAGGCCTCATGATGACTGTGCAAGTATTTCACTCCATAAAAATTATTAATTTTGTCTGTATTAAGTTGACAATATTTGACATTTATGATTAAAATATGGAAAAACACACTATATTCCGTTTGGGTACAGTTGTACCCCTCTTGATAATCCGTGTGTGTTCTTAAACTTGGTGTTATAATAGTACATTATGCAACGAGCCTATAAAGGCAATCATTAAGACACGAGTATGTTTATAAAACGAGCATAAGCGAGTTTTATTATTACCATACGAGTGTCTTATTTACCATTATAGGCGAGTTGCATACGACTGTTTATGTTCGACGATAATTATAGCTTTATTATATGTTTTAACATAAATATTCATACATATCTGTGGGATTCAGTTAATTCAGTTATTGAACAGGGCGCGCTGGCTTTGCTGACTGAACAGAGCGCATGCGTGGGTCAAGGCACTCCGAAAGCCGAGACCATACACTTTGCTTGCCAACACAGAAATAAGTTATGTTTGATTTTGAACGCATGCGCGAAGGTATCCTTACCTAATTGGTCACACAACTGTTTCTTGAGCTCTGATTGGTGGGAGAAACTGTTTCATAATGAAAAATAGTGTTATAATGAGCCTCATTATGATACAGTTTTCTGACACATAATGTTTACATTTCGACATCGTCGAACATAAAGGGGATAAGGTAATGTGCCATGAAATCCAATAATCTTGCAGCCCCAAGTTTAACTCAACTTTCATCATATTCGTACTTCTACGAGGCTTATTAAATGTAATCTCCTCACAGCAGCCATAATCGTGACTGATCGTTTAAGGTGAGATGTAGCCAAATATTGACCTAACGATGCGTTTTTTAAAATTCCATATTTTGATAGCTTAGTGTCTAATGCATATTTTCCCGAAGTATCAGGCCAAACAAATTTACCTAAGCACGTTAAAATAATACAAATTCAGAAACGTGCGTTTCTTCCATACCCACCTGTAGACTAGGATGGGAATTCACATAGTGGTAAAAATAGACACACTGCCAAAAATAAAATAAGTGTTTTTCAGTGCTAATATGGTATGGCAATCGAGAGCAATATACATGAAGTGAATGCCTTGCAGAAAGACACGCAATATGTTGGTGGTGAATTTTCATGAAGGATTAATGAATAAACTCAAAGCCTCCGTGGCTTAGGCGGCAGCACGCCGGCCTCTCACCGCTGGGTCCGTGGTTCAAATCCCGGTTACTCCATGTGAGATCTGTGCTGGAAAAAACGGAGGCAGACAGGTTTTTCTCCGGGTATTCCGGTTTTACCTGTCAAAATTTAATTCCAGCAACACTCACCACTATCATTTCATTTCATCTGTCATTCATTTAATCATTGCCCCAGAGGAGTGCATCAGACCTCGGCAGCCGGCACAGTTCATATCCTCGCCGCTTGATAAGGGGGTTTCATTCATTCCATACCTGACCCGGTCGGAGACTGGAAGCAGGCTGTGGATTTTCATTTTCATTAATGAATAAACTCAGTGTGAAATGTGTCCATCTTCAAATGCATTTTTCTAGGAACATGTTTTTATGTTTTTTTCATATTCATGTAACATTTTCTCTGAACCTATCACAGTGGTTACCTTAAAAGTTAACACAGATGCACAAGTATGTTCAAGGAAAATAGTGAACCCTTCAGAAAAGCAGTGTTTAATGTAAGAAATCTTAATCAAGGGGTCGCGCTCAGTTCCTATGTGATGTTTACGTTCGCCAAACAACATGCTCTACTGAGGTAAGGGTCATAGGATATAAACTATAAATTAGAAAGAAAGGTGACAGGATGTAAAATAATAACATGATTTAATGACTAATAGTGCATAAAAAGAAATAAACAACAATAAAATATAAAACAATCCTCCCTGAATTTCCCATGATAGGAATATCTATAAATTTGAGGAGTCAGACGGATCTCCCCTTTTATTTAAAATGTGGATCCTGGTTCCACTACCTTGCAATTTGGGGTTTTATGTGCGCGTAATGACTAACTACGAGGAATGAGTACTTTGGATGACTGTTCGTTTACAACGGGTTAACAGCCACGGTGCTTACGAACAATCATCTCGTAAATCAACGTTTATGGATATGGAACATGACATTAATAAAAACCCTTAAAAAGTAATGCTGACACACGCACTACAAATCTACTATTTACAGGAATCTCCCTCGAGACCCTCATTAGCGCGAAGACGCACTTGACTTTGAGCTGCCAACACGGGCCAAATTGCTCAACACAAACAAGGAAATACAGCAAGCATGTGACTCACGGGTCACGGAATGGAATAAACATGGAATAAACCAACAACAACAAAAGCCTGACTGGCTGACATTACTTTATATGAACAAAACTGCATGTTAAGCTAACGCTTCGGAGATTATCGTGATTCGTAGGCAACTCCCATTTATTTAAACAATTTTTATCATTGATCAGTTCTTAATTCTGTATTTAAAGTTATTACTGAGCCACACAGGCACACTCCACTAATGACCTGGCTGGCAATCCTCAGTCCGTCTTGTGCAACATCTCCCCTCTTCCTCAATCACCTGCCATTGTCCCACTCCAGTGTGTATAAATATAACTGACCAGCTGTGCCGTTATCTCAAGGAATCAACAGCAACAAACTCAACCACTTCAAAATATGGTCAGACATTAATCAAAATATCCATAATTGCCCTCGCGAGGTCACAATCTAGATTTGTCTTCAAGCTGCCAGAAATCAGTCTACGCTGAAATTCCCGCTTGTAATGACACAAAAACACACACTCACACATACACATATATGGGAATGACAATACGTTATTACACAGATCGGCTGAATGGATGCTCGCCGACAATTTAAAAAAATTAAAACCTACGATAGAGCTGACTGCTCTTCGTCACAAATCACATTGCTCCAAAGGCAATAATCTCATTGAATCTGATCAATAATAAAACAAAAGAAATTAATTACCCTCCAATCTACTGTATAATTATTTTACTTCAGTCCTACTTCTGAAACAGAACGTATCTCCGAGAGACGTTTTTAACCGCATCGCGTAACATATGCAAACACGGCCGTTCACATAGCTACGTTAGTTAAAACAACAAACAAGAAAAGAACCTTCTACTAAATATATATGCGAGCTGTTTCCATGCAAAAGGTGTGTCAGACCAAAACTAAATAGACTACGTTAATCACACAAGCAAATTATTTACAAAACAAGATATGTCCCATACACCATAAGTTAATTTATCAGATAATAATAAATATTATTCGGTACTCATCCTCAGTCAGTCATCCGTCAAAGAACATCTGCAGCCATTTCCCAACTGGATTCTTCTTATCTCATCTCAACCATCTTGATGGAGTCTTGATGTTTCCAGGCTTCCTCCATGGTCAATGATGTCATCTCTCGTGCTGATTCAAAAATTAAATTATTATACACTTGATGTCTGACTACTAAATTCGCCGTTCGGGTACTTCTTTCCCCAAAGCAGTCTATTGGCGAATTATCGAAGATACTGCCCCTACAAATATAGTACTGTGACTATCTAACACTGAATTTAACACTTTTAATAATAATTTCTGTGTCCTTCATGACACGCAAAGTTTAACTGTCAACGTCCTTAGACGCGCAAAGTATAAAAGCCTGTGTCCACTGACACACAACATAACAGCCTACGTCCGTAGACGCACAAAGTAATAGTCAACCTGTGTCCACGACACACAAAGTATAATAAGCTTACGTCCGTAGACGCACAGAATAATAAGCAAAGTCTACGTCCGTAGACGCACAGAGTAATAAGTTTACGTCCGGAGACGCACAGAATAATAAGCAATGTCTTGGCTCTTCACACCACTTATAAATGAACTGGCCCTAGGTCTTGATGGGGGGGGGGGGGGGGGGGAATTTATACAAAAATTTCACAAAATAATGGTGATACAGGAATGAAATAAATATCACTGAACTCGTAAAATAGCGCAGGTCAAGAATATGCCCATTTATCCTAGAATCGATCGTAGAGATTTTGTCTAGGCGATCTCCCGCGTGAATGCTAGCCGAGCGTGCCCACGCTAGACCTGCCGCGCTAAATAGGCATTCTTCTCTCATTGGTTACCACATTTTCTGTAATTTGGCGGTTTTTAGCATATCTTGGCGTCGTAGGAGTGTCTATTTTCTTCATCAGCCACTCACGTTACTGCATCATATTTCTTATAGGCGCGAACATCACAATGAACATACCAGAACCATGTCTCACTGCGCGTCGCTTCTATTTTTGAGGCGGCCAACACCTGTCCTTCTGACACATCGCTAGGCTATTTCCTTTCACAGCTTAAGTATTTAGCCTTTTGTCAATCTGCTTCAGGTATGTCCCCGCTGTCTCCAACCAATGCTTGAAATTTCCTCATCTCCGTTTGGCTACTTTCATGATTCTGGTGGAAATATTTATTAAATGAAGAAATAAAACATAGAATCATTTATCCAACAGAGGATAAAGGGTTCAATAGGAAGATTTTAGTTTTAAGTGACCGTTAATCATGCGATCATGAGGCACGTGGGTAGGTTTTGGCCAGGGGTTAAACACTACCCCCAAGGGAAGGTGAAGAGAAAAGGAAAGGGAAGTGGGGTTCGGACTGAGGAACAAGTGTGGGTAAATAGGACGAGAGTCCAACACCAAACAAAATGAATTTGAGCAAGTATTCAGTGACGAGTGTCACCGCAAAGCCCGTGAAGCACCAAAAGTGGATATGGACCTGGACGCAGCTAACGGGAGATACGGCTGGAGCTTGGGCTATTTGCAAGCAAGCAACGATAGTGCTTTCCCTTCCAAGCCTATATTTGACTACTATGGGAAAGGGTGATAGTCTGGCAAGACAAAGAAAAAAAAGGAGTCAGGTTTAATCGAAGGTTTTGAAAGGCGCAAATAATTTGAATTGGCCGTGATAACTTTAATTTCGGGTACTGTTGGATCTCCGTTAGACCAACCAAATATTCTCAGAAAGGGAAGCAATGAAGCAATATGAATGCTTTTAGTAAGGATTTCATTTCTTCTTGATGAGTTGGAAGAATGAAAATTGTTGCACGTAAGATAAGTTGAGCTTGTAACCAGCGGAGTGCCGATTAAAAGTTCAAACCAGAGGAAAACTATGAATTTGGAAAACAAACCATGAGTTATAGAGAAAATATCGACGAGCAGGAAGCTTGCTGAGCTAGCTATGCTCGCCTCGATGGCTTATTAGAATTAGTTATGAAAACTAAAAAGAGCTTTAAACAAGATTTTTGAAGTTTCAAGTTAAATGCAACAAGTAGTGAAACTTTAAATACTTTTTTAAGTAATTTCCGTAAAGAAAGCATAAGCCAAGGAAGAGTTAGGGAAGACAAGGAAGGACCTGCCTGATCGTTATTCTCTAGGAATTTATAAAACGAAAAAAAATGGAATTTCTGATTAAGATTCCAATTAATAACAATGAACAATTTTAACACACAAAAGTCTGAGACTTAATGCTAACAAATTGTAATTTTTTAACGCTGTTAAAGGGGATGCAAGTTTAAAAGTTGCTTCGAGCACAAATCTGAATAAGATTTTAAAAATTGTGCTAAAAATAGCAAACTTTAATGTTTATAACGAGGATTATAAATAATTAAAGCTATGACAGAGAATCAGGTACAATATACTGTTTGCACTTTGAGAATTCCTATGTAGAAATCTTAAAGTATGAACAAATATTAAATTTGAAATTATAACAAGAAAAGAGAGAATTAAGAAGAAGTTTCTATAACTTCTTGTATTGAAGCAGGGATCACGAGAAATATGGGGCCAGTTACCCTTTCGTGAAACCTGGAAAAAGGAAAGTTAGAAAACTCACTTGTGAGTAGAAATAATTGAATTCCCTAGTGAAAGAGGAAAAACAATATGATTTAAGGTGTGTACTAGTCACAGATTATACAGAAATTACGATGGAAAACAGTACTAAGATGGAAGGGAACTTCTATAGAGTGTCACCTCATTGAAAAGAACCTAAATTTTACAATTATTATAATATGTTAGTGAGGAGTTTGAGAGGAGGAAATAGGAGGATTAAGAGAAAGTCTTGACCATATTTATTGCTTTCGTTTGAACGCGACACGAATGGTGATTGAACTGGTACTGTTATGCACTGTAGTCTGTTGAAAAGTTCACTATTGCAACACGGAAAGTTTATGAGACGAAAAGTTATTGCAGTTTTGGAGATAACTAGTTGAATTTTAGATTGGGAAAGTTTATTGCATTTTGACGTTTATAGATTGTAGTTGAATGCAGCGGATAATTTCCAAAGAAGGAAGACAAATTATATGCTGATTAGAAGTATTTCCAACATAAATTCCTGAGTGAGGAACAGGAATTCCCATATTTAGGTGGAACGTACTTGACGGTTTTACTTGTAGAAAGATAAATTGATGTAGAAAGTTCTAGAGTTGTGATAACAGTAGAATTGGGCAGAACATCCCGCGGAGGAAAAGAGCTAAGTTTTTATAGACAGTAAGTTTAATAAATCTCCCACGGTGTGAGAAATCATTCCCAATTAATTTGTGCAGGAAGCACTAATTTTCCAAGTTGGAAAGTCAGCTTAGATGGATGGAGCATGACTAGAAAAGTCCCTCGAAGGCGATTATTATGTTGTTGGTAGCAATACCGCACACTGTCTATAACATCTTATTTTAAAACCATGTAAAAACTTTTAAGATTAGTACTTAGCTCATTTCTGAAGAGTAGGCGATCCAGGCGACCGTTAGCTTAAATCCACATCATGGCGTAGATATTTAAAACATGTCTCACATGAACAGGAGACGAGCCTTAGTAAGGCTCTGACTGTGAGCTTTGAAGACTAACACACAAGTGGGGACCGCATAACCAAGCACAGAGGTACCAAGGAAGGAAGGGGGTGGGGGAAAAACAAAGGAACATACATATGAAATACCAACTTTAGAAATAAAACTAAAAGTAATCTTCAAGGAGTTGATAGTAGGCGTCAATAGCGAAGCCTGATGGAAGGGTCTGTTGTAGAAGTCCTCTTGAGCATGGAGATGTTAGCTGAAGATAGCGGCGACATCTTGTGGCTGTATTGGGAAGGAAGTTGTCTTGAGCATAGAGATGTTGAGAAACTTCAGCAGTTAGCTGCTAGATGCCGCTAGGTTGATCATGGAAGATATATCTACAACAAACCTTTAAACAGAGTGAACAAGGTGCGCAAATAAAAGAAAAGGTAAGAAATCACTGTTGGTGTTTGAGAGAAAAAAGGGAAGAAATATGTTAAGCAAAGAGCAGCGAAGGCTAACTCTGTCTTACCGTGTATTCCAAAGAATACACCACCACGGGACCTCCTTCTTAATTGGAATACGAGCCACAGGACATGGCATTTCACTTCGAAAACCTCACATGCATTGGCCGGGAATCGAACCCGGTCTACCTTGGTGAGAGGCCACCACGCCCGTAACAATTATGTTCAATAAAGGTTTTAGTGGAAGGATATTTTGATAAATTTATGGATACTGATTTTAGAGCCATGATAAAATCACTGAAAGAGGAAAAAACATGATGAAAATTTTAAACCCTCATTATTCAAACTAATTAACTCAAAAAACATTCCTTCCACCAATAACTTTCCACATATACTGAGTAAAGCTGTACCAAATTTCAGATTTCTCTCGCCTGTGGTTTTCAAAAAAGGTACATAATATTGTTTTTTCAAAATTTAGAATTTAATTGATTATAACTGTTTTAAATCATGATTCATGCCCCTGAAAATAAATAGTAAGATTCCTGTTAGTATAATGTTTTTAGGTGCTAAGTTTCAGTTTTCTACTTTTAATAACAGCTTAGAAACAATTTCAGCTATGTAATTTTTCCTATATATCCCCTTAATACAATGACGGATAATACGTCCTGTAATTCACTCACAACATATTTTCCGGTCATGGAACGTTAATTGCCAAACAAATACCTATCATTCCTATTGCAATTAATGGCTCAAAGGTTGAATGAAGTTAAATTTCAATAAAGGATGCATTCCATTGTAAATTACTTACAAATACTAACTGAATAGTTTGTTTGAACAACTGTTGTTTGATGTCGACATGTCTAACAGAATACGGTATCTCATTAGTAGAATCAGATGTATTCGTAACCACCTAAAAGCAGCACGATAATGGCTCAATTAACATCAGGTAAGTGGGCTGGATTATGTACCAGACTATCATACGATATGACAAAACCTTGTTACTAAGTATGATTGACAGGGTCAATGAACTATTGTCATGTACGTCCTGGGGATATAGTAGTCGTTAGCTGCGTTATGGTGATCACTTGCAGTACATGTAAAAGTAGCTTCTAGGGTTAGGTAATGCATTGAGACTTGTAAGGTTCCATCCTGACATTTACTTGTATTGCTTGTGGAACAACCCACGGAAGAACCCGCTATCTGCACCGTGATTTGTACCTCATATTTAGAGTTTTTTTTCGTTTTTTCTTTTACTTTAATTTTTACAATCTATACAGGAACCAGACAGCAGTCATTCGAGTTGAAGGACATGAGAGAGAAGCTGGTATTCAGAAAGGTGTAAGGCAAGGCTGCAACTTATCACCCATACTTTACAATCTTCATATTGAACAAGCAGTGAAAGAAATTGGAGAAAATTTTTAAGTGGAAGTGAAGATTCAAGGAGAAATAATTTCAACTCTGAGATTTGCCGATGACATCGTCATTTTGTCCGACACACCTGAGTACTTGAATGAGTTTTTGAATGGTATGGACTCCGTCTTGAGGAAATAATTCATGATGAAAATTAATAAATGCAAAACAAAAATATTGTAATGCAGCCGAAAGAAATCAGAAACCTCTATGGACATCAAATTGGCAGGTGAAAAGCTGAAAGAAGTAGGCGACTTCTGTTACTTAGGAAGCAAAATAACCAGTGATGGACGAAGCAAAGAGGATATAAAAAGTAGGTTGGCTCAGGTAATGAAAGCATTTTTTACAAAAAAGGAATCTGTTGACTTCGAATATAGATTTAGGTATTAGGAAGTCATTTTTTAAAGCCTTTGTCTGGAGCGTGGCACTCTATGGAAGTGAAACTTGGACTATTGGTGCAGTAGAAAAGAGGAGAATTGAAGCGTTTGAAATGTGGTGTTACAGGAGAACACTGGTAGGACACATACTAAGACACCCAGGAATAGCAAGCTTAGTTATGGAAGGAAGGGTCGAGGATAAGAACTGTAGGGGTAGACCAAGGTTAGAATATGTTAAACAGATTGCCTCGGATGTAGGGTGTGGTAGCTATGTAGAGATGAAACAATTAGCTCAGGACAGAGAGGCATAGAGGGCTGCATCAAACCAGTCAAAAGACTGAAGACTCAAACAACAACAACAACAACAATGTTTACTTTTTGTGTTTATTTTATTCTCTGAATGTCTTTCCAAATACGTCACAAACGCCAAGTCCTGGGACCAGGGGAAATTACTTTTATGATGTTGATTATTTAAGGGGCTTTGCGAGATCATGGTCATATAGCCCCCTGTATTTGGGTGTGTGTAGAATTTGTCTGATAACCTGTGTAACTGTGATGTCTGTCCCGGTATGTGTATTTGCAATTGATATAGGATTTGGGTGGGAAGTGGCTGTGGCCTTAAATTAGGTACCATTTTCCTGGAGTAGAAGTGGAAAATCACGGATGACCATTTCCATGATGGCTGAGGTAGAAATCGAACCCACCTCTTCTCAGTTTTGCCTTGCGAGGCTGAGTGTACCCTATTCATGCCCTAAAACAAGAATTAAATATCTTGGCATAGCCGGTAATCGAAACCAGGCCTCCGTGGTGACAGTCAAGAATGCTAGCCCCTCTGCAACGAGGTGGACGGGAAATAGTTATAGGATAATAAAATCCTATCGGCCCAGCCGGGAATCAAACCCGAGATCCTTCGTGCCACAGCCGAGCATGCTAAAAATTAGCTACGGAGCCGGACATAATATTATATATTATATTTTATGATCCCGCAGCGTAGCCATTATCCATTAATATGGGCCCCTCGGCTGCGTGGGTAGCTGCACCAACTCCGGATGCCGCAGGTTCAAATCACGACGCAGAGTGGTTGTTGAAACATTCAGACCAGAATTAAATTTCTTGTCAGAGCTGGGAATCAAACATCGGTTCTCAAGATCCTGCGTCTCAATGCGTACCAAAGACGGCGGCAGAATTATACTTAAAAACGCTAGATCTAGCGGCTTGTCACTCATACAGTATGTGTAACATACAGTAGTATGAATATCCGTAAGTGTGCAAAAACAGGTAGTATATAATTCACAACAATAGTGTTAAGGGTATTATCATCGTCTTCATTCCCTCATGGATATGGCGAATCTCAATAGCCTATAGACGATACTTATTTGACAATCAAGTACCCTATAATTATTACTGGGATTAAAATAATGTCACTACGTATCTAGCAACTGCCTTTGCAATCTAGCGATGGCTGAGATAGGAATCGAACCCATTTTCATTCCACAAGAACGATATACGTCATTTGAGACCACAAAACTATTGAAACAAAGGACCAATATAAAAGAAACAAAAGAATCCTTTATAACTTTCTTGCAGATGTACCTTTCATATCCGCTTTGTATTCTACTGTAGATATGCATCATGTAATGCAGGCTCTTCTAACGATAAAAGCAGTTGATATCTTGAGAGTAATTCAGCTCGTGATGGGTCTGTACCTGTACAGTTATTCATACTTCCATTCACCCCACGCCATCAGCCGAGTCTTAATAATTCCGCTAGCTGTCTCCCTACGGCCTCGCTTGGCAGGTAAAGGTCCTTGAGAGTGGAAATTGGAAATCTGTACCACGTAAAGATGCCGAAATTACTTTCTCTTCGGTTCCCATCTCACAATCTTCATCTCCCTTCCTCGACTCCATTTCTTCTTCAACTTCTTTCCTGTTCGTTATGTTCTATCGATTTTACTATTGGAACTCCTCCTTTTCTTCCTATGTATATGAGAACACGATGTTTGACGCAAAACTCGTCCCCATTTCTTACCAAATTCCTCTATCATTTTTCAGTATCCAGCCATCTTCTTAAAATACAAAAATAAGAAAACAGCTGATGAAGTTCTATAATATACAACGTCATGTAAAAATATGTCCTATTCAAATTGCGTAGAAACTTCATAAACTCATTTCTCTCTCCCCATCTCTTCTTCTCTTCCTATCTCACTCTCTCTTTTCAACATTTTCGCGGTTCTCTCCATTAAGAATTGCAACACAATAAGAAAAAGTATTACAAAGTTAACTGACCAAGATGATATATTACGATATTGTAAGCAGAAGAAATCTCAAACTTGCTATATAAATATGACGAATGTCAGGGAGGCCGTATTTGAATATTTTCGTTGTGCAAGCTGTGCAGCACAGCAGCTAGGACGAAAAGCGCAGAACCGTCATTTCTTGGCGCCAGACGCGGGTTTATGGACGCAGGGGGGCAATCACTGCAGATTAAAAAGCTTGCAGGTCACCACGTACTCTCTTCCTCCTTCACTCTACATCGCGTGCTTCCCAGAGCTTCAGGACAAAAAATAAACCTGCAGAAATGACTGGTAAAATGAAGAGGCGTAGGTTATTACTCTCCGCACAAGTAAGGTCTGGAGCTGAAACTGGGTGACAACAGGAGGTTTCAGAAATCTTGAGTTCTTGCGAATCATTTCACTTTGAAAAATCTTACAAATTTATAAAACCAAATAATAATCAAAGACAGAACTTCAATTTTCCTGACCAAACTCAACCAGAGCTATTGATTAAAGATAAACCCGATTGTGAATGAAATAAGACTTTTTGCAGCCTGCCATTTATATCTACAGAAAATATAGCTGAGTCACTCAAAGCATTTTAATAGTACGTTATGCAACGAGCCTATAATGACAATAATTAAGACAAGAGTATGTTTATAAAATGAGCGTATGCGAGTTTTATAATTTCCATACGAGTGTCTTAATTACCATTATAGGCAAGTTGCATACGACTGTTTATGTTCGACGATAATTATTATAACTACTTTATGTTCGAACATAAATATTCATAAATATCTGTCGAGATTTCGCCAGTTTATGTACTGAACAGAGCGCATGGGACGCAGAGAATACCTTGTATTTGACCATGGCCTCCTCGATTACCCCATTATGACACTAGGCCACGCAGTGAAATTTAAATTAGAAAGCCTTGGAACTCAGCGCAGGTGCGATACTATCGTTACCTAATTGGTCAAACAACTGTGTCTTGAGCTCTGATTGGTGGGAGAAACTGTCCCATAATGAAAACTTGTACTATAATGAGCTTCATTATAGTAGAGTTTTCTGACATAAAATATTTACATTTCGACTTCGTCGAACATAAAATAACGTTATATTATCTCTTAACTGCTATATATAAGGTGAGTTCAAAAAGTAGCGAGCCGGAGGTTGGAATGCGCAAACCGGTGATGACATCGGCTAATCGTGGCGTGTGTAACGAGGTGTGGTTTCGACCAGAGCGTGGAAGGTCACAGCCCGTCGCTAGAGGGCACACGTGCACGTCACGCGACGATACAAAGCGAGCAGCAGCATGCATCAATCGTGCAACGCTGCCAGTCGCATTGCAAACAATGACATGGAGGCGTCAACCGAAGAGCAAAGAGGTGTTGTTCGTTTTCTGACAGCGGACGGAGTAGGGGGAAAGGAACATTCATCGCTGAATGTCACAGGTGTACGCCGAACACTGCATGTCCCTTGCAAGGGTCAAGGCGTGGCACAAGCGCTTCAGGGAAGGACGGGTGTCGTTAGCCGATGATGCCCGGTCTGGGGCACCCCACTGCATTACCCATGACAACGTCCAGCTGGTTGATGCACTCATTACCCAGGTCCACCGAGTGACAGTGAACGCCATAGCCGCCGTGGTCGCTCCACGACAATGCACGACCTCATACGGCCAACACAGTCGCGGCACTCCTGCAGAAATTCAAATGGGAGGTTCTCGGCCACCCTCCATACAGTCCAGACCTCTCTCCCTGTGATTACGCCGGGTTTGGTCCCTTGAAAATGGCTCTGCGGGGCCAACGATTCACCTCGGACGCCGACGTCCAGCTGTACGTGCGGAACTGGTACACATCGCAGCCCAGGGAATTTTATGAGACAGCCATTCACCACCTCGTGTCACAGTGGGACAAGTGCCTCAACAGCCAGGGCCAATACTTCTAACATACAGGTACTGGTTTCTGTAATTATGCCTCCGGCTCGTTACTTTTTGAACGCACCTTATATTTCCACATGAATAAACACCCCTGTGCTGATCAATTTTCACACATCTTAGCCCTAATCTACTGTACAGCAAGGCCCTAAATAATGTTTAACACATTCTCCCTTCTTCTATTGTAGCCTCCGTGGCTTAAGCGGCAGAACGCCGGCCTCTCACCGCTGGGGTCCGTGGTTCAAATCCCGGTCACTCCTTGTGAGATTTGTGCGGAGGCAAACAGGTTTTTCTCCGGGTACTCCGGTTTTCCCTGTTAATATTTAATTCCAGCAACACACTCCACTTTCATTTCATTTCATCTGTCATTCATTTAATTTTTGCCCCAGAGGAGTGCGACAGGCTCCGGCAGCCAGCACAGTTCATATCCTCGCCGCTAGATGGGGGCTACATTCATTCCATTTCTGACCCGGTCGGTCGACTGGAAACAGGCTGTGGATGTTTCCCTTCTTCTATTGGCTCTGTATATTATATAGCCTACATATAATAACAATGGATTACATTTTACACACATGAACCCACTCTACCATCTGTGGCGTACCCGAAACATAATTTGGGGGCAGGGGGTAGTGCATTTCGATCTAGGAATAGACTGTCTTATGTGTTGAGTAATTCTTAAGGCTTCCCACACTGGGTGACAAACCAGACACCCCACGTACAGGGTCACACTGCACAGTATCGTCCTACACAAAACCCACAAGTGAATTTATCATATGCTTCCTCCTCCTATTGGTTGTATATACAGCATTACACTAAGCTACATCTTACATTTACATCTGTCTGCTGACACAGGCTAGAGTAAAATGCGGCTTTTCACCGATGTCTCAACCTAATTCATGGCTGTGATTATATGGAAGCTACAGAGGTATGAGTACTGCTTAGTAATGGCATTCTGGGCACAGTCAGAGCCTGTGGATGCTGTGAAAGGTTCTACTCATAGGGTTAGTACTGCTGTTCTGACTCAGTGAGGAAAGCAATGGCAAACTACCTCACTCCTCTTCTTGCCTAGTACGCCTCAATATAGCGCTGCCTTGGGTGTTTGTGGGTATCTATCCACATAACCTAACGGTGGTACTTTTAGAAAATCCAACCAGCCTTCGGGCTGACTACCTAACAGGCAGACATCTTATACCCATGGACTCAAAATACATAGTTCTTTTCAGGGGCGTTCTTAATTTCGTGCGAATTAGTGGATTTGGATGTAGTATAGACTGTCTATCCAGTGATTGGATAAACGGACTCTATTTAGGGCTGACAAATCAGACTTTTAGTGGGGATATATATCTCTTATTACCTCTCCTGGGTACGGTAGACGAATAGATGCGTCACTACTCGAACTACTGCCTGATCTGTTGTTAGCCATTGCAGCGCACAGAAGTCAAACATAAGTAAAACATCGCCATCCCTATCAACAAATAAATAGCGTAATTCCCATCACCATGGGTCAGTGGCTTCGGTGGCGTAGTTGGTAGCATGCTGACCTGCTGTGCCCAAGATCGCGGGTTCAAACCCAGCCGAAGACGTCGGAATTTTTAAGAGCTTTAAAAATCCCTCAGTATGCCTTCCTTCGGAGGGGAAGTAAAGCCTGTGGTCCCATGTAATAGCTTTATGGCATGCAAAAGAACCTTCCACTAACTACACTTGTGGAAGCTTAAAAATTGTAGATTCGTTTGATTACGCTATATTAATTCCAACGTTCACCGCCAGGTGCTGATAGAGATATTATTTAGTATCCACGTCCGCAGCTACGTGTCGTGGATGGTAGCATTTGGTAGAAAATGTAGGAACTACTTGAAAAAATTAATCGTCTGCAGTCCTTCCACCAGTCTACCTGAATCACAGATAACACACACTAATACAGTAATCACAATTAACACCGGTTATCAGACAAATTATACACACAGCTAGAGTACACGGGGCTACATGACCGCATTGTCGCAGCCCCTAAACTAAGGAACCAACCAACCAACATCACCAAGGGGATTAAGAAGCAAATTAAAGGGTTCTATGGACTATCACAAAAGAGCAGGTAAGTCTACTATCAAATGGTACTGCCTGAAACAGAAGAAATGTGGAACTAAAAATGTTTACACTATAAAAATGACTTATATCCTATATTGCTGCACTGATAGCCTTGCATGTACATACATAACTTAAAGAAATTATATGCAACCGTTTGCAAATAATGCGTGTTTGCATATTTAGACCTGCAGACAGGAATTGAACCAGTGCAACCCTCTACTTAGTTTTGTCATAAAACGCATAGCCAACATAGGATTTCTTAATAATTATAAACAATGGCCAGAGATGTTTTTAATAGTAATATTGCAGACTAAATTAACGGTCAATTTTTTGCTGAAAATAGCGTCACGTTGACGGTAAACTACTGTAACTACCAAAATAATATGTAAAATGTATATTCGTAAGAATGAAAGGAGAAACCATACAAAAAATTAGTTGCCTCCATAAATGCACCCACTAGTCGTTTGAAACCACTGTATATGGTGTTGCACTGGCACACGGCCTTCATGCGACCCTTCACCTCTGACTGATGGGTGATGACCATTCTAGTGCGCCAGTCCTCAGGCTCAAACTTGCAGGGACAATCCCCTATTTGCAAG
The DNA here is from genome assembly GCA_946902985.2 of Meconema thalassinum. Lineage (NCBI taxonomy): Eukaryota > Metazoa > Arthropoda > Insecta > Orthoptera > Tettigoniidae > Meconema > Meconema thalassinum. Next base: position 1,732,717,966 of record OX336388.2, on the reverse strand, counting down.
ATGATAACAGCCATGCTGACGAAAACACAGACACCCTTTCGACTGACCTTCTATATCACCGGAATTTCCATGAGAAAATGTGTTGGCCTATTTGCAACAGTGCATGGAATGCAGGAATCAGCATGCCAGCTGAGTGGAGCACGGTATATAATCATTAGTGAGTGGCTCCCACGCCTACAAGAGTATGAGGACTCCCTTTAACGCCGAATCATGCCATTGATAAAGTCTGGTGATGGTAATACCTCGTATTTGAACGTTGTCTCCAGGTGGTTGACCAATGTTTTATTCGGTGAGCGTTTTTTTAAAGCTTCAGTAGATATTTGGAGACAAATTTAAAGTGGGAGAGAAGATTCAAGGAGAAATAATTTCAACTCGGAGATTTGCTAATGACATAGTCATTTTGGCCGACACGCCTGAGGATTTGAATGAGTTTTTGAATGGTATGGACTCCGTCTTGTGGAAAGTATTCATGATGAAAATTTATAAATGTAAAACACAAATATTGGAATACAGCCGAAATAAATCAGAAACCTCTATGTACATCAAATTGGCAGGTGAAAAACTAAAGGAAGTAGGAGACTTCTGTTACTTAGGAAGCAAAATAACCAGTGATGGACGAAGCAAAGAGGATATAAAAAGTAGGTTAGCTCAGGCAAGGAAAGCATTTCTACAGAAAAGGAATCTGTTGACATCAAATATAGATTTAGGTATTTGGAAGTCATTTTTGAAAACCTTTGTCAGGAGCGTGGCACACTATGGAAGTGAAACTTGGACTATTGGTGCATCAGAAAAGAGGAGAATTGAAGCGTATGAAATGTGGTGTTACAGGAGAATGATGAAGATCAGATCAAACGAATAGGTATTAAGACTAGTGGGAGAGAAGAGATGTTTCAGGCGAATGCGAAAGAAGAGAAGAGATGGGTTGGTAGGACACATACTAAGACACCCAGAAATACCAAGTTTAGTTATGGAAGGAAGGGTCGAGGACAACGAACTGTAGGGGTAGACCAAGGTTAGAATATGTTAAACAGATATCCTCGGATGTAGGGTGTGGTAGCTATGTAGAGATGAAACGATTAGCTCAGGACAGGGAGGCATGGAGAGCTGCATCAAACCAGTCAAAAGACTGAAGACTCAAACAACAACAACAGATATTTGTTATGGCCGCAGCTATTGGCTCGCCCTCTATTTGGCGCTAAGGTAAATATAATAATAATAATAATAATAATAATAATAATAATACTAATAATAATAATAATAATAATAATAATAATAATAATGTTCTTGGTTTTACGTCGCTTTTGGAGACGCCGGGGTTCCGGAATTTCGGCCTGAAGGGGATCGTTAACGTGCCAGCAAATCTACTGACACGGCTCCCTCGCATTTGCGCACCCTCAAATACCAGCTGAATGCGCCAGGGTACGAACCTGCAACATTGGGCCCTGCAAGCGAGAACGTTACCGCTGAGACACGCTGCCAGCCACTAAGGTAAATATGCCGTTCTCGTAAATATAATGACCTTTCGTTTTCACTCACTCCTCGAGTTGTTTTTAATCATTTCAAAATTGAACGGTTGGTTCTAAAATTAGTCCATTGTTACTCTTCCTTAGCTTTATAATTTGTTCTAAAATAGCCTCCTCAACTCCTTGTTTAATAACAGTTCCAGCAAGAAACCGCCTTTATGACTATTACCAACATAAACATTTCTAGCTTGAGAATAAACCTTAATTTACTATCCCTCACTGAGACTGAATTACTTTTAAGTATGCGCAACACGAAACTCGAAGGCTTTCCATTCTATACTTAATGTTTTCAATTTTGCGTTCATCGATGCAAATGTTATCGGTATTTTCTGAACCTCATTTCCGAGGTGATATCGTTCTTTTATGTAAATCTATCTCAGCATTCACCATGCCTAGTAGTAAACTCAACTCATATCTTGCTTCTGTGACCTCGAATTCAATTTGGTAAGTCGATCCAACGCATACTCGACTTCCATTGGAAAATCTATTTCCCACTAACATTGCATGGCTTCTTCTCCGTTAAAATATAACATAGGTTCACGGTTCTCTTCCTAAATGTACGAGAGGAGGATGAGGAGGAAAACTAGAGCTCGCTGTTGTGTCCTTGCGAGTGATATAATTTATTGAATAAAATGTTGCATCGAGCGAATATTTAGCAAAATCATTCTAATAATGGTATCAAGATCCCTGTGTGTTATTCATGGGGTATATTTAAGTATGTTTAACAACCCCGTTGCGTAGCCGGGCAATTTGAATCGCTTATCATGACCGCGATGGCTCTACTAATGTGTGTATTTCAAATGGGTGTTAGGATTTTGCTAGGAGGCTGCCGTGGCCTTAATTAAAGCACTTTGCCAACACTTATCTGGAGTAGTAGCTGGAAACCACAAAAGACCACTTCTAGGATGGCTGAGTAAGAAATCGAACTCATCCATTCTCAGATCTTTCACCTGAGGCTGATTGGACCCCGTTCTTGACAGAGCCAAGAATCAAACTCGAACATTCGCTGTGACAGCCAAGAATACTTTTATCTGCGCGCCAGGAGAAGTCAGCTGGGTTTCAACTGCCAATTTCCACACATTTAAAAAACATTCAGTTGTTTCACTGCCAGCTTCACATATTCACACCTTCTTATATCTTTATTTGTACTCTATTGTCTGCAAATGGTAAAAGTGGAAAGAGGCCCTCAGTAAGACACTATATACGTAAAGCTGGATGAACAAAAGGCACGACGTGTGAGGTAATAGTCAATATATTTAGGTCAGGAACGGGTAGATCACAGATGCGTACAGCTGAACCCCCACTCCCCATCACGGCGTGTTAACTGGCTTCTCCTGGCAAGCAGACAATAACTAGTACGCCACGAGGTTGAAATACCCAGGAATATTATACACTAATGGGTTAAATACCGTAATGCAAAAACTACACTAATCATTCACTGTATTGTGACCGGCCATTTAGTAGTACTTTGGTCCACCTTTTTAACCGAGGACGGCGCCTACACGACGAGGACAGAATTCAAGTAGATGCAAATACGTTTCCGCGGGAATCTGATACATTGTACCTCTGATTGCAACCCATTGCCAGCCGAACCAGGTTAGTATAAAATGCTAGAGGTAAAGATCCCGTTTCTCAATATTTCATAGGCAGTCTACGGGATTAGATTGGGAGAGTTAGATGGCCAAATTATATGATTCATCAGGTCATAATTTTCCTCAAACCATTCAAGTAGAATATTTCCTCGGTGTCATCGCGCATTGTCGTTCACATGTGGACATAAGAAGTGTTGTACTGTGAGCTGTAGTTGTGACTGTGGAGCCTCCCTTCAGTCGATACAACGTAAATTATTGTCACTGGCTGACCCCTATGAACATTTATATGAATTGACATGCTCTACGCATCTGCTGAAGCGATATAATGGATGGACAACCTGGACTGTGAGATATGAGATGTATGCAAAAACGAGTGAATTACACGATCTGTTTATATTTCATATACAGGGTGATGAGGAATCACTAAGAAGCTAGAAACGTACTATTCTCCAGGTCAAGAAGTGCCCAAAAACCTTGAAAACGTATAGAAAAAGGTGTGTTGTTTTTGAGAAAACAAGAGTAAAATCACATTGCATTGAGTAACATCACTTGCGAGCCTACTATTGTGCTTAAATTTGAGGACGATAAAACAAGACGTGACAAACTAATTTTGTGTGTAAACATCAACAAATCTGAGAAAAATAAACAAGATAACTCGCAACAGTCCAATACTCAGATTGGTATCCAGACGAAGGTCAAGCAGGTGGGCCATAAGAAGATCTATCTCGCGGAGTTTAGGAGGGAACCTTTCCAACCATATTTCCGTCCCTCAACACACGACACTTTCTGCATTGTTGCCAGATTGATTATAGAGAAATGCCACCCTCAAAATGATTGCAGTAACATATCTTTTTGGGAAAACCATTCATCGTACGTGGATCCTACCCAGATTTCTTGATTTTGTTATGTTGCACAACATAATACAAACACAAAGTAATATCAGTCTGCAAAACATGTTTAAATGCTGTATCTAAGATGTTTGACACCAAACCACGCTCTTTTTACTAAACGTTTTTCACGTCCTTTGACCCTTACTTACCCGCAGAATCATGTGTACCGGCAGCTTAGTTGTACCCTACCAACCCTGTATATTATTGCAGATATGAAGATTTCATTAGTCCTTGGCCCAACGATGAATGAACACGTGATGATGCACAATACACGACACATGGAGAAGTCGACGCTTGTCACCACAGATTACCTACTACTACAGATAGCCGACAGCCATGCTAATTCTTGGCACCTAAGACTTCAGCGCTGCCTGGTGTATGACCGCGGTACTAGTTGAGCACGGCCGTGCGGGTAGCCTACCCCTCCCCTTCCCCTAGTTCCGCTAAATATTCTCGTCCTAACTGCTCTGCTCACTTCAATGTTCCGAAAATCACAATCTTCCCAATACTTATAGCACACGTTTTTAAGTGTGGAGATAATAATATGATCTACACGAAATAAATCACATTCAAAATAGCAATAACAGTTTTTTTTAATAATACCAAAGTGGGAAATTGTGAATTCCGGAACTCTGAAATGAGCAATCACAGCATTTAGGACATGACCTCATCAATAATTTACATGTTTACATTTCTTTCAGTTGCAATTGGAGCATATTGCATTGACAAGAATTAGGCTACTATAAGGTCTGCAGCACATTATTACTCAATTTTAAAAAATGGTCCCTTCCAATTAACCACTGTAGGCCCAATTATAACCGATTAGTTCCGAGATTAAACTAGAAAGGAAAAGTACTGGGAAGGGAGAATATTCATATCTTAAAATGCTTGATGCTGTTCGCAATAACAGGAAAATTTTAAGAGAGAATACTAAGGAAATAGGTGGTGTAACCTGATCCTCATCACACTAAAATTGTTATTGTAATTAATGCCAAATTCATTAGTTTCAGAAAAATAATTGGATATCACACCTTTAAAATATATCCAGTCCACCAATTTTGAAGGGTGAAATACAGTAAGTACATGTACATAAACAAATTTCATGGCACACTAATACAGTAAATTCTATGACATGCTGTGAAGGGGAAAGGAGAAATAGGACTTTCAATGAAAAACAAGAAACACACTCAATACTGCTAGAAATCATCATGTTTTATTTTAAAAGTTTGTCAACTAAGAAAAAATAACAGGGAGAGCCAAAATCAAACTTAGCAAAAATACAGTAATCAAATCTGGTCCTTTTAAAAGTATGTGTTGAGGCATGTTCTTCTTTCTTGCCAAGGTATAACGGTAGGCTACAGCACATGATAATGGACCTATTACCTCCTTGACGCCATGGCTGACACCGATGAACCGCAAATTCCTACAACACATGCAAGTTTGTATGTTGAAACAGTTAACTTAATAAATGTGTAATGCTTGAAATGGAGAACTTGAATTTGCTGTTATGTGTATGTTATCTGTATGTGTGGGAACCCATGATAAACCACTTGCTGGGTGGCTAAGTGGAGAATCAAACCCAACATTTCCCGGTTTACCTCACTAGGTTGTGTGTACCCTGTTCTTACCCTCAGACTAGAATTAGATTTCTTGACATTCAGCAATCAAACATGGACCCCAGAAGTGTCAACCAAGAACTATACCACCTGGTTGGTCTCATTTATTTTTAAGAATAATATGTACTAAAAAGAAATTGAAATTGATCCAAGTTATTTATTTTTACTGTGCTTCGAATGGAGGTTGCGGCGTTGTGTATAGTGCAGCCATTATATCCAATGTTGCAATGAGTAAATGTTCCCCGATATTGGTATAGGACACATTACCTGTATGTACTCTGAATAAGTGAAGCAATAGAGCAATACTTAATTAAATTACGAGAACTGAAAGTACCGGTAACAATTCCATAGCCAAAATTGTGACGTGCCTTTTATTTCTTAGTTGTTTTGCAGAAAATACCGTACTAAGAGTGTAGAGTTGAAATACAACTTGAACAAGAACACGACAGCCTAGAATAAATACACACGAGACACGACAATAGAGCACTTTAGAACAGTAACGAGAGCGAACTTTCAGTGGAGATGTTGGCAACCATGTGAATACAAACAATTTATGACCAGAACGTAAAACTATGCCAGTGCTCAGAGCATGTTAAAACAATTGGGATCAGTTCAGTCGTTTGCGAACGACTTGTTTATGTTACGGTGAGTAGTCGTTGAATTCATTCGACTGTTTTCTAAAAGCAGTCAAACAAGTCGATGGTTTTAACTTTTGTCAGTCGACTGCTGATGCCCATCTCTACAAACCAATTGACAACCAGAATCAATTTGAGCGTACACACCCTCCGACTTGCTAAAATGCTATTAATATTGGATCCCAATATAAAATATTTTCTGATTTAATTTTCCTGGAAAATCTATTCTATGTTTGCATCGATCATTACCATCACGCTATGGGGAGAATTTCATAATCATTTTCTTGTAATTCATTTATCATGCTGTAGAATAAATGAATGAAATTCAATCATAAAATAAATAGAACTCTAAGCCATAATTGGTAAGCCCATGTTCAAGTTGTGTAATAATTCAAGAATGCACCCAATTCTCATTAAAAGTGTATAGACTGTGTTAAGGAGTTCAAACATAACCTAAATATTGAATGCTTAACATTTCCAATGAAATGACATACATATATACAGGGTCTTTCATATAAAGTAAGAACGGCAACCGGCGGTTTTGTCATTCGCTGCTGAAGCCGGCTTGGCCGAGCTTGTGACGCGCCACGGCCCCCTGCTGTAGTATTGAAGGCGCGCGCATAGTACAAACTTGACCTTGCAATAAGCGTGCAGGTGTTGTCAGTCGCCAGTCTGAACCACAGCTGCTAACATGTTGAGACAGTTATCATTGCAACATCGTATTTTTGTATGTAAAATTTATTTTAATTACGATTCGACTCGGCGGGTACGTGATGCATTTGTTCAGCAATTTCCGGATGAAGTGCCACCTTCACTAGCACAGATTCACGTAATTGTAAATAACTTTGACACTACTGGTTCAGTCTCAATAAAAAACACAAAATAAAAAATCAGAAAAAATACAGTGGCATGAATCACTCTCGTCAGCCAAAATGTGGTTTCCAGATACAATGCCTCTATAACCCAGGAAGGACGACACTTCCAGCAACTTTTATAAGGTAATATTTCATAGATGATTGTACACACGCTTAGAGAAGGGGGCCACGTTTCGCCACAAGCTCGGTCAAGGCCACCACACTAGCGGATAACAAACCCGCCGCTTGGCGTTCTTACTTTATATGAAAGACCCTGTATTTGGACAACTGGACGTAGGCTACTTCATTGAAAGAATCTACGAACAAGAAACTGTATAAAACTATAGGCACCTACAGCCGTCAAGCTGTCCTCACAGTACCCGCTGGAGATTTACATCACCACTCTATCTGTACGGTACCTCGAGATAAGCCTAAATGCGCCAACTGTGAGGGAACACATAAACTCTTCCATCCCTGCCCTCATGTCTTTGCCACTAACCCCCCCCCCCCCCACACACACAGCACGCCACTGCTCTGACACAGTTGTTAGGCCTGCTACAACAACTCTCAGCCATAACCCTGTAAACTACAGCTAAACCAAACCCAGAACCCCCTAATACACTTCATTTGCAGAGCAATAAAATCCATAAAACAACTCCGCAACGAGCTTCACAAAACCTAAATTATAAACGAAAAAACTACTCCACAAACACCAAAATCAGTAAACCTCCCTCATTTCAGCCACACTACACCTTAAACAGACATAGAAAGCATAGTCATGACCCCTTCATGGAGTAGGCTATTGTCTAAACACGATCATGTCTCCTTCAACTGTACTGAAGACTTCATTAAATTCTATTAAAAATTCATAAACTCATTCCACAAATCTTAAAATCAGTATACATCCCTCATTTCAGTTACTCTATTCAATAAACAAACATAGAAGGCGTAACCATGACCCCTTCATGGAGTAGGCTATTGTCTAAATCTGACCACGCATACTACAACCTTACTCTAATTCAAAATTACAGCCAAATGATCCATCTGACTGGGAGGCTTGCCTGGGATGATGGGCCAGAAAACCGGGAGTTCAAGCATAACCTAAATGTTGAATGCTTAACATTTCCAATAACTTGGACAACTGGATTTAGGCTATTTCATTGAAAGAATCAACGAACTGTATAAAACTATAGGCACCTACAGGTATACTTAACTTATTAATTAAAGCTCTACAATAAACATACAGCACAATGAATTGTATAGCATTGAAGTTATCCTGAAGAAGTCGTTTGATTAGAACGACTACTTAAATTCGAATGATTCCATTCGCTTGGAATTAGTCGTTTGCCAACGACTTGTTTCATTCCAATGATTTCCAACGATTGCTTTGGGATTAGTCGTTTACAACGACTACTTCAATTCGAATGATTCCATTCGCTTGGAATTAGTCGTTTGCCAACGACTTGTTTCATTCCAATGATTTCCAACGATTGTTTTGAGATCAGTCGTTTGCAAACGACTTGTTTATGATACGGTGAGTAGTCGTTGAATTCATTCGACTGTTTTTTAAAAGCAGTTGAATAAGTCGATTGTTTTAACTATCGACTAATTCGACTGTTTTCAGTTGACTGCTGCCCATCTCTACACACAACTAATTTTCTACACCAGCCGCTACTGAGCACGAGCTGTGACTGGCTTAGACATTAGCATCCTACGTGTTGAAAAATATTGTAAGTAACGTGTAGGAATAAAATACTACCTATAGGTATGTCAACCATTACATTGGCATATAATAAATGAATTATATTTATCTTGTATCTATCTATCCCACGATATAACATAATACAAGGTGAAGTGTCCTTTAAAACAAATTGTTTACTGTGATACTGGAAGAAACAATACAACACAGTGGTAATAGTTCTATCCTGCACCTATTTGTTAATAAAATTTCATGTGATTTCACTCAGATCTCTGTTGTAGTGGCTTATTATATGTGCACCTAGTAACTTAATTGTACGAGGCACGTCCAGAAAGTAAGCTCCGTTTGGTAATTAAATTAAATTGTGTACAGATACAGAAAAAATATTTATTGCACAACATTCTACACCTCTTAAACTACCTTTTCACATAACTGCCGAACTTTTGCAGGCATTTGTCATAGCGTGGCACAAGTTTTTGGATACCTTCTTCATAGAAGTTTGCCGCCGACCCGTAAACGAGAGTGAAGACTCCCCTTAAGATATCCTACTGTTTGGCCATCACTGTTAGGCAAATTGCGTGCTTACCAGGAGAACTGCGTATGTTTAGGAGTTCTCCTGACCACATACGCAATTTGCCTAACAGTGATGGCCAAACAGTAGGATATCTTAAGGGGAGTCTTCACTCTCGTTTACGGGTCGGCGGCAAACTTCTATGAAGAAGGTATCCAAAAACTTGTGCCACGCTATGACAAATGCCTGCAAAAGTTCGGCAGTTATGTGAAAAGGTAGTTTAAGAGGTGTAGAATGTTGTGCAATAAATATTTTTTCTGTATCTGTACACAATTTAATTTAATTACCAAACGGAGCTTACTTTCTGGACGTGCCTCGTACATTATGCAACGAGCCTATAATGACAATAATTAAGACACGAGTTTTATAATTTTCATACGAGTGTCTTAATTACAATTATAGACGAGTTGCATACGACTGTTTATGTTCGACGATAATTATAACTATTTTATGTTCGAACATAAATATTCATAAATATCTGTCGAGATTTCACCAGTTTTATATACTGAACAGAGCGCATGGGATGCAGAGAATACCTTGTATTTGACCATGGCCTCCTGGAATACCTCACTATGACACTCGCCACGCAGTGAAATTTAAAATAGGGGGCCATGGAAGTGAGCGCAGGTGCGATGCTATCCTCACCTAATTGGTCACACAACTGTTTCTTGAGCTCTGATTGGTGGGAGAAACTGTATCATAATGAAAACTTGTACTATAATGAGCCTCATTATAGTACAGTTTTCTGACATAATATTTACATTTCGCCAGTGTCGAACATAAACATATTAACCTATCTTCTTTACACTGTTTTATGAGTTAACACCACATCAAAACTGATGAGGATTTATTTTAGTTGGACACAGAAGCTTATTTATTAATGTAATAGACATCTATTATTGATGAAACCCATAAGATTGCCTCTCTCACCTTTCAGAAAATAACTAAAATTTTAATTCTGCGATTAATGTAACTAATCCACGTGTGTTTCTATTACACAACAATTAAGGGTAACTCCAGCATATCTTCTAGATTTTTGATGTGTCTGGTGAGTGGTTTTGTTACTGCTTCTGCAGGTATCACCCTTCTGAAAGATGTCTCATCGTTTCTAATTCTATTCTTAATCCTCTGCCAGAGGAGAAATAGTTTTGCAACGCATGAATACAGTGCTGTAGCTGCTGAATTTTCTAAAAATAATTATATAATGATGGGAAGAAAAATAAATATAGCCTATTCTAAAATAACATACGCATAAAATGAAACCATTCTGATGAACTTAATATGCTTCAAATTCAGAGTACAAATGCGTTCACCATTTGGTGCTTCGTTCATTTGTATATTTGGACCAAAATGTAGACCTCTGAAATAAATGTTAATGTTGGACTTTGCTCCACAGAACAAGAGCACACAGCCACCCATAGGACCAGTGTGTGTTAAGATTTTAGAACCTGTAATGACAGTTCTACATCAGTAATGGCATTACTACATATTCGACCAACTGAATACTTGCCACTGTACCAGTAACTAACATGTGCAAGAACTGATCTTTTTTGAATACGGTACCAATAATTTGAAATTCAAGGAAGGGGAAAATATTAAAGCTTAGACACGTTGCCATGAGCCATGACATTTTTAATCTACCGCAATGTAAAATGAATTATTAACACTCCTCAAGAACTTGAGTAGGCCTACACACATGCAATAGGCTCATGGTACTGTATGTATCTCTGCAAGATGTAATCAAGTTGAAAACATTACGGTAACATAGAGTCTTACCTGGTCATTTCTCAGGAGAGTAGGCCAAATTGCCACATTCATCTGCTATTTTGAGAACAGCAATTTACGATTTGTTTGTTCACAGAATTTGGTAGGCCTACCTGTGGAATAAATAATAGTGAAAGTGTAATTAATATGTCAAGTAGAATATCACCTGTACACTGCGTCTAATATCAATTCAAAACTAGGCTACCGGTACGGTATATTTTTCACAGGCACTACAGAAACAAGTTTTCACTTAAACTCTTAAAATAAGCGTACTTACTTGGCGTAGCAGAAGAAGAACTGTTCACTTCTCATTACCAAGAAGACGATTTGATGAAAGAAAGATGAGAAAGAACACAACATTAGCTTATTATAAAATATTAATATACGGCCAATATTGTTCACAGCAAGCACGACATAAACAGAGCGTCCATGTTGGTCAATGCCGCCAACCCAGTAGAAATAATGTTTATTTAATGATAAGTGCCGTAATTATCGTCGGTGAGCAAGATAATTGCAAGGAAATGTCAATTAGGAATTATGTGTATATTTATTGACTAAATATAGGGATATATTTGCAATTCAATTAAAACGTGTATCATGCATATGTTGGCAAGACGATATACAGCGCTTAATCCGCTCCTTACGTCTGGCCGCGCTACTACACCGATGGTACCAAATAATCCCTATCTGCTTGTCACGCTGCCCGTAGTCGAGATAGTTACGTGGTAGGTCACCTGATCGAGCCACTGACAGTCAGTTGGAGGATTTGCCACTATTCAGTGAGCACTCAGTCTATATGACGTTGCACTCGGCCTGTTAGAGCATATCTATTATCCTTCATGTCTGATAGAGTGATATCAACTTCTATCATAAGATATGAGGCTAAAATCTTTTTCCTATCGATCACATTCAAAGCAATCTACAAAATGTATTTCGAATGCGAGTTCCGCTATCTTTGTGTCCATTCAGTTACCACCATGATATATTTCTTACTAAGGGAAGAAATGAGATTATGTGACAACATTATTGCATGCTTTTGGCCTAGGTTAACTTGTGACGCTCATTCAGAGTGTTTCAGTCATACGATCGGCAGTTGTAACTCTATTCTATAATTATTATTTTTTAGTCGTTTACCCTCCAGGTTGGTGGAACCCACGGACTCAGCGAGGGAACTCACCACTACCGCCTCTACGAGCAGTGTCCTAGAGCTGGGAACATCGAATCGGAAGGGATACAACTGGTGAGGTGGGATTGGCACCTCGCCCAGGCGGCCTCACCTGTAAAGCGAACAGGGGCCTCATGAGGGAAGGTAACGGATGGGTAGGATGGATAGACAAGGAAGAGGGAAGAAGGCGGCCGTGGCCTTGAAGAAGGTACCATCCCGGCATTTTCCCGAAGACGAAGTGGGAAACCACGGAAAACCACTTCGAGGATGGCTGAGGTGGGAATCGAACCCCCCTCTACTCATTTGGAACACCCGAGGCTGAGTAGACCCCGTTCCAGTCCTCATACCACTTTTCAAATTTCGTGGCAGAGCCGGGAATCGAACCCAGGACCTCCGGGGCGGCAGCTAACCATGCTGACCGCTACGCTACGGAGGCGACTGGCAAGTAATATGCCTATTTTAATTAGGTGTATACAGATTCGTAGGCGAGTGAACTCAACCACTCACCATTATAGAATTGGAAAGATTTACCTCGTGGAAAACTGAGGATCAAATTCCAAATTGTGCTTCCCACAATGGATTTCAATGAAATGATAGCACCATACTTTCACCGCATCTCGAAGGAAAGTCCCCTGATACAGCTACTCTTAAGTTTGAACTGAAATAATCACATCGTTTATTTATTTAGGCTATTTATTTATTTATTTATTTACTCGCGTCAATGTGATGTATATTTCATAAAATATATACAGTAACAATGCCATACTTACTACCTTAGATATTCATTGATAAAACGTAATGTAACGTCATGTTATACGATGTATACTGTTATCATTATCAAGTTGCTTGCCACGGTGAGTGAGTGGTTATCGTGTCAGAGTACTAACCCCAAGCTTGCAGGTTCGCTCCTGGCCGTGGTAAGTGATTTTTGAAAGGCGGCAAAAATTACGACACGTATATCATACGATGTTGGCATGTCAAAGAACCCATATGAATTCAGTAGGTAGTGTTCATAATGGCAAAATTAATTTCGGGATTTTCCGCCAACACAAAGTTCCTCATGTCTCTACTAGAAAGCGCTATAGTGCCAAGGAGCTTAGATATCTAACCTCCTTGACTTTCATAGTGCTTCAAGGAACAACGAAATTCGACATGCAAGCTACCCTCTGGGTGTCAAATAACAAAGCTTGCACCCGGAACCAGAGGTCATACGATATTATTATTATCATTATTATTACATTCATGTCACCACATAAGTGGGACATACCTCATCGTCGGATTGTTTGCAAGATGGTATGGCTGATTCTCTAGATTGCGAGCCAATGATTTATTATTATTATCATTATTATTATTATTATTTTAAGCCTCCGTGGCTTAGGCGGCAGCACGCCGGCCTCTCACCGCTGGGTCCGTGGTTCAAATCCCGGTCACTCCATGTGAGATCTGTGCTGGACAAAACCGAGGCAGACAGGTTTTTCTCCGGGCACTACGGTTTTCCCTGTCAAACATTTCATTCCAGCAACACTCTCCTCTATCATTTCATTTCATCTGTCATTCGGGGGACCAGTGTTGCTCACGTTCGTAGGAGTAACCCTAAGTTACCCTACACGTGTCCCCTGGGTGGTGCTAAGCGAGCAACAGACTTCTGGCGGCCAAACAATCCTAGTGATCTCCTGGCCAATTTACATATCAATATCAATACCATGACGAAATCTAACTCAAATAGTCCTTATAAGGACTCGCACTTCAGAAGAATAGGACCTGCTATCCGCATGTTACAGATCAACGTAGAAGGCATAAGCAGAGCAAAGGGAGAGTACTTGTCCAAAATCGCTCTAGAAAACAACATTGACGTTATTGCTATTCAAGAAACACATACAGAAGATATAGGCCAACTAAACTCTCGCGGCAAAGTTCCAGGATATGATCTCATAGAGGCAACATATCATAAGGTGTATGGTATAGCTACATATGTTCACAATACTATAGAAAATGCCTCTCTGATTTCTACTAACACCAGCAATGACATCCACACCGCTGTCATAGAAGTGAGTGGGACAAAAGTCATAAACGCCTACAAGCCACCTGCCGTTCAGTGGCCTCCTTCTGTGGTTCCAAATCACCCACATCCATCTGTCTATCTTGGTGATTTCATCAGTCATCATACTGAATGGAAATATAGTGTTAATGACGACAATGGTGAGGCTCTGGCCGCCTGGGCCGACGCACATCACATGCACCTTATTTTTGACGCGAAAGATTTGGCTACTTTCAGATCAGCTTCTTGAAAACGTGACTACAACCCTGATTTATGCTTTGTATCTACGGATGATAATTGTCTGCCTCTACCAACATCACGCAAAGTCCTACGTGCCTTCCCTCCCAGTCAACACAGACCAGTCATCATTGAAACAAGTTTGAAAGTGCCTATCATCACTTCTACTCCACGACCACGATGGAATCTCCAAAAGGCAAACTGGCCTGCATTTTCTGAGAACCTTGACAAATGTCTGGGTTGGATTCCACCTGTAAGTGAAAGTTACGAGAGATTTGCGGGCGCAGTGATCAGTATAGCAAAGAAGTTTATTCCTAGAGGGTGCAGGAAGGAGTATATTCCTGGATGGAATGAAGTTAGCGAAAAGTTGTATGAATAGTTCCTCACAACGGGTGACCATGAAATATCAAATGAACTACTGCACAGCCTTGATGCCTCAAGAAGACAGAAATGGACTGAAACCGTCGAGAACATCGACTTCAAACACTCAAGCAGGGAAGCTTGGTCCCTTCTTCGAAAACTGGCAGGAGGAAACAAAATAGTACGTGATAACAGCACCATCAGTTCAGATACTACAGCCTCACACATGGTGTCAACATCAAAAGCACCCAAGCAAAGAGATCACACCAACAAGATTAAACGACAGCTTAAAGTCTTAAAAGCAAAGGGTTTAGAAGATAATGACTTATCTTGTCCATTCACATCAGAGGACATTTCAAAGGCACTAAAAGATGTCAAACCAGGTAAAGCTCCAGGCTTTGATGGTATCCACCCAGAATTCCTGCTCCATTGTGAAAAATATGCAAAAGTATGGCTTGCACGCTTCTTCTCTGATATCCTGCAAACTGGGAACATACCTCCTGCACTTAAAAGAACAAAGGTTATCGCCATATTGAAACCAGGCAAACCAAATGATTTACCTCAAAGCTACAGGCCAATTGCACTACTCAGCGCAGTGTACAAGCTACTAGAAAGACTTTTTACAACAGGATAAGCTCTTTAATTCTTGAACAAGTGCCTATGGAACAAGCTGGATTTCGACAAAATCGCAGTTGTGTCGATCAAGTACTATCACTGACCACCCACATAGAAGCCGGATTCCAGAAATGGCTTAAGACATCAGTTGCATTCATTGATCTGACATCTGCTTTTGACACTGTGTGGAGACATGGCATGATCTACAAACTCCTACGCACAATACCTTGCGGAAGAATAGCCAGACTTGTGGATAACATGTTAATGAATCGCAGATTTCAAGTAATTTTGGGAAACACCATCAGTAAGGAGAAAAAACTTGACAATGGATTGCCTCAAGGCTCCGTCTTGGCCCCACTTCTCTTCAGCCTCTACATCTCCGATATGCCTGCAACCAGTTCAAGAAAGTTTTGATACGCCGATGATTGGGCAATTGCTACCCAGGAGAGACAAATCGAAAATACAGAACATACCCTAACTATTGATCTACGCATTCTTGATGAATACTTCCGAAAATGGAGGCTGAAGCCGAACCCAAGCAAAACTACAGTGACATCTTTCCACTTATGCAATAAGCTAGCTAATCGTGAACTAGAAGTGTACCTAGGTAAAAATCGCTTGACCCACACCAATGAATCCAATTACCTGGGGGTCATCTTAGACAGAACTCTCTCCTTCAAGAAACACCTGAAGAAAACGGCAGAAAAACTGAAGTCTAGAAACAACATACTTCAAAAACTATGTGGCACTACATGGGGTACGTCAGCCGACACTTTACGCACAACCGCCCTCAGTCTGGTCTTCTCAACAGCTGAGTATTGTTCTCCAGTGTGGCTAAATAGCAGTTATACCAAACTTGTCGATGCCCAATCGAATCAGGCAATGGGAATGATATCTGGCACAGTAAAATCAACACCAACATTTTGGTTACCAGCACTGAGTCATATTCCACCAGCGGAACTCAGACGCAAACATGCCTTACTCCGGGAGTATAAGAAGATAAATGCCAACGATCAGCTACCAATACACCAGGACATCACTGCTGCTGAAGTGAGACGTCTACGCTCGCGAAACCCCTCCATCCGGACAGCGAGACACCTGGTGAACCAAAACTTCAACCTGCTGCAAAACTGGAAAGAAGAATTGGTGGAAAACATTCCAAGTCAGCTGCAAGATATCACAAACTCCACAACACCACCAAGTGGCTTCCATATACCCCGGAAAACATGGTCAACGCTAAACAGGATAAGAACAAACCATGGTAGATGTGCAGATCTTCTCTACAAATGGGGATATATATCTTCACCAGAATGCAGTTGTGGTGATCCCAGGCAGACCATACGGCATATAGTGAATGACTGCCCGACGCATTCCTACAGTGGCAACTTCAGTGACTTTGTGGAAGCAGGCCCAGCTGTGATAGACTTTATTAACAACTTGAAAGTGAAACTGTAAATAATGTAAATACACATCTATTTTTGACTAATGTTGATATGTACAGCCAAACGCTAAATAAATAAATCTGTCATTCATTTAATCATTGCCCCAGAGGAGTGCGTCAGGCCTCGGCAGCCGGCACAGTTCATATCCTCGCCGCTAGATGGGGGCTTCATTCATTCCATTCCTGATCCTGACCCGGTCGGAGACTGGAAGCAGACTGTGGATTTTCATTTTCATTATTATTATTATTATTATTATTATTATTATAATTATTATTATTATTATTGTTATTATTATTATTATCACTATTATTATTATTATTATTATCACTATTATTATTATTATTATTATTATTATTATTATTATCAAATTTCGCCCTTTATATTATTTCAACAACCAAAGAATATTGACACACAAACTTACATAATTAGTGGGTGTTGAAACAAACCAACCGGCCACGGTGTCCGAGAGTGGTAACGCGCTACCTCGTGTCTCACTGATATGGGGAGAGCGTGGGTTCGAATCTCATTTTGAAAATGATTTTCGTGGTTTCCCATTTTCACTACCAGGCAAATGCCAGGATGGTTCCTTTCAATAGGTCCATGGTCAACATCCCTTCATAATCCCTTCCCTGACCCGTCCTGAAAAGAAACAAGTAGTTCCGTAAAGAACTATACAGCCTATTTTCATATATCCTGCTCATGTTAATTGCCTCCATCAACATACAAAATTTCAGTTTAATTGCTGTAACAGATTCGTAGATATTGAGAACCGTCTAAATATTTCAGATTGTCGCCAGGTTGGATTTTTATTTTTGTACTATTACATTAAGATTATTGTGTACGTGTGGTATTCAAACTTCAATCGCATGATTAGAACACAAGAAGTAAAAACGAGATTTTAAAATTACGCACGGCAGCCATCTTGTGATTATGCAAACAATTGAAATAAATTAGATGCCAGTGGATCAACAATTGTATAAGCATTTAACGTGCAACGTTTCACAGCACTCGGATAGTTAATTCGCGAGAATCGTCCATTTAAATATTTATAATTCGCGTCGCCGCCATGTTGGATTTGTGCTCACCAGGTTAATGAAAGTCCTATAGGTGAACATATGTTCATAGTCTCTATGAACATAAAAAAATTCAGTTTGGTTGCTGTAAAAGATTCATAGATATTGAGAACCGTCTAAATATTTCGGAAGCCCGCCATTTAGGATTGTTATATGTATAGGCCATAGAATTATGTACCATTCAAGGACAATTATTGCCTAGGTTCATTATTCAAACTTTCACTTCGATCGCATGATTACGACACACGAAATAAAAACTTAATTTAAAAATTTCGCACTGCCGCCATATTGAGGTTATGTAAACAATTGATTTAAATTAGATGGCAGTGCATTACAATCTGCAAAATCATTTACTGTACCACATTTCACTGCGCTCAGAGAGTTAAATCACGAGAAAAGTCTATTAAAATATTTCAAATTCGCTTGGTCGCCATGTTCGTTTTTACTTTACAAGTTTATGAAGTATACATAGATAAACTTGTACCAGTACCCTTTATCACCGTACAAAATTGCAGGGTAATATCTGTAATAGTTTTGGAGATATAGAATGTCAGTGAAATATTTCGCACAGCCGCCATTTTGAGGTTATGTAAACAATTGAACTAAATTAGACTCCAGTGCATTACTATGTGTATAAACACTTGCTGTACCTAGTTTCATTACGTTTGGATGGTTAAATCGTGAGAAAAGTCTATTTAAAAGTCTCAAATTCGCTTGGTCGCCATGTTCGTTTTCTACTTTACAAGTTTATGAAATATACATAGGTAAACTTGTAACAGTACCCTTTATCACCGTACTAAATTGCAGGGTGATATCTGTAATAGTTTCGGAGATATAGAATGTCAGTGAAATATTTGCACAGCCGCCATTTTGAAGTTATGTAAACAATTGAAGTAAATTAGACTCCAGTGCATTACAATGTGTATAAACATTTGCTGTACCAAGTTTCATTACGTGTGGATAGTTAAATCGCGAGAAAAGTCTATTTAAAAGTCTCAACTTCGCTTGACCGCCATGTTGGTTTTGTAGTCACCAGGTGTTTGAAAGTCTCATAGGTGAACTTCTATTAGTACCCTTTATCACCGTACACAATTTCAGGGCGATATCGGTAATAGTTTCGGAGATATTGAATGCTAGTGAAATATTTCGCACAGCCGCCATTTTGCATTTGTGGGACGTAACAAAATTTGAAGGGCACGGTCGAGGTCGCCGGGAATAGTGCTATGAACATACCGAGTTTCAAGAGTTTAGTGCTTTTCAGTCGGTCAACACGAATGTACCCAAAAGAGATGGGTTATGCCCTAATCCTGAAATAAATTACATGAGATTAATAAAACACTAGGATGACCAGTTTCGATCGTCAAGCGATCATCATCAGATCCAATACACTTAGGCTATAAAATCTATGTTTGAAATACAGGTGAAAATATTTACAATATGTACAATTATTTAGTTGCAGTATTGGTACTGCAACTGTCAGTGTATGCTAAATGCAGTATATATGTTAGGTGAAATGCTAAATGGTGATGGCTATCCGGAGATTGTACTTTAGAGAGATTATATGGTTGTAGATATCACCCTGCAATTTAGTACGGTGATAAAGGGTACTGTTACAAGTCGACCGCACAGCGAGTTCAAGTGAGCACGGAAACTGCGAATAGCTGTAGTACGGAAGACAATCAGATAAGTAGTTAGCCTAAAATTTTATAGTTTAACCATAGTTTACAACCATATAATCTCTCTAAAGTACAATCTCCGGATAGCCATCACCATTTAGCATTTCACCTAACATATATACTGCATTTAGCATACACTGACAGTTGCAGTACCAATACTGCAACTAAATAATTGTACATATTGTAAATATTTTCACCTGTATTTCAAACATAGATTTTATAGCCTAAGTGTATTGGATCTGATGATGATCGCTTGACGATCGAAACTGGTCATCCTAGTGTTTTATTAATCTCATGTAATTTATTTCAGGATTAGGGCATAACCCATCTCTTTTGGGTACATTCGTGTTGACCGACTGAAAAGCACTAAACTCTTGTTTACTAAGGCAACACTGAAAATATGGCTTCAAACACCACAATACCGAGTTTCATTGAAATCGCTCCAGCCGTTTAGATTTTATTAGGGGGGGACACACACACGAATCACACACACACACACACGCACACACACACGGACAAAAGGTGATCTCATAAGCCTATTTTTTCAAAATTGAAAATAGGCTAAAAATACATGGTCATTGGCTGCATTAATAAACAAGTAGTTCCGTGAAGAACTATACACCTATTTTCATATATCCTACTTATGTTAATTGCCTGTATCAACATACACAATTTCTGTTTGATTGCTGTAATAGATTCGTAGATATTGAGAACCGACTAAATATTTCGGATGGTCGCCACGTTGGATTTTATATATGTAGGTCCTAGAGTTATGTACTGTTACATGCAGATTATTGTGAACGTATAGCATTCAAACTTCAATCGCATAATTAGGACACAAGAAAAAACCAGGAGATTTTAAAATTTTGCACAGCTGCCATCTTGAGGTTATGGAAACAATTGAAATAAATTAGATGCCAGTGGATTAACATTCGTATAAGGATTTACTGTACCAAGTTTCACTGCACGCGGATGGTTAAATTGCGAGAAACGTCCATGTGAATATTTATAATTCGCGTCACCGCCTTGTTGGATTTGTGATCACCAGGTTATTTAAAGTCCTATAGGTGAACTTAAGTTCATAGCCCCTATGAACATTAAAAAATGCAGTTTGATTGCTAAAATAGATTCGTAGATATTCAGTGTCGTCCAAATAATTCGGATAGTCGCCATGTTGGATTGTTAAATGTATAGGCCATAGAGTCATGTACCATTAAAGGAAAATTATTGCGTAGGTTCATTATTCAAACTTTCACTTCGATCGCATGACTACATCACAAGAAATAAAAACTTAATTTTAAAATTCGCACTGCCGCCATCTTGAGGTTATGTAAACAATTGAACTAAATTAGATACCAGTGGATTACAATGTGTATAAATATTTCCTGTACCAGGTTTCAGTGCGCTTGGAACATTAAATCGTGAGAAAGGTCTATTTAAAATTTTCAAATTCGCTTGGTCGCCATGTTCGTTTTGTAGTTAACCGGTTTTTGAAAGTCTTATAGATGGACTTCCAGCAATGCCCTTTATCTCCGTACAAAAGGTTAGGGAGATACCGCTAATAGTTTCAGAGATATAGAATGCCGGTGAAATATTTCGCACATCCGCCATCTTGTGATTATGTGAACAATTGAACGAAGTTAGATGTCGGTGCATTACAATGTATATAAACATATACTGTACCAAGTTTCATTGCGTTTGGTTGGTCAAATCGCGAGAAACGTCTATTTAAAAGTCGCAAATTCGCTTGGCCTCCATGTTGGTTTGGAGTTACCAGGTTTTCAAAAGTCACATAAGTGAATTTATAGTAGTTCCCTCTATCACATTAGAAAATGTCAGGGTAATATCGGTAATAGTTTCGGAGATATTGAATGCTGGTGAAATATTTCGCACAGCCGCCATGTTGGATTGGTGAGTCGTTACAAAATTTGAAGGGCACAGTCGAGGTCGCCGGGAATAGTGCTATGAACTATCCGAGTTTCATTGAAATCGCTCCTGCCGTTTAGATTTTATTAGGGGGGGGGGGCACACACACGAATCACACACACACACACGCACACACACACGGACAAAAGGTGATCTCATAAGCCTATTTTTTCAAAATTGAAAATAGGCTAAAAACATAGCCAATAATCCCAGAAATAAAAATAATAACATGTGAAGTTTATCACTCACAACTCTAGAATTAATGCATACGCTTGAATGAATAATGCATCTTTACGTTTATCGTATGTTGCCTCGACAGCTGTAGGGTATTTCTCTAATAAACTTAGCATTGAATAATTTTATCACTTGTACCTAGGTAATTCTAAATGCTGCATGTATAAGTATATCAAATGTAACTGGTTGTTCAATTAGGCCTCTGTGTATCGGCCAAGGTAGGTCCTCAGACGAGTCATACTTACGTATAGGCCTGTTAGCCTATATTGTGGAAGCTACTGTATAATATGGCGTACTGTGCCCAACTGGTCACGGCAGTCTGGTATCGAACTCAGGGCCTTATCAGAGAAGACCAGGCAAATGGTTATGCCTAAGGTCGAACCAGTGGTCTCTAAGTGGGAGCCATTATATGGAACCCACAGAGTAATGAGAGGTCTACTGACACATAATAGTCTAGCGTGATTTCACGATTATTTAGGTGCAAATCATAGCAATTGAAAGGAGAAATTGTAAGCAAAATGCAAGGAAATGTACGTTTTCAGTGCATACGAAGTCGAGAGAGGCTAGTATTGAAGTCTGACAAATGACTTTTAAAAGTAGGCGGAGTAGCCCAGGCGCCTACGGAACTATTTCTGTCTAGGGCGGTCAGACAGCTCAAAATTAATGACCCGGGAATCCACCGGTCGACAACGAGCGAAGCTTTGGCGGGACCAAGCCCACAAGAAATTAATTAATTACAGAGAAATGGAGCATTGTAATACAATGGAACATACACATAGATGATTGTATTCACGGAGGAGTAATTTAGGAGTGGTTTTTCACCTAAAATTACGCCTATTTCTCAAAATGACCGCATTGCAACCTAACTCACGCTCGAGAGCATGAATACTTTAACCAACCAGCGGGAAATCCCCACCGTAGCGTCCCACGCGCTGAACTAAGGCAATTAATTGTAATTAATTGGCCGAAGCGATCGCCGGCACGCGAGTGTTTTTAAAACCTCCACGCCTAGATAAACAAGATGCAGTTGTTATTTCGGCTGAAGACGGAGTATTTCAAGAAGGGAGTCGCTCTCACGTGTCCCGTGAACTATTTTGTGCAAGAAACCAATATAAGGGAAGAGCACCCTACGCCGAGGGTCAGTTATGGTCAGTTGAAGTCACTTGTTGGTCAGTCGAAGTCAGTCGAAGTCAGCTACACGTCAGTTACACGTCTGTTATGGTTCAGTGGAAAGCAGTTGAAGACGTCAGACGGTCGCTCGAGTTGGAAGTTAGTTCTTTGTCTACAAGCGCTCTGCAGTAAGCACGCCAATTATTAAAATATCAGCGTACCGCCGTTGAAGACAATGGAGGCAAATCGTAAGCTTCATCAGTAATAAGGAAGTGCATAAAAGGTAACAAAGTGCAGATATTGCTTTATTATCTGACACAGATATAAATTCGCTACAGCGAATAGGAACTGATAATGTTTGGAACAGTTCGTATACCGGAAGGTATTGTTAATTATATGACATCAGCATTAGGAACACTCCAGTGATGGGAGAGTGGAAGTTATTGCCACCTATCCAGGACAGTGAGGTAAACGGGAGTGCAGGGAACTAGGATCGAACATCTATAAAAACGCTACTAGATTTCACGGAGACCAGCGGTTATCATAAGTCATCGCATCTCTGAGGTCAAGCGTAGGTGAAATCCAGATAAGGATCAACATGTGAAATGATAGATGAAGTGTATAAATTGTGAAATAATAATTTAAAGTGTTAATGTGTTTAATGTTTAATATTCAGTGTTTATCAGTGGTAAAGGCCACTTGTGGTAATATGTGCATCATGTGTAAAAAGTGTGAATCTCAGTGTTGTGTATTGGATATCATGATGGATTAAGTCAATCGTCATGGTAGAGCTCAGGCGGAGATACTGGTACTTTCCAGCCAGAAGGAAACGTGAGTAAACATGAAAATAATAACATTATAATGGCATAGTTCACCATGTAACGATTAATCACTTTGAAATTAAAGAAGTAATAGTCACTTACTGAACGAGTTTTCACCACTCGTCTTGAATAAAGTATGACTTGGAAGGTGATTTGCTTAGGACCATGTAGGTCAAAAATAGTGATGGATCTAAACGTTAAAATAATAATAATAATAATAACTGGGGTCGGCAACCATAAAGTAAGGGCAGAATTGGCCTAAGTAATGTTCAAATAGTGTCATGTCTAATTTAAGATACTGTCATTTGGTAAACAGTAAAGAATGTAGTGTGGAATATCGCGAATACGAGAGCTTTTCTCAGTGTCAGTGAAATTTTGAATGAATATGTGAAATTAAAGTAAGCCAGTATATTTATACATTTGTGTTAGGAGCTATGTAAAGCTTTGGCTTAAATAATATAACATGAAGAACGCAGGTACCTTGATAATGGAGTCATATATGTGAAATATTGTTTAGCCGCATATAGCGTGCACATTAACGTAGAATCCAGTGATTTACGTAAGATAAGCACGGGAAAGACTAGTATAGCTTGCGCGTGAGGTGAAAATGGGCTTAATCTTCGAGAAGTATCGCCTTTGTGCATACTGTATGTGTTACGCAGCGATTTGGATAGATTCTGTCTATTGCCAACGCTTGCATTGAATTATAGCCACTATGGACGCCCAGCGAGGCGCGGTGAGCATTTTTACTTATGATCTGCCCGAGAGGTAGAATCATAGTCGTCGACGAGGAACGTGGTTCCCAAAATATATATGTAATGACAGCTGCTGATGATAACCATGGGGTTTCATTATGATGCGCGTCTTTAAAGCCACAAGTAATCACCTTAGAACGGCAATGCTATCATTAGAATTCCACCCCTGCCATGAATGTTTAATAGGAGCCATTTGAGCCCAAATACACTGTAAAGTTAGGTGTTAATTAATTAAATGACTCAATTACTTAGGAACATGCCTAGCGGATCTTTCTTGTTATATAATTGTAAACAAGGATGGCCTTGAAGGTAGAGAGAGACAGGAAATATAGACCATTTCCGTGGCAGCCATCTTGGAGAGCTGTCTGGAACTAATTTTATGACCTGCTGAGGGGAGAGAGGTCGCTCGACCGATCCCTTGTCAATTACGGTCACAATAGGACACTGAGAGGTCTCGGTATTCAATAATGCAATTAAAATATGAGTATTTTAGTGATGCAAATGGAATTAATTGGTGTATGGCAACTCACATATGTGGTTGAACCATAGAAATCTGATGATATTTGGCGAAGTTATCCTCTGAGGGGGAAGGCTGAACCAAAATAATGTAGGCATCTTCTTTAAAGTGCATTTTGCCAGTTTATGCTAATTTAGGAAAAACGGGTATGTGTTTTTCCCAGAACATGACACAGTTGTATCTATAATAAGCCCGACAAGACCCAGATAATCGTTATATGGTGAAACTATAAATATTCTATCCATGTTTATGTTTATTTTATGATTAAGAAGCATGACTCAATTTTCCTAGAGCGTTCATAGGGATGGAAAGAAGGAAGATGATTCGCACGACACAACAAAATATTTGCTAATAAATGTAGGAAACATTGAAGTAATGATAATTAAAGTAAATGTCGTAGAAGACGGAATAATGTCTTAGAAATTCATGTTTATGTGACATGTGGTTTTGTGTTAAGATACTTCCATTAAATAAAATTGTGTCACATGACGGACACTATGAAAACCTTGTAATCTGAACTATTATTGACAGGATATTAGAAGTAGGTTTGAGTGCATTGTAGCGCTATTTTAAGGAGAAAGCTCACAGAATAACCCTATTTATTTGTGGGAATTAATTGTAATTTGTCCTTTGTTTTGTATTTGTTGTACAGCCATGATTTTAGACCAGTAAATGTTTTATTCATAGGAATGTTGTGTATTTCCTGTAGAGTAGTTGCCTGATAGACTCAAATCCTGAACATGTGGTCGTATTGTGGGCATGAACGTCCCATACCTCGAAAGACCGTGAGCTAGTTGGGATACGAACACATGGTCCACATGGTGACGATCGGGTACATGGGGGAGTTGTCTCTGTACTTGGATTGAGTCACAGGTAATTACTTAAGTCGGTCAAGGTATTAATGGTAGAAGCAAATATAGCATAGAAATTAGGACAGAATAGGAAGACCGCGTCCCATTTGTTAATAAGCCACCACATTAAAAATAATTGTTAATCCTCCATAAGACATGCTTATATAATTGTAACTTTCATAAACCATAGCCATAGATAACACATATAAAATAACATGACGCTGATATGTGGGGCCAGTTCAAAATACAGGTAACCTCCACTTAAGCATCATGAGCATGGCATAAAATAAGCATGTTGACTACCCTAATTTAACATGTCACCCATGAGTGGGCCACCATGACCCATAAAAATTAACATGGCACCCACGTGTGATATACTTATTGTTAACATGGCGCCCGTACGTGGTTGGCTTATGGGATTCAGAAAAACCCCATAATAAATAGCATGGTTTTCATGGGGAAAACCATAGAAATAACTTTTTTTTTCCTCAAACTTGGTTTGAGCGATTGTGAGTCTTTCTAGATGATGTTCAGACGTCAGACAAATGTTGTCAGACGGGTACGAGGGTCTATACCCATTCCATAGTTAGTTTTGACATTTTATAATATGTTGTTGTTGTTGTCGCGGGATCGGAATCCTTTCTTTCCAATAGAACGCGCCAGTGTCTTCAGCTAGGGCCTACCTGAATCTCAAATTAAGTAGTACAGGATGGCCGGAACGGAAGAGGTACTCAGGTGTATCGCCGAGTTAAGGGAACATTTCGATGTTACTAATGATAAAAGTAAGGAAGAATCCAAAGCATTTAAAGATGAGGTAAGCCAGATGTTGGCTACAGTCAATACTAGACTAGAGGCTAATCAAGCCGAAATAAATACTAGACCAGAGGCTAATCAAGCCGAAATAAATACTAGACTAGAGGCTAGTCAAACTAATGTAAACACACAGTTAGAATTAAACCTAGTAGAGGTTAATAAGAAAATGGACGACGTTAAGGAGTCTGTCCAGAGACAGGTAACTAAGAATATTGTTAGCGTGATCTCAGAAATGCAAAATGATAACGAAAAACGCTTTGAGTCTATTGAATTAAAATTAGAAAGCAATTTGCAAATGTGCAGAGAGTCACAGCGTGAAATTAACGATAATTTAAACAGTATGTCCCGGGAGCTTAAAGACATTCAAAGTCAGAATGAAGCTAACACGAAACGTCAGTTAGAACAATTTAACACGTTTACTCAGACCGTGGATCATAGGTTCGAGGATAATGAACTAAAATGGAATACGCGAATGGCAGGTTATGTCAAGGCTGTAGACGAAGCTTTAAGAAAGCAGGACCAGAATATCCTTGACCAATGCAAGGAAATGCAGGAAATAAAGACGTCTGATCGAGATAATAAGGAAATAATGTCTAATATGAAGATACAAGTTGGAAAAGTGCAGAAAGAGTTGGAAAACACTCAGAATGACTTAGCAGTTCTCCATAAAAGACAGGACGAAGACCAAGGAGAAATCACGAAAATAAGGACTGAAATATCTCATATACAAGGTCACATTCAACGGGAAGTTACAGGCTTACGCGAAGAGTTAGAGCTTCGAGAAGGCTTAAAGACTGAAGCCAGTGATAAGACTCTTGCCGAAGTAAGAGAAAGTCTAGCAGGGGAAATTATCCACCTGAAGGAAAACCTTAAGGATAATAAAGAAAAGGTATTTTCTATGACAGAAAGAAACCGAGATCGCCTCGAGAAAATAGAACGAGAGGTATTAGCTCGTTTGGAAAGGACTGAAAACAGGCACAGCCAGTTAGAAACGAGAATGATAGCGCAGGAAGAATCCATGTTGCGGAATCCTAGGTCTAGCGAAGGAAGTATAGACGAGAATAGGAGGAATAAATGGGCAGAGATAGAAATACAGCCCACTCCAAAGAATGCAGCAATGCCAAGTGACAGCCCGTATGCCACACCTGGTATGCCAATGGCTATGTCAACACCGCAGGAAAATGCTGTACAGAACCAAATAGTCACAGTTATAAGGGCTAGTGATGAAAAACCAAAGAAATACTCTGGGAGTAATTCTAATATGACACCCAAGTACTGGCTTAAAGAAGTTTCCGAGTACTTGAATGATGCAAAAGTACCGCCAGAGCGCAGGTTGAGAGCGATTGAAAAACTCACCGAAGGAGAGTGTGCTCTATGGTTTAGAAGTTTTAGGTACACGTTCGACACCGTTGAGGAATTTCGCCAAGCATTTTTAAGCAGGTATTGGAACGCGAGCGTACAACAAAATCTCAGACTGGACTTGTATTCCAGGCGTTACAGTACTAGTAACCCGACCAAGTACGGAGAGTTTTTTGTGAACCAATTATGCCATTTTCGCGAGCTCGACGAAGGACTCAGAGAGTCAGACTTATGCATAGCAATAGCTAAGCAGCTGCCGTATGAAGTGCAGCGCCTGCTAATCTCAGCAAACGCCAAAACTGCAATCGATATGGAGGAGGTGCTGAGACAACTTGATTTAACCACAGTGCAGCACGCAAGACAAAGCCGACATGTGGAACAAGTTAATATGACGAATACGCCGATCGAGCCAACGAAGGTGCAGACGAAGTGCAAGTCTACAAGCACCGAAACAGAAAAATCCGACTGGCAGCGCGAAGGACGCGAAAACCAAAATTGGAGGCCAGCGTATCGAGGAGGTTCGAACCGTGGTAACCGAGGAAGGAAAAACTGGAATCAGCGTGGTACCAGAGACCAGCAGCTGGATAACAGAAGAAATTACGGCCGAAATGGGAATAACCAAGGATGGAGATCCCAAGAGCAGAGTCGTGGGTTCGATGAAGAGGCGGAAGAACGCTATCATGCATCTTTAAGATACATGGAAGAGCGCGGAGATGATCCAAGACAATCGCGAGTTCACTGGGATGAAGCGATTCGAAATAGAAGGTCACCCGACATATATCAAAATGATGATGGTGCCAAAAGTCTGGAACTTCAGCAGCATGAAGACAGGCAGAAGAACTCCACAAAGAATGGAGCAATTGAAAAAAAAAACACCAATTTTAAATGACCAGAGAGAGATAGGTTCAGGATGGAGTACAGTAAATGTTATTAACTGGATTGCCAAACCTGAGGAGCTTATCGAAGACCTCGATGAAAGAACGGTCAGTGTAAGAAGGGAACTACCTATTATTATTGTAAACATTGCGGGAACGAAAGTAAGAAGCCTCATCGATACAGGATCAACAGTGAGTTTGATAACCCAGGCATTATACAATGAAATCCAGAGTAAAATCCACGTATTGAAAATACCCATTTCAAGCGTGAAAATAAAAGGTGTCATACCAGACAAAGTTATGATATGCAGATACCAAGTATTTTTAGATCTGCAGATAGGGAACTCTACATTCTCACAGAGCTTCCTACTTGTAAATAAGCTGCCATATAACCTTATTGTTGGGATGGATTTCATAAGAGAGTATAAAGTTATTATAGATCTCTCGCAAGACATTGTAATGTTTCGCGCAAGTGAGGGAAAGGAAGACTTAGAACTCTCATTAAGGCATAATGAAGCGAGACAAGAAGAATACGTATGGCATACATACGGAGATATGACTGGGGAGGCAGTGTCGACAATAGAAGATATTGAGGAAGAGTTGGCAACACTGGCCGCAGACATTGAAAAAGATCTCGAACCAAAATTTGAAGAATGCCTGGAAGAGAAGATTGAGGAAGCTAAATTTGGTCCAGAATATAAGAAAATGCTAAGGGAACTGCTATTCGAGTATAAAGGAGTCTTCGATTCGAGACCTGGCCGGATCAAGAATTTCCAGTATGCGTTTCAAGTCAGCGATTGGACGCCATTCAAACAGAAGCCGTATCCTGTAGCTGAGAAACATTATTTAAAGGTCAAAGAAGCGATACAGGAAATGCTAGAAGCAGGCGTCATTGTAAAGACAGCCACACCTTATGTCAGCCCACTGGTAGTCGTACCGAAACAGGATGGAAGTGTGAGGATATGCCTGGACCTACGAAATTTGAATTCCAAGGTTATACCGGAATTTGATACAGTTCCACCCATTAAGGAGGTACTCAGAAGGTTCAAGGGAAAGACTGTATTCTCAAATCTTGATCTCACGGCAAGTTTTCACCATCTTGCTCTGGAAGAGAAAACAAGTCTGTTAACCGGATTTTTATTTGACCAGCACACGTACTCCTACGTCCGTCTTCCGTTTGGATTAAAAACAGCAGGTTCAGCGTTGATACGAGCGCTAGATAGGAACCTATCCGAAGAAGTAAAAGCTACAACCATATGCTACGTAGATGATATACTACTGACCTCTGAAACAGTTGAAGAACATGTCAGAGATCTACGCAAGTTGTTATATGACCTAAGTCAGGCTAACTTCAAGGTCAATATAAAGAAGTCTAACTTTGCTCAGAGAGAAGTTAAATTTCTAGGACATGTAATCGATGCACAAGGAGTTAGGCCTAATCCGGGAAAACTGGAAGTCATAAAACGTTTCCCGAGACCAACGAAGGTGAAGAACGTCAGGCAATATCTGGGCGTTATTGGATTCTTTTCGAACCATTGTCCGAAGTACACCGAGACTGTAGCACCACTCCAAGACTTACTTAAAAAGGGAGGAAGATGGCGATGGACGGAGCAATGCGAGGAAGCCTTCGTGAAATCTAAACAGATGCTGTTAGATTATGTGAAACTGGGATATCCTGACTACACTCAGAAATTTATCATCCAGACTGACGCATCCTTCGTAGGCATTGGAGCTATGTTGTATCAGGAAAATAAGGACAGGCCAGAGGAGAGAACTTATATCGCATTCATCAGTAGAAGGTTGAGGCCTAATGAAAAGAATTATACGGTCACGGAGATCGAGTTACTTGCGATACTGTATGCATTACAGTATTGGCACAAGCTGATTTATGGTTTTAGAATTATTTTGAGAACAGACCATAAAGCCCTAACGTTCCTGCTAAAAACTGACTTGTCGAGTCAAAGACTGACAAGGTGGTCCCTATACATACAACAATTTCAAGTGGAAATAGAATATTGCCCGGGGAAGGACAATATCATACCTGATTTGCTAAGCAGATACCCTACAGCAGAGGAAGAAGAAACTCTAGCTATTGAAATAGAAGATAGAGATCAGAAGACCTTAGATGATCTAAGGAACATCACCGTTTTTCAACGTGAATATCCCTGGATACGGTTGATGATAAATTACTTCGAGGGAAAGATGGATAGAGGAACCCCGATGTATATGGAAGCTGAAGCACTTTCAACGGAATATCTATGGTTTAACCAGATGCTACATAAATGGAGCGACTCTGACCACACAAAACCTAGAATTGTTGTACCACCAGCATTGCAGAGAAGGCTAGTTTGGCTAGCACACCGAGCTTTTGGACATTCAGGTGTAGATAAGACTGTTGCCCTGCTTAAAGAGGCGTTTATTTGGCCTAAACTTAGAGAAACAGTCAGAAATACTATCAGGACATGTGATATGTGCCAACGAGTAAAGCCTAACTCGTACTTAATGAGGCAGAAACCTATACCACTCTTACCAGAGAAGCCATGTCAGCTCCTGGCGCTGGACAACTTTGGGCCCCTGCCTAGAGCTAGAAGAGGAAATAAACACATCTTAGTTGCACTAGACGTGTTTTCCAAAATGGTAGTCCTGTGTCCAATTCAGAAAACCAGTACAAAACAAGTACTTAAGAGGCTGAAGGAAAGAATTATTCCTATATTAGGACAGCCAGAAAACATCTTATCGGATCACGGAAGCTGTTTTACCAGCGTAGAATTTCGCAGGGAGTTGGAAAATCTGGGCATAAGACAGATTTTGTCCACGGTTAGGCACCCGGAGTCGAACTCAGCTGAGAGAGTTATGAGGGAGGTGCAGAAATACATGAAGATATACTGCTCTACTGAGAATTGGAAATGGATTGACGTGCTTGAAATTATTGAATATTGTATCAACAATACTGTGCACGAAGCTACAGGAGAGGTGCCAGTGAGCTTACATCTCGACAGAAGACCCGAGAGGCCATGGAATAATGTCATCCAGACACCCGTCGATGCACAACTTGGACGTGAGTTGAGAATCCAGAGGACGTTCGAGTATCTCAAGAAACAAGCAGATAAACGACAGCGGAGAAACAGGAGGAAACGTTATCATAGACCGCTACTCGTGGGAGAATACGTCTTATTGAAAAAACCCGCCAGTTCAGATCCAGAGAGCAGGAAATACAAGAAATTTCAGCACGCTTATCTCGGACCCTACCTGATTATAAGGGATCTGCAGAATAACGCATATCGGATTAAAGATGAGGCAACAGGTAGAGAAGTTGTGGTAAATGCCGCAAATCTGAAGTTATATAGTCCACAAGAAGACTATGAAGCGAGAGAAGAGCAAGCTACACACATCCAAGTGAACGAGGAATCATTACGTATGCACGGAAAGGTTCTGGAGAAAAGCTTGCAGACTCGAGAAGGGTCGAAGAAAAGAAAACAGCTCGCCAGCCCAGCGGACACGAGGGGAGAGTGCAGCTGTCGACTGCAGGAGTTTTACGACCAGTTAAAGGGAGCCGCTGTAGAGTTAGAGGAGATGAATGAACAATTGAGACAGGAAAACGAAAGTCTACGAGACAGCAGACAAGAGTGGAGTGGGAAAACGTGAAAGCCCATTGCCAAGAGCAATGACCGCTTAAAGCAAACACTGCAAGGAGTTGATACCAGCTGATAGGCCCGAAAAATTCACTTATGAAATGAATTTTTTGAACTTAGCAGGAGAAAGATGTGCCCAACTGGTCACGGCAGTCTGGTATCGAACTCAGGGCCTTATCAGAGAAGACCAGGCAAATGGTTATGCCTAAGGTCGAACCAGTGGTCTCTAAGGGGGAGCCATTATATGGAACCCACAGAGTAATGAGAGGTCTACTGACACATAATAGTCTAGCGTGATTTCACGATTATTTAGGTGCAAATCATAGCAATTGAAAGGAGAAATTGTAAGCAAAATGCAAGGAAATGTACGTTTTCAGTGCATACGAAGTCGAGAGAGGCTAGTATTGAAGTCTGACAAATGACTTTTAAAAGTAGGCGGAGTAGCCCAGGCGCCTACGGAACTATTTCTGTCTAGGGCGGTCAGACAGCTCAAAATTAATGACCCGGGAATCCACCGGTCGACAACGAGCGAAGCTTTGGCGGGACCAAGCCCACAAGAAATTAATTAATTACAGAGAAATGGAGCATTGTAATACAATGGAACATACACATAGATGATTGTATTCACGGAGGAGTAATTTAGGAGTGGTTTTTCACCTAAAATTACGCCTATTTCTCAAAATGACCGCATTGCAACCTAACTCACGCTCGAGAGCATGAATACTTTAACCAACCAGCGGGAAATCCCCACCGTAGCGTCCCACGCGCTGAACTAAGGCAATTAATTGTAATTAATTGGCCGAAGCGATCGCCGGCACGCGAGTGTTTTTAAAACCTCCACGCCTAGATAAACAAGATGCAGTTGTTATTTCGGCTGAAGACGGAGTATTTCAAGAAGGGAGTCGCTCTCACGTGTCCCGTGAACTATTTTGTGCAAGAAACCAATATAAGGGAAGAGCACCCTACGCCGAGGGTCAGTTATGGTCAGTTGAAGTCACTTGTTGGTCAGTCGAAGTCAGTCGAAGTCAGCTACACGTCAGTTACACGTCTGTTATGGTTCAGTGGAAAGCAGTTGAAGACGTCAGACGGTCGCTCGAGTTGGAAGTTAGTTCTTTGTCTACAAGCGCTCTGCAGTAAGCACGCCAATTATTAAAATATCAGCGTACCGCCGTTGAAGACAATGGAGGCAAATCGTAAGCTTCATCAGTAATAAGGAAGTGCATAAAAGGTAACAAAGTGCAGATATTGCTTTATTATCTGACACAGATATAAATTCGCTACAGCGAATAGGAACTGATAATGTTTGGAACAGTTCGTATACCGGAAGGTATTGTTAATTATATGACATCAGCATTAGGAACACTCCAGTGATGGGAGAGTGGAAGTTATTGCCACCTATCCAGGACAGTGAGGTAAACGGGAGTGCAGGGAACTAGGATCGAACATCTATAAAAACGCTACTAGATTTCACGGAGACCAGCGGTTATCATAAGTCATCGCATCTCTGAGGTCAAGCGTAGGTGAAATCCAGATAAGGATCAACATGTGAAATGATAGATGAAGTGTATAAATTGTGAAATAATAATTTAAAGTGTTAATGTGTTTAATGTTTAATATTCAGTGTTTATCAGTGGTAAAGGCCACTTGTGGTAATATGTGCATCATGTGTAAAAAGTGTGAATCTCAGTGTTGTGTATTGGATATCATGATGGATTAAGTCAATCGTCATGGTAGAGCTCAGGCGGAGATACTGGTACTTTCCAGCCAGAAGGAAACGTGAGTAAACATGAAAATAATAACATTATAATGGCATAGTTCACCATGTAACGATTAATCACTTTGAAATTAAAGAAGTAATAGTCACTTACTGAACGAGTTTTCACCACTCGTCTTGAATAAAGTATGACTTGGAAGGTGATTTGCTTAGGACCATGTAGGTCAAAAATAGTGATGGATCTAAACGTTAAAATAATAATAATAATAATAACTGGGGTCGGCAACCATAAAGTAAGGGCAGAATTGGCCTAAGTAATGTTCAAATAGTGTCATGTCTAATTTAAGATACTGTCATTTGGTAAACAGTAAAGAATGTAGTGTGGAATATCGCGAATACGAGAGCTTTTCTCAGTGTCAGTGAAATTTTGAATGAATATGTGAAATTAAAGTAAGCCAGTATATTTATACATTTGTGTTAGGAGCTATGTAAAGCTTTGGCTTAAATAATATAACATGAAGAACGCAGGTACCTTGATAATGGAGTCATATATGTGAAATATTGTTTAGCCGCATATAGCGTGCACATTAACGTAGAATCCAGTGATTTACGTAAGATAAGCACGGGAAAGACTAGTATAGCTTGCGCGTGAGGTGAAAATGGGCTTAATCTTCGAGAAGTATCGCCTTTGTGCATACTGTATGTGTTACGCAGCGATTTGGATAGATTCTGTCTATTGCCAACGCTTGCATTGAATTATAGCCACTATAGACGCCCAGCGAGGCGCGGTGAGCATTTTTACTTATGATCTGCCCGAGAGGTAGAATCATAGTCGTCGACGAGGAACGTGGTTCCCAAAATATATATGTAATGACAGCTGCTGATGATAACCATGGGGTTTCATTATGATGCGCGTCTTTAAAGCCACAAGTAATCACCTTAGAACGGCAATGCTATCATTAGAATTCCACCCCTGCCATGAATGTTTAATAGGAGCCATTTGAGCCCAAATACACTGTAAAGTTAGGTGTTAATTAATTAAATGACTCAATTACTTAGGAACATGCCTAGCGGATCTTTCTTGTTATATAATTGTAAACAAGGATGGCCTTGAAGGTAGAGAGAGACAGGAAATATAGACCATTTCCGTGGCAGCCATCTTGGAGAGCTGTCTGGAACTAATTTTATGACCTGCTGAGGGGAGAGAGGTCGCTCGACCGATCCCTTGTCAATTACGGTCACAATAGGACACTGAGAGGTCTCGGTATTCAATAATGCAATTAAAATATGAGTATTTTAGTGATGCAAATGGAATTAATTGGTGTATGGCAACTCACATATGTGGTTGAACCATAGAAATCTGATGATATTTGGCGAAGTTATCCTCTGAGGGGGAAGGCTGAACCAAAATAATGTAGGCATCTTCTTTAAAGTGCATTTTGCCAGTTTATGCTAATTTAGGAAAAACGGGTATGTGTTTTTCCCAGAACATGACACAGTTGTATCTATAATAAGCCCGACAAGACCCAGATAATCGTTATATGGTGAAACTATAAATATTCTATCCATGTTTATGTTTATTTTATGATTAAGAAGCATGACTCAATTTTCCTAGAGCGTTCATAGGGATGGAAAGAAGGAAGATGATTCGCACGACACAACAAAATATTTGCTAATAAATGTAGGAAACATTGAAGTAATGATAATTAAAGTAAATGTCGTAGAAGACGGAATAATGTCTTAGAAATTCATGTTTATGTGACATGTGGTTTTGTGTTAAGATACTTCCATTAAATAAAATTGTGTCACATGACGGACACTATGAAAACCTTGTAATCTGAACTATTATTGACAGGATATTAGAAGTAGGTTTGAGTGCATTGTAGCGCTATTTTAAGGAGAAAGCTCACAGAATAACCCTATTTATTTGTGGGAATTAATTGTAATTTGTCCTTTGTTTTGTATTTGTTGTACAGCCATGATTTTAGACCAGTAAATGTTTTATTCATAGGAATGTTGTGTATTTCCTGTAGAGTAGTTGCCTGATAGACTCAAATCCTGAACATGTGGTCGTATTGTGGGCATGAACGTCCCATACCTCGAAAGACCGTGAGCTAGTTGGGATACGAACACATGGTCCACATGGTGACGATCGGGTACAGTACACATATAGGGCCTAGTATTAGGGTAGGGCTTGATGTACGAGTAAGTTACCATCCCGGTATTTGCTTGAAGTGAGTGAGGTAAAATCTCAGAAAAAGTGTTGTTGTTCATTCAGTTAGAGGCTGCAGCTTCGGTGGCGTAGTTGGTAGCATGCTGAGCTGCTGTGCCCAAGATAGCAGGTTCAAACCCGGCCAAAGTCGTCGAATTTTAAGAGCTTTAAAAATCCTTCAGTATGCCTTCCTTCGGAGAGGAAGTAAAGCCGGCGGTCCTATGTCATAGATTTAGGAAATGTAAAAGATCCTTCCACAGACTAAACTTGTGTGCAGCTAAATTGTTAGGTTAGATTTCGTCCAACGTTCCAACGTTCACCACTATGTATCATTGATATCTGGTGGTGATAGTTAGAACTACTTGAAATTGAACGGAACTTGTAGCTCACCCTATGATTGACCACTGAAAGCAGCTACAGACTCAGGCGAGCCGAACATGTCCTCGGACACTCCCGGCACTAAACTCCATACGATAAATAAATAACTAATGAGCTTGCGACATCTTGTTCATTTTGCCCCGTGTACGGTATGTAGACTTTGTCTGATAACCTATGTCACTGTGATGACTGGAAACGTGTGTTTATTTATAATTAAGACTAGGATTGAGAAGGAGGCGGTCGTAGCCTAAGTTGGATCAGAAATGGGAAACCACGGCAAACCAATGGATAGCTGAGTTGGGAATCAAACTTATCTCTTCTCAGTTCTGCTTCACGAGGCTGCAAGTACCCCATTCCAGTCCTCAGACCAAAATGAAATATCTTAGCAGAACCAGGTATCAAACCCAGGAATGAGAGTCAAGAATGCGTGCCACTGCACCATGCTGTTGATTACTCGGCAAGGACACACACTAAGACTAACTTGTCACTAACAACAATGACATTCAAATAGGCCTATCGGGTTTATAAACAGTAAGGTCGTTCCTTATAGTGACCATTAGTTCCATGCCTTCAGATATAGAAATCTGTCCAATATCCTCCTAAAATTAGTGGGGCCAGTATAAGAGTACTTGTAATTGGGACTACGACTGGGAAGCAGGTGACCCTTGATGAGATGAGTTAAGGAACGATGGAAAACCACCTCTACTTAGTTCCAGATCTCATATAATTAGGGCTCGGATTTTTAGGTGCTAAAAATCGGGAAAATATTTATTTCTTATGTATTACAAATACGTAAAATATGTGACAAAAAAGTAAAAATATGTAATTATAATTTAATTTATAAATGTGAATATAAACAATACGCAGTACTCACGAATGCAATTTATGCTATGCCTCACTGACTACTGAAGAATTACAATAAACGAGATACTTCTTCAGGTTGTCCATCACAAATGACCGACGATTATCGAAAAACACTTCTTCTGAAGGTGCGAAATTGCGGCAATATGTTTCTTGCCCTTGAGGTCTTGTGTACCTTGAGATCGCTGTTCACCCTTGATTGCTTTCCCACATGATTGGCAGAACAGAACGCCCCCATCAGAAGTAAAATTATCTTTAATTTCCGCAACATATTGCTGCTGACGATAACTTGTAGTTGCTTTTATTTTAGGCATCGTAGAACTGTCCTACAATTCACAGTGCCAGGAATGAACTGCACGTGGTGCAATATGGCTATGGACAATAAAATACCCGGCTTCCAGAGTGAGTGGCACGGGGCGACAAGTTAAGAATAACGCAGTTGCAAGCTGACATACGCTCTGCACGAAGATTAAATAGCTCACAGGTTCTTCCTCGTTGAAATAACACAGAACAAAAATGCAATAACCTGAATGATCTAGCATACTGATTTTTTTTAAATGTAAATATTATGTCTTTTTTATGTGCTAATAAATGAAAAGCAGGAATTTATGTATTTATAGAAAAAGTGCTTAAAATATGTATTTACATAAAAATATTTATTTACCTAAATATCCGAGCCGTACATATAATATAGGCTCCTACAGCTGTACATATTCGAACATCGAATAAGTCAAATTGTTCGAATGATATGTACAACTATAAAGGACCTTCGGCAATAACCTTCTGAATGCGTAACCCTTCTTCTTCCTTTTCCTCCTCTTCTTCTTCTTCTTCTACCGAAGGTTCGCCATCACCATGGCTATTCTAGTTTTGTGAAGTTTTGAAGCCATTCCTTCTATGTTGCCTGTACAAAATGTTATTTGTCACTCTTCAGTCGGTCAACACGAATTTGCCCTATGACTGGGTGGGGTACAATTTTTTCCCCCGTTATCGTTTTACCATCCAGGGTTGGCTTTTCCCACGGACTAAGCGAGGGATCCCACCTCTCCCACCACTGAGGGCAGCGTCGTGGAGCTTGAGACTCTGAGTCGGGGGTACAACTGGGGTGTGTGACCAGCACTACGCCCAGGCGGCCTCGCCTGCAAAGCGAACAGGGGCCTGATGAAGGGATGGGAAGAGTGGGAGGGTTAGGCTAGGAAGTGAGAAGGAGGCGGCCGTGGCCTTACGGTAGGTAGACTACCATCCCGGCATTTGCCCGAATACGAAGTGAGAAACCAAGGAAAACTACTTCGAGGATGGCTGAGGTGGGAATCGAACCCCCTCTACTCATTTGGACCACCCAAGGTTGAATAGACCCCGTACCAGTCCTCATACTACTTTTCAAATTTCGTGGCAGAGCCGGGAATCGAACCGTGGACCTCCAAGATGGCAGTATCACGCTGACCACTACGCAACGGAGGCGACTGGGGTACCATATATATATAATATGTAAATAACACTCCTGGAAAGATTTACATGTACTACTCCATGATCACTATCATAATGGGACAATTTTTAGGATTACGCGTTTCGGTTTCGACCTTCAATAGATCACTATTATCCTCATCATTGGGTTGAGGATTATTTATACACAAATATATTAACTAACTGCCAGTTGTAGTGCGTTCAATTTGTGTTTATAATACGATTAGCAATTTGAATCTCGTTTTGAGATTAGTTTGTTTGATTTTGAGGGATTGAGAATTGCGTATGAGTACTGGTATTATTCACGTGAATACTACAATTTAGAACAACACAATATAACAAACAAAAAGAAATAAAATAAGAGCATCTTAGCTCGAATAACGTCACGTGTGACATCTGATATCGGAAGTTGTAACTAACTGATTGAGACTGGAATTACTAACAAAAAATGTGTTACGGATTCTGGAAATACAGTATATTCCTTACTAATGAAGGCCTTTTAAGCCATCTCCCACAGCCTAGGCCTACTGTGTATGCTGCTAACCAGTCTAATGGTTGGAATAAGATTCTAAAATACTGACTAAATTAAGCCTTGGTTTGTGGTGTTATTTTTAAACAGTTCAAAAGGATGTTAAAATTATTAATAATATTATTATTATTATCAATAATAAATGGATGAAAAAATGAAAGATATAAAAATAAGATTTCAGGCAAAAATAGGCAAACGTAATAAAATAAAAAGGATATTCACAGATGGGGAACGCCTGAGAAGATCAGAGTGAATGAAAAGCTACTGGCCAACTCGGAAAGGAAATTACTGACGAAGAGGACCAAGAAATGATTGACTGAAGTGGTCCAATGAGGCCGTAAAAGAAGAAGAAGAAGAAGAAATGGATGAAATGTGTTCCTTAACTCTTCCCTCGATGTTCATTGTATCCTGTCCGACTCTGACACGAGAACTACATTTATTTACATATCCTTGAATTAAAGCCAGGACATTTTGCACAGCAGTCTTATTATCTTTACCGTTCATAAACTCTCTCTCACACTCCTATGTTATCACATATTGCAGAAACACATTATGTATACGGCATGTGAGTGCTCAGCATGTTTATAGGTAATATAACCTAGCGCTCTTGAGTTTGGTTACAAAATGAAACGTGTATGGAATCACGTAACTTACTTCATTTTAAAAGAAACATTATTCGAGAATTCTAGACTTTAACAGTACTAGCTTCGGGTATTTTGTGCCTATCATTACAGTGTTTATGAAGCAGACCCGAGCCGTGTATACAGTCTGTAGTCTCATAAAGCAGAGTATCGTTCATTATGACGCAAAGCAATTTGAACGACTGAGGGGCAAATGAGCTCTAATTCTATACCACATCATGTGCGATAGGCAAATAGTAAAGGTAAAGGTATTTCCATCACACATATACACTACATATCGTACTCTTTATCGCACACGTAATTTTAAAAGAGCTTCATGAATGTGAAGAGACTTCAAACCCTTCTCATTTCCTGGATACGAACTTTCAAAGGGGTTACCTGCTCCCGGATTCATTTACATCCAGGAGGAGATGAAACAGGGTAACGTCTCTGCTTTAATATCCTATCGTTTGTTCATCCTCACATAAAAAGGAAAGACATGCAATGAAATACGGGAAAGAAAAAGTAAACTACACCGTGATTACAGTGCTCATAACCTGCATTGCCAACAGTCCTAGGAACTAGAGGATTACTAAAATTCAGAAGTTCCAGAGAAAATACGCAAAGCCATTCTATGACATTAGTTTTACATTATCGTGTTGGCGGCCTTTTTTCAGTGTTGTCGTAAGTGAACGAAATTTAATTGTAATGGGTGTTTCCCAACACCTGTGGCGATTCCTCCATGTAGGACGTGAGGTTCATCCTACAGTCAGCTCTCACCTGTAACTATTAAAAAAAAAGAATTAACGTTTTTTTAACAGTCTTTGGTGCTACCTTGCGCGTCCTATCGATAAGCACTGTCGTGCTGTCACTGTCAGTACTTGTAACTAGTTCTACATTTCACCCCTAGATGGGTGAAGTGTAATCTTCACGGCCTGAAGTAGAAAGCTGAGGAAGGAAGCCTTGCAACCTCAAAGCACCCTCAAGAAAATGCATGGGAGCCCTTGAGTGGAGAAAGGGCAGTTTTGGTCAGCTTAATAGCGCTCTGAGGACGTCTACTGACATCCTCAAGTCTCGCTATTGGTTGAATTTAAACCAACACTACAGGCTTATTGGTTACGATTTCGCGCGGTCAGAATGGATAGTCTGTTTTCAGCGTGTGCATATCTTTGGAGTAGTATTCGATTGTATTTTATTGTGTTCGTAATAGTGCAGTGCGACTAAATAATTAATATTAGAACGAGTCTAATATCTCAATTTAGCTCAGCTATAATGATTACCTTAAGTTAATAAGTAGCCTATCCTATTACATC
This sequence comes from Meconema thalassinum, assembly GCA_946902985.2. Lineage (NCBI taxonomy): Eukaryota > Metazoa > Arthropoda > Insecta > Orthoptera > Tettigoniidae > Meconema > Meconema thalassinum. The sequence continues at coordinate 1,732,676,232 of OX336388.2, read as the reverse complement.
ATACACATTGTATATATCAGGAGTCGCCACTGCGCTAAACCTGAAATAAATATACATGAGATTAATTTATTAAACACATTAATATTTAATATTCAACATTTTAATATCTAACCCTTTTGATGCCAAGTTATTATGAGTGGTTATGGTAAAAATACCAAGCCAAGTTTAATAAAATTACATGCTTTTTATAAAAGTCCTCTCCTATCACTATTTTAAAAGATATAATCTTGAAACTTTTTCGATATTTTAAAGGTATGGGCTGCAAAATAATTAATACATTGTTTATTGTAGGACCCGGATATTGATAACGTAAAAAGTTTAAAAAATGCACTTAAAATATTCAGAAATGACTGTAATAAATGACCTAAAAATTCGAAAAATGCACTATAAAATGGAGAAAATGATCTTATAATAATAAACTAACCAATATTTCAAAAATCGAAAAATGCTCTGTAAAATTTAGAAAATGATCTTTTAATAATAAACTCACCAATATTTAAAAAAAAAACATCGAAAAATGCACTATAAAACGGAGAAAATGATCTTATAATAATAAACTCGCCAATATTTCAAAAATACGAATGTCATTCTGATGTTGTCAAATGTAAATGATCTGCTGTTATCAGCCAATAAGTTTTTTAGGCTATCTCGAAAAGCTGCGTTCAACATCAACTAATGTGATTGGAATGTACTTGAACTGAGGACGGTCGTTTTCTGCTAAATCCTTCTCAATCCCATCCGTGCAGTAGTATTCACCAGAAATAATGTCTCAGATTTTGCATAATGTTTTATACCCGGTGTTTTTGTCCAGCACTTTTTTCAGTTTTGATGCATTACCCGCAGCAATTACGCCACGATTGTTGCTAAGACTAGTTTCCACCCGGTTGATTAAGAAAATGGAATCAATATTTCAATATCTTAAATTAGGCTATATTGTATTAGCTACTAGCTTCTTCATAACTCTGAGAGACGTAACTCCCTCATATAAAGCTGTGACATGACTAAATTGGAAAACAAATTCTCAAAAAAAAAAAAAAGACCAAAAATATCTACAAAACTTACAAAAATGCTCTTAAAATGGAAAATTTTCAAAAAATTCAAAAAGATGCAAAATAAAAATGACATATTTGAAGACGCGGTGGCCCGTCCGGAGTTTCTATGTACTTCAACATTATTTTAGACAGCTCAGTAAAAAGATGACATGTCATCAACATCCGGGCCTTATTTATTACAATATTTTTAAATTTAAATAGGAAATATAATTTTGTTGGCCTACATACTAAAATAATGTATTTGGTTATTTGATTGTTATTATCTAGGGTTTGGATATTTAAGACCTAAAAAATAAAAAAATAGAAAGCTAATATGCCCTAAAACCTAGCTGAATATAGGCTAACAACGGGAAAATACGACCTATGTATTTTAGGGATTTGTAGCAAGCATTGGAGTATTACTAACATAAACGTGATAATACAGCCGACATTTAATCACGCAAACAGATAGCACTACCTAACTGACCCATCAAGACCGAACTGGGCGTGAGATAACACTAAGTTTCCTGGTTTACTAACTGCTGTGAGCTAAATTTGTTCCCTGGGGTGGCACCTTACTCGATGAGACATCTGTACAGAAGATTTTTCTCGGAATAAAGCCTTCCAAACCTGCTATTTGCCTGTTCCGGGAGATCAGAGAGAAATATTTCTACTGCACATTTTGCAAATCCCGTGTTTGAAACTCCATCCTGTTAAATGTACGTTATTAAAATGTAAGCACAAATGCTCAAATTATAACAAAATATTACTAAAATTAGGAAAATATGACAAAAAAGACATAAAAATTGCTTAAATATTCATTCATAGGCAAAATCAAATTGCTTTAAACGAGATCAGGGACCCTTCATTCACAGTTATTTTTAGCCTACTTTCGATTTTTGCAAAGAAATAAAGTAGACTTATGAGATCACTACAGGGCCAAAAATTGTGTGTCTGTGCGTGTGTGTGTGTACTCTGAATGTCTGTCCCTCCCCTATCATTTCGAACACGGTAAATTCGAATTGATCGAAATTTGGTACAGAAGTAGTACTAGCAAATTACACCTCAGTGTCATGTTTTATATCGTCGCCATCTTGACGAAAACGTAATGGCGGCCACCCAAATGTTCAAAGCTTAAATCAAATTACGACTAACCTAATCATCCAATCTCTACCATAATGTGCAAAAACATATATTTGTATGGCGAGCGTCTTTTGACTAAATTACAAGGTCATATGGAGAGCCTCCGTGGCTTAGGCGGCAGCCCGCCGGCCTCTCACCGCTGGATCCGTGGTTCAAATCCCGGTCACTCCATGTGAGATCTGTGCTGGACAAAACGGAGGCAGACAGGTTTTTCTCCGGGTACTCCGGTTTTCCCTGTCAAAATTTCATTCCAGAAACACTCTCCACTATCATTTCATTTCATCTGTCATTCATTTAATCATTGCCCCAGAGGAGTGCGTCAGGCCTCGGCAGCCGGCACAGTTCATATCCTCGCCGCTAGATGGGGGCTTCATTCATTCCATTCCTGACCCGGTCGGAGACTGGAAGCAGGCTGTGGATTTTAATTTCACAAGGTCGTATGCCCAATAGTTTGCAGATGGCGGCCATGTAGGTGTGCAAATAAATTCCTCCTACCAATTCAAACACGGTGAAACCGAATTGAACGAAATTTGGTACAGAAGTAGCACTATCAAATGACACCTCAGTGTCATGTTTTATATCGCCGCCATCTTGACGAAAACGGAATGGCGGCCACCCAAATATTAAAATCTTAAATCAAATTACGACCAACCTAATAATCTGATCTCAACCAAATTCTGCAACAGTATACCTTTATGTATGAAGAATCTTTTGACCAAACTACAAGGTCATCAGCCCAGTACTTTGTGGATCGCGGCCATGTATGTGTGCAAATCAATTCCTCCTATCTATGCAAACATGGTAAACCGAATTGAACTAGCAAAGGGCACCTTAGTGTCGTGTCTTATATTGCCCCAATCTTGACGGAAACGTAATGGCGGCCACCCAAATGTTAAAAGCTTAAATCAAATTACGACCAACCTAATAATCTGATCTCTACCAAATTCTTCAACAACATACCTTTATGTGGGAAGCATTTTTTGACCAAACGACAAGATCATCAGCACCACAGGTTGCAGATGCTGGCCATGTATATGTGCAAATCGATTCACCCTATCAATTCAAACACGGTAAAACCGAATTGAACGAAATTTTGTACAGAGGTAACACTAGCAAAGGGCACTCAAGTATCATGTTTTATATTGCCGCCATCTTGACAAAAACGTAATGGGGGCCACCCAAATGTTAAAAACTTGAATAAACTTACGACCAACCTAATAATCTAATCTCTACTAAATTTTGCAAGCTACAAGGACATCAGTCAAATAGTTTGCATATGGCGGCCATGTATGTGTGCAAATCGATTCCCCATATCAATTCAAACACGGTGAAACCAAATTGAATGAAATATTATTACAGAGGTAGCACTAGCAAAGGGCACCTCATATTCTAGTTTAATATCCGTATAGCGCTTTGTAATTCAACAATCTACTACAACCAACATTCAATTATACTCCTTGAAAAGGACAAAGAGTTTTAACAATACCCATGCATTTAAGAGAAAGTAGGCTATATGTTCTTTACTGAACATCTTGTTTAGTTTAAGATAATTTCAATTTCTTTATTTATTGTATGTGTAAAGATTATTTATCGTCGTTAGTTGTTGTTCCATTTAGGGGACTTGATGCATCGTGGTCATGTACTTGGGTGTTTTATGTAATCTGGGAGCCTGTGTCATTCTTCTGGTTCGAATTGTGTATTTGTGTATTTGCATTTATTTATGAGGTACCGGTACTGGTTAAACGCCTAGAGAAGAAATGGTAAAACCACCGAAAGTCACGTCTAGGATGTTCGAGGTAGGAATCGAACCCGCTTATTATCATTTCTCTCTAACCGCTCTGAGTGAACCCTGTTCCAGCCCTCAAACCAGAACTAAATGTCTGTACCCAATGTTGCAGGAACGAATCTTTTCGCGATCAGTTCGAATTTGAATGTACACTAATGCAAGGGAGTCTTGTTCGTAGATTTGTGGTTGTTAATACATTTAAGGGGCTTGAGACATCTTGGTCATCAACCCCGCGTAGTTGGGTGTGTCTTAAATTTGTTTAATAAACTGAATTTATGTGATGACTAGTAGTGTGTGTAACTATATTAAGGACAGGGATGGGGTAGGTGCGATGGTATTGAAGTAAGGTACTATCCCGGCATTCGGCTATAGGTAGTGTAGAAAAACCAAATAGATTTAGGTTTATGGGCTAAATATCCAGCGCCCTGGCGTCTCTACAAACCGCGGTAGTTAAAAGGGACGTACTCTTGGCTGTCACAGCACTCTTGGTTGTCACCACTGAGGTCAGGGTTCGATTCCCGGCTCTCCCAAGAATTTTAATTCTGCTCGTGGGGCAAAAGTGGTTTTACTTGGTTTCCCACTTCTAGTCCAGGCGAATGCCAGGATGGTTCCTAAATTAAGGCCACGGTTTTCTCATGCCCAATCCTCATTTGTATTAAAAATACACACACTTATACAGCAATTACAATAACACAGGTTATCAGACAAATTCCCACCAAACACAAATCCAAGCATACGGAGCTACATGACCACGATGTCGAAAAACCTCTTAATTAATGAACAACAACTAAAAGCGACGTAGAACCAATAACGTTGTTATTATTATTCTTTTTCTCGTTCTCGATCTCGTTCTCGTTCTCATTCTTCTCATTATTCTTATTCTCATTCTCATTCTTCTCATTCTCATTCCTCTTATTCTTCTTCTTATTCGTCTTATAGAACTTAGTTTTTTGGTAGAGCCAGGAACCGTACAAAGAAATCCACAGCATCCACCAAGAATGCTAGTCACTACGACACGAGATGGATACAAAATATGTAGATGATACACATGACTACGATGCTCGAAATTTAGCTCCGAAGAGGATTTTCATCGTGCCACTAAATCTACTGACACAGCTCCCTCGCATTTGTGCACCCTCAAATGCCAGCTGATGTGCCAGGATTCGATCCTTCTTCCTTGGGCACAGCAAGCGAGAATGTTACCGCTGAGCCACGCAGCCAGGCATGATGTCCAAGTCCCCCAAATGAAACAACCATAACAAAACAATGTTATGCTAATAACTTACTGTTGTACTCAATGTCAAGTCCTTAATAAAATGGAATAAGTTAGTAAATGTATTACTCATATAAGGGATGGGACGAGGATATAAGACAGAACTATTCTCTGAGAACATCCATGTAATGCCCAAGGTCTTGGCTGATATGATTGCGTTTTATGGACGTGTTGTTCCCGAGAGATAATGGATGAACGTCACGTGACGGGGAGCAAATACACAAAGAGGAGGGGAGAACTCAGTGGAAGCAATCATAATGCTCCCACAGGCATGTAGTTTTGTTTGCCTACCCTAGGGGGAAATATTTATAAGTTAAGTCACACCTCATATTGAGAAATTTGGATTGGAATTTAATATAACTTTCCCCTTATTTCGACGCATCTCAGACAAATGTGTTCCTCCCCTAATGCAGAACTTTGGCAAGCGCTATAAGGTCCAAGTGGGTTGAAATTATCTGGCGAGAGCTTCTATCCACACGCCAAACCAAGTCACACACTTTCTCGAAATGACGTATCCCTTTCGTAGACTCGAAAATTGATATACTATAAAAGTTTATCTGCAAGTGGACGGAGAAGTACCTCAACTTCCCAGACTTGAGACAACTTTCATGATTCATATTCATATTTGATATTGGCTCTGTATTTCTTAAAAATCCAAATTCATCGACTTATCAGAGCACGAAAGCGTCGACTGATTGAAATGCTCCTACTAATTGATTACTTACTTACTGTAGTTAGTTATGGTTGTTTTAAGGGACGTAACTACGAGGCCATCTGCCCCTCTTAACACGGATTAAAGTACACAAATTTGGAATGGAATTAAATTTTAGAGGTGGATACCTAGATTTGAAAAGACCGAAAATTAATAATAAAAAATATATAAAAACAAAAATTATGGAAAAACAAAATATTATCATTCAAAAACGAACAAATTGTTGAGTCAATGTACACTGGAGAATTTAGATTGCTGGCCCTAACCCACTCTCTCTTATAATGTGGATAACGCGATCAGCAGCCACCACGTCATCGGCTAATATACGTTTGAGTGTCATCTGCAAATATATTAGAAAGAAAATAAACGGATTCGGCCTTTTCAATACTTATATTGAGCCTACTCACAGGTACATGTTTCGAAGGTAAAACTCCTTCTTCCTCAGCCTGTACATAAAAATAACAAAGATAAATGACCTTTATAAGAACATACGTTACATGATAAAGATTTGTGAAATAAATAATAAGTTCAATTGTTTCCGTTTCTCCTTGGAAGATCTTCTAATAGGATATCCAGGCTTGGGTGCATTAAAATGCCGCTGAGTCAGGCCGGTGTTGTGAGTCGCTATTTGGTTGCGTCATCGTTTTCCGAACTCGTCTCTATGCTGCCCTTGGAGAACATCATGGCAAAGAAATTAACTGAATCCCTGTAGTAGTGCCATGCCCCGCCGTATGTAGTGTGTTTGGGCCTGAACAACAGCAGATAAAAAAAAACGTGTCTCAAACAAATATCACTCCTTTGATTGTCCAAAGACATACTAGGTCAGAAGGGGAAAGGAAATAGAGGACGGGAATAAATATTAAGGAAAAATAAACGTGGACGTTTATGAAGTGCCGTTGGCTGTTGTTTTGGGGTGGATGAATGCGAAAATATTAGAGATATAATCTGATGTTGTTCACCCAAACACACTACATACGGCGGGGCGTGGCACTACTACAGGGATTCTGTTGATTTCTTTGCCATGATGTTCTCCAAGGGCAGCATAGAGACTAGTTCGAAAAACGATGACGCAACCAAATAGCGACTCTCAACACCGGCCTGACTCAGCGGCATTTTAATGCACCCAAGCCTGGATATCCAATTAGAAGATCTTCCAAGGAGAAACGGAAACAATTGAACTTCTTATTATTTATTTCACAAATCTTTATTCATGTAACGTATGTTCTTATAAAGGTAATTTATATTTGTTATTTTTATGTACAGGCTAAGGAAGAAGGAGTTTTACCTTCGAAACATGTACCGGTGAGTAGGTTCAATATAAGTAATGAAAAGGCAGAATCCCTTTATTTTCTTTCTAATATATAGTTAGTCAATAAGGACCTCAATTACTGATATTATGTCATCTGCAAACCAAGGTTCCTTCGTAAGTCAGCAAGATCCACGCACTAGGTTTAAATGTGGGCCACGGTGAATACGGCTCCACTGGTACAAAGTGGGGGGTCTTACCTTCTAATTAGGTACGAGTGGGTGGATCTTGTATGACCTATCCTTAGCCTACACAAAATGACGGACTCCCTCCGTGACCGGAAAGAGCTCCGCCACACGCGAGTAGTTCCCTTGATCGCTCTCAGTTTACTGGGCAGTGGGTCAGCTAGTCACTGACTCTCCCAAAATGCCAGAACTTGTAGGCGTAACAGAGAGCGAATATCTCTAGCGGGTACCTCCATTGGTCGAGGTGGTAGTGATACCGCCTCTTTTGCAGCTTGATCCGCAAACTCATTTCCCGCAGTTCCCATGTGGCTTGGAAGCCACAGACAAGTGATTCGAGTGTCAGTGCGGCACAATCCGACTAGTAGGTCGTGGATTCGCTGCACTAGGGGGTGTTGCGGGAAACATGTAGCAATAACAAAGAACAATGGACAAGCATTTCCGTGAATAACTAAATAGCCTATTTTCATATATCCTACTTATGTTAATTGCATCTATCAACATACAAAATTTCATTTTGATTGCTGCAATATATATTAGTAGATATGGAGAACCGTCTAAATATTTTGATAGTCGCCATGTTGGATGTTTATATATGTAGGCCATATAGTTATGTACTGTTAGATGACGATTATTGCGTAGGTTTATTATTCAAATTTCAATAGCATGTTTGGGACTAAATAATTAAAAACGAGATTTTGAAATTTCGCTCAGCTGCCATCTTGAGGTATGAAAAAAATAGAAATAAATTAGATGTCAATGTATTAAAATTTGTAAAAGCATTTACCGTTCCAAGTTTCAATGCTCTCGGTTGGTTGAATCGCGGGAAAAGTCTATTTCAATGTTTCAAATTCGCTTGGCCGCCATGTTCGTTTTGCACTTAACAGGTTTTTAAAAGTTACATAGATGAACTTCTAGTAGAGCCGTTTATCATCGTACAAAACTTCAGGGTGATATCAGTAAAAGTTTCGGTGATATACATATAGAATGACGTTGAAATATTTCGCACAGCAGCCATGTTGGATGGTGCGACGTAATAAAATTTGAGGGACTTGGTCGGGGTCGGACAAGATATTACTATGTCCTTACCGAGTTTCAGCCATATAGATTTTATAAGGGACACCCACGCACACACACACACATTCACACACACATGGACAAAAGGTGATCTCATACGCCCATTTTTGGCCTATTTTCATTTATGAAAAAAATAGGCTAATGAGATCACCTTTTGTCCGTGTGTCTGCTTGTGTGTACGTGTGTGATGGTGTGTGTCCCCCCAATAACTTCTAAACGGCTGATGCGATTTAAATTAAACTCGGTAAGTTCATAGCACTATTCTGGGCGACTCCGACCGTGCCTTCAAATTTTGTTACGTCTCACCAATCCAACATGGCGGCTGTGCGAAATATTTAAACAGCATTCAATATCTCCGAAACTATTCCCGATATCACCCTGGAATTTATTACGGTGATAAAGGGAACTATCAGAAGTTCACCTGTGTGACATTTGAAAAACTGGTAACTACAAAACCAACATGGCGGCCACGCGAATTTGCAACTTTTAAATAGACGTTTCTCGCGATTTAACCAACCAAACGCAATGAAACTTGGTAGAACATATGTTTATACACATTGTCATGCACCGACATCTAACTTCGTTCAATTGTTTATATAACTACAAGATGGCGGCTGTGCGAATTTTATAATTAAGTTTTTATTTCAGGTGTCGTAATCATGCGATCGAAGTGAAAGTTTGAATAATGAATCTACGCAATAATTTTTATTTAATGGTACATGACTCTATGGCCTATACATATAACAATCCAACATGACGGCCATCCGAAATATTTAGATGGATCTCAGTATCTACGAATCTATTATAGCAATCAAAGTGATTTTTTTTTTAATGTTCATAGGGGCTATGTACATAAGTTCACCTATATATTACTTTAAATAACCTGGTGATCACAAATCCAACACGGCGGCGACGCGAATTATAAATATGCACATGGTCGTTTCTCGCAATTTAACCATCCGAGTGCAGTGACACTTGGTACAGTAAATCCTTATACAAATGTTAATCCACTGTCATATAATTTTTTCAATTGTCTCCATAACCACAAGATGGTAGCTGTGAAATATTTTAAAATCTTGTTTTTACTTCTTGTGTCCTAATCATGCCATTGAAGTTTGGATACTACACGCACACAATAATCTTCATGTAACAGTACATAACTCTAAGACCTACGTATATATATTTTTATGTTGATAGAGGCAATTAACGTAAGTAGGATATATGAAAATAGGCTGCATAGTTCCTCACGGAACTACTTGTTACGTAAATGAATATAGGCTAAGAAAAGTAGCTTCTAATATTTCAGTATGGAGATGAGGTGACATGAGTCTAGAAATATCCAACTACTATTGAATCGGGGACTTGGAGAAACCGTGGAGTGCTCTGGTGGAATAGACAGAATAATATCAAAATAATCTTAAATCAAGTGTTCGTGAACGAGGCGCAATTTATTGGTGGGGTTTAGTCAAACGTTAACCTCAAAAAGAGAACAAATCAGGCAGTACGCTTTTTACATCTCCCAAGCGGTCATTCCAATTTAAATGAGCCCACTGAAATGAAACTTGTCTTACGAATTTGTCAACCACGTCTCGAACACCACCTGATTCGACACTGTAAAGGTTCTGTAACATGGAAGATAGCAACCTATGACAGCAATAAACAACAGATTTCTGCAGGAACTTCTTACATAATCTCTTAAATAAAATCACCTTTAAGATCTACACACAAGGATTAGAGCTATACTTGGCATCATTTTGTGAAACCCCTCAGTGAAGATCCAAACCAACAAACAAGCGTGAATACCCACCCTACTACTCAAATTACAAGTGCAGAAACACCAAATACACTGGAACTTCACTTGAGAGAAGCGCCCGTGAACAAGACGCTTGTAAATATCGTTCCTCTCACGTCTACTAACATCTGTTTGACGCCATCACATCGGCGTATACAAGTGAATCCAGTAACTGTTTATGGAGGATGTCTGGCTCTCTGAATTCAGTTATCAACCGTTTTGAGCACACTGGCTTTTACGACTTTTGTTCCTTTAGACACCGCACAGTCTAGTGCTGCGTGCTCTTTGTATTGGATTTACGAGCCTTCAAACTTGCTTTCGATTTCGAATGGTATTATAAGTCTCTCGGTAGGACAGTATTAAAGTTACTGTTGATGTTCTTCCAATTCTGTAGTTTAGCTGAAAGCTCACATAGCATGTCTCCAGGTTTATTATCATAAGTATTATCATTCTGTAGATTTTGGCGTACTGTGGACCGTGGTAAGCAATCGGCCGACTTCCCAATCTCTTTCTTTACAGAACTTCTTTACAGGGGTCACTAACTTTAGTACTTCTGTCTTCAGACCAGATAACCTTGGTTTTTCAGGTATGTTTTTCCAGAAACCCTTTGAATTTATCAATCTTCCTTCGAAACCCTGCTCCACTTAGTATATTGTCTGGATTAATTCCAAATTCTTGGTGATTGTTTGGAGATTTTTCTCCAACCCATTTTGAAGTGGACTTCAAGTTGGTAATGCAAATAAATATACTTTTGGTCCACCTAGTGTTGTTCATCCCTGGGAGGTATCCATAAAATGTCATCCTTCTCGTACGTATTGTGTACGTATATTGTTATTATTTAATTGAGGGGTTGCGATATCGTTCCCATCAGCCACGTGTACTTAGGTATGTGTACAACTTGTCTCCAAACCTGTGATAATAGAGTGCTGGCATCAGTTTGTATATTTGAGAGCTAGGATTGGGAAAGAGGTGGCATTTACCTGAAGTAAAAATGAGAAACTATGGAAAATCACTTCTAAGTTGCCAGAGGGGCAGATGACCTCGTAGTTTCACCCCTTAAAACAACAAAAGCTATCTTAGTTGCCAGAAGTGGTACCTCAATTGCCCTCTCGATAGAAATTGAACCGCATTCCAGCCCTCAGACTACACTTAATTCCTCCGAAAAGCCAGGATTAAAATCAGGGTCCTTTATGACATGAGTCTGAATGCGTATGCCTATCCCTAAACCACAGACGGTACCCTATTATTTAATGATCCATTACTTGGTCACCTTAAAGATTTCTTGCAAACGTACCGAATGCATGACTACGTTCTTACATCACAGAGTGACGGAAAATTACTGGCTGTAGTAGAAATGCTAAATTTTAAAGCCTCCTGAGACGTCCTGTAATGATACGGCACGGCCGAGAAAATGTGAGAGCCTCTCCAGATTGAGGCCTCGCGTTATTGACGGCAGTATCGGAGAAGACGAGAGGGCGTCACAGCCAGTAATCGCAGGTTCTTTTCAAACTTACACGTACTTTATGGAGCATGCCTTCTCTTGGTCGAGTTTCATTTTAGGAATGAAGAACCTTCCATAACCTGTAATTTTGTAGTAGAAAATTACTCTCGAAAGTTAATATTCAATATTTTCCTATATTATGACTCAAAAGTTTAATATTTCATCACGAAATGCCCCATTATTACACAAGGTAAAATGCTTGGTTGCAAAGTCCGTGTACATTCCGTGATAATAGGGGGCTTAGAACAAGTGAACAAACAAAACAATTACGAGAAATGACTGGGTAAGTGCTGTGATGTGTATCCCTTTGGACTCGATCTTAAGCTCATATTGATCACACTTCCAGTAATTCGGCTTGACTTTTATTTACTGAAAATCATTTCTAATATGCTATTTTGCCACGAGTTCTCGCACAGACCAGTGACGAGAGATTAGATTTAATCAAGCTATACTACTGTCGACCAAAGTATTATGTGCACTCGAGTTTGAAGGTTGTTTGTGAAGTAACGAATAGATCTACATAAATTCCAATAACATCATTTTCGTCGTTCTATTTTACGTTAGGTCATGTAGGTTTGGAATTTTTAATATATATTTTAATATTTTTTATCGCAGTTGGAACACAAAAAGTGCACGTTTTTAAGAGTGCTTCAACCATGCGTCATATTTAAGAATTATTATCTCATACACCCGTCATTAGATCGAATCCAAATTTTAACACAATATGCATTGGAATGTCGTATAACTGGTTTATTCATTTCAAAATTGTGAGCGTCCAAGAAACAAAGTTGTTATCATTTTTGTAAGGTAACTTTTCCTCGGCTCGGGGTGGTTGGAAAATGTAGTTCTTGGTTGCATTGTTATCCTTATACATCGAAACGTTATGCTGTATGACTGTGAAATACGTAAATTAATTCACTTATTTTATATAGGTTTGTATTTCTACAGGGAAATAACACACAGCTAACCGCTTCGGGAATAGCTGAACAGCGTTGCCGAAATGGTGCCCACACGCATCATGGCGCGTCTCGCTCGGAAGTGATGGGCTCCATTTCAGCAACGCTGTACAGCTTTTCCCCGAGCGGCTAGCTGGAGAACCATGTATTTCCTCGTACAAATACAAACCGATATAAAATAAGTGAATTAATTTACGTATTTCACAGTCATACACCATAACTTTCTGATGTATAATGATTACAACGCAACCAAGAACTACATTTTCCAACCACCCCGAGCCGAGAAAAAGTTACCTTACAACATAGATATCAACATTGTTTCTTGGACACACTAAATTGTGAAATTATTTATTTATTTATTATTATTTATCGTATGGCTTTTAGTGCCGGGAGTGTCCGAGGACATGTTCGGCTCGCCTGAGTCTGTAGCTGCTTCCAGCGGACACCCTAAAGGGCGAGCTACAAGTTCCGTTCAATTTCAAGTAGTTCCAGCTTTCGCCACCAGATATCAATAATACCTAGTGGTGAACGTTGGAACTTTGATAGAGCGTTCTGACGAAATCTAACCTAACAAATTTTGCTTTACACAAGTTTAGTCTGTGAAAGGATCTTTAACATGCCATAAATCTATGACATGGGACCGCCGGCTTTACTTCCCCTCCGAAGGAAGGCATACTGAAGGATTTTTAACGCTCTTAAAAAATCCGACGACTTCTGCCGGGTTTGAACCCGCTATCTTGGGCATAGCAGTTCAGCATGCTACCGACTACGCCACCGAAATTAATAAACCAGTTATACAACATTCCAATGTATAGTGTGTTAAAATTTGGATTCGATCTGATGACGGGCTTTTGAGATAATAATTCTTAAATGTGACGCATGGTTGAAACACGCTTAAAATATGCACTTTTTGTGTTCCAACTGCGATAACAAATATTAAAATATAAATTTTAAAATCCAAACCTACATGAACTAACGTAAAATAGAACGACGAAAATGTTGATGGTATTGGATTTTATGTATGTCTATTGGTTACTTAACAAACTTCAAACTCGAGTACACAGTCGACAGTAGGCTTAGATTGATTCCACGGCCAAGTAATTAAACTAGGCTTTTGATGTGAGTGTTACGGGGTTTCACCTAGGTGCACCAAGTTATGCTCTTCAGCGTCCTCTATGAACTCCTTGTCCCCAGCTCTACCCCAGCGGTGGTCTGGGCAGGGTGTACCTAGAACTCGCTGAAGAGCCTGACTTGGTGCACGGCGAAACCCAGAAATAATAATAAATATAATAATAATAACCCCTGACACCACAGCCCTCGATTCCATCTGAGCCAAGAAGTTTGATTCTGGACTGACTACCTCGTGGTGTAGTGGTTAGCACTCTTGGCTGCCACCTCTGAGGTCAGTGTTCGATTCTCGGCTCTACCAAGTACGGTAATTTAATTCTAGTCCGAGGGCTGAAACGGGGTACTCTCAGCCTTCTGAAGTAAAACTGAGAAGAGGCGGAATTCGAATCCAACCTCGGCCATTCTAAAAGTGGTTTCCCAATGTCTCCCCCATTTCTACTCCAGGCAAATTGTTGGATATTTCCTAACTTAAGGCCAAGGCCGCCTCCATCCCAATATTACAGAGGCTTTAATTAGAAATACAAGCATTACAATGTGGTGTCTATAGTAGTGTGTGTATTTGTGATGCGGGTGAGTATTGGGCTGTAGCCTCAAGTGATGTATCCTACGTGCTCAGTATTTGTTACAAACCTGTATAAGCCAGTACTGAAGTAGACTGACTACCGGCTGTGAATCATGAACAATACATATGAAGTAAAGTTTCATTGTTGCTGTTGTCCTTCTTATTATTAATATGGTGGTTAATTCATTGGAGAGGCTTGGCACATCATGCCCATTAGCCCCGTGTAGTTGGGTGTGCGATGAACCTGTCTGATAACCTACATTTAGGTGATGACCGTAATGAATGAAAATCCACAGCCTGCTTCCAGTCTCCGACCGGGTCAGGAATGGAATGAATGAAGCCCCCATCTAGCGGCGAGGATGTGAACTGTGCCGGCTGCCGAGGCCTGACGCACTCCTCTGGGGCAATGATTAAATGAATGACAGATGAAATGAAATGATAGTGGAGAGTGTTGCTGGAATGAAATTTTGACAGGGAAAACCGGAGTACCCGGAGAAAAACCTGTCTGCCTCCGTTTTGTCCAGCACAGATCTCACATGGAGTGACCGGGATTTGAACCACGGACCCAGCGGTGAGAGGCCGGCGTGCTGCCGCCTAAGCCACGGAGGCTTTTAGGTGATGACCGTAATAATGCTAGTAAATGATTGTTGTTTTAAGGGTCGGAACAGCGTGGACATCTGCCCCTAAAAGTAGTAGTGTATGTAACTGTGGTGGGGATGGGATAAGGTAGGTGCCCCAAGACTTGAAGTAAGGTACTATCGAGGCATTTGCCGGGAGGGAGAGTGGAAACATCCGTGGAAACACTACTCTCGGCTGTCATGTGCTGTCAGCGTCGGGATTCAACCTGCGACTTCTATACTTGCTATAGCTCTCCCCGCGGCCGCAGTGCACGATTTAACGAGCATCTCTACGCCACGGGACACGATATTATGACTGCCCTTCTTGTCGTGTTGTTGTACTAAGGCCCATAGTTGCTCTATTGACCAATATAATTTAGTCCAAGCAGTGTAACACGGAGGGATTTAAATCCTGCTTATTTTACCTAGACAAACGAACACTATGAAGTCGTTTGTTTGATCAGCGGATTCTCTCATCTACTCGGGGATGTAATCCCTTTATACACAACGGAATTACTACCGGCTGGGACGAGTGCTTTGCTCTAAGGACTCTTGTCTCTTTGCATGCATTCTCATCGTAATTTCAATTTGTACGGCGTCGTCCAACATAATATAGCCTAGGTATAAAACACGAAGGACTCATCGACCGTTAGTATTGTAGGGTTTACACCTCCACCAAATGATATTTATTTTCAGCACAAACTATTTGCACTGATCCTCAAATAGCTGTAGAAGTAATCGTTTAGTGGTGTAATAATAATATTAATAATAATAATAATAATGACTAAATTTAGCCTAGTGAGGTAAGGCTGAGAAAAGATGAGTTATATACCCACCACATCTGCAATAATAGTGGTAATCCGGGGTTTCGTACTTCTACTTCAGGCAAATGCCGAGATGGTTCCTAATTTAAGTCCACGGCCTCCACCTTCCAAATACAGGGTCATTATCTATGTGCACCCGATGAACACTGCAGGCTAAGCCGGCTTTGGCTGGCTCAGATCGCTGGCGCACGTACACGGTTCAGCCGGTGGTAGGCGCGCACTTTTACACTGTTACCAAACATGTTCAATAAGGTGTAGGCCTACTTACGGTGGTCATACCCGATGCTGAAAATGTCCTACCTCTCTTGTAACAAACACCTGACATCTTCTGATGGAAAAATGGACAACAATCTCATTTAATTGTTGTTCTCTATGAACACAACGTTGTCTGTTAAAATTTTTATTATTTACGGATCCTGTTTTCTTGAATCGTTTAGCGAGCCTCCTAACTGTACTGGCATTAGGCACAGGTCTTCCTGGAATCTTGATTCGATATGTTCTTCTTCGAGAACAAGACTTTCTGCTATTCATATACGAATTATGGATGAACACACGTTCCCGCAATGTGAATTGGTGTCAAGGTACGACCAACAATCACAGTAATCACAATGCTCACTAAACGTGCAACACTAACGACTAAGCTTTGCAGATACACGTCCATATGAATGACAAAACGCGTGTGAACTAACGATATGAGTCAGCGGATCGCGACAACCATCGGCTCAACCGATCTGTGCCAGTCAAAGCCATCTTAGCTTGCCGTGTTTATCGGGGTGCACATAGATAATGACCCTGTACTAGCCTCACTCACCAATAAACAAACATCTGCTACATCAATCACAATGACACAGGTTATCAGACACATTACACACACTCAAGTACACGGGGCCTCGTGACGTCGATGCCGTAAAGCCCCTAAATGATTAAACGGCTACAACAGCCTTAATCAACTCCCTGCTGCCTTACATTCATTATGATTATAAGCCACCGGCGACTATTATGAGACATCTGCCGGCTTCCTTTGTAAAGCCAATGAACAACAACGCTGAAATAAAACTCCCATATATTATACAGAAACTTGTAATACTTATACAGAAGAAATGTATAAAATTTACTGACGTTTTATTCACTGCGATGATGTTTGATCCATTTGGTATTACATGATAAGATCATGCCTTAGATGCGAAAACTGCTATGGTGCAAAATAGTAGCCTACATTATGCAACGAGCCTATAATGGCAATAATTAAGACACGAGTATGTTTATGAAACGAGTGTCTTAATTACCATTATAGGCGAGTTGCCTACGACTGTTTATGTTCGACGATAATTATAACTTTATTTAATTTAATTTTATGTTCGAACAGAAATATTCATAACTATCTGTCGAGATTCAGTCACTTGAATTTAGTGATCGGAGTGCAAGCACCGAGTGTGCTCTCCGTGCCTTTCAAGTTCGCTGACCCACCACGCATGCGCTCTGTCTGCTTGGCAATGTTAACAGCCTGCTGTCTGCACTTGCATTCACTCAAACTGTCACCGAAATTGTATGAAAGAATGCCCTGTGTAGAAATTGGAGTTGGGGATATTACCTTAAAGATTCATGCTGATTTTGTCTTTGTATTTGCCATTATAACCTCAATGGTTGATCGGATATCTTTTGCATTGTCAACTTTCAAATCATGTAATTCATATTCGACATGTTGGATTCTTTGTTCAGGTTCGAAGCAATGAAGTACCTAATTGGTCACACATAATACATCTTGAGCTCTGATTGGTTGGAGAAACTGCACCTTAATGAAAACTTGTACTATACCGGTAATGACCCTCATTATAGTCGTGTTTTCTGACATTAATAGTCAGGGTCAAACATAAATCATTATATCGTATTTGGCAGACATAATTAAATTGTTCTACCAATGATGTGGCCGTCGCTGCCTTGTAAAGGTCATTGGAATTGTAATGACATCGTAATGATAGGTGTTTTCAACATCCCAACTCTTGTTATTTTTTATTCCAGATATTGAGATATAAACCTCCCCGTATCTCGAACATCCTGACACATTTGGGGACAAAACCTAGCATACCATGGTCACAGGGCAATGGTAAGTCTTCCCTAAAGTCATAATTCAAATTGGCGGGATAGTTTAGGTGATATTTTCTTACAAACTACTAAACACATGGACAGGAATTTTATTTGTATATAGAGATTATTATTATTATTATTATTATAATAGGAATTTACATTAAAAAACACAACGCAATCACCGTCGGACTCCTTGTGAGCCAAAGACACTGATGATAGCAGCGGATCTCAAGTCGTTCCGAGCCACTGAAAAGACAAAACCTTACATAGGCTACTATATTTTCAGTACTAAGAAGGGTAGCTTTTTGCATTAACTGCATATGGTTTCTCTTCAAGTTATTATTATTAGTTCAATAACTTAGTTGAATATTGTGGTCATCAGGCGCACAAAGTAAGGTATATTTCGAAACTGCACCATAATCTGTATTATTGTGTATATCTAGTGAGATTATATATAACTGGATATTAGGATTTGGACAGAGCCCGGACGTGGCATTAAGATGAGTAATATCCCGACATTTGCCTGGAGACAATGTAAGTAACTACTGACACCTACTTCAAGGGTAGCTGAGGTGGTAATCGAACTAATTTATCTCAGTTCTCTACTAAATGCTGAGAGAATCACGTTCCAGCTCTCAGACCATAATTACATTTCTTGGCTGAGTCGGGAATCGATCCCGGGTCCTTTGAGTCAGAAGTCTTAATATGAAGCGTTACACCACCGTAGGTGAACTTTACATGTACAGTATTCTTACATACTTCACAAACGTAAACTTTCATTTACAACTGTTTTGCCTTTCTTTGACCACTGTAGTCTGCAAGACAGTTGGTAAACAATTCGCATCCATGATCCCCTATTATCAATTAAGACTGCGGCTTCCTCTGCTTTCACACCTATCGCATTGAAATCATTCAAGACTAAATCCAACTATCGCCTCCTAGATCTACCTCTGCTTCTCTTACCCTCAACAGCTGAACTCATTAACCTCTTAGGTAATGTTTCCTCACCCATTCTCTTCACATGACCCCACCATCTGAGTCGGCTCATACGAACAGCTTTAGCGTGTTCATTTCTAACTTAGCCTTTATTTCTTCTTTACGAGTACCTTACAGCTATTGCTCCCATATATTTGTCCCAGAAATCATTCGTGTTACCCTTATATCAGTTACATCTAGCGTATGTAACAAATATCCTGAGTCTACACTGATCTCACTTCCATACAGCGAGAGCGGTCTAAATACTGAGCTAAATAGGGAGAGTTTCGTTGCTATACTAAATACATTCTTGCAGAACAGTGTAGGCCTATATGTGTAAGAGAGGGCCATGAGCCCTAACTTCGTCACCAGTAAAGACATAAATAAATAAATATGTTGCCAAAACCTGCCATCTTCTCCCCCGGGCCGTGATCAGATCAAACGCCTCATAGGGAGGCTGTAAATCAACAAGACCTCTGGCGACGACTCCATGATAGCGGAACTATGGAAATATGCTCCGGATGAAGCAATAGACCATCACTGACATATGGGAGAAGGAACAACTACCGGAGGACTGGAAGGTAGCTTTAATCCATCCTTTACATAATAAAGGAAATATTAAAGACTAGCTGTAACCGGCATGCGTTGCAATGCCAATCAAAGAAAGTGTTGGCATTGTAACTTTTTATGTTGAAGTGCTTTTGGAATCCCAATATTGTTTTTCTTTTTCCGTTAACCACCTCTAAACTATTGTAAAATTGATTACTATCTCAAAAAAATCATGGGAGCGTGCTCAACAACTCACCAAATATTCATCGCAATGAAATGAATGGTATATGAACACATACGGGACTTTGTTGAAACGATTCGAGCGCCGTCACCCATTGGTTGAATATACTCGTCCGCTACCTATTGTAAAATGGATTTACTAAGTGATAACCTTCCCTGGCGTGTACACAACAACTCATGCAAGTTTCATCGAAATCGGATGAATGGCATATGAACGCATACGGGTTTTTGATTAAACGATTCGCGCGACGACACTCATTTGTTGAATCTACTTGTGCGCCACCCATTGAAAAACGGATTTACTAATTCATACACGTTCGCAGGACTGTGCACAACTCCCCAAAGTTTTATGATAATCGGATGAATGTTATACGAACGCATACGCAAGGCTTCATAACTTAACATAACGAAAATGGTTGTTTGGGTAGATTATGTAACAAAATGGGTCTTGGTCACATTGTGGTCGTTACGTTTCATATCCGGAAGTCATTTGTATCGCATGGTAACGTTATTGGGCCATATAAAGTTATTCTGATATTGGTTATCGTAGAAACGAAATAGTATTGTCTGACAGAAATAACGTTATATGAATAAGTCTCTCGAAAAATATCCCCTAATACCGTTATTCGGACTAATAACGTTCTTCGGATATCGGTTATCGTAGAAACGAAATACTAGTGCCCACCTGAAATAACGTTATCAGAATACATTACTCGAAAAAAATCTCCTAATATCGTTATTTGGACTGATAACGTTATTCGAATATCAGTTAACTAAGGAACGAAATGGTAGTGTCCGCCTGAAATAACGTTATCGGAATACATATCTCGAAAAACATTCCTCCAATACCGTTATTAGGATTAATAACGTTATTCGGATATTGGTTATCTCAGGAAAGAAATGGTAGTGCTCACTAGAAATAACGTTATTTGAATAGATCTCTCCAAAAAAAATCCCCCAATACCGTTATTCGGACTAATAACGTTATTCGGATATCGGTTATCGCGGGAACGAAATGGTAGTGCTCACTATAAATAACGTTATTTGAATACATCTCTCGAACATTATTCCCCCAATACCGTTATTCGGACTAATAACGTTATTCGGATACCGGTTATCGCAGGAACGAAATGGTAGTGCTCACTAGAAATAACGTTATTTGAATATATCTATCGAAAAATATTCCCTCAATACCGTTATTCGGACTAATAACGTTATTCGCATATCGTTTATATATTACAAACGGCATCATCGATTGAGAATGGCACCATTTTGATACATTTTGCGTTGGAGAACTCCATAGAGTAGAAAGAGTGGAAGTGTCACTTTGCGACCTACGTCGTGTTAGGTTCTGAGTTTAGCCGCGAGGTTAATAAATACTCAGAAGTGCTTACCGTGATAGGGTATTGCATTTTTAGCCTACTTTTCACATTTTGCAAAAATGAAGAAAAAGTAGACTAATGAGACCGATCTGGGCAAATGTCTGTCTGTCTGTCTGTCTGTGCATGTCCCCCCCCACCCCCCCCCCCTTATCAACTCCTAAACGGCTGAAGCAATCAAAACCAAATTTGGTATGAGTAAAGATCTATATCTGAATATCTCAAGGCCATGAAAATGAAGTCAGTGCTACCAACTGCTGAAAAACCGCAATTGAAATTTGAGCTCCATGTTGGATATCTTGAAGGTATGCATGGGAGCTATTCCAAAATTGGCACATAATTACACTGACCGGCAAATAAAGTGGAACAGTAATTTAAAAAGTATAAAATTAGCCATGAAAAAGATGTAATCACATTTTAAATGCTTTTCACGCATTAGGACACACATCTGAAACATCCGTGAATAGACATTGACATTTCTTAGGGTGGTTTATTACCACCAATTACCCCCAATCTTCGATGAGCCTAACAAGCTGTCATGGACGCTAAGGGTGGAAACACTCGTTTTTAGTGACCAGTGTTCCGGTACAGTGCAGTGCAAAAATTAACACTGCTTTGTTTGGCATAAAAAACAGCCCAAAGGAACATTAGTAAAAAATAGAAAACTGTTAGATTTGTGAAATGTAACGAAATTTGTGAGTTAAAGCGTGTTGTATAACATGTTTCAGTATTTTCTGTAGCCAACCATCGAACATTTACATGAATAACGCAAATATTGGAAAACCGATACATTTTAGTGGAATAAATTAAGAAATTACATAAAAAATTGAAGTGTTCCACTTTTTTTTGCCGGTCAGTGTATATAGACAATAATATTTCAGTTTAATTTCCAGGAGGCCATACATGACAGTGTTGGCAAAATGATTCTAAGCATGCTGATAGGTCAAATTTTTAAATTAATAGAACTTCTACACTATCAATTGGATTTCAACCAAATTTCGTATGTAGTCTACTATGAGTACATAACCAGATATCACTATGCGTATTCCTAAGAGCAACCAGCTGCTGACAACTGTTGATAATTGCTGTCTCTACTTTTTTACCCTTATATTAATATATCAGAATGCATGCAAGCCAACAACTCTAAACTTTGCACACGTATAGTACCTGACATTCTAGATTAATTTGGAGTAACTAATATTATGCCAATGCCGCTAACATGATTCTAAGCCTGATGATAAGTTTAATACTAAAACGCATGTAACTTCTATACATACAAATGGATTTCGTCCAAAATTGGCACAACAATAGATCATAATATGGCAGATTATTTCTGACCAAGACATGCATGACATTGCTGCCAACATGATTTTACGCGCACTGATAGATCCAATATCTAACTGCATGTAACGTCCACGTTATCCATTGAACTTCAATCAAATTTTGTATTCTGTACCTTAAGAGATGGAACTAAGAATATATTAAGTCACCAGGGCTTCCAACTGTAGTGCAGGTATATTTCGAATTAATTAGAAATTTTGATATTACCAACTTAATTTCGTCATTAACTTAGATAGTTCCATATAGATTAAACATTGGCTTGAATCTTTAAGTTTAAGAAAAATAGGCTCCTTAGTTTTTTCACGGAACTGCTTGTTGAACTTGCAAAAGTGTCGAATGTCCGGAAAACACTCTTAAATGCGCTTTTGAAGAAAGGAACAACAGACCGACACCACTTGAAATACATAGGCCTAGGTGGATAGCAAACGACCTGAAGCTTAATAGAGATCAAGTACTAGCGAATCAACTAGACAACGGGGAAAATTCAGTGTACATTAAATTAGTGTACACCTTACTTTATGAAAACATATTATCTCGACATGAAGGTGTGAAATCCTTCCGGCTAGCTAGCGGTAACACCACAAAGATAACTATCACTGCTTCAGACTCTTTAACAAAACGTGTGCGTGTCTGTTTAATCTCCTCCCGAAGTCAACAATGAAAGGCTCTCCCCCGTGCTTCCTACGCATGGAGTTCTCAAGGACATACGGAACGAGTGCTGTAATGAAGTATACGAATTTTATGCTGTAAGTAATGGCATACGTATTGTAACAATTGAACTTAAATACCCCATTCCATCATATTTGACGGTCAATGATTGTAAAGTTCTGTTAACATATGAAGGACAAGCTAAGTATTGCTTTTATTGTAAAGAAACCTCCCACTTACAAATAGACCGTCCGAACAGAAGGAATCGCCCGGTATTCATGTCAGACAACAAACCTACAGCACGGTGCTGGGCGAGTCAGATGGGAGTAGTAAGCTAAGCAACACTACCGACATGGAAACTGCAGTACCTTCCCCTGAATATCCAGCCATATCAGAGGCCTTTCATAACAGGCCCCATTCTACAAACACATATAGCATTGCGGAAGTAACTCAACCATCAGATAACGTAGCTGAAACATCCCTGACTACTTTACATAGCAATGAAGAGGGAACTGTGACGTCACGATCGGACAGCACGGGGAAGGGTCACACTAGCAGGCAACACAGAAGTCTGTGCAGCAGCCAGATACTATTAAGACAAAATGTCCAGATTTTTAGTTTGTAATTCTGACACCACGTAGCAGCACCAAAGTGAGGCAATTTCTCTTGAATGGAAGCTCGTATTTGCGATGTCAAAACCACTATGTATACTAGAGTGCAATAGAATTGATATCAATTCAATGCATTTTCCAAAATGTGAAAAACAAAGACGTTACTAGCAGTTTTTTATATTTCTGCTTAAAAATGAAAAAAAAACTGGTAATACGGAAACGGAGATTTATTTCCTGATTCCAATGCATTTTTCATAAATAAAATCGGGTGAATGGAATCGTCGGCATTAGTTTGGGAATTGTTTAGAAAAGGGTGGTAGGAGTAGCGGTGCGGCTATACAAGATCTCTAGCGCAAGGAAAATGATGAACACGCCGAGTTGACGAATATTGTAGTTCGGCGAGTTACATGTACAAGTGCCTAGGCGTGGAACAATATCTGAGCAATAAAATTATAGTAATGTCACGCTTATGTAACGTTGACACAATGTGCTTATACAGATACTTTCTTACTTCCTCAAACATTCTTGTTCTTGTTCTTGTTGATAATAATACATTGTAGGGGCTTGGGACATCTTGGTCATCAGTCCCATGTAGTTGACTATGTGTGTTACTGTATTAGAGCCAGGGATGGGGCAGGTGCCCTGAGTCTTCAAGTAAGGTACTATCTCGGCATTTACCTGGAGGGAGTGTGGAAAACCCTGCGAAACACAAGACACAACTGAACTTCAGGTGCAACCACAATGGTAGGATGATTGACAGGTGAACTAGTCAATGAGAGATGTTGGACTGATGACAGTTTCCTAGGAAAAAAATCATAAAATAAGAAGGCATTTCTGAATGGCAATAAACATCTGCTGTAAGAAACATTGTTTCAGTTCCTTACCTTTTATTTCGTTCAATACGCCAATACACAAGCTCTGCTGGGACTTTTCTTCGTGTTCTGTGAGCGTACTAAGGAAGTGGATATTTATGCAGGACGCTTGCGCCTAGAGAACATGCGCTTGACTGTCGTCAGTATCTATGGAGACCAATTTTCCATTTTCACAATGGCTACGTCTTACTTTTCCACACAACGCATTGTTTCCGTTTGAATACGAACTCTCTTCTCGGAAAAAAGTTGTCACTGAATAGTTCGTGGTCATGTACTCTTACAATTATATATTAGAAGTTCAAAAAAAGACTAAACCCGTGGCGCGACAGCCGTTGAAG
Organism: Meconema thalassinum; assembly: GCA_946902985.2. Classification (NCBI taxonomy): domain Eukaryota; kingdom Metazoa; phylum Arthropoda; class Insecta; order Orthoptera; family Tettigoniidae; genus Meconema; species Meconema thalassinum. Next base: position 1,732,651,304 of record OX336388.2, on the reverse strand, counting down.
GGCCTAGTTCTACCAAGCAACCGCTGTTCAGCCATGTAGCTTGCAGATTGTGGGGTGACGTTTAGTCATCCAACTTGTACAAATAAATTTAAAGTGAAATCAAAACTGCTCAGTAATTTTCACATTCTCTAATGCAAGCGTAATTTCAAATATAAACTAGGGAAAAAATCTTATGTAGGCCTATGTGTAGAGGTTTTTCTTAGGGCCTGGCTTCCTTTTCTTGGTACAGTACTTACTGTCGACCGAAATATTATGTGCACTCGAGTTTGAAGGTTGTTTGTGAAGTAACCAATAGACCTATATAAAATCCACTAACATAATCATTTTCGTCGTTCTATTTTACGTTAGTTCATGTAGGTTTGGAATTTTTTATTTAGCCTATATTTTAATTTTTTATCGCAGTTGAAACACAAAAGGTGACCGTTTTTAAGCGTGTTTCAACCATGCGTCACATTTAATAATTATTATCTCACAAACCCGTCATCAGATCGAATCCAAATTTTAGCACAATATACAGTGGAATGTTGTATAACAGGTTTATTAATTTCAACATTTTGTGTGTTCAAGAACGAATTTTGTTATCATTTTTGTAAGGTAACTATTTCTAGGCTCGGGGTCGTTGTAAAATGTAGTTCTTGGTTGCGTTGTAATCCTTATACATCAAAAAGTTATGTTGTATGACTGTGAAATACGTAAATTAATTCAATTATTTTATATCGGTTTGTATTTATACGGGGAACTAAGACATGGTTCACCAGCTAGACGCTCCGGGATATTCTGTACAGCATTGCTGATATGGAGCCCATTACTTCCGAGCGAAGCGTGCCTAGACGCGTGATGGAGCCCATCTTGGCAACGCTGTACAGCTTTTACAGGAGCGGCCAACTGGTGAACCATGTCTTAATTTCCCATACAAATACAAACCGATATAAAATAAGTGTAGATGGACTCTGTAATGAACATTTGAAGATTTCGCTACACTTCGTGGAAAACGTATGGGCAGAGTTAGTGAATAAGTGCTTAGAGATTGGAGCCATCCCCAGTACTTGGCGTAAGTCCATAATCAAACTGCTATACAAGGGTAAAGGCGATGTCAGTAAACCTGAATCATATAGGGGTGTGGCATTGGAATCGGTTGCATGCAAATTGCTTACCAAGCTTCTGACTCGGAGAATAGATGCATGTGTAGACCACCTGCTTCCAGAAGAACAATTTGGATTTCGGAAGGGCAGATCTACTCTATTGGCTGCAGAATGTCTCTTAAAGGACATACAGGACACGCTTGAAGCTCACGGGAAGAAATATGTAATTTTTATCGACTACACCAAAGCCATCGACACAGTCAATAGAAGGAACCTTGTCATAAAATTAGAAAACTTACTAGGACGTTCTGACATGACAAGACTGATATCGAACATTCTGGCGGACAATCAAGTTCAGATCCATGATGGTATCGCACACTCGGACTGGATTGACCAGACAATCGGAGTACTGCAAGGAGACCCGCTAAGTCCGTTACTCTTCAATATCATGACCCACGATGTTGTCTTCAAATTAAAGGAGGTAACACAGAAAGTAAAAATATATATTTATGCAGATGACATGGCCCTGGCCTCCGATAATATAGAGGAACTACAGAAGGGAATAGATCTTGTTGAGAAATGGGTGGAGGAGAATGAACTAAGGATGAATGCTCGGAAGACTGAATTAATGATATTCAGAAATGGAGGAAGGCTGAGGAAGGATGACTACATTGTTTGCAGGGAACACATACTAACACCGAAAAAACAATTTAAGTACCTTGGAATTACTATGCAAGTCACAGGGACTTCCTTTATGGTTCATATAAAGGAGAGACTTGCAGCAGCACTTAGAAATATAAGCGACATTAGACATTTACAAAGAATGTCAGTGAATTCAGCTATGGAACTTTTCAGAGTCAAAGTACTCCCATCACTCACGTACGGGCTAGAGGTCATATGGACTTATCTATCAATCATACAATTAAAAGACATTGAAAGTTTGAAATCAAGGTATTTGAAAAGGGTATTGGGGGTATCAAAATTCGCTCTTTCACGATATGTGTATGCTTTAGCCAGATAAACATTTCTGGTAGAAGACCTTCGACTGCTAATGCACCTACCATCCACACACGCATGCGTAGACCAGTTAAGCGAACTTTGCAGGAAGAGAGACTCCATCCCAGAAAGATTCTTCGTAACAGATGCAATGTTATATAAAGAATGGATGCGACCAGAGTATGAGCTGAGGCACCTAGTGACCAGATTTGCGATCCATGGCTTCCACCATCGCATCTGCACTAGGAAGTCCTTCCATCAGCCCAGCCAGGAGTGTGTTTGCCGATTATGCAACAATCAGTGCGATATATATCACGCCATGGAATGCAGTAGAAGACTAGTATCACTCATTCAGTTTTGTTTAGACGAGGACTGATTATGTTGTCTTGATCAAAGTGTAGTGCAGTGGAATGGGTGAACGGACTCGATGAACACAAGCCTCTGGTGTTACCTAGGTATACGATTGATTCATTATTGTTCACAATGTTATAATGTTGTTCCTATCTATGGCCATTGGCCGCAATAAATAGTTTATTAATAAGTGAATTAATTTACGTATTTCACAATCATACAGCATACCTTTTTGATGTATTAGGATTACAACGCGACCAAGAACTACATTTTCAAACCAACCCGAGCCGAGAAAAAGTTACCTTACCAAAATGATAACAACTTTGTTTCTTGGCCATACAAAATTTTAAAATTAATGAACCTGTTATACAACATTCCAATGTATATTGTGTTAAAATTTGGATTCGATCTGTTGACGGGTTTGTGAGATAATAATTCTTAAATGTGACGCATGGTTGAAACACGCTTAAAAACGGGCACTTTTTGTGTTCCAACTGCGATAAGAAATATTAAAATATATTTTAAAAAATCCAAACCAACATGAACTAACGTAAAACAGAACGACGAAAATGATGATGTTATTGGATTTTATGTAGGTCTATTGGTTACTTCACAAACAACCTTCAAACTCGAGTACACATAATATTTTGGTCAATGGTAGTCGCAATTCCCCCTGGGATTTAGTGGTATGCCCTTGAATCAGGGCTGGCATGCGAAACGAAATGTATGGCTGTGGGGGCGAATATATTTGAATTTCGACGTGAGCGCGATACTCGGGAGCGAAATGACAATGATTGTCGGCGGGAAATTAAATCAAAGCGAAACTTAATTAGAAGCGAAATGACATAGCGAAATCAACGCGAAAGTTAATAGCAACGCGATATTACATTGTACAATTGAATAAAATTTCACTCACGGCGCGAAAATAAAATCGTTACAATCTTTTAATTTCGCTCCCGGCGCGAAATACAATTCATTACAGAATTTAATTTCACTTGCGATGCAAAATAAAATTCGATACAGACTTTTAATTTCGCTTCCGGTGCGAAATAAAATTCGTTGCAGTCTTTTAATTTCACTCCCGGCACGAAATACAATTCATTACAGACTTTTAATTTTACTCGCGGCGCAAAATAAAATTCAATACAGACTTTTAATTTCGCTTCCGGTGCGAAATGAAATTCGTTACAGACTTTTAATTTCGCTCCCGGCGCGAAATAAAACTCGGTTACAGACTTTTAATTTCGCTCCCTGCGCGAAATAAAATTCGTTACAGACTTTTAATTTCGCACCCGGCGTGAAATAAAATTCCCAAATGGTATTTAGTTTCGCCCTCCGATGTGAATTTAAAATGAATGGAACATTTCATTTCGTTGTTGAAATTAAAATGTATTCGTTTCGAGAGTGAAATTATGTTCGGAGCGATGTTCAAAGTCCTGACGTTGGCAGCAGTAGCAGTCTTATTACCGTTCACCGCCTGCCCAATCTGCAGGGCTGCAACAGCAACGTGAGTCATTCAATGGTCATCACTCCAGTAGAGGAGAAAGTCAGTGCTATGGCATCAACATCACCATCGTCGTTGACTGCACCTCGGACTCGTGGCTGGCCCTCCCTGACGTTCATAACGCAATGGGGCAACAAGTACCTTTACTTGTTCTATAGCGAACAAGAAGACGAATGTGCTGTGTGGACAGACATTCAAGATAAGTGACGAACTCCAATTACAATACAAATTGTCAGTTGTAACTCTTCAGTCAGTCAACACTAATTTGCCCAATAACTGGGAGGGGTACAATGTATATACAGTAATATGTAAATAACATTATATGTATTAGTTTATGGTCACGATTATAATGCAGCAATTTTAGTGATCTTAAATCTAATTCATGTTTTTTTTTTTTTTTTTTCAGGAGTGTTACTTACATCTTATATACGTTGTACCCACCCAGTTATCGGGTAAATTAATGTTGACTGACTGAAGATTTACAGATAACAGAAAATCGTCTGTGGTAGTACCGCAGCGTATATGGAGTTCTGTTTCGGAGGCGGGTTACTCGAACAACAGGGTTGAGGGGTCATTCCTCTCATTTCTACATTCTTTATTCTTACACTTCCCGAAATTTCGGGGGGGGGGGGGGGGCTTGGCATTCCTTACTACTTCCTTCTTACCCTCAGCTCATTTATACTGACCATGGCACGAAAGTCAAACCCCTGTGCCACGTACAGGATTTAGGTTCGCACTGCAATTAGTTTTGCTTCGCCTTTCACTATGTTATTGTGCTTAGAATTACATTGTGCTTCCATTTTAATTTTCGCGCTTACAATCAATATCATTTCGCCCCCGAATATCACGCTCATGGCGAAATTAAAGTGTTAACGCGTCCACAACCATTTTGTTTCGCATGCCAGACCAGATTTAATTTCAGACATGAAATGATATATTCCATGCATTTTAAAATCACGCCGGGGGCGAAACTAAATGCTGTTTGGGAATTTTGTGTCATTAAAATAAACCGTGGCACTACATCCCATGAAAAGCCTAGGCCTACCAAGCGACCGCTGCCCAGGCATCTGCAGATATTGGTCAGCGCATCGGGTTCCCTCGGCCGTTAATCTTGGTTTTCGCGACTTTCAGACAGCTACTCTCGAGGCTGAGTGCACCCCGTTCCAACCCACACGTCCGTTTCTAAAATCACTAACGGAGCCGGGAATCGAACCCGGGGCCTCCAGGTGAGAAGCAGGCACGCTATCCCCAACACCATGGGGCTAGCAATTTTTGTCATACCAGGAGCAAAATTAACAGTCGTTAAAAATATTATTTCGCGCCTTGAGCAAAATTAAGAGACTGAAGCGGTTTTCATTTCGTGCCTGGAGCAAAATGAAAAGTCTTGTATCGAATTTTATTTCAGGCCAGGAGCAAAATTAAAAGTCTGTAATGAATTTTATTTCGAGCCGGGAGCGAAATTGGAAGTCTGTAACGAATTTTATTTCGTGCCCGGAGTGAAATTGAAAGTCTGTATTTTTTTTTTATTTCGCGCCGGAAGCGAATTTAAAAGACTAACGGTTTTTATTTCACGCCAAGGGCGAAATGAAAAGTCTTTAATGATTTTTATTTCTCGTCAGGAGCAATGTTAAAAGTCTGTTAAGAATTCTGTTTGTAGCCGGGAGCGAAATTAAAAGTCAGTAACGGATTTTATTTCACGCTGGGAGCGAAATTTAAAGTCTAGTACGAATTTTATTTCGCACCGGCAGCGAAATTAAAAGTCAGTAATGCATTTTATTTCGCGCCGGAAGCGAAATTAAAAGACTAATGAATTTATTTCGCCTCTGCAGCGAAATTAAAATTCTGTTATCAATTTTATTTTGCGCCAGGAGTGAAATTTTATTCCATTGAACAATTTAATTTCGCGACGCTAATTTAAATTGATGATACATTTCGTTTTGCATGCCAGTCCTGCCTTGAATCGGTTTTGGTGGTGGCTCCATTTTTCACCTAAAATGTAAAACTAACTGCACTTGATGACCTTAATGCTCTCCATCACTCGTACCTGTATGTACATCGTTCATGTATATGATCTACCAGAGATACTGTCCAAAAATAAATTGCCGAAAATAGAACACCTAACGAACACTAAAAATAATGGTGTTTCAGGTAAAATAAACTAAGTAAAAAGTAATTAAAGGGATCGATGAACTAAAAACAGGAAAAACAACATGGAAAATTAGAAGTCGTAAGTACAAACTGGTAAAATTTCAAAGGATCACTCAGAAATATCCAGAACTGAACAATAATTCAGAACTAGCCATCACAGTCACAGTCAATCGCAACATCGGACTAGATGCTCAGGAATCCCATACCGTCAGGTAAGGGGTAAGGTCATCACTCTCTCATTTTACTTTCGCTCCCCTTTCCTGCTGCTGCGGTGGCTTTGGTCGAGCTTGTGGCGCGCCGTGGCCGCCTGCTTTAAGCGTGTGTACAATCCTGTATGAAATATTACCTTATAAAAGATGCTGGAAGTGTCGTCCTTCCTGGGTTATACAGGCATTGTATCCGGTAACCACATTTTGGCTCACGCGAATGAGTTCTGCCACTGTAATGTTTCTGATTTTGTATTTTATGTTCTTTAATGAGCACTGAGTCAGTAGGCCTAGTGTAAAACTTATTTACAATTGCGTGAATCTGTGCTAGTGAAGGTGACACTTCATCAGGAAATTGCTGAACTTACCCACCGGGCCGACTCGTACTTAAAATAAGTTTTGCATGCAAAAATACGATGTTGCAATGATAACTGTCTGAACATGTTACCATCTGAGGTTCAGACTGGCGACTGACAACACCTGCACGCTTATTGCAAGGTCAAGTTTGTACTATGCGCGCGCTTTCAATACTACAGCAGGGGGCCGTGGGGCGCCAGAAACTCGGCCAAGCCCGCTGCGGTAGTGAATAACAAAACCGCCGCTCGTCGTTCTTACTTAATATGAAAGACCCTATATGTACTATTAGATGACTATTATTGCGTAGGTTCATTATTCAAACGTTGACTTCTATCGCATGATTGGGACACAAGAAATAAAAAAATAATTTAAAAATTTTGCACAGCTGCCATCTTGAGTGTATGTAAACAATTTTACAAAATTAGATATCAGTTCATTACACTGTATATAAACAATTGCTGTACCAAATTTCACTGCGTTCGGATGGTTAAATCGCCAGAAAAGTTTATTTAAATGTTCAAATTCACTTGGCCGCCATGTTCGTTTTGTAGTTAACAGGTTTATGAAAGTCACTTTTATCACCGTACAAAATTTCAGGGTGATATCGGTGACAGTTTCGGAGATATAGAATGCCAGAGATATTTCGCACAGCCACCATGTTGAATTGGTGAAACATAATAAGCTTTGAAGGGCACGATCGGGGTCGGCCAAAATAGTAGGCCTACTATGACCGTACCGAATTTCATTGAAATCGCTCCAGCCGCTTAGATTTTATTAGGTGGGGTGTGGAGGAAGAGGGGGGAGGGGTGGGGAAGCACACCAAGGCCTGGCGTAGGTGCGTGACGTCATGTCATGTCATGTCAGTAGGTAATCTGTGTCCTTGACTCTCCCCGCCTGCCGCTAGCTACGTGTGCGAGTGAGCTTTGTATAGTATGTCGTGGTACCCTGCAAGCCAGGCTAGTGCTTTTAGGGCCATATGACCCAGGCGCACACTGTCTACGCTGGAACTCTCAGTTCAGGGGCGCGTGGCCGGCCTGCTGGATTTCTCGAAGTCGTTCTTCTCTTCTCTTCATATTATTATTATTATTATTATTATTATTATTATTATTTTATTATTATTAGACTATTATTATTGGCAATAAAATGTTATTGGATAGCAATAGACTACGTCTCATACTGTTCCCGAGTACATTGTAGATCAATTCTCTATTATTGAATGGATTCATATGATAGCAAAATTATGCCATTTACACTTAAGTTAGGCATACCCAAACACGATAAGTTATTAAAAAATGTTGATGTTGTTTCTTTCCCTTATTCGAAACGTACCACAAGCTTTCAATTCTCTTTGAAGCCTATCGTTAGCTCTAAACGACCTGTCTTGTTATGCCGATGGTTACTTCACATCTGATGGTGGGGTCCAGCATAAATCTTGTATCCTTCTTACGGCCAATAACAATTATTATTCTATTGTACTTTTGCTTTTAACACGAGGAAGACACGAAAACATGGATCGCGTAACATTTCTGAAATGTTACAGATGCATCTTAAATCTATGTCGGTGATTCCCTTCTTAATTTTGGTGTTTGAACGGAGCTAGGTTATCAGACACTCTAGAGTGGTTGCAGCATACAGTCTCACACAAGAGCAACCTTTGACTCCACCTATTTGTGCTTGACTACTCCCTTTCATGTGTACTTCTGGATAAGTTGTTCATAAAATATGGTGATTAGACACTTTCGCAATCAACCAGCAAGTTCATTTTGTTTTTTCCATACATCCGCTTCAGGCTCAATTCTCAAGTATTCCTTTGGTTCCTAACTAGTAAATCACAGTCTTCATCGTTACCACCATCTTCATCATCATCACCGTAATGAAAACCTCATTCGTTGTACAAACACAAATTACGCACCAAGTCACATTGCCTTCAAGCAATCCTTACACTCTCTGTATATATGTGGCACGGTGTCCCTACATGATGATTACTATACTTTGGATGTTCATTCACTGAAAATTGCGAAATTAGCTTCGAGGTTTTCCTATGCCCAGAACATAGAATGCTCTGAAAATCAAATGTTCTTAAATACGATGTGTGGATTACATATAAATATGCAATTGGATTAACTCACGACAGCTACTTGTAGCATTGGCCTTTGAGAATATTTTACGGAAGCTATTGTAACAACTCTACGAGGTGAGTTTCTCTCCGTGTTCCCATATGAATGATCGAATTGCAGAATAAGAATGTAGAAAAAAAAAAGGAAAACTTGTGCTCACTGACCTGGTGCAAGTCCTCAAAATGAACACCCCTTTGATGACTTAGGTATCATCGATACCATTTCAGTACCTCAAACCGAAATTAAATTTCTTGGCAGGCCAGGGAATCAAACCCTGACTTTGTTAGCCGCTACACCACAAGGTGATCTCTTTCATTGTCAGCGCAATCTATTGCACGATGCCATGTAATTTCAGCACGAACTATAATAGTACACCTTTCTTCGTATTTTTGGCATTACAGTGCCCCTGGTAAGTTAGAGAGATGGTTCGCATACCATAACCAAAGAGCCGAATAGTTCCAAAAACCAACAAACAACCGAAAGAAATACCGACAAGCTGGTAGAAAGACAGACAACAGATTTTGTAATTTTCAGAGCAAAATTGTTTTACGATGAAGAGCACTCTTGGTCTCCATACTGTTGAAATAATGAAAAGGATTTCATGTCAGCTTGCTTATTTTGCCGTATACCTTATGAGTAGGTAAATTCCATGAGTTATTGTTTCAGGCGATGTTGAAAATACGAATAAAAGACATAAATTACCTCAGATTGCGACGGAATATTGTTCAGTTTAAAAACCTGATAAATTTACTAACGCACGTTTCTCGAATTCACATATCCCTGAACAGCACCAATCTAATCAGTTGGTGAATTCAGAATCTTGTTATTGAAATACTGTAGACCATAGCTTTATAGTCCTAATGTAGTTTTTTTGTTCTACCCGTAATTATTTAGGTTGCTATGAGGAAGGGGATATGGTGAGACAGTTTCCTTGTGGGAATGATATTACGGATAGATGCCCTTCATGACATCAATCTAATGAGAGGATTTAATGACAAATGAAATTAATGAGGCAAGGTATGAAATGGTTGTGTGTGGTATTTCGAGTTCGGTGTAGTCTGACCATGCATGTTAGCGTGTGTAGCTACGTCGGCTGGTTTGTGACAGTATGTCAACAAAATTAAACAAGATGTTCAGTAAAGAACATATAGCCTACTTTCTCCTAAATGTATGAGTATAGTTATAACTCGTTGTTATTATCAAAGAGTATAATAGAACTATTCTTTGTTGAAAACCTTAGAAACGATTTACCTCTACCAAACGCCACAACCTAGATAAAAACTGCTACCATCATTGAAGAAAGAAAGATAAGAAGTATATCAAGAATGTTATGGATCTGGAGACATAATCGACCGGACTGGCGGCGTGGCTCAGCGGTAACGTTCTCGCTTGCTGGGCCCTAGGTTGCAGGTTCGTATCCTGGCGCAGTCAGCTGGCATTTGAGGGTGCACAAATGCGAGGGAGCCGTGTCAGTACATTTACTGGCACGTTAAAGATCCCCTTCGGGCCAAAATTCCGGCACCCCGGTGTCTCTAAAATCAGCAGTAGTTAAAAGGGATGTAAAACCAATAACATTATTATTATTATTATTATTACGACCTGCCGTGGGCAACATCCAACTTTGAGTTGAGGCATGTCTTTACACGTCTGGTTGTGCATGGCTTTCACAACCCTAATTGAATTAACAAATCTTTCCATGACCCTACAGAGACGTGTGTATACAAAGTACGTGGATATTTTCGATAATATAATCCTAACAGAGCGAGTGCAATCTAGCGGCCAGAAAAAGAAACTTTTCAATAAAATCTGGAAGTTACCTTTTTGACAGCTAGATGTCTCGAGTAAATCTGCTGGCGAATTATGTTTTAATTAAATATATATTTTACACCATAATGTGCACAATATAACGCTTAATAACATTTTCAAGTAACGCAAAATAGGCTGTTACAAACCCTTTAAAATAAAAAGTTAAAATGTATCGTAGTATCATCTTGTCATTCTTCAAATTCGATGCGCATAGAATGATAATGGTATAGTAATCAATAGATCCCCACGTAGACTAGTCGTGACATCTATTGGTGAAATATCGAACAATATAATCCTAACAGAGCGAGTGCATTCTAGCGGCCAGAAGAAGAAACTTTTCAATAAAATCTGGAAGTTACCTTTTTGGCAGCTAGATGTCCCGAGTAAATCTGCTGGCGAATTATGTTTTAATTAAATATATATTTTACACCATAATGTGCACAATATAACGCTTAATTTTAAAACATCTGAGTCATTACAAAACAATAAACATATAACATTTCAAGCAAAAAACCTAGCTCTGATCGGGTTTGAACCATAGGCATTTGAGCGATAGGCTAACGCTCTACCACTTTTTTTTTTTATTAGCTCTTTACAGAATTACAGAATTTTCAGATATAATAAATACCATACTAATACATCACAAGAAATCCAGATAGTGTCCATATTTATCGTACAATTGTCCACCTTCACTAAGCTTCCAACGCTCTTTTTGCAGGTGATACCTGAGATCCAGGAAAGAGAAATGTTGATCATTGTCCATCACGAAGTGTACATATTGGCCCATTATCCACACAATGGCAGTCTGTTTAATTTGGGGGAAGGCGGTCACCGACAAACGAACCAACTTCCTGTCATCAAGGTCATCCGAGGGCACATGTAATAGTTGACATACTTTTCCCTTACACCACAGCCACGTGGAGGCAACTCGCGTGCATGATGTGAAGCGGTGTATCGCCGTATCAGTTTGACCACATATAGTACACCATGGGTAAGCTTCAAGATGGATGGTATATCGCCGTAGAGCGGTTGGGATGAGATCGTTGAGGAAGATAAAAACTTGGGAGTGTACAGCAGAAGAAATGGACATGGCCCCAAAATTTTTCCAAACAGTGGGCCAATGGACGTAGAGGGTGGTGGCCTCTATTCGTGGTTTGGAGTGTACCACTTGCCGCAACATGTTATAGATACTTTTCGTCGTTGGAACAATCCCTGATGGCATTTGGCGAACAGTTTCCAGAAGGTGCTGTTGATGGTCCCTAAATATCTTCGGCAAAGCTCTATCACAACCACGGGCTGTGTTTCGAATATCTTTGTATAGCGCTTTCGTAAAAGTGTCATGTTGGGAAAGAATGGTGATATCGTTCTTGCAGAGGAGTGCACGGCATTTCATGCCATGAGCTGTTAGCCCTAGCCCGCCTTGCCGGGATGGGAGATACAACTGTTCCCGTTGTACTCGGAACAAAAATCCTTGCCATATAAACCAACCTGTATATTTTGCCAATTGGCTCTCAAACATTTTGGGAAGTGGGAAAAGTTGTGCGACATACCATATTTTAGAGAGCGCAAACACGTTGAGGACCATGACCCGTTGCACTATATTGAGGTTTCTTTGACCAAATTGGATCAGGACTCCCCTAACTTTGGCAATGACCTTAGTCCAGTTAACTTGCACTGTGTCCAGAAGCGATTGCTTCCAGGTAATGCCAAGAATTTTCACCTCATTTACTATCCGGAACCAGGGCTGTGGGGTAATCACTGAGTTAGTATTGAGCGGAAGCAAAGCAGTTTTCTGGGGGTTCGATTGTGCTCCAGAGGCGATATGGTAGAGCTGAAGGACGCTGTCGATGTGGGAGATGTCTTCTTCATTGCGGATCAATATTGATACGTCATCAGCATAGGCGCACATTCCAAAAACATGTGTGGACAGTTTGTAACCCTGTAGCTTCACCTGGGTAGTCCGAATGAACGGTTCAAGGCCAATCACAAAAAGTAGCATAGAAAGGGGACATCCTTGCCTAACTGATCGTTGTATTGGAATCAGAGGGGAAAGAAAACCTTTGACGAGCACTCTGGACGTAGCATTACAATTTATCATACGAATGTAGTCAATAAGGATTTCAGGAAATTCGAAGTGTTGCAAGACCATGTACAAGTATTCATGACTGATGCGGTCGAAAGCTTTATCAAGATCTAAGGTGAGAAAACTCATTGGCTCAGTGGGGAGCATTTCGGCTTTTGGGTGTAGGTCCCGTAGTAACAGAGTTTGTTAACAGAGTTCTTCCAGGAATACTGCAACATTGTTCATCACCAATGATATCAGGTAGAACAGTCTTCAATCGGCATGCAAGTACTTTGGTAAGGACTTTATAGTCACTGCAGAGCAGAGTAACTGGTCGGAAGTCATCAACTGCCATGGGAGAGGATGTTTTTGGTATGAGGACTATGGTACCCTCGTGATGTGATTGACAAAGAGCACGACGTTGGAGAATGGTACGCAGGACATGACAAAATTCTTTGCCAATGAGAGGCCAGAAGTGTTTATACATTTCATATGGCAGTCCATCAATGCCAGGTGAGCGGTTGTTTGGGAGTTGTTTAACCACAGAGTGAATCTCTTCATCCGTAATATCCGCGCTGAGCAGAGTTTTGTTGTCCGGAGATAGTTTGGTACTGCAAGATGACAGCAATAGGGTCACCTGCTGTGGATCAATGGGAGCCTTAGCGTAGAACCGTTGATAAAATAATGATATTTCACTACGTATAGCGTCAGGGGAGGTGACGACACTTCCAGTACTGGTGCGGAGGCGGTGGATATATTTACGTTGCCGCTCACGTTGTCCTTTGGCGATATGGTATACACTTGCACTTTCGTCCGGGAGCACTGTACGATCTTTTAAAGCCACGTTGATATGAGCGAGCGTTCGTTGCTGTAGAGACAGGAGCTTGGTTTTAACTTCCCGGATCTGGTCATATATACGCTCCCCAGCATCAGATCTTTGCTGGAGCTGGCGAAGAACTCGATAGTAAAATTCAACTGTATCCCGTATTTCCCGACCTCGTTGGTAAGATATGTTCTTAAAGACGCGGCGGATCCCTGGTTTAACTAAAATATCCCACCAGTCTGTGCAGTCGCGAAATTTGCATTTTTGTTGGACCCATCGAATCCAGTGTTGTCTGAAAATATCTTGGCATTCCTCCTCCAGTAACAGCGAGCAATTCAGCTTCCAATAACCTCTTCCTATGTGAAATATGGGATGGGGGTAAGAGATTGTACATACGACAGCATGATGGTTAGTGAAACTGGCAGGAATCACTTCATATCGTCTAGGCTGGATAAGTTCCTGTGAAAAGTAGATGCGGTCAATTCGTGATGAGGAGTTGTGACTTATACAGGTGTAATGGGGCAGGGGCACCCTTAAACTATCCACAGCATCAATGAGGTGTAGGGAGGTAAGAAGGGTCCTGAGAGCCGGGTTGACACCTCTGTATGGACTAGTGGAATCCTCTGGGCGTTGAATACAATTGAAATCCCCTGCAAGAATAAGTTTTTCCTTAACGTCGTGCAGATGAGGCAGTATACTCTGTTGAAAGAACATTTTCCGTTCCACACGTTTATTGGACCCGGACGGGGCATATACATTTATCAGAGTGGTATTGTTTATGTGTCCAGATATTATGCGTCCTGATGGATGACATAGCACACCTTCGAGTGGGATATCATGTCTTATGAGGAATCCGGTCCCTCTATTCGTATTACTGGTATTGATGTATTGTTTGTAGAAGGCAGATATGGGTAAACGCGGTATAGCAACTTCTTGAATGAAAGCAATGTCAATGTCAGCATCTCGAAGGAATCTCTCCAACAGTTGAAATTTCAGAGGGCATTCTATTACATTGATATTCACAGTGGCCACAGTGAGAAATTGCGCCATTAAGAGAAGTATAAAAGCTGTGCTAGACATACTGGAAGGTGGACTCGAAAGAAGACACAGGTGAGAATTATCCTGGTGCACTATGTCAAATTAGGTTGAGATAGTTCCTTTTGACTGCCATTCATAGGCCGGCTGTCAGCGGTTGAGAGCGTTCGTGGGTCCCTAGATGACGTAGAAAGAAGATTTTGTTTCTTTTTCACAGCTGCGGGAACTTTTGTGGAGCCAGTTTGATTCTTCGGGGCTGGTACGGCAATCGAGGCATTTGTTTTAATCTTCTTAGAGACGTTCTCGGATCCCCGGTCAACATTCTTAAGTGAGTCGGTAGGGACCAGCGAAGTCGGGGGCAGTGAAGACAAAATTTCTGTGGCAGCCTGTAGTAACGGCAGAGTTGGTTCTAAGGCTGCGATACAGGTTGCCGAGAGCCAGGGTCACTCTGTGTCTCGCAGCCCTGGTCAGGGCAAGGTACCAGTTCTGCGTCAGATGTATCCGAGGTCACTCCCGGTGTTGTCTCAGCTGACTGATCAATGAGCATGTTTTCATATGACGTTTGCTGCGTCACAACTTCCGAGTATTGTACACGTCGTTGTTGTGTAGGAGTTATACCGAGGGGAATCATTTTCTTTGGGCAGTTAATACGTAGATGTGTGGTAGCATTGCAAATTAAACAGGTCTGTTTCTGTCCATTATACGTTATATAGCCAGAATGGCCACCAAAAGCCTCAGTGGAGGGGATATCTTGCTTGATTTCCATAGTTACGGCACGTATTCCATTATACACCGGGAACTGATAAGCAGAAGACCATTGTTCTTTCCTGACGTCACTCACAGTGCCATATTTCGACAGGACGGATTTGAAAATTTCAGGGGGTACTTCGAGTGGGACATTAAATATACGCACTGTGGTAAAATTGGAATCCGCCGTGGAGAGCTTAACATTGGTCATTTCGCCTGAATCATACTGAAATTTAATAGGATCTGCAAAAGTATTTAACAATTTCTGATAAATAGATATGCTGATTACCTTGATGTACATGGTTTTTTCGTGCGCATTTAACAGGATGGCTTCCACTTGGTCGACAGTCAACCGGAGGGTATCGCCAATCCAGCGGTGAATTTCTCCTGGTGAGGGGCGAGAACTCTGCCTGTCCCATTGGCAGCGTACGGTGTTTTTTCTCTGGTATCCGGACATGATTTTCAGCGGGGTTTTCTGGGTTTCTGGTTTTGTTGTCCTATCTGGAACACTACTTAAAAAGTATTGTTCGAATGGCACACGGAAGGTCAGTACACACGTGGAACTAAGGAAGCACCGGTATTAGGAACCGTAAACTCTTCCAATGCGGTCACACAGCGCGCACACACGTACCGCACTCGGCCACGACCAGTGACCAACTGCCACTGAGCTAATTGTGTCAACGAATATCGTTCTATTTAAAATGACTTACATAGAACTTGTTAGCAAATAATGATTTATACTAAACGATTTCATCACTGGAGTATATTATTTATATATAAAGCATTTCATACAAAGTTTATTTATTTTTTATCAGTACGCTATATTGCATGCAATACTCAAATTAGTGAAATATAAGTCCGGCACAAGATATCCGCTGCCATCTTGTCTTATTACTGAATCAGTTCAGCTTTTTAAAATCACGTCTGCACTATAGTATTACAAAATAAACTTTTAATTTCGAACGTGCCTCTTCCTTTAGAACAGTTAAAACGATTCTCGGCTCGATAATCGGAACTGGTGGGTCCCATGATATGGATTATAAAGTTTGCATAATTCGCACGGCCGCCATCCTGAAATGGTATGGCGGACGATCTTGTAATTTGGTCACAAGACGCATCCTATACGAAGGTATGTTGTTACCAAATTTGGTAGAGATCGGATGATTTGGTTAGTCGTTATTTGATTTTACGTTTTGAACGTTTGAGTGGCCGCCATTCAGTTTTAGTAAAGATGGCGGCGATATAAAACATGACACTGAGGTGTCCTTTGCTAGTGCTACCTTTGTACCAAATTTCGTTCAATTTGCATTCACCGTGTTCGAATTGATAGGGGGGGACAGACATTCAGAGTACACACACTCACACACACAGAGACACACACACACACACACACAGACTCACACACACACATACACACACACACACACAGACTCACACACACACATACACACACACAGACAGACACACTTTTTTCGCCCTGTGTTGATCTCATAAGTCTACTTTCATTTTTTGCAAAAATCGAAAGTAGGCTAAAAATATATTTTAACACTCCTGATTCCATACCGGCCCCTGTTACTGTCACATGCATGATTACCAATATGCTTGATTC
Organism: Meconema thalassinum; assembly: GCA_946902985.2. Lineage (NCBI taxonomy): Eukaryota > Metazoa > Arthropoda > Insecta > Orthoptera > Tettigoniidae > Meconema > Meconema thalassinum. The sequence continues at coordinate 1,732,634,461 of OX336388.2, read as the reverse complement.
TATTTTTAGGATTATTATATCTCGCTGCACCTGCTACATCACCCAAAAAGTAGGGGCAGATGACCTCGTAGTTCCGCTCCATAAAACAACAATAACTAACCCAACAAGTAATTCCGCGAAGAATTATACAGCCTATTTTCATATATCCTACTTATGTTAATTGCCTCTATCAACATACAAAAGTTCAGTTTGATTGCTGTAATAGATTCGCAGATATTGAGAACCGGCTAAATATTGCGCATGTTCGCCATGTTGGATTTTTTATCTGTAGGTCTTAGAGTTATGTACTGTTACGTGAAGTGTATTGTGTACGTGTAGTATTCAAACTTCAATCGCATGATTAGGACACAAGAAGTAAAAACGAGATTTTAAAATTTCGCACAGCTGCCATCTTGTGGTTATGGAAACAAATGAAAAAATTAGATGCCAGTGGATCAACATTTGTAGAAGGATTTACTGTACCAAGTGTCACTGCACTCGGATGGTCAAATTGCGAGAAACGACCATGTGCATATGTATACTTCGCGTCGCCGCCATGTTGGATTTGTGATCACCAGGTTATTGAAAGTCCTATAGGTGAACGTATGCTCTCAGCCCCAATGAAGATTAAAAAATTTAGTTTGATTGCTGTAATAGATTCGTAGATATTGAGATCCATCTAAATATTTCGGATGGTCGCCATGTTGGATTGTTATATGACAGGCCATAGAGTCACGTACCATTAAAGGAAAATTATTTCAAGGGTTCATTACTCAAACTCTCACTTCGATCGCATGATTACGACACAAGAAATAAAAACTTAATTTTAAAATTCGCACATTCGCCATCTTGAGGTTATGTAAACAATTGAACTAATATATTGTGGTGTTTGAAGCCATATTTTCATTGTTGCCTTAGTAAACAAGAGTTTAGTGCTTTTCAGTCGGTCAACACGAATGTACCCAAAAGAGATGGGTTATGCCCTAATCCTGAAATAAATTACATGAGATTAATAAAACACTAGGATGACCAGTTTCGATCGTCAAGCGATCATCATCAGATCCATTACACTTAGGCTACAAAATCTATGTTTGAAATGCAGGTGAAAATATTTACAACATGTACAATTATTTAGTTGCAGTATTGGTACTGCAACTGTCAGTGTATGCTAAATGCAGTATATATGTTAGGTGAAATGCTAAATGGTGATAGCTATCCGGAGATTGTACTTTAGAGAGATTATATGGTTGTAAACTATGGTTAAACTATAAAATTTTTGGCTAACTACTTATCTGATTGTCTTCCGTATTACAGCTACTCGCAGTTTTCGTGAACACTGGAACTCGCTGTGCGGTCGACTGCGGTGGTTATCTTAACGACTGGTTTTTCCCCTGCCTCCTCCCCCCTGTCCCTACGTGTTGTGGGGAGTGATAGCGATGTGTTTATGTGAGGTGTTGCCAACCTAGATAAGATGTATGTTATAGAATGAGGTGGGTCCACAACTATTAAAGACCGTGGATTGGCCCTCGCCACGCGTGGAGCATAACCCATTCGAACTAAGCGTTGACGGTCTTATGAGGACGTCCCGGCACCTTTAATACTGCCGCGAATATGGGCCTTGGTTTATTGCAGAAGAAAAGTACATCGTACACCTGATCCAGATAACATTTACCTATTAAAAAACCCCTAATTTCCCCCCTTTTTTTATCTAGCTTGGCTGTGTCGCTAAATTGTGTTTTGTTTCCGACAGGGTGTGTTTTTTTAGTAGCGTGAAGAGGGGTGAGCTCTCCATGAACGTGTGTTCATTTAGATTGTTGGGATTGTTTCGTTTGGCTAGGTGTATCTCGATTGCTTCCTTTATGTCAAGAGCTCTGCCTTTCGATTCGTGATGGATTATTTTAAGGTTGGACTCTATGTTGGTAAAGCTGTGCCCTGCGTCACACATATGTTCGCACACGGCTGAATGTGTTCCGTATCTTATCGCATTCCTATGTTCATTATAACGTGTGTCTACTCGCCTTCCACTCTGCCCGATGTAATTAGCTTGACAATCGGTTTCTTGGCACGTTATAGAATATACCCCTGACCTTGAATACGGGTCACGTTTATTTAGATTACTATTTAGGAGGTGCCTAGCGGTTGTGTTTTTCGTCGTGAAAGCTATCTTTATGCCTTGTTTTTTGAATAGGTTAGTGATTTTATATGTATTCGCATTCACATAGTTGAAACGCGCAAATTTTTTCTCATTACTGTCCGGTTTGGGAATCGTTTTATCTTTATTTTATTTTTTATTTTTTTTATTTTTTATTTTTATTTTTATGTTTGGCTATAATTTGATTTATTTTGCTTGAATACGTGACCCGTATTCAAGGTCAGGGGTATATTCTATAACGTGCCAAGAAACCGATTGTCAAGCTAATTACATCGGGCAGAGTGGAAGGCGAGTAGACACACGTTATAATGAACATAGGAATGCGATAAGATACGGAACACATTCAGCCGTGTGCGAACATATGTGTGACGCAGGGCACAGCTTTACCAACATAGAGTCGGACCTTAAAATAATCCATCACGAATCGAAAGGCAGAGCTCTTGACATAAAGGAAGCAATCGAGATACACCTAGCCAAACGAAACAATCCCAACAATCTAAATGAACACACGTTCATGGAGAGCTCACCCCTCTTCACGCTACTAAAAAAACACACCCTGTCGGAAACAAAACACAATTTAGCGACACAGCCAAGCTAGATAAAAAAGGGGGGAAATTAGGTTTTTTTTAATAGGTAAATGTTATCTGGATCAGGTGTACGATGTACTTTGCTTCTGCAATAAACCAAGGCCCATATTCGCGGCAGTATTAAAGGTGCCGGGACGTCCTCATAAGACCGTCAACGCTTAGTTCGAATGGGTTATGCTCCACGCGTGGCGAGGGCCAATCCACGGTCTTTAATAGTTGTGGACCCACCTCATTCAATAACATACATCTTATCTAGGTTGGCAACACCTCACATAAACACATCGCTATCACTCCCCACAGCACGTAGGGACAGGGGGGAGGAGGCAGGGGAAAAACCAGTCGTTAAGATAACCACCGCAGTCGACCGCACAGCGAGTTCCAGTGTTCACGAAAACTGCGAGTAGCTGTAATACGGAAGACAATCAGATAAGTAGTTAGCCAAAATTTTTATAGTTTAACCATAGTTTACAACCATATAATCTCTCTAAAGTACAATCTCCCGGATAGCTATCACCATTTAGCATTTCACCTAACATATATACTGCATTTAGCATACACTGACAGTTGCAGTACCAATACTGCAACTAAATAATTGTACATATTGTAAATATTTTCACCTGCATTTCAAACATAGATTTTGTAGCCTAAGTGTAATGGATCTGATGATGATCGCTTGACGATCGAAACTGGTCATCCTAGTGTTTTATTAATCTCATGTAATTTATTTCAGGATTAGGGCATAACCCATCTCTTTTGGGTACATTCGTGTTGACCGACTGAAAAGCACTAAACTCTTGAACTAATATAGATACCAGTGCATTACAATGTGTATAAACATTTCCTGTACCAAGTTTCATTGCGTTTGGATAATTAAATCGCGAGAAAGGTCTATTTAAAATTTTCAAATTTGCTTGGCTGCCATATTCGTTTTTTAGTTAACCGGTTTTTTAAAGTCTTATAGATGAAATTCCAGTAGTGCCCTTTATCTCCGTACAAAATTTCAGGGTGATATCGCTAATAGTTTCAGAGATATAGAATGCCGGTGAAATATTTCGCACAGCCACCTTCTTGAGGTTATGTAAACAATTGAATGAAGTTAGATGTCTGTACATTACAATGTGTATAAACATATACTGTACCAAGTTGCATTGCGTTTGGTTGGTTAAATCGTGAGAAACGTCTATTTAAAAGTCGCAAATTTGCTTGGCCGCCATGTTGGTTCTGTAGTTATCAGGTTTTCAGAAATCACATTGGTGAACTTCTAATAGTTCCCTTTATCACCGTGAAATATTCCAGGGTGATATCGGTAATAGTTTCGTAGATATCGAATGCTGGTAAAATATTTCGCACAGCCGCTATGTTGGATTGGTGGGATGTAACAAAATTTGAAGGGCACGGCCGGGGTGGTGTGGAATAGTGCTAAGAACTTACCGAGTTTCATTGCAATCGCTCCAGCGGTTTAGAAGATATTAGGGGGGGGGGGGGGGCACACACCATATCACACACACGCACACAGAGACAGACACACGGACAAAAGGTGATCTCATAAGCTTATTTTTTCATAAATGAAAATAGGCTAAAAAGTATGCAACTTCTTGTATCCTTGTTGCAGATCTGGTTCATGTACGTCCAAATATCATGTTTCATACGTCTTCGGTGTGTTTCTTTAAGGAGTGACTTTCCCACTATGGTATGTTTGTGCTCCCCAGGCACAAAAGACGTTATGAGCACGGCAGACCACAAGCATAAGACAAAATGTTGGCTCCAGTGCGCCTAGTGTCCAGGCTCTGCGTTCAGTACTAAACGTACTGCAGCACCCCGTCAAATGGACAGTGCTTGTGTGACTAAGCGCTGCAGTGCTAGTGTGATGTCGTGCTGCACTGCTCAGAAATAGGCAGAATAGGACTGCGCTTCACCTGCTAGCACTGCTTCACCTTGCCCATTGCACGGCCCTGGTGCACACATACGGACAAAAGGTGATCTCATAAGCCTATTTTTTCATAAATGGAAATAGGCTTAATACGAGATTTTAAAATTTCGCACAGGCGCCATCTTGTGGTTATGAAAACAATTCAGTTTGATTGCTGTCATTGATTAGTTGACATTGAAAATCGTCTAAATATTTCTAAATATGTGTAGACCATTGAGCTATGTACTATTAGATGACGATTATTGCGTACGGTAGGTTCATTTTTCAAACGTTGGCTACGATCGCATGATTAGGACACAAGAAATTAAAACGTAATTTTTAAATTTCACACAGGCACCATCTTGCGATTAAGTAAACAATTGAGTTGAATAAGATATCAGTGCATTACAAGGTGTATAACATTTGCTATACCATTTGACGGCGCTCGAATGGTTTAATCGCGAAAAAAAAAGATCTATTTTAATGTATCAACTTCGCTTGGCCCCCATGTTCGTTTGTTACTTAACAGGAATTTTGAGAGTCCCATCTAGTAGTTCATTTTATCACCGTACAAAATGTCAGGGTGATATCTGTAATAGTTTCGGAGATATGGAATGCCAGTGAAATATTTCGCACAGTCGCCATGTTGGATTGGTGAGCTGTAATGAAATTTGAAGATCACGGTCGGGGTCGGACAAAATAGTACTATGACTTTACCGAGTTTCATTGAAATCGCTCCAGCCGTTTATATTTTATTAGGGGACACACACACATACGCACACACAGGGACTAAATGTGATGTCATAAGCCTATTTTTTCATAAATTAAAATAATAAAGAAAGCATTTCATTCGGTGGACGCGAATTTCGTGTTGACCGACTGAATAGCTTTCTTCATTAGAAATAACCATCACTGAAAAATGGCTTCTATCACTACTAAATGAAAATAGGATACCAAGTAAACGAAAAGCAAGAACGGGAGGTTTCATTTAGGAAAGAAATACTCTTATTGGTCACAAAGGAGTGAAAGTTTGGTGTGTAGGTTACACTTTGCCTTATATGGCAACACTGCGAGAAGGTGAGTTCGATTCCCATCTTAGCTATCTTAGAGTGTTTTTCTGGGGTTTCCCACTTCCACTCCAGGAAAATGCGTGGATAGTTCCTAAGTCAAGGCCATTGCCAACTCCAAAAATAACAAAGTTTATCAGACTTCAACTACATGGGACTGATGAACAATAGGCTATGTTCCAAACCCCTATATGAAGCAACAAGAAATATTTCGAATCAATGGGATCCATCGTATTGATTTTAGGAAACATGTTTCTAACGTAGGCTACAATATGACCGCGATCGAAACGAGCCAGGTGCCTTGCCCTGTCTGATGGGGCATGCGCTCAGATTGAAATCATTATGTTGATTATTATTGATATTTCAAGAAGTAATTATACTATGGTTGAATAAATAATTGGCCTGGAATTACATATGGCCCAGCATCGTCAGTTCACGGTCACCTTCCATGCTTGTCCGGGAAGCGGGCAAATAGACACTTCCATAACGTTATTGACGAGATTCTTTTCTGAAATAACGGAATCAATTTCTCCGCTTAGAATAATGTTACTAATAGCGCATAGCTGGTAAAAATCGCATGGATACCGTTATAAGACTTATAACGTTGTTGGTGGGTTCGCATTTCAAAATAACTTAATTAATTTTTCTGCCCTGAATAACGTTATTGATAGCGTATGGCTGGTAAAATTCGCTCGTATACCGTTACTATACGTATAACGTTATTGGTGGGTTTGCATTTCTAAATAACGGAATTAATTTCTCCGCTTAGAATAATGTTACTGATAGCGCATAGCTGGTAAAAATCGCCTGTATACCGTTACTAGACTTATAACGTTATTGGTGGGTTTGCATTTCTAAATCACGGAATTATTTTTCTGCCATGAATAACGTTATTGACAGCGCAAAGCTCGTAAATATCGCTCGTATACCGTTACAAAGCTTATAACGTTATTGGTGGGTTCACATTTCTAAATAACGGAATTAATTTTTCTGCCCTGAATAACGTTATTGATAGCGTATAACAGGTTAAAATCTCTCGTATACCGTTACTGGGCTTATAACGTTATTAGTAGGTTTGCATTTTGAAATAACTGAATCGATCACTCTGCCTGAATAACGTTATTGATGGCGCGCAGCGGGTGAAAATCGCGGTCATACCGTTACTAGACTTATAACGTTAATAACGGGAGCGCATCTTAAAATAACGGAATCTTTTCCTCTGCTGGTTATAACGTTAATAGCACAAACCAGGGAAAATTATAACCCCTTATTTCGTTGCCGCACTAAAAACGTTATTCATATACCATTTGTTTTGGGTACGGAAGCAGTAACGTAACAAAAATTAATTCGTTATTTCTGACAATTCTGTTACGTTATGAAGCCTTGCGCATACGGGACTTGGTTGAAACGATTCACGCGCTGCCGCCCATTAATTGAATCTAATCGAGTGCTACCAATTGTAAAATGGATTTACTAAATCAGAAATATTTGCAGGAGTGGAAACAACATTTCTCCAAATTTCATTGTAATCGCATGAATGGTATATGAACGCATACGGATTTTTTTAAAACTATACGCACGCCGTTACTCATTTGTTGAATCTACTTGTGCGATACCTATTGTAAAGTGGATATACTAAGCCAGAAACCTTACCTGAAGTGTACACAACATCTCACCCAAGTTTCATCGCTTTTGGACAAATAGTATATGAACGCATACGGGACTTTGTTGAAACGCTTCGCGCTCCTTCGCTCATATGTTGAATCTACTTGAGCGCTACCTATTGTAAAATGAATTAACTAAGCCTGAAACATTCCCTGGAGTGCACACAACAACTCTCCCAAGTTTAGTCGCTATCAGACGAATGGTATATGAACGTATACGGGACTATGTTGAAACACTTCGCGCGACGTCACTCGTTTGTTTACTCTACTTGTGCGATACCTATTGTAAAGTGAATTTACTAACCCAGAAACCTTCCCTGAAGTGTACACAACATCTCACCCAAGTTTCATCGCTATCAGATTAATAGTATATGAACGCAAACGGGACTTTGTTGAAACGCTTCGCGCATCGTCGCTCATTTGTTGAATCTACTCGTGCGATACCTATCATGACATGGATTTACTATGACAGAAACCTTGTCTGTACTGTACACAACCTCTGAACCAAGTTTCAACGCTATTGGACGAATGGTATGTGAACGCATACAGGACTTTGTTGAAACGCTTCGCCCGTCGTCGCTCATTTGTTGAATCTAATCGTGCGCTACCTATTGTTAAGTCGATTTACTAACCAGAAACCTTCCCTGAGGTGTACACAACATCTCAGCCCATTTTCATCACTATCAGACGAATAGTATATGAAGAAATACGGGACTTTGTTGAAACGCTTCGCTCGTCGTCGCTCATTTGTTGTATCTATTCATGCGCTACCTATTATAACATGGATTTACTAAGCCAGACATCTTGCCTGTAGTGTACACAACCTCTCACCCAAGTTTCATCGCTATCGGACGAATGGTATGTGAAGACATACGGGACTTTGTTGAAACGCTTCGCTCGTCGTCGCTGATTTGTTGAATCTACTCGTGCGCTACCTATTATAACATGTATTTACGAAGCCAGACATCTTGCCTGTAGTGTACTCAACCTCTCACCCAAGTTTCATCGCTATCGGATGAATGGTATGTGAACGCATACGGGACTTTGTTGAAACGCTTCGCCCGTCGTCGCTCATTTGTTGAATCTAATCGTGCGCTACCTATTGTTAAGTCGATTTACTAACCAGATACCTTCCCTGAGGTGTACACAACATCTCACCCAAGTGTCATCACTATCAGACGAATAGTATATGAAGGCATACGGGACTTTGTTGAAACGCTTCGCTTGTCATCGCTCATTTGTTGAATCTACTCGTGCGCTACCTATTGTAAGAAGGATTTACTAAGTCAGATACCTTTCCTGGAGTGTGCACAACAATACAAACAAAGTTCCATAGGAATCGGATGAATGGTATATGAACGCATACGGGACTTTGTTTAAGTGATTCGCGTGCCGTCACTCATTTGTTGAATCTACTCGTGCGCTACAACTTTGATATTTATTCACCTTTTAAACCTTCTCTGGACTTCCACAAATAATTCAAGACCAAAATTAGCCAAATCGGTCCAGCTGTTCTCGAGTTTTAGCGAGACTAACGAACAGCAATTCATTTATATATAGAGAGATATAAACAACTATCGTGGTATCTCATTAATCCCAGTAGCGTACAAGATTCTATCATTATCCATCCTAGAATGAGTAGAACAACAAGTTGAACGTTCGCTTGGAGATTACCAAGGAGGCTTGCGGAAAGGCCGATCAGGAGCAGAGCAGATCCACAATCTTAAAACTATAATAAGATATCATACGCTGAGAGGCCGAACATACGTTTGTACTTTTGTAGACTTCAGAAAGGCAAACGACTCCATTGATCGCGATGTGTTGCTTCAAATAATTGCAGAAATGGGAGTTGACGAAAACTGCTAGCGATAATACGAGCAACCCTGACAAATACCATTTCGATAATAAAATTCCAAGGTTGCTACTCTGCACCCTTTGAAATTAAAACGGGTGTTAGTCAGGAAAATGGACTTTCACCCATCTTGTTCAACTGCGTACTGGAGAAAGTAATGCAGCAGTGGCGTCAGATACTACAAGACAGAAAATTGTTCTGACCGTTAAGGATTGGGACGAAGAAGAACGGAGTAGAAATCGACTGCCTAGCTTTTGCGGATGATATAGCCATACTGACAGAAAGTTTTGAAAATGCAACAGACGAAATCAATGTGCTGAAGGAGGTAGCAGAACAAACAGGCTTGTGGATATCCTTTGAAAAGACGGAAGTAATGTCAAACAACACGACCCAACTGAACACCGAACATGGAACAATAAACCGTGTGCATTAGTTTAAATACCTTGGTGAGTGGATCCAATCAAACGGACTAGGTACAGAGGCTATAGCGGCCAGAGCAAAGAAACTGGAGGTGGCTTTTCGAACCACCCGAAACATATATAACTAAAGGAGCTTTTCTATAAATACCAAAATTCATCAAAGCACTGTCGTCAAGCCGGTATCCCTCTATGCGTCAGAATGTCTTATCCTCTCTCAGAAATGTGCGCTTGCTAGGTTAGAGCAAAAAGAGGGAAAGATTCTTCACAACATGCTTGGTCCAAACTACAAGAACGGGATCTGCGTAAGAAAATCCAGGCAAGAAATGTATTCTAAGATTGAGAAGATCACGCACACGATGCGCAAACGCAGGACTCGCTTTACGGTCATTTGCGACGGATGGACGACTCTAGATGGGTAAAACGTATATTTAACAATTTCGACTCAAAACCAAAAGCAACAGTTCCCTGGTACGTTATCGTCAAGGCAGACCTCCAACAAATGGGCCTACGACCTGATGACGCGCACAAACGCGACTTTTTCCGAAAAAGCATCGTGACTTTTGTGGCTTACCGAGATGAGAAATGGACAACCGGTGCAAAGTGGTCGGATGAATGCCGTGCTCGACACAGCAAGTTAATGAAAACCTACTGGATCAATCGTAAATTGAATAAACGCCAGAATGTATAGTGTTACTTATCGTGGTCCCTAGTTGGCTGATTAGCGAATAATAAATAAATTGTATATGTGGGCCGTTCCTTATTGACCGGTACATATTACATGCGCAGTGGTGTCTTCACGCACAGTGAGCCTTCATACCTTCGTGATTAATGAATATAACGTGCCCAATATATATTCGGCAGCGCATGTGCATATTCAGTGATCTGAGTGTTCTACTCGGGCTTTAAGAAGAATACTCACAGGCTTACGACTGGCCACGAATTGCCGGCCCATCTATGACTGAGATCTCACAGGATTGAGTTTTCTACACCTCGACTCTATTTCTTTCTCCATACTACCATTCTGAATACACAGCCTATGTAAGCTACTTAAAATGGTCAACCTGCTCCAAGTTAGTTTCTCCTATTTTGAATTCCATGTTTATGTTTTTTTTTTCATACCAACGTAACCATTTATTTTTAAATACTGATTAGATTAGGTACATTGCCCTACTTAATTAGTTTTGTAAAATTTCACCATAACGTCTTAGTGAGAATTTACTTTGATATTAGCGACTTTAAGGTAACACGTGTTGGCAAAACACTGGTAATGGAACCAGTGGCCAAAGGTAATAGCTCAGCTCGATGTGTAGCCACATCCTGGCAGTACTGAGATTGATACACCGGAAATGAGCATGTGATGGGGCAGTTTCCGATATCCGTCCGGCATGACCACGACCTGAACATGTCAAATGTAAGGGAACTTATCATCTCGGACAAGCAAAGCATTTTAGGTACGATACGTTTGACTTCAGAAGACATTATTTTTTATTAAAGATGTTTCAAGTCGCTTCAACTCGGTGGTCTCATCGTAAATGCTGTAGTATACCATTCAGGTGATTACATAATTACATTGAGATCAATATCAGGATATAGCACAATGTAGGTAGATATCATATTTAAGAGTAAAGATTGGTATCCTTGAGAAACTTGATCACTTGAAGGCCCAATAGTGGAGAACTCACTTCCATATCCTTGGAGATGTTGCCGCCAATGGTGATACAGTTGACATTGTGAAATGATATGGTTGACAGTGAGTGGACAGTTACATGAGTTGCAGGTAGGAGGCTGTTTCTTTTCTATAGGATAGTTGTGGGAGATCTCAGTGTGTCCTATCCTCAGCCAGGAGATTAATACTTGGTGGAGTCTGAGAAGGGTATCGAATGTATATTCTTTTGTGGATATCATTTTAATTTTTGGAAGGTTACTGGTAGAAGTTTCAAGCCGGTTCTTTCTCCATCCTTCATGTAACTTGATTTTGACTTGAGAAATAACATCAGTATGTGAAGTGGCAATTTTCAAGTCACTATTTGGAAAATGAGTAGCCTATTATTGTTCACGGTAAATAAATATAACATATATTTTTGAAAGGACATATTTTAAAAGATAGAAGAAATACAAGCGAGATCTGAGTAGAATCGGCCCATTCACTGAATAAGTAATTCTTTCATTAACCCCAGTGTCAGGTAACCGAGAGGAATAAAATAAATACGCGTAAAATTATCGTTCATGATAAACTAATACACCAGATATTATCTATTAAACTATTACAGCATTATCAACATAACTCAACATCAAATGACACGTTTAAATACATTTTTCGAATAATATAAGGTCAGCATTAATAAATGTCCCTGAATACAACAAGGAACTTACAAGACGAAACAGACATTTTAACGTAACATGAACAAAGAACGGCATCGCTACATAGTATAAAACAAAGTCCCCGATTCTTGGATGTAACGGGTAATCTCGTGAACCACTGGATGGATTTTAATGCGGTTTTCACCATTCTGTGAAGGATTTCTTGAGGAAGGTTTCTGTACAAAATCTTTCATTCATGACCATTATAAAATGAGCAAAAACGATTTCAGGGAATCGAGTCGAAGAGAAACCTGCCATCCGTGTGCCTTTAAAGTTTACGCTGGGTAAACCGTTAAAAATATCTACAGTGTGTACTATAAGTCTATCTTTAATACATCACACACTATAAGTGATTTTACATTTTAATTTCTTCCAACAATCTCCATTTATTGAAATTGAAATTACTAGCTTCGGAGCGAGTTTATGAACCATCGAGCAAGCCTATCACCCCAGCTTTGGCCAGCAAAAATCTGCCGAGAAGAGTGTATGTGTTTGGAGATTTGCTGTTCACCTCTGCTTTTCTGATTTGTGTCTGGAACCTGCTGTCCATGTGCCTTTTAAGCTTACGCTGCGTAAACCGTTAAAGATACCGGGCGAAGCCGGAGCAGGTTGCTAGTAAATTAATAAATGACAATTAACAGCAAATCCAACAGATTCAATAGACTTTAAACCAGGACGACCTCACATCCTAAATTCAGTTGACATTGCATGAAAATTCAGGACATTATTTATTTTTAGGATAATATTTACATACAAATTGTTTAGTTTATTACTTGAACAACATCCTCCCTATATTATTCTGCTAAGGTCCCATTCCGGTTTTGTACTGAAAATAAGGACCTGTCAACACCAACCTACACATATGGGGTACCTACAGGTTCCGCATAACCCCATGTGTGCCCGAAACACACTCACTTCCTCTTTAAATGCCTCAGAATTAAATAAATACCATCGAAATGTATATTTACAATGGAAGCACCGTAACCTGGCGAGCCTTCTGCTAGAGCGCAGGGCAGCGTGGCGGCGGCAGCCATCTGGCGGGAGCACGACTTACTGCTAGCTGAGGAGTCTCTCAGCAGATAGCTCCGGTGTGGTCTCGCCGAGACTTTATCTAGGGTTCAATCCTTTGCAAATGTAAAAATTGCTGTAGAAGAAACTCCCGAGTAAACAATAACCGATGAATTCGTTGTAACATCGAATATTGTCTACAAAGAGGTGCTGAGACAAGTTCAAAACACTGTTCTACATAATTCTTTGTGTTCTCCTCATGCACGTATGCCGTTTAACAACAATATATACATTTCTTCAATATTTAAAACTTCGTTCTCCCACATTCTTCCCTACTACCCCATAAACCTACATTCACGTTGCGAAGGCTCGCACGGGCCCACTAGTCTTTTTAAAATGGCATTGTAAAAACGTCCGTTTTAATAGAATTGTAATTTAATTTTTTATTCTTAGGGTTTATCTTTTACTTGTTATAATGTGTTTTTTTGTTTTATACCCTCTGTATGTTATAGCATAGTAACCAATGCTAAAGATGACCCCATTGAGGGTTGAAAACATGTTACATTAAATAATATAACATAATAGTATTAACAGGTGTCATCAGTAAATTTAATTGACTGAGTTAATACGTATACTTAACGTATTTTCCATTATGGTTAATGTTTTTGCTTCAGATATTTTCGAAATGTTGCCAATACTTTAGCCAAGGAGATCTGCACGTTTCATATATATGACACTACAAGTAGTTGCTATACCAGAGGAGTCTAGACAAAGTCAACTGAGGAGGCCAATCGGTACATCTGGGCAAAAGTCCATGAGGCATGGGATAATACCTAGAAATAGTTGCTGTACTAAATTATCCTAGTCGTTAAAGGCAAAACATTCGAACACTCATGATGGCCGCCGTGAGCATCGGGATTTGAACTAGAGCTGATAATAAGCGATGTTCAGTTAATCGATTAATAATTAAACTTTAATCAATTAATCGAGGAGAGAAAGAGGAAGCATAGTGTATATGAGAGGTTTTTGGGAAGAAAGAAGAAAGGGACTGAATAAAACATGAAAATTTACTGTGTTGTAACGCTCTCCTTATGGGGAATTAACGAATAAATAATTAATCGAATAATTTGACTTGAATTGATAACTAATGATCGATTAATCGAATAATTATATATTAATCGTCTGGTCGTTCTGTTGATTAATCGACTAACCGAAAACTCGATTAATCGGCTAACCAAAGAATCGATTGATTAATTAATTGGTAGTCACGAGATGAGAAATGAAGTTTAAAAGAGAGGCCATCTGTTAAGTTGAGTTACGCTTTCTTTCGGTATCTATATACAGTATATAACAATTCAGCCTGCGTATGTACGTGACCACAAACCTCGAGAACTACTGCTCCGACTTCGCTGAAAAGTTTTCATCTTGTTCTCGTTACGGCGAAGAGTGTTTATAGTATGAATGAAATCGGATAGGTAGTGTCTTGTTAAGCAGTAATGCTATGTAATTAATTTAAATTCCAAAGCCACGCCAATACTGAATCTAATAACTTGACGAACAGATTGTTGCTAGGCGACAACGACTAACTCTGTATCATGATAGTCAAAGCCACACCAATACTGAATCTAACTTGATGGGCAGATTGGCCGTCTTAAAAGATTGTCGCTAGGCGACAACGACTTACTCGGTATATGCTAGTCCGGTAAAAATTGCTAAAGGACATTGCCCGTCTTAAAGATGGTTGACCAAGGCAACGCCGTGAATATAAAGTAGAGTGCACATCATCATCATGGTGTCAATGGTAGAAATGCGCATCCACTGATAATTCTTCCTATTAACTAAGACCAATTCTCATTGGCGACATAGCGCATCCACTTAAAATCCTCTATGATCAATGAAAACATCCCATACTACAATCCCTTTGATCAATACATGCAATAAAAAGTTCCATGTGTTCAAAAAGAAGAAGAGCAGCACAATGATCTCAACAACGCCAAGAACAATAATTACAACAACAGCTAAGACGTACTGTAACCTTTATGCATCTCTGATTGCATAAATTCTACATATATATTTCAACAAGATTTTATTCATGTTTCAAAGTCGGTGTGAGAATAGATGTTGCTTGTGGAACAGAGCATTACAAAGGGAGGTTCGTACGTGCCTCAAAGCGACTTTCACCCAGCGCAGACAATGACGGTAGGAAGAGAAAGCTAAACATCTGGATACCACATGCGCTCAGAGATGCGCGAAGGTCCTTCAACTAAGCGGGAAAATGCGCAAATTTCAACGAACACTCACTAGATAAACCCCGCCCATTTGAGAGAAATTGGAGCAGTAATTAAAATACAGAAACAGGAGTTACACCATCGTGTAGGGGAACATCCCAGCCTCTCAGAAATATCGTCAAAATTTAAATTGGACATTCTGTGATTTTTGCCAGAATTAAAATGAAATCAGGGGGTGGATTTAAAACTACCAATAGCAGCGAGGGACGCGAGACGCGACCAAATCCCGCCGAAATTAAGGAACAATGAAGGAAATTACGGTGCTCATCATATAAGGATCCAGCGATCGGATTTTGGATATAAAGAAGTCATTGAGACATTAGAAATGAGGACGTTCAAAGGAGCTAGTTTGCATATTCGTGTGAGTGTTATTATGGAAATAAATTCTAAAAGCTCCCTACTCCAAGTCCCCCTAAGAGAAATCATATAAATAATGGTTGGATACGCAGCGAAATCAGTTCTTACTCCCAGCGCAGTAGAGGCGGAAGCCCGCGCTTGTGGCCTCAACGGATATTGATAAATTTTACAAGTTTTTATAAGTTCTTAATCCGGGCGCAGTAGAGGCGGAAGCCCGTGCTTGTGACCACGAGAATATTAATAAATTTTACAAGTCTTTATAAGTTCTTACTCCGGGCGATGTAGAGGCGGAAGCCTAACCCCGTAACAGTCAGAAAAGTAACATTCTGTACAAGGTTTATTAGTAGAGGCAAGTATACCTCTGAAATTTGAATATCGCTAAGTATTCGCGAGTGCGAATTAGAACAGTGCATACCGTAACAGTACGACGCAGTTATAATGATAGGGATAGCCGCACGAGCTATTAGTAGCTAAATCAGTGATCTAGGAAGCTATTGAACTGTCAGCTGAACTAAGTAGGTTGATGATAGCTATAGGAGATAGGAGCTTCATATGCGAGAACCGTGCATTGTGATAATAATAATAATGCACAGTGGGCCTTTGCTTTGGTGAATTTGGAAGCCGTGTGTAAATTATCCTCCTTGCAAGATGAACCAACTGATCCAGAAAACTGTTAACAAGGATCAGAGCATCGACAGGATGTATACGAGATAAGTAAATAATTGTGTGGGGCATGTTTGCCATAGCGCATCCCATCATGGGGATCGGATAAGTTTATCTCGATCATAAGCAATTATCATAAAACAGATATTTTAGGCATAGCAGGCATGTTTTGTGTAGATTTGTGTATTTATCGGTAATGATTAGTTTTGTGTGTTTTATAACGTAAATAGTATTGGAGCATCAAAAATTTTGTTTAAAATATGTTTTGTTTGAGTGTCAGTAATTTTGCTGAGTGCACAATTAAGGGGATAATTGGTTTGATAGTGCTTATGCACGATATTAACGTAAAAGCTAATATGGGGAAGATAGCTCGATATTGTGACAAGACCAGTAAGTAACATTGAAACTATGTGACAGTAAGTACGGTAATTGACAATCACACTAAGGCAAAGAAAGGTAAGACAAATGGCTGGATGATAATGCAATATTCAGAAAAGGTTGAGAGTTGATCCTGTGTTGAGCTGAAATTAATTACGGATGTGGTATTCCCGTTTCTACGATGATATAAATGGTGAGTGAAATTAACAACGGAGGTGATATTCTCGTGTTCTACGATGATATAAATGGTAAGTGAAATTAACAACGGAGGTGATATTCCCGTGTTCTACGATGATATAAATGGTAAGTGAAATGATTGAGTTCATTGTCTGATGCGAGTCCGCTTTAGCTCCGTCGGAAAGGTAATTGTACAGCTTGAACCCCAGGTAGTCAAAGAGGGTCTTAAGAAGCAGGTAGGGGGCTACGGCCAGCCGCCTGGATTCTAAAAGTAGCAATGAAGGTTATTGTCTGCCCAGCTGGATAGTGTAGTGAGAGTGTCTGTCACAAGTTCGAGGATGTATTGTTATTCTATGAGGGAAGGTAGTCTGGTTTCCTAGGGTTTTTTGTGTACCGCTTTAGGAAGCGACGTCTTGTATTGTCATTATTTTTGAGTGCATTCATTATAGTTGTTTGTTTATTAATAAAAGCGGGGCACCGGCCGCCGAAGTATTTATTTGATGCTTCCTGTATGTTGACTTGTTTGTTTTCCATAATTAACAGAGTTATGGCTCTGAGAGAATTAATTGTTTTTCAAGTTAGAGGTGCACACATGGCTGTGGCCTAGAATAAGTCTGTTGCCTTCATTGTCTGACTCTTGTGAGGAAAGACGATGATTGTACGAGAAAACATGTCCGAGCTCCCAGAAACCAATTTTGCAAGTTATGAACATGAGTGCGCATAGTTGTTTTGATAGAATGGCTGGGTTATTTAAGCCATAGTTTGATGAACTAAGTCTGTTGACGTTAATTTTGAACTTGAAGCAGTGGGCTGCAGTAATATAGATTATTTTTCTTTTCCTGGTTTCAGCCAGTGTGATAAATTTACATTTTGCATTTTTTTGATGTTGATGATTAGAGTAATTTAAGGGAGTTTATTTTGTTGTTTATTGCCTATGGATGGGAGAATGGGAGATGATGTTTTTGTGAATAAAATTATTCTTATTAGGAGTTCTCTGACATACTGATTTTAAGTTAAGCCTCTTGTGATCCTCGACGATATTCCTAGGATGTTTAGAATAAGTTAGAGCCACCCCGAACAGATCACTACCCGAGCCAGAGTCGGCATCCTAGAAGAACACTGAAGGGTACATATGGATTGGGTGATAACATAGTAGTTATTCATGTCCATATTAGTTTTCTTTTATTTATTAATGGATCACAGTGATGGAGATTGTCAGAGAGTAGCTAGCCGGAGCCTACTGAAGTATACGTGCCGCCTTGAGGCCATGTAAACAGATGTAGAGTATCCCCTAAGTATGGTGAGGCCCCAGTGGGCATTCGACAGTACAACCGAGACCCTGGATGGTTGCTGCGATGTCTTACGAGGAGGTGAGACATAACATGTCTTAACGTGGGGCCGTACACCATAAAACAAGTCGCCCAACTAGGTGGCCGTACACCAAAAAAACATGGCCCCCAACGGTGTGGCCAAATTAACAAGTAATTCAGGAGAAAGTAAAGCCAGGAGTTTGTTTAAAATAAATAGTCGAAAATGCTGAGTTTATTTTGCATATTTAGGTAGATGCAGCGTTTTCGTGGCGCCCTTATAATTGAATAATTAGTAGCAAACTCCAAATGTATGTTGTAGGACGGCGTGAACCGTAAAAGTTATGTCAGTACTTTATTGACAGGACCGGGAAGTTAAAATTAACGCAGAAGGGTAAACTGAAAATGTATTCACAAAAGCAGACATCAAATAGGCAGCTCTTCAAGCAAATAAAAGTAATTAATGGGGAATAACGTAGATTGGGATAAAGCGACTCATTTTATGATTGCAAAAGGTGGGTGCGTGAGGCTTCATGCCCCAGTCTTCTCAAATAAGTGTTATATTTTGTGCTATGGCTTCAGTGGAGGAAATTCGAGCTATTATTGAGAGTTCAGTAGCTAGGACAATGGAGCAGTTCGAACAATTTAAGAGGGAGTGCAGAGAACAGAGTGAGATAAACAATGCACGTATCTCAGAACAGATAGCGGAGCAAAGTAGGATAAACAATGCACGTATCACAGAACAGATAGCGGAGCAAAGTAGGATAAATAATGCACTACTCGCGGAGCAAAGTACAATTACTAATACACAGTTAACGGAACAAATTGCAGAACAGGGTAGGCGGAATAATGAAGTATTAAAAGAGGAATTAACGGAACAAATTGCAGAACAGGGTAGGCTGAATAAGGAAGCATTAAAAGAGGAATGACGGATAAATTAGCAGAGCAGATAGCTAAGATCACGCTTGAGACTACCGCACAGTTAGGACAGATGGAGATGAACCTAAGGCAATCAATAGCGTTCAGTGAAGAAAAGACGGCAGCGAAACTCACACAACTGGAAGAAATATGTAATGCTAATACAGAAGGGATAAAGATAGAACAGTTAGCAATCCAGGCTACAATAAAAGGAGTAGACAATGAGGTTAAGTCTGCGGCAAAGCAATTGCACAGCTTAGAAGGGGAGATGACAGAGATTAGAACGGAAATAGACAAGGCAGCTTTGACTTCAGCAGAACGATGGAGTATTCAAGAGAACGAGAATGATGCACTTAAAGAGAGTATCCGTGAAAGTAATGAACTGATAGGAGGCAGGCTCGATCAGCTGGAAAGTGATAAGAAGGAAAGAAAGAGAAAAGAGGAAGATAGATATGAGGCAATAAGAGTAGAAATAAACAAGACATGCCAACAAATTGGAATTGACGGGAAAGAGGATAGAAAGAAACTCATAGAACAAATGGAAGAGAACCAGAAAAGGATAAAGGAGGTCGAACTGCAGTTACTAGGAAAAATAGAGGGGCAAGAACGGAAGATTCTTAAGACAGAAATACAGTCTTTGCAACAGCAAGACATGCTTCTCGAACTAAAAGCTCATAATAACAGTAAAAGGACAAGCGGTATGGCTATTAATTTCAACACAAGCCAGACTCAGGTAGAAGGAATGAATGGACTTAGTCCGAGCCGCGCGACTACAAGTAGCGAGAATCATGAGGGTTTCCAAACGTTTAGAGGACACGCCTCAACACCTCAACAGCCGACTGGCGATAATAATAATAATAATAATAATAATAACCCAACTACCCAGTATGTACAAATAATTAGAATGCAGGAAGATCGCCCACGAAAATTCAATAATGATGGATCACAAACGCCGAAAGCTTTTTTAAAAGATTTAGAACACTACCTTACAGACAGTAACATTCCTGAGAATAAGAAACTCAGAGTAACAGAGAAATTACTTGCGGATAGCGTCTTGATTTGGTTCAGGAGTTTTCGCTACACTTTTGAAGACATGGCCACAGTGGCGGCTGGTGTAGAAAATTAGTTGTGTGCTGCAGGCCTAACCCTCCTTCCATTTTTTTTATACATAAACATATAGAAACACTCACTCAGTGACGAAAAATGAAGTCCATACGTCGCTCCTTCTTGCTGCAGAACTTGTCAATCACCCTGGCATTGAACCCCTCCATACTGGAGACCATCTTCTTCTCAATGGAGAGCATAGCGAGGCACTTAGTCTTTCTTGTGCCATGGTGTTCCGCAGAAAGATCTTGATCCTCTTCAGCGATGAAAAACACCTCTCAGGCTCTGAAGTAGTCATGGGTGTTGTTACTAATATCCTCAGAAGCTTGCTTGTTTGGCAGAACATACCTTGCAGATTACTGGATATTATGAAATGCAGAAGAGGGACTGCCCCACCAATATTCCTAAAATCTGGCCTACAGTACAGAACCGACAGTTCTGTTCTGAGCCTTTTCTTTTCCAGCATGCTATAGGCCTGAACAGTTACACCTAGTTCTTTATCTGGAAACGTTTTGGAAAATCGTTCAAAGTTGGTGGAATCTAACAGTTTTGCTGCTTCCAGGTGATCCAAGGTTTGGATGCGATCGCGGGCTTCTCGTGTTATTCTATCACATACTTCCTTGGCATCAGTACGCCGACATGATAACTTTCTGCGCTTGTTTTCTGAAGCACACGTTTCTTCAGAAGTACCGGTACTAGCAATGTCTTCTACCGATTCCCTGATGTTGTTGATCACTTGCATGAAGTGTGACACAGCGGATTGTATCTTCACGGCATCAGCTGTTCTTGACTGCAACTGATTGTACATAATGTCCACATGTGGCATCAATTTATGAACGAAATGTAGCCAAAATATGAATTCCTCGTCTTCTAAGCTGCGACGAAGCCCGTTTGCCTGCAGGCAAGTTTTATAGGATGGGGTTTTCTCCAGCATTAATAAACACTCCCTTATGGATACCCTTTGCTCGTACACCACATTTACGGTACGCGACCTGAAATTCCATCTAGTCGCTGGTCCAGTTGGAATTCTTCGAGCTGCCACTGCTTCTAAAGCAGACGTCCGTTGCGGCGACCTTGAGAAGAAAGCAGGGAACGCTGACAGGTGAGCGAAGAAACATCCTAGCCGACTGATTCTGCGAAGCTGCATGTTCCATTGTTAAATTCAGTTGGTGTGCATAGCAGTGGATGTAATGTGCGTTGGGATAACAGGCTTTTATCTTTGCTTGCACTTCACCTTTACCACCACTCATTACTGATGCCCCGCCGTAGGTCTGCGCAATAACTTTGTGTGGTGTAGCGTTTAACATGTTGTCCATTACACTTAAAATACATGATGCAAGGGAATCCGCATTCTGACCTTCCGGTTTAAAGAAGCCCCAAAATCGTTCGTATGGAATACCATCTTCCTCATACCGAAATACCAACACTAACTGTGTCTGCTCTGAAACATCTGTAGTTTCATCCGCCATCACACTAACAAAATATGCTTGCTGCATTTCTTCTGCTATCACTTCTCTGCAGGTTTCTAGCATGCAGTCCAACAGCTCGTTCTGGATGGTTTTTGAGGTCCCTTTGAAAACTCTATTAGATTCAATGTGCTCCTTTACTCCACTGTCTATACTGGAAATTAAATCTACTAGGCCCAAGAAAACGCCAGGATTGTCTGAATTATCACTTTCGTCGTGCCCTCTTAAAGCTAATTCAAACGCACCACAAAACTTAATGCAGTCTATAATTCTGGATAGCACATACCTGTTATTCTCCACTTGTTGATTGTGCTTTTCTTTTTCTTCATGATAAGCACGGCTTAATAGTGTTACAATATTAACTGTTCCTAAAGCACTTAAATTTAAAGAATTATTGATGTGTTTCTCGCTGTCATTATGCTTCCTCATTAAAGCGTTTAGATGCCCAAGATCTCTAACACCCACTGTTCCCCAAGGATCACTATTGCCAAAACACAAACAAGGGAAACAGAAAAGGGCATTTCTAATTTCACACCCGCACACCCAATCGTTTTCATACACTTTTCTATTAAATTTTCTAGTGTATGCAGATTTGTTAGAAGTGGCTTTCTGAGCAATATCTAAGTCCGGGGTAGGTCTACCTAACTTCTTTACCTTAGTTTTTTCTTCAAGAGTTCTGGTTGAAAATGGGGTTTCCAAGAGGCTCTCCACTGAGTTTTCCATATTGCACAAACACGCAAACAAACTCAACACATATACTCATTCCTCATACAAAATTAATTAAGTACTGCACACAATAACACCTGCAATTACAAAATATTCACGAACTCGGAAACACTTGGTCTGACCGCGCAAAAACAGTACTACTCAGTATTACCAAAAGCATTAAAATGAAACCAACAACGCCGTAATGCAAAATCACATGTTACTTTGCTATAGTGAAATTTATGAACTAGGCATCACAATAATCATGTCCTTATTTTGGCGGCGTAAAAATTATAATTTTGATAGTACATCGATTAACAAAATGTGGCTATAGAACAAGTAGGTTGGGAGTATTGAAAAAGACCTTCTGGCGGGAACAGCTGATGGCTTCCTCTGCTTTTTTCACCCCATTTTCTTTGAGCGATTCCCTCTTAATTCCTATTGCTGAGTCCAGATAGTGCCACTGGCCACGTTCACATTCCGTGTGACCAGTGCTGCCTCTCTGTGGTCGAACAAAGCATCGCTGTTATGACTGGTCTTAGCTGTTTTCCCAACAGCACATCCAGAACACAAGGGAAAAGTTGGGCGCGCATGCGCAGAAGACAAAATTCACGCTTCCTGCCAATAAACTTGGAAATTCTTGCTGGGCTGTGATCTGCACAGCTAACGCCGTGCACGGAGAGGAGCGCACGCCTAGATACCTCGAACCGTACATGTTCTGAACCTCGTAGTGAGGGGAGTAGAAATATTTCCTATTCTTTGCTTGACGTCTATTTTAAAGCGTTGTATTTGTAGATAATAGGCCTACTATTAAAATAATTTATTTTCATATAAAGCAATGTGCTGCTGCACTTCAGCACATAAGGAGCGGCCGCCCCTGCATGGCCAGCTTCAAACATGCATTTCTACGCCGTTATTGGAGCATGTCCATACAGCACAGTCTGAGAATGGAATTGTATAGCAGGAAGTATCACGCTTCACAGCCAACGCGTTATTCAGAATATTTTTCGGCTCAGCTACTCAGGTTGAAAGACATGGATATTTTACCACCGGAGTCAGAACTGGTGATGACAATTGGTAAACAGCTTCCATTACCAGTACAACAGTTCTTAATTGCAGCGAACGTCTCGAGCGCACTACAAGCAGAGGAGGTGTTACGCCAACTTGATGAGACTTCGTTAAACACTCAGAATAGGCACGTCAGAGTAAGTGACAGCGCAGCGCTGGTACACCAGGCCGAGCTAGTCAAAACTAGAGAGCAGAGCACCAATACAAATGTTAGCCATAAGAGCGGAAACAACAATGGAAGGTCAGACTCGCCAAGAGAAGAGCATAGGAGATATGAACCAAGGAACGAAAGGAACTGGCAGCTGCAACAGTACAGGAGAGATGAATGGAAAGGGCGTGGTCGCGAAGGTCCATATCATCATCGCAGATATGACAGAAGAGAAAATATAACGTGGAACCGAGGACGAGATGAGAACCGAGGATACACGGAGGACAGTCGACGGGAATGGCAGAACAGACACGAGGCATCACAACGATACCTAGATGAGTTGCATCGCAGCCAAGAGACGGAAAAGGATCGCTGGCGAAGGACGATGGAAAATCGCGAGAATCCAGATGTGGAGATCAGCGGAGCAGAAAGTGAATTAGCGCAACAGCATCGCGAGAGTCAAAATGATAAGAGGCAGACAGGGGCCATTAGCAAAAAAAAATGTACTAGAGGATGAAGGAGATAGTCTAATTTTCACGCCAGATAAAACACAGTGGTTGATAGCGAACATTGAGGAATGGGTCGCAACTCCTGATGACTTTACACGTGAAATTATTCAACCGGAACAACATTGTTTGAGGAAATTACCCGTCATTATTACGAGAATAGAGGGACTAAGAGTAAAAGGATTAGTGGACACTGGGGCACAGCTATGTCTAGTAACAGAGGCATTAATTAAAGCTCTAAGCGAAAAACGGAGGATACCTACTGAGGCATTTCTATTTTGCACCTCAATAAGTACCCTGATGAGTGTCAAGTTGTACGTGCATGAGTTCTCTGATGTAATGGTTCTTAGTTTCACCGATAGAGACCACCTGTGTACTGTTTCGGCAGTGGTGACCGATTGAAGCGCGACCTAGCTGTAACTGGTATAAACTGTTTCTTCGTGCTAGTATATTGCGTTGTTGTTGTTGGGAAGATGTGTTTTGTACAGCATGAAAATGAAGGTCGTTATTGAGTTTTTGTATGAAAACAACTTGGTGTTGGACTTTATTGAGACAAGATGTATTATGTTACGACAGGGCAGCTTGTCGGAAAGCCAATAGACCGGGGGCTATTTGGTACTTCCAATCATTATTTCGGAAATATGGCCTACTCAACTAAAAGTTCGTCTGGAATAGCTTTAAAATATTAAGATAACTTTGGTTTGTAAAAGGCAAGTCAGTGATTACTTTAACTTCGTGTGCTCTGAAATGAATAAGAGGCTCATGACCAAGAAATATGAGGTTTGTCTGATATGTTTATGTTCGTCGCAGTTGGAGTGCCTTTATTATTAAATGTAATATGTAGTCCATGCTACTTAAAGGAACCTCTGATTGGTCGTCATGATATGTTAGGTTTACTTCGAATATTGTGATATGGTGCGAGTAAGTATTTTGCTCGGTATTGGTCAAGGTAATGTACGATGCCCTTGGTTTATTTTATGTACACACGTGTTAGTAAGTTCTTAAATATTTCTATTTTGGTTCATCCCGTGAGTTTTCGAGCAGGGTTGCCATTCACATTGTCCTTGGGGAAAGGTTTTTTTATGTATGTTTTGTTGGTAATTCTCCCTCGGTCCCTTTTCTATGTAGTATGCCTTCGGGCCTGTAATTCTTTATTTTATTCGTTTGGGAAGTTTTGTGATGAAATGATCTTTTGCGTTGCGTTTGTCTTTTGTCTCCTTGTGGACGGTTTGTTGTTGCTTACAAGACTGAGTGCTTGTCAGCTGTTACGAAGACAGTAGAAGGAGTGAGCTACCATGACAGTTTCGTGAGAGGTTTTGATTTGATTTTAGATCGGCTTCTGGATTCTGATTTTAAGGGAATAATTGGGGAATGATGAGAAATTTGTCCTATAGGACATTATCCATATTGTGGATATTATTCGACATCGTAAACAATTATTTCTATTAAATAATTGTATTATGGATCAGATCTACGAATACTGTGATTGAGGGATCCCTTCTAATATCGAGCTTCTTGTTGGCAATTACCTTGAAGAGTAAATGATATTGGAGAAAAATAGAATTACTGACGCTTAAGCAGGTTGATCATGACATTTCTATAAAACGTTTTAATGGTTAAAGGGAGAAAATCCACGTATGAAGTAAGTAATGATATACTTGTCATATCCACACCTTTGCATGTTAATTTATATTGTATCTTTGAAATGTTTATGACTTGTAAGTGTTATGCTTGATTAATAGAGGTTATATGCCACTCTTATACAGTGTATTATTTCTGGGCGCTGGGTTTCTCAATAGTTCCATGGTAGCAAACCTCTGGGGTATAAATAAGTGGCCTGGCCGTACACATTGTAAGAGGGGAAGAAAAGTTGCGCAGTTGTAGCATTAGCGTGGTTAGGTTTATTACTTTTGTTAGTTTTGGAACTGTTGAGGACCTGGGCTTAAGAAAGAGGACGATGACCTTAAGCATGAGATTTTTAATAGGGTTTTATTTTGGTGAATGTTTTTAATTTGTGTATTCTTTGTGTTTCATGTACCTAATTGTGCCAAAAATGGAAAAACGAGTTCTTCCAAACATATATTACCTGAGGAAAGATGAATTGGGGATTGAAATCTTGATTCGTGGAAGGATTCCACAGGCAAATAGGGAAGCTGACTTGGCTGTCTTGAGGTCTTTACGTGATGCTCCTGTAAATATCCCGCCTATTAACAGCGAATATTGGGAAAAGGGTAAGTCTGGTGTCATTACATCTGTTTCAAACTTGTTGAGTGATTGTGCTTCGTTGGATGGTGTTATCGATTCGTCTGAATATCAGAGAAATAAATTAAGGTGGCGTGCTCTACATTGGATATTGAGATTGGCTGATTTAATTAATGTCTGGTCAAAAGTTGATGACGGTATTTCATTCGCAAATGAATTGTCAAGTTTGCGCGATAGGTTGGCTGTTGTTTACGAACGTATGTTTTCTGGTGTGACCGGTGATTATAAAAGTGAATCTTTGGCGTCTTCAATCGGTGGTGGTTCTGAGAATGGTAATCGGTGTGAAGTGAATGTTGATAATAACTTGGTTGAAGATGTAGAATCTGTGTTGTCGATAAATGATTTATGAATTAGTAATCCTGCTGTTATCCAGCATCGGAATAGGTCGTTTAGTCAGCCTTCGAGAAATATGTCATGTTCAGCTAGGCCTAATATTGTTGACCAGGCTAATTTAAATAACGAGTACAGCTTGTCATCTAGGTCCTTATTGAGAGAAAATAGTGCGAATGCCTCAATTAATCCCATTTATAGATTGTGTTTAACCATGTGTGCTAGGCCTAAGACTTATAAGGAGTTTTATGATCTTGTTCTTACTGCTGAGAAGTTTAAAAAGGCAGATGCTGTTCGCATGACAAATTCATCGCTAACATGTCCTTCCATTCAGGGTACCTTTGGGCAAATTGGATCTCAGCCTGTTTTTCAGTGGACGAGTGCTGTGCAGTCTGGAGGAAGACAACCTGTTCAGGGTTTTAATAATACTTTATTTCAGGGAGAGGTATGTCAAGATGTTGTTCCTGTTTCTGGTCCATACCATAATTTTCAGGGGCGTTCCAACAGGAGATATGCTGAGAGTGATACATATCGAGGTAAGCGGTGCGACTTATTTGGGTCGTATAATCACCTCAGACGTTGGTGTGATGCCAGAATGAATCATAATTCCTGAAGATGTTGTGGTGATCTTGTACGTACTGTATTGTATTTTCAAAATTGTGTTTGATCTTTGGAAACCACACACATGTATGTATGTATGTATCTTCTGTGTGAATTGTATGTTCGATGTTGTGGTGGTTGTCACAATTTATTTTCAAAATTGTGTTTGATCTTTGGAAACCACACGTATGTATGTATGTATGTATGTATCTTCTGTGTGAATTGTATGTTCGATGTTGTGGTGGTTGTCACAATGTAATTTTCAAAATTGTGTTTGATCTTTGGAAACCACACACATGTATGTATGTATGTTCTGTGTGAATTGTATGTTCGATGAACGATGGATGGATTTGTGTGTATTGTGTATAAATGTCTCTATTTGGAATCTTCTGCATTGTGTATGACCAGAGTGACCCATTGTTTTGCGTCAAGTTGGTATGTAGGCGAAAGGTTAGGATTTTCTAAATGGCTTTTGACATCTTGTTGGTACGGAGAGGAATTTCATTTTGTGTTACAGTAATAATTTTGAATTTTCAAGATCGTGTATGACCTACATGATGCTTTGGTGCGTGTTTGTAGTAAAGTGACCTTTATTTGAATCTTCAAAATTGTATACTGGTTCTGGAGGAAGGTGGTATAATTGTGCGTTAGTGTATTGTGTTGGTATGAATGTGAATCTCTAATTTGTTCTTTAATTTGGGGAGGGATTTTGTTATTGTTTCTTGTTTTTATGGGTAAAGTTATGTTTTATTTTAAATGTTTTCAATGGTAGCCGAGTATATAAATAGGGTCGTTAAAATATCCTTGTTCAGCTTAAGATCCTAACGTATATGGAGGTATGGGACTCAAATATTAGGTGGCATAAGCTGAATATGTATTTAATGGTAAGTATTTACTAAACATTCCGAAATAGTTTCTCCGAGTAGTGACCTTGTGCACTTATTATTGCTTGTTGAACTGAGGAAGTAGATACTTACAGGTGAGGTGTGTGTGATGAGGTTAATTTGGTAATGGTCGTTGTTTCGTTGAAGTGAATTTGTTGAAATTCTCATCCGAGATAGCCTAAAGGTAATTGTTTATTTAAAGGGTATTTGTGGTAATGTGTCACGGTTTTAACGAACTCCTATTTATATTGAGGTGGAACATTTTGAGGATATTTGTGGGTAGTAACTGTTTTCTTTGGTGAATTTAGAGGTTATGCAAAGATGTGTGTGTGAATGTGTTGTGGTTTTTTCTTAGGTCTGCACGTGTGGTCAGTTGATACTTCGTTTATTGTTGCTTTCTTGGTCTTTCTTTCTTTTTTTCCTTGCGTTTCGAATCTGTTAATGGTTTTCTTGGGTGCATTTTTCCTGGTTGTTGCCTAAATGAGTTGTGACAGATGTGTGATATGGGACTTATACCAATGTTCCTTTGGGATATTTTGTTTTGGGAATATTATATATTTTGTTTTCTTTTTCTTCATGGATTTAGTATCTTTCTCTTGGGAATTAAATATGTTTGGCTTAAAGAATTCTTTTACATTTGGGACGGTTATTATTTCACTATTTTTATCTTTTGTTTGTCAATCCTTGTTTTCTTTCTTTTCTAACGAACTTCATGTTTACATGCTATTATACTTACAAGTTATGTCAATTTAAGGTTTATTGTAAAAAGGTGTGGATTTTATTTGGGATAGGATCTGCGTTTGTAAAACTGATTGCCTTATTGTTTAAAATTTATGTCCACTATTGTCATGTATAATTTCATTGTATACCTTTTTATTTGTAAGCTATTCCTATGCGTTTTCTGGCCTAGTACTTTGTGATTGCAGTGTACTCATTCTGGACTTGCCTGCGTAGAAGATTCTTGTTGGAAGTGTAAATATCCAAGGGCCCGGATTATGGACACTTATATCGAGTAACTGGAAATGGATCCATACTCGTCTGAAGAAGATGTCTTTACTCTGTATCATTGTGTTACATTTTGTACCTGTATTATGAAAAGACTGTACCCCATGTAAGATGCATGTTTACCTTTGGCATGTATGGTATATTGGGAAGAATTTTCTGTAACTTCTACTATGGATCTAGATGCTAGACGTCTATATGGTGTGGATTGAATGAACTTTGGCAACGAAGAGTTTGATATTCTACCTATTAGATTTCATGCATGTGATATAAAAAAAAACACCTTGTTTTTCGACAAAATTGTGGAACTGGAATGGTACATATTTAATGGATTACAGTGTTACGTCGGCTTGGTTCTTAACCATCGCCAAGGTTGAGGGGCGGGAGTCTGAGGCATTTCTATTTTGCACCTCAATAAGTACCCTGATGAGTGTCAAGTTGTACGTGCATGAGTTCTCTGATGTAATGGTTCTTAGTTTCACCGCTAGAGACCACCTGTGTACTGTTTCGGCAGTGGTGACCGATCGAAGCGCGACCTAGCTGTAACTGGTATAAACTGTTTCTTCGTGCTAGTATATTGCGTTGTTGTTGTTAGGAAGATGTGTTTTGTACAGCATGAAAATGAAGGTCGTTATTGAGTTTTTGTATGAAAACAACTTGGTGTTGGACTTTATTGAGACTAGATGTATTATGTTACGACAGGGCAGCTCGTCAGAAAGCCAATAGACCGGGGGCTATTTGGTACTTCCAATCATTATTTCGGAAATATGGCCTACTCAACTAAAAGTTCGTCTGGAATAGCTTTAAAATATTAAGATAACTTTGGTTTGTAAAAGGCAAGTCAGTGATTACTTTAACTTCGTGTGCTCTGAAATGAATAAGAGGCTCATGACCAAGAAATATGAGGTTTGTCTGATATGTTTATGTTCGTCGCAGTTGGAGTGCCTTTATTATTAAATGTAATATGTAGTCCATGCTACTTAAAGGAACCTCTGATTGGTCGTCATGATATGTTAGGTTTACTTCGAATATTGTGATATGGTGCGAGTAAGTATTTTGCTCGGTATTGGTCAAGGTAATGTACGATGCCCTTGGTTTATTTTATGTACACACGTGTTAGTAAGTTCTTAAATATTTCTATTTTGGTTCATCTCGTGAGTTTTCGAGCAGGGTTGCCATTCACATTGTCCTTGGGGAAAGGTTTTTTTTATGAATGTTTTGTTTGTAATTCTCCCTCGGTCCCTTTTCTATGTAGTATGCCTTCGGGCCTGTAATTCTTTATTTTATTCGTTTGGGAAGTTTTGTGATGAAATGATCTTTTGCGTTGCGTTTGTCTTTTGTCTCCTTGTGGACGGTTTGTTGTTGCTTACAAGACTGAGTGCTTGTCAGCTGTTACGAAGACAGTAGAAGGAGTGAGCTACCATGACAGTTTCGTGAGGGGTTTTGATTTGAATTTAGATCGGCTTCTGGATTCTGATTTTAAGGGAATAATTAGGGAATGATGAGAAATTTGTCCTATAGGACATTATCCATATTGTGGATATTATTCGACATCGTAAACAATTATTTCTACTAAATAATTGTATTATGGATCAGATCTACGAATACTGTAATTGAGGGATCCCTTCTAATATCGAGCTTCTTGTTGGCAATTACCTTGAAGAGTAAATGATATTGGAGAAAAATAGAATTACTGACGCTTAAGCAGGTTGATCATGACATTTCTATAAAACGTTTTAATGGTTAAAGGGAGAAAATCCACGTATGAAGTAAGTAATGATATACTTGTCATATCCACACCTTTGCATGTTAATTTATATTGTATCTTTGAAATGTTTATGACTTGTAAGTGTTATGCTTGATTAATAGAGGTTATATGCCACTCTTATACAGTGTATTATTTCTGGGCGCTGGGTTTCTCAATAGTTCCATGGTAGCAAACCTCTGGGGTATAAATAAGTGGCCTGGCCGTACACATTGTAAGAGGGGAAGAAAAGTTGCGCACCTACGATTCCAGTACCACAGGTCAAAATTAGAGGAGTAATTCCCGAAAAATCAGCTGTATGCAAATTTCAAGTACAACTGGATCTAGAAATATTAGGACACACTTTCTCACACGTATTCATGGTGATGAACAAGATGAGCGTAAATCTGATCTTGGGCGCGAAATTCATATACGAGCACCAAGCAGTGATTGACCTACGCAACAATGTAATTAAATTCAGAAATATGGAAGGATTATCAGCGGTGGAACTGAACATGAATAACCACGGCTTAGATAGAGATGCTGACATTTGGACGCTGGAGACGATTCCTGAGGAAGAAGAAGAGAAAAATCAAGCAGATGAAGAGGACTCGAACACAGGACTCCTGGAGGGAAAGCAAGAATTGGAAGATGAGATGTGGTCCATGGCAGTAGAAGAAGATGGCAACAAAGACAGTTTTTAGGCACTTTTGAAGGAAAAATTAAAAGAGGCACAGTTAAATGAGGAAGAAAGAAATTGTTTGGCACAAATGCTACGTAAACATTCAGCAGCATTCAATACACTACCGGGAAAAATATTAAATTTCAAGTACGCTATGCAAGTAGATGATTGGACCCCATTCAAGAGCCGACTCAACCCAATTCCAGAAAAACAACATGCAGCAGTTAGAAAAATTATTGACGAAATGCTCAGAGGGGGCATAATTAAGAAGGCTCCAACTCCATATTTGAACGCCATATTGGCGGTGGCGAAGCCCAACGGTTCTGTGAGACTATGTCTCGATGCTCGCACACTCAATTCCAGATTAATTGATGAAACCGACCGTGCACCACTAATTAAGGATGTACTAAAGAATTCCACAAGAAAAAAATATATTCGTCTGTCGACCTTGCAAATAGCTACTGGCACATTGAGTTAGAAGAGAAATCACAGCTGTTAACTGGATTTCTATTCGATAATCAGAGTTTCACCTTGTGTCGCTTACCATTTGGAGTTAAGACAGCCGGATCTGCACTAATCCGAGCATTGGATCGAAATTTGACAGAAGAGGTGAGAGATATGACTGTTAGATATGTCGACGGTATCTTACTAGCATCAGAAAGCATTGAAGAACACATGCAAAATTTAAGCAAGTTGTTAGAGAACCTAGAAAGGGCAAATTTTCAAGATCAATCTAAAAAAATCGCACTTCTTTCAGCACGAAATTTTATATTTAGGACATATTGTTGATGGAGAGGGGATCAGACCCAATCCAGTGAAAATTGAAGCCATTAAAAATTTTGCTCGACCAACCAGAGTCAAGCACGATGTTCTTGGGGGCCACAAATTTCTTTCGTGAAAACTGTCCAGGATACACCGAAGTAGTAGCACCATTACAGGAGATGCTAAAAAAGAATAACCGTTGGTTTTGGAAAGAAAAGCGTGAGAGGTCATTTGTAGCTACGAAGGAATTACTGTCAAATAGCATCAAACTGGGTTACCCGGATTTTTCGAAGAGGTTCATAATTCAAGCAGATGCATCTTTAGTGGGCACCGGAGCAATGCTTTTCCAAGAAGACGCAGAGAGAACAGCAGGCCGTTCATACCTAGCATTTATCAGCAGGAAGTTAAGAAAACATGAGAAAAGTTATACCATCTCAGAGCTGGGGCTTCTGGCTATCATATACGCGTTACAACAATGGCGTCGTATTATCTATGGTTTCCCCATAACAATCCGCACTGATCACAAGGCGCTGACTTTCTTATTTAAGACCACCATGGTAAGTGAACGCATCAACAGATGGGCCATCTATGCGCAGCAGTTTGATCTACAAATTGAGCATATATCAGGAAAATTAAATGTAATCCCGGATATTTCGAGCCGAAATCCAGAAGAGGAGGCACAGAAGGAGGAGATGTTGGTGCAACACATTGAACTGACAAACGAAGACCAAGACTTCTTACAAGAACTGAAGAGGTTACCGCAGGAACAGGAAAAGGAACCATGGATGAGGAAAATGATTAAGTTCCTCAAGAGAGAGATAACACCTGATATCCCAGCATACCGAGAGATTGAAGCTCAAGCGAGAAGTTATTCATACTTCAATAATATGCTCCATAAATTTATAGATGAGGATCACGTCAAATTACGGATATTGTTACCAGCTTCTTTACAGAGGAAATTAGTGTGGCATACTCATTATACGCTTGGTCACATAGGATTAGACAAGACACAAGCAACGATAGGTGAAGCTTTCACTTGGCCATGGATGAGGATCACTATACGCGATGTCCTGAAGACATGCGATATTTGCCAGTGTGCAAAACCCAATAACTTCCTCATGAGACAATACCCAAAGCCACTATTACCACAGAAACCATTAGAGCTCATTGCTACGGACTGTCTGGGCCCATTGCCGAAAGGACTTAGAGGAGTGCGACATGTCCTTGTGTGCGTGGACGTCTTCTCCAAGTTTGTTGTTTTATGTGCTATCCAGAAGACAACATCGAAACAGGTCTTAAGCCGAATCAAGAATCGAGTTATACCTATAATGGGAAAGCCTGAATTTATACTTTCCGACCATGGGAGTTACTTCACATCAGCGGAATTTAAGCGCGGATTAAATGAGCTAGACATCAAACATGTACTATCTAGCATACGCCATCCACAGAGCAATCCTAGCGAGAGAGTTTTACGTGAGGTTTCGAAGCATATCCGCATGTTCATACCTACAGAGCACCATCGATGGGCTGATACCTTGAAAAACATTGAAATTTGCATTAACATGACACGTCATAAGTCAACTGGACAAATTCCATACACGTTACATTTGAACCAGCAACCACCGAGATCTTGGACAACAGTACTAGATTGCCCAAGAGATCCGCAGCCAGCACCACAGCTGAGAATTGAACGAACGGTCACATACATGAGAGAACAAGCTGACAGGAGATTAAGAAGACTAAAAGGGAAACGCTTTCACAGAAAATTGAACGCCAGTGAGTTAGTTTTATTGAAGAGGCCACCTATCTCTGATCCTGCAAACAAAGTGTTTCATAAGTGGTGTTTCCAATACATAGGACCTTATCGAATCATAAGAAATCTGGGAAACAATGCGTATAAGATACAGGACGTAAACGGCGGAAGCACGTCAGTAGTAAATTGCTCAAACCTCAAAATATATCATGAAAGGGAACTGTTTGATCTACCACGGAATACCGCAGGTGTCAACATTGTGGAAATCAAGTAAAGATGAGCCAAATGCACGTGGAACGAGGAAGTAGACAGTCATAAACAGACCCGGTGTTTACAGTGAACGGCCGTGAAGTGAGAGGACTTGGCGAGACAGGCGGACAATAGCAACCTGCACCAGACAGCCGAGACACTCCTACCAAGAATGTGGAGAGGGAGACACAAGAAGTAGCAAGGGAATCCCTGCGCGCGACAAGCAGTGGCGAACCAAATAAGCAAAATAAGGAGTGGTGGCGGAACCTTACAGCATCCGTGAGGCGTATCGGGATTGAAACAAAAAATCATACGTTCCATATCGATTTTTTTCCTTTGCAGAAGGGTAATGTAACCTTTATGCATCTCTGATTGCATAAATTCTACATATATATTTCAACAAGATTTGATTCATGTTTCAAAGTCGGTGTGAGAATAGATGTTGCTTGTGGAACAGAGCATTACAAAGGGAGGTTCGTACGTGCCTCAAAGCGACTTTCACCCAGCGCAGACAATGACGGTAGGAAGAGAAAGCTAAACATCTGGATACCACATGCGCTCAGAGACGCGCGAAGGTCCTTCAACTAAGCGGGAAAATGCGCAAATTTCAACGAACACTCACTAGATAAACCCCGCCCATTTAAGAGAAATTGGAGCAGTAATTAAAATACAGAAACAGGAGTTACACCATCGTGTAGGGGAACATACCAGCCTCTCAGAAGTATCGTCAAAATTTAAATTGGATCATTCTGTGATTTTTGCCAGAATTAAAATGAAATCAGGGGGTGGATTTAAAACTACCAATAGCAGCGAGGGACGCGAGACGCGACCAAATCCCGCCGAAATTAAGGAACAATGAAGGAAATTACGGTGCTCATTACATAAGGATCCAGCGATCGGATTTTGGATATAAAGAAGTCATTGAGACATTAGAAATGAGGACGTTCAAAGGGGCTAGTTTGCATATTCGTGTGAGTGTTATTATTGAAATAAATTCTAAAAGCTCCCTACTCCAAGTCCCCCTAAGAGAAATCATATAAATAATGGTTGGAGACGCAGCGAAATCAGTTCTTACTCCGGGCGCAGTAGAGGCGGAAGCCCGCGCTTGTGGCCTCAACGGATATTGATAAATTTTACAAGTTTTTATAAGTTCTTAATCCGGGCGCAGTAGAGGCGGAAGCCCGTGCTTGTGACCACGAGAATATTAATAAATTTTACAAGTCTTTATAAGTTCTTACTCCGGGCGATGTAGAGGCGGAAGCCTAACACCGTAACAGTCAGAAAAGTAACATTCTGTACAAGTTTTATAAGTAGAGGCAAGTATACCTCTGAAATTTGAATATCGCTAAGTATTCGCGAGTGCGAATTAGAACAGTGCATACCATAACAGTACGACGCAGTTATAATGATAGGGATAGCCGCACGAGCTATTAGTAGCTAAATCAGTGATCTAGGAAGCTATTGAACTGTCAGCTGAACTAAGTAGGTTGATGATAGCTATAGGAGATAGGAGCTTCATATGCGAGAACCGTGCATTGTGATAATAATAATAATTCACAGTGGGCCTTTGCTTTGGTGAATTTGGAAGCCGTGTGTAAATTATCCTCCTTGCAAGATGAACCAACTGATCCAGAAGACTGATAACAAGGACCAGAGCATCGACAGGATG
Source organism: Meconema thalassinum (assembly GCA_946902985.2). Taxonomy (NCBI): domain Eukaryota; kingdom Metazoa; phylum Arthropoda; class Insecta; order Orthoptera; family Tettigoniidae; genus Meconema; species Meconema thalassinum. The sequence continues at coordinate 1,732,598,441 of OX336388.2, read as the reverse complement.
TATACGAGATAAGTAAATAATTGTGTGGGGCATGTTTGCCATAGCGCATCCCATCATGGGGATCGGATAAGTTTATCTCGATCATAGGCAATTATGATAAAACAGATATTTTAGGCATAGCAGGCATGTTTCGTGTAGATTTGTGTATTTATCAGTAATGATTAGTTTTGTGTGTTTTATAACGTAAATAGTATTGGAGCATCAAAAATTTTGTTTAAAATATGTTTTGTTTGAGTGTCAGTAATTTTGCTGAGTGCACAATTAAGGGGATAATTGGTTTGATAGTGCTTATGCACGATATTAACGTAAAAGCTAATATGGGGAAGATAGCTCGATATTGTGACAAGACCAGTAAGTAACATAGAAACTATGTGACAGTAAGTACGGTAATTGATAATCACACTAAGGCAAAGAAAGGTAAAACAAATGGCTGGATGATAATGAAATATTCAGAAAAGGTTGAGAGTTGATCCTGGGTTGAGCTGAAATTAATAACGGATGTGGTATTCCCGTTTCTACGATGATATAAATGGTGAGTGAAATTAACAACGGAGGTGATATTCCCGTGTTCTACGATGATATAAATGGTAAGTGAAATTAACAACGGAGGTGATATTCCCGTGTTCTACGATGATATAAATGGTAAGTGAAATGATTGAGTTCATTGTCTGATGAGAGTCCGCTTTAGCTCCGTCGGAAAGGTAATTGTACAGCTCGAACCCAAGGTAGTCAAAGAGAGTCTTAAGAAACAGGTAGGGGGCCACGGCCAGCCGCCTGGATTCTAAAAGTAGCAATGAAGGTTATTGCCTGCCCAGCTGGATAGTGTAGTGAGAGTGTCTGTCACAAGGTCGAGGATGCATTGTTATTCTATGAGGGAAGGTAGTCTGGTTTCCTAGGGTTTTTTGTGTACCGCTTTAGGAAGCGACGTCTTGTATTATCATTATTTTTGAGTGCATTCATTATAGTTGTTTGTTTATTAATAATAGCCGGGCACCGGCCACCGAAGTATTTATTTGATGCTTCCTGTATGTTGACTTGTTTGTTTTCCATAATTAACAGAGTTATGGCTCTGAGCGAATTAATTGTTTTTCAAGTTAGAAGTGCACACATGCCTGTGGCCTAGAATAAGTCTGTTGCCTTCATTGTCTGACTCTTGTGAGGAAAGACGATGGTTGTACGAGAAAACATGTCCGAGCTCCCAGAAACCAATTTTGCAAGTTATGAACATGAGTGCGCATAGTTGTTTTGATAGAATGGCTGGGTTATTTAAGCCATAGTTTGATGAACTAAGTCTGTTGACGTTAATTTTGAACTTGAAGCAGTGGGCTGCAGTAATATAGATTATTTTTCTTTTCCTGGTTTCAGCCAGTGTGATAAATTTACATTTTGCATTTTTTGATGTTGATGAATAGAGTAATTTAAGGGAGTTTATTTTGTTGTTTATTGCCTATGGATGGGAGAATGGGAGATGATGTTTTTGTGAATAAAATTATTTTTATTAGGAGTTCTCTGACATACTGATTTTAAGTTAAGCCTCCTGTGATCCTCGACGATATTCCTAGGATGTTTAGAATAAGTTAGAGCCACCCCGAACAGATCACTACCCGAGCCAGAGTCGGCATCCTAGAAGAACACTGAAGGGTTCAGTACACAGTTGCAAAAACGAATGAGCTCACGTATTTTCAAATCATAAATGCCCAACGTTCAAACATAGGCCGCCAGTCTCGACGCACAATCACAAAACATGAAGTTTAATATATTAAGCAGGCATGCAAGTCATCAGCTGGCAAATAGATGCCATAGTTTACAACACTAACTCAATAAAAGGACATATGAATGATCTAATGATCCGTTTTGTAATCATCTCCAGTCAACCAAATGAAGTCTATCGAAAGAAAGCCCTCTTAATATCAAAAAGCTCTTCAATATTAGTCAATTTGGTAAACGGTTGTTTCTCTCATGGGCAATTATATGTCGCATGCTCCAGAGTCGGTAAACCACCTGATCTCTATGTTTATGCAGAAAACGGAAAAAACAAAGAATGTAGTCAATCCACTAGCTTTACAGTAACAAATGATTTCATGCAAAAACCATCGTTGTCTTCCTTTCTTTTCATTCCACAGGTTAGACACAGCAACGCAAGGCAGGATAATGCATTGAATGACGTGTTTTCTTGATGAATCTATGTTCGCTACAATACATACATTTTCTTATTCATTTCATATCAGACTGAGCCACAGCTAGGCGTGGCCGGGTTCAGCTAGTGATGTATACACATCTGGAAAAGTTACGTTTTGCCTAAATGTACAAGGTATCCTTCCTTGTTTATGTTAACAATAATCAAATATAAGTCGTGACAGTGGAAGCACAAATATCAACCAAATTGGGAAGGGTTTCGTAAAAAACAAACGAAGAGTTTTTACGAAATATTTTGAATTCTTGTTTAATGTTTTCAATTTAGGACAGGCATATTTTTGTTTTACTTTGCTTTAGTCTAGTTTTCACAAAGAAGGTACATTATTTAGAAATGAAAAATGAAAATCCACAGCCTGCTCCCAGTCGACAGACCGGGTCAGGGAATGGAATGAATGAAGCCCCATCTAGCGGCGAGGATATGAACTGCGCTGGCTGGCAAAGCCTGTCACACTCCCCTGCAGCAATGAGTAAATGAATGACATATGAAATGAAATGATAGTGGAGAGTGTTGCTGGAATGAATTTGTGACAGGGAAAACTGGAGTACCCGAAGAAAAACCTGTCTGCCTCCGCTTCGTCCAGCACAAATCTCACATGGAGTGACCGGGATTTGAACCACGGACCCAGCGGTGAGAGGCTGGAGTGCAGCCGCATAAGCCACGGAGGCTCCATTATTTAGAAATATACGATACAATATATTTCAATTAATTTAATGTCTGTTTTGCTCCTGTGAAAGAGTAGCGAAAAGAGCGAAGTACATCGATTAATCCACAAATCAAAGAATTATTCGATTGATCGTTTCATCGATTAAACGATGAATCGATTAAACGTAATTTGTTGCAATTAATCGATTTCTCTGATTCGAGTAATCGGTTATTCGATATGAAAGGTTATTTGATCGATCGTTTCATCGATTAATCGAATAATCGATTAACCATCAAATCGATTAAACGTTATTTTTAGCAAGTAAACGATTTTTTATCATTCTGGTTGGTTGGTTGGTTGTTTCTTAAGTTTAGGGGCTGCGACAACGAGGTCATGTAGCCCCGTGTACTTTGGGTGTGTGTAGAATCTGCCTGAAAACCGGTGTTAATTGTGATGACTGTATTTGTGTGTGTTATCTGTTTTTTAATTTAAGTACAGACTGCAACTTAGAATTTTTCAAATCGTTTCTACTTTTGCTGCCAAGCGCCACCGTCAACGACTACTAGGACAAGTTCAGAATTTAGCTACAAGACGCCACCGCAGTCGGCTCTTGGCAACGAACGTAGAAACCTAAGGGCGTTGTTTACATTCTTAACCTATCCAATTTAGCTTCACACAGGTGTAATTAGTGGAAGTTTTTTTTAACATGCCATAAATCTATGACATGGGACCGCCGGCTTTACTTCCCCTCCGAAGGAAGGCATACTAAGGGAATTTTAACGCCCTTAAAATATCCGACGGCTTCGGCCGGGTTTGAACCCGCTATCTTGGGCATAGAAGCTCAGCATGCTACCGACTACGCCACTGAAGCCGCTTTTGTTTTCATTATATTATTCGGTTATTCGATATTTGAAATGAATCCATTCTAAGTACCAGCCCTAATTTGAACCTGATGCCTATGGACTTGCAGCATCTCACATTGGTGGTCAGCAAATGAACGGGCATTGCTACACTGCCCAGTCGGTATAAGATCAGTAGTGACCGAGATATCTGCTCCATGTTTGCATGGTAATTAGATTCAATTTCTTTTGTTGTTTCCACCATCATTTGTGTGCAATCAGCTTCGCAATTGGAGCATAGGAAATCCTTCTGTTAATGCAAATTGTTGAGGCGAGGAATGCAGCTTACTACCGGAAAACCTGAACTCTCCAAGCTGCTTAATTCAACATTCTACTGTAATTTGAATTCGCTCAGTACGGTACACTTATTATCGTGTAATTTCGTTTGCTTGCGTTCCACGAGCTTAGTTTTGCTTTATTATATTTTTTATTGTATCCGCAATAATTTCAGTGATTTGTATTTGTGTATTGGACATGGGCATGCGAAATGTTTACTGGAACTTTGCATGAACTAATAACTCGATAATTTCTCGAAGTTAAATACGAGAGTCAAAGTTAGAGTTGCGGCCGTACGTCGAACCCACTAATGGAACGTTTAAAATTCTAAAGTCAGGACGTACAATATTACAGAATTATATAATTCCTTTAATTAAGGCTTGTTCTCCTGTTTCTAAAATGAATTTTTAAAATATGAACATCAGAAAATGCTTCGATACTAAGTGACAATTACATTGTTAGATGTGTGCATTTAGAAAACAGGAGACATAATCAACAAAACCCAACATCTTAAAACATGTCTATTATTTTCGAATAATATAAGAACAACATCACAGAAGCAACCTGATTAAAACATGGAACTTACACAAGACGATACAATTATTAATCAACGTAAACCATCAACAACATCTTGTATATATAAAGATGAATGTTACGTGATAATTCTTATGTAGCCTATGAGTGTGTGTACTTTATGCGTTCATATACCATTCATCCGCTTGCGATAACATTTTGGTGAGTTGTTGTGTACACTCCAGGGAAGGTTTTTTGACTCAGTAAATCCATTTTACAATAGGTAGCGCACGAGAAGTTTCAACAAATGTTTGACGGTGCGAGAATCGTTTCAAAAAAGTCCCGTATGCGCTCAATACCATTCATCCGATTGCGATGAAACTTTGGTGAGTTGTTGTGTTCACGCCCGTGAAGATTTATGACTTAGTAAGTCCATTTCACGGTTGGTAGCGCACGAGTAGATTCAAAAAATGTGTACCAGAGTACCCATCTTTGTTCATATACCATTCATCCGATTACAATGAAACTTTGGTGAGATGATGTGCACGCTCCCTCGAATGTTTCTGAATTAGTAAATCCATTTTACAATAGTTTAGAATCATTTAACGGAAATTGGAAAATAATATTGTGTATCCAAAAACACTTCAAGAAACAAAATTACAACGAAAGAACCTTTCTATGATTGGCATTGCAAGGCATGACAGGTACAGCTTGTAAGGTAATAAATGAATATCAACAATCCAATATCGAATTATTGACCTAACGAACAGATTCAATAGACTTTGAACTAAGATCACAACCTAAACCAATTGACATCAGATAAAATTCAAGACAGTAATTTTATATAGAACTAGCAGAAGTACCCGTTCTTCGAACGGTGTACGTTGTTAACACCAGACATTATCAATTGAGCTACTGTTGCAATGGTTAGCGGTTTGTCATTCCTTCAAGTTAATCAGAAAGAAATTAGTTTTCGGGGAATATCACCCACATGGTTAATTTAAGGCCCTTAAAATGTAGTTTTCGGAGACCCTTTATAGATTCCCGAATTTTGTGTCTCACATTGAGAAGCGCAACATATGCTTCGGTCGTCCTTCTAGGATAATTTTTATATTTCGCCTATTTTAGCATGTATTGAGAAGTTTTTCTCTATATCCACCCTTCGACTGTATGAAAAGTGCGGTGAAGAGTTTTATAAATGATTGGTGTATTGACTCACATGGTTACCATACCTAATTTTACGATGCTCCAAGCATCCGAACACGAGTTATAGGCGTAGGCTACATAAAGATACAAAGAAAGACAGACAGACAATTCTATTGTCTACAACATATTACCGAGATATCCAAATATGGGTATATCTACCACACAGTATAAAACAAAATCATCCTGACGATGAACCCGTTTGTCGACAAAAAAAATAGTTAAAATGTGCTCTCAGACTAAATTCACCTAACGTGTACTTCCTGACGAAAATAGAATTGAAAGCCTTGTAGACGAAACGCAATACACGTCACATAAAAATGACTCTCTACGTTGTGCTAGGTGCCCATACACAGGAAGACCCCTTTCATAAATTATAAAGGCTTGTGGTGCATGAAAATTCAGGTTCTTTAGTCTCAAATTGCCCAAATTCCTAAAAGCCGCAAAAAAATGGGGTTCAATTCAAGAATTTTTGAAAATAATGTTGCTGTTTGGAGATATAATAGACCTACTGTACTATATGTCGAACGTGAAAATTGCATGAAAAAAATCTAGGTTACCCCTTGACCCCCTTAATTGCATTGATGAATTGTACAGTCTACGTTAGTTCCGTGATAACCTTATAGCCATTTGCAAACTTTCACAGAAATGTAATAAATGGAGTGACATTGCTTCTTACAGAAATAGAAGGAAAGTTGTAAGCCACCCCTTGATATAATGTTCTCATGGTTACCGATTTGCATTCCTTCATTAGTTTGTTAAATTAAATTAAACTAGTTTTCTGGTAATATTTCAGAAACTGTTGGATTTAGAGCCTTATAATGTAGTTTTCGAGGACCCTTTAGGGCCCCCGAGTTTTGTTTCTAGGACCGAGGGGATTTGTCTCGTCGTTGTACGCCATAATATAATACTAATAATAATATAATATAGGGGGAAATTATAACACCTATTTTTGTAAATTATTAATGCAGCCAATGGCCATGTACTTTTCTTTCCAGGACGGGTCAGGGAAGGGATATTATCAGAGAAAGAAGCATTCAATCTACACTGTTGGGGAACCATTGTAAGTTGTTAAATGAATGAACTGAGGAAAAATCATGTGGGTTAATAACATTGAGAATGAAACACCATATGCAAAGTTCAACGTAACACACAGTCCATCTCCAGGAGCCATGAAGCTCCTATATTTTGACATGCAGTTTCCGTTTATCCCGCTAGATTATGAAGGTGGTTAATCACTTGGTATACAACCATAAGAGAATCCTGGAGGTGAATTATTCATGGCTGCTACTTCATAGAACACTCGGCTATATAACAGTAACCTGGAGATGGACTAGAAAAGGCTGCTAACTTTTAGCATACTTAATAATACAAGGATGTATCCTAGAGATGGACTATAAATAGCTGCTACCTAGCACAGTCAGCTATACGAGTGCATCCTAGAGATAGATTATAAACAGCTGCTAAATTATAGCTCACTTAATAATACAATAGTGTATCCTAGAGATGGATTATAAACGGCTGCTACCTTATAGCACACGTAATAATACAAGAGTGTATCCTAGAGATGGACTATAAATGGCTGCTGCCTTATAGCACACTTAATAATACAAGAGTGTATCCTAGGGATATACTTTTAACGGCTGCTACTTTATAGCACACTTAATATAACAAGAGTGTATCCTAGAGGTGGACCATAAACGGCTGCTACCTTATAGTACACTTAATAATACAAGAGTGTATCCTAGAGATAGACTATAATCTGCTGCTACCTTATATCACACTCAATAATACAAGAGTGTATCCTAGAGATGGATTATAAATGGCTGCTACTTTATAGCACACTTACTAATGCAAGAGTGTATCCTAAAGATGGACTATAAACGGCTGCTACCTTATAGTACACTTAATAATACAAGAGTGTATCCTAGAGATAGACTATAATCTGCAGCTAACTTATAGCACACTTAATAATACAAGAGTGTATCCTAGAGATGGACTATAAATGGCTGCTGCCTTATAGCACACTTAATAATACAAGAGTGTATCCTAGAGATGGACTATGAGCGGCTGCTACCTTATAGCACACCTAATAATACAAGAGTGTATCCTAGAGATGGACTATAAACTGCTGCTAACTTATAGCGCACTTAATAATAGACTACAAGAGTGTATCCTAGAGATGGATTATAAACCGCTGCTACCTTATAGCACACTTAATAATAGACTACAAGAGTGTATCCTAGGGATATACTATAATCGGCTGCTACCTTATAGCACACTTAATAATAAAAGAGTGTATCCTAGAGATGGACTATAAACTGCTGCTACCTTATAGCACACCTACTAATACAAGAGTGTATCCTAGAGATGGAATATAAGCGGCTGCTACCTTATAGCACAATTAATAATAGACTACAAGGGTGTATCCTACGGATATACTATAAACGGCTGCTACCTTATTGCACACTTACTAATAGAAGAGTGTATCCTAGAGATGGACTATAAGCGGCTGCTACCTTATAGCACACTTAATAATAGACTACAAGAGTGAATCCTAGAGATGGACTATAAACGGCTGCTACCTTATAGCACACTTAATAATACAAGAGCATCCTAGAGATGGACTAGAAACGGCTGCTACCTAATAGCATACTCAGCTATACGATTGTATCCTAGAGATGGACTATAAACGGCTGCTACCTCATAACATACCTATCGAATAGTATCCTGGAGATGGACTACAAATGGCTGCTACCTTATAGCATACTTAATAATACAAGAGTGTATCCTAGAAGTAGACTACAAACGTCTGCTACCTTATAGCACACTTAATAATACAAGAGTGTATCCTAGGGATTGACTACAAACGGCTGCTACCTTATAGCACACTTAATAATACAAGAGTGTATCCTAGATATGGAATATAAACGGCTGCTACCATATAGCACACTTAATAATACAAGAGTGTATCCTAGGGATTGACTACAAACGGCTGCTATCTTATAGCACACTTAATAATACAAGAGTGTATCCTAGAGATGTAATATAAACGGCTGCTACCTTATAGCACACTTAATAATACCAGAGTGTATCCTAGATATGGACTACAAACAGCTGCTACCTTATAGCACACTTACTAATACAAGAGTGTATCATAGAGATGGACTATAAACGGCTGCTAACTTATGGCACACTCAATAATACAAGAGTGTATCCTAGGGATTGACTATAAACGGCTGCTACCTTATAGCACACTTTATAATACAAGAGTGTATCCTAGGGATTGACTATAAACGGCTGCTACCTGATAGCACACTTAATAATATAAGAGTGTATCCTAGAGATGGACTATAAACGGCTGATACCTTATAACACTCTTAATAATACAAGAGTGTATCCTAGGGATTGAATATAAATGTCTGCTACCTTATAGCACACTTAATATTACAAGAGTGAATCCTAGAGATGGACTATAAACGGCTGCTACCTTATAGCACACTTAATAATACAAGAGTGTGTCCTAGGGATTGACTATAAACGGCTGCTAACTTATAGCACACTTAATAATACAGGAGTGTATCCTAGGGATTGACTATAAACGGCTGCTACCTTATAGCACCCTTAATAATACAAGAGTGTATCCTAGAGATGGACTATAAGTGGCTGCTACCTTATAGCACACTTACTAATACAAGAGTGTATCCTAGAGATAGACTATAATCTGCTGCCACCTTAGAGCACACTTAATAACAATAGTGTATCCTAGAGATGGACTATAAACGGCTGCTAACTTATAGCACACTTAATAATACAAGAGTGTATCCTAGAGATGGACTATAAACTGCTGCTACCTTATAGCACACTTAATAATACAAGAGTGTATCCTAACGATGGACTATAAACGGCTACTTCCTTATAGTACACTTAATAATACAAGAGTGTATCCTAGAGATGGACTATAAGTGGCTGCTACCTCATAACACACTTAATAATACAGGAGTGTATCCTAGAGATGGACTATAAATGGCTGCTACCTTATAGCACACTTAATAATACAAGAGTGTACCCTAGAGATGGACTATAAACGGCTTCTACCTTATAGCACACTTAATAATACAAGAGTGTATCCTAGGGATGGACTATAAACATCTGCTACCTTATAGCACACTTAATAATACAAGAGTGTATCCTAAGGATTGACTATAAACGGCTACTACCTTATAGCACACTTAATAATACAAGAGTGTATCCTAGAGATGGACTATAAGTGGCTGCTACCTCATAACACACTTAATAATACAAGAGTGTATCCTAGAGATGGACTATAAATGGCTGCTACCTTATAACACAGTCTGCTATTGTATCTAAGAGAAAGACTACGTAAGGCTGCTATCTCATAGCTCTCACGGCCATGGGCATGGTCAAATTTTAATTACAAAAGTATACTGGATATGGAGTGTGTGTAACGTTGACTTCCTCATATAGTGTGGCTGTCCCGGTGGAGACATTGTGCCCCACCTGGCTGCTACCTCATAGCACGCGGCATTAGCCCGCTCCCTTGAGCGCCCTCTATTCACATAACTTCACCGCTGTGGCACGCCTAATGAGCCGGCGATTAGCATCGAACTCCCACCCCCTACACGCCCTGATCAGTACAGTCACTGCTAGCACGCACGCAAACCCTCATAAGCAGTTTATTTGGTCTTTGATATTGCTTGAATTGTGGCAATCATTGTGATTCTCTTTGATTTTTAAGATATTGGGAAGGAGGGGGCCGTAGCCTTAAGTTAGGAACCATCCCAGCATTTGCCTGGAGTAGAAGTGGGGGAAACCACAAAAATACTCTTCCAGGTGGCTAAGGTTGGACTCGAACCCTCACCTTTACAGTTTTACCTCACGAGGCTATGTGTACCCTGTTCCAACCCACACACCAGAATTAAAGTTTCTTGCCCGAGCCAGGAAGCAAACCCGAACCTCCGGGGCGAAAGCCAAGGACACTAGCTGCTAAACCACGAGGTGGTCACGTGTGGTTGGCCTTATGATAGAAAGCCGGGAGACAACCCTGAAATCAGTTGTCCACTTCTTCAAAACCGTGGGGATCCAGCCAGAGATATGCAGGGGTGCCGCTCTCTGCGTTCTGAAAACGCTGGTCAACATATTGAAGCTGGAAGAAGGAAGCTTGTAGTTTGAAGTGACCGCAAATCTTGTGATTATGAGCCACGGGACCTCCTTTTTAAGTGGAATCCGAACCACAGGACATGGCTTTTCACTTTGAAATTCTCACATGCATTGCCATGAAATCGATCCCAGTTCACCATAGTGAGAGACCAACAGCTTGACTGCCACGCTACTACGCCCCCTCAACATATTGATGAACCACCACATATATAGGCTAATACCAACAACTGATAAATAAATAAAAATCCTGTCTTGGTTCTGTTTCTTACCAACTTTATTAGCCTACTTTTCACATTTTGCAAAAATGGGGAAAAAGTAGACTTATGAGATCGGCAAATGTGTGTCTGTCTGTCTGTCTGTCTTTCTGTCTGGCTGTGTGTGTGCCCCCCCCCTATCAACTCCTAAACGGCTGCAGCAATCAAAACAAAATTTGGGAGGAGTAAAGATCTATACCTGAATATCTCACGGCCATATTTGAAAATGATGTCAGTGCTACCAACTGCTGAAAAATCGCAATTGAAATTTGAGCTCCATGTTGGATATCTTGGAAGGTATGAAAGGGAGCTATTTCAAAATTGGCACACGTATAGATAATAATATTGTAGTTTAATTTCCAGGAGGCCATACATGGCAGTGTTGCCAAAATGATTATAAGCCTGCTGATAAGTCCAAATTTTAAATGCATATAACTTCTACACTATCAATTGGATTTCAACCAAATTTCGTATGTGCTATGTGTACATAAACAGATATGACTAAGCATATTCTTATGAGCCACGAGGGGTGCCAACTGTTAATAAATGCTCTCAATTTGTTTTTATCCAAATAGACATACATAAGAAAGTATGCAAGCCGACAGCTTTATACTATGCACACGTATAGTACCCGACATTCTATATTAATTTGGAGTAACTTATATACGTCAGTGCTACCAACATGATTCTAAGCCTGCTGAGAGGTCCAACTTTAAATACATGTAAATTCTATACTATCATTAGGATTTGAAGCAAATTTCGTGTGTGCTATGTGTATCATAACATGTATGACTAAGCAAATTCTTAAGAGCAACCAGGGTTGCCAACTGTTAATAAATGCTGTCTCTATTTTTGTTGCCCTAATATCAATATATCAGAATGTATGCTAGCCAATAGCTCTAAACTTTGCACATGTATAGTACCTGGTATTCTAGATTAATTTGGAGTAACTAATAAACGTCAGTACTGCCAACATGATTCTAAGCCTGCTGATAGTTCTAATATTAAAATGCATGTAACTTCTATACTAACTAATGGATTTCATTAAAAATTGGCACAACAATATATCGTATTATTTCAGATTATTTCTGACCAATACATGGATGACATTGTTGCCAATATGATTTTACGCGCGCTGTTAGATCCAATGTTTAACTGCTTGTAACGTCCACGCTATCCATTGGACTTACCCAATTTTTGTATTCTGTACCTTAAGAGATGGAACTAAGAATATATTCAGTCACCAGGGCTGCCAAATGTAGTTCTCTATTAGGCTACATTATGCCAGGTATACAGTATTTTGAACTATTTAGAAATTTCGATATTACCAACTTAATTTCGTCATTATTCTAGATAGATCCAAATAGATTAATCATTAGCATGAATCTGAAATTTTAAGTTCGTCGCAGAACTTCTTGTTTTTCTTTTTATATGAGATGTTTATAAACATTATCTCTATATTCATGATCTAGGCTTACAGGATGGAGCCGCGTCATGTAACTTTGATTGTTTCCCGACGTTTCGTCTGTCATTGCAGCAGCCTTAATCATGGCTACGAGTTCATGTATGCACTCAAACTGGTAGTTGATTGCCAGTCAGACGTACCTGCTTGGTCTGCGTTGTCGTCACACTGCTCCCTGATAGGTCCAAATCCCAGCCAGTCATGTGCCAAGAGAACTTTCCATGTGTTGCTAAGCCTGAATCTGTCTTCGTGATTGAAATTATTGGGATGTTTCACGACCTCTATTGATTCTCTATTGATTTGTTTAATCACAGTGGTTCTCTTTGATTTATAAGTAACTAGCCGAAGACCCGTGCTTCGCTACGCGTCATAAATAAATTAAAATGTGAAAGTGACAGTTAAAACAGGGGATAGGCGAGGTGCTGCGCAGAGGGAGATTAAGGATGGAATATTTTGTCCAACTACACCGTTCGGCGTTGACCGTTTTTTATAGCACAAATTTAGGTTTTACTCGTTAACCGTTGGAAATACCTTTCGGATAGAAAATGTAATTTTAAACCCCTTATATGCCATCAAAAGTTTGCTATTTCTTAGCGTTCACTTTTTAGATAGATTTCATTAGAAAGCTAACTATTGCAATGGGTACCATGTTTCGACTTCCGGAAAATGTCGACATATCTTCGCGTTTCACATCCCCCAGACCCCAAAACCACCGTCAGTTCAAAAGTTTATATATAATTTATGTATATATGTATCTATCTATCTATCTATCTATATATATATATATATATATATATATATATATATATATATATATCAGTTTCTTGTGGACACGATAACTGCCGTAATTTTGCACCCATCACTTTGAATTTTTTACATAATATGTATCCCTATAAAATCTCGATCGAGTTCGTTAATGGGCAAAATCGGTCGAAGAGGATGAAAATGGTGGGCTTTTTTCGAAAAAGTGAAATTTCGCTATAACTCTCTTAATACAAGAAATATCGAATCCATTCAATGTTCATAATATGTGCCGGTTAAGTGCAAAACATTTATGTCAAATAAGTTTTTTGATAGCACCAACCATTGGAAAAAAGTGGGTTTTTCGGGAAACATTAATCATATCTCTCTTAATAGGCACAATATCAAAACCGTACAAAATGGAAAATATTTCCCTAATAATTACCTAAAACTTTTGTCTGAAATAATTTTTGATATGACCCACCATTACGCCAAGGGATGAGAAAAATGACTTCGGAATTTAAAAAAATGCCAAGTGTCATCAGAGGTTACCATAACAACGCTTTTAAATTGATAAGGGATGATCTATCAGAGGTTGCCAAGACAACGCCATTGACGAGATCACTTTCATTTTTAGCCTACTTTTCACAGTTTTCAAAAATGAGGAAAAAGTAGACTTATAAGATATATACGGGAAAATGTGTCTGTCCTTCTGTCTGTCTGTCTGTCTGTCTGTCTGACTGTCTGGCTGTGAGTGCGTGTCCCCCCCCCCTATCAACTCCTAAACGGCTGCAGCAATCGAAACCAAATTTAGTATGAGTAAAGATGTATACCGGAATATCTCAGGCCCATATTTGAAAAAGATGCCAGTGCTACCAACTGCTAAAAAAACGCACTAGACATTTGAGCTCCATGTTGGATATCCTGGAAGGTATACATGGGAGCTATTCTAAAATTGGCACACATGTAGATAATACTATTTCAGTTTAATTTCCAGGTGGCCATACATGACAGCGTTGCCAAAATAATTGTAAGCCTTCTGATAAGTCCAATTTTTAAATGCATATAACTTCTACACTATCAATTGGATTTCAACCAAATTTTGTATGTAATATGTGTACATAAACATATATGACTGAGTGTATTCTTAAGAGCCACCAGGGCTGCCAACTGTTAATAATTGCTCTCTATTTTGTATCCAAATATATCAGAAAGTATGCAAGCCGACAGCTTTAAACTATGCACACGTAAATTACCCGACATTTTACATTAATTTGGAGTAACTTAAATACGTCAGTTCTTCCAACATGATTCTAAGCCTGCTGATAGGACCAATTTTTAAATACATGTAACTTCTATACCAACAAATGGATTTCATCCAAAATTGGCACAAAAATATATAATATTTCAGATTATTTCTGACCAGCACTCGCATGACATTGTCGCCAACATGATTTTACGTGTACTAACAGATCCAATGTCTAAATCCATGTAACGTCCTTTGGACTTCAACCACATTTTGTATTCTGTACCTTAGGAGATGGAAGTAAGAATATATTCAGTCACCAGAGCTGCCAACTGTATTGCTCTATTAGGCTACATTATGCCTAGTATACCTTATTTCGAACTAATTAATACATTTCGATATTACCCACTTAATTTCGTCATTAATCTAGATAGGTTCATATACTGTAGATTAATCTATGGCATGAATCTTAATTTTAAGAAAAGTAGGCTCTTTAGTTCGTCATGGAACTTCTTGTTCCATCTGACTATGAGGGAAGCGGCTAACTGGTAGCTTGCTGAAATTCTATGCCCAAGGTGCTGGTTCAAAGCCGGACAAAGTCGCCGGATTTTCTAAGAGCGCTAAAAATCCGTCATCATGCTTTCCCTCGGAGGGGAAGTTACAACGTTCGTTGCAAGTTGCTGGTTGCGGTGGCATCTGGCAGCCAAGTTCACAGCTAGGTGTCGTTGACGTTAGTATTTGGTACAAAATTAGGTACTACTACTTAAAATTGACCGTCTGCAGACCTTACCTGAATTACAGACTAATACAGTCATCACAAATAACACCGTTTATCAGACAGATTCTACACACACCTAATGTACACGGGGTTACATGACCACCTTGTCGCAGCCCCTAAACTGAGGAACCAACCAACATCTCTGCGGGAGATAAAATTTTGCGTGAAGAAGTAACAGACTATTAGATAATTACACATTAGTTCCAAACCTTGCATAAGGACAGTGTGATCACAAGTATATAAAATTAACCCCAAATGACAAGAAGGTTACCATCCCCATAAGACAGTAAAATGTTAAAAGTATGCCTAGAAAGACGAAAAAATGTTAACTAACCTCCAATTGTAAAATACTTGCTCGCAATAAATGAGGTCTGATCCTCCTACGAAAACCTGCATATTTTGCCTATTATAGCCTATCCCCTAGTTTGCCCGGTGAAATCTACCTCCGCCTTCCGGCGTGCCGAGAGGAATTTTTTATTTGAAATGGAAATATGAAAGTTTGAAACCAAAGGGTGTAGTGACGTCACTAAAATGGTCGCCATAGTGCAAAGTATTGAATTCAAATTAGCCTATATGTTAACCAGGTAAATCAGCTACTTCCATGTAAAATTCATGTAAGGCGCCCCAGTGGTTCTTGCGTGATTGAGTAATACACAGACACACACCATCTCATTTTTAGCCTCGCTTCGCTCGCGTCATAGTTGTGTCATATTGTTATTCAATGACATGCAGGTTTAACCCCGTTAACACCCCTTTAGAACCTGAATATCCAAAAATCCCTCCTCAAGACTGTTTCGACACACAACAAACATATCCCCTTCTTCTAACTTCAATAGTTTTGATTGGTCGATGAGAGTGAACATCCAAAAATCCTTCCTTAGTGGACGTTTTTCTTCCAGAATTTCACCTCTCCCCACATGCCCCTTACATTGGATTTATGAAAGAAACGGTCGAACATCTACTTATTTTAATTATTTATTCATTTATTTATTTTTAAGCTGATTGGAACTCGGAGAAAATCAAACTCCTCGTCTATGTCGTTTAAGAGATACACACTCCGTTAGGAATCTTTCAACCCCCACTTTTCATCCCTTTCACCTCATAATATACACCACATCGAAAAACCATTAGACATGTGTCAGCTAGTATGCCTAGTATCACATCCCCAAATGAAACCACTCATGAGATATTGTTATTCAATGAAATGCACGTTTACTCCCTCAACACCTCATTAGAACCTGAATATCCAAAACTCTTTCCTTAGTGGACGTTTTCGACATACAACGAACATATCCCCAAAATTTCATGTTTCTAACTTCAATAATTTTGGCTGGGCGATGATGAGTGAGTGAGTCAGTCAGGACATTTTCTTTCATTAATTTTTGAGAATTTCACCCCTCCCCAAGAACCCCTTAAATTGGATTTATGAAAAAAAAAAACGGTCGAACACCTATTTAAAGCTGTTTTTCCCCTGAGTTTGATGAGTGAGTAAGTAAGTCAATCAGTTAGGACACTCCCCCCCCCCCCCCCCGAATTTCACTCCTCCCCATGGGTCCCTTAAATTGGATTTATGAAGAAATGGTCGAACACATATTTACTTATTTTTAAGCTGCTTTTTCTGCTGAATTTCCAACTTATCGCCTATGTTGAATAAGAGATACAGTACACGCTCCGTTAAGAATCCTTCAACCCCCAATTTTCTCCCCTTTCACCTCATAATATACACCATATCGATAAACCCTTAGACATATGTCTGCTTATTTTGAATGCTTAGTTTGTTTGCCGAATATCACATCCCCAAATGAAACAACTCGTGAGATATTGTTATTCAATGAAATGCAAGTTTAACCCCCTTAACACCCCTTAAGAACATGAATATCCAAAAATCCATCCTTAGTGGACTTTTTCGACATACAACGAACATATCCCCAAAATTTAAAGTTTCTAACTGCAATAGGTTTGCTGGGGGATGATGAGTGAATATCCAAAAATCCCTCCTTAGTGGACTTCTTTCCCCAGAATTTCATCCCTCCCCATGAGCCCCTTAAATTGGATTATGAAAAAACGATCGAACACCTATTTACTACTTTTTCAATCTGATTTTTCTCCCTGAGATTCTTACTTTTTGCCTCTGTCTTTTAAGAGATACTTGCTCCGTTAAGAATCCTTCAACACTCACTTTTCACACATACACCTCATAATATACACCACATCGAAAAACCCTCAGACATGTGTCTTCTTATTCTTAAAGACGAGTTTATATGCCTAGTATCCCATCCCAAAGGAAACCAATCGGGAGATATTGTTATTAAATTAAATGCAAGTCTACCCCCTTAACACCCCTTTAGAACCTGAATATCCAAAATTCCTTCCTTATTGGACGTTTTCGACATACAACGAACATAGCGCCTTAATGTCATGTTTCTAACTTCAATAATTTTGGCTGGGGGATGATAAGTGAGTGAGTAAGTCAGGACATTTTCTTTCAATTATTTTTTAGAATATCACCCCTCACATGAACCCCTTAAATTGGATTTATGAAAGAAAACGGTCGAACACCTATTTACTTATTTATGAGCTGTTCTTCCACCCTGAGTTTGGTGAGTGAGTGAGTTAGGACACTTTCTTTCCTGTTTTTCCCCCCAGAATTTCACCCCTCTCCAAGAGCCCCTTAAATTGGATTCATGAAAAAACGGCCGAACACCTATTTACTTATATTCTAAGCTGTTTTTTCCCGCCGAATTTCAAACTTCTCGCCTATGTCGTTTAAGAGATACACGCTCCGTTAAGAACCCCTCAACCCCCAATTTTCACCCCTTTCACCTCGTAATATACACCACATCGATAAACCCTTAGACATATGTCTGATTCATTTAATGATTAGCTTATATATCGAATATCACATCCCCAAAGAAACAACTCATGAGATATCGTTATTCAATGAAATGCACGTTTACCCCCTTAACACCTCTTTAAAACCCGAATAACAAAAATCATTCATTAGTTGACGTTTTCGATATACAGCGAACATATTCCCAAAATGTCATGTTTCTAACTTTAATAGTTTTCGCTGGGCGTGATGAGTGAATGAGTCAGACAGGACATTTTCTTTCAATTATTTTTACCAGAATCTCACCCCTCCCCATGGGCCCCTTAAATTGGATTGATGAAAAAACGCTTGAACGCCTATTAACTTATTTTTTAAGCTGTCTTTTTCCCCTGAGTTTCATGAGTGAGTGAGTTAGTCAGTCAGTTAGGACACTTTCTCTCCTTTTTTCCCCCCAGAATTTCACCCCACTTCATCGGCTCCTTAAATTAATTTATGAAAAAACGGTGGAACACCGATTTACTTATTTTTTAAGCTGATTTTTTTCGCTGAGTTTCAAATTTCTCGCCTATGTTGTTTAGGAGACAGGCCTACACGCTTCGTTAGGAATCCTTCAACCCCCAATTCTCACCCCTTTCACCTCATAATAATACACCACATCGAAAAACCCTTTGACACATGTTTGCTTATTTTTAATGATTAGTTTATATGCCGAGTATCACATCCACAAATGAAACCTCTCGTGAGATATTGTTATTCAATAAAATGCAGGTTTAACCCCCTTAAGACCCCTTTTGATCCTGAATATTCAAAAATCCTCCCTTAGTGTATGGTTTTGACATACAACGAACATATCCCGAAAGTTTCCAACTTCAATATTTTTGGCTGGGCGATGATGAGTGTGTGAGTGAGTCAGGACATTTTCTTTCAATTTTTTTTCTTCCGAATTTCACCCCTCCCGATGAACCCCTTAAATTTGGTTTATCAAAAAAACTGTCTAACACATATAAGATATACTTATTTTTAAGCAGTTTTTCCCCCTGAGTTTGAAGAGCGAGTGAGTCAGTCGGTTAGGACACTTTCTTTCCTGTTTTTTACCCAGAATTTCACCCCTCCCCATAGGCCCCTTAAATTGGATTTATGAAAAATATACACCACATCGAAAAACCCTCAGACACGTGTCTTCTTATTTTTAATGATGAGTTTATATGCCGAGTATCACATCCCCCAATGAAACCAATCGGGAGATATTGCTATTCAATGAAATGCATGTCTACCCCCTTAACACCTCTTTACAACCTGAATACCCAAAAATCCTCTCTTAATGAGCGTTTACGGCCCTTGAGGACGCTGCATACCAAATTTCATTTCAATCCGTCGTGTGGTTTCTGAGATTTCGTGATGAATGGATGACTGAGTGAGTGAGTGAGTGAGTGGTATTTGACAAATATCTAGTAGATAGTGTCCAGTCTTTGTTATGCTATACTCGTTTGACAGTGCTGTGTGAGCAGTTGAGTAACTAACGGGATTTCAAGTAAAGCTCCTCATTTTCTATACCGGTAGTGCAGAGCAAAACTGGCATCCAGTCGGCCGTGTCTCGACTTGAGCTATGTTGCCATGGAAACTATCTGCCTTGCCATTCCTTCATGAGTATATTTTATGATTTGATTAGCCTGTGATTGAGTGCAAAAGGGCCGAAATCAGAAGAATGAGAAAGACTATCGAAAATTCATGTAGCCAGCGGTTCCTTCTGGGTCCTAAACTATGTGTATGCAAAATTTGGTTGAGATTGGTGGAACGGTGTTGATTTGTATACGGAACCAACCCACCCACCCACCCACATACATACAGACTTTCACTTTTATATATAAGATAGGGAAGGAGGTGGCCGTAGCTTTATGTTAGGATATATCCCAGCATTTTCAGTGGGGATACAATCGTCGATACACGACGCGGCTCCATCATGTAAGCCTAGATGATAAACTAGACACCGATCGCGAAAGCTTACGGTCTAAATTATCTCTTTATAATTCATTCTTTGTTCCATATACAGTACATTAACTTTGTTTACAACGCGAGGTTGATGGGAGAACATACAAGCTATATTTAATGTATAGAGAAGGTGCAAAAGCCACAATGCCTATTTCTTGCGATCAGATATCTTGCCAACAGTAAACATAATGACAATGATTAACATAATTTACTTAGCTGATATGTAAATTTTACAGGTACCTTGGCATTTCTTCTGCTACACTACGAGCAGTTGTATTTAACACCAGCGTTCATGTTTAGCATGTGGACAGACCGTTAGCTTCATTTCATTACTGGTAAAGCTTTTGGGGTAAATATCGTCTCTATAAATGGTTCAATTACAACAAGCTTTAACTGCTAACTAGTTGGGCACGCTCTTTAAATCACGTGTTCCATTTTTCTCCTAATCGTAAGCTTAATGGATCCTAATAGAGATCATCAGCATGTCATTAACGTTTTATGTCGTTGTTGTTATATTTTAAATCCCAACACATTGGTATCAACAGACCGTGTAAGTACCAGCCAAAATATGTTTCGGACTATGGAACCCATATAAATACTAGGACAGAGAAATCCGTACTGAAAAAAAAACTGGCACTACAGCCCATGAAGGGCCTAGGCCTACCAAGCGACCACTGCCCAGCCATTAGGCCTGCAGATATTGGGGTGACGCGTGATCAGCGCATCGGGTCCCCTCGGCCGTTAATCTTGGTTTTCGTGATCGGTGCGGTGCCGCACTGTCAGACAGCTACTCAATTGTCCTCACGAGGCTGAGTGCACCCCGTTACAGCCCTCACGTCAGTTTCTAATATCCCTGACGGATCTGGGAATCAAACCCGGGGCCTCCGGATGAGAGGCAGGCGCGCTACCCCAACACCACGGGGCCGGCAAATCCATACTGATAAAACCATCAAATTCAACCGACCTGATATCCTATTTCTGATCGTCAGAAGAAAGAAACTGTGAAAATCAATTTATCTGTACCACTCAACCGCAACCTTCATATACCTTATGCCCAAAAATCAATAAATACACCGAATTGGGCATTGATGTAAAACAACTCATGTGCGGAGCAAGTGTACATCTGGCCTCTCATTCCATCTGCAACTGGACTGGAGGACCAATTACAGGCTCTCAGAATGGTGCAGAAGCTGGCACAGATCCAAAAGTTGGTGATCTTCAACACTTGCCATACAGTGCAACGATTCCTAAATGAAGAATGAAATTTGTAAGTGATTAACATTAGTCCGTATTTTCAGTAGTTGAACCATTGTAAAATGTAGAATTTTTGAATAATGATAATAATAATCCGATGCATTTCGGGATAGCCAATTGTCCCGTTCTCAAGTTTAGAAATTAAGCAAAGAAGTGAGTTAACTTTGGCATGTCGCCTCCAAACATAAGATAGGAGTCTGTGTCGAAACATAATTCACTACTCTGTGATCTCTTGATACAATGAAGATGATACTAACTTGACTATAAAGAGCACCCATGATCTACTCAAGGGATATTTAGCTATGTTTAGAAATTAACATTACCCATAGAGTCAGGGTGGCTGTAGAACCTGTTATCTATTCCCCGACTTTCCCCTTATCTATTTTATGCTACAAAGTGATGTGGATAAAGTATTTCTATTTAAAAGAGACGGTGGTTGAAATACAATATACCTGTGTAAAGTGACATACGTTATTCAATTTAATCGTCAGGTTTACCAGTTTCATAACACAAAATCCTGTGGGTGAGTAATTAGTATTAGAGAACGGATGGTTGGAAAATTATATTGGTGGGTTTACCCATGTATGGTACATTACCAAAGTTAAGCAGTTTATTCGTGAGGATTCTTAAGTTGTTGTCTTACAGGATTCCTGAACGAGAAGCAGCTTCTATCTGTTCAAGATAACAATTCTCCTTCTGTCTGGTTAACGGCGTGTGGAATAGTCGACACAAGAGCCAACTAAGCCGCGCATAGCGACAATGCAGGGCAATGCCAAGTCATTTTGTTAAGGGGAAGGAGATTATCTTCATAGCAGTGGTGGTAAGCCTCTTATTGCGCCACTACAGCGCTTCATACACACCTTGCCTCGCCCAAAACCTTATCACCTGGGCCCTTTAGGGACGATTGAAATTATTAATGGTCTTAGATAAAGGCTAACCAACCAGCAGTGAGAAGCGAAATACTTAAAGATTCACTGTTCAAAATGTTACCACCTGGGGGTTGTTAAGGCCTGGGAATATGGGGCCAGGCGATCTCTGATCTCAGCAGACGAGTGGGATTGGACCCAACCGCCGGTCGTCTCATTATTTTGCAACTACAGACGAATATCGGGACGGCACTTAATAATAGTCCATGGTCGCTTCCTTCCATCTCTTTACACTATTTCCTTCATCACTGATTAGGCCTGGTGATGAGGTTTCACCACAGATTCATCTCACCTCATCTCTAAACTTATAAAACTGCGACTACAACCTCAATTGGGATCAAATTGATGATCTTTCGTATCAAGAGAGTCAATGAGTCACCATCCACAGGAACATATTATGTGTATCTCCTTTTAGAATCAGTTAGCTATTTGTCTATCACTATGTAATAGTAATCTAGATTTATGATGCTCAATTTCACTGAACCGTCATGGATAACACCACCACATCAGCACAATTTAGGTATTATTAGCACAAACATTTTACATTTTTCAAATCAAATCATTCATATCGTCCAATCATTGAAACGCTGCATCCATTAACATTTTAACTGCGGATTGAGCAACGTGATAAAATAGCTCATAAAAGTGCAATGCGGAAGAAAACCGCACGTCAATAAAAGCACAAATACATAAAATGGAGCAATAACGGGCAATTCCTCAACCGTAATTGGAATATTATGTGAACTTTCAACAATTTAGGTCATTCGTTAATATTCCACATACTGTCGAATTAGGCACGGTAAAAATAATTCTAACTCAACACCTTTCATTGACCATCAATAGCCGTTAACATGGCACACAGTGCTTTACTCAGTGTTACCAAATCGAGCCAGTAGCGTAGCCTGGGGGTGTTTCTGGGGGGTTAGAACCCCACTACCTTTTTTTATTCTTTAGCCTACTTTTCACATTTTGCAAAAATGAGGAAAAAGTAGGATTATGAGATCGGGCAAATGTGTGTCTGTCTGTCTGTCTGTCCTTCTGTCTGTCTGGCTGGCTGTGTGTCCCCCCCCCCCCTATCAACTCCTAAACGGCTGCAGCAATCGAAACCAAATTTGGTAGGAGTAAAGATCTATATCTGAATATCTCACAGCCGTATTTGAAAATGATGTCAGTGCTACCAACTGCTGAATAATCGCAATTGAAATTTGAGCTTCATGTTGGATATCTTGAAAGATATAAATGGGAGCTATTTTAAAATTGGCACACGTATAGATAATAATATTGCAGTTTAATTTCCAGAAGCCTATACATGGCAG
Organism: Meconema thalassinum; assembly: GCA_946902985.2. NCBI lineage: Eukaryota > Metazoa > Arthropoda > Insecta > Orthoptera > Tettigoniidae > Meconema > Meconema thalassinum. The sequence goes on along the minus strand of OX336388.2, from coordinate 1,732,574,733 downwards.
TGTTGCCAAAATGATTATAAGCCTGCTGATAGGTCCAAATTTTAAAAGCCTATAACTTCTACACTTTAATTGGATTTCAACCAAATTTCGTATGCGCTATGTGTACATAAACAGATATGACTGAGCGTATTCTTACCAGCCACCAGGGCTGCCAACTGTTAATAAATGCTCTGATTTAAAAAAAATCCAAATACCCATTTATCAGAAAGTATGCAATCCGACAGCCTTAAACTATGCACACGTATACTAACTGGCATTCTACATTAATTTGAAGTAACTTATACACGTCAGTGCTACCAACATGATTCTAAGCCTGCTGAGATTTCCAACTTTAAATACATGTAACTTCTCTACTATAATTTGGATTTCAACGAAATTTCGTGTGTGCTATGTGTACCATAACAGATATGACTATGCCGATTTTTAAGAGTAACCAGGGTTGCCAACTGTTAATAAATACTGTCTCTATGTTTGTTACCCTAATATCAATATATCAGAAAGTATGCAAGCCAATAGCTCTAAACTTTGCACACGTATAGTTCCTGGCATTCTAGATTAATTTCGAGTAACTAATATAGGCCTCCGCCAGTGCTGCCAACATGATTCTAAGCCTGCTGATAGGTCCAATTTTAAAATGCATGTAACTTCTATATTAACTAATGGATTTCTTTCAAAATTGACACAACAATAGAACATATTATTTCAGATTATTTCTGACCAATACATGTATGTCATTGTTGCCAACATGATTTTACGCGCGCTGTTAGATTCAATGTTTAACTGCATGTAACGTCCATACTATCCATTGGACTTCAACCAAATTTTGTATTCTGTACCTTAAGAGATGGAACTAAGAATATATTCAGTCATCAGGGCTGTCAACTGTAGTTCTCTTAGGCTACATTATGCCAGGTATACAGTATTTCGCAATAATTAGAAATTTCGATATTACCAACTTAATTTCGTCATTATTCTAGATATATCCATATAGGTTAATCAGTGGCATGAATCTTAAATTTTAAGAAAAGTAGGCTCTTTAGTTCGCCACGGAACTTCTTGTTTTATTTTGTAACGAAATGAACAGGAACTGATCATTAATAAAATAAATAGACCTTCCTTATATTAAATAATGATACTTGCATATTAATCTATAACTCATGCCTTGTGAGACATCGGTATGGTTGTGAATAGTATCTGCATCATCACCAGCGCCGGCTGCTTGGTGATGAAGCCTTTCGGCTTGGCTCCCCACTGAGGGTACAAATGTCTTCCATGACAACACATAACTCTGTCCTCCCACGGTTGCCAATCTAGCTTATTCCCCTCTAAATACAGTTTTAATGAAAGTGAGTCTAGCCTCAGATAATTTTAAATCCCACCTAACAGGGCAATTAGCTTTCTTTCTTTTCTTAGCGGGATGAAAGTTCGGAAGTTGTAGCGTATATAAATTAGACTAGTTTGAATAAGGAACTAGAATATTCTATGGGTATATTAACCCTAATTTGGAGATCGTTGTTAACTTTTTGCGTGTAAGATAGAGTTGCTTCATATTACTACGTTCGGCAACTCTCCAAGTTACTATGAGCCCTCTCATTGGTCGATCTTGGTTACGCTGGTGGCTCGAGGATACGGAGTTAGTTAGTTATTGAGGTATTAAGGGGCGGAACTACGAGGTCATCGGCCCCTGAGGTTACGGAAAATCACTAACTAGTAGACTACTCTCAAGACCTATGTTATCAATCAAATATGTAATTTTCTGCTGAAGGGAATTTTAAAAAATTTTGAATTTTGTATCTGTGATTAATTACCTCTCCAATTGTGTATAAATTATGATAATCCTCCTTTTGGAAGTATTTTAAATTAATTTTTTGTAGGATGATGCATAGGCTCCATGCTCCCGCAAGACAGGTAATTTAGACGGATGGAAACAGTATTTTTATGCATATGCCAACTAAATGACAAACTGGAGCAAAACAGATTGAGATGGTTTGGACATGTCAAGCGGATGAATGACGTAAGGCTACCAAGAAGAGCAGTGAACGACGGATGACAGGGAAGAGAGGACGAGGAAGACCAAGAATGCGTTGGATGGACTCGGTGAAGTATAGCATTAGAAAACGGAACCTGGATTGGAACACCGTGTCGGAAGAGGAATGGTGGAACGACAGAACAAAGTGGAGAGGAACCATATTTGCCCCCCACCCAGTGTCAGCTGGAAAATGGGAAATGAAGATGATGATGATGATGCCAAGTGAGTGGTAAATTTAAGTAGATGAGGGAAATATATTGCTGTGGAATTTGTGCATTGAAAGCATTGTTATGGATTTAATTGTTGACAACTATTTGTTTGCTTTGTTTAAAATGGTCGATATGGTTACAGGTGCTCCTCTTTACACATAAGTTTAGCTGCTAAGGTTGAACTGTTTTGTAAATCAGAATAAAATTATTTACAATATTTGCTGAAGAAACATTGTATAATGTACCGGTACTTAAATATTTGCCCTTTAAACTATACATAACACTTATGTTTGCATAAGGATTAGCATAAGAAGGAAGATAATAATAATAATAATAATATCGTATGGCCTCGGGTGCCTGGTGCAAGCTTTGTTAATTGACACCTAGAGGGTAGCTTGCATGTCGAATTTCGTCGTTCCTTTGAACGCTATGAAAGTCAAGGAGGTTAGATATCTAAACTCCTTGACACTACAGCGCTTTCAAGTAGAGAATGGAGGAACTTTGTGTTGGCGGAAAATCCCGAGATTAATTTTGCCATTGAACACGGCCTACTGAATTCAAATGGGTTCTTTAACATGCCAACAACGTATGACATGAGTATCGTGATTTTTGTCGCCTTCAAAAATCACTTACCATGGCCAGGGGCGAACCTGCAATTTTGGGGGTTGGTAGTCCGACACTATAACCACTCACCCACCGTGGCAAGCACAAGAAGGAAGATATTTATGTGTGATAAGAGCTCCTTCAGAAATACAGTTTCTCGAATATTCCTTCTTATTTTCATGGGTAAGACACCAACTGCTTTGTTTTTCCATAACCCATAGTGATCAACCTAACAATGGTCATCAAAATAAACAGTTTTAGCACAATCATCTATTCGTTATGGTATAATAGTAAATACACTCATAAGGTGGGTATACACTTGCGCGCCGCGTCCAGAATTATTATTTAGACGAACCTCCCGCGATCCATAGAAAACCCACGAGTGTGGTAAATATAATCATGTCTCCGCCGCACGAGGAAAACCTCGCAATTGCGGTTATGAGTGGTGCGGCTTTTTTTATTGGCAAGTTTTTGCAAAAAGAAAAAGAAACGACGACGACGTTGGTGGCACACTGACCTGTTTAAAAAAAAGGAATGGTGCGGAGCTAATGATGGACTTGAAGTTACAAGAATGAAGCGGCCAGTATAGGAATTTTAATCGAATGTCACCTTTTGACTTTGAGAATCTGCTGCAGAAGATTGGACCCCACATTTCCAATAAGATACGTATTTTCGCCCTGCGATTTATTTTACTTTTCTCACGCCGGTATGAATACAGCAGAGATGTCACCTTCTTCTTGCATTGGTCCTATTTCCCTCCAGGCATCTGCTTTTAGTCTAATGGTTTCTTAGAATGATCCTTATATTGAGGATCCCCCAGAAGAGGATTTTTGCGATAAGCATCAATCAGTTTTATCACAGATCCGTCTGACCACTCCATTATCACCACTCATAACGCACAAATATTGCAATCTGATGCGCGCGAGAAACAACGAACTTCTCACAATCCTGTCCAAATCTGAACTGCGAACACTCAAAGTGCGCGTGGAAAAAAAAACCGACAGGAGATGGATCGTGGTGCGCCGCACGGGCGCAGCTTCGAAACCCTGTACTAATCTAGCGAACTTGCTACGCGCGAGTGGCGCGGCGCGCAAGTTTATACCGACCTACTGTATACATTCCCTGCACGACCAGGCGCAATGTGCCTGGTAGATCACTTTTGCAGCAACGACACGTGTGGAGGGTCGTGGACAAACCGACCGATATGGGCTTGAAGGTCATACGGATACCGGCAGCTACTGAAAAGAGGAAGTAGCTCTGGTCCCACGAACGACTAATACGAAATAAGATTTATCACGTGTGCCTGTCTGACAGCCTCCGTGGCTTAGGCGGCAGCACGCCGGCCTCTCACCGCTGGGTCCGTGGTTCAAATCCCGGTCACTCCATGTGCTGGACAAAACGGAGGCAGACGGGTTTTTCTCCGGGTACTCCGGGTTTTCCCTGTCAAAATTTCATTCCAGCAACACTCTCCACTAACATTTCATTTCATCTGTCATCCATTTAATCATTGCCCCGGAGGAGCAGCCGGCACAGTCCATATCCTCGCCACTAGATGGGGGCTTCATCATTCATTCCATTCCTGACCTGGTCGGAGACTGGAAGCAGGCTGTGGATTTTCATTTTTCACGTGTGCCTGTCTGATCAGTTGCGCCCGACGGAAGGATAAATCCCTATGTAAAACAAAACTAAACTTACTGTACATTACGTGGCCAAATATTTTGTGATTGCCACTAGATCTCAGAAAATAATCACTAAATTCTTAACACGCTCCTTTAAACACTTCTTTGTTATAGTGAACCACAGCGAGAGGGTTGTTGCTAATACATTTAATGTCTCTGAGACATCGTGGTCATGTAGCCCCATGTACTCTGGTTTGGATGGGGCATTTGCCTGTTAGCTTGTGCCATTATGTTTATTTCTAACACGGGCTTGGATACGGGTAGGAAGTGGCCATGGATTTAACTTGAGTACCATCGCGGCATTCGCCTGGAATGGAAGTGAGAAATTACGGAAAATCTCTTCTCGGATGGCTGATTATGCTTTATTCTATAGTTCATCACGGAACCACTTGTATTTTGTGAAATTTCGACTAAGAGCAGAACGTGGTAGCAAAAACACTTTTCTGTTCTCAGCTCTGCCTCACGAGGTTGAGTGATCCTCTTTCCAGACCTCACAATCAGACCAGAATTCAATTTCTTAGCTGAGCCTGGAATGGAACGCGGACTTGGATCCACAGTTTAGGGGCTGCAACAACGCGATCATGTAGCCCCGTGTACTTTGGGTGTGTGTAGAATCCGTCTGATAACCGGTGTTAGTTGTGATGGCTGTATTAATGGGTGTTATCTGTGATTCAGATAAGGATTGAAGAAGATCAATTTCAAGTACTTCCTACTTTTGCTACCAAATGCTACCGTTAACGAGACTTAGCTGTGAACTAGGCTACTAGATGTCACAACAACCGGCACCTGGTGTTCGCTTTTGCGAATGTTTTTTTTTGTAGGCTATGTTTCCCTTACGGTGTGAAACACACGTTCAATTTTTCTGCCCCATTATTTTTATTTTCGTTAATTGCAGTCTGAACGCGGTGTTCTGATTTATTTATTTTATTGGTGTTTCAGTTTAATTGTTTTTCTGTATTATTCATGTCAACTTACCTTTTTTTTCTGAAGTGTCTTTCTAGACGCACCATATCGTCACACTTTCTCATGAGGTACTGTGCTCTCCCCAGCGGCAACGCTCGCAATGTGCATGGGGCTGTGCTTTGATTGGCTGCTTTTTCACCCCTCCTTCATTCTGGAAGATTCGGCGCGCTGACGTCTCTACCGCTATATAACCTTAGGTCCATCGGCCTATGTGTTGACTCTCCATCTTTACTCACTTGCTACTACAAGCTTGCCGGGGGTCATTACCCTCTGGTGTCACGGTCTTGCCGAAGGCCCTGCGTCACGTCAACACGGAGTTAGGCTCCAGGCCAACCTTTGCTCCAGCTGGCGGCTGGGCATTTTCTACAAACGCTGTACTCAGTTCAAGTCTGCCTAATGAAAAGACAACTTCTCGAACCAGCGGAGATGTTAATACCAAGAAACATCTCACTGCTGGTCAACTCTCGTCATCACGACTGAACATCGCCAAAACCTTGGCTCTGAACCAGCGCCTCCGGAGTGTGGGCGCATTAACCACGATCATCAGCCCTGTGCGGGCAAACAGAACTGCTACTTCAAAGCATCAGCCCCTTGCGGACCAACCAACTGTTTCCAGCCAAGGGTTTGCTGGCCTATAGAAAGGGTTATGCATTTTCACCTCATTGAAAGGTGGTATCATATTCATCATCGTTAATCATTAAGAGTTCCTCGTTTAGGTATTTATAATTATGTCTCTCTTTTTATGAACAATATAAATTTTTAATCCCTCATAAGGGAATTTTGTTAACCTTTTTCGTTTCCTGGAGAAACTTGCGAATTTGCATTTTTATTATTCTTCTTGTTAATTCTTAAAACTATATTTATTAGGAGTAACTTTATACGCTGTTTAAAAAATATTGCATTTTGAATTTGCATTTTTATTATTCTTCTTGTTAATTCTTAAAACTATATTTATTAGAAGTAACTTTATATGCTGTTTAAAAACTTTAATAAACGCAAAGGCAAATTCTAATCTTTGGTCTCTTCCATCACCCAAGATTCAATCCCTGTGTCCGAAACCTTACATCTTTTCGAAATCCCTAAAAGGGTGCAGCATTCCCCTTTCCATGGTACCTCAACCCCGGATCGAACCCAGAACCTTCATTCTGAGACCACAAATTCTATTCTAAAAAAAAAAAAAAACCTTGTGCAATCTAATATTTGTCTTATACATTTCAGTATATCGTGGCTAGCGCAGGAGATCTGCGGGAAAGCGGAAACAATCCCAGCATATTACACAACTGGTTTCTTTCTGGAAAGCAGGTCTGTCTGGTGCCGCAAGCAGCTTTGGTAAGTGAGTTATTCCAACTTTCCAGCCATGCCAGTAATAATAGATGATAAACTGTTAAACTCTCGGGCGGCCTACAAAGGTCAACTCACCCGTTTTCAAAAATATTTAGCTACTCTACCGAAAGAGGAACAAAACCTTGATATTATATCTCAGCGTTTAAAAGCTTTTGAACAGGCGTACGAGAAATATGATCTCGTGCAACTTGAAATTGAAATCAAAAATCCAGAACATCAATCAGATAGGGAAGAAGTAGAGAGTAATTACTTTGATACACACGCTCAGGCTGTGGCATTAGTTAGAACTTTGACCCTGGCGTTGAAGGTAGATGAAACTCAAGGAAGAATTAGCGACCATGGGAATGGTATCAAACCATTGCTACCTAAAATTGAAATTCCGCATTTTTCAGGAAAGGAAGAGATGTGGCAATCATTCTTTGAATTGTTCAGTTCATTAGTACATGATAATGCCACACTTCCAGAAATTCAGAAATTTCATTACTTAAAATCCATTTTGCAGGGACCACCCCTTCAACTTATAAGAGAACTCCCCTTAACAGGAGAAAACTATAACATCGCTATAGAGCTTCTTAAAGGCCGTTATGGCAACGAAAAATTATGCCTACAGAGGCATATTCAAGCCTTATTTAACCTGCCCGCATTGCGAGCTGACAACCTGTCAACACTGCGAGCCTTAAGTGACACGGTCCAACTACACGTCAGAGCATTGGCACGGTTGAATCAACCGGTCAAGCATTGGGATCTATTCTTAGTTCACTTGGTTACTTCTAAATTTGATTCATCAACCTTAAAGGCATGGGAGAGGGAACTAACAAATGACACTTCATATACCTATGGCTCATTGCTTACGTTTATAAATAATAGATGTCAGGTTTTATCAGCCGTAGCCTGTCATATGTCAGGAAGTGCAGATAACAAATCTAATGTTGTGAAGCCAGTCGGTACTAAAATAAACAAATCTGCTGTCTTTACTGTTCAACATAATTCAACAGATTGTATTCTCTGTAAAGCGCCTCACAGGTTATATTCCTGCGTTGCCTTTAAAGCCCTTTCTACCGACGAAAGACGCAAATTAATAGCTCAAAAAAGATATTGCTACAATTGTCTGTCAGCTAGGCATATGGTGCCTGATTGCGTATCTAAAAATACTTGCTCCCATTGCAAGGCTCAACATCATACCTTGCTTCATAGGTTTGAAAAGTCACGTCAGGCTCCTTCCCCTGGATGTTCTAAAGATACATCCCCAGGAGCCAATGCGCAATCTTATACTCAGAGCTCTAGCTCTATTCGTAGTTCCCAGGTGCTACTATCAACCGTGTTATTAAAAGTTCAAGATTCCTCTGGTAGATGGCTTGAAGCACGTGCCTTATTGGATAATGCCGCCACCCATGACTTCATAAGTGAGCGTCTCATTAAGAAACTTGGTCTTCCCAAGCAACCTACATTAATTCAGGTTACCGGTATTAACAATAGCAATGTTAAATCTTTGCATTTTGTTCGTGTTCACATCAAAGATGCTGTTAATTGTAACACAACATTTCAGTTGAATTGTCTTGCCATTGATACTATTGGCAGTAATACCCCTAGTACTTCTTTTGAAATTAGAAATTGGCAATTTCCTCATAACATTCAGTTGGCAGATCCAACATTTAATACGGGCGCTCCAGTAGACATACTTCTCAGTGCCCAAGTATTTTGGCAATGTCTCCTTAGCTCTAAGGTTAAAATATCACCAGGAGTGTTTGTTCAACATACCAAGCTAGGTTGGTTAGTAACGGGTCAGGTCTCTCGTAAGTCATTTCAAAATTTCTCACAATGTCATTTTGTCAATACAAGTCTCGATTACAACTTAGAAAGATTTTGGAAAATCGAAACTATAGATTCAGTTTCACCTTCCTCAGTTGAAAATGAAATGTGTGAAAAACTGTTTCGCGAAACAACCAAACGCCATTCAGAGGGTAGATTTGTCGTAACAATGCCCCGAGTGGATAATCCACCTCTTTTATTTGAAACACACCCTAGGGCTCTTAGAGCACTCTATGCTGTGGAAAGCAAATTTAAACGTGACCCTGTTGTTAAAAACTCAATACTCCACATTTATGGAGGAATATGAGGCACTTGATCACATGGAGGTTGTTACCAAGAGAGATGATGCTTCTTATACCCCATCTGAAGTCATTTACCTCAATCATCATCCAGTTTGGAAGAATGAGATTTTAAAGGAAAACATAAGAGTGGTCTTTAATGGCTCTGCATTGGATGCCAATGGAACTTCTCTGAATGACACATTATTATCAGGCCCTCCAATTCAATCTGACATTTCTTCTGTTTTGATGAATTTTCGCTTGTTCCCCATCGCAGTGATATCTGATATCAAGCAGATGTATAGGCAGATTTTGGTCTATCAACAACAGCGCGACCTTCAGAGAATTCTTTGGCGCGACGAGCCTACTAAACCTGTCAAGATTTTTCGGCTAAAAACATTAACCTATGGACTAAAGCCCTCTGCTTTTTTAGCCATACGTGCGTTGAAATTACTTGCTGAACAGGATGGCCCGTTGTATTCTCCTAAGGCTTCTGAAGTGTTAAAATCATCATTTTACGTTGACGATTTTCTTCATTCATTTGAGTCAGTATCTGAAGCACTGCAGGTCTCTAAAGATTTGACAGCTTTGCTTTTGGGAGGCGGATTTTCCTTGTGCAAGTGGAACTCTAATTCGGAAGAATTTCTTTCTAAATTTCCATTAACTTCAGTCTATAACGACTCAGTAGAGCTTCTTCAGGAAAGTAATTCCATCAAAACTCTAGGCATCTATTGGAGTCCTCAAAAGGATTTTTTCTTTTTCAAAATTAATCTCAGTGACATCAAACCGCAAACTAAGCGGCAAATTTTGTCTGAGATTGCAAAGATATTTGATCCTCTCCAATTTTTGGCGCCAATCATCGTCACAGCAAAGCTTTTCATGCAAGACCTTTGGTCCTTGAAAACTGGTTGGGATGAACCAGTTCCTTCAGAGTTGCAAAAAAATTGGATTTCTTATAGAAATAGTTTGGAAGATCTCTCTAATGTTATTATCCCGCGAGTGATTATTCCCTTTCCCTCCTGTGGAGGATATGAACTTCACATATTTGCCGATAGCTCATTGAAAGCTTATGGATGTTGTGCGTATATTGTTTGCCGTAATTTTGTCCAGTCATATTTCTTTTCCAATTTAATTTGCGCTAAGTCAAAGGTAGCCCCTCTTAAATCTTTATCCTTGCCACGACTGCAACTTTGTGCTGCTCTTCTGGCGGTTGAATTATCGGTCAAAATCCGTCAATCTTTGAAAATCCGATTTATTAAAACTTACTTTTGGAGTGACTCAGCCATCACGTTGGCATGGATTGCCAAACCTCCCTCGCATTGGCAGGTGTTTGTAGCTAATAGTGTCTAAAATTCAACAATTGTCTAACCTTGAACAATGGCACCATGTATCTGGCAAGGAGAACCCTGCAGATGTCATTTCTCGGGGATGTTCCCCTCTTATGTTGGCTAACCTGACATTATACTGGCACGGTCCCCGTTGGCTTCTGCAAGAACCCTCCGCTTGGCCAAATTTTCCTCTTCCGGAGTTATCAGACTTGCCGGATGCTGGTAAGATTACTGGATCTTCTCTTCTCGTTTCTGACTCTCCCCTTCTCTTGCAGCGATATTCCTCTTTCCATAAATTGGTGAGGGTTATGGCTTATCTCCTTCGATGGAAATATTTTGTGGTAGAACAACCCCTTTTTCCTAAGCCATATTTAACCCTTTCTGAATTAGGTTTAGCCACTACAAAAATCTTATGGCTTACTCAACAAGAAATATTCTCTGAAGAATGCCTGGTGTTGTCCCAAGGTCAATCCCTTAAGAAATCGAGTAGGCTTTCCTCACTCGCCCCTTTTTTTGGATACTGATGGTTTACTAAGAGTAGGAGGACGTTTATCTTTGGCTGATCTTTCTGAGGATAAAAAACATCCAATTATTCTTCCCTCAAAGCATCATGTCTCTTCCTTAATTATTCGTCAGTATCATTACCAGCATCTTCATGCTGGAACTCGTACATTACTTTCTGTCATTCGTGAAAGGTATTGGCCCATAAACGGAGTCCATGAAGTTACCTCTGTTATCCGGAAGTGCATTCCATGTTTTAAATCCAACCCTAAAATTACCACTCAGCTCATGGGTGATCTTCCCAACTTTAGATCTGCGCCTGCTAGACCCTTTGCCTTTACGGGGGTGGATTATTTCGGGCCTTTTGTTTACAGAAGAAATTCTCCTGAGGCCAAAAAATGTATTTCTGGAAAACTCTATATTTCGCTGTTTGTATGTATGGTCACCGGAGCAGTTCACTTAGAACTAGTTACCAACGCCTCTACTGCTTACTTTTTGGCAGCTTTTGCCAGATTTTCTGCTCGCAGAGGTCTTCCTTCAGAAGTATTCTCAGACAATGCTAAAAATTTTATCGGAGCTTCTGAGCAAATTAAGAGAGCTCTTACTCAAAATTCAGCGCTGGAAAGGATTACTGATTATGCTCACCAGAGAAATTTCAAGTGGCACTTCATCCCCCCTTATGCACCTCATCAAGGTGGGCGGTGGGAGTCTTGTGTGAAACTCACCAAGAAGCACCTTAGACGTGTTTGTGGCCACACCCCCCCCCTTTCTCATGAAGAGTTTAATTCCTTAATCATTTTTATTGAGGGCATAATTAATTCTCGTCCTTTATCAACCTTATCTAATGATCCTTCAGATCTTCTGCCATTAACGCCAGGCCATTTTCTTATCGGTGGTCCTTTGACTGCCTCTCCCCCTTTGTTATATTCTAATTCTCAATCTTCTTTAGCCATTTCTTGGCGCAAAATTGAAAGTTTGCGCAATCATTTTTGGCGCCGCTGGAGGTTGGAATACCTCGGTTTGCTTTAGCAGCGTGGTAAATGGCTTGTTTCCTGCTCTAACCTTCAGGTGGGGGACTTGGTGCTTTTGAAAGACCCTAGTCCTCCTCTTGTCTGGAATTTGGGTAGGGTTGTTGAGTGCTTTCCTGGCAGAGATGGTAGGGTTCGCGTGGTAAAACTGCAGACTTCTGCTGGTCATTTTCTTAGGCCAATCACTATGATTGCTCCTTTGCCACGCGAGGCCTAACTTCTGCGCTTTCTTACTGCAATTTTTTCTCGCCCCTCCCAGCATGTTCGCTTTTGCGAATGTTTTTTTTTGTAGGCTATGTTTCCCTTACGGTGTGAAACACACGTTCAATTTTTCTGCCCCATTATTTTTATTTTCGTTAATTGCAGTCTGAACGCGGTGTTCTGATTTATTTATTTTATTGGTGTTTCAGTTTAATTGTTTTTCTGTATTATTCATGTCAACTTACCTTTTTTTTCTGAAGTGTCTTTCTAGACGCACCATATCGTCACACTTTCTCATGAGGTACTGTGCTCTCCCCAGCGGCAACGCTCGCAATGTGCATGGGGCTGTGCTTTGATTGGCTGCTTTTTCACCCCTCCTTCATTCTGGAAGATTCGGCGCGCTGACGTCTCTACCGCTATATAACCTTAGGTCCATCGGCCTATGTGTTGACTCTCCATCTTCACTCACTTGCTACTACAAGCTTGCCGGGGGTCATTATCCTCTGGTGTCACGGTCTTGCCGAAGGCCCTGCGTCACGTCAACACGGAGTTAGGCTCCAGGCCAACCTTTGCTCCAGCTGGCGGCTGGGCATTTTCTACAAACGCTGTACTCAGTTCAAGTCTGCCTAATGAAAAGACAACTTCTCGAACCAGCGGAGATGTTAATACCAAGAAACATCTCACTGCTGGTCAACTCTCGTCATCACGACTGAACATCGCCAAAACCTTGGCTCTGAACCAGCGCCTCCGGAGTGTGGGCGCATTAACCACGATCATCAGCCCTGTGCGGGCTAACAGAACTGCTACTTCAAAGCATCAGCCCCTTGCGGACCAACCAACTGTTTCCAGCCAAGGGTTTGCTGGCCTATAGAAAGGGTTATGCATTTTCACCTCATTGAAAGGTGGTATTATATTCATCATCGTTAATCATTAAGAGTTCCTCGTTTAGGTATTTATAATTATGTCTCTCTTTTTATGAACAATATAAATTTTTAATCCCTCATAAGGGAATTTTGTTAACCTTTTTCGTTTCCTGGAGAAACTTGCGAATTTGCATTTTTATTATTCTTCTTGTTAATTCTTAAAACTATATTTATTAGGAGTAACTTGATACGCTGTTTAAAAAATATTGCATTTTGAATTTGAATTTTTATTATTCTTCTTGTTAATTCTTAAAACTATATTTATTAGGAGTAACTTTATACGCTGTTTAAAAAATATTGCATTTTGAATTTGCATTTTTATTATTCTTCTTGTTAATTCTTAAAACTATATTTATTAGAAGTAACTTTATATGCTGTTTAAAAACTTTAATAAACGCAAAGGCAAATTCTAATCTTTGGTCTCTTCCATCACCCAAGATTCAATCCCTGTGTCCGAAACCTTACATCTTTTCGAAATCCCTAAAAGGGTGCAGCATTCCCCTTTCCACCTGGCGGCGAACTTCGGAACTTCATTGAGCATTTATCAAAATCAACCTACAAATTTACCTTCACACAATTGTAGTTAGTGGAAGGTTCTTTTTCATGCCATAAATCTATGACAAGGGCTCACTGGCTTTACTTCCCCTCCGAAGGAAGGCATACTGACGGATTTTTACGCTCTTAAATAAACCGACGACTTGGGCTGGGTTTGAACCCGCGATCTTGGGCATAGAAGCTCAGCATGCTACCAACTGCACCACCGAAGCCGCCCAAGAGATTTTAACAGTCCACTTTGTATCCACGTGACATGTAAACAGTGCATGAAACACGACCTTATAGACAAAAGCCTCTTTGGTCAAATATCACAATGCTTTCAAGTAGGCTATATTGAAAGTCATTTCTTACACTTTTCTAAAGGCAATAAGATGAATGTCCCAAGAGAACCTTATCTGAGATCCTAGATAGAAGTGGTGACAGCAGCTTGTTTTTCCACTATTGTGAGATGCTTTGTGTGTCCTAGTTCCAACCAGTATTGGTGAGCTTGACTCGGATGATTCACTCCATTCACACAACAGAGCATTCAGATCTCGGGCCAACAGTTTGCTCCTTTTTTATAAACATTCCTTTTCTCACAGCATTAATTGATTGGCTTTCTAACAGAAAGAAATATTGCATAAACGCCCAATGTTATCCTCTGAAGTGGACAGATGTGTATATCTAAGCACCGAAAATGTCATTTTGTTCATAGTTAAATGTATCGCAGAACATATAACATTCTTCTATTAAACGGAAAGGCCTATATATATCATTGATCGTGTATAATCGCAAACTAAAATATGTACAGCTCTTTTCGAGAAGAATGTTCTTAAAGAATGATACTTTACAATGTTAACGACTTATGTCCAGATAATTAGAACAATAGTATTCATTCGTACCGGCCATGGTAGCCGAGACCACTAGCGCGCTAGCTCGTGCCTCGCTGGCATCGGGATGGCGTGGTTTTGAATCCCACCTCAGCCGTCATGAAAATGGTTTTCGAGGTTTCCCATTCTCACTCCCAAGCAAGAGCCGGGACGGTTCATTTCAAGAGGTCTACAGCTGACTTCCTTCCAAAATCCCTTCCCTTACTTTCCTTAATTAGACCCAAGTTAGCGGTCGCTTGGGCGATCGGCCTGTCACCATTCCCAGTTGAGTCTGCTGATTTTATGTGTGTTCAGCTCCGAGACAGCTTCCTTGTGACAGTATAAGAATGATTCTTTCCAGAGTCCATGTGTGAAGCCTACCTGGGAGAAAAGCGATTTAAAGGAATGTATATACTGTACATACATTCATAAATACATACTTCCATACATCCATTTTCCTATACATCCACACATCCATCCATACACAATTACATTCATACATACTTCCATGCATACATACATACATACATACATACATGCCTCAGATGGGTTCAATACATGCTTCCATACATCCATACTTCTATACATCCGTCCATCAATACATAACTACATACATATATGCATCCATTCATACATATATGCATCCATTTTTTTATTTTATGTCTTCATACAAACATGCATACATACATACACACATACTTCAATACATACATACATATATACATACATTGGCATTGAGAATAGAAACAATGTGATTGAGCTAAAAATGTATAAAGTATCGACGAATGGGAACACTGTAAACTTTATTTAAACGCTGCATCACGCAGGACAGCCTCCCCATCTACCAGGGATACCCTGATTAGTTCATTTGCAAAGCAATTCCACTAAATTGATTACATGATCCCACTCCGACATACAAAAACCTATTTAAATGAAAATAATGCGTATTCGCTGTATACGAGCGATGTGAAACAGTGCATGCCCTCCATGCGTCTTCCCTAACTTACAGACTGTATTTACTAACTGCAATAAACGAGTTTCCAGAACTGACAACCTTCGCCAAGCAGAATGTAAATAGCATGACATTATTAGCACTGCTACAAACACCGTGAACGTACTCATAGAATTCGCTGAAAGCCAGACTCCAATCATTTGCAGCAGCATTCGTTCAAAGTGCAATTTGTTAAATCGAAACACTATTCCAATTTCACAGAGATATTTCTTTACATCTAGTATGAATTCCTACGGTTAATCTCATTATAACCAAACAAAGCCATTGCTAATGAATTCCTTACCGCATTCTACGATTTATTCCTTGACCAATTAATAACCGAAGCAACTCGAATCACACAAACTACACGCTCCACAATAGACCTATTCCTAACAAGCCTTCCTTCCTCCGTACAGAAAGCTGAAGTCATACCCGGTTTCAGTGATCACGCAGCCATCTTTACCACATTGCATTACAACAAACCACGCAGCAAGAGCACAGTGAGGACAGTATACAATTACAAAAAGGCAGACTGGAAATTGCTATCATCTTTATTCCTCAAACACCTTCCCACCCCATGTATTCTGGACACCAGCGACATCAACTCAGTGTGGCACGCCTGGCGAAATTGTTTCTTTGAATGTGTGGATATAGCTATACCGAAAATAACCATTAGTGGGAAGAAAAATTCTCCATGGGTGACGAAGGAAGTCATTAAAATGATTAGGAAAAGGAACGTTTTATACAAGAAATGGAAAAGTTGCTCAACTGACATCATGTGGGAAAAATACAAGAACATCAGGAACCAAACAAAGAAATTAATTCGCGAAACATACGACAATTATATTCACAAAATAAGCAGCACCAGTGAAATGTGGAAATTTTTGTCCAGAAGACGCGGCACCGCTGCGCCAGCCTCATTTCACTGTAACGGTACATTCCTCAGTGCACCCCAAGATATTGCAACAGCGTTCAGTGACAGTTTCAAGCAGAACTTTTCTAAGCCGGATATGACCACGAACCTGCTTCTGCCAAGGTCATCACTTCCACCCCTCCCACTCTCCAACCTGTACTTCACAACAACTGAGGTGATTCAGAGCCTACGGAAGATTAGACCACATGCGGCGACCGGCCCAGATGATGTTCCCGGACGGATCCTGCTGCAGTGTGCGGAAGCATTAGCGCCCTCTCTGAGTGCGTTATTCAACCTGTCTATCAACCAAGGTTCTGTGCCGTGTGAGTGGAAATGTGCTAACGTGGTGCCAATCTATAAGCAAGGTGACAGAGAAGATGTTGCAAATTACAGACCAGTGTGTCTAACATCTATAATTTGTAAATGTATGGAGCGGCTAGTAGCAAACAGTGTGCTGGAATTCCTACGGGAGAACAATCTGCTCGACCCAAATCAGCACGGTTTTCTTCCGGGTCGTTCTTGCACTACTCTATTGACAAAAGTCATTGATGAGTTTCAGTTCTACTTGAATCAGCCAGAAGTGAAACAAGTGGACTGTATTGCACTGGATTGGGCTAAGGTCTTCGATCAAGTGTCTCATGAAAGACTTTTGTTAAAGCTACAGCAGCTTAACATACGGGGTAGCTTACTTGCATGGGTGAGGTCATTCCTAGAGGGTCGATCACAGTGTGTGGTGTACGGAGGAGCTCGATCGCAGGCTGCTCAAGTTACTTCTGGAGTGATTCAGGGCTCTGTGATCGGACCTCTTCTCTTCACTATATATGTGCTCGATCTTCCCGGCTGTGTCACCTCATCAATGTCACTATATGCAGATGACACCGTGCTATACAGGGGCATTAAATGTGAAGAAGATTCCCTCTGTCTTAAATCAGATCTGGACAACTTATCGCTGTGGTGTTCTGTGAATAATTTAAATATAAATGTACAAAAATGTAAATACATAAGAATAACCAGGTCACAAAAACCCATTGAGAATGAATACAAAATTATGAACAGTGTCATCCCACAGAGCACAAACTTAAAGCTATTAGGGGTAACAATCTCCGACACCCTGAATTGGAACATGCAAAGTGAAGAGGCAAGATGTAAGGCCACCAAAGTTCTGGGTTTCTTGTACAGAAACATGAGAGGTTGTAAACCTAGAGCCTTCAGGATGGCTTACACATGCATGGTCCGTCCGATATTAACGTACGGCTTACCTGCTTGGCATCCCACTACAGCGGAAAACATGAACAAGCTCCAGCGTGTACAGCGCCGCGCAGAAAGGCTAATAGCTCGTTATTCCCCTTCCCCTTTGTCAAAATTTCCATCTATAGAGGCAACAGCCAAACAAATTGATCTAATTTTTCTTAAAAAATCCCTTACAGGTTCCATTAATATTGACCCTTTTTGCCGACTGTCATTGGCATATCGCTCAGTTCGGAGAGGACGAGGTGTAACCCTCGTTCCGCCCTTCGCACGTAGCAATGCTTACCTGACAGGTTTCTACGGCCGCTCAGCGCGGTTATGGAACGCGCTGCCAGGGGATGCCAAGATCTTGCCTCTTAGGAAATTCAAGCCGTACGTAAAAAAGTACATTGTATAAATAAACGTATGTATGAGTGATTGATTGTCTCGCTGAATGAATGAGTATCTGAATGGAATGAATGTATGTATCGCGTGATCGAGGTTATGAAAGTGCGTGCGTGAGAGAGTGAGTGAACAGGAAAATGTACTATGTCAATATTCTAAATATGTAAATACTGCAAATATCTTTGTAAAACTTGTAAATATTGTTAAAACAAATGTAGATGTAAGCTGTGCCTGTGAAGCATGAAATATGTATGTGGGGCTTGCCCTTTTTCACTAGGCCTTCCATACTTCGTGTACGATTTATGGTAAATAAATAATAATAATAATAATAATAATAATAAAGCCATTCCCCGGGATTGAACAGTGAAGGCAAATGCAATAATGTGAAAGAAAGGGATTTTATCCATTTGGTATACAATGCCTATGAATAATAATTCACCATTGTTCCAATATAAAATTTGGTATCCTGTTTCAGAAGACACTCGGGAAGATATTGTTTGTCCTCACCTGATGGTACGGACTTAAGCCAACAGAGAGCAACATGGGAAACATATTATTGGATCAGAATGTACTTTTCACCATATCTTCAATAAACCAAGGCTGGCATTAACGGCACATAATCACACTAAGCAAGCGATAATGAAGTTCAATCACCACTTTAACAAAAGATCACATATAACTAACGTATATTGACTAGTTGTGTTAGTTTAAGTATTAGTACAACAACCAAATAAGTGTACATATTGTAAACAATACCACCCATACTTGTAAACATACATTCAATAGCCTTGTTGATCCCTTGACGATTGAAACTGGTCATCCAAGCGTATTTAGTAATCTCATGTAAATATTTTTCTGGATTAGGGAAACACCCAATATGATTGGGCACAATCGTGTTGACCGACAGAAAAACTTTCCTTTTTCGATTACTTATGCAACACTGAACAAGATGTTCAGGAAGGAACATACAGTCTACTTTCATCTAAATGAATGGGTATAGTAATAACTCTTTGTCCTTATCACCGCATATTCTCTTCCTATTCGAAGTGCAAAATGGCACACAACAGTATGACATATTGGATTTGAGCAGCAGCGTTCAAACCACATTTTATAATTTACCCCAGAATTTACAACCTCATCAGCAAGCACTCCAAACAACGTAGGAATTCAGCATATTAACACCGACTACTTATAATAATTGAAACTGAAACTAAACTTCGTTGGTCTAAACGTATCACTGGGAGAATCACATTTAATATACCTATTGCACAGCAAATTTTTAATCTCGCCTATCCTTGGGGGTGAGTGCGCTCAATTGACAAAAAGGGGAAATCTTTCAATTACACCGTATGCATGGGTTCACTAACTGGGAATGTTAATAAGCCGGTACTGAGCGCAGCTCGCATCTAGTAGGCCGTGTTTAGTACACGCATGGTTCACCTGGTTGCTAGTAGATTGTCACTCGTGCAGATCCGGTGGCGAACTTTGTTTTAATTAAATATGATTTTCCATTGCAAGATGCACAACATAACAATCAATTTTGTAACGTCTCAGTACTTAATAAACAATAAATATAAAAAAATCAAGCAAACATACAACTCTGATATGTTTTGAACCTCGGCCAACCAGGTGAAGGACCAAAGCTTTATCACAGAGCCACACGTGTCCACCGAAGTTTAACGTTATCAATCGATTTACATACAACGTCTTAGTAAATAATGACTTGGACTAAACGATTTCTTCACTGGAGTATATATTCATTATAATCTATTTCATACAAAGTTTATATTATTTCTATCAGTAAGCTATATTGCATGCAACATACTCAAATTAGTGAAACATAGGTCATAACGAGGGATCAGCTGCTATCTTGTCTTGTAACCACGACGGCTCAACTTTTTAAAGTCACTTCTGCAGTATAATATATTATAAACTTTTAATTTCGAACGGGCCACGTTCGTTAGAACAGTTTAAAGCATTCTCGGTTCGATAATCGGAACTGGTGGGTTCTATGTTATGCATTATAAAGCTTGCATAATTCACACGTCCGCCATCCTGAAATGGAACGGCTGATGACCTTGTAGATTGGGCCCAAGACGCGACCCATAAGAGGGTATGGTCTTACCAAAGGGGATAAATATCCGATGATTAGTTTGGTCGTAATTTAATTTTAAAATTTGACAATTTGAGTGGTCGTCATTAAGGTTTGATAAAGATGGTGGCAATATAAAATATGACATTGAGGTGCTCTTTGCTAGTGCTACCTCCGTACCAAATTTCGTTCAATTCGGTTTCATCATGTTTGAAAAGAGAGGGGGAGGGGGGACAGATATACACACTCACACACACATTCACACGCATACAGACTGACAACTTTTGGCCTATGTAGATCTCATCTACTTTCACTTTTTGCAAAAGTAGAAAGTATGCTAAAATTGGCTTCGAAACCATAATGTTAGTTTTGTTCTTATTACGATTTATTAAAATTAATTTATAGATCTCTATCGTGGCGCATATTCAGTCTTTATGATAAGGACAACTTCGTTCCGAGAAAAGGCATTGAATTTAGAAATTTTGTGCGAATGGCAAGTTGGCTTATTGCTTGTCGTGATATATATTCTATTAACGGGTCTTATCGTCCTCTATCGTAACATAAACGTCCAATTTTACAGCCGTAATAGGTTTGTAGACAAGACTGTTAAAGTTTGAACACTATATAGTCACCATGTTCTTCGGACCAGAATTAAATTTCTTGAGAGAGCGCGAATCAAACCCGGATCACAGTGGTGAGAGCTAAGAATACTAGCCATTATACACGCGATACAACAAGAGTTTACCCAAGGTGGTTGGACAGGAGAGATATAATAAAGAAGAAACTGTATCAATCCCACCAACGACATCTAACAAAATCTAAACGCAAAATAGGCAACAGTGTTGGGCTGCTGTACACCCTTATTGTTACCAACTTGTGGAGTTAGGGATAAGATGAGTTTGCAATGTGGTGGTTGGCTTTTACAGTTGGATGGATTTCCTGACATATACCCCATCAGAGAAATTAATGAAAATGACATGCATGAAGATGAATGAATCTGGAAGATGGAGGTCGTGATCTACTAACCCTCCATCGGACGCAAATAATATGTGATATTAAGAGGAAATACTTTTTCCCTCCCAGACTTGGAATTTTCCTTCAACTGTGCTTGCGTCGCAATAGCTTCTGCTCTCTCCTCCAGTAGCGTGAAGGTGAGGTCGTTCCTTTTTCAGTGATTTTCGCTACTCCGCGGTGAGCCGATTCATCTAGGAGATTAAATGCGCCTAATTGTGAAAGTATTAGTATGTTATGCTTTGGATTGCGTAGTCTGTGTGTAGCTATTATTTTATATTGATAAAAATCATTCCTTATATTGAATTTAATCTGAGATTTGTTAAAACTCAATAAATAAGCTTGAGTGTAATAAGATTGCAGAATTTGATTCTGTTAATTACTGTAGGCCTTTTAGCTTTTTTGATTATATAAAAAATGAGCATTTTGTAATCTAAATGGATATTTTCCTGTCTTCAAGTTAAAAATACAACACTTAGATGAGATGCCAAATTCTAGTAGCCTACTATTTCTAGGCGATTTGATGTAAATAAACAGACGGACTGCGTGGAACAGCGGTAACGTTCTCGTCTGGTGTGCCCAAGAACGCAGGATCAAATCCTGGATCAGTTAGTTGGTATTTGGGGGTACACGAATGCGAGGGAGTTGTGTTAGTAGGATTACTGGCACGTTAATGATCCCCTACCGAACAAAATTTCGGTACGCCGGCGTCTCTAAAAGCCTCTGTAGTTAAAAGGAACGTAAAACCAATATTATTATTATTATTTATTTATTTATTTTATTTTATTTTATTTAGCGTATGGCTCTTAGAGCTGGGAATGTCCGAGCACATATTCGGCTCGCCAGCTCTTCTATGTGGAAACCCATGGGGTGAGCTTCAAGTACCGTTACGTGTGGATGAGATGAAGTGAATGAAGATGAATGAGCAAGTTCAATTTCAAGTAGTTCCAACTTTGGCTACCAGATGCCACTGATACCTAGTAACGAACGTTGGAACTTGATAGAGTGTTTCTAACGAAATATAACGTACAAATTTGGCTACACACTACCAATTAATTGTAGTAGTTGGTTCTTTTTCATACCATAAATCTATGACATGGCCCACCGGCTTTACTTCCTCTCCGAAGGCAGCCATCCTGAAGAATTTTAACGCTCTTAAGGAATCCGAAGACTTGTGCCTGGTTTGAACCCGCGATCTTGTGCATAGCAGCTTAGCATGCTACCGACTACACCACCGAAGCTGATTATTATTATTATTATTATTATTATTATTATTATTATTATGTAAATAAACCTATATTTTAATGGTTAATCTGACAGATTAGTTGTGCCCAACAGAGTGTTAAAAAGGTATCGTACACACATATTAAGGAATGCCAACGGTGAGTTTTGAACTTACTGGTCTTCCTTTCCTGGAAATAGCCTCACCCCATAGCCTTAAGCCTTAGCACGCATTGACACCTCAGTCAATTTTGTTCCGTTGCTGTTCCCTCTCGAATGAGTGGCGGAGGTAGGCGAGTCTGTGTTCCCGCCGCGTCTCTATCTACGCCTGTCACCCCTTTGTTCTAACTTATTGGTCAAAAAAGGGGTGATTTGTTCCATACGACGGATGTTAGGAACCCAAAAAAGAAACGTATTTGTCAATCTGACTTGAGAATATAAATATATATGCTAGTGTATACCAGATGTTGCTATCATCAGAATAATAATCCTTTGCCGACAGCAATATTTAAAATTAAAGTTAAACCGTAGCTGGCATATGTTTTTATCAAGCTGTCATGGCGAAGGTTTGTCGTTACATGCCATTAAACCCGCGGCAGGTAACTTGAGGCATCTCTCATCATCATGATTAACTCTGAAAGCAGCTGACAGCGCGGCAGAGACGAGCCAGCTTAGTGAATGTTTATCTGAGTCTCCATAAATATTTAGATACCATAATCAGAAGCCGAAAGAGAGTTGGTATAATCTGGCAATGAGACGCTCCACATGTATGTTTCTGGAGAATTAAACAGCTTCTGTATAAATATTTTTATCAAATCCTCGAGCTTGTCTGTGGAATTGAAAACAGGCGATAAACCATTCCTGAAGGGAACTCACTGAGGCTTAACACAGAATCAGTCTTCAGAAGTTAGCACTCTCCCAATGAACACATGAAGAGTTTGCCTCCCAGGCAATCGTCTTTCACTTCGTTTCTTTCTTCCTGCAAAAATCACAGACGGTTAAAGTCGCTGATTCTTTATAAAGCACGTAACGAAAGCATTTACACTTCGTGCAGTTTATATACTGTAATTCAATGTAAAGTAACTTCTGCGATCAACAGATCAGATAGTCACAATTTATATTGAAGCTCTACTATTAGGGAAACGATATCAAAGTAATCTGAGTTAAAGTCTTGGAGTAACTTAAAGATACAAGAAAGGGAGAAGTAATAAGAATTAAGAACAGGCACGTGCAGATAAGAAGATTAATTTCTATGAGGAAAACTTCTTCAACTAACTTGTTTTAGTTTGATATTTTCTTCATTATATGAGCTAAGTATTAAATACAATTTTCAGAGCAGATAAAAAGAAAGACTTGAAAGTTTCATGAAACTCGGTCTTCTAGTTCCACCTTCCTCCTCAGTGAGTTGAAACCTTGTCAATTTCAGCCAACTGTCGATAACTCGAGAGACACATGGGTTGGACTCACCTGGTCCATAATTCTTTGTGTTTTCCTAAATTTCACCTATAATCCCTTTCCCAACCCAATCATTCGATTTGTTACAAATAAAAAGAAACCCGTAGACACATCTTAATATCATACGTAGTCATACAAACAATTACTATACATTATTAACCTTAAACGCGTTCAATTCGGACGAGGTACAGCATTGTATTGTTCTGTAGTCAATTGGATGCATTCGTTAACTCATTGCAGATAATAAATAAGTTGTTCCATAACTTAAATGAAAATCAATCCAATTCTGAGGGAGACAAACTTGGACAGTGCATTACGTTTATTATATGAAGGTTCATGATTAACGTTTCAGATATTGTGACAATTTGGGGTTATGTCCCATAATTAGCTTATAAAGAAGAAGGCTTTTAAGAATTCAACTAACTAATAATTGTTTACACCCGAAGATAGCTCATTGCTCTCAACATTTACGTGTTAAACTGCATGGAGAATAAAACAGAGTAAATAACCTAAAAAGTAGAAGAAAGAAATGATTGGAGAGTTACAATTCAATTACCTTATTGAGTGGCAACCAGATGCCCCTAAGGAAGCAGATGACCTTGCTGTTCCGCCCCTTAAACGAACAATAACGTACTTACTTACTTACTAACTAACAGTTGTCACTAAACTAGAAGCCAAAATCCCGATTGAAGTTATTGTAGTAAGAGAGTATTTTTCGCATTTCCTCCGATTCCCTCGACTGTCTGCGCGCCTATTGTTCCCGACATTGTGAGATCAAATCCCCGATCAATCAATAGGCATTTTTGGGTGTTAAGCATTGAGGTAACCATATCAGTAAATTTTTTGGCACGCTAAAGATACTCTTTGCGGCGAAATTCTGGCATTCCAACTTCTTTGAAAGCCGCAGTATTTAAAAGAGGCGTAAATCCCATAATATTCGTCCATTATAACCATCAACCTATTATTTATAATCGTTTGAAAACAAGGCATCATGGATATGTTCTGCTCGTTTGTGGTTGGTCGGAAAAAATTCCTCGCCGTTAAGTCCCGAAAGTTACTAACAGTCATTCGATATTTCGATGTTTTTCTTATAGCATCTCCGAGTGCCATTTTAAATTTTAATAAACATTAGAAAAAAACAAATAAATTTTAGTGGTAACCATATATCCCTAAAAGGTTACTAAATTAAATTTCTTCCAACATGTTATTTTAAGTAGGCGAGTGATCTAGGACTATATGGTTGCCAAGGCAATAAAACTCATAAAATGAGCTATTACTATGAATTACATCAAATATTGCCTCATAATGAGTTAATAATCTGTGATAATATAAAAATGATCTACTGATATGCCTGAGATGTTTAGGAAAATACGTAAGTTGTTGACCAAACATCAAATACACCATTTGAAATATTAAAATGCCTATAGATATTATCAATACTGAGCGTTGTATTGATATAAATATTTCTTAGAAAAGACGTATAATGATAATAATAATAATAATTACAATAATGATAATAATGAAAATAATAATATTAACATATCCAACTTTCAATCTTTTTCTTTGTAGCGGAGTAGTAGTAGTACTGTAGTAGTAACACTAGTAGTCGTAATAAACTCGTGTAGCACACTGGCCATGTGTAAGTCGTCGAAATTAACACCAATTCGTTTACCTGTATGTCAGCGACATCTTTCCAGTGCCTCAAACCAGGACTCAATTTCTTGGCAGAGCCTCGAGTTCATCCCGGGCCTCCATGGAGGATGTGTCCTAGCCTAATATGCTAACCACACGAGGCGTATGTTTAGGGTCTTATGGTGTAGTTACAGCACTCTTGACCTTTCACCCGGACGGACGAGGCTAAAATCCTGCTGATAGTGGTGTAGAATCTTCACCCGATATCGGATATTCTAATTTGCAAATACTATCAGATAAGAGGAACAAAATTGGAACAGGTGGAACATTTCACGTAATTCAGCTGTGTATTCTCTCACGTTGTGAAATGGGGAAAGAAATAAGAGTCGAGGTACAGAAAAGGCAATGCAGTGAGTTCTCAGTTTCGATCTACATTATTCTGCAAGAATGAAGTCAGTGTAGCCTATTTAGACCATGTGAGAGCTGGATAGATTCAGGGTATCTGATATATACGCTAGATGTTACTGATATGTGGGTAGCACGAATGATAGGAGCAGTGGCAGTAGGGTACTCGTAATGACGAGGTAAAGGCTAAGTTAGAAATGAATACGCTAGAAGAAGCTGTTCGTATAAGGCGAACCAGAGAATGGAAGACGAGAGATTATCTTCGATCTTAATGAGTTCGTCTGTAGAGGGTGCGACAAACAGAGCTAGGCCTAGGAGGCAATGTTCAGAATCTGTGTTCAACGATTTCGAAGTGAGAGGTGTAGGCAGTGGAGGCCACAGTGCTAACTGTAGAAATTCAAGAAACTAATTTTCACAAAGCAGAAACACACTTACACAGGAATGAAATAAGGTACTTGAATCTGAGATAAAGATACATGTTTGGAAGAGATTTAAGCTGCCCCCCACAGCCTCCTGCTCCTATAAACAGCATTTATTTAATTCATTCTTAGCTGTACAGAAAATGGATATACGCCTGCATGTTTGCTAACAATTTGAATGAATGGATGAATGAATGAAATATAAACATTGGCATATAAGTATTTCATGTGTTCAAAGCGAACTTAATTAGTTATAAATATTGGCACCAGTTGGTTTTAGTCAATTTGCTCTTTCGTGGAATCATCTTAAATCTGTGCATCATGGAGGTGACTTGTTCATAGACAGAAGCTTGAAGAATAGACTGGACGCTGAAAGGCAAAACAGTCCTAAATGAAAACGTATGTAATTATGTATTACTTCGATATAGCAAGATGAGGGAAAACTCTTCTACAAAAATAGAATGAGTCTATCTAGCTCCAGCCCCCCAAATTTTTGGGACATTTTGAAAATATCCTAGTTTTCGGTGCATGAGCCCCGGTGGCGTAAAAATGAAGCCTAATTGTCTATTTATAATAGGTTACTTGTTCAACACACTGGTCTGATGCAAGTCCTCGAAACTGACACTATTTGTGTGACATGCATATCAACGATACCGTTCAAGTACCTTAAACTACAGATACATTTGGTGGCAGAGCCGGGATTTAACCCCGGCCACCAGAGTGGTAGCCAACAATGCTAACCACTACACCTTAAGGCTTATATGGTCAATAATGTGCAAATAAGATTGTATTTTAAGTATCGGTTATTTAACACACTGTAATTACACTTGATGGAATTTACTTCTAAAACAATATACCATTTCACTGTGTAGATCCGTGCTTCCCAGTTTCCGTCCAAACTCTGGCGATAGGAAGTCAATTTCTATTCTGATGAAGTTGGAGGTTACAGCCGAAAGTTTCTGCGGAAGCCTATAACTGGAAGCGTGGCCCGGCTCGTCCCGCGAGTACCCTTTGAGCCGACAAGATTCTTGCACCGTAGAGACCGGGTTAAAATGAAGCCTGGCCTGGCTTCTCTGGTTATGCATGACGAATGTAGTCCAGTTTGAGTTTCATACGTGATCGGGTTCCGTTCAAAGGTGTGCCCTCTCATGTTCGTATTTCAGCTCGTTCTTATCCTCAGCAACAGAAACTCAATGAAGCGAATGTAGTCTGGCTTCGTAGCTAATTAGTTAGCGTGCTAGGCTTTGGCCCGATGGGTCCCGGGTTCAATTCTCGGGCGGGTCATAGGGAGTTTAATATCCTGTGGTTAATTCCATTGGCTTGGGATCTGGGTGTTAAAAAAAACCATGGACAGCGGTTTAATGAGGGGGAAAAGTAAAAAGCAAGATATAACGAATTTTAAAAAATACAAAAAAAGTAGGAAAATGTACTTTGACCATCATGCTATTTATGTTCTGCCAATATGGGGGTGGTGAATATTGATTTAAGATCGGAACATGGAGGTCATCAACCTATATGGTGTGGAAATACAATATTAAGTTTTATGTAGTTTAACTAATAAACCTTACGGCAGGTAGCACAATTGCCCCCTAGGCAGATGAACGTGAAAGTTCGGAAAGTTATATTACTTAAATCAGTTTTATTATTATTTGGAGTCATCGAAAGTAGATTTAATAGATTTGTCACATGCCCTGTGATCTGGTGCTTCTAAAGAATTTTTATTATTGTTATTGCTCATTCATTTCTCGATCATAGCCATCTTAAGGCCTCCTAAAATAATCCACTACATTCATATTCGTTTGTTTCCTGCCTTCTTTCTAGTTTTCCAATATTTGTATTGCCTCACTTTCCTCGTTTCCTCTCTTCTATTCGGTTGATACTACGTTCCTTCCTTTCTTTCTCCAGGAAACCTTCAAATTTTGTGTTAAACTTCTAAAAGCCATTCATACAATGTTGAATTTTATGTGGTTTCCGCAATAAACCTTCCGACAGATAGCGCGGTGGCTCCCCATGTGGATGAATGTGGAAGTTCGAAAACGTATTTTAGTTAAGTCAGTTTTATTATCATTATTAATATTATTATTTATTTTACACGTTACATACCTTTTATCAGAGACCACGCGAAGCAATCATGACTACTTGTTCTTCCTGTTTTTTCCAGTACTCTTTCATTCGTGCACTGAAGGCCCTCTTGCTTTCTTCGGTCCACTTTGGTCTTTGGGCTTTAGGTGCTGCTTTCTCTGGCATCACTTTCTAGTTGTATAGCCTGTGTCGAAATACGCCGCTTTTGTCTATGGCGTCTTCTGGGGCGACCTGTTTTTTTTTTCTGATCAATTTTGACTTGCATCATTCAGGGTGTAGTAGTCTTGAGCCTCTGAATCTAAGAAGTTTGTTGGTGAGTCTGGTTTGTGGGAGTCTGCTTATTTGGCCGTAAAATTTTAGTCGCCTCTTTCTGATGTCTGCTTCGATATTAGGCAATTTCTCTGTACCGGGTGAGTTAGCCGTGGTCGTTACGGCATGACTGTTGGAAGTCGCTCACATCTGGGAGGCGAGGTGGTTCGAATCCCCCCGCCGGCAACCTTGAAGATGGTCTTCTGTGGTTTCCCATCTTCCTTCCAGGCAAATGCCGGGGTTGGTCCCAAACTATAGGCCACAGCCGCTACCTTCCAACTCCTCGCCCTTCCATTCCAACTTTCCTCCCCAACGGTACTTGTAGCTCACCCATTGGGTCCGTCTCGAAGCAGCTACAAAACTGGCGAGCCGAACATGTCCTCGGACACTCCCGGCACTAAAAGCCATACGCTAAAAAAAAAAAAATATCTCTGTGGTGTTTCTGGAGTGAAGCCTGTATCCTTCGTATGTGTGTTTTGGTCCAATAATTTTCCTTATTATTTTTCTTTCCTGTGTGAGGAACTTTTTCAAGTCGCCCTTAGTGTGTAACGTCAACGTTTCACTGGCATAACGCACCTCAGGTTTAATAACCGTGTTGTAATGGCAAGGTTTGGTGAATGTGGACAGACATTTTTTGTTGTAGACACCCTGTGTCTTGTATAAGGCTCTCCTCATTTTCATTAACCTAGTGTTCTGCACGATTTTCTCTTTTCCCGTCGGATCAAGCACTTAGGTATTTAAAGTGGGCGACTCTATTGATCTTGTCATATTTCATGTATAAAACCCTGTATGTCGAATTTCGTACAGAAGAACTCTGTCTTTTAGAATGAGATCTGTAATCCTACTTTTTCGGCGCAGTCTTGTAGTACTTCTATCTGCCTGATTGATGTGGTTTTGTTGTCTGAGAGCAGTGCCAGATCATCCGCGAAGGCTAGACAGCCAACCTCAACTTCGTCCTTTGGTCGTCCTAGTCACACTGGCCTCCAGTAACCTTGTAATCTCAGGTCATTCTCCTATTCCTTGATGAATTCGTCCAGCACTAGGTTGAAGAGGAGCGGAGAGACCCTGTCACCTTGGCGAACACCTGTATTGATCTGAAATTGTTCCACAATTTCCCCCATGAAATTCATTTTTATTATTATTTATTCATTTCGTATAGGCCATCTATGGACCGCGTCATTCCAACTGTCTTCTACTGGCTTTGATGTTTGCCCAGTACGCCCGCATTCGTTCTCGGTGGACTTCCTTCCGTTCCTGGGTCCAAATCTTTCCCGTTTTCAGCTTCGGTTTTTCTTGGAAACCTTTGCAAGCTTGAAGTGGGGCGCGCTCCTGAATGTCTGTTGGTGATATCCCCACTTCTTTCAGATCTTTATCCAGTTCAATGAACCAGGCCCATTTTGTTTTCCTCTCCTGAAAGTAAGTTATGTTGCGGTTGG
Source organism: Meconema thalassinum (assembly GCA_946902985.2). Classification (NCBI taxonomy): domain Eukaryota; kingdom Metazoa; phylum Arthropoda; class Insecta; order Orthoptera; family Tettigoniidae; genus Meconema; species Meconema thalassinum. The sequence goes on along the minus strand of OX336388.2, from coordinate 1,732,544,837 downwards.
TCAGTCTCGCTGGGCTCATTCGTTTCACATGTCCAAAAAATGGTATCCTTCTCTTCCGGATGACGTCACTTATCTTCTCCACATGAGTATATAGTTCATGGTTATGCCGTCTTCTGTATTCCCCGTTGTCTTTGATGGGACCCAATATCTTTCTCAAAATTTTCCTTTCTTTGGCCTCCAGTTTTTCGACCAAGCCTTTTTTGTTCATCGTGAGGCATTCAGAAGCATACAAGACCTCCGGACGGATGACACTGCAGTAATGTTTTAGTTTTGCGTTGAAGGATATTGACCTTTTCTTATAGATGTCCTTAGTTACATGGTAGGCCATTTCCATTTGGCTCATGCGTGATGTGAATGCTTCTTTCTCTGATACATTAGGTGTTATAATTTCTCCCAGGTACTTAAACTTTGCAACTCGCTTAATTTTTCCTTGTTCCACAGCAAGGTGTTTGGGCGCCGGTACGATATTAGTTATGAACACAGTCTTCTCCAGGGAGATCTGGAGTCCTGCCTTCGCTGCATGTGCACTAAGCTGATTAATCTGTTCCGTGGCTGCCTCTAATGAATCTGAAATGATTGCAACATCATCGGCAGAACGATAATTTTTCTGTCCCAAATTGTGATAATCAAAGTGTTACTTGAGTCAGAACCAAGTCGAAATCCTTAATCTTTCCTCTTTGTAGGGGCCGATGACCTCGCTGTCCTTCCCTTAAAACCAATTGTCATGATAGTTTGTCAGGGTAGGCTATAATAAACATTCCAACCATTAGAGTAATGCTGAAGTGCGTTTTTCAACTGTACCTATTTTATTCCCTCCATAACATAATTTTGATGAGGAGGCAGTTTCATCTGTATCTTTTTACAAAATTGAGCTACACAATGAGTGAACATTACGTGAACACGGTAATACGGCTATAGTGAGCATATTTATGCTCATTAATCAAGTTTGCACATATTAAATGATTGGCAGTATTTCATGTTAGCATGAAATTGTGAGACGTGTAAGGTGTCCTACACCATGTGTTGAAGATACCCGCACATTGAAGGTTCCAATCTATGAAAAGTGTACCTTATTGCGGGGTGGGGGTCACTATTCATGAACTGATAACTCTATCTACTTGAGGTTTCTTAATGATAGACTAAAAACCTCATTCTACGACTTTGCATATAGGGTATTGTCTGCGTGCCAGGAGAAATCAGCTAGGTTTGAACATTAAGTGCCTTCTTGCCTACAGTGTACCGCGCTTTCCAAAAACATCAATTGGACACTATCAGATTTACTCACTCAACCCACTCTTTCTTTCTTTCTTTCTTTCTTTCTTTCTCTCTCTCTTTCATTGTACTCTTTGCCATGCTAAACATGAACACAAAATCATGTGAAAATATATACAGTAGAAAGGGACCAATATACACATTAAACTGGATGAAAAACAAGCACCATTTTGAAGGTAGCAGCAATTAAACCAATATATTTAACTCAGGAATGGACGGTCTGTGTACCCGCACAGCCGGAACGCTCACTCTCCGTCACAGATTGTCGAACTGACTTCTTCTGGTGAACATACACTGTATGAGCCTCATCAACTCCCCTCGACCAAGATGTCCCAACCCCCTAAAACAAATTAGCAACAACAAAAACAACTCCTCTGGCAGATGCAAGTAAACGTCCAAAAAGTTTATTTTAATTAAGTCGATTCAATTGTTAGTTGGAGACATGAAATAACCAATGAACAGATTTATTGCACTCCTCGTAAACTTCGAATGAATGCTCATTTATGGTATTGAGTAGTTTCTTTAATTTGTGTTCCAAACTACATACCGGTAAAACATTGTAAACAACGCAAATAGTTTGACTTCAGGTTGCTTACTGTGCATAGATGTTTATTTTCAAGTATTCTAACTTTTTATACTCAGGACTTCATAAATATTCTGACAAAAGTCCCATTTTATCTGGAAATAAAAGAGACTGAAATTGTGGAGGTGATTATGTGGATCTGTAGTTCAATAAATTCCTTGAGCGCTTTTTGTATAAAACATAATTTCTACAGCCAAAAGAAAAGAATGCGGGATATGTAAACAAATTAGCATTGCACACCTCACCAAGCTTGCCACGGTATTATGATGATGATTATTATTATTATTATTATCTCACCAAGACCCTTCCCAGTACATTCTGACAAAGGAAGTATCAGGTAAGACAGTTCAAAACCAATCTTGAAACATTGTGGACGCAATCGTTGTACTATAAGATGAAAATCAGTGGAAAATCAGTCGCCAGATTTTTTTTCTTTTTCAGCACGTTGTCCTTTTATAGTACAATGATTGCGTCCACAATGTTGCAATATAGGTTTCGACTTGTCTTACCTGATAGTCTACTACCCTTGTGAGTTCCATTACAGCTTCCCAAATGACCACCTCGTGGTGTAGTGGCTAGCATTTTTCTGGATGTCCGCGTTTAATTTCCAGCTCTGCCACAAAATTTAATTTCGGTTTGAGGGTTAGAATGGGGGACACTCAGCCCCGTGAGGCAAAACTCGGAAGATGATGGCCCTATTCCCAACCACTTCCAGGATGATTGAGATAGAACCAGCCTCACGAGGCAGAGTGTACCGCGTTTCAGCCCTCCGACCAGAATTAGATTTTTTGGCAGATTCGGGAATCAAACCCAGGTCTCCGTGGCGATATCCAAAAATGCTAGCCACTACGCAACGAGACGGGCATACTATAAAGTGTATCAGTATTGAAATACATAACACTACTCATATCGTTTCGCCCTGATAGTTGTTGTATTTCGTGGCACATTAATTCACCGATATAGCATTGGTGGCTCAAGCCGAGGATTGCAGGCACAATTCTTGGAGATTCCTTGACATCATAACAATCTACCTTTTCTTTTTGACTCAACGTCAACTCTACGGCGTAGCCATGCTCGTTAATTCGCGCATTCGGTCTGCGATGGGGAGATGCAGCAAGTCCAAGATCGTAGTTTGAATCCCGGATTTGACAGTGAAAATCCTGATTTTGGTATCATCCTCGATTTGTTTAGTTTGACCACACACTTTCCTGAGAAGTGCCAAGATGCTATCTTATTTCAAATCCTAATTCAAGGCTACGGATGACGATTTAACGTGCATGGGTACGCAGTGTTAAACACAACGTCATTGGAAATCGCCTCTATGAATTAGACTCAAAAGATATATTTCTCGTTGGTTTAGACCAGGGGTCTCCAAACTTTCCAGCCTTAGGGCCATACTGATTACTCCAGTAAGTTCCGAGGGCCAAAACCATATTATCATTGTTGCCGGTGGTAAAAAGTGAAATAGTCCACTGATGAAAAAAAAGTCCGAAAAAGTACGCAACGTTGAAAAAAGGCTGCAAATCGGACTAAAGTCCGCAAAACGGCAACACTGCATATTATTAATTTTCCTGTCATTATCTGTAATTTCTAGATTAGTCGTCGAGTACGAGCCATGAGGAGTAAAGTGACACGACATCTGGTGGACCCAAGCGGAAATAGGTAGTACCTTCTATCGCTAACAGATGGCGCTAATAGCACGTACAGAGTAATCTCGTTGGTTCGAGAGAGTTCTGGTGTCTTCCACTCACTTCTAGATGGCAGTAATTGGAATAAATAAGAAGGCTAGTTGCGCAACCACAAGTCAGTTCCTATGACACTGTTGTGAAATAAAATAGTGCGTACCTCCTTAAAACGTGTTTGTGCGTGTTTAAGTTTAAGACATCTTTGTAACAGTATTTTGATTTGAATTGTTGCTTTTGTGTGTGATTTAGTAGTATGGAAAAGAAGCGAAAAATTGATAGTGAATGCAGAAAATTCAAAGATGAGTGGAACATTCAGTATTTCGTAATTGAGTCCAGTAACAAGGCGCTATGTTTGATTTGCAATGGAAGCATAGCCGTTCTCAAGGAATATAACATTAAACGTCATTATGAAACAAAACATTTTCAAAATTACTCAAAATATACAGGAAGTGTGCGGACAGAAAAATTCGAAGCTATGAAGCGCGGATTGAAATCGCAGCAATCTTCATTTACAAAACTCAAAACCGAACAAGAGGCTGCAACTCGTGCCAGCTTTCGTGTGGCTCTTGAAATTGCAAAACGTGCAAAACCATTCACCGATGGAGAAATGATCAAAGAATGCATAATTGCAGCAGCCGAAGAAATGTGCCCTGAAATGGTAAATTTATTAAAAACTGTCAGTATGTCAGCAAACACTGTGGCTCGAAGGGTAGAAAACATCGCTGAAAATACATCCTCTCAACTGTTCGACAAAAATGGAGATGTTGAGTGGTTTTCTTTGGCCTTGGATGAGTCAACGGATGTGTCAGATACTGCTCAGGTGTTGATTTATATTCGAGGAGTAGATAAAAGCTATGAAGTGCATGAAGAACTTCTTGATATGTATAGTATTCATGGCACAACTACTGGTACAGATATTTTTAAAGGAGTTGAAATGGCCATTAATCAAAAGAACTTTCGATGGAAAAACTTGAAATGTATTACAACTGATGGAGGCAAAAACATGAGTGGGAAAGATAAAGGAGTGGTCGCTCTTGTGTCAAAGGCTGTAGAAAATGACGGTGGTTCAAAACCATTAGTCTTACATTGTATCATTCATCAACAGTCTTTGTGCGGAAAATGTTTGGATATGTCTGAAGTTCTGAAACCAGTCATATCAACTGTTAATTTTATGAGATCTTTTGGGCTGAATCACCGACAATTCCGACAATTTATTGAAGAGATTGGAGAAAATGACTTACCTTATCATACTGCCGTACGTTGGCTTAGTTGTGGGAAAGTCCTTCAGCGCTTTTTTGAACTTCGAGCAGTGATCGAAATTTTTTTGAATGAAAAGCATCGCCCTCTTACTGAATTACAAAACAACGCATGGCTGTGGAAGTTAGCATTCTATGTTGATTTGACAAAACATGTGAACGAACTGAATTTGAGATTGCAAGGAGAAAACCAGCATCTTCCTGATTTATACACTAATATCAAATCATTCCGGAAGAAATCGATACTGTTTCAATCACAACTACGAAGTAAATGTTTTTCACAATTTAAAACATGTGAAATATTCAGCCACACCAGTGAGACTGAGTTTCCTATCGATTTTGCAATCGAAACTTTGAGTGCTTTGAAAATAAATTTTGATACTCGTTTCTCGGACTTCGATGCCTTTGCGAATCAAATTAAGATTTTTCAGGATCCTTTTGATACTGACATTGAAACCCTAGCCCCGGAACTTCAAATGGAAATAATTGAACTACAGTGCAGTGATATAATTAAGAACAAATATCAAAATTCATCTTTGTTGGAATTTTATAAGAGTCTTCCACTGACACAATTTGATAATTTGCATAAATTTGCTCGTGGGCTGTTTTCTGTTTTTGGTACTACTTATTTGTGTGAGAAGACCTTCTCCAAAATGAAGTACACAAAAAATGTTTACAGATCTAAATTAACTGATGAGCATCTTAAATCTCTTTTAATAATTGGTACAAGTAAAATTAGTCCACAACTACAAACTATTGTCAGTGGAAAATCTCAATTACTTAAATCTCATTAGTATTTCATATGTCTGCATGTTATACATGTCTTTACTCATTACAATTCTGTGTTTCTTTATCCAACTTATCACAAAAACAATAACAATAAGCCTACAACAATGTTATGAGTAGTTAGCCCATGACCATATCAATGTAGATGTCATTGTCATATTAATAATTATTCAACATAAAATTAGAATACTTATGTAAACTAAATTTAATTTGCTATAAAAAATATGATCTCTAAGAGGAGTTTTCAAGTATGCTAGCTCTCCGCGGGCCGGACAAAATCTGTCCACGGGCCGGATGTGGCCCCCGGGCCGTAGTTTGGAGACCCCTGGTTTAGACCATGCGATTATTATTATTATTATTATTATTATTATTATTATTTATTTATTTATTTATTTATTTATTTATTTATTTATTTATTTATTTATTTATTTATTTATTTAGGATCGTTTCAACCTCCTACGGGTTACGATTACACAACTGCCTTGACTGTTGATGTTCTTTCCTGTTATGTCAATACTATTTCATTCGTTGGCTCACTCTTGCTCGTTCCTCGACCGAGAACACCCTTCCAGTTCTCTTGGGTTTCTCTACGGACAGATCTGTCACCTCCACAATTTTTCTTCTGAACACTTTTCTGTTGGCAATATCTCCCTCCTCAATGCCACATTTTTTAAGATCCTGATAAACTTCTTTCAACCATGGTACTTGAGTCTTTCTTCTTTCCTGAAAGATGAGGATGTTATTTGCTAGGCGTTCCGGTCCCATTCTTCTCAAGTGTCCATAGAAAGTTAGTATTTTCCTCATAGATGTTGAAATGTTCTCGCATTTTTATATAGCTCTTGATTTGATCTCAGGTAAACTCATTATTATTATAATTATTATTAATATTTGTAGTTTATTAAGCTTTATAAATGTTTGTCCACATTATTGCGAATGATTTCTTCGTTGATACCAATTCCTTGTAGTTTTGGTGTTCTTTATACCAGCCACTTGTTGTGGGTTTTCATACGCAGTGTTAGGTTTAGCCTATTGTCCTCCATTTTGTGTATGTTAGCCAGGAGACTTCTGTTACTTAGGAAGCAAAATAAACAGTGATGGACGAAGCAAAGAGGGTATGAAAAGTAGGTTGGTTCAGGCAAGGAAAGCATTTCTACAGAAAAGGTATCTGTTGATATCGAATATAGATTTTGGTATTAGGAAATCATTTTTGAAAGCTTTTGCCTGGAGCGTGGCACTATATGGAAGTGAACCCTGGACTATTGGTGCAGCAGAAAGGAGGAGAATTGAAGCGTTTGAAACGTGGTGTTACAGGAGAATGATGAAGATCAGATGCGTAAATAGGGTTACAAATTATGACGAATGGGGGAGGAGAGATGTTTCTGGCGACTGCTAATGAAGAGAAAAGATAGGTTGGTAGGACACTTACTAAGACGCACAGGAATAGCAACCTTAGTTATGGAAGGAAGGGTCGAGGACAAGAACTGTAGGGGTAGACCAAGGTTAGAATATGTTACACAGCCTCGGATGTAGGGTGTGGTAGCTATGTACAGATGAAAGGATTTGCTCAGTACAGGGAGGTGGAGGGCTGCATCAAACCAGTCAAAAGACTGAAGACTCAAACAACAACAACAACAACAACAACAACAACAACAACAGCCATACACTTTTAGTCTCCTTTTTATTATGAAATCTGTGACTTATTATTGTTATTATTTTTGTTATTATTATTATTAATATTGCAAATACACACACTATTACAGCCTACACAATGATACAGGTTATCTGGTTAATTTCAGACACACCAAAGTATACGGGGCTACATGGCTTCGATGCCGCAACAACAACGCGGCTCTTTGGAAGTATAGGTCGTCTTACAATCGATTCATTTACTGAAAACGCTAATGTTGTGGACATGATGTTGAGCAAGGTGATCGCTGGTTGATATCCGCTGGGGAACATTCCAAGTAGCAGTAATGAGCTACAGTAATAGTACAACATTACCAATACATTAAGGCGCGTAATCAACACCGCTCTGTGTGGGGTCAAACACTCCCAGCACACAGGTCTCGATTAAATAATACACTGGTAATCGTGATCTTCTCCTACAGCAATCACCATTGAACTACTTATATCACTGACATGTTAACGAAGGGAACAAGAAGTTCCGTGACGAACTAAAGAGTCTAATTTTCTTAAAATTAAGACTCATGCCAATGATTAATCTATATGGATCTATCTAGAATAATGACGAAATTAAGTTGGCAATATCAAAATTTCTAATTAGTTCGAAATACTGAATACCTGGCATAATGTAGCCTAATAGAGAACTACAGTTGACAGCCCAGGTGACTGTTCATATTCTTAGTTCCATATCTTAAGGTACAGAATACAAAATTTGGTCAAGTCCAATGGATAGCATGGACGTTACATGCAGTTAAACATTGGATCAAACAGCGCGCGTAAAATCATGTTGGCAACAATGACATACATCTATTGGTCAGAAATAAACTGAAATGATATCATCTATTGTTGTATCAATTTTGAATGAAATCCAATAGTTAGTATAGAAGTCACATGCATTTTAAAATTGGACCTATCAGCAGGCTTAGAATCATGTTGGCAGCACTGGCGTAGGCCTATATTAGTTACTCCAAATTAATCTAGAATGCCAGTTACTACACGTGTGCAAAGTTTAGAGCTATTGGCTTGCATACCATCTGATATATTGATATTAGGGTAAAAAATATAGACAGTATTTATTATCAGTTGGCAGCCCTGGTTACTCTTAAGAATCGGCATAGCCATATCTGTTATGGTACACATAGCACACACGAAATTTGGTTGAAATCCAATTTATATTATAGACGTAACATGTAATTAAAGTTGGACCTCGCAGCAGGCTTAGGATCATGTTGGTAGCACTGACGTATATAAGTTACTCCAAATTAATATAGAATATCAGATACTATACGTGTGCATAGTTTAAAGCTGTCGGCTTGCATACTTTCTGATATATGGGTACTCGGATAAAAAAATTGAGAGCATTTATTAACAGTTGGCAGCCCTGGTGGCTCTTAAGAATTCGCTCAGTCATATCTGTTTATGTACACATAGCACATACGAAATTTGGTTGAAATCCAATTGATAGTGTAGAAGTTATAGGCATTTAAAATGTGGACCTATCAGCAGGCTTATAATCATTTTGGCAACACTGCCATGTATGGCCTCTTGGATATTAAACTGCAATATTATTATCTATGCGTGTGCCAATTTTGAAATAGCTCCCTTCCAAGATATCCAACGTGGACCTCAAATTTCAATTGCGATTTTTCAGCAGTTGGTAGCACTGATATCATTTTAAAATATGGCCGTGAGATATTCAGGTATAGATGTTTACTCCTACCAAATTTTGTTTCGATTGCTGCAGCCGTTTAGGAGTTGATAGGGGGGGGGGGGTCACACACACAGCCAGACAGACAGACAGAAGGACAGACAGACAGACAGAAGGACAGACAGACAGACAGACAGATAGAAGGACAGACAGACTGACAGACACACATTTGCCCGATCTCATAAGTCTACGTTTTCCTCATTTTTGCAAATTGTGAAAAGTAGGCTAATAATTCTACGATTATGGGCGTATTTTCCCGCTTGCGAAGTTTTTTGAGCTACAGTTGTGTCTTAGACTCAACAGAGTTGTTGCTGCTGTCTTTCCATTAGACTCAAAATATATAATGTGTTGTTGTTGATCCCTTTAGGGGCTTTGCAAAATCGCGGTCATATAACCCCGTCTACTTGGGTGTGTGTAGAAGTCTGATAACCTGTGTAATCGAGGTAGGATTTGGGTAGGAAGCGGCCGTAGCCTTACGTTAGGTACCATCAGCATTTGCCTGGATTGGAAGTAAGAAAACACGGAAAACCACTTCCAGGATGGCTGAGGTTCTTCTCAGTTCTACTTCACGAGGTTGAGTGAAACCCGTTCCAGCCCTCAAACTAGAATTAAATATATTTACACAGCCGGGAATTGAACCCGGCTCTCCGCCGTGACAGCCAACAATAGTAGTCACTGTGCAACGAGGCGGACCTTACGAATGGAAGAACGGCTTATATCCTACATTGTCTCTAAATACTTTTTCTTTTTTGCTTTGTTACAACCAATCTCCTTCGTCAATATGACCGAAATCTGGGGACTAAACGAATCAATGTTAACAGTGGTTGTTGTTGCGCGGCGGGAGTGGACAACAATCGGCAGCGACTGCAATGAAAATCAGTAACACAGCTGATAAGCCGTAGCAATAGAATGCCAAAGTCATGCTCCGAACTTTATGACGCTATATCTCAAAACATCCGTTTAGAACACGGTTGTTCTTGCTCCAAGCCACAGAATAAAATCTAACCCACAGATAACCCAGGAGTGGTCTGCTTTTCACTGCCAGATGGTAGTGTTAAGTTTCTGATATTGTTGTTTTTGTTATTATCTTTTACGGGGCCTCAGGACATCTCGGTCATAGCCCCATGTACTTGGATGAGTGTTCAATTTGTCTGATGACCTGTTTCTATCGTGATTTTAGTAGTGTGTGCAGCTGTAATTTTTATGGTAGAGGATGGAGTAGGTGTCCCAGGACATGAGGTACTACTCGATCATTATTAGCCTGGAGGAAGTATAGAAACACCCGGGGAGAAACGGCACTCAATGTGGTTTCTGTCACCGCCGAGATTCAAACCTCCGATCTTCAGACTTGCTGCAGTTCCCCTTCAGGGTCGTTGTAGACGATTTAACGAGAAACGCTACACCGTGAGTTGGGCAGTGTTAACAGAACGTCGAAATGGCAAATTGCCTCAAGGACTCAGACTCAAAGATATACACCACGGTACATGAGTTAAGTTTGTCGCTTAAGAGTCTTCTTTAGTGATGTACTAAGAAGTTGTTGCTACTGCTAAGTCAGTAGGTCTCGTGGTTCTTACTTCTGATGAGTAGTATCTGATTTCTATGAATGAGAACTCGTTGGTTAGTTTGTAGATGTATTTATTAATCTTTGACAATCCAATATATACAAGTTACCACCAGACAGTCAACCTGTTTAGTTGCTGCTGTAACTGGAAGAGGCATTTGCTTCTCAGCCCAGGTCTTTTATACAAAATCCCTTCGTAACAAAGTGCGTCACAGTGGAGGGGCGCACTCGATAACAAGTATGTGGAAATATATATATCTTACAGGATATGGACTCATGTCTTTGATAACAGTTCTGTGAATTTGATCACTCACAGCTGTTCCTGTTAATACATCTGAAATAACAGATTAAATAATCATATGAGGAAATGTACAGGGCCATTTCCTTAGTCCTTCTAGGAAGTATTTGATAAATAATAATCTACAGATAGTAAAGCAAATGTGTTGAAGATAACATGTTTGTGAAGGAAGCATTTCCTTGTTTCCACGAATGAGCATTGTTCCAGTTAACACGTTGATAATAGCATATTGAGGAATACATTGGGCAATGGTGTTCCTTCTATAGGAAGAATGACTATAACCTTCAGTTTAGAATGGAGTCTGGGGTTCGACCCTGGATGGGATACATAACTCATGAAGCCAAACAATGAGGATGAGGAGAAATATTATTATTATTCCTAGTAGTATTAATAATAATAGTAACAGTAATAATAGTAATAATAATAGTATTACTGAATAGTTACAAATCCAAACCCACATGGTTCATTGAAATTGCCAAAGATTTGTTAAACACCAGAATTCATACAGACACAATAGCAAACAGATCACTCTTCAGAGAAGCTATTCAAAAGGTAGAATTTCAAGAAAGGAATAAAGAAACAACTCGCAGAAAGTGGACTCAACAGGAGAAAGATCGTCACTCTAGAATAATGAAGGAAATTTTGAAACAAAGGAAATTGAATACAATGGACAATAGCCAAAGTTGATTCATCATACCCTCCAAATGGGTTATTTGAAAGCAGAAGAAGAAGTATTAGTAATCAGCCATGGACTAAGAATGCGAGCGGATAATTTAAGTTGTTCTAGGTGCAGAATACCTGTCTTTTGTTATTAATTTCATTTATTTATGAATCTCCCACATGTACTGGGGCAGCTCTGATGGACAGGGTATACAATTCAATCTCGCAATTTTCCTACCCTTAGTAGGAACAGCAAGCTTAGTTATGGAAGGAAGGGTCGAGGACAAGAACTGTAGTGGTAGACCAAGGTTAGAATATGTTAAACAGATTACCTGGGATGTAGGGTGTGTTAGCTATGTAGAGATGAAACGATTAGCTCAGGACAGGAAGGAATGGAGTGCTGCATCAAACCAGTGAAAAGACTGAAGACTCAAACAACAACAGTATCAATCTATAGTCCACCTCGTGGCGTAGTAACTACCATTATTTGCTGTCATCGTGCTGGTGTGGGTTCGATTATCAGCTCTGACAATAAGTTTAATTCTAGTCTGAGGGCTGGAACGGGTTTCACTCATCATAGTGAGGTAGAACTGAGAAGGGGTGGGTTCAGTTCCTACCTCAGTCTTCCTGGAAGTGGCTTTCAGTAATTTACCAATTCAACTGAAGGCAAACGCTGAATTGGCATGCAAATATACACCATAGCTGTTTCCTATCAACTTCCTAGCCATAATTACAACTGTACCTCTCCTTCAGCCATCACATCAAGTTATCAGACAGATTTCGCACACACGCGCAAGTACACGAGGCTTGATGACCATAGATGTCGGAAAGCCCTAAATGAATCAACAATAACAACATAAAACGAACGTATAATAAGTCTATAATGGAATAGAATGAGTATACCGTATGTATTTTTTTAAGTTATTCATACAATTTTCTAGTCGTCAATTTTAAAACATGCGATGCACTCAACAGACTTAAAGTCAGTTATTAAACTATGGAGTATTTAAATATCAGGTTTTGACGCCATATATAATTGGGGATTTATTACTTCACTTCAGATTAGATTAACAAACACAAACACGCAACTAAGAAGTATCAGTATTCTTGATAATTATTATTACCATCCTTTCGGAAACTGGCACAACGAATTACGTTGTCAAGGAAAGCGAAAGTGCAGTGTCAATTTAATGAATCAAGGAATAATATTTTTCAGCACTATACTGAGGTAAAAGCTATGAAAATACAGATTTTAGTTAGGCCACTGTTGCAACAAATGAGATACACACACAAACACCCCCAAGTACACGGAGCTAAATGACCATGCCACGATGGCACAACGCCCTGAAATAAAACAAGCAAAACTAAAAGTGAACGCTGTTTGGGATTTGGCCTTCAGATTGCGGGGTGACGCGTGGTCAGCATGACGTGTCCTCTCGACCGTTTATGATGACTTTCCTGGCCTGACCGATCAGGCATCTACTCAATTGTCCTCACGCGGCCGAGTGCACATTTTTCCAGCGCCCTTGAGTTAGTTCTAAAATTCCTTATGAAACCCGGAATCGATTCCGCAGCCTACTAGATAAAAAGCAAGTATGCTGCCCCTACACCACGGGACTTGCACAATGGTTTGTTCAGCATTAAGAGTTGTTTGATCAAGGCTGTGATTGATTCAATGTTTATCGTACAGCATTGTCTGACTTGATGTAAACTGGTAATTGTAAGCTTTATCACTTTCTTAATTCATAGGCCTACAGTATTTTTAGAAGTTCAGATATTGAATGAAGCTGAGATTTACGGAGGGAGTATTGGCAATGTTCCTCTCTGAGAAATACTCGCGCATTGTGATCGATTGTGAAGCGAACCCTAGCCAGGCCGAGGAAGAAAACACTTGTTATTCCCCTCTGAGGGCTGTCAACAGGCAGGCTGGTATTGACAGCTCCCGTCACACCCCTCCGCCTCGTGGAGTGCTGCCCGCAAGTTCATAGCCGCGTGGTAATGTATTCCTAACAACATTCAACTTCTAATTGCATGTGGCACTGATTTTATCTCCCAACAAAGCAGTCTATTGTCTTAGTTCTTGAAGGAGTTTCCTTATAAGAGCAGGCCTATCTCACTTGGTGGCAGGAGAGGGGAAGAGTTGTCTGCGCAAGCGCTAGCTTGTACTAGCATGTCTCCAATAAATCGGTCAGCCATGGCTGTAGATTCACGAGGTAGCGACCGTGCAGAGACCCGATCTTCGTGCTTCCGTAGCGGGTCGGTGAATGGCCACCGTATGTTTGAGCACAGCTAGTATGATACCATGTCGCAAGTTTGTAGCTACCGTGAAGGTCCGATGAGACCAAAATGTAAGGAAGGAAGGAAGGAGGGATGGAAGGAAGGAAGCTTGTAGATTTGTGTTCCTGTAATCATGTCATCTTGGTCACCTTCTGTGGTCTCGGGGTACGTATTTAGACACTCCACTGAGGCAAAACTGAAACACACTTGGATTTTATTCACTCTTCAACAATCCTAGAAGTGATTTTCCATGACTTTCCACTTCTACTCAGGTAAATTCTGGGATGGTACCAGGCTTAAGACCACAGCCAGTTCATTTTAAAACCTAGCCTCAATTACAAATAACCACACACTACTACTGCCATCACAATAACATAGATTATATAAGACAGGTCCCATTTACAGCCCAGTACTCGGGGCTAATAACACGATGTCGCTAAGCCCCTAAAATGAAACAACAACAAACAATCACGTGATCGTAAGCCACGGTACGTTCCTTTTACGTGGAATACAAACAACCGGATATGAAAAATAACACATTTATTGTCCGGGAATGAAACACGGTCCACCATGGTGGGTCCATCGCACTCCCCGACAGACCAAGAGGACGTGATTTAAACCACTGGGGAACGCTCGAGATACTACGTCGGACAACAACTGTAGGGCTACTCCTGTTATACCGTGTGATCTTTACAAATATAATATAGGCTATGGGAACATAATCTGCCTGATTCATAAATAACGCCCCCCTATACGGACTTTGTTACAGAGCTACGAAACTTCAAACGTAATACCTAATGGGAAATCTGAGTCTCTGGGACGCAGACGAATATTGGTAAGCTCTAGGTCAATGGCCTACAATCGGTGTGCTACGGCACTTTAGGAGGCCATGAGATCGGACAATAGTGCCTCGAGATATTCTTGGGAGGAAATTCTAATGTGATTTTGACTCTGCGCCGATTATTTGTTAACACATTAGGGGCGTAACTTAATTAGACTACTATGGAGTTGATACCTGCCTCTATATCCTGAAATCGATGAAGAGCAAATAGTTGACATTTATAACGATCATTGCTTCAATGAAATATCAAGAACAAAAGCATTTCATTGGTAACAGATGAGCAATAGTTTGTGTGAATTTATTTTAGACCCCAATTTTAGCTCTCTTACGAATGGAAAAGAATGATGATCATGATGATTAATTTAGGGGCTTTGTGACATCGGGGTCGTGTAGCCCCGTTTTCTTGGGTGTGTGTGGAATTTGTCAGAAAATCTGTGCTTATGTGATGGCTATATTATTGTGTGTATCTGTAATTCAGGCCATGGCATTAAGTTAGGAACAGACCCGCCATTTGCCTGGAGTAGAAGTGGGAGACCAGAGAAAACCGCTTCCAAGATGGCTGAGGTGTTAGTTATTGCGGTTTCAAGGGGGGTGACAGCCATGCGTGATATCCGCTACAGCAAGATGTGGTCTAATATCTAAGTAAGCGCAGACCTTAATAAAATAATAATAATAATAATAATAATAATAATAATAATAATAATAATAATAATAATAATAATAATAATAATAGACTTCGGATGCCAGGTGCAAGCTTTGTTATTTGACACCCTGAGGGTAGCTTGCATGCCGAATTTCGTTGTTCCTTGAAGCACTATGAAAGTCAAGGAGGTTAGATACATAAGATCCTTGAACACTATAGCGCTTTCTAGTAGAGAAATGAGGAACTTTGAGTTGGCGGAAATTCCCGAGATTAATTTTGTCATTATGAACACGGCCTACTGAATTCAAATGGGTTCTTTGACATACCAACAACGTATGATATACTGAACCCTTTTATCCTCTGTTGGATAAATGATTCTATGTTTTATTTCTCCAATTAATAAATATTTCAACCAGCATCATGAAAGTAGCCAGACGGAGATGAGGAAATTTCAAGCATTGGTTGGAGACAGCGGGGACATACCTGAAGCAGGTTGACAATAGGCTAAATATTTTAGCTGTGAAAGGAAATAGCATAGCGATGTGTCAGAAGGACAGGTGGGCCGCCTCAAATAGAAGCGACGCGCAGTGAGACATGATGCTGGTATATTCATTGTGATATTCGCGCCTAGAAGAAATATGATGCAGTAATGTGAGTGGCTGATGAGCAGGCTGGACACTCCTACGACGCCAAGATCTGCTATGAACCGCCAAATTACAGAAAATGTTAGAACCAATGAGAGAAGAATGCCTAGTTAACGCGGCAGGTCTAGCGTGGGTACGCTCGGCTAGCATTCACGCGGGAAATCGCCTAGACAAAATCTCTACGATCGATTCTAGGATTAATGAGCATATTCTTGACCTGTGCAATGTTACGAGTTCAGTGACATCTATTTCATGCCTGTACCACAATTATTTCGAGAAATTTTTACATAAATCCCCCCCCATCGAGACCTAGGGCCAGTTCTTTTATAAGTGGCATGAAGAGCCAAGACATTGACTTCTATTCTGTTCGTCTGAGGACGTAGACTATTACTCTGTGCGTCTACGGGCGTAGTCGTCTTATTACTGTGTTCGTCTGCGGACAGAACGACTTCTATTTTGTGTGTCTTGGACACAGAAGTTATTGTAAAGTGTTAAATTCAGTGATAGATAGTCACAGTACTATATTGTAGGGGCAGTATCGTCGATAATTCGCCAACGAACTGTGACAGGGAAAGTAGTACCTGAACAGCGAATTTAGTAGTCAGATATCAAGTGTATAATAATCTAATTTTTGAAGCAGCGCCAGAGATGACACCGACGACTACAGAGGAAGTTTGGAATTCTCAACACTCCGTCCAGATGGCTGAGATGAGATAGAACCATTCAGTTGGGAAATGGCAGCAGACGTTCTTTGACGGGTGACTACAAGAGAGATGAGTACAAAATAATATTCTTTATTATTTGATAAATTAACTTATGGTTTATGGGACATACTTTTGTAAATACATTGCTTGTGTGATTAACGTAGTATATTTAGTTTTAGTCAGACACACTTTGTATGGAAGCAGCTCGCACGAATGTAGTTAGTGGAAAGTTCTTGTTTTTGTATTGTGTTAACTAACGTAGCTATGTGAACGGCCGTGTTTGCATATGTTACGCAATGCGGTTAAAAACGTCTCTCGGAGATCTGTTGTGTTTCAGAAGTAGGACTGAATTAATGTAATTATACAGTAGATTGGAGGGTAATTAAAATTGTTTAAGATTTATTATTGATCAGATTCAGTGTGAC
Source organism: Meconema thalassinum (assembly GCA_946902985.2). Classification (NCBI taxonomy): domain Eukaryota; kingdom Metazoa; phylum Arthropoda; class Insecta; order Orthoptera; family Tettigoniidae; genus Meconema; species Meconema thalassinum. The sequence goes on along the minus strand of OX336388.2, from coordinate 1,732,527,811 downwards.
TATTGCCGATTGGAGCAATGTAATTTGTGACGAAGAGTAATCAGCTCTATCGTAGGTTTTAAATATTGTGTTTAATGTTTGTGAGCACCTATTCAGCAGACCTGTGTGAAAAGCGTCATGTCGGTCCCAGATGTGTGTATGTGTGTATTTTTTGTGGTATTACAAGCGGGAATTTCAGCTGAGACTGATTTCTGTCAGCTTGGTACCCGGTCCATATTGTATCCTTGCGAGGGCAATTGTGGATATGTGATTATGTCTGACCATATGTTGAGTTGGATGAGATTTTTTGTTGCTGTTGATTCCGAGAGGTAACGGAACAGCTGGTCGGCTATTTATATACACTGGACTGGGACACGACAAGTATTTGAGGAAAGGGGGGGAGATGTTTCACAAGGCTGTCTGAACGTGCAAAGCATGGTCATTAGTGAGGAGTGCTCGCTGGCTCCCTAATTACTTAAATTACAGATAAGAACTGATCAATGGTAAAAATTGTTGAAATAAATGGGAGTTGCCTACGAATCACGATAATCTCCGAAGCGTTACCTTAACATGCAGTTTCGTTCATATAAAGTAATCTTAGCCGGTCAGGCTTTTGTTGTTGTTGGTTTATTCCAGGTTTATTTTCATTTCAGTGACCCGTGAGTCACGTGCAATGCTGTCTTTCCTTGTGTGTATTGAGCAATTGGCCAGTTGGTAGCTCATGTTGTTAAGTGCGTCTTCGCGCTAATGAGGATCTCAGAGAGATTCCTGTAAATAATAGATTTGTAGTGTGTGTCAGCACTAGAGTTTTTAAGGGTTTTTATTAATGTCATGCCCATATCCATAAACGTTGATTTACGTGATGATTGTTCGTGAGCACCGTGGCTGTTGACCCGTTGTAAACGAACGGTCATCCAAGTACTCATTTTCTCGTAGTTAGTCATCACGCGCACATAAAACTCAAATGCAAGGTAGTGGAACTAGGATCCACAATTTTATTATAAAGGGGGAGATCCGTTTGACTCCTCAAAGTGTTAGATATTCCTGTCAGGGAAAAATTCAGGGAGGATATTTTTTATTATTGTTCGTTTATTTTCTTTTATGCACAATTAGTTATTAAATCTTGTTATTATCTTACGTCTTGTCTCCTTACTTTCTTAATTACAGTTTTTATCCTATGACCCTTGCCTCAGTAAAGCATGTTGTTTGGCGGACGTAAACATCACACTATGAACTGAGCGCGACCCCTTGATCAAGATTCTTGCATAAAACACTGCTATTCTGAAGGGTTCAATACTTGTCGTAATTTTTGACGCCTTTCAAATATCACTTACTACGGCCAGGAGCGAACCTGAAAACATGGGGTTAGTAGACTGACAAGATAACCACTCACCCACCGTGGCAAGCATTAAAATAATACAATGGATGAATTCTTCATGGGTGGTCAAAATATACTCACGAAATGGTACCGGTTCGTTAACAACTACAGTAATTCATTAATAACCTCTCCTTTCTACTGATAGAATATCATGAGTACTAAAATGCATTTCGACTTCCTTACACTTTTCTATTCTTCTGTTTTTATGCATTTTTTTCATTCATTTTCTGCGATCTTTATAGGCAATATTGAGAGTTTTGTTACGATAGAATTCTCATTTAAATGTAGATTTGGGCGGATGTATGTCATGTTGAATCTAGGGGAAATCGCTTTCCGGGCGATCCGATCAACTTCTTAAGCTGGACGAAGGCCGCAGGAGTACTAAAAATCTTAGGGCGAGTTACGGCTTCAAGCCGTCCTCTTGACGACTGGTCGGCCCGATTCATGGGTAAGACTTTTATTGTCATTGCTGTTTCATTGCTCTAGGAAAGATCCACCGTGGGCTGTTTTCAAAGTTCACAAATAACTTCACTTTCCTTGAGAAGCGAAACAAATCGAGTATTATAACAAGTCACCCGTATTTTATTCACCAGAAACTGTAGTAAGTTAGAAAATGATTTCTCGTACAATAGTGTAGTGTTTCCAGATCATAATGTTCCCGCCACTAATACTTGATTTTGAGAATTCCTTCAAGATGTGGGTGTTTAAGAATCCTTTAGAGGGGCGTCATATTGATATAATAGATTTTAATAAAGAGATTACTTCACGACTCATTTTCTAACCAAGTAGTACTGTGCTGAACAAACATGTTTGCTGCTATGCAAGTATCCTAATACAAACTGAGTCAGCTCTGCACGATAAGGAGCAAGGCCTTGGAGGAGACAATATCCAGACTAGAAAGACAAATGGGTTCGAACCCCACTGGCAGCCGTCCTTGAGGTAGCTTTCCATGCTTTTCCATACTCAACATTAGACAAATGCTGGGACGGTACATTCTAACAGGACCCAGCCGATTCCTACCAACATCAGGCCTAGTTTCATTCTTTTTCACCTATTAATGAGTTTAATGTCAGAAATTGGCAAAGAAAACCGCAGGCATGTAGTTGTATGTGTCCATTAATCCCGTAATCATATGTGAAGGAACATTCTTCTACATGGGATCCGAACCAATGGACGAGATATTTCCCCTCAACATTTCTGAAGGGGAACATATTTTACTGTGTTCTACTGAACCTGTGTCTAGATAAGTTAACAAACTAGTACATAATTCCTTATAATTGAATTCATTTACTGCATATAATCCCCATGGTGTAAATTTGAACACATAGTTTCCAGTGCTGGAAGTGTGTTGATTTGATTTATCTTGAGTAACGATGAAAACTTCGATTTATGAACATAATGAAACCATTTTGATTTCTTCATTATTTCTATGTTTCTCGTCTGAAACAACTACAACTTATGGATACTTAAATTTGAGTTTGAAACTGTTGCTCAATACGTTAACTCAACGCAGGCCGTGTACCAAACGCTATTTAGTAAATCAACATAAAATATAGGTGGGAGAGATTTCAAATGAAAACAAGATGTTCAGTAGAGAACATATAGCCTACTTTCTCCTAAATGCATGGGTATAGTTATAACTCTTTGTCTTTTAAATGAGTATAATTGAGTGTTGGTTATAGAAGTTTGTAGAAATACAACGTGCTACAGGGATTGAATCCTCGCCTGAATTATATATACACACACTAATATAGCCATCACAATAACACGGGTTATCGTAATAAATTAAACACTCACCCAAGTACACGGAGCTAAACGACAATTATGTCCATGCATCTCAAATGAAACATCAACAAGCACAGCTTCCTACCCAAATCCTTCCTCGTATAAAAGTACACACACTAGTAAGCCTACTGATATCACAGTGACACAGGTTATCAGACAACTTCTACACACACCCAAGTACACGGGGCTACAATACCATAAGTATATGTATATAATATTTTTGACTGCAAATACACACTATAGTCGCCTCCGTAGCGTAGCGGTCAGCATGGTTAGCTGCCGCCCCGGAGGTCCTGGGTTCGATTCCCGGCTCTGCCACGAAATTTTTGAAAAGTGGTACGAGGACTGGAACGGGGTCTACTCAGCCTCGGGTGGCCCAAATGAGTAGAGGAGGTTCGATTCCCCCTCAGCCATCCTCGAAGTGGTTTTCCGTGGTTTCCCACTTCGTCTTCGGGCAAATGCCGGGATGGCCCCCCTACCGTAAGGCCACGGCCGCCTCCTTCCCTCTTCCTTGCCTATCCGCCCCAATCTTCCCCTCCCTTCCCTCATGAGGCCCCTGTTCGCTTTGCATGTGAGGCCGCCTGGGCGAGGTGCTAATCACACCTCACCAGTTGTATCCCTTCCGATTAGATGTTCCCAGCTCTAAGACACTGCCTGGATAGGCGGTAGGGGTGAGTTCCCTCGCTGAGTCCCTGGGAGCCACCACCCTGGAGGGTAAACACGATAAAAAATACACATTATATATGCTTAACATTATAACGTGTGTGTAGTTATAAATCAATACATAGATATAAAATACTAAGTAAAGTAACTTTCAACCTGCTGGGATTTGATCCAAGATCCTCCAGACTATGAGTCCAGGTCGCTACCACTACGCCACAAATTCCACACACTAATAATACTTGGTTAACAACTGGCTTGTATAACTTCATGATAATTTGTTTTGTTTTGCAATCAACGATTTCAGTAGCGTTTTTTGCCGTTTCTATAGACCATATGATACTAAATATGTATTATTTTGTTCAGTACATTCCTAAAAGGATATAAACTTACGAGGTTACGGAAATTATATGGATTTACGAGCAAACAATAGCGGCCATATCGAACCAACGGGACGGCACGGACAAGCACGATATGGCTCGGTCAGCCTGAACTGTTAGTCACTACTGCGGTTACATATTCTATTTTTAAATGCTAATATCCTACCGGTCACTTCCTTGAGGACAGTTTAAACCTCCCCATGCACGATGAGCGTATTTGGTAAGGCCAGGCTTAGTTGAATCGTAAGTTACGGTTAGGCTATAATACTTGGATGATTCATACATCCACCATCTTATGTAACTAGTTGGCTGGTGACCTTCTAGTTTGGGCAAAAGACGCTTCCTATATTAAGGTATATTGTTGAAAAATTTGGTAGAGATCGGATGATTATGTTACGGAAGTTGTAATTTGATTTAAGCTCAGAACATTGGGTGGGCGCCATATCTTTTTTGTTATGATGGTGGCGATATACAACACGACACTGAGTTGTCCCTTCCTAGCGCCACCTCTGTACCAACGGTGGTTCGATTTGATTTCGTTGTGTTTCAATTGATAGGGGGTACGATTTTCTTTCATACACTTCCGTCATCTTCAAACTATTGGGCTGATGGCCTTGTAGTTTGGTCAAAAGTCGCTTTTCACATGACGGTATGCTGTTGCAAAATTTGGTATAGATCAGGTTAATTGAACATTTGGGTGGCCGTCATTACATTTTCGTCAATATGGCGGCGATATAAAACATGACGAGGTGCCCTTCACTAGTGCTACTTCTGTACGAAATTTCGTTCAAACTGGTTTTCATCGTGTTTGAATTGTTAGAGGGGGGGGGGGGGGTGTATTTAAATTATCTGGAAAATCAGTGCCACTCAGTAATAATAACGATATCAATAATAATAATGATGATGAGAATGGTAATGTTAATGTTCAACGTCCCTATTTACGTCTGTCGCTTTAGATAAGCCGCGATTCCAACGTGTCATTAAATCTACTGACGTGGGGTCGCCGTATTGAACACCCTTAAATGCAATCAGACACAGTCAGGACCAAATACTTTATCTTTTATTATTTCGAAGGCCAACGCCAAGCCAACAGCGTCACTATCAGATTATTAATAGGTGCCGAATAATTAATAACTTATACATTACTTGCAGAGGGTTTATTAAGTTGTTTATGTTACTTTAATGTTAGAATAAAGTTAGTGGCTCATTAAAAGAATCTCTTGTGAGGTGGACCTCGAACATGCTAAGTATCGTGTCAGTATGAGGAGTATAGCGTGCCGTCAGCACGTTACATCACCTCACTTATATTTATGGACCGGCTAAATAAATAAACCGATATGGATTGAGTAAAGTTGTGAGGCAGTCACAGTGACGAATGGATACAAAATAATAACAGAGGCGAGTGATCTAGGCCAGGGTGTCGCAGGACCAACAGTGTGGATCACGCGCTTCCGTGAGCCCAAGGAGCATACAAGATCAGCGTAGGATACGAACTCGCTGTATACCGTATTTTAAAGATTCTTAGATGAGACCTGATGACGCAATGATGACGTACTGTTTGGTTGCTTTCGCCAAGCATGTGGAAAAATCCAACACCATCTAGGTATAAGAACTGGCCGTGCATAGAAGCAAATATTATAAGTGACCGAAATATCTAAAAGATTTCGTCGGTTACATTCACCAACTTATACAATAAAAGTGACTCTGGCTTGAGTTAATACGAATATAGATCATTATTATTATTATTACTAAGCAACTAAGTTTAGTATTCAACAACGAAATCGAAATATTACATAATGTTTAATGTAAGAAAGCAAAGCACCTACGGAAATTAAAAACTGTTCACTAGTTTCGTTCTAGAATGTTGGCATGATTGCTTATTTAGGTGGCTCAGTCGTGATTTTGTTTGCCCCTTTTTAAGTGGACGCGAGTACATGATAATGTCCTTATTAATGTTCAACCGGCTGTGTGGCTCAGCGGTAACGTTCTCGCCTGCTGTGCCGAAGGTTGCAGGATCGAATCATGTCAAAGTCAGCTGGCATTTCTGGGTGCGCAAATGCGAGGGAGCCGTGTCACTAGATTTCTTACGCGTTAAAGATCCCCTTCGAGGCAACATTCTGGCACCCCGGTGTCTCTAAAAGCCGCAGTTGTTAAAAGGGACGTAATACCAATAACGTTATTATTATAATTATCATTATTATTATTATTAATAATAATAATAATAATAGTAATGTGTCTAACTTTTAAAATAATAAATTACAAACTGTTATTGAAATTGGTAACATAATAGTACCATAACCTTCAAAACCTAGTGCCCCTCTTCCCCACCCAGTTCGTCAGTTGAGCATGTTTTCTGTTTACTCACAGTATAAGGAAATCTGTCAAAAAAAAACACATTATTTAAAGGCCATTTACGTAGCCTCCAGATGTTGAGGGGACCGTGAAACATCAATTTAATCCATAGGATGGGTTGATGGTATTCATAAGGAGTAGGCAAACATCGAATTCTTTTTAGTCGGTCAACACGATTGTGCCCATTAGGCAGGGAATATAAATAGTTAAACACCCTGACCTGAAATAAATATTACATGAATTATTTGTCACTCAATTAACACACTTTTTAGTATAACAAAGGGGAGAGTATTGCACAAAATATGTGTTAATTAAGTGAAGAATATATCATGTAATATTTCCTTCAGTTTACAGTATGCCTTCCTTCGGAGGAGAAGTAAAGTCGGCGGGCCCATGTAAAAGAACCTTCCATTAACTACAATTTTATTGTGTGAATCTAAATTTGTAGGTTAGATTTGATTAATGCTCTTTATATTCCAACGTTCGCCGCCAGGTGCCGATTGCGGTGGCATCTAGTAGCCAATTTCACAGCAAGGTGTCGTTGATGATAGCATTTGTAGAAAAAGCAGGAACTACTTGAAATTGATCGTCTGAAATACAGATAACACACACTAATACAGCCATCACAATTAACATCGGTTATAAGACTGATTTTCCACACATCCAAAGTACACGGGGCTACATGACCGCGTTGTCGCAGCCCCTAAACTGAGGAACCAACCAACCAATCATCTTTCAGCTTTGGGTGTTTAAATATTTGAATTTTCCGCCTATTAGGCACAATCTTGTTCACCGACTGAAAAGCATTCTATAATCGATTACGACGTAGCACTGAAAAATGGCTTCTAACACTTCAATAAGGGATAAGCTAAGCAGGTGTATTTATGAGGCAACTAGTATTCCGATTTAACATGCAGAACATACTTAATACAAACCCTCAGCTAACCGTCACACGCCAATATGGTTTTACATAATTGAATAATAATTATGTTATTTGGAAAAGTACTATAGCCACTTATTGGTAGAATAACTTTCGAGCCAGTTCTACTGATAGATTACTAGGCAACACTGAAAAAATGGCTTCTGGTGTTTCAATAATATGACCACGTTACAAGACGCTCCTCAAATTGGCGAATTAATCACCAGTCATTGCCTTCATAGCAGGACTAACAAAATAGACACTAAAATAATTAGGGTTGGCAATAATAGCATTCCATGTGGTTACCAACCATATTCCACCATTTTCCATCGTTTTTCACTACATGCCCATACAAACAGTAACGGTTTCATACGCCCTATGCGAACATACTGAAGAATGCTCTCTTCAACCCCTTTACATTTGCCCTATATTTTCACGCCTACCTCGCTCGAAGAGCTAATAGCAGTTATCGATTATGTGGTCATGTTGTAAATAGACACACTGAAAGTTACCTGAAGATCCCTAAGCTCTTGGCACTGGCTGACTCAGCGAAGAACGCTCAAATGTGACAGATGAAGACTGATCTAAGAAAAGGTTAGTCAAACGCGAGGATGAGAGCTGCATGGCTCGATTGGGTTCTTGGCTTCAGCTTCAAGCTAACCAGCTTGCTTCGCAAGGTCTCTCCTACCCACCTCAACTACTCAGTTCAGTTATCAACTTCGTCAGATCCACTCATGCACACATATGCTCAACCTATAATCCTCCTGTTTAATTCTCATTATGTTATTCAATTGTGTTTACAAAAATTTTATCTGAAGAGCTTTGGTTTAGAAAAGGAGTGAAAACAAACAAAGTAGAATCCGCTTGAAGTACAAAAGGGGTATTGAGATTATATTTAACTGAATAATTATTTGGTTACATAGTAACATATTTTTAAAACATTGAACACATATCTTTGTCCCTGTAATATATTTAGAAAAAAAAAATGGAACAGCCATGCTGCAAGAGAATATGAGAATAAGTGGAGCTGAAGAAGTACAGTAAATAAGAGAACAGAGGAAGAGGTATGGATGGGTGCTGACTTTGCCAAGCAAGTGGCATCTAGAAACAGAAAAGGAACGAAGAGACTTCTTTCGAACTTTATAGAAATTATTCCCGATAACTATATTTTAGATAATATTTTGAATATCCTACTTAAAAGTGTATGTTAAATAAAATAAATTCGTATTTTCAGTTTTCTTCCAAACTTAATTTGATGCTAATGTTTGTAGTTCATTATTTTCAATTGTGCAAGGAAACGTACTTACACTTTTTATATTCCAATGAAAATACTGTATTTCTATGATAATAGTGTAACGAAAGATAGAAGTTAGCCAACTGTTAACCATCATAGCTGTCCGATAAAATGGACCGAGTGCAGCTCTCCCCTGTAGATATACTTTCCCACTAACTCCATACCCTCCAAACCAAGTCACACAAAACAGAGCAGTACTGTGATGTCACAGAGCACGGGTTCTGCTGGCCCCTATTGTGCATACTAGAGTGCACGAGGCCTACCCCAAGCCACTGAACGTATCAACAACAACTCAATTTTGCTGCACCATGTGAGGATATTCTGCTCACAATAGGAACGCGGGTGTACTCTGAAAGGGTGCGAGGAAAGGTCTGTCAGTTATTGACTCTGGAACAGTAAGCGGGAGAAATTCTATGACCTTTAGTGTCCCCCTTTCTCTAGCACGGCGCAACGCAGCACTCGAGTGGTGTCCGATTCCAGCGCGATAGCACACGTTTTAGCTTTCGCAGTCGTTCAATCTTCTAGCTGCTCAATATCCATTGCGATTTGCGAACTTTTCATAAGTTTCAGTATGATTACCAGAACATAGTAGTCAACAATAAACTGGTCATCCACAAACGTCATAATAGCCGTAACTTCTTCAGTTGAATTGATGTGTTTACCATGCAATATTGCTGAAGAAGTTCATAAAACATTTAACTTGCTATAAGGTTTACCAAAATAGTATTGATTTAACGGATTCACTAGACTGTAATTACATTTATTTACTAAACCTTTGGTATAAGCTGTTCACTGGAGGAGCATATTAATAAAGAAGGCCATGCTTTCTAGTCCAATCAGAGAAACACCATTACATATTAAAATTCTCTGCGTGGCTCACGTCAAATTACATGTACTGTAGAAAGTACAGTATACATAGAATATTGTAAGGATCAAACATAACGGGCAAAGAACTAAAGATCGCTGCCATGCAATGAGTCACGAATGGAGAAGCTAACCATGTTGTCACTAGTGTAACTATTCAAAGAGCCAACAGCTTAACAGACCAGGCACTACAGCTACGCGTAACAGTCATTAATAATTCGTAGATCAAGGTTTTCACGGCCCAAAAAACTATTCATTATTCATTATATTGCTGTATGTTTTGCCAAGCTAAAGATAATTGAATTATGTACACAAGACATTTGACTAGGAACCTTTCCTACGTAGTCAGTAGAATAATGTGATCTAATAATAAGTGGCAATGAGCGTTGTAAAATGTAGAATCTTTCTCTGATCGTCACTAGATGACTGAATGTAAGTAGTTCCAGACAACGCACCATTTGCGAGTTGGAGGCTGAAAGTGTAGTAAATTTTAAACAGTATAAACTCTAAAAAAATGTGACTGGACATCCTGATTCTTCAAGCAGTCTAATAAACCTCCGTTGGTCACATGGAATAGCCTACTATTGTAATCCAGGTTCATTTCTTTATATGTGCGAACATAATACACTAGAGTTTGGTACTTACTGCTCAGTATCTTTCCCAGAAGGTCTCCCCATTTCAATCACCGTGAAATATTATATCAATTACCTCTAGCGTGTCAGTAGCATACCTAAGAGTTAACTTGGATTATATCTGTACTCCACGTGACTATTTAAGGAAGTTCATTTGAACTGCGTTGGTTTGCTTGTACAGGCATAGTATTGTATAGAATTGGGAATGAAAACTTAATTGTAGAAAAATACTCATCTTTTCGCATACATTTCCTGTTTTACCCAATACGGGAATAATTACCAATATTCTTTCAAAAGTTCAAATGAATGATTTTTTTCATGCTGTGTCAAAATACTGTATTTGGTATTTTATACATTTGTCTATGATTAGTATATTTATCATACATCATCTTTCTTTTAAAATCGAAAATCCAAATTTTTGAAACATAGAAAATAGATAATGAGATACCCATTAATGATTGGCTTACGATTGTAACCCACGCGACCACTGCCGTTATATTTCCGAGCACAACCACCGGAGGGTTAAGCCCTCATGTGCGTGTGCATGAGGTTGATGACCAAGTTGTAGTAAGTTCCTCAAGATATACAATAATATCAAAAGAAGCACGATTGAGCAAAGAGATTTATTCTCTGCCAGTCCTGAAAATGCCACTTCCAGAACAACAGTCGTCACATGTGTTCCTTTCGCGCCATTCGTAACACGAAGCCTTAGTAAGTACCATTTGCCACAACACAACTTCATGAGTTTACTGTATACTGAATCAGATGAATGTTGAGTGGTGAAATTCAGAGGACACAGTTAAATTGTGTTATATTTTCCTTCTTTCTCTAACAAACATTCGTGGAGAAGTGCATAAAACAACTTTTGTTGATGAGAGTTTGTAAGGCTGCATTATTGTTCTTTCACCCAACTCTCGTTTTAAAAACTAGAACACAATTCAAATAAGACAGTTATATTTTAAGCCACCTCAGACGTTAATTCCAACTTGCTATTCAATTTCATCTCAATGCACAACCATTCTGCATATATCACGAGCATAAATGTAGGATTAACTCATCTCTTGCCACCATTGTCTTACAGACTTCTATACCAATTGAAATATACATTAGAAGAACTGGCTACATTCTCTGTCCTTTGTTTTCATCTCTCATATTTTGAAGCTGTTATCAAGTAAATATGACAAAAGGTTTTGAAATAAAAATAAAGAATTACTGTATAATCTCCGTTTCTATAGCATTCTTGCCATTCCTGTCTGGAGGCAAACAAACTAAATTTACTCTCCAAGTGAATACAGCATAGCTTTTAAGTTGAATTAGCGCACCACCCACCCGGCTTGATTGTTATGCGGGCTCAACGCGACTCAGTCTGTTTATTTGTTTAATCGCACTTTTTACTCAAATTGTTGCTATTTATGAGGTCAGTGTACAATTCGTCACTGCTGTGGGTAATTCACTTTCTTTGAATGCTCACTTATTACGATCAGTTACCTGAGTGAGTGGCTGCGTGGTGCAGTGGTAACGTTTTTACCTGCTGTTGCCAAGGTTGTAGAAAGGAATCCTGGCGCAGTCAGTTGGCATTTGAGTGTTAGTATACTTACTAGCACATTAAAATTCCCCTACGGGGCAAAATTCCGGCATCCTAACGTCTCCAAAAGCCTCAGTAGGTAAAAGGGACGTAAATCCAATATCAATATTATACAGTAGGTCAGGCTGTTCCAGCCGAGCAGCTCGCCCGTGAGCCGCGGAGTACTCGCCGCCTGGTGTGAGTAAATCTGCAACATGCAATACAGCTCTGCTGTGGGGGGCTGCCGTCATTTCGCGGTGGATACATCAAGACTGCCAGGAAGCGCATGGACTTGTACTATGACCTTCGCCCAGTGACGTATTGGCTATCACCCCCAGTCTCTCTCCAACCATGCTCCGAGCATTACTGCTGAGTACTCGCGTGTACGCATACTCAAACTCATGGATTATGAACAGCATGCAGTGGATTAATTATAATCACCCATGTGTATATACCACCCGCACGGCTTAACTGTTTTACAGACTGGACGTGGCACAATTCTGACAGGGAATACCGTCTTGTTTATTGCTTTAACGCAATTCATAAAGATATATATATTTCCGATGCCTTTTCACGAAATGCAAGTTTTTTGTGTGTTATTCAGACAATTTGGAAGATTTTGGTACAAACCACACCTTCTAACTCCCTCTCGTTCAAGAGCTTGAGTTTGGTGAAACATACACCTTAGCGTTTTATGCTTTCAATTTGAAGGCAAGTATAGCTGACCTCGGTACCTTCAGTACTGGAAGGTACCCAGTGATCAGTTCCACTTTGTGTATAGAAACATGGAATGCAGCCAACATGGAGATCTACCTTAAGGTACAAAATGTTCTGTTTCACACCGTATACCGGGTGATTCAGCAGCCCCTTCCAATAACCTTTGCTGTAACGCGTGTTGGCAGGGTCTATTTAAGTTATTAAGCGATTAAATAACAAAAAAAAAAAGAAATACAGTAGTCGCATATGATGTGTAACATCTGACATGTTATTCGAGTAATTCCATATTACTTACTCGCATTTTTTTAAGAATGAATTCATAGTGCTACCTTGTGCCAGCAAACATGAAAGAATTCTCCAATTCATCTGCAGTAGTGATAGGCTATGTATACCTGCAACTGTATGCGGGAGCAATCCACTGCCTACTTGATGCGAGCTGCCAGTTAGTGAACCCATGCCAGCGGTGTTATTGAAAATAGCCACTTATTGCCGATATAGCCCACTGCCATGTATAGGCGCGATTAAAAATTAGGTATGCAGTAGGTATATTAAATGCGTTTCTCCCAGTGATACGTTTAGACCAACGAAGTTTCAATTATTGTTAGTAGTCGGTGTTAATATACTGAATTCCTACGTTGTTTGGAGTGTTTGTTGATGCGATATAGCACACGAGATATCGAGTGTTTACATTAAATAAGAATACAGCAAAAATATGAAGATTTAATTAATCGTAATTTGTTTCAGCAAATATGATATAATGAATATTTTCACACCAAAGAACGACAACTTGAAGATCATTTATTGTAGGAATTTCTTTAATGGGGCCTCCAAACCTTGAGGTAAACCGTATGCGATTTACATTCAACATAGTCACATGGCTTAGAGTACGTCGTTGTACCGATCTCCACCACCGCGCGCGCTCATTGTTTCCGTCCCATGCACTTCCGTCCCATCCACTTCCGTCTCTTTTCCAAAATCACTCCCACAAAAATGTCCAGCTACCGAGTGCCACAAAAATATCCAGATACCGAGTGGAAAGATGTTACACATCAATAAAGAAATAGCCTACCCAATGTTCTGTTCCATCCTATGTATATAGAGACTAGACCTACTTTAAGGTACACAGTATTATTTTCCACTCTATATGTAGAGACAATACATATAGCTGGCCTGGAGACCTATTTTCTACGGAGACAGGGCTTGGTGACATAGTTCTCGACTCACCTGTCTCTTGGCTACACTAATGCATAATGTAGGAGGAGGGATGATACAAAACGAGGGTAAACAGTGGAAACGGTCCGGGAAGTAAGTAAAATTTACGACTGCAAAGCAGCACTTCATAAATGCAACATATTTTTATTAAGGGAACGAGTTCTCAGCACCGTGCTGTTTTATTCGGTATTCAGTGGTTAGGAAGGAGTTCATTTTCTTTTCTATCGTCCAGCTCCACTCCCATATTCCTTCTCTTTCGTTCAGAGAATCATACACGTATGGAAAGATCCCCTTCGCTTGTGTTTTATCGCACAGAATACATGAATAAGTGCAACTCCTTCGGAAATAATTTATTCAACAGATACATTCCATTCCTCAGAAGCTCAAGCATAGTGGGACAGAGGTTGGAGATTATGGGACCAGAGCTGAGTCTGGTATTGTTTCCACTCAGAGTCGGCTCTATCGATGGTGCAACATGTTCAATTGGACGGGGTGGCAGAATATCGCAGCATCAAAACCCTGTATGAATTTTTAATCGAAATTGTTTTGCTTACTTGGCTAGACTTCCATATCAAAACGTTAGTGATATTGGCTTTCAGGGCCAGTGGGGGTCCGGGCGGGGACAACAAGAGCCCGCTGATGAGCCAACTTAGTGTCCTAGGCGAAACCCCACACAAGACACATCACAAAGCTAGAAAATTTCCTGAGTTAGTGATTTTGCTGTCTCGCCTGTGCCAATTAACACGAGACGCTTTCTGGGCTCAGACAACAATGCAAAGGCTTGAAATAATGTAGGAACGAATCTTTATTAGTAACAATAATGTAGTCGCGTTAAAAGTGTCAACAACAAGCGAGGCCCCAATTACAGATCGTTTACTAGATTTTATTGTTTTCCTTGTTTACATTGTCGGCTACTTGATGTGTTAAGAAAATTATAGTTTGTCTCATTTAATGTTTCAAGCAGACGTTGGGTTCAGTTCAGTGATTTGAAAGACAGAATACGAAGTGGGTGATCCTTGTAAGTAGTTAAATGTGAATCGTTTTACAAAATTAGTACAGTGGTGAACATTGTTATATATTGTGCAGTGACTAGTGATTTAAAAGTAATATTATCGTCAAATTATTAGTGCGTGTTTAGTATTTCAATATGTCCGACAAATGAAGAAAAACTGCTAGGTGCCGAAAACCGCAACCGTAAATCAGAAAAAGCTCTCGATACACAGAGAGAATGCGGATCTTCAAAATTCTTCAAAACGGGAACCGTCGATGCAATTACAACTCAAGTGCAATCCGAAGGAGTTCAAACCAATGATCCGCGACTCATTGCAAGTACAGCGTGTTCCGATTCAACACGGAACTGTAAAATGGGTTGCCTACCCAACCGCAATCGGCTTGAAGTCTGCTCGCCGAGCGCTAGCAACGGGGCTGAGTTCGATTTCACTGATTGCCGTCTTCTTATGCAGCATTGCAAAGTATTTTGCTCTTTCAAAATATATTTACACATGCTTCACAATAAGTTTGAATGATTTGTGTTTTAGAACTTGCTATTTTACGCTTCTGTTAATGGCTTTTACAGAGCATTTCTATGAAATAAAATTTTATTTTACAACATAGTTTATTACAACACAATGAATTTTTGTGTTGTATTTTATTTACAACACAATTTATTGCATTTTAACCCAATACCACAAAACGAGTTAGAATTTCGAAATGATTTGTTACAAAATTGAGTTTAATTAGGAACAAGTTTCAACGATTTCTATTTCTGAACTATATACCTGTAACAACGTAAAATGATAGAACGACGAACACAGGCAGTTTAGTCTCACTTCATACTCCAGGACATCTTGGATGATTTTACATTGGCGGAGTTGAACAACATGCTTTTTCAACAACATGGTCATAGGTCATCCAGCGCACTTCTCCAAACTGGCGAGAGAACTTTTAAACCGTTTGTTTCCAGGCCGGTGGATAGGAATTAACCGTTTTATAGAATTCCCACCACGTTCACCTGATCTGACCGTCCTGGATTTCTTCATTTGGGGCTACGTCAGGTCGAGAGTATTTTTAAGATCACCAAAAACACCCGAATAAATGGAGCTCGTCATTACCAAAACCTTTGCGGAAATTACTCCTCAGATGTTGTCGAACTCAAGAGAGAACTTCATGTGACGAGTGACCCTCTGCTTGGAAAATGATGGACTCCACTTCGAACACCTTATGTAAATATCCATTTGCAGTAAATATAACGTCTGTGATAAATTAACTTTTTTAGTCGCATCGAAGACTGATTACATTTTCGTAACAAATAATTTCCAAATTGTATCTCGTTTTGTGGTATTGGGTTGAAAAGCAATAAATTGTGTTGTAAATAAAATACAAGACAAACATACATTGTGTAGTAATAAACTATATTGTAAAATAAAGTTTAATTTCATAGAAATGCTCTGCTAAAGCCATTAACAGAAGCGTAAAATAACAAGTTCTAAAACAGAAATTGTTCAAACTTATTGTGAAGCCTGTGTAAATATATTTTGAAAGAGCAAAATACTTTGCAATGCTGCATAAGAAGGCGACAATCAGTGAAATCGAACTCAGCCCCGTCCCTAGCGTGCTGCGAGCAGACCTCTAGCCGATTTGGTGGGAAGGCAACCCATTTTACAGTTCCGTGTTGAATCGGAACACGCTGTTCTTCCCACTGCGATCTCATTATCAACCAAGGCGAGAGTGATACCGATTTAAATTCTTGCAGTTCAGTAAAATTTACCGAATACGTTATCTTGAAAAACTTCCTTTCGGACTCCCTTGTTCATTTTTGTTCTCTTCTGATTTCGACGTTATTAGATCCCGGCATGATGGGTTAAAATCACTGACAGGACTGTTAAGTACTGTATATTATCGTGGAAGTAGCATATGTAACGAATTCTTGTCAGACGTAATTTAATAATGGCGATGTGCATGGAACACAAATTTCCCCTTCCGTCCAATCTCAACTTGGCTGTGTATCCTGTGAAACGAAAGGTTCACAAGCGAAGTAAAGAAAAGCTGAGTTGCACTTCCAGGGAAACTCCAAGCACATCCACTCTCATCTGGAGTCTTACCTCGACAAGATTCGACAGTGTCTGGGGTGATAGACTCGCTCTCCTGCCAGCTACCTCGTAAACTGTCTCGAAGCTAGTAATTGAATGGAGATTGTTGGAAGAAATGAAAACGTAAAGACACTTATAGTGGGCGATGTATTGAAGATAGAAATATGCTGTCCGGGACTTGTTGTAGAACTTTTCATGCTGAACAATTCTTACACTCACAGTAGACTACAGTATATAGGTATTTTAACGGTTTGCCCAGCGTAAGCTTAAAAATCGCACGGATGCCAGGTTATTTTCCGACTTAATCACTGAAATCATTACTGCTCGGCTTCCTTTGGTCGTAAATTAAATACTTTCTACAGAAACCTTCCTGGAGATATCTTTTACAGAATGGTGAAAACCGCATCCAAATCCATCCAGTAGTTCTCGAGATTACCCGGAACATCAAAGAATCGGGGATGTTGTTTCATACAAACTAGAGATTTTTGACTTTGGAGTAGATCTTTCTATTTATTTGATATCTATCTTTAACAGCTCTGCTTCGTTCCAATCCTCATTCGTTGAGGGTTGAGGGTATTTATTTGGTTCAAGTATTTATCGTGATATGTATGTGTCTAGGGAAATTGATAGTAGGCTATAGTCGATGACGTCACGGATGACATGAGGACGTTGATGTTCGTTTGTTTGATGGTGAGGCGAGATGTGGTGGCAAGTTACGATTTTTTCCAATTTCATTGCAAATTTGCCGTGCACACTTCTAAAGCCATGGCGAGAGAAAGTTATTAGTCGCTACAAGGTTAGACCACTGTCTGGACCAACATTACTGTTTCTAATACAAGCAAGGGGGTCTGGGAACCAAGCCCCAAATTATATTTTTATTAACACATAAAATTTAACATGTAAGTACGGTTTAAAGCTTTAGTATCGTCCATGACGTCGTGGAACACCATTTTGTGTATCGGGGAATGTTGTACTGTAGTGTAATGCATCACGATTTATACTACTCCCAGTTCTATTTCCTGTCTTGCCTAAATCCTTTCTTGTCCATATTTCTACTAATGTGTCAACAATAGTTGTTCTGGTTCGTAATCATTTTCAACTTTGTTTTTCAACTGAATTTGAAAGCACATGAAGGGACGAATTCAAGGAAATAGCATTTTCAGAGTAGGAATCGAAAATGTGGTCTGTCAGGTTTTGTACCCGAATCTCCTGTCCTGATGAATAAGGCCAGAATCCAAAATATCCTATTGAGAACTCTATCCATAGAGATCATAGCTACATCGCCGATCGAGTAGACATTTTCTTATTCGACAAGACTTGGGAAATAATTGGCGGTTTTATTTTCAAGTCTTACTCTGCCGATAAGTATATGGTTGTTAATGTTGCTTCAATTCATTTTAGGTGCCTACAAATCTACTAGCCAGCTGGGAACAATCACAGCATCGTAAACTGGCACAGGCCAACGTCATAGTTGATCTCTGCCAAAGTTAGAAATGAAGTGACACCCTGAAGTTCAGAGGTCAGAGCACTGGCGTACAACGCCACGGATTGCGGGTTCGAATCTCGCTGGATTTGATTTTCTGAATTCACTGACTTCCATTTACATCAAGTATAATAAAATTTGGGAAAACCGCCTCATAAATACACTATTTACATATGTAGGGCTATATTAAACCCATTTGGTACATGTTTCGGGGCCTATTATGATGGCCCCTTCATCAGCCAAGAACATACAGATCATCAGTATAATCACAGGATATATCACAATGGTAGATCTAACATGAAAAAGAATGGATGAAAATGAAACATAATAATTATGAATGATGATGTGGTGATAAAACACTTGAATGTGACAATTTTGAGAGACACTTAAAAATGTTACAGGCGACAGATGAAAAAAAACATTAAAATAACATTAAAAACGGCGGGGTGGGGGGGGGGGGGGGGCACTTTAAGTGCTTGTCAAATTTATTTTTCTTTCGTATCGGCCTAAAGAGCTCTCTATTTTAACTTTTTTTGGTCCCAATAAGACAAACGTTTTTTTCTTTCCCCATATTTTAAATTATTGACTTCTCAATACTATTTTCTTTCTAAAATTGTTTTTTTATGTTTCCTCCTCAGGATCTCTCTAAGGCTAATTTGCCGCTTTGAAGATGAAACTTTTTTGGACTTATCAATATATGTCACCAAATTTTTAAGGATTTCCCCTCGCTTCTATTCCTCAAGAGGCTCTGTCAAACTTGGCCTGTTCGATCCTCGTCATAGGCGAAGTATTGGTCTCTTAACAATCAGCAATTTCTCCTTCTAACAGGAGTCACAAACAGTCAGGTCAGGTCAGGACTGACGTTTTAACAATATTTTTATCGATTTATTATGGAATTAACTTTTTATTTAGACACGATACCCTGCTGGTAGGCCCTCTTTTTTAATGTTATTTTAATATGTTTTTTCATCTGTCGCCTGTAACATTTTTGTCTCTCAAATTTGTCACATTCAAGTGTTTTATCACCACTTCATCTTTCATGATTATTATGTTTCATTTTCATCCATTCTTTTTCATGTTGGATCTACCTTTGTGATGCATCCTGTGATTATACTGATGATCTGTATGTTTTTGGCTGATGAAGGGGCCATCATAATAGGTCCCGAAACATTTACCAAATGGGTTTAATATAGCCCTATATATGTAAATATTGTGTATTGATCAGGCGGTTTTCCCAAATTTTATTATACTTGATTGTCAATCAATACGGAACAATGACTGAGACTACTTTCTTTTACATGCTTTGCACTGTTTGTCCGTTACACGACCTAATGGCTGAAATTCTTCACTTGCATCATTTTAGGTGTTTCGGACACGTAATGCGGAGTGCAGAATACATGATCCTACAGCTGGTGATGCAGGTGATCTCAGGAGAACGGAGACCTGGCCGAAGGAGAATCTCATGGCTGAATAACATGAGGGACTGGTTTGAGTTGAACACAACGACCCATTTCCGTGTGGCAAACTCCAAGACTAGAACATCCATGAAGACCGCCATTCTTCGATAGAATACGGCACGGCAAGAAGGAGAAGGTGCATGTTGCCCATCAGCCCCACTGGTGTAAGTTGAATTTATCTGATAACTCGTGTTTCTGTGCTGACTGAAATATTTTGTGAAGTGGTAACTAGCAGAGTATAAAACAGGAGTGGTATTCCGGCATTTGGAAGAAGGAACTATTCTAGTATTTTACTGGAAGAAATGTGGAAAAACCGGGGGAAACCCCCCTCTCAGGATGGCCTCTGTCTGCGCTGAGATTAGAACCTTTGATCTCTGGCCATCCTTGTAAAGTATGTAACTTAATAATCGCGGCTACACAGATGGATCATCATATAAAGCCGCGTAAAGAGAAACTCCTTCGAATTCCTCATTCAAATTGAGTTGCTAATTAAGTTGAGAGATGTGTGGTAGCACTTGTAGTGCATAGCGGCTGAGTGGTCCTCTTCAGAAAGCGTCATTAGAGAGATAATTCTGTACGATCACAAATAATACTCCCAAATTACAGCAATTCCCCATTGTATATTGATCCTCTCTAAATTCAGGTCTTAGAGACTGCAGACATGGTGATCACGTGCCTGTTCAATTAGGCCACGCAGATAGCTTTTCGCCCCTAGGGACTCCCTCCCTCTCTGTCCCGCTGCACAGTGCCCTCACTTTATTGTCCACAACTGCGCTTTAAATATATTAGCGGATTATTTAGCAGTGAAATCTATAGTTTTGCCTCTACGATAAAGACGTAGTAAATGATGTAGAAGACTACGCTTCCTTTAGGTGAAGCAATTGCAGAAACGTGTTTAGGGACTAAATGTTTCGCAGAGAATGTCAGAAACAGTTAATTTACCGTTTATGACTCGTGGTAACCAAAATAACGAACCTCAATAGAAACCTCATATGAGTAGAATAAATCAGGCTGGTAGGAGAGAACGGTGAGGACAATTGAAAGATGCCTAAGAAAGGTTCTAGGATAGGCTCTAATTAGCGAGGAGGCACTCAGAACTCTATTGGTGGAAGTAGAAGCCACCATTAACTCACGACGTATAATCAAGATGGCTCGCAGTCATATTTGATTAGTGCACTACTGACTAACCTGCCCAACGTTTCCGAACCCACGATCCGAATAGAACCTGAGGAAGGAGGTGAGACTCAGACAGAAAATTCAGAAGGACTTCCACAATAGATGTATGAATGAGTATCTTATCTGAGGAGCTACCACGAAGTACGCCGTCCAAATGGACATACGATGGAGTGCCGAGTAGGAGACATCGTGCTACTACAGGACGACCTGAGACCTAGATACGTATATGTGGCAGAAGGTGCAAATTATTGAAAGGAGACGAAAAGGTACGATTCTTCAGATAACGGGACCAATATCAGTCGGTCTGTACCGCTGCTCTTCCCTCTCGAGATACCAGGGTGGGCAGGATGTGGAGAACAGAGACCCTGAGCATCCTTGAGCTTTCTCTATGCACCTCTTTCTACTTCAAGTTTTCTTTCTCTTTGTAAATAGTGCAAGACAATAAAATATGACTGCGCTCTAAGACGTACTCGCCTATTCGGCTATTTAAAATTTTCTGGTGAAGTTGTTAACAACCACATGTCGTTGTAAAGGAGCATAGAGCAATCGAACCCGGACAGCCAGGAGTGGTGGCCATTACACCATAAAGTGGTCACACTGTATTTGTATTAGAGTATTGCTTTCAAATAAGACTGGCTGCGTGGCTCATCGGTAACGTTCTCTCCTGCTGTGTCCAAGGTTGCAGGATCGGATCCTGGCGCAGTCAGCTGGCATTATAGGGTGTGAAAACGCGAGGAAACCGTGTCAGTAGATTTACTGGCACGTTTAAGATCGCCTACGGAGAAAAATTCTGGCACCCCAGCGTCTCTAAAAGCCGCAGTAGTTAAAAGGGTCGTAAAACCAATAACATTATCATTATTACTTTTAAATACAAGTGATAAGTTTTCCCCATTCAGGGATTGCCAAACGACAAACAGTACAGAAGAAATGAACATGATACAGGGTAAAACAAGTAGTTCCGTGAAGAACTATACAGCCTATTTTCATATATCCTGCTCATGTTAATTGCCTCTATCAACATACAAAATTTCAGTTTAATTGCAGTAACAGATTCGTAGATATTGAGAACCGTCTAAATATTTCAGATGGTCGCCAGGTTGGATTTTTATTTTTGTACTATTACATTAAGATTATTGTGTACGTGTGGTATTCAAACTTCAATCGCATGATTAGAACACAAGAAGTAAAAACTAGATTTTAAAATTACGCACAGCAGCCATCTTGTGATTATGCAAACAACTGAAATAAATTAGATGCCAGAGGATCAACATTTGTATAAGCATTTAACGTGCAACGTTTCACGGCACTCGGATAGTTAATTCGCGAGAAACATCCATTTAAATATTTATACTTCGCGTCGCCACCATGTTGGATTTGTGCTCACCAGGTTACTGAAAGTCCTATAGGTGAACATATGTTCATTGTCTCTATGAACATAAAAAATCAGTTTGGTTGCTGTAAAAGATTCATAGATATTGAGAACCGTCTAAATATTTCGGAAGCTCGCCATTTAGGATTATTATATGTATAGACCATAGAGTTATGTACCATGCAAGGCCAATTATTGCCTAGGTTCATTATTCAAACTTTCACTTCGATCGCATGATTACGACACAAGAAACAAAAACTTAATTTTAAAATTTAGCACAGCCGCCATCTTGAGGTTATATAAACAATTGAATTAAATTAGATGGCAGTGCATTACAATCTGCAAAATCATTTACTGTACCACATTTCACTGCGCTCAGAGAGTTAAATCACGTGAAAAGTATATTAAAATATTTCAAATTCGCTTGGTCGCCATGTTCGTTTTGTACTTTACAGGTTTATGAAATATACATAGGTAAACTTGTATCAGTACCCTTCATCACCGTACAAAATTGCAGGGTGATATCTGTAATAGTTTCGGAGATATAGAATGTCAGTGAAATATTTCGCACAGCCGCCATGTTGAGGTTATGTAAACAATTGAACTAAATTAGACTCCAGTGCATTACATTGTGTATAAATATTTGCTGTACCAAGTTTCATTACGTTTGGATAGTTAAATCGCGAGAAAAGTCTATTTAAAAGTCTCAACTTCGCTTGACCGCCATGTTGGTTTTGTAGTCACCAGGTTTTTGAAAGTCTCATAGGTGAACTTCTAGTAGTGCCCTTTATCACCGTACACTATTTCAGGGCGATATCGGTAATAGTTTCGGAGATATTGAATGCTAGTGAAATAATTCGCACAGCCGCCATGTTGGATTGGTGAGAAGTAACAAAATTTGAAGGGCACGGTCGAGGTCGCCGGGAATAGTGCTATGAACTTACCGAGTTTCATTGAAATCGCTCTAGCCGTTTAGATTTTATTAGGGGGGGACCCACACACACCTCTCTGTCTCTCACACACACACACAAACACACACACGCGCACACACACACGGACAAAAGGTGATCTCATAAGCCTATTTTTTCAAAATTGAAAATAGGCTAAAAACGAACACGTTCATCTCGTATTATCTTCTGATCCATTGCAGATATCCATATTCCATTTCCAGTTTTATGAATTACGACATCGAGCGTTGTTATTCGCTAGAATTATCCATCACTGAGTTATATGCCAACTTCAGTTAAGAGACATTTACTTGCTTCAGTACCCAGCATGACAATGAAATATTTTTACTGATCTGCCTCGGAAGTAGGGTGTGGTAGCTATGTAGAGATGAAACGATTAGCCCAGGACAGGGAGGCATGGAGTGCTGCATCAAACCAGTCAAAAGACTGAAGACTCAAACAACAACAGATCTGCGAATTTCGATCATTGCATACTGTTTAAATAATAATCTTTTATTTTTCTAACATTCTGACTGTGGAACAAAAGTCCGTTCTTCTTGATCACATCACGTTTTTGTGCAAAACAAAAATAAAACATACGAAATATGAGTCAGGCAAATATGCAATATTACTATTATCACATGTAAGGAATGTTCCTTTCTTCTCATTTTCATTAATCTGAACACAAATTAGACGAATTCTCGGGAGAAAATCATTGCTGCCCCCAATATGGCAATGCGTTATTGTTTATCTATCAATAGAAGCTTTTCAGACGGTCAACATTAGTGTGCCCAATTAGAATACACAAGGAGTTACAATTAAATTCCAAGTGTCTGATATAGCAATATCTGAATTATTTATAGAATTAATAGAACAATAATAATAATGATGTTATTTGTTTTACGTCCCTTTTTACTACTGAGGATTTTAAAGACGCCAGGATTCCGGAATTTTGCCCCGAAGGGAATCTTTTAACGTGCCAGTAAAGGTACTGGCATGGCTCCCTCACATTTGCGTACCCTCAAATGCCAACTGACTGCTCCAGGATTCAATCCTTCAGCCTTTAAGAAAACACTTCTCACACAAATTGGAGTGGAGGGAGGGTAATTCGAATAAATTTAATTAAATCCAATTGAATACCGCGTGCAATTTGTGTGAGAAATGCTTTATGAAGTGTATAAATAATTAATGTAATTTATTTCAGGCGCTAGGAAGTTAATTGCAGTTCACCGCCCAATCTTCTAATTTGGGCGTAATAGTGTTGACAGACTGAAAAGCTTCTAATAATAGATTACTTTGTCAACAGTGAAAAATGGCTTCTAATATTTCAATGTATTGTTAGACAAATTTTGAGGTGAACATAATTTGAGCATAGGAGTACATTATTTAATTTCTATGTTTTCTGCACATTGTTATGAATCTGCTAACGGGTGTGTGCATTGCCTACGTTAAAATATAATATATCGGTTGTTATAATACACTGTACTTACTGCTCTGCACACTCGGACTGGACAGGGACCAAAACACTT
The DNA here is from genome assembly GCA_946902985.2 of Meconema thalassinum. Classification (NCBI taxonomy): domain Eukaryota; kingdom Metazoa; phylum Arthropoda; class Insecta; order Orthoptera; family Tettigoniidae; genus Meconema; species Meconema thalassinum. The sequence continues at coordinate 1,732,503,025 of OX336388.2, read as the reverse complement.
ACCTGAAAGGATAGAAACGCACATGTCAGATACAAGCACTGAATTGGAAGGAGTAGATAGCCAACAAACATATTTTATACTGTACTTGCACACATACCTATCCATAGAGTGGGCGATAGAGAGACACAGATGGGGGGAAGGGGTGAGAGGAAAGTGATATTTCAAAATTTGAAAGCTTGAAACATCTTGGTCATTAGTCCCATATACTTAGGGAACTTGTGTGTTAAATTTCATAATAGTACATTATGCAACGAGCCTATAATGGTAATAATTAAGACACGACTATGTTTATAAAACGAGCGTATGCGAGTTTTATAATTTCCATACGAGTGTCTTAATTACCATTATAGGCGAGTTGCATACGACTGTTTATGTTCGACGATAATTATTATAACTATTTTATGTTTATATTCATAAATATCTGTCGAGATTTCGTCAGTTTTATGTACTGAACAGAGCGCATGAGACGCAGACAATGCCTTGTATTTGACCATGGACCCCTCGATTACCCTACTATGACACTAGGCCAGGCAGTGAAATTAAATTTAGAAGGCCGTGGAACTCAGCGCATCTAATTATCTAATTGGTCAAACAACTGTTCCTTGAGCTCTGATTGATGGGAGAAACTGTTTCATAATGAGAAATAGTATTATAATGAGCCACATGATGATACAGTTTTCTGACATATAATCAGACGGGTAAAACAGTCAGGGTCGAACATAATAGTACATTATGCAACGAGCCTATAATGGCTATAATTAAGACACGAGTATGTTTATAAAACAAGCTTTAGCGAGTTTTATAATTTCCATACGAGTGTCTTAATTACCATTATAGGCGAGTTGCATACGACTGTTTATGTTCGACATCATTATAACTTTATTACATGTTTTAACATAAATATTCATAAATATCTGTTCAGTAACTAGAATTTTGTGATCGGGTGGTGCGCTAGGTAGCATATCTCCGTGTTCCAAGCTCTCTGGCCCACCGACGCATGCGCTCTGTGTGCTTCAATGCCAGATGTGCAGATCGTGAACCAGTATTCAGCAAAACTGTCACCGTAGTCGTTTGAAATCAACGCGCTGAGTAGAAATTGGATTAAGGTACAGTGCTATTTCTTGCCTCATATTCACCAGTTTATTTACGCTAACATATGGACGGTGCAGTTTCGGTAATTTATATAGACATGTTGGATTTTGAGAGCATGCGCGAAGGTATCCTTATCTAATCGGTCAAACAAATGTTTCTTGAGCTGTGATTGGTGGGAGAAACTGTTTCATAATGAATAATAGTGTTATAATGACCATCATTATGATAGAGTTTTCAGACACATAATAGTCAGGGTCGAACATAAAATAACATATGTGACTGTAACTATAATCATTAGGATAGGTGCCCCGGAACATGAATACACTTAGAATGCCCACTGTCAGTGGCAGGATTTGTGAAGTTTTGAAGATATGTTTTCAGTGCTGCCTGTACAAATTATAAATTTATATATTTCAGTCGATCAACATGTATTAATATTATTCATTGTGGGGTTTGGAGCCATTTTTCCAGTGTTGCCATAGTAAACAAGAGTTTAGTGCTTTTCAGTCGGTCAACACAAATGTACCCAAAAGAGATGGGTTATGCCCTAAACCTGAAATAAATTACATATGAATAATAAATACACTAGGATGACCAGTTTCGATCGTCAAGCGATCATCATCAGATCCATTACACTTAGGCTATAAAATCTATGTTTGAAAATACAGGTAATTTATTTCAGGATTAGGGTATAACCCAGCTGTGTTGGGTACATTCGTGTTGACCGACTGAAAAGCACTAAACTCTTGTAATATTATTCACTAAAATAAGGGAATAGATATTAATACATGTAATTTTTTCAGTAAAGTGTGTTATAAATATTGTTACCCCGTGTTGACCGACTGCAAAGTAAAAATTGACAGTGGCGGGATTTGAACTCTTAATCTCTGACCTGCTGCACCTCCTCATTTCTGTACAAATGCGTTCATCTAAGTTGATTGGTCAAATATATAATACCAGCTGTATAATGCTATGCACCATAGCCTCCGTGACTAAGGCGGCAGTACGCCGGCCTCTCACCGCTGGGTCCGTGGTTCAAATCCTGGTCACTCAATGTGAGATTTGAGCTGGACAAAGAGAGGGCAGACAGGTTTTTCTCCGGGTACTCCAGTTTTCCCTGTCAAAATTTCATTCCAGCAATACTCTCCTCTATCATTTTATTTCATCTGTCATTCATTTAATCATTGACCCAGAGGAGTGCGACAGGCTTCGGCAGCCGGCACAGTTCATATCCTCGCCGTTAGATGGGGGCTTCATTCATTCCATTCCCTAATCCGGTCAGTCGACTGGAAGCAGGCTGTGGATTTTCATAATGCTATGCACCAAACGGTTGCTTATTTCCATCTGGAATATTGTATGAGTGAACGCAGTTCAAATAGAAAGAGGTATTCGTGAGAACTATCCCATTTGCTTCAATGTCTTTCTTGCTTAGGAGTGTTTTTCTTTTACAAAGTAATGCAGTGGAAAATATATCATAGTCACGTAAGTCATATCTTAATAAAGATCTCTTCCACAACCAAAGTCTTTCCCTTTGTGATAACTTCGTCTATATCTCAGTTCAAGTGTAATGACAAATGCGCAGTGCTTTGCGTTTGGCAGTAAGTTCAAAGTTCTAAAGATAAATGTCAGAATGTATTTTGCTTTCTGTAGAGGCGAGTGCATTGCATTTTATACTCTCAGCTGACGCTGAACCTCTCCAGTTACCGTGCTGTGTGTGTGTTATAATCTCAGCCAATGTATCATAATTACAGACTGTACGCTGTCAACTAAGTGTCTGCAGAGAAATTATCGTATTAAATCTTAGTTCTAATTTTAATGTTTTAAAATATGCGGAAATATAGAATCTAATTTTCAGCTTTAGGACACCTCTCTCAGGCCTTGGGACAAATAATCACATTATTATACCGTAGTGGTACACATTACAGCGACAAGCTACTCTCAGAGAATTTAAATAGAGTTTCTATTAACCTTTTATGGTCTAGGATTAAGTTTTCAGACTCGTGTAATAATGGTTCTGGTTTTGATTCCCCGCTCTGGCAAGATTTTTTCTCTCTGTGATTTCACCCTCTACTCCAGGGAACCTTTGGGCGGGTACATTGCTTAATGCCACAGCAGCTTCTTACTACATCCTAGCGTCAATGTGAACACACAGAAATATAAACACAATAGTTTTTCAGACAGATTTTACTCACATCCAAGTACATACGGCATCATAGTGATGATTGAAAGCAGATTCTGCCTTGATGTCGTTGATGAACGTTTGTGAGGGTGGCGTCGTCTAGAAAATGGGCAACTGTCAAATTGTGTTCGGCAGCCAAACAGGACCAACTTCTGACATCATGGCGTGGGAAGCCATTAGCTTACCATGACCATGCACTTCTGGTGTTTGCTGAGAAAACACTGTACATCCACATAATCCAGCCCATTCTGCTGTTTTTTCTACATGTCAGGGATATTATGCTCTTCCAGCAGTACAGTGCCCTCGCATATTATTCTCAACGTCATAATATGCTTTTCAACTCCTCTGCCCACAACGATCGCCAGATCTGTCCCCAATTGATAAAATAATGTTATTGGTTTTAAGTTTCTTTTAACTATGGTGTCTTTTAGAGACGTCGGGTCGCCAGAACTATGCCCCGAAGGGGACCGTTAACGTACCAGTAAATCTACTGAGTACACTAAAATGTCTACACGAGTGTGTGCCCAATTACATTACGCGAGGAGTTACAATTAAAATCCTACTGTCTGATATAGCAATACCAGTGAAAACAGCAGAAGTATGGAAATTAAGATCTAATGATGAAATATACAGGAACATAGGAAATATAACAGAAACGAAAAGAAAAAGGAGATTGCAATTTTTTGGACATATTTACAGAATGGATGATTCCAGATTAACAAAAAGGATATTCAAGTACCTTTGGGAGAAAAAGGCAACAACTAGCTGGATTCAAGAAGTAAAGAAAGATTTAGAAAGAAATAATATAAGTGAAGAAGAAACGGTGAACAGAGAGATCTTTAGAAAAAGGGTATTAAGTATGAAAGGATTCCAAGGAAGATTGCCAAAGAAACCTGGTGCGAAGTGGTCCGAGGACAGAAAGAAGCAGCATAGTGAACGGATGAAGGAGTACTGGAGGGAACGGAAGAGAAAACAACAAAGTGTGAAGAATTGAAATTGGCACGTGGTCCCTAGCAGGCCTCATCGGAAAGAAGAAGAAGAAGAAGAAGAAGAAGAAGAAGAAAACAATAATAATAATAATAATAATAATAATAATAATAATAATGTTATTTGTTTTACGTCCCTTTTAACTACTGAGCCTTTTAAATACGCCAGGATTCCGGAGTTTTGCCCCGAAGGGAATCATCAACGTGCCAGTAAAGGTACTGGAACGGCTCCCTCGCATTTGCGTACCGTCAAATGCAACCTGACTGCACCACGATTCGATCCTGCAACCTTGAGCACAGCATGCATGAACGTTGCCACTGTGCCTCGCACCCTGTCTGTTCCCTATTGAACATGTGTGGAATATATGAGACGGTGTCTTATCCGATCTGCATTACTAGCAACAGGTGGAATAGCGTGAAACATATCTCCAAAGATGACATGCAATGTCTGTATGCACGATTGCAAGACTGCACGGTGGCTAGGGGAGGGTATACAATATACTGATATTGTTGTCGAAGGTAATCTGTTCATAGGCGTATGCTCGTGTAATTATAATCTCACACAGTAATGTTCGATTTAAACTGCATTCATGTGGGACTACTGTTTCAAAAAGCTCATTTTTCAGTTTCTTCTTGTGTATATTTTCGCCGTACATTCCTTGAAAATGTTGTAACTTACCGCAGTTTTCAAACAGCCTGTAGGTATTTTTGTACAAGAGACATAACATGGAGGCATCGTCAGCCTCCCCTGTTTTCTACCGCTACCTGTGTCTTGTATCACGCAAGGAAGCTCCACCCATAAGGGTGCTCTCACTGAATGTTAATATGGGTATGTTTTTGGGTTGGAGTTCTATCTGTGATTGGCATGGACAAATTGCACGGTGGTTACCATGGCAACAGTGAATTCTACAGGGGCGTCAGGAAATGTTCTCCGCAGTGCCTACATGAGTCTGCGAGAGATAGCATCAGTAGTTACGTTGGCAGCACTACTGTCACTTGCATCAAAACAAACAAACAAACAGTAAACTTTGTACTCACCACAGCCATTCATACTGCTCGGTTCTAAGCTCTGTGAACTTGCGGGGTGAAGGTCAGAGGCAGGGATGGGTCAGACGAGAATTGAGAAGCCTGTCAACGGCCGCCGTGTTACCTGATATTCCCGTCTATTCCAATACTGCTAACATAGGGTGTTTGCTGAAACCAGTGTGGCGTTGCGAATGAGTGAGTCAGACACCGACCAATGTATTTGGTTCTGTTACTAAGCACGGACCGGGAAACTTAATCACTCGTCACCATCACTTCTCATAGGGCGAGATCCAAATTCCTCACAGGTTCACGCAGCTTGGACCCGACCAGTAACAGATGCTGGAAGTGCTGATGACACACACGCTCGCTTATTGCAATACACACTGACGATTTTGACAGCCTTCAGCCCACACGTGTGGGATTCACCCTGTCAAGGACACCGTGCTGCCAACTAAACTGCTGATGCTAGCTCTGGCAGAAGCCGTCAGTCACTGGGGAGAACATTTCCTGGCGCCCTGTAGTTCAGGAGAAACTTATGTTGTTTATTTTAGGGGATGTGACATCGCAGCGCACTTGTGTGTGTGGAAATTGTGTGGTAATCTGTGATATTGTGATGGCTGTACTCGTGTGTGCATATTTTGTAAATTGGGGATAGGATTGGGAATGAGGGGACTGTTGCCTTAAGTCAGGAAAGTAGAGACTTAGATCGCACTCATGGAAGAGTGGGCAGATGACCTCGTAGTTCCGCCCCTTAAAATAACATAACTAACTAACTAACTAGAGTTGCATCGACACATTTCCGACAACTAGTTACCATGTCAACAAGTACAAACAGGCTTAGATTCCATTTGTTAAAGCGTCCGCCATACTTAGTCATTTATTGTTGTTTATGTTCGACCCTGGCGAAACGTAACTATTATATGTCAGAAAACTGTACTATAATGAGGCTCATTTGAGTACAAGATTTCATTATGGTACAGTTTCTCCAACCAATCAGAGCTCAAGATATATGTTGTGTGACCAATTAGGCACTTGATAGCTTCGCACTTGAACACACAATCCAATATGTCGGATTACATGATTTGAAAGTTGACAATGTAAAAGATATCCGATCAACCATTACAGTTATAATGGCAAACACAAAGACAAAATCACCGACATGGAAAGTGCACCGTCCCATATCTTCGCGTAAATGAACTGGCGAAAATGAGAAAAGAAATAGCACTGTACCTTAATATCCCCAACTCCAATTTATACACACGTCATTCTTTCATACGGCAGGCTGTAAACATATGGGATTGCCAAGCAGACAGAGCGCATGCGTGGTGCCTGGGTCAGCGAGCTTGGAAGCACTCCGATCACTAAATTCAAGTGACTGAATCTCGACAGATATTTATGATTATTTCTGTTCGAACATAAAATTAATTGAAATAAAGTTATAATTATCGTCGAACATAAACAGTCGTATGCAACTCGCCTATAATGGTAATTAAGACACTCGAATGGAAATTACGAAACTCGCCTACGCCCTTTTTATAAACATACTCGTGTCTTAATTATTGCCATTATAGGCTCGTTGCATAATGTAATATTTAAGGGGCGGAACAGCGAGGTCATCTGCTCCTGCGTGATACTTAAAATACAAATAGACGAATAAAATATTATCCATGATTCAATGTTTCTTAGGGTTGTGGTAAAACGATGAATTATTATTGGGCAGGTAGCTTTTATCACATGAAGCCCTTCCTGACACAAACCAAATGAAAGAGTTGATGATTCTTATAGGGACTTTCCGACATCGTGGTCATTTAGGCCCGTGTACTTGGGTGTGAGTAGAATTTGTTTGATCATCTGTGTCACTGTGAGGATTTGGGTAGGAAACGGCCGTGGCCTTAAGATAGGTACCATGGATTTTCCCGGAGTAGACGTGGCAAACCACAGGATACCACTTCCAGTATGGCAGAGGTAGGATTCGAAACTACCGCATCTTAGATTTGCTTCCCTAGTCTGAGTGTACCCCGTTCCAGCCCTCAGACCAAAATTTAATTTCTTGGCAGAGCCGTGAATGGAACCCGGACCTCCGTGGTGCCAGTCAAGAACGCTAGCCACTACGCGGACTGCAAATGAAAGAACTTCATGAGAGATTGTGGCTTATTAGAAGGTACCATTCCGGCATTTGCTTGAAATTGAAATTGAAAACAAGATGTCCAGTAAAGGATATATAGCCTACTTTCTCCTAAATGCATGGCTATGTTATAACTCTTTGTCCTTTTCAAGGAGTAAATTTGAATGTTGGTTGTAGTAGCTTGTTGAAATACAACGTGATATACGGATATTATACGTTGATTGATTGAGTCCTCACTTGAATTATAAATAAACACAAGTTATCAGACAAAATTCAACACTCACCCAAGTACACGGGACTACATGGCCACGGTGATGCAAAACCCCTAAAGAATCAACAACACTAACAGACTGTAACGTGGATGAAGGACAGCTTCCTACACTAATCCTACCTCATTTAAAAATACACACACTCGTAGAGAAATCACAGTGACACAGGTTATCAGACAACTTCTACAGACACCCAAGTACACGGGGCTACATGACTAGCATGTCGCAGAGCCACTAAATAATCAACAACAACAGTCTGTACCGCGGATCAAGGAGAACGAATTTTAATCACCGTAGTCGAGTGTTGAAATATGTGGTGTTATAAGTACTGTATATATGCAAATACACACTACATATGCCTGACAATATAACGTGTGAGTAGTTATAAATCATTAAATACAAAAGTAATCAAGTAAAGAATTTTGAACCCGCTTGGATTCGATCCACGAACCTTTACGTTAAGAGCTAAAGATGCAACCAGTACGCTACACATGCCCAGTGCTAACTCTAGGTTATCAACAGGTTTAGTATAACTCTATAGCATATATTATTTTGGAAATAACGATTTCGTTAGCATTTTCTGCCGTTTTTATAAACCATTTGATACTAAATTTGTATAATTCTGTTTTTTATTTTCCTAAAATGATATCAATCTATTGAAATGTGGACTACTTAGCAAAAAATAGCCTCCATTTTGACCCAACGGGACGGCACGGCCCAGCTCGATATGGTACGGTCAGCCTGAACAATTAAATCACCATTGCGGAATATTATTCTATTATAAAATATTAATATACTACAGGTCACCTCCTTGAGGACAGTTTAAACCACCCTTTGTACAATAAGCGGATTTAGTGAAGCAAGACCTTGTTGAACCGTAAGTTACGCTTAGGCTATAATAATTGCATGATTCATACATCCACCATCTTGAATCTATTTGGCTGATGATCTTGTAGTTTAGACAAAAGACGCTTCCCACATAAAGGTATATTGTTGCAAACGTTGGTATAAATCGGATGGTTAGGTTAGTCGTAATTTGATTTAAAGTCAGAACATTAGGGTGGGCGCCAATTCCTTTTGTTATGTTGGCGGTGATATACAACATGACACTGAGTTGTCCTTTGCTAGTGCTACCTCTTTACCAAAGTTGGTTCGATTTGGTTTCGTCGTGTTTGAATTGAAAAGGGGGATCGATTTGCACACATACACGGCTGCTATCTTCAAACTATTGGGATGATGAACTTGTAGTTTAAGTAAAATACGCTTCCCACATGAAGGTATATTGTTACACAATTTGGTAGAGATCAGATGATTAGGTTAGTCGTAATTTGATTTAAGCTTTGAACGTTTGGGTGGTCGCCAATTCGTTTCCGTCAAGATGGCAGTAATATAAAACAAGACAGTGAGGTGTCATCTGCTAGTGCTACCTAAGTACCAAATTTGGTTCAATTTGGTTTCGTCGTGTTTGAATTGATAGAGGGGGGGGGGGCGACATGCATACCCAATCACACACACACACAGGCAGACTGACAACTATTGGCCCGTGTGGATCTCATAAGTCTACTTTCATTTTTGCAAAATCGAAAGTAGGCTAATAATGGAAGATTTTTTCAAGTACTACTGGCGGTAATTCGAACTCACTCGTCTGCCAATTTAGGGATAACCATATTCATACGCCTTAGCGTGCGTAACTACCGCGTTTGGTTGCTCAATACAATTGAAACACCCTATATCTTACAGCAGACATAGCGTGGAGACAGCTTCAGCCTCCCACCACCCCGTGCCTTGTATCTCGCTCATTACGGATGAAAGGCTGCAACCCTTGGAGTGCTCTCATAAAATTGAAATTACACGAGAAATCCATTAAGATCAAAGCTATAAGCTGTTTGCATACAGTAACACTGTACACTAGATATTTTATTAGTTTGCTAAAATACTGTATAGTCGATAAAATGAGCTTTGAAAAAAAATCCTATATTATCTATTCCTTTAAAGAAACATGCAGCAAGGCGAGCTTAAAAAGATGTACAGATCCATTAGTTAATGAAACACTTTTAATTCTCTGATAACATACATTGTAATTTATATGACTTGTAGAGGATGAGCTTTTGGTAGCCAAGAAAACGAAAAACCATGCAATATGATCCTCACAAAGACCTGTGTATGCCCCAAATTACATGTAATCTCGAAAACATATTCTTGCATCATATCACAAAATCTTATGATTACCCATCAGCGATAGCTCGAAATTCTTGCTTTTATAAATTTATTCTACCTACAGCGAGCTTATTTCTTAAGTCTCTTAATCTAAATGAATATCAATTGGTATGTAATAAATTTATTTCATCTTAGTCAATAAGAAATGGTTGGTTCCTTAGTTTAGGGGCAGCGACAACGCGGTCATGTTGTGCCGTGTACTTTGGGTGTGTGTAGAATCTGTCTGATAATCAGTTTTAATTGTGATGGGTGTAGCAGTGTGTGTTATTTGATTTTATTCAAGTGAGGATTGCATACGATAATTTCAAGTAGTTTCTACTTTGGCTATCAAATGCTCAAATGCTACCATCCACGACACCTAGCTGCAAACTCGGATACCAGATGCCATCGCAACCAGCACCTCGCGACAAACGTTAGAATTTAAGAGCATTAATCAAATCTAACCTACAAATTTTGCTTCATACAATTGAAGAGAGTGGAAGGTTTTTTACATGCCATAAATCTATGACAAGGGCCTGCCGGATTTACTTCCCCTCCGAAGGAAGGCATACTGAGGGTTTTTTAACGCTCCTAAAAATTCGGCGAATTCAGCCGGATTTGACCCGCGATCTTTGGCATAGAAGCTCAGCATGCTACCGACTACGCCACCGAAACCACCTCAATAGTAATTTAATTAATTAATTAATTAATTAATTAATAAGATGTACCAGTTTCGGCCATTTTATGGCCTTCCTCTGTGGTGTTGCTACAATGAACTAATGTAATTGCGAGCAAAGCTTTGTTGTTAATATGTTACTTGAGTTTTTTTAATAAAAACATGGAAGAAATTCATTCCAGTTAATAGTAAAATAAGTTAAGCTAATGTTAATAAAACATTATTCTTCAAATGAGAATTTCCAATGAAAAGAATTGAAACCTAAAACATTGTTAATCATAACACTGACCAATACACTAAACATATTGGGGGTTCTAATATTAATCTAAGAAATAGCTTATAAGAATAGTTGAAGATTTTTCTGTAACAAAGGTTGGCTTTAATTCGATTTTCTTGAATGCTAATAAGAACTATATTGAAAAAAAAATGACATAGGGTACCACCTATAATGAGCTTATTTCCTACGTGTCTTGAGTATTCAGTTTGCCTTCCTTCGGAGGGGAAGTAAAACCGGCGGTCCCATGTCATAGATTCATGGCATGTTTAAGAACCTTCCACTAATTACACTTGGGTGAAGCTAAATTATTGGTTAAATTTTACAACGCTCTTAGGTTCTAACGTTCGTCACCAGGAGCTGACTGCGTTGGCATCTAGTAACCAAGTTCTGAACTAGTAGTCGTTGTCGGTGGCGTTTGGCGGCAAAAATAAGAGCTACTTGAAAAATTCAATGTCTGCAGTCCTTACTTGAATTAAAAACAGATAACACACACTAATACAGCCATCACAATTAACACCGGTTATCAGACAGGTTCTACACACACCCAAAGTACACGGGGCTACATGACCTGAGTACTCAGGTTTTAGAATTCATTTTGCAGTGTTGCGTAGTTCTATTATAGAAAGCTATCCAGTCAGTGAACACAAATTGTGCCCAATTGCAATGATCCATACAAATGATAGTAACTCCTTTCAATATATAGATACAATGACTCAAATCTAGCTACAGTAAGGTGTGTATGTTTAGAATCAGAATTGCGTCTTGTCAGTTCTTTATGAACAAGAGGTAACTTCAAGTAATACTAAAATCAAATACAAGAAGTTCCGTGAAGAACTATACAGCCTACTTTTCATGCCAATAATTATTCTACAGAATATGAACCTATCTAGAATAATGACGAAATTAAGTTGGTAATATCGAAATATCTAATTAGTTCAAAATATGCCTGGTATAATGTACCCTAATAGAGCACTAATGTTTGTCAGCCCCGGTGACTGAATATATTCTTAGTTCCATCTCTTAAGGTACAGAATACAACATTTGGTTGAAGTCCAATGGACGTTACATGCAGTTAGACACTGGATCTATCAGCACGCGTAAAAGCATGTTGCCAACAATGTCATGCATGTGCTGGTCAGAAATAATCTGAAATATTATGATATCTTGTTTTGCCAATTTTGGATGAAATCCATTTGTTAGTATAGAAGTTACATGCATTTTAAAATTGGACATATCAGCAAGCACAAAATCATGTTGGCAGCACTGCCTTATATTAATTACTCCAAATTAATCTAGAATGTCAGGTGCTATACGTGTGCAAAGTATAGAGCTGTTGGCTTGCATACTTACTGATATATTGATATTAGGGTAAAAAAATATAGACAGCATTTATTAACAGTTGGCAGCCCTGATTGCTCTTAACAATACTTATAGTCATATATGTTATGGTACACATAGCACATACGAAATTTGGTTGAAATCCAACTGATAGTATAGAAGTTACATGTATTTAAAAATTGGTACTATCAGCAGGCTTATAATCATGTTGGTAGAACTGACGTATATAAGTTACTCCAAATTAATCTAAAATGTCAGAATATACGTGTGCATAGTTTAAAGCTGTTGGCTTGCATACTTTCTGATATATTGGTATTTGGATAAAAAAAATAGAGAGAGCAATTATTAACAGTTGGCAGCCCTGGTGGCTCTTAAGAATACGCTCAGTCATATCTGGTTATGTACAGATATTACATACAAAATTTGGTTGAAATCCAATTGATAGTGTAGAAGTTATATGCATTTAAACATTGGACCTATCAGAAGGCTTAAAATTATTTTGGCAACACTGTCATGGTTGGCCTCCTGAAAATTAAACTGAAATAGTCATATCTACATGTGTGCCAATTTTGGAATAGCTCCCATGCATACCTTGCAAGATATCCAACATGGAGCTCAAATTTCCAGTGCGTTTTTTCAGCAGTTGGTAGCACTGACATCATTTTCAAATATGGACGTGAGATATTCCGGTGCACATCTTTACTCATACTAAATTTGGTTTTGAATTCTGCAGCCGTTTAGGAGTTGATAGGGGGGGGGGGACACACACAGCCAGACAGACAGACAGACAGAAGGGCAGACAGACAGACAGACAGACAGACAGACACACATTTTCCCGGATCGATCTCATAAGTCTACTTTTTCCTCATTTTTGCAAAATGTGAAAAGTAGGCTAATAAAGAAATGTTAAAATTAACTATACAGTTAAAGCCACAGTTCTTGGCCGGTCAGTCCCGGTTGCGCAGTCGTCCAGTCGGTGGGACTCAGTAATGTGAATTGATACGTGGGTTGCTTCCGCGCTGCTGAAAACTCACGCATCAATTGCTCATACCTGAAACTACCGACTGTCCACTGTACGATTGCGCAACTGGGAATGAGCAACAAAAAACTTTGGCATAAACTGTAAGTAGAACTAATTAAGTCTAATCACGTGTAATTAAAACTAATGTGAATTATATAACCAATTAAGAGAACATGGAAAAATTAATAGAAAAAAACATTAATTAGGCCTTAGAAATAAGTAGAATAGAGCTTATTTTCTTAACATTTTTTTTTTAAACATAGCTCTTCTTTACTACTTATATTTAAGGCTTAATTTATGTTTTTCTACGAATTGTACGATTTCCTTGCTTTTCATGTTAATATTATATTAAGCTTCGGCGGCTTCGGTAGCGTAGATGGTAGCATGCTGAGATTCTATGCCCAAGGTCACGGGTTCATACGCAGCTGAAGTCGTTGGATTTTTTAAGACGGTGGGGGGGGGGGGGCATGTCATAGATTTATGGCATGAAAAAGAACTTCCTCTAACTACACTTGTGGAAGCAAAAATGTGTAGGTTAGTTTGATAAAGCTATATTAGTTCCAACATTCGTCGCCAGGTGCTGGCTGCGATGGTGTCTAGTAGCTAAGTCTGCAGCTAGGTGTCTTGGATGGTAGCATTTGGTAGCAAAAGTAGGAATTACTTAAGGATTGATCGTCTGCAGTCCTTCTACCTGAATCACAGGTAACACACACTAATAGAGCCATCAAAATTAACACTGGTTATCAGACAAATTCTACACATGCCCAAAGTACACGGGACTACATGACCGCGTTGTTGCATCCCCTAAAAACTGGAACCAACCAACATTAAGTTTTCTTTTATTAATAATGTGCTGACGATGAATCGATTGTTGATTCTAAAATTCGGTGGGGAAACACAAATTGTGCCCAATAACAATGATTCATACAAATCCTCCATCACGGACATTGGGCAAAAATTCATGTGTCATCACTTACTTCTAATAATTTTCATATTACATCTTCAGCCCCATGCATATTTATGATGCGGTTCTGTCTGAAAGCTTGCGCTAATTTGGTGACTGTAACAGCGTTTGTAACTCCTTTTATTATAGGACTTCAGGACAGGGATAGGTGCCCCGAAACTTGAAATAGGGTACCAGCACTTAATATTAATTATTATAACTATAATTACAATGATAATAGCAAGAATGTTGGAATGGATTGTACGTTTCTTTTAGCGATATCAAGGTGTCAGAAATTTCCCCTGAAGGGATCTTTAACGTGCCAGTAGATCTGCAGACACGAGGTTGTCGAATTTAAACACACTTAAAATATCATTGGTCTGTGCTGGGGTCAAAGCCACTTCTTGAGTTTAAAAGTAAGCGCTCAACCAACTACACCACTCAGTCCGGCGAAATGAAATTATATCCTAGCATTTGCCTAGAATGAGTCCAAAGATTGGAGGTTTGATTAATTAATGTTATTGGTTTTACGTCCCTTTTAACTACACTGGCTTTTAGAGACGCCGGGGTGCCGGAATTTTGCCCCGAAGCGGAGGTTTGAATACGGGTGCTGGTAGGCTATCTTGAGTGAGGCTGTTCTCCGGGTATATCCACACTCTCTTGGAAACATGCTGGGATATTACTTTATTTCAAGTCCCGGGAAGCTTACCCAATTCCCGACCCTAATAATTCCAGTTTTACCCACAACTACAGTCACCACAGAAATACAGGTTAATAGATAGGTTAAACACATACCCAGGTACAAGGGCGTGATGACCAAGATGTCAAAATCTTTCAAAACTAATTAAACGACAAGAAAAAACAAGATGTTCAGTAAAGAACATATAGCCTACTTTCTCCTAAATGTATGAGTATAGTTATAACTCGTTGTTATTATCAAAGAGTATAATAGAACTATTCTTTGTTGAAGACCTTAGAAACGATTTACCTCTACCAAACGCCACAACCTAGATAAAAACTGCTACCATCATTGAAGAAAGAAAGATAAGAAGTATATCAAGAATGTTATGGATCTGGAGACATAATCGACCGGACTGGCTGCGGGGCTCAGCGGTAACGTTCTCGCTTGCTGGGCCCTAGATTGCAGGTTCGTATCCTGGCGCAGTCAGCTGGCATTTGAGGGTGCACAAATGCGAGGGAGCCGTGTCAGTACATTTACTGGCACGTTAAAGATCCCCTTCGGGCCAAAATTCCGGCACCCCGGTGTCTCTAAAAGCAGCAGTAGTTAAAAGGGATGTAAAACCAATGACATTATTATTATTATTATTATTATTATTATTATTACATATACGACCTGCCGTGGGCAACATCCAACTTTGAATTGAGGCATGTCTTTACACGTCTGGTTGTGCATGGCTTTCACAACCCTAATTGAATTCAAATAACATTTTCAAGTAACGCAAAATAGGCTGTTACAAACCCTTTAAAATAAAAAGTAAAAATGTATCGTAGTATCATCTTGTCATTCTTCAAATTCGATGCGCATAGAATGCCAATGGTGTAGTAATCAATGGAGCCCCACGTAGACTAGTCGTGACATCTAGTGGTGAAATATCGAACAATATAATCCTAACAGAGCGAGTGCATTCTAGCGGCCAGAAGAAGAAACTTTTCAATACAATCTGGAAGTTAATCTAGTTACCTTTTTGGCAGCTAGATGTCTCGAGTAAATCTGCTGGCGAATTATGTTTTAATTAAATATATATTTTACACCATAATATGCACAATATAACGCTTAATTTTAAAACATCTGAGTCATTACAAAACAATAAACATAACATTTCAAGCAAAAAACCTAGCTCTGATCGGGTTTGAACCATAGGCATTTGAGCGACAGGCTAACGCTCTACCACTGAGCTAATTGTGTCAACGAATATCGTTCTATATAAAATGACTTACATAGAACTTGTTAGCAAATAATGATTTATACTAAACGATTTCATCACTGGAGTATAATATTTATATATAAAGCATTTCATACAAAGTTTATTTATTTTGTATCAGTACGCTATATTGCATGCAATACTCAAATTAGTGAAATATAAGTCAGGCACAAGATATCCGCTGCCATCTTGTCTTATTACTGAATCAGCTCAGCTTTTTAAAATCACGTCTGCACTATAGTATTACAAAATAAACTTTTAATTTCGAACGTGCCTCTTCCTTTAGAACAGTTAAAACGATTCTCGGCTCGATAATCGGAACTGGTGGGTCCCATGATATGGATTATAAAGTTTGCATAATTCGCACGGCCGCCATCCTGAAATGGTATAGCGGACGACCTTGTAGTTTGGTCACAAGACGCATCCTATACGAAGGTATGTTGTTACCAAATTTGGTAGAGATTGGATGATTTGGTTAGTCGTTATTTGATTTTACGTTTTTAACGTTTGAGTGGCCGCCATTCAGTTTTAGTAAAGATGGCGGCGATATAAAACATGACACTGAGGAGTCCTTTGCTAGTGCTACCTTTGTACCAAATTTCGTTCAATTCGCATTCACCGTGTTCGAATTGATAGGGGGGGACAGACATTCAGAGTACACACACTCACACACACACAGACACACACACACACACACACACAGAGACTCACACACACATACACACACACACACACACACAGACTCACACACACACAGACAGACACACTTTTTTCGCCCTGTGTTGATCTCATAAGTCTACTTTCATTTTTTGCAAAAATCGAAAGTAGGCTAACAATGAGAATGAGAAGCCATATTCAGGATGGTATCTGTCAATGTTGGCTTTTGAAACTCCAATATCCGAACTGTACCGCCCCGCACACTAGACAGCACTCCTGGGGATCTAACCATATTAAAGGAGGTCAGTGGAAGAGAAGTTATCGTCTGAGACAGTAAGTAGAGCTCTCCTCATTTCCCCTTGATTAAGTGCTCGTTTGTGACGAGCATGCAACTAGGAATTATGAATGGTGAGATCTTTTTAAATGGCAATGGCCCCTTTAATGATAATTGAAGAGGGGAAGCTAGTTACTCGTCCAGCAGGGAGCAAGTAACTAAGATGTCTTCATCCTTAAACCCCTCCCATCCTCCCACCGCGCTTTCATCTGCTATTCACTACACGCTCTCCTCACCAGCATATATTTTCCGGTATTGAAACTTCTCACATAATAAGCCAAAAACAATACTTAAGTATTTTTGCTCACTTTCTACATTTCACGTTCGTGGCAGATAAACTAGATGTTCCACACCTTGAAATAAAATCGCCCACAACATTATAACATGTGTAAAGGTGTATGTACCAGTATCATCATCATCATAATCATTATCATCATCATCGCATACTTTAAATTTGATTCAACTAATCCGGCCATCCATACAATATTTATCGTTTATCTTTGTCTTGTATGTTTATGTACTTATATCTTCCACTGTCCTTCACAGCTTAAAGAATGTCTTCGTTATGTTGGACGATTTTCGGAGAAAATGTGATAAACACAGAAGAGAAAATATCGGAAACTCTAAATTGAGGTAATATTTATAGGCTTACATGAAATTCAGACTTCTTCTAAGACAAGCAATTATCTATCTTGTTTTCCATTTACTGCTTCGCTACCTCAGTATGAACGATCGTTACTCCACTGGGTAGAAAATTGGTCAGCTCTCTATATATAAGAATGAAAGTTTGTCTGTTTTTTCTGAATTTCTACAGAAATTTGCGTTATTTACGCGTTTCAGACTGTTTTATGACGGATGCGCGCGAAAATAATTTTTTTGTCTGTCTGTCTGTCTGTCTGTATGAATGTCTGTCTGTTTGTCTGTGGACAATTTTGTTCCCTTATAACTCGAGAACGGCTGGGTGGATTAACGTCAAATTTGGTACAGATATCCTTCAGAGGCACGACACTAATCATTGATGAAACTCTTCTCTGTACCTCTCATAAAAGGTGGCCTACCCCCTTGAAATACTTGCTGAAATAGGCGTAGAAGGGCGAGACAAAGCTCATTTTCAGCCCCTCAATGTGAGAAACGAGACTCGGAGGCCCTTTAACCACATTTTAAGGCCCTAAAACCAACAGTTTTTGAGATATTCCCAGAAAATTAATTTAATTTAATAAACTAATGAACGAATACAAGCCAGTAACCATGGCAACAGAAGCTCACAGGTCCTTTTGGTGTAATAAGACGCAATACAATTCCATTTATTAAATTAATGACATGGCTTGCAAACGGCTATAAGGTTATAACGGAACTAAATTAAGCTGTAAAATTCATCAATACATATAATGCGCTTAAGGGGGTCAAGGGGTACTGTAGAATTTTTTCACGCGATTTACACGTGCTGGTGGGGTACGGAAGGTCTATTATATCCCTATCCCCATATTGTTATATTATTGTTATAATTATTATTATTATACTACGGCCTACAACGACGAGACAAAGCTTATTTTCAGCCCCTTGGTGTCAGAAACAAAACTCGGGGCCCCTAAACAGCCGTAAAGGGTCCCCGAAAACTACATTTTAAGGCTCTAAAACCAAGAATTTCTGTGATATTCCCAGAAAACTAATTTCATTTAATAAATTAATGTAGGTATGCAAGCCAGTAACCATGACAACAGTGTCTCAAAAAGTTACAACCAACTTTCCATCTATTTCTGCAAGAAGTAATACCACCCCATTTATTAAATTTCTGAGAAAGTTTGCAAATGGCTATAAGGTTATCACGGAACCAACAAAAACTGTAAAATTCATCAATGTGCTTAAGGGGGTCAAGGGGATACCCTAGATTTTTTCACAAGACTTAACGTGCGGTATGCCGTAGTGAAGGTCTATTATATATTCAAACAGAAATATTATTTTCAAAAATTCCGGAATTGAAATAGTTTATTTTTTATTTTATTTTTTTGCTTTAAGAATTTGGGCCATTGGAGGCTAAAAACCTGAATTTTCATGCACCACAAGCCTTTATAATTTATTAAAGGGGTCTTCCTCTGGATGCGGACTTGACACAACAGTGAGGGTGAGGTTTTATGTGACGTGTATTGCGTTTCGTCTACGAGGTTTTCAATTATTTTTTTCACGTAAGGAAGTACACGTTAGGTAAATAAGTTTCAGAGCATATTTCAACTAATCATTTATCTTTGTCGACAAACAGGTTCCAAGCCCTTAACCATTGTAACAGTAGCTCAATTGATTACGTCTGGTTATTAATACCGAAGACCGTTCGAATAATGGCTACTTCTGCTTGTTTACGATAAGATCAAACTGAATGTCTTCAAATAAAAAAAAATAGGAATACTGATATAAAAAGATATAGAATGGTTTGAAAATCTTATCAGCTTTCCTCATCTTTCTTAATACTCTGAAATTATATGTGGAAAGAATCAACACTATCTTGATCTGTCCTTGCGGGTTGACTTGAATGTCAATGGTTTGATGATTGGTAATTGTAACGTCTGGTGGTGTCTATCTGCAATATTTCCTCGTACATTCTAGAAAATTCTTGGAGCATACCTGGCATTATTTTCAATCTGAGACCAAGTGATTACGAATTCGCACATAAGTTCAATTACCACAACACAGAATACGTCACATCTCTGTTATTGAGCTCTTCCGTGGCAATAGCTTGATTAGCAACTACATATGACTAAAATCTTATTTTTATTTCACAGTCTAACCCATAAGATCAGGGCATTTAGGAAGTAGATGGTGCTGATAACAGTGTTGAGCTCAGCTATCAGATGGAATACTTCATTAGTAAACTGTCACAAGCAAATAATGTCTTGTAGCACAATTTCACTTATATATAAAATTGACTAAGTAAATGCTCCATGAATGTTGTTGCTAATTCATTTTAGGGGGTTAGGACATCTTATGCATCAGCCCCGTGTAGTTAAGTGTGTGTTGAACGTGTCTGATAACCTACATTTCTTTGATGACTGTAGTAGTATGAGTAACTGCATTCGGGTAGACGTTCCTGGACTTGAAAAAGGTACTATCCCGATATTTGCCGGGTGGGAGTGTGGAAAACCCCGGGGTAAAACCATACTCTCAGGGACAGGATTCAATCCTGCGACCTTAAGACATGCTGCAAATGCCCTTACGGCCATGATGTACGATTTAACGAGCAAAGCTATGCCACGTGACTTGCTTTAATATATATCGATTATAATCGAGGCTGATGAACTAGATGTTCCACACCTAAAAACTAAAACCCCCACTACATTATAATAGATACTTTATTTATACTTTCAGAATTAGGTAATGGAGCGTTTACTAGCAGGTAACCAGTTCTATTACGTAAATGGTCAGTAGTAGTTTGTAAGCTATCCTGAGTGTGGATTTTCCCTGACTTTTCCACACTCCCTCCGGGCTAATGCCGGATTGGTGCCTACGTTACGTCCCGGGCACAAATCCCATCTTCGATCCCAATAATTACAACTACACACACTAATACAGTCACCACAGTAATACAGTTTATCATACAAAATCAACACATATCCAAGTACTGTAGCCTAGGCTATATATTCACTGGTCGTGAAAGCCAATATACCATATATTTGGAAGCCTTCATAGGGAGGTTATGGCTGATTGAGTTTTCAGTTCTCGCAGTAAAGAGGCACAGGTGCACTTCATAAAAAGAGACGTAGCGCGCAGTTCGCTATTCCTGTGGGGGGTCCGGGCGGGGACACCAAGATCCCGCTGATGAGCCAGCTTGGTGTCCTAGGCGAAACCCCACACAAGACGCGGCACAAACCTAGAAGAATTGATGAGTTTTAATGCACTGGCCATGAAAGCCAATATACCATCATTTTCGAAGCCTTCATAGGGAGGTTATGACTGCTTGAAATATAGTTGTCGCAGCAAAGAAGCATTGGTGCGCTTCATAAAAAGGGAGATAGCGCGAGTTCGCTACTCTTTTGGGGGTCCGGGCGGGGACACAAAGAGCCCGCTGATGAGCCTGCTTGGTGTCCTAGGCGAAACCTCACACAAGACACGGCACAAACCTAGAAGAATTGCAGAGTTTTTATTCACTGGCCGTGAAAGCCAATATACAATCTTTTTGGAAGCCCTCATAAGGAGGTTATGGCTGCTTGAGCTGTTAGTTCTCGCAGTAAAGAGGCTCAGGTGCGCTTCATAAAATGGGAGGTAGCGCGCAGTTCGCTACTCCTGTGGGGACACAAAGAGCCCGCTGATGAGCCAGCTTGGAGTCATAGGCGAAACCGCACACAAGACACGGCACAAACCAAGAAGAATTGTTGAGTTTTAATTCACTGGCCGTGAAAGCCAATATACCATCTTTTTACTGTATATAGTGTTGATGATCAAATTCTGCAATTCCCTGATAAGAATTAACAACAACATCAGCAAAAAGATACAGTCAGTGTGAGAGACTAGACTTTATATCATTTCAAATGACGCATGCTACAAATCCTACACATGTTAGAAAGGCTCAGGAGGGCTAGCCCCAGGACTCTTTGCACTCTGCTGCCTGACGTCACGCACTCGCCGTCTCCGTATCACATAACGCCAGACCCCAGGAGTAAACTCTGACTCTACGGACTCCATTACCCTTTAACTTAAGCTTCCCGCGTGGGGACTGCATGACGTCACGCACTCGCCGTCTCCGTTCGCATAAATCCAGACCCCAGGAGTAAACTCAGACTCAACAGACTCCATTACCCTTTAACTTAGGCTTCCCGCGCAGGGGCTGCATGACGTCACGCACTCGCCGTCTCCGTTCGCATAACGCCAGACCTCAGGAGTAAACAGACTAGGTGTATGACGTCATACACGCCGTAACCGTGACGCATAACGGTAGACCTAAGCATAACGATGAAGTCGACAAGATCACTTGAAATGTTAAAAAAGATACTTTATTAAAGTATTAGAAGCCATTTTTTAGTGCTGCCTACTTCTATTATGGAAGGTTTTCCAGTCGGTCAACACAAATTGTGCACAATTACTTTAGGCGGGAAACAAGTATTTAAATACCCTACCCTGAAAGAAATATTACATGATATATTTATCACAAAATGAAACACTTCTATGTACAAAAATGGCAAGCAGTGTGCGATATCAGACGTCGTATAGGACCGAGGATTAAACATCTCTAAATAAGTTTTGACACGTTTCACATGTCTTTACAAACGTTTGTAATCTATATATTGTATACATGTATATAATTGTGCATAAGCCTAAGTGAGCAGAATCAGATGATGATCGCTTGACGATCGAATCATGACATCCAACATCCCTCTCTATAGATTTGTACATAAAAGCGTGTTATTTCGTGATACATATCTTATGTTAGGGTATATAAATACTTGTTTTCACGCCTGATGTAATTGGGTACAATTTGTGTTGACCGACTGGAAAGCTTTCTATGAAATGTACTTCATGGAATAAGTGCTAAGAATATATTAATGGAGGTGTCGAAAGCAGAAAATCCTTGGATACAAACATTATTCACATTAGCTTATAAATATATATTCAGTTCCCAATAAACTGGCCTAACAATGGCTATCCTTCGAAAGTCTCGTTTAGCTTCATATATTTCCCATCTGTATGTACTATGTGGATAGGTCAATAGTGCTTAGGATTCCTTATCGTGAATTATTAGCCACTTTCCTGTATTACAAATCGAAAGTATTTTTTGCCCTATTGAACCAATATAGTGTATAGTGATCGAAAGCTGGATATCAATGATATATTATGTCCTACAGTGGCATGGCATGTTATTGTCACATTCTATATTCAGTTATTGCCACAGTCCAATTCCCTTTCATGTTCGTGAACAACTAAATTATTCAATTTCTCACGTCTTTGTGAATGTGCTCAAACTGAACTCCACATCTGTTCATTTAAACCCTTTCTGCCGTCAAATCGTCGTCAAAATAACATTTTCTACACAACCATACATCATGTTCTAACGTGTTATTTAACACTAACTCCTTGAATTAACGACTGTGTTGTACGAGTCATCAATTTACAGGTGTGACGGAGCCCTTCAAATCCCCTCATCATACAGTATGTCAATCATTTATCTCTACTTGGGTACAGCATCCTACATCTAAGATAACCCAGGCGTGTCCTTCTACCTCAGTTCTCGTTCTCCCGATGCATTGTGGTGTAGCTGCTTGCTTTCCATTACATGTTGTATGATAGACTGTGCTATTGCCATGTCTGCAGCAGTATGTGTATTTATAATCGAGATTAGGATTGGGAAAGAAATGGTCGTGGCTTTAATTCAGAATTTATACCAGCGTTTGGATAGAGTAAAAAAAGTCTCTTCTTAGATGGCTCTGGTGGGAATCGAATCCACCTCGTGTCAGTTATCCTCACGAGAAAGAGCGTACTCCTTTCCAGTCGTCTAGCCAGAATTATATTTCTTGTTAGAGCCGTGAATTGAACCTGAGCCGCAGGGGTAACAGCCACCGCACCAAGAGATGGTCTAAATAAGTATTGCCTACAGCAGAGTTCCTCAAATTGGGGGGTGCCGGCTCTGATTGAAATATTTATATTTCATATTCTGTAACAATCCTCTGTGGCATAGGCGGCAGCACGCCGGCCCCTCACCGCTGGGTCCGTGGCTCAAATCCTGGTCACTCCATGTGAGATGTGTGCTGGACAAAACGGAGGCAGACAGGTTTTTCTCCGGGTACTCCGGTTTTGCCTGTCACAAATTTCATTCCAGCAACACACTCCACTGTCATTTCATTACATCTGTCATTCATTTAACCATTGCCCCAGGGAAGTGCGACAGGCTTCGGCAGTCAGCACAGTTCATATCCTCGCCGCTAGATGGGGGCTTCATTCATTCCATTCCCTGACCCAGTCGGTCGACTGGAAGCAGGCCGTGGATTTTCTGTAACAAATACTGCTATCGTCATATCCTTGAACCTAACATAGGCAGGAAGCTCTCACGACCATTCAAGACTAATGAACTCGTACTTCACAAGAACTGACCGGTAGATCCTGCCAGAATGAATTCTGAGAAAAGGTGTAGACTAATAATTATTTCCCACACAGCACCCGTTCACCCGCCACCCACAGCGATATCTCCTTACCAAACACGACTAATGACAATAAGCCAGTACACAATGGCACCGCCACTTCCTTGCAAGAATAGATTCTTCTATTTCTGCCATTGTCAACTTGAAATCAGCCAGGGCTTTGCAGTCAGTTGAAAGACAGTGAGTGAATTGCTGAAAAAGTTCTTGAACTTTGATGAGCTGTAGGAAGAGTAAATTGTGTGTTAATATTACTGTATTACTAGCGGACCCGTGTGAGAACTCTCGCATAATGAATGGGTTGTGTGCACCCCTTGTGTACAGACTACTCGCCCGGCTCTAGTGGTGACACAGTTCTGCCAGAGGCTATCGTCTTGTTTATTTGTTTAAAAACACTTTTTAAACAAATAAATATATATCCGTACACATTTCAATAAGTGCAAGATCGTTCCTCTACTATTGAGACAATTTGGAAGATTTTGGTACAAACCACACCTTCAAACTCCCTCTGGTTGAGGAGCATGAGTTTTGTGAAACATACACCTTAGCGTATTATGTAAGGTGCGTTGAAAAAGTAACGAGCCGGAGGCATAAATACAGAAACCAGTAGGCTACCTGTATGTTAGAAGTATTGGCCCTGGCTGTTGAGGCACTTGTTCCACTGTGACACGAGCCGGTGAATGGCTGTCTCACAAAATTCCCTGGGCTGCGATGTGAACCAGTTCCGCACATACAGCTGGACGTCGGTGTCCGAGGGGAATCGTTGGGCCCGCAGTGCCCTTTTCAGGGGACCAAACTTGGCGTAATCACAGGAGAGAGGTCTGGACTGTATGGAGGATGGCCGAGAACCCCCCATTTGAATTTCTGCAGGAGTGCCGTGACTGTGTTGGCCGTACTGTATGAGGTCGTGCATTGTCGTGGAGTGACCATGGCGGCTATGGCGTTCACTGTCACTCGGCGGTCATGGGTAATGAGTGCATCAACCAGCTGGACGTTGTCATCGGTAATGCAGGGAGGTGCCCCAGACTGGGCATCATCGGCTAACGACACCCGTCCTTCCCTGAAGCGCTTGTGCCACGCCTTGACCCTTGCAAGGGACATGCAGTGTTCGCCGTACACTTGTGACATTCGGCGATGAATGTCCGTTCCCCCTACTCCTTCCGCTGTCGGAAACCGAACAACACCTCTTTGCTCTTCGGTTGACGCCTCTATGTCACTGTTTGTAATGCGACTGGCAGCGTTGGACGATTGATGCATGCTGCTGATCGCTTTGTATCATCACGTGACGTGCACGCATGCCCTCTAGCGAAGGGCTGTGACCTTCCACGCTCTGGTCGGAACCACACCTCGTTACAAACGCCACAATTAGCCGATGTAGTCACCGGTTTGCGCATTCCAGCCTCCGGCTCGTTACTTTTTGAACGCACCTTATATAATAAGATTGCAACTGGTAGTTGCATCAATTAGACAGAAGCAAATACTGCAGATCTTGTGATCCGTTAGATGTTTCATATTCCAGATGGGGGGGGGAGGTGACAGAAAATGTTTGTGAACCGCTGGCCTAGAGTACGAAATCGGTACTTAACTTCACTGTTAGTATTCTCTTCAGTTATTTTTGTGTGCTGGAGCGCGTAACATTATGAAGTTGAATTTTATTCATGGCAGGAGTATGGTAGGAACAGCTCACCATCCGAGCTTCAAATCAGAACAAATGGCTCCCCAATGGCAGTAAGGAGCAGTTCTCTCCCTGGGGGCCACGTGTTGCCAGCCCAATATATAGAACCTTTCAGTGTTTATTCTGCTGTAAGTCGCGCGACTTCTCACTATAAACAGCAGCTTGCACTATGGCAAGTAAGCGACTACCGATATACATTTCATATGTGTGAGAGTAAGGGAAGTGGACTAGTTCTTGGGTTCTAGTGAGGAAGATATTCCCATTTCAAAAGGAAACTGACAACTAGTTGGAATTATTTATCGTCCACATTGGTATTGTATGTCCCAAAACTAAGCCTAGCATCACTATAAACAGAAAGTTAACGACAAGAACCAATTAATGATATTAATGTACTTATTTGATCTTTGTAGCATATTTTGTAAGTTCTAGTTATGAAATTTCCAAGTTCAATTCATATATATTCATAAACTACTACATTAAATGTCATCATGGAGGCCCGGGTTCGACTCCCGGCTCTGCTAGGAATTTCAATTTTGTTTGAATGCTAGAACGGGTTGTACTCAGCCTCATGAGTCAAAACTGACATATTCCACACACACCTCCAAGTACACCAGCTGCATGACCCCTCAAAGAATCTACACCAACATTAACATAGTTCCTGAGAAACTAGGCTAAATGTGTAGAAGAAAATAATATATTCTTCAGAAATTTAATTATTGGAGATTCAAGTCCCTGTCCAAGCAGTAAATATGCTATTAGTATCAACAAACACAGGTATACTTTCTTTAAGCTTCTTCTTCTTTCTTTCTTCTTTTTTTTAGCATTTGTCCCACAATTTGTAATAGTTATAGGGTCTTGAGTTACCATGAAGTATTTATCTATGGATTGTTTTGTATTCTTTGGTGGTGATGGAGCGCTAGAGTGGTGAGAACATGAACTTTTATATGATGTGACAACTCTAGGAATAGCAAAGAGGAGATAGACAAGAATGACAACAGAGAGTATGAAAGTGTGACATTGGATTCTTAGAGGTTATAGATGATACCTGAAGTATCGAAACAAATTTAATGAACACATATGATATACTGAATGTATAATATTTGTTAAAGAAAGTAACAGTAAATTATTTATTTATTTATTTAGCGTATGGCTACAAACATCACTAAAAAAATACTATTTACAATGATAACAAATTACAAATTAATGTCCAGGCCACGAATATAGTCTATTGATCCCTCCGTCATCACCAGGAACTCTGTTGGATCGCCAGGAAAAGCTCTCAGAGGACATTCTGAAATTACATGCTGAACAGTCTGCTTTTCAGCACCACAATCACAACATGGAGAAGCTATTTTCTTCCACTTGAACAAAGAATCGGCACACCTGCCAGTGTTGGTCCTTATGCGGTTAAGAACCGACCAGATCTTGCGTGGTAAATCAAAACCAGGTGGTTTGGTCGATATACATGGCATCTTCAGTTGTTCTGTAGTAGTATTACTCTGCCATGTGTGTCTCCAGCAGTCATTGATATTAAAGCCGTTGTTAACTAGCATCCTTCCAGTTTCTAAAGGTGGATTGCGAGAACGAAGCCTTCCTTTACCGATGGTTGGGATGTCTGCATGAACAGGGAGGTTAGGATTTTTCTGTAGATGTTTGTATTCACGGACAAGTGCACTCTCCCGTCGCAGAGATGGAGGTGGTATGTGGCTAAGTATGGGTAGCCAAAAAGTAGGTGTTGGTCTGATTGTACCAGTTATAAGACGCATGGTATGGTTGAGCTGAGTGTCAACAAGTCTTGTGTGAGTGCTATTCATCCAAGCTGGGGAGCAGTATTCCGCAACAGGGTAGACCAATCCCAGAGCTGAAGTACGAAGTGTTGATGCAGAGGAGCCCCATGACGTTCCACATAGCTTCTGGAGGATGTTATTCCGAGTTTTGATTTTGGCAGCTGTTCTTAATAGGTGCTGTTTGTAACTGAGCGTTCTATCAAGTGTGACCCATAGGTATTTTGGGTTTCTGTTGTGCTTGAGTAGCCTTCCTTCAAAGTAGACCTTGAGCTCTTTGTTGGCCAATTTACTGTTTAGGTGAAACGATGAGACTTCTGTCTTATCCACACTTGGCAGCAACCTCCATTTGCGGAAATAATCACCAATAACTGACAAATCATTGGTCAATATGGACTCTGTAACTTCAAGATCTCTGTGCTTCACTGCGAGTGCCCAGTCGTCGGCATACCCAAACATTCTTGATATGGATTCAGGCATGTCTGATATGTACAAGCTGAAGAGAAGAGGGGCGAGAACAGATCCTTGTGGCAGCCCATTATTCAGCTTCATTTGTGAACTCATCTTGTTGCCCATTAGCACTTGGAAACATCGGTTACCGAGCATTTCATTGATGAGATTGGCAATTTTTAGGCATGGAATTACTTGTAGAAGTTTTAATATGACACCTTGTCTCCAGACAGTATCATATGCAGCTGTCAAATCAATGAATACGACTGACGACTTCTCTTGATTCTGGAAGCTAGCTTCTATGAAGCTTGTTAAGGAGAGGACTTGATCTGTGCAGCTGCGGTTAGGTCTGAAACCTGCCTGTTCAACCGGTACATGTTCAAAGATCTTGTGGCACGTTCTGTTGTACACCAATCTTCCGAGGAGCTTATATAGTATACTAAGTAAAGCTATGGGTCTATAACTTTCTGGTTTGTCATTTGGTTTACCAGGTTTCAGTAAGGCTATGACTTTTGCTCGTTTCATTTCAGATGGTATGTTGCCCGTTTGTAGAATGATTGTGTAGAACATAGCAAGCCACTTTTTCACATATTTGCCACAGTGCAAAAGGAATTCTGCATGAATACCATCAAATCCTGGGGCTTTCCCTGGTTTCATTTCTTTTATGGCAGTCGTTACTTCTTCGATGCTGAATGGTAGAGAATATTCCGTTTCGGTTGTGCAGGCTGATTTGAGTGCCTTTAATTTCTTCTTAGCAGCAATAGTATGTGCTCTAACTTGAGGAGTTCTGGTAGTGGACACGATGTTGGCTGCAACTTGGTTGGGGGTAACAGCATCATACGTGCGGTCACGTGGGGTAGCACCACCTAGTTTTCTGAGCAAAGACCAAGCTTTTCTACTTGATGTACGGAAGTCCATGGATTCAACAGTCTCATTCCACTTTAAACGTCTAGCTGCGTCGATGTTACTCAGCAACTCATCTGCAATGTCATGATCGTTGCTTTCACAAAATTCTTTGTATAGGTTTTCGCACTCTTCTGTCCAGCCAGGAATATATGCCTTACGGAAACGTCGTGGAATACACTTCTTTGCTGTGCTAATTTCAGCTCCAACGAACCGCTGGTAGTTTGAGCTAGTTGGTGGGATCCATCCTACACATTTATCCAGATTTACTGAGAAAGTGTCCCAATCCGCCTTTTGAAAATTCCATCTGGGCCTAGGAAATGCTCTTATTAAAGGGATACTAATCCCAAATTGAAGGCAAATTGGGCGGTGCTGGCTGTGTGGGAAGTCTCCAAGGACTTTTCTTGATACTGGAAGAGGTTGACTTTTATAATCAGACGAGACAAAGCAAAGATCAGGATTGTGATCCGTTTTCCAGGCACCTGATCTGAAAGTGCTCCGATCCTTAGCATCAAAGATGAGATGAATATCATGGTCTTCGGCCCAGTTCACCAAAGCGTTTCTATTTTCATTGCTGTGCCTGTATTTCCACAGTTCATGATGACTGTTGAAGTCGCCCAGATATGTTGTAGGGTGAGTGTGAGTTCTAAGCACTTTAGAAGGCCAATTGATGCCGGGAGGTTTATAAACATTGACTATAGTCATTTCTCCTATTCTTATGACAACTTCTTGAATACCATCGGCATAGCTTACAGAGATAAGATGTGCATTTTCTATATCTTGTCTGACATATGTTGCCACACCATAAACATTATCATAAGTGGCACCGAGTAAGTCATATCCAGGTATTTTTTTTCCTCTTGAAGTAAGTTGAGCTTCGTTTGCTGCGTGGGTTTCCTGGATTGCAACTAAATCAATTTTGTTGTCATCTAAGATCTTATGCAGCGCTTGGCATTTTGCTCTACTAATGCCTTCAATATTCAACTGACAAACTCTTACACATTGTCCTAGCTTTCTAGAGGGATAGTCCTCAGAAGGACCATTTATGGACTCATTCATGTTCTGATACGTGATGTAATATTTACCAGGAGATCACGAGGATTGTCTGGTTGCCAGTATTTTGTTGCTCGTTTAGCACCACCCAGGGGACACGTGCAGGGTAATTAAAAGGTTAAACCTGCGGACGTGAGCAACAGCCATTTATTCTATATTCTTCGCAGCATCTTTATGGTTATATGGCAGATATTTCAAATAAAGCTCTTCCGATTCTTTTAACGAATAATGGTGAATGTTGCTACGTGATTTGGAAGTTATATTTTATGGTGACTGGATTAATGTCACAATCTTTATACATTCCCTATTCATCATAAAAGTAAGTAGCAACCGTATGAAATATATGTATGTTACGGTAAAACATTATTGCCCTTATATACTGAAGTGTCTTGGTTGGTGTCGGAGACATACCACACCTTGAGATGAATGAGTTCTTGTGTCTGTATTAAGATTATATTCATTCGTAGTATTCTATCTATGAATTGGCGCCCTCCCGGAAACGTATATCACATAAAAGAAACAATTACAAATGACACCTCAACGTCGGGCACGAGAACCAGGACACATCAGTGTAGGGGTAGGAATGCATATATATTGTGCGAGTGATTTTGGGGCATGTGTTTAGAGGTGTGATTCAGTATGTCGGAGAAAGATATGAAGCTAAGAAGTGGTCTTGATAGTGAAGAGAGCGTAGATGATAATACTATGATGTCAGAGAGTAACCCGAATACTAGTAAAGAGAAAGGAATTTCGGAAGATTCATTAGCTGCGATCATGAGAATGCTGAGTGAAAGATTTGATGAAAGTAAGAAAGATAATCAGGAGATGCGAGAGGAAACAAGTAGGCGAAATCAGGAGATGCGAGAGGAAATAAGTAGGCAAAGTAAGAAAGATAGTCAGGAGATGCGAGAGGAAATAAGTAGGCAAAGTAAGAAAGATAGTCAGGAGATGCGAGAGGAAATAAGTAGGCAAAGTCAGGAGATGCGAGAGGAAATAAGTAGGCAAAGTCAGGAGATGCGAGAGGAAATAAGTAGGCAAAGTCAGGAGATGCGAGAGGAAAGAAGTAGGCAAAATCAGGAGATGAGAGACGAAATAAGTAGGCAAAATCAGAAGATGAGAGAGACGATAGATAAAAATAATAAGGAAATTCATCGAAGGTTAGACAATGTGGTCAAGGAAAATGAGGAATTAAATAGGAAGTATGGGACTCTGCAGGAGAGTATTCAGGGGGTGAAACAGGAGATCAGATGTGAAATTAAGAATATGTTAGAAGAAGAGGCTAAAAGTATTATAAAGGAAGAAAAGGCTGTAGGTGAAAGTAGTTTGGAGTTAAAGGAGATGGTAGATGAAAGTAGCATAGAGTTAGAGGCAATTGTGAGTGAGAATAGAGTAGATGAGAGGAAGAATTTGTTAGAGGAGACGTTACGCGAAAGCAGCATAGAGTTAGAGGAAATTGTAGAGGAGAATAGAGTAGATGAGAGGAAGATAGTTGAGCTTGAAGTAAAGTTACGATATAAGATAAGGCGATGTTGTAAAGGCAGATATTGG
Source organism: Meconema thalassinum (assembly GCA_946902985.2). Classification (NCBI taxonomy): domain Eukaryota; kingdom Metazoa; phylum Arthropoda; class Insecta; order Orthoptera; family Tettigoniidae; genus Meconema; species Meconema thalassinum. The sequence continues at coordinate 1,732,471,435 of OX336388.2, read as the reverse complement.
AGAGGACGTAGTAGGCGTCAAAGAGGAATCAGATTTGGAGGTAGACGCCGCGGTTGTATAGGTCGAAATCGCTTAGGTTATAGAGGTAGACGTGGGATAGGCCATAATAGGCAAATAAGAAAGAAAGGTTGTGGAGGTAGACGTAGAGGTCGCCGCCGACACAGCAGAGGAGGACGCTTTAATAGAAATGGAAATAGAGGGGATGGATATTGTAGGCGTGATGATGATGAAAATGGTACTGGGGATACGTCTCATTTTAGAATAAATGATACAGATAGGTCTAGAAGAGCAGTAGGAGTTCGCTATATTAGAGCATGGACAAGACATACAGCCCAATGCTATAATGAATCTAATGATGATGATGATGATGATAATGAGCCTAAATGTATTGCCAATTTTGATAAAGTTGATGTCAAGAAAAGAGTTAAGTTGGAAGTTAAAGCTGAGAAGAAAATCCACAGAGACACTGAATTAAGAGAACAAGAAGAAATGGAAGAATATTACTTAGATTTGGTTATAGGAAGTTGTCAAGATCATTTTTTATCTGGACGTAAAATTAATGTGTTGGGGGCGCGTGTCGCTATTTGTTGTTCTAGTTATGAATTCAGTATTGGAGGCATATACAGTATATGTCTATTTTATTAATTTTTGATGCAGTTGCACAATGTATATGTATTCGTTTGTATGCTGTAATGTATATGTTTTTCATTGTGTGTGTTACCTAGTATCTTTCTTAATTTTGAGTTATGCTGTGGATATTTTTCGTTATCTTCTATTTAACCTTTTGTCCATTCATATTATAGCAGCTTTTGTTTTTTTTACTTCATTTTGTGTAGTAATTCTGAACAATTAAAATATAATTTCCATGTTTTCTAAGTCATCGAATTAAAGTTGGAACATTGTATAGAATACTTCAAGGAATGCCGTACATTGCATTCTAATGTGGTGAGCTTTGTCTAGTTTATGATGGAGGAGCAATATTTACATTCAGCTGATTGTCATTGGGAATTTGAAGTGTGCTATCTGAGGTTTGTGCTAAAAGATTATGTCTGCTTGGAAGAGAAGAGGTCTTGGATCTATGGGAAGTCATTAGATATTGGAGGAATGCATTCTGAATGTTCGATCTTCAAGTCATAGGTTCCTTAAATACCTTTAATTTGTTCGATGTCTTGAGATCTGTACTTGTACGAACATGATGGGAGAAGATATCGAAAGTGTTTAAAAAAGAAAAAAATGTTTAAAGAAGAGTGAGTTATGAGATCGTCAGCAGATGGTTGTAGGAATTATTTGTGTACATGAGTGCAAGTCGTTGTATCGCTACAGCTTGATTGAGCCTGCCATACAAGGTGATGAGTGCATAAAAATGTGTGGACAGATTCTACATTTCCATGGAACGTACTGTATAATTGTTTTTACATTTGAGCCAAATCTAGAGGGTAAATTTATTCTCTGTGTATTCATGGAGACGACAAAGAATACCCTGGAATAACGTGATGATGAGGAGGCCTTGGTTCCAGTGGACTTTATGACTCCAGAAAAAGCTGCAAATTTATGCAACCCATGGTGGATTAGAATACATTAGGAAAGCTTGTATGGGAGACCAGGTCCCAATGGAACAAGATTTAATATGTTTTGTGTTGAATGTGTTTCATAAATCCCTCTAATGTAATACTATTATCAGGATTTCTGGGGGCGATGTAATAGTTATAGGGTCTTGAGTTACCATGAAGTATTTATCTATGGATTGTTTTGTATTCTTTGGTGGTGATGGAGCGCTAGAGTGGTGAGAACATGAACTTTTATATGAAGTGACAACTCTAGGAATAGCAAAGAGGAGATAGACAAGAATGACAACAGAGAGTATGAAAGTGTGACATTGGATTCTTAGAGGTTATAGATGATACATGAAGTATCGAAACAAATTTAATGAACACATATGATATACTGAATGTATAATATTTGTTAAAGAAAGTAACAGTAAATTTATTCTATATTCTTCGCAGCATCTTTATGGTTATATGGCAGATATTTCAAATAAAGCTCTTCCGATTCTTTTAACGAATAATGGTGAATGGTGCTACGTGATTTGGAAGTTATATTTTATGGTGACTGGATTAATGTCACAATCATTATACATTCCCTATTCATCATAAAAGTAAGTAGCAACCGTATGAAATATATGTATGTTACGGTAAAACATTATTGCCCTTATATACTGAAGTGTCTTGGTTGGTGTCGGAGACATAGCCTACCACACCTTGAGATGAATGAGTTCCTGTGTCTGTATTAAGATTATATTCATTCGTAGTATTCTATCTATGAACTGGCGCCCTCCCGGAAACGTATATCACATAAAAGAATCAATTACAAATTTAGCAGGGTTTGCTTTTTTTATTTTTGGTTCTCTCACGGTCACGAAAATCTACAATCTTCCTTAGCTTTTTTGGTTCTCTGTCACCATATTACACGATTGTGTGCGTGTCAGGATCAAGTCGGGCAATTTTTAAATCGTCATGTAGGGTGTCTTGGTCGTCTTATCGGTCTCTTCCCATCAATCCGCAACACTTTCTTTATATTCCTAATGTCGCCATATTATCAGTTGCTATAAAGCCTATTTAGATCATTGTTGAATGACATTGAAAGTCAGACACCTGTAATGCCGGTGGTCCCATGTCATAGATTTATTGCAAGATAAAGAACCTTCCACTAACTACACATGTGGAAGCTACAATTTGTAGGTTAGTTTGATAACGCTCTATAAGTCCCAACGTTCGCCGCCAGGTGATGAATGCGATGGCATTTAGTAGCCAGATAACACACACTAATACAGCCATCACAATTAACACTGGTTATCAGATAAGTTCTACACACACCCAAAGTACACAGGGCTACATGACAGCGTTGTCGCAGCCCCTAAACTAAGGATCCAACCAACCAACCAACCAAAATAGAAGCCTTTCCTACGTGTGCCAAGGATCTCAAAGCGAAACAAGAAGTTCCGTGACGAACTAAAGAGCCTACTTTTCATGCCAGGCATATTCTACAGTATATGAACCTATCTAGAATAATGACGAAATTAAGTTGGTAATATCGACATTTCTAATTAGTTCGAAATACTGTATATCTGGCATAATGTAGCCTAATAGAGCACTACAGTTGGCAGCCCTGATGACTGAATATATTCTTAGTTCCATCTCTTAAGGTACAGAATACAAAATTTGGTTGAAATCTAATGAATAGCATGGACGTTACATGCAGTTAAACATTGGATCTAACAGTGCGCGTAAAATCATGTTGGCAACAATGTAATGCATGTATTGGTCAGAACTAATCTGAAATAATATGATCTATTGTTGTGCCAATTTTGAATGAAATCCATTAGTTAGTATAGAAGTTACATGCATATTAAAATTGACCTATCGGCAGGCTTAGAATCATGTTGGCAGCACTGACGTATATTAGTTACTGCAAATTCATCTAGAATGCCAGGTACTATACGTGTGCAAAGTTTAGAGCTATTGGCTTGCATACTTTCTGATATATTGATATTAGGGTAACAAAAATAGGGACAGCACATATTAACAGTTGGCAGCCCTGGTTGCTCTTAAGAATACGCATAGTCATATCTGTTATGGTACACATAGCACATACGAAATTTGGTTGAAATCCAAATGAGAGTATGGAAGTTACATGTATTTAAATTTGGACCTATCAGCAGGCCTAGAATCATGTTGGTAGCACTGACATATATAAATTACTCGAAATTAATATATAATTTCAGGTACTATACGTGTGCATAGTTTAAAGCTGTCGGCTTGCATACTTTCTGATATATTGGTATTTGGATAAAATAATTTAGGAGCATTTATTAACAGTTGGCAGCCCTGGTGGGTCTTAAAAATACGCTCAGTTATATCTGGTTATGTACACATACAACATACGAAATTTGGTTGAATTCCAATTGATAGTGCAGAAGTTATATGCATTTAAAAATTGGACCTATCAGCAGGCTTATAATCATTTTGGCAACACTGCCATGTATGGTCTCCTGGAAATTAAACTGCAATATTATTATCTATACGTGTGCCAATTTTGAAATAGCTCCCATTCATACCTTCCACGATATCCAACATGGAGCTCAAATTTGACTTGCGATTTTTTAGCAGTTGGTAGCACTGACATCATTTTCAAATATGGCCGTGAGATATTCAGGTATAGATCTTTACTCCTACCAAATTTTGTTTCGATTGCTCCAGCCGTTTAGGAGTTGATAGGGGGGGGGGACACACACACAGCCAGCCAGACAGACAGACAGACAGACAGACAGACACACATTTGCCCGATCTCATAAGTCTACTTTTTCCTCCTTTTTGCAAAATGTGAAAAGTAGGCTAAAAATACGGAAGTGATGGAGATAACAGAAAGTCTTGTCTAAAAAGGTGGTTTAAAATGTACACTAAGTTCAGGATCCACAAAAATCGGCATAGCAAATTACCAATAATACACAAGTCTGAGCAGATGTAAATCGTGGAGGTAAAAGCACCAGGTTCATTTTAGTATCAGTGCGTGGGTGAGAAATGTGTTTGCGATAGACTCGTAGGGTCGTACAACTTACCATATAGATTAACAAGTGCTGCGTGTCTCCTATTTCTGCGCGATAAATTACCCGCGCTATTGAAGAACGTTCCCCTCGCAGTAAGACAACTAGTGGAATTTTAATGCAAGACGGGGCTCCACCACATTGTTACGCCTCATGCGACAGTACCTAACCCGAACGTTTGATAGTGATTGATTGGTCGAAGAGGTCCAGTGGCATGGCCTCTTCGTTCACCTGATCTGAATCCATTGGATTACCGGTTATGGTATTATTTGAAGACATTGGTGTATGTCCAACACATCGACAATTTGCACATATTACATGAGTGCGTGACCGATGAATGTGACCAAATCGAAGCGCAGCCAGCTCTGACCTCAAGAGTTCGTGGTTCTTTCACAGGAAGGGCTCAAGCTGAAGGATGCGTGGTAACCACATGGAACACCTTCTGTTGGAATATTAGACACTAATAAAAACGGTATATACAGTATGTATATAGGATGTGCATGATAGCCTGTGTTATTGTTGTGTCTGTAGTAATATGTATAATTGTAATTAGGGTGAGGTTTGGAAAGCAGGTGGCTGTAGTCTTACGTTACGAGCCATCCCTATATAATTATGCCTGGAGTAAAATTGGAACTCTATTGGAAACCTCTTCTATGATAGCTGAGGTGGAAATGGAACCCACCCCTACTTATTTTTGCCCCGTTCCAGCCCTCAGACCAGAATTAAATTTCTTGGTAGAGCCAGGAATCTAACGGGACCACCGGTGTGGCTTCCACTAATGCTAGTGGCTATACGACGAGGTGGTCCCAAGAAATACAACAGTGGAAATACTCTATGTGCAAGGATGTCTTTTCTGACAAGCTCATAGCATAAATTGAATGTGTACCATAAAACATTCACTTCTTGAGGAACATACAGCTCTGATTTATAGCATATTGCCTCTAAAACGTCCTACGTTGTCGTTTTGTTCTCCAAAGGCATAAGTCAATTCAGTGTGTTATTGCCGTTTTAAGCAGATCGTTAATTTACACTCAGCTTACGTCGGCAAGAACCTGTACGCCGAGTAGTAGCAGTCATTTCAAACGGCCCCGTGAATCGAAGCAAATTGACGAGATTAACATCTAGGTAGAACTAAAAGATTTTACGGAGTAAAATAAAAAATCAAATAGGTGAATGTATCCGTGACGGTATGAGTTAAACGCTATGTATCACGTAGGATTCCTTTCTATATCAACAGTGAATTCCAATTAATTACACAAAATTAATGTGAATGTCTCAAACATTTCTTCCGGAGTAGAAGTTTAATTTTGACGTTCTAATTTGTTTTCACTTAGGAGGCCATTTCTGTTACATTTACTGTATATGCCTTAGAGAAGTCACTCAGTGATGATGAAATTCTTTTAGAGATATACTGCTGTATATAAAATGCAATCTCTTTACACAGCAAGGTAAAATAAACGCATGTTATATATACCTAGTAATATAATTCCTGTTACTCCAGCTGTAACGAGTTCGCGATGATGGCGTTGTAACCCAACCACGCTCTTTCAAGGAATAAAAATTAATAAAAAGAAAGAAAGCAAGAAAGAAAGAAAGAAAGAATATAATAATAATAATGATAGATATTATTATTTTTGTATTATTATTATTATTATGATAGATATTATTATTATTATTATTATTATTATTATTATTATTATTATTATTATTATTATTATTATTATTATTATTATTATTATTATTATGAATATGCTATCGATTGTTCCCCTTTAGGAGAGCGATTGAACTTGAATTCTCGATTTCATCTTCGGGCGTTTTCCCCCTTTTCTTCCCAAAATCTCTTTATCCTCTCGAAATACTCTTTCTTCCGCTCAACTGTCCTTTATTTTTCAGGTTGTCGTGATGTTCTTTGTACAAACTTAACATTTGTGATTTTATTCCAGCACTCGGTGTGGTCCTCGAGATTGTCTATGTTGATCTGTTGTAGATCACTCCGGACCACTTTCAGTCATTCCGAGCCGCATTTACTCTTTGTTATGATAATGATTAGTTTCTTTGTCGTTCTGGAGTTTTCCAACCTGTAGATATGTGTGTAAAACATTGCTCGTCGTTTTCTGATTTCTTCCGTTATTGTGTTGGTCTTTTGATAGAGTTCGTTCTGAGGTCTCTTCATCCAAATGCCACCGGGTGAGTTAGCCGTGGTCGTTACGGCATGGCTACAGGCAGCTGCTCACATCCGGGAGGCGAGGAGGTTCGAATCCCCCGCCGGCAACCTTGAGGATGGTCTTATGTGGTTTCCCACCTTCCTACCAGGCAAATGCCGGGGTTGGTCCATAACTATAGGCCACAGCCGCTTCCTTCCAACTCCTCGTCCTTACAATCACACTTTCCTCCTCAGAAACACTCAACACGCGACGGCACTTGTAGCTCACCCCATGGCTGTCCGCTTAGAAGCAGCTACAAACTCTGGCGAGCCGAACATGTCCTCGGTCACTCCCAGCACTAAAAGCCATACGCTAAAAAAAGAAAATCCAAATGCCGTTTTTATTGACTGCCCCGTAAATCTCCCTGAGAATTTTTCGTTCAATAACCTTAATTTTGGAATGACCGTCGATCAGTATTGTTTCGGTTGTGTATGTTGCTTCCGAAAGAATCACTGTACTATAGTGACTTCATTTTGCGTCTATCGAAATGCACTTCTAGTTGTAGTGTGCCCACGTAAGCTTGTAGGCCTTCTGTAGGTTTAATTCGTTGTTCATTGGCAATTCGATTTAGCCCCAATTTCACCAAAGCAGGCTTGTGCGATTTTACTATATTTTGTGATTAAAGGGGATTTATTTTATGGCTGTTTATCCATTGTTTTTTAAGAGATTTGTAGTCGGTTTTAACGCGATTTCTTGTAGTTAATTATTATTATTATTATTATTATTTCATAAATGCAGCCATTGACCATGTATTTTCTTTCAGGATGGATCAGGGAAGGGATTTTGGAAGTTAATTGGCCATGGACCTATTGAAAGGAACGTCCCGGCATTTGCCTGGTATTTAATATGGGAAACCACGAAAACCGTTTTCAGAACGGCTGAGGTGGGATTTGAACTCAAGCTCTTCCGATGACAGTGAGGTGTACTGGGCGAACGTTAAACCCCAGGCGCAAAGGAATGGAAAAGGAAATAGCATGGTCTGTAGATGGCTAAAACGACAGAAATAATAATAATAATACTAATAATGCCATCACCTGGGTGTTCGGGTAGCACGCTTGCCTGTAACCTACGAGGCTCTGAGTTCGATTCGTGGCTCCGTTAAATGTAACGTGATATTCGATTAAGGCATTATACGATTTTCAAATAATACTTACTAATTGATTATGTATGATTATACATTTTATGCCAACCAAATAGTTGAATGTTTTAGAGGTATGTGACCGCTCTTATTGTTCCGTAAGAATGTTTATATCCAATTCTCACCTACCTTCATCAGATAGTTGTAATGTAACTAAAAAATTATATCGATAGGTAAAACAAATGAGGAATAATTGAAAATAAATTTATATATTTTTGAATTGACTAAGTGTTGTCAGCCCCGTAAGGACTGTTGCTTTGAATGAGAAGTACCACTCTAGGTCCTAAACCCCAGATAATACGGCTGAGGGTATCGGCAATATTATTATTGTTATTATTATTGGCATAGATACTCTCTGCTGAATCGCCAATGACCAACTATAGAAAGCCATATTCTGTTAGCTTCAACACTGTGTATAAATCTTATGTTGGTTAATGTTTGATTGATGTAAGTTCTAACTACCATAATCTTATTATATAATACGCTAAGACTAAGGTGTATGTATCACAAAACTCAAGCTCCTAAACCAGAAGGAGTTAGAAGGTGTGGTTTGTACCAAAATCTTCCAAATCGTCTCAATAGTACTGGAAAAATCTTGCATTTCTCGAATAGTCAACGGATACATATTTATTTGTTTATAAAGTGCTTTTAAACAAATAAACAAGATGATAGCCCCTGCGAGAAATCTGTCCCCTACAGCCCGCATAGCACTAGTGCCGAGTGGGTAGTCTGTACACATGGGGCGCACACAACCCATTATGCCAGAGTTCTCGCTCGGGTCCGCTAGTTGTTATTATTTATCTAATTATTTCCATTGCAATGGAGTTGTGGATGAGAACAAAATGAAATTCCTATGTGATGGGTGGTTTTTATGGCTGTATGCCCTTCATGGTGCTAGATGATAGATGAAACAAATGAAGGTGAATGAAGCTCGGCAAGGAGTTGGAAGGAATAGGCGGTGGCCTATTAAACGTTACTGTCCCGGCATTTGACTGGAGTTAAAAATGGGAAGCCATAGAAAACCATTTCATGGATGGCCGATGGTGCGGTTGAAACCCACGTCCATCAAGTCAGGAGATAATTTGATTCGATGGCCTTGTGCTGTGACTAGCAACTGTAGCTCTCAATGCCGGTACAGTGCTCAGTTTAAATACAGGTTCATCGAAAAATAATGCCAATATTTCAAAAAATTATAGCACCGAAACCCTTTATGTTAAACGTGTAATTCTTTCACTGAACGCCAGCTGGTTAAAGTAAGTTTTGTTTTCGAGGGGACGTGACCTTACTATGAGCACACTAGATGTGCAGTAGCCAAGGTCGGCCGGGGCCGCGTGCAGCAATGACTGCACCGCCCGACAAACTGCCCCGATTACAAAGCTGTAATTCGATGGATTAATCAGTTTAAGGAATCAGGGACTGTAGAGAAAAAATCTAGGCCAGGCCGACCACCAACATCAGCATTGAACGCACGCTTTCCCAATGGCTGGATTGGTACGTGCAATCATTTCAGGAGTAACTGTCAAGATGGCGGCAGAAATTCGCTCCCGCACGTGCTCCAAATCCCGAATTTTTTCTTCATACACAAAAAAAAATCCAAAGGGGTGAGGTCGGGACTTCATTGGCGCACGCGCGCCCCCGGCCGACCTTGGCTACTGCGCACCTAGTGTGCGCATAGCAAGGTCGCGCCCCCTCCAAAACAAAACTTACTTTAACCAGCTGGCGTTCAGTGAAAGAATTACACGTTTAACATAAAGGGTTTCGGTGCTATAATTTTTTGAATGTTGGCATTATTTTTCGATGACCCTGTATAATCGTGAGAATATAGTCTAGTAGTTAAAGAAAGCTTTTCAGTCGGTCAACACACTTTTTGCCCAATTACATTAGGCGGGAAAACAAGTATTTACGTACCCTAACCGAAATAAACGAGTAATTATTAGAAACTAACACTAAGCCGGCCCTGTGGTGTTGGAGTAGCGCGCCTGCCTCTCACCCAGATGCCCCGGGTTCGATTCCCGGTTCGTCAGGGATTTTAGAAACTGACGTGAGGGCTGGAACGGGGTGCACTCAGCCTCGTGAGGACAATTGAGTAACTGTCTGCCAGTGAGACAGCGCCCCGGTCACGAAAACAAAGATTAACGGCCGAGGGGACCCGATGCGCTGACCACGCGTCACCCCAATACCTGCAGGCCAAATGGCTAGGCAGCGGTCGCTAGGTAGGCCTAGGCTTTTCAAGGGATGTAGTGCCAGGGGTGGGGGTTAACACTAATCGTATTCTAATTAAGCCTAAGTGAACAGGATCTGAAGATGAACGCTTGACGTTCGATACATGGTTGGTTTGTTGGTTTCTCAGTTTAGGGGCAGCGACAGCGTGGTCATATAACCCCGTGTATTTTGGGTGTGTGTAGAATCTGTCTGATAACTGGTGTTAATTCTGATGGCTGTATTGGTGTCATTTGTAATTCAGGTAAGGACTGCAGGCGATCAATTTCAGATAGTTCCTACTTTTGCTACAAACGCTACCATCAACGACACCGGGCTGTGAATTAGGCTACTAGATGGCATCGCAACTGGCACCGGGCAACGAATGTTAGAACTGAAAGAGCGTTAATCAAATCTGGCCTAAATATTTTGCTTCACACAATTATAGTTAATGGAAGTTTCTTTTACATGCATAAATCTATGACATGGACTTTACTTCCCCTCTAAAGGATGGCATACTGTGTTCGAAGCATGTCATACAATTAAGCAGGTACCCCATTTTGTACATAAATGCGTGTTAGTTTGTAATAATATCTCGTTTCTTTCGGGTTAGGATATGTACATACTTGTTTCCCGCCTAATGTAATTGGGTGCAATGTATGTGGAGGATGTCCTTCGCCAGAAAAAGCGGGATCTGGAAGCGTACGAACGCCCTTAAGAAGAAATGAAGAAAGAAGAAGTCTGAAAGGCTAAGTAAGCACGACATCACCCTGAAGCAATGCGAGAGCGGTTCCGGGGTGACGAACGCATCGTGGGAAAAAGGATGTGGTTTTTAGAGGGTAAGAATCCCACACTACTGTGGAGTGCGGACCCTTCACAAGTGTCTTTTGAAGATTTTCCACAGTCCCTCGTAAAAAAAAAATGCAATTGGGTGCAATTTGTGTTGACCGACTGAAAAGTTTTCTTTAATATAATAACTAGGCAACACTGAAAAGTAGCTTCTATCACTTCAAGAATATATTAGACCAAGAGCCTAGCCAGTGTACGTAAATAAATCATTTATTAATACATCTTTGATACGTCAGACAAATAACAATCAGAGTAGATTATAAGTCCGAATCATAGGCAAAAATAGAAGACTTCTTCCCACTTAAAAATTCAGTGGGACAGTTGGGTAAGTAGAAGGCTTACGAAAGACAGAACATTGAATGATATGCTGTATATGGATTAACTTTTGCTGCATCCCCAACGGGGAACCATTATGGTGATTTACGCTTGCATCCATTTCCTTCAGGTAATGATTGAATGCTCGGCAAGGTAATATTATACACTGCCACCTGTTTTTATGCGAAGTACTCGTTAGTGTCTAGAGCTTTTATGATCCTGAGTATTGTTTGCGTGTTCTCAGATTCATGCGATACAGTTTAATGTTCAAACACAATATGCATAATATGCTCTTGTGAAGTGGGTTGCAAGCAAATTTCATTTTATTAGTAATATATTTCTACCCCTTATTATTCCGGTTATACTTGTCATAAATGATGTGTGATAAAGTTTCCATGTGGCACAGACAGAATGTTATAACAATAATAGTATTAGTATTAATAATAATAATAAAATGGTGAATTTAGAAGCCGCCATAACGAGGATTTACCTACACATTTGGAGAAAATTGCTGACGCGATAAGGAAAAGACGGAGTACGTTTTATGGACACGTAGCTCGAGTGACATGAACACGACTAGCTTATCGAATTTTCACGGTTCCTTACAATAGATCCACGGCCAATTTCCTACCAAAATACTGTACCACCCCTGACCCATCCTGAAAACTAAATAAATGGTAATTGGCTGCATTAATGAAACGAGTGTTCTAACAAAAATTGTGGATAATTCGTAATTTACATTAAATTCATGGATACTGACATAGGCTATTGATGGTCATTCTAGACTCATTCACGTGTAAAATCTTGGGAATTGGTGCAGAACATTCCAAAATGTATTTACTTCCATCAGGCGTTCTCAACCTGTTTCTCGCGAGCACCACGCTCATAAGTGAAATTCGGTGCGCTCATCATACGAGCCAAGACAAGCTCCCACGAGATCCATTCTTCAATTTAAATTCTGTGGCACGAACCAGAATAATAGTTTTGACAGTCAGAAATTCTATCATTTTGTGAAATAATACATAGGCTATATATTTTTAGCCTACTTTCGATTTTGGCAAAAAATGAAAGTAGACTTATGAGATCAACACAGGGCGAAAAAAGTGTGTCTGTCTGTGTGTGTGTGTGTATGTGTGTGTGTGAGTCTGTCTGTGTGTGTGTGTGTATGTGTGTGTGTGAGTCTGTGTGTGTGTGTCTGTGTGTGAGTGTGTGTACTCTGAATGTCTGTCCCCCCCTATCAATTCGAACACGGTGAATGCGAATTGAACGAAATTTGGTACAAAGGTAGCACTAGCAAAGGACACCTCAGTGTCATGTTTTATATCGCCGCCATCTTGACGGAAACGCAATGGCGGTCCCACAAATGTTCAAAGCTTAAATCAAATTACGACTAACCTAATCATCCGATCTCTACCAAATTTTGCAACAACATACCTTTATGGGGGGAGCATCCTTTGACCAAACCAATAGGTCATCAGCGTAATAGTTTGCAGATGGCGGCCATCTTTGTGTGAAAATCGATTCCCCCTATTAATTCGAACACGGTGCAACCGAATGGAACGAAATTTGGTACAGTGGTAGTACTAACCAAAGGCACCTCAGTGTCATGTTTTATATCGCCGCCATCTTGACGGAAACGTAATGGCGGCCACACAAATGTTCAAAGCTTAAATCAAATTACGACTAACGTAAGCATTTGATCTCTACCAAATTTTGCAACAACATACCTTTACGGGGGGAGGATCCTTTGACCAAACTAATAGATCATCAGCCTAATAGTTTGCGGATGGCGGCCATCTTTGTGTGAAAATAGAATCCCCCTATTAATTCGAACACGGTGTAACCGAATGGAACGAAATTTGGTACAGAGGTAGTACTAACAAAAGGAACCTCAGTGTCATGTTTTATATCGCCGCCATCTTGACGGAAACGTAATGGCGGCCACACAAATGTTCAAAGCTTAAATCAAATTACGATTAACCTAATCATCCGATCTCTACCAAATTTTGCAACAACATACCCTTATAGAGGAAGCATCCTTTCACCAAACGAATAGGTCATTAGCCTAATAGTTTGCGGATGGCGGCCATCTTTGTGTGAAAATCAAACACGGTGAAACCGAATGGAACGAAATTTGGTACAGAGGTAGCACTAGCAAAGGGTATCTCAGTGTCATGTTTTATATCGCCGCCATAGTGACAGAAACGTAATGGCGGCCACACAAATGTTCAAAGCTTAAGTTAAATTACGACTAACATAACCATCCGATCTCTACCAAACTTTGCAACAACATACCTTTATGGAGGAAGCATCCTTTGACCAATCTAATAGGTTATTAGCCTAATAGTTTGCGGATGGCGGCCATCTTTATTTCAAAATTGATTCCCCCTATTAATTCGAACACGGTGCAACCGAATGGAACGAAATTTGGTACAGTGGTAGTACTAACCAAAGGCACCTCAGTGTCATGTTTTATATCGCCGCCATCTTGACGGAAACGTAATGGCGGCCACACAAATGTTCAAAGCTTAAATCAAATTACGATTAACCTAATCATCCGACCTCTACCAAACTTTGCAACAACATACCTTGTGGAGGAAGCATCCTTTGGCCAATCTAATAGGTTATTAGCCTAATAGTTTGCGGATGGCGGCCATCTTTATGTCTAAATTGATTCCCCCTATTAATTCGAGCACGGTGGAACCGAATGGAACGAAATTTGGTTCAGAGGTAGCACTAGCAAAGGGCACCTCAGTGTCATGTTTTGTATCGCCGCCATCTTGACTGAAACGTAATGGCGGCCACACGAATGTTCAAAGCTTAAATCAAATTACGACTAACCTAATCATTTGATCTCTACCAAATTTTGCAACAACATACCTTTACGGGGGGAGGATCCTTTGACCAAACTAATAGATCATCAGCCTAATAGTTTGCGGATGGCGGCCATCTTTGTGTGAAAATCGATTCCCCCTATTAGTTCGAACACGGTGCAACCGAATGGAACGAAATTTGGTACAGAGGTATTACTAACAAAAGGCACCTCAGTGTCATGTTTTATATCGCCGCCATCTTGATCGAAACGTAATGGCGGCCACACAAATGTTCAAAGCTTAAATCAAATCACGATTAACCTAATCATCCGATCTCTACCAAATTTTGCAACAACATACCCTTATAAAGGAAGCATCCTTTGACCAAACGAATAGGTCATTAGCCTAATAGTTTGCGGATGGCGGCCATCTTTGTGTGAAAATCAAACACGGTGAAACCGAATGGAACGAAATTTGGTACAGAGGTAGCACTAGCAAAGGGTATCTCAGTGTCATGTTTTATATCGCCGCCATAGTGACAGAAACGTAATGGCGGCCACACAAATGTTCAAAGCTTAAGTTAAATTACGACTAACATAACCATCCGATCTCTACCAAACTTTGCAACAACATACCTTTATGGAGGAAGCATCCTTTGACCAATCTAATAGGTTATTAGCCTAATAGTTTGCGGATGGCGGCCATTTTTATTTCAAAATTGATTCCCCCTATTAATTCGAACATGGTGGAACCGAATGGAACGAAATTTGGTTCAGAGGTAGCACTAGCAAAGGGCACCTCAGTGTCATGTTTTGTATTGCCGCCGTATTGACAGAAACGTAAAGGCGGCCACACAAATGTTCAAGGCTTAAGTTAAATTACGACTAACATAACCATCCGATCTCTACCAAACTTTGCAACAACATACCTTTATGGAGGGAGCATCCTTTGACCAATCTAATAGGTTATTAGCTTAATAGTTTGCGGATGGCGGCCATCTTTATGTCAAAATTGATTCCCCCTATTAATTCGAACACGGTGGAACCGAATGGAACGAAATTTGGTACAGAGGTAGCACTAGCAAAGGGCACCTCAGTGTCATGTATTATATCGCCGCCATCTTTGCTGAAACGTAATGGCGGCCACACGAATGTTCAAAGCTTAAATCAAATTACGATTAACCTAATCATCCGATCTCTACCAAATTTTGCAACTACATACCTTTATGGAGGGAGCATCCTTTGACCAATCTAATAGGTCATTCGCCTAATAGTTTGCGGATGGCGGCCATCTTTGTGTCAGAATCGATTCCCCCTATTAATTCGAACACGGTGAAACCGAATGGAACGAAATTTGGTACAGAGATAGCACTAGCAAAGGGCATCTCAGTGTCAAGATTAATATCGCCGCCATATTGACAAGAACGTAATGGCGGCCACACAAATGTTTAAAGCTTAAATCAAATTAGGACTAACATAACCATCCGATCTCTACCAAACTTTGCAACAACATACCTTTATGGAGGGAGCATCCTTTGACCAATCTAATATGTCATTAGCCTAATAGTTTGCGGATGGCGGCCATCTTTATGTCAAAATTGATTCCCCCTATTAATTCGAACACGGTAGAACCGAATGAACGAAATTTGGTACAGAGGTAGCACTAGCAAAGGGCACCTCATATTCATGTTTAATATCCCTATAGCACGTTGTATTTCAAAAAGCTACTACAACCAACATTCAATCATACTCCTTGAAAAGGACAAAGAGTTATAACAATACCCATGCATTTAGGAGAAAGTAGGCTATATGTTCTTTACTGAACATCTTGTTTAAGTCTACAGTAGAAATAATTGGACATCTCTGTTTTATGATGAACACGAAAGATGCCGATTTGAGACGACTCCACACGTAAATGTATCTTATCTCCATGAGTCATGCAAGCAGTTGTAACATGTCTGGTGAGTGGTGAATCCCTAGCTATTACAACACTTCTGAGGGAGAGAGAGATAGGAAGAAGAACGAGAGGTGTATGCTTGTTGCTTATTATTGTTAATTTTTTGACATTATCACGGCAAATGCTCGGTTACATCATAAGTTACGGCCTGATTTGGCCTTAGCAAGGAACCATCTGTACACAATGTACATGTAAATTACACTGTACAGGAACCTCACATTACATTAATTTCAAGCCCGCGCTTTTCATGGGTTTCTTTTATTTATTGGATGATATAAATTTCCATCGGATGGACCGGAGTATTTTCACCAAGGAACTTCCTTACAATATGGCAGGTGTTATCAGAACTGCCTTCTGTAATTCAATATATATCTGCGGATGCAGATTCAATACTGATAGACTACTGTCGAGGGCTTTGGGTATAACACCTGTACATGATACAATTATTGGGATTTCATTATTATTATTATTATTATTTATTTATTTATTTATTTATTTATTTAACGGTGCTTGCGTGCATGATATGGCTTCATGATTGTGCTCGCAGTCTCAAAATGGTTGAGTACGCCCACCTTACATATTCACTCCTTCCTTTTTAATCCATGCATGAATTTGTCAATCCTGAATTTTGATTGGGAGCGTGGTGGCGCAGCGGTCAAGCTGTTTGTCTCTCACCAAGGTGGACCAGGTTCGATTCCCGGTCAATTCATGTGAGATTTTCGAAGTGAAATCCCATGTCCTGTGGTTCAGATTCCACGTAAGAAGGAGGTACCGTGGCTCATAATCGCGTGAATAACCATCACGTTACACTACACGCTCCCTTCCTTGGATTTTGATTGTGTTTACTGATGATATTAGCAACTGGTAATGTACGTGACTGTACTCAATGGCGCCATCTTACAGTAGCTCCACTTTCCCAGATACAGCTAGTTGGCTGCCTCGGACAGTCCCACTAGATCCAGCCATCGCGTCGTAAAGGAGCATCGCAGAACGCCACGGCATAAAAGAGGCAATAAAGCTGCAAATGTTCTCTTCAATCAAGAATCGTAATTCCCACCCCACGACCGTAACACAGCAGAACATGACTCGGAGCAATCCTCTGCCACGTCGCGCCGTATGCAGTTCAACATTCATTATTCAAACTTTCACAAACTATCAGCTGGTTTACGCATAAAAATCTGCTTAATAAAAAGAGGCAATATTTCTGTATCATAAAATATGTTTACGTGGCTCCTTACTTCAAGTTTATTAGAATAACCGCTGCAGTGGAAATAAATAAAATCGAATATTTTATTACTATTCCTAAAAATATTTAATATTGTGTGTATAGGGTGCTTTAAAAAATGTTGAACACACAATACTGTATTGTGCTTGGAAGCATATCCAAAAGCGCATTATGCCGATCAGTTTCTCGTTTCTTGTCCTGCACTGCAATGATGAAAATAATAATAATAATAATAATAATAATTTTAAAAAATACGAGCCTTACAGTAGTCCCATATGATGTGTAACATCTGACATAGAAGAAACCTCACGTGAAATTGTTGATACACCGGTATTTTATAGAATTATTGGCACACATATTAATCTATTGTAAAAGGGAGTGGTTTACAGATATTGTAGTTTATAATACGGAACTCATTTTATTAGATGATTTGTAGCTTCCACCAGCACTAGCCTAAATAAAGAATACGATATGGATCAACTAGATTAATAGACGCGACACCGCTCATAACCTTAAACTCCTTATAAACAGGGCCTCTTGATTCACAGACCAACACGTAATTTCATATGGATTCTGTTAAAATGAGTCATATTGATATGATAAATATCGTTTAAAATGATAATCTGGTAGCAAAATTATCTACCCAGCCCAGGATTCGAACCCAAGATCTTTAGATTCACAGTCATACGCAATAACCCCACGGCTATTTCGACTACGCAAATAATGAGCACAAAATGGTGACTTATTTCCACGTTCCAATAATACTGCATTACGGAATTTAGTTTCATTTATATTTTGCTTGTTTCGATAATGTTCCTGAGTGACATTGAGTTTAAAATGCCTTATGCCAATGCAATGCCGACTACTTACAATGTTTGATATTAAGGCATTTTACCATTTAATTACTGATACGAAGATTTCGAACATGTACCATGTCATTTGTTTAAATCACTTGACACCAGAGTTCGCATGAGCGTTTTCCGTTCAGTATGTCAGATACATTCCACATGGCCGAGAGTGCGTCATGGTATCAATTTTCGACACCGCGCGCTGATTGTTTCTCTTACCAGCGTCAGCTGGATCGATCGATCGAGTTGGCAGTGCGTCTTATACTTCCGTTCGATCCACCACTGCCAGCTAGGGCACACTTCCATTCGATCGATCGAGCGGGCAGTGCATACTTCCGTTGTCCACCACTGCCAGCTAGTACACTTCCGTTTGATCGATCGAGCGGGGAGTGCATACTTCCGTTTGATCCACCACTGCCAGCTCAATCGTTCCGATCCACTTCCGTCCCCAATTTTCAAAATCACTCCCACAAAACTATCCAGCAACTGAGCGGAAAGATGTTACAAATCAATAACAATAATAATAATAATAATAATAATCTTATATGATCTTTAAGCTAGCCAAGAAGGGTAAAGCCATTGGGTCGCTGTGCATCAAACAAATTGACAAGGATCTTTATGAACCTAATATTCAGGAGTCGTCGCTACCGCGTGACAATTGAAACCAGACCGTTCCTCACATCCATTATAGAAGCGCACCACTACGCGTCCAGGAAGTGGTCCGAGGAACGTAAGATGGAGTTCAGCATGGAAATGAAAGAATATTGGTCCAATAGAAAGGCTCAAAAGCGGCTTCGGTGGCGTAGCTGGTAGCATGCAGAGCTTCTATGTCCAAGATCGCGGGTTCAAACCCAGCCGAAGTCGTCGGATATTTAAAGAGGATCAAAAATCCCTCAGTATGCCTTCCTTCGGAGGGGAAGTAAAGCCGGCGGTCACATGTCATAGATTTATGGCATGAAAAAGAACTTTCCACTAACCACAATTGTGTGAATCCAAAATTTGTAGGTTAGATTATTTGATAAAGCTATATTAGTTCCAAAGTTCCCCGCCAGGTGCTGGCTGCGATGGTATGTAGTAGCAAAGGACGCAGCTAGGTGTCGTGGACGGTAGCATTTGGTAGCAAAAGTAGGAACTACTAGAAAAATTGATCGTCTGCAGTCCTTACCAGAATCCGAGATAACACACATTAATACAGCCATCACAATTAACACCGGTAATCAGACAAATTCTACACACACTCAAACTACTCAGAGCAGAAGGGTTGCTGGCCACACAGACCAGGCACAACAAAAATGCACATTCAGAATTTCCGGTTGTTGTTGTTACTTAATTTTGGGGGTGGGGCTTGGGACATCATGGTCATCAGCTTCGTGTATATGGATGTGTCTTTAATTTGTCTGATAACATCTGTATTGATGTTATGACTAGGCCTCGGATTTTTAGGTAAATAAATATGTTTTAATGTAAATACATATTTTAAGCATTTTTTCTATAAATTCATAAATTCCTTTCACTTCTTAGCACATAAAATTACATAACATTTACATTTTTTAAATCAGTATGATAGATCTTTCAGTTTATTGCGTTTTTGTTCTGTGTTACTTCAACGGGGAAGAACCTGCGAGCTATCTAATCTTCTTGCAGAGCGTATTTCAGCTTGCACCTGTGCTTTTCTTAACTTGTTGCCCCGTGCCACTCACTGTGGAATCCGGGCGAATTCCTTGTCCACAGCCATATTTCACCACGTGTTGACCTCCCCTCCCTCAGCTACCTGGAACCAGTGTCACTCACATGCAGGTCATTTTTGACAATGTGAAGTGTAAGGTAATTCTAAGATGCCTATAGGAAAAACAACTACAAGTTATCGTCTGTTGCAGAATTCAAAGATAATTTTATCCTGATCGGGGCGTTCTGTTCTGCCAACCATGTGGGAAAGCAATCAAGGCTGAGCAGCGATCTAGTTGCACAACCCCTCAAGGGCAAGAAACAGATTGTCACAGTTTCACGCCTTCAGAATAAGTGTTTCGCCATAATCGTCGGTCCTTTGTGATGGACAACATGAAGATGTATCCCCTTGTGTATTGTAATGCTTCAGCAGTCAGTGAGACATACTGTAGAATGAATTGCATTCGTGAGTACTGCATATTGTTTATTTTCATATTAATAAACTAAATTATAATTAAATATTTTTACTTTTATGTCACATATTTCAAGTTCTTTTAATACAAAAAAATAAATATTTTCCCGATTTTTAGCACCTAAAATCCGAACCCTAGTTATGACTATAGTACTGTGCGTAGCTGGGTTAGGGTCAGGGATGGGGCAGGTGTTCCTGGACCAAAAATAAGGTACTATCCCAGTATTTTCCTGCAGGAAGTGTGGAAAATCTCGGGGGAGAACCACACTCCAGATAGCATCTATCAGCGCCTGAATTCGAATCTAGGATTTCCGGATTTGCTGCAGCTGCCTGCACGGTCTTGGTGCAAGTTTTAACTAGCCCAGCTACACCGTGCGACTATGAATTTCTAAAAGCTTCGTTACTGTAAAAGACTAACAAAGAATATTAGTTTAAACAAGAAATCTGTAGACAAGAAAGCGATGGGTTACAGAGGATAAGACATTTCAAATAAATGCTTAAATCTTCGAAAGTTATTTTCGATTATGTTAGCAACACAGAACGGGCGAAAATTCACTAATAAACAACACCATGGTTCAATCCGGAAAGCGGTGATGCTTGTGTCGTAAGAAAATCATTGCATGCTGTGGAGTTATGATA